>OV884004.1:68262334-69753827 GCA_930367185.1 Myathropa florea
GCATTCGAAGAAAAGCTAAATTTAAAAAGTCTCGTACGGAATTAAGTAAATTCCTTCAATCGAGCGCACCCTTATTGAGTTACCCTTGAAATATATTTGGCTTTCCGTAGCCCAACATTCTCATGGAAGGAAATTCTAAAAAAAAATCAAATTTTCAAATATGAACGAGGCAAAATAAAAGGGAGATGAACTTCACAGTAATAATAGCAAAGAATGCGAAAATGGACGCCCTTGCGGAATTGGAAGGATAAAGAGAAAAAGAGAGATGAAGAAATAAGGAAAATTAGAAAAATAACTGAATTAGAGAATGAGATTAAAAACCCATAAAAAATAATTAATAAGAAAACGATTAAAATTAAATACCCTACTGGAGTTACATAAATGGGATGGCATCGAATTATTTGTGGCGCTGAATTCTTCTTCTTTGGCTGGCGCTACAGTCCGGCGTTGACCTACGCCTACGCCAGTCAACATGCCTCTCCATTCAACACGGACTTGTGCTAGGTGCCTACAGTTACCCACGTTCAACTGACTGAGGTCCCTTTCCAGCTGTTTTGGCCACGGAGGCGTGGTCTTCCTTTACAGCGTTCTTCCTCGGAGTTAAATTCGAAGACTGTCTGGGTCGGATCATTCGTGTCCCTTCGCTCTACCTAGTCATCTGAGACGATAAACTCAAATTTTTCAATCTGGTCCAGAAAGAAATTGAATTTGATCCTGTTGGGATCAAATAAGCGGCACTGGAGTAGGTTGCCACCTGGCAGTACAATGGACCAGATTTGAGTCTAAGTACTCCAGTAGTGCCTAAAGAAACATCCGACAAAAAAAATCCATCGTTTTATCTCTATGGTAGTGCCACTGCTTATGTTTACTTCGGAGCCTGGGTAGACAAAGTCTTTCGCTACTTCAAAGATGTAGCTGTCTATAGTGGCGTTTTGTCCAAGATGTCGTTGTTGGAGGACCTTTTTCGTAAACAGCATATACTTTGTCTTACCCTCATTCCCCGCAATACCTATCTTAGTTGCTTCCGTCCCGATGCTCACAAAAGCCCCACTGACAGCCTCTTGTGTCCTTCCGATGATATCATGGTCATTGGATTTCGGAATGTAAGCCATCGAGCTCTTTAGTTTCTTTTCCCCCAAATTGGACTTACGTTTGAGAAATTTAATTCAAACCAGAGAGCACCCAAGTGGTGGTTGAAGATAACTCTTATCGTTTTGAAAGGGGTGCTTGACGGTAACATAATGAAAACAATGAAAACACTCACTGCTACCAAACTTCGTAGAAAAGCAGAAATTTCTATTTAAATGCATATTTCTCTTTATGCTGGATTAGATTAGGTTGATTACGGATTCCTTAGATGAGAGTGTACTTAGATCAGCTTAGGTCCATTGTAAAGTTGTGAGGGTCCTTCTCAAAAAAGTAGGTTCGTTTTCAGGCGAATCATGCAGACACAAGCGTCTGCACCTAGCCTCTGTTAACGAACTCCTGCTCTCACCTCCCCGTGTTGAAATCCAGGAGCCGAGTGCCCTCGACAGAAGATGGGGTAACCAACCCTCGTGGGATGTCTGGGCGGCTGCAAACGAGAAACGGGGTGTGTGAGCCTACCAGGGCTCATCGCTCTTTTTAGGGTGGCGACGGAGAAGCTGATCAACTGATTAGTCAACAGCGGCATCCACAACTCCAGTCAGCAGGAGCTACCTGGTTTCCATGGTAAGGTTGGGAACCTGAAATAGAGATGGCGGCAGATGAGCCCTTAGGGTCAACGGCGGCGCTCACAGCCTGCAAGAGGCTACCGACACCGGATCATTCCGGACCCCTTTCTGCGGGGGCTAAACAATTAGACTTGTCCTCCCAGTTGGAGGTTGTGCGTGGGGTTAACATCCTCACCACGTAAAAACTTAAGAGTTCAGAAGCAAAAACCTGCCTCGGATATGGACGGATTTACTGTTGACGACCCCTGCACTTGGAATGTGAGGTCCCTGAATAGACCACGATGAACTCGCGGAGGCCCTAGACTTTTATAGAGCAGACGTTACCGCAATCCGGGAAGTGCGGTGAGATGGGCCGGGCAAAAAGAGAATGAAAAACAGCGATATCTACTACGGCGATTGTTACAGAGAGCGAAGGCAGCGATTATTTGGATGTGCATTTGTTGTTTCTTCCAACGTATGCACATTGGATTCACTTAGACCCATAGGGTCCATTGTGTTGCCACATCAGGCTTCCTGCCGCTCATTTCTGAAACCAGTTCGATTTTGGACGAATATCCATAATTTCTTGACGTCCTTTTCGGATATATCAGTTAGTGAGCTTAGATTATTTTCTCCCAGGTCTTTCTTTTTTTATGGAGGCTAAGGCTGGACAATTGCATAGTAGGTGTGAGGGTGTGAGGGGATTCCTCTTTCTCTTCATCCATGCATTTACTGCAGTAGTCGTTATATAGTACATAACTATAGTCTTGCGTCATGCCTACCGATAGCGCAGTGTCCTGTAATATAGCCATAATTCCCGGTTGTAAGATACCACAGTGGTTCGATAGCCTAAGGGACTGGCTGATTTGGAGTTGTTCCGAGAAAATTCCAGCACCTGCTCCACTACCAGTCTTAGACTCGTCTGTGTAGATCTCATTTGCGTTGTTACTACTTACCATCGAGTTTGTTTAGGCAAAAAGACTTAGACTTAGGCAAAAAGTCTTAAGCTTTAAGTATATAAACGAGCGCCTCATAACAATCCGCATTAAGGCGAAATTCGGCAACATCAGCCTAATCTGCGCCCACGCCGCAACTGAGGACAAAGGTGACGATAGCAAGGATTACATCTATGATCTCCTAGAAAGAACGTACTTTCAAGGCCCCAGCTACCACATCAAGATCGTTATGGTACATTGTAATGCCAAGCTTTGCTAGAGCCATCGGTAAGCACAGCCTAAACGACACAATGTCCGAAAACGGTCTCAGGCTAGTTGACTTCGTCACAGGATGAAACCTCTCTGTAGCTAGATTGCTACAAACTGGCAGTCCGCCGATCATTCCATCGTCAACCGATTGTCACGTTGCTGTCGCTGTCAGACACTCCTCCAGTACCCTTGATATAGTACGAACATTCTGAGGAGCCAACATCTTTTTCCTTGTTGTAGCCAAGGTAAGAATACGGATATCAAGAGAACAACGGAGTCGAGAAAGAACGCTATTTGAGCCAGAACAGTGATGATGATTGCCATAACATTCATCTGAAGCACAGGTGGAGGCGAAAGGGAAGGGTTTTACAACGCCATAGGTTCCTGCTACGAATGAGGGTTTGAATGTTCATATCTTCAGTGATAAGACAGAAGTAGCAATTTATACTATAAATGATATATGTATCTGTTGTATATAGAAGTCATACACACGATTATCTGTACCAAAACTGCACAAAAATAATAGGCCCATCTGCGAACACACGTAAATTTGAAAAAAAGTAGTTCACATAAATACCTAACAAGCAACCAACACAAAATGTAAAACACTTTAGTTTCCTTCACAGCCAATCAAATTAGCAATAAATATCATTCTTAAATATAGTTCTTCCATTTCACAACCGATCTATTCCCATCTCACTACAGGAGAAGTTAGTGTCTTAAGAATAACATTATTAACTCAAACTATTGGTCTTCTCCGAGATTATCATACATAATTGATTCATATTTTGTTTGCCAAACTATCAGCTGACAAACGGCAACAAGTATTCTCCTGCGTTTCTGTTTACAAACAAATCGTACACACGGAATAGAAAACCACTCGAAACGTACACAAAAACAATTTCCAATCCACTCTCGCACATGCGCACGACCATAAGCTCAAAAAGCTTATACCCACTCGATGTGTCAAAAATCGAAATGACATTTCTCTATCTAATAATAATTTTCCATTCAACACAAATCAGAAACCACCCACAAACCTCGTAATTTATGTACTGTTTGCGCCATTCTGGTGTGATGTGAGCCGACAGATGTTCCGCGAATTTCATTTTCACAACAAATTCCTTATCGACCAGCGGAAAACCAATGAAAATCAAATAAAAATACACTTGTACTTCACTTGAAACGACCCCATACACGAACCGAAATCCAACAACTGACAAGTGACAACTGACAGCTATCTGACGGCGATGTTTACAACTTTGAGAAAGCATGCTACAAGCAGAAAGAGCTTTTACTCACGAAAATGTTACTCACTATAGTAGAATACATTGGCCCCTCCAAGAGAGTTAAAAATCGACGCTAATGAATCCAAAGCTGATTCAAGGTCGCCTCGCCGGTGAGTTACTACTCTCTTTATGCTTGTTGATATGCTTGACCCATATCCGAAACAATCCACGCCTACACCATGTGTGCGGTAAATGATCATAGCAACGTTATCAGCCCCTTGGTGTTTGTGCACGGGGGAACTCGCGCTTGTCGTCACAAGTGACCAATTTATTTATTTTCGTTTCCGATCGCGCCGCTCGCTTGCACCACCGCCATGTTGCTTTCATTGTGTCACTTTGCTCGCGGAACGGTCATTCTACATATTAGAATAGTGACACTGCGCGCGAGGGCACTATGTGATCGAGTTTAGTCGGCAGAAGTCACTTCATCGGTTAGGAGTTGTGGGCGCGCTTGCACGATCTTTGGTCGCGTCGAATATTTCCTTTCGCTTTTTTTACATCCGTAGTCTTGTAGACTGTGTACTTTCGTTTTCGCTCTTGCTTACAATTGGTAGTCGAAGATAATTCATTAATTCGAGCACTTTGCGCGTTATTTTAGGGCAAAGATACGGGTTAATTTAATCAGGGTGTATTCAAGAGAACTGTGCGATAAGCGGTAGCTGTGCGGGTAAAAATAAAATTCTCTTTGTCGCGTTAGTGCTTGGAATGTGCGCAAGTTCACCCCTGATTTAAGAAAAATCTAATCGGGATTGAACTCAGATTGGAAATTTCGTAATCTGAATATCAGTTGATAAAAGTAAATATTTACCTCCGACATTGGGTTTTGTTATTTTTGAAGCTTTATTGGGAATGCTTATGTGTTCGCTGTTTGACGTTCAGTCATAGTTATTTTTTGCAGAATAAAGTGTGAAGTTTGGGGTGGAAAATGTCCGGAACACCAACTTTGGAGCAGGTGCAGACTTTGCGTGACCTCTTTGCGAAGAAATGCGAAAAGGAACCAGCACCATGTGGTATGTTATTGAAGGGGAAATTAAAGTGTTGCCGAAATCTTCTAAAAATTATATTTTGGAAACAATTGATTGCTTTCTTTGTAACTATTTTCAGCGAATTATTGATTTGGTCGTAAAGCAATCAATGAAGTTCATGGTCTTTCCTTATCAGCCTTATCTTTTGTGGGATTTAAAAGTGGTTTAGGTACTCGTATCTTTTATTTGTGGCGCTGATAGTCAAGCACTTTGTCTATAAAAAGACTAGAATAGTTGATTTGTTAACATGTTTTCATTTATTTAACACGTTCTAGCTTAACTGATGATTGGCCAATACATGCAAATAATGTCTAGACATTCTTAAATTTGCAAAAACAATGATTGAAATGTTAAGGTTTCAAGAAGTTCTGAATTTGTTCACCTGTTCAAGACTTTTCGAAAGTACTTGAATATGGAATCTCATTGGGATGGTTTTTAAGAGTTTATCTTAAGTATGTTCCACTCAATTTGTACGATAATATGCGAGAAGCCCACCTTTCCCGCGATCTAGTCGAAGTCAAGATCGCAATATCGACACTGCTGGACCAGATGGTCAGTCTGCTGAAATCTTTATATACAGCTGGCGATGATATTGTTGTGCGCATGCTCATCTGTAAAATATGTTGGAAAGCATATCCGATGAGTGGAATCTCAGTATCGTTTGCCCGATCCACAAGAAAGAAGACCGATTGACTGCGGCAACTGTCAAGCGATAAATCTCCCTGACATCGCGTATAAGATTTTGCGTTGGTGGCGATTGGAGGAGAAGGTTCAACCACGAATTGTATGGACCTAGCTACGGATCCAACGCCTAAGATGGCTAGGCTATGTAAAAGGTATGGGCAATATAGCTCACGCCTGAAGCATCTTCAACTCTGAGCCTCCGGGATAATGCAACAAGTGGACTTTCACGACTAAGGCGGCACACACAAGTTAAGAGCGACCTTAACCAAATTTGTATTCGAAAAAGAAAACAGGCGAGGGATCGCGCTAGCTAGAGAGGCATGATGCCCAGGTCTACCCCGGACAGTAGCGACGTACAAAGAAGATTAAGGCGAAAATTTGCGAGAGATATCATTTTAAGTCCACTTCTTCTTCTTCTGGCGCTACAGTTCTGGGTGAACCTGGGCCTCAACCAACAAGCCCCTCCTGCTAACACAAACTTCTGAAAATTGTAAGCCTACATTATTTTTAAAATGGGAGTTGCTTGCCAACTTCAGAACTTTACACTTTAAAGTCACATAACCCAGAGTCTTGAAAAAAATTAAGATCTCGCGCTCGTAATCGAAAGTTGTCAAAGGCACTTCTTCCTGTATTGGATCAACAACACGCCAAAGGTGTGTGTCAGACCCCATGTCTTTAACCTCGATGGCCCTGGTAATCCTGGTAGCCGTTTGGTAAACTAAACCTGCTGTTCATGAGAATGGTATTCCAAAACAATCTTTGCCGTGTATAGCTGTTAATGCGATTTTCACGGCAGATCTAAACTGGCTCAATGGATATTTACCTTCTGGACTACATACTGGAAACAGAAATCTGGAAAATATGCTAGATGGCCGATGGGGTAGCAGTTCGTAGCTCAATTTATGGATTTTTGCCATGGGGACTAAATACGAAGAGTCTTCGAGTCTGAACCAGTGGGACAACGCAACAGAAGACATACAGTACACGTCAAAGATGGCGCACCCAAGTGGAGAAGAACTCAACCAAACTTGGTGTTCGCATTTGGCGACAGCTAGCGAAAAATCGTGTTAGATGGCGAGGTTTGTTAGTTGAGCCCCAGGTTTTTTTTTCTTCGTTAAATGCGGTAGTTTCTGCTTCAAATCACTATCGAATCTGTCCAAATGCACTGAATAATATTCGCTGTTCTACCCTTTTCAATGTAATCGAGGCGAATGACGCCACCTGCATCCTAAAAAAACTGTGGCCATGACCTTGTCGGCCGACACACTCACCTTGACTTTCTATTGGTGCAGATTCACTCGGAGAGACACTTTTGTTCCCTGGTCTCTGGTGTGTTGTGATGGATCCATGTTTAATCAACAGTAACGAAAAGGCACAAAAACTCAGTTTGCTGGTGAACATCGCAAAACACTCCTTTGAATTGGTGACATGGTTGTGCTTATGGTCGAGTGTGACCAATCGCGGCACCCATCGCAATATCCATTCATTCCAATTATTCATGCAAAATGTGATGTTCCCACTTCACGCACTTGAATTCTCCGATCTTCCAATATCATTCTATAGATTTTATCGACGATTTTTGGCGTAACTGCAACTTTTGTGCGACCTAGACGTTCGGCGTCGCGTATGCTGGTATGACCACAAAAGAATTCAATAAACCACATCTTAACCTTTGAAATTGATGGTGCATAAAATTCATTAAGCTTTTACTTGATTTCGGTGATGGATCGAGAAATTATACTTAATCACACGCTTTTTTCCATTTTTGTTATAAATCATGAAGTTGTCTGCTTCCAATTGCTGTCGAACACAAACAGCTTAGTCAAAAATGGACAGTTGACGGGAGCTGTGTTGGATTAAAAGCTACCCGCGGGAAATTCGAAAAATGACTAATTTATCAAATAGCCCTCGTAATTTTCTTTAAGCAGCCATAGCAATACTCTGAATTGGTGTTGCTTGCCCTGTTTTTAGTTTAGTTTTTGTTACAATTAGCGTTTCGTAGAGCAAAACACTGGTTAATTTCGTCTGCCCGAAGTTGCCTTGGCAAGCCCAGGTAGCAGCGATTATTCTTCGCCGGACTTGCACGAGGATGTACTTTGTGGAGTTTACGTTTGCTCCGAGTTAAATGATCACTTAAAATACCTCACAATGAGAGACCAATTCTTAAATTCAAGATAGCAAACCTTTCCAAGTTGGCCACCCGCGGTGCAAACCTTTCTGATCAAGCAGGTGGCCAACTGGTAGAGGTGTTTGTTTTTTGAGTGAACTTAGAAACTTATAGTTATTAGGTTATTAGGTTTGTCTTATCAAACGCAATCGCTAAAGACAGTGAAAACACTTTTTCCGACTCGTAATCCTTTTTTTCATTTGTAAAATTTGAAACACTAACCTTCAACACTCTAGCAAACTAAAAAAACTGCGTCATATTGTTGCAAATGATGAAACGAGTTCGTTTTTTTGTTGGTGCAGTTGGTTAAGTGCCTGCCCCAAGTTATAGGGGGTCCCAGGTTCGAATCCCAGTGAAATCGAATCTGGGCCAGTCACCATTTGCCGTTGGGATCAAATTAACGGCACTGGAGTAGGTTGCTACCTGGCAGTACAATGGACCAGTTTTGAGTTTGGGTGCTCGAGTAATATATCAAAAAAATTCGAAAAAAAAAAATGTGACGCGCGCAACTTGAGAGGCACGTCAACCAACTTGCTGTGAATAATTGTCGACAGCTAGTAAAAAAACGTGCCAGCTGGCGAAGTTTGTTGGTTCCCAAATAGGGAATTTTCAGTCCAAGTTACAAAATGGACAAGTTCTCTTCATAAACAAGGGTTTTTAAAATATTTTGTATACAATTTTTCTTCCTTAAGAAATATTCTGCCCAAATTCACGGGTGGCTAACTTGTAAGTTTGGCCAACTTGACAGGTTTAACTGTATTTATTTTCCTAACGGAACACTTAAATCTGGACTAAATATAATTTTAATACGACACGGAGTTAGAAGGAATTCAGTGATTTCAGCAGCAAATAAAAAGAAAGATTGCATTAGATCTCCATCAGAAAACTAAAAATTCATTGAATAAATTATAATTAATGTGCAGCTGAAATTGTGTGTTTCCGACTTAATTCGTTACATTCTCAATGTTCCAAGCCAACGTGGCGTCGACAAAAGTCCCCAAAAACAATTCCGTGGGTTTTTGTCCATGTACGAGAGCTACAATAAACTTCCTCGCTCTTCCCATTAATCTTCTTGCTTATCTGACGTCCGATCTGTATTTAATTCCTAGATCGCCCGTGTCTTGATCTTCAAATTATGCCCTCGATTTTTTTTTTATTATTTTCGAGACGTTAGTGGGCGTTGTATATGCGTTAAGCGAAGTACATAAAAAGTAGAAACAAACAACAGTATTTCCGGAACGTCGTTCATCTACAAACAATTCAATGAACGGCAGAGCGTAGATTAATTTTACCTTCCACGACCCACTAGAGATCTATACGCACAATTTAACATCCATTCAGTCGTTGACCTGATGACGAAGTCCAAAAAATCCGTAAACAAACATGCAAACACTGATCATGGCAATGAAAAGTGTTTTGCTAAATTAGTTAGCAGACATAGCACATCAAAACAAACCCAGACTATGCCGAGTTATACAGAAAAGCATCAAGGTCACCGTACTTGATGCAATCAGTTGAGCACATATTTAACTTGTTCAGTCTCCGTCGAGATAGATTTGATTTGCTGTACCCAACACCCGATTCAAGATGACCAAGCGCAATTAACTTCAAGTATTTCCACTAGACTCTGTTCAAGGTGCTTTGCTGTGGGTTCTGTTGGAAATTAATTACAAGTTCAAACACCTAAACCTGTTAAACACCGACTGTTTCCTTATTAATTACGCAATCAATCAAATGAGTGTTCATTAAGTGAAGTTCATTGGATAAAAACCAAAAAACCCTAATATGTACATATGTTTTCTTCTATGTGCGTTTTGGGTGAAATGTCGCAGCTAAATTCAAACGAAAGCAGCCTAGAAACTTTAACATGGAAACGTGCTGTGCATTTGAATTCTGTTAGCTCTTACCGCAACCAATGCCTAATTCTGGTTTGCTTCATTTGAAGAAATGACCATGAATACATTGCCAGTGCTTGCTCCAAATCCAACATATTGTGGCTTTAAATTTCACTCAAAAAACTATTTTGTAATCAAACGCTCTCAGATAATGAGGTAAGGTCAACTCGGAGCTTTTCTGTTGGTAAACAAACGCCATAGTGGTGTTCGAAAGTTATTCATCGCATGATCGGAAAACTGTCGATGTCATTGACGCTAATGTTAGCATTTAGGTATTCTTTACTTTATTAATTCAATAAACTTGTTTTGCATTTAAGATTCGCTAAAAAAAATGCATGTGAGACTTGAAAAAAAAATAGACAGTTTTTCTTTAATTGCTTTGGCATGAAACTAGGGAAGTAAATACGCGATGGTTACCGGTATTTTTTTAAAAATTCTGCATACATATACGAGTATATTTGTGTTAGGATCCATGTCATCGATGTGGTTTATAATTTAAAAGCCAAAAGGGGTAAACGAGCTCAAGCAAATTAAAATTAAAAATACGGAATGAAATTCACTTACGATATGAAAAAGTGAATTTTTTGTGTAATTTTACATTTTTTTTTCGTGAGTGGTATACATACATATGAGCCTAGCTTCTACCAAAGTCACTCATGTTGTGAGTGCTATTGTTCTCTCATGAGCGGAGGGGACAGGTTAATGCCGACTCTGAACGGCGAGATTTGACAAGATTCTTCTGGTAATTTTCGATATCTCTAGACCTCTCTGAATGGTTGGTTGAATCAAAAACCTCAGGAGTTCTTCACCGTTTACTTCAAACCTTTTTTTGAAAAATGTCAAAACCTTTTTCATAATAATGAAAAAAAAATATTATATAAAAATATATATAACTGTCTAGAAAAAAATGCTCAGTCTTGCAATTCGGAGTCGCCATTACACTATAGGTGACACTCTTTACTGTTCGAGGAGAGAACTATGTACTACGTTCCTTTGACGCGAAAAAAGTAGAGTCGAAATAAAATAACAAGTTTTTTTTTACTGAATTGCAAATTTTTTATTTATTGTCTTGTCTTGTTGCTTTTCCGTTTGGAAATAAAAATATCTTTTTAAGAAATTGTCAACACCGGACCTCTAAAAACCTTTTTGTGAAGCCTTGAATACGTGAATACATTTCTTCCGTTGTTGCGTTATTTAGACGTCCTGGACGCTTACCATCTTATGTGCCTGTACGACCAAAATGAAATTCAGTGAACCACATGTGCACCATTCCTTGAGAGGAAGCAGTCTCCATAATATTTTTTAAAGTCTGTTTTTAGTAACTAACGGTTTTTGCGCGCAAAAATTATTGCTTTACTAAAACACTCACTTTTTTTCAGTTTGGCCAAAGTTCACAAAAGTTCAATGTGTTTGAAAAATCTACGAGTATTTAATTTCTTAATACGGGCAGTAATAATGACATGAACATTTTTAAGTGTTTTGATCTTTAAAAACTTCAGAAATTCGTCTAAGATAGCCTTAAAGTGAATTCCCCTTTGATATAATAAAATCAACATGGGCCGAAAATTTAACTTAACTTGGAATCAAAGATAACAACAAGATTTTTCACTTCACTAACTATTGAGAGTTTATCATCTCTCATTATATAAAAAATTGACGGGTAAAAATATTTTGTGGGTACATTTTGATGCATTTAGCATAAGATGATTGTACTTACACCAATTTATAAAATTAATTAACATCTGTTTGTAGATTCAGGCAATCCCGAACGGAAGATATTGCACTCATTAGTTTATGTCATCTGCGAACATTTTATGACGTCAGGGATATCATTCACGAATAAAACGAACAAAAGTGGTCCCAAATGACTACCTTGGGGAAGAACAGACTCAACATTAATGAAGGATGATTGAAAACCACCGATTTGTACAACTTGTTTCCGATTGGACAAATAAGACCTTAACCATTTCAAAAAGCCTTCATTGAGTCCCAGCTTTCGAAGTTTTTGAATAATCCATGACGGACTCTATCAAAGACCATAATTAAATCTGTATACAACGCATCAACCTATTTTCTATTTTATGCAGAACTTAGGCACTAATGTGAAAAATAACTTAAATTTATCGCAGTGGAACGGGGCCTTACAAGACAATGCTACTTTGATGATATTGACTGTTTAACAGAAAATAAGTCTCTGAGTATCAAGCTTTTCTAACAACTTTGGTATTGCAGAGAGCTTGGAAATCAACTTGTAATTTTTTACTTGGTGTTTAAGACCACTTTTGTAAATTTATGATTTATGAAAGATATTTTCCAATCATCAATAAAATTTCCACTTATTATCAATTTATTAAAAATTATTTATAATGCATTGCAAATTGACAATGCACATTTGGACAATAAAAGTGGTGAAACTGAATCAACCCCCAATTTACTTATCAGACTTGTGACTTTTGGAAGCTCCGAGCTTAAACGAATTCCTACAGCTGCATTACGATACTGTGAGCCTTGCTTGCAGTTGAAAATATCGCATCCCTTGATATCCGCGATTATTTGATGCCTCGATCGGAAGTTCCATCTTACTTGTCTTCTGGAACTAGGTGTAATTGTATTTGTAAAATTATAATTGTAAAAAAAGCAAGAGGGGTTTGCTTCTGATCGAGCTAATGTAGTCGTTTTTTTTAAATATGTAAATACATATTTAAAAAAAAAAAAAAACAGTTGAACGGGCGATATGAAAGATAAGCGGTACCGCTTTTCTGTCTTGTATCAGACCGTGCTTATCAAAATGGGGAATGCTTTTGGAGGGACAAAGCCGATATAACGTAATTTTTCATAGTATTGTGGGTTGGGGTAGTAAGCCCCGGACAGAAAGTGATCTTGCCCAATCCCCGGGTATCCGACTACAGTCCTTTGCGCCAGTAGTTGGCCGTGTCGTCAAACAACTAAGTACTTTCGCCAATTCTTTTTAGTATCCGCCGAGGCCCTCTGCAACGGTGTTCTGAAAAGGATGGTTTCCGACTTCTCGAAGTTGATCTTCAACTTCTAGTCGTCGCATTTTCACATGAACGAGTCGAAACCACCCTGCACGAGAGTGGTGATGTTCTCGATCTTTGGCCCTGATCTGTCATCTGCATACGCAATTACGTAGGGAAGCGAACTTATAAGATCACTTATGTAAATATTGAACAGGATCGGCGAATTGACGGCACCCTGTTGGGGACCAGTTTTGATGTGGAATATATGTGGTTTCGACGCAGCATGAATAGTGTCATGTCCCGCTTTGAAACCGAATTGGTTATCCGGAATGATATGTCTGTTGTCTGCCCACTTTAGTAGAATTCTATTAACCACCCTCTCGAATACCTTGCTAATTGACCGGAGGTCGCACGAATTAGAGGAGTCTTTTCCTCGTTTAGATATGGGTTGTACAATTGCGGTTTTCCAATGCTCCGGATAATGCGTATTATTCAGAGCATTGTTAAACAGAACTGTGTACATATTAACCAATTCAATGTTGGAAATCCCGTCATCTCCAACTGACTTTTTCTTCTTAAGTGATGCGAAGACCGTTTGTGTCTTTGATATGAGCTGGGGATGCACCCTTTCATCGGCGATGGTATTATCATCATTGAAGCCAATGTAGTCGTTTTCCGGACTTCTTTCAAAGCGAGCTATAAGGTCGTAGAATTTACAGTAATGTCTTCCATTCCATTCGCCTTCTTCGCATGCAGAGTCAAACATTAGATGCAGATTTGTTTTCTTTCAAGAGTGCCCAAAATAAATCGTACTTATTGTCCAGTGTACATAAAACTGGACCAGAGAGGTTAGGGTTTTATAAAGCAGTATTTTCCAAGGATTGATCTAAATCTTAGCTCACCTTGTTCAATTGGTTTCTTCACTCCAAATCTAAATGCTCGCTGAATTTTTAAGTACACATGGATACGAAAAAGATAAATACATATATAATATTACAAACATATAAGTTTTCACACACTGAAAAGTATTAACTCAAAAAAGCGTGTTTAAATTATTATTTCGTTGAAAGGCTTTTTTGCTTCATAAGCTTTCTTAATCGATTTGGCATGGACTCAACAAGTTCTTTTGTGTAATCAAACGTAATATTTAGATTTTTGCGTTGAAGAATTTTTTTATGATTGTTTATTTGCTATTTGATTTTTTCGGGCAAAAATTTTCCAGTTCGTTTTGTACGTCTCCAAGGATTTAAGGTTTAGTGATACAGGGAAGTTTGTAGAATATGTGCAAGATTTATGCTATATTTGTACATTGGGATCAATATCCTGCTGGACATCTGTCTAATGCAATTAAGCGGCAAAAGCATTTAAGCGAGCAGCATTTAACTGGAGTCTACATTTTGTAACAAGTATGTTAAATATTGAGCGCAATGTAAACACTAACGATTTAGCAAAACTCTTTCGTATGAACACTTTTGTCCTCCACAGTATGGCTTGAAAGTCTTAAGTTTACAAGGTTTCTCGCAAATTCTCAATGGGTACATTAAAAGTTGCGATATGACACGAAATGTGAACTCTGCTTCACCTGACCTTGTCAAACTTAAATATCCAAAGAAACCTCACCCTGAAATTACACAATTTCAGAGATCTGAATCATGGCGATGGTCTAGTTCCCATTGACTAATTAGTTCCATTTATGTATGCTCTTTATCGTTTTTTTTAAGTACCGGGTTCGTTGTTGTAAGAAGGTTATATGTAATTAGTATTTACATGTGTATTCATGTATGAACGTACTTAACAAGATTTGTAGACATTGCCCAAACAGAATGTGAGCTATTGTCAAAACTGTTTTTCTGTATTTCTTTTGCGTCTTAGATTGTATTTTGTCTAGCTATGGATAGAGTTACATCAAATTCACGAATAGTAGCAACGTAAATAAAACTGTGGGCACTGCGGCGTAGTAAGTATGTGCGTCGACTCCTACGCACTAGACTTTTAGTCTAGATTCAAGTCCCAGCACAGGGAACAAATTTTCAAAAACAAAATTGTTCACGGCTCCTCCCCGTTTGAGTTAATGACGATGCTCAAATTGTAAAACTTCAGGTCCCCTTTTCTCATGAGTCATGACAGAACAATAGCAAGCACAACGTCAGTACTGAGATAAAACGCAGAATAACTCGAGTCAACCACTGTTTTTTTGGAGCTCAAAAGACAGCTCAGTAACAGAGCTCTTTCTCCAAGCACCATGCTGACTGTACACATTGATCATCCCAGTCCTGCTCCATGGCGCAGAGTCATGGATAATATCGATAGCGGATGAACAAGCTCTTGGTCTTTTCAAGAGAAAAGTTCCATGTAAATTATGTGTTGGTTACCCTTATCACAAGACGACTGAATGGCGCAGTTGGTTAAGTGCCTGCCCTAAGTTAGAGGGGTCCCAGGTTCGAATCCCAGTGAAAGCAAATTTAATACACTTTTATCCGGTTTTTCAAATCTGGTCCAGCCACCATTTGCCGTTAGGACCAAATTAACACCACTGTCACTGGAGCTATCGATCAGTGATAGTTGTCTGACTGTGGGTATCACAATGGACCAACATGGTCTAAGTTTGCTGATGAATTCGCTAGCAGCCTCCTAACCTAACTTAACCCTACCCTTACCACGATCGCCTAGCATAATTTTCAACCTTGGACTTGATTACGTGTTTATAAAAAACCTTACTTGTACCTAAATTAAAATTGAATTGATTTGATATGAATTTGCTCTAAATTCCTTAGACCTTCTAGTTGTTTACGTGTTATGCGCCGAAATCGTCTTTTCCTATTTCCTTGACCCTTTCATTTGTTTACGGCAAAATGTTTTGTCAACTGTTGTGTTGCCATAATGTATTAGTGCATGGATCCTGTTATCGGAGCACCGATACCTGATAATCGGATATTTATTCTTTCGTGTTTGTGTTTTAATTTATTCATATTTCGTTTCGGTACGTAACTTCTGTGTTCTTTGGTACCGTTTGGTCCTGATAGTGATTAGAGAAAAAGATTCAACCCGGAGTTGTATAGTCTGCACAGCAGCGGCATAAGTCTAGTAAGGCGTACGTCTCTAATAGCACTTTTACACCGCACCCAAATTCAACATTTCGGCTAGTTTCTGCATTTCAGTCCAATTACATTACATTTCGTCATACATTTCCTGCATTCTGGCATGCAACATTCCAGCGAAATTCTGAATTTCGTCACTGCATTTGTAAGTTCGTCAAATCGAGCAATCCTCTTTACAAATTCAGCACGTCATACAATGACATTTCAACCCGCTGACATAAACAAAAAAACAGCTGTTTTCACATTAGTTGAGAGCTTCGAGTTTCAACGCGAACTCCATACCTCTATATTGAGTCAGTAATATATTTAATATGACCGAATCAGCACTTTAATTCATCATTAAATTAATATAACACGCTAAATGGTTCAACGAACGAAACCGCCCCGCCCCCGCATGAAGTAACCAGCGCAATCGAATGTATTCACAATAGACGCCTTTCTCTACACCGATATTGCGTTCAATAAAGTGACTAAAAATGCAATATCCAGAGCATGAGTCGATCAATACTCCCCGGGCGCTCTCCCACCGCTCTTATGGATCCTTACATTGGACCAAACACCTCAACGACCAATGAATCAATGTGGTTGCATATGCGGATGACATTGTACTACTTGTACCAGTTAAATATCTAGATGCTATGAGTGAGATAATGGAAAGAACACTATCTTTCTTTCTCGAAATGTGCCTCAGCTCTCTCCAACTTTTTCCCAGTTGCCGTGTTTCCTTCCCAACTGTTCTGCGCCACGTACTCCTAGGACCGCCGCGTATCCTGCCATCCTGAGTAAGCGGGAGAATGTGACCAATCCACTGCCACTTTCGTCATCGTATGGTTGTGCCTATAGGTTCATGGTCCGTTCTCTAATAAAGCCCCTTAGATTGCCTGTCTTAGCGAAGTGTATTTTCACATTTGTTAATCAGCGTTGTCCAATTGATGCAACAGTACGGTTCAGTGCACGCAGTTTCCAAATCAGGGGGTACATCTGCAGATTCGTTACCTGCAATCCCTTTGTGTTCAGGGACCCAACCAAGTTTCACTTTGTTGTGTTTTGCGAGGGATTGCAGTGCATCGTTGCAACATTTGGCGGTTTTGGAGTCCATTAGGTTGGACGATAAGGCCTTAAGTGCTGCCTGGCTATCCGAAAAGACTTGTATTTTTGCGCCCTTGGTAAACTTAAAGGGATTTTGTTTGGCGCAGATCCCAATGGCTTGGAGTCGTGAAACAATTTTCAGTGTTTTTTTCGGGAATCGAACCAAGAACATCAAGCGTAAGAGCCAACGCACCTTTTTTATATGTATTTTTATTTCATTTTCAACAAAATTGCTACATAAAATAATTAAAACTAGCTTATCTTAACTAAACATACGTTTTACTAGTCTAACTTACTGACCCTATGCGGGTGCTCTAAGCTGACCTAATCTTATTCTAGTTTGCCTTCCGGGGCAAGGTTTTTGTTTTTAATTTTTGTCTGTATTTATTTACAAAAAAAAACTTATGTACTATACCAAACAAAATTTACAAAAAAAACTTGGCATCGAGTCGACTACGCCACGGCGCCCACACAAACGTCACGAATACAACAAGATGTTTATTTTTTCTATCAATTAATTTGTAAATGCGATTAGTACTAGTTTTATAATAATTTCGAAAAAAGTTAAGTTACCATTCCAAACTAATATAAATCAAATTCAAGTGAAAAAATTCGTTTGTATTTTGCGCATCATTAAAGCACCTAATAATTTTTCTTCGCAAATCAAGCGATATACTCGTCCATATTTTATATATATACACACGTGTTGTACATGAACTGTGGGTACTTTACTTGTCCCTTGTGAATTAAGGAACTTCTACTGGATGATAATTTGTACTAAGCAACGTTTTTACGATTTTTTATAATTTAAAAACCCGATTCACAGACTTGTTGTACAGAAGCAATTTAATGCAGTTACGTTAAATAAAGATTTCTGAGAAATTTTCGCCGAGAAAATTAATAATTCAATGCATTTTAATTAAAAAATAAAGAAATAAACATTTATTCACAAAGATTAACAAAGCAAGACGTAGAAAAGATTATTCCATAATTAGTTTTTTATTCCAATTGATTTTTAATTATTTCTGACATATGCACCCAAAGCGTTAGAGCGTTAGCTTGTTATATAGACTTATTTCTTTTTAACATTAGAGGTCTGTATCAGCCCAAAAGCAACTACTTATGCAGTCTGATATAATCAAAGTCAATCCCACACAATTATATATTTAGGTATGAAATAATGCAAACAAAATTTGAGACATCTTACCACAATTCGTAATTTTAATCTCAAAAAATTGAACATTTTAATTCCTGACCAGATTTGACTTCGTTAATTCTTCCATAATTTTTAAAAGGGCTCCTGAAATATTGTGCCAATCACAACTCGACCTTTTTGAGAAATTCTAACTCAGGAATGTAGAAAGAGCCTTCAAATAAGTGTGCTTTCTGTAATAATTCATTCGTATTAGCGGCTTCATATCTACATATTTGATTAGGTTCACTTCTGCTTCCACAGACAAGGTGAACAACTTGTCAGCTATAGCTAATGTTTTTCCTGGTAAATGCATTTTAATTGCTTTTAGCTGTTCAATGAACATTTTCTCCACCATACATGCGTAATCCACGTAGAAAATATTATTGTAGATTGTTGTAGTTGAAGTTTTTCACATTGTTTCCTATGTTGATGTTATCGATCAAGTTGAAATGATAGGATTTTCACAGGAGGTCGTATAGCCTACTAATTGATTTGTGTTTCTATATTTTGCACTGGATCTGCGACTGCTTATAAGTTATAACTAACCAGAAAAACCCATGCAAGATTGTGAACCTGTGATTATTACACTTTTATGAATATATAAAACTAAAGGGGCGAAATGTCATAACTCTGCGTAATTTGTTCAATTTCAAGCAAATTTATGTTACTTACGAGTACTTATTTAGCGGACCCGAACCGTGAAGGGTCTTTGCCTGAGACACGCAACCTTCAATGCACTGCGGTCCCGGGCACGCTGCTTCCAGTTATCCAGACCAAGCGATCCGGCATCCGCCATAGCTTGGTCCTTGAAACGGAGGTTCGGTTTTCCTTTTCTTCTCGAACCTGTGGGCTGTGATTCGAAGAGCCTCTTTGCTGGGGCGTTGTTGTCCATTCGCTCGATGTGGCCGAGCCAGTGTAGTCGTCGTTTTTTGGCTTTTTGGACTACATCCACATCTTTGTACAGCTCGTAGAGTTCGTGGTTGTATCTTCTCCATTCGCCCTCCTCGCATACTGGACCGAAAATTCGACGATTATTATATTAACTCTAAAGTTAACGATTGAATAAATTGAAATTGAATTGATGCTGAGTCAAAAAAAGGGAAGCAAGACAATGAACAGGAGCAATTCCAGCCGTATAGCAAACATAATCTGGTCGCCCTATGATATCCGCAAAACCGAACTTAACTTCGATTCAAAAAATAACAATTAGGCCCAATTATTTTTCAGTGAAGAAATGCGTTATTGGGACGCTATAGCACCCATATAATATCAATGTTTGCTCTATAAAGAGTAATTTGCATAGGACGACAAAAAATAGGCTACAAAATATTCAGTTCTGGAGTGAGGCAAATCCACAAGAGGCTCACGAGAGTGAATAGCACTCACAAAATGCACTCCTTGACTGTGCTTACATGCGTCTGTTAAAGAGAAATTGTGTATGATTTTTCTGCAATTAGGAGGAAAAGGGTTGGGTGCATCGAAAATCCACACACAAAGTGCATTAAGAAGTGAAACATATCTGTTTTCTTCCCATATCAATAAAGCCATATTTTTCCTCATTTGCAGGGGATCCTAAAGGGGGTAAGATTTCACGTGGGCTGCGTTCCATTTTAGGAACATTTTTCACGGAGACAATGGAAATACACTTTGAATACTTATTCAACAAATTTTGTTTTTGAAAACATTTTTTACTAAATAAAATAAATGATTTTGAGTCATGGATATCTTTATACCTTTACAATTTTTTCTGCTAAGTTGAAAAAATAATATCCGCCAAGTGGCACCCGCCAGTGTTGATACACATTCGTGCCCGTTTTATCGCATTTTCCATGACTTTCCACAAGATTTCCGGTGATAACTGTTCGCATTCCTGTCGAATATTCTTCTTAAAGGCTGCGATTGTCTAGATTTTTGTACCCAGCTCAGTAACCATTTTCAATAAAACGGATATACTCATTTTATCCCAGAGGTTATAGTCATTCCTAAAGGCATGTGATGTGAAACACAAATGTCACCTAGCCAAAATGAAAGCAAATAGTTTTACAATTTTATTAACAAACTCAAATTGAAAACGATAAAGTGCATCCCGGTTCTAGTTTAACTATTCGCAAACGGAAGTAATTTTGAATACAAAAAAAAAATTGTCAATGTTAACATTTAAGCTAACTTGAATTTTTATTTTAAAAAAAAGCAATAACGCACCTTTTAATAATAATAAAAGAGTGGCCCAACGAAAACGCGCGATGATAATTGTAAATAAAACAAAAAGTTGCGTTTTCGTTGGACCACTCTTTAGAAATCATGTATCCATACTGGTTAAATTCAAATGGAATCTGTCGAATGTCCTACCCGCTAACGCGCATGGAATTCAGATACAATTTCTGATTCGATCAAGCTTACCGATGCTCAGCACAACGCATCGATTGTATGAACACACTAGTTATTCGTCAATGAATTAAATTGCCTTGAAGTTCAAGAAATCTTCAGTTAATTGTATATTCAAGGTCATAGCCGCATAGTCTCTTTGAACAACTTCACAATCGTCACTAATTGAGTTATTACAGTTTTTACTTTCGCAATTAACTCTCCATGTGATTTGCTTTTATAAAAGCTCAACCAACTCATATCGAATTTGGACCTTTTAAGACTCGGACACTTTTAAGTGTTTACCTGATATTTAATATATTTTTCTGTTATCTAGTAATCTATTGTAGTTAATCTTTGTATTGTCATAAATACAATTTCTCGTACAAAAAACGAGATAGCGAAAGGCCAGGTGACACAATAAAGTGTCAATGAGCTTACAATACAGCAAATGTTCTTAGGGGGTACGTTTTAAAACACTCGAGATAAGGCTCCAACGTTAAGGCAATCTGGTTAAGTCTGACTCTGCAATAAGGTGAAAGAGCAGATCGGGAGGTGGTACAACTTGTGATTAGCAATTAACCTAAGATACAGGGGAGTTGATATTAAATAAGTATCCGAGAATCGATTCGGTTGAACTGTGTTCTTGATATTTCTTTAAAACAAGTTTACTTATCAATAATTCTTATCTGACCTCGTTCCGAAAACAGATAAGAAACCTTGCTGCACCTGGTGGTTTTAAGAAGAATTAATTTCAAAAGGGATTTCCCAGAAAATTCATTGAATTCCAATTATCCAAATACCTAGAACATTTTTATTGGTTTTAGAACCGCTTATGATATGATGATCACCACAAGATTTGTGGATCATAAAGCGCATTTGGGTTCGTCGCTCGATACTCAAAGACCATGCAATTCAGTTCTAGGACTTCAGAACACGCAACAGATTTCGGCAAAAAGATTCACTGTTGTCTTCCAAAAGTCCGTAGAACTCCTGGCAAACGCGGATGACATTGCCGTGATAGGTTGAACACAGCGAACAATCAATGAGGAGTTTGCAGACATTTAAATGGAAGCGGGTTAGTCTGACGGTAAAAGTGGCCAAAACGAATTAAATGCTGTCATGCATAAATGGCGCATTTAAGAGCATTCAAGAGCTTCGTCTATCTCGGCACAATTGTAAGTAGAACGGAAAACATCGATTTAGATCAATTGCAGAAAAGTGTTGCCAACCGCTGTTTTTTGACCCAAAATGCAATTAAGTAATCGGGCCCTCTCTCGAATGACCAAGCTGGCATCCTGATTAACAACGCAAATCCATACAAAATATCGAAAGCGGATGAAGAAGCTCTTGTTCTTTTCGAGAGAAAAGTTTTGCGTGCGACCTTTGGTCCTGCTCGCGTTGATGGCACTTGGAGAAGGAGATTCAACTACGAACTGTATGGGCGACATAAGTCAACCAGGCGTCTGTGGATCCAACGCCAGAAATGGCAAAGCAATGTAGAGCGCAGGGACAACTTAGATTCGGCACGACGATTCTTGGACTCTGAGCCAGATTACGTTCACATTGTTGGTACGATTGATACAAGTGAGTATCAATCGTACCCAACTAGTTGTGCGCAGTTGGTGACAGCTAGCAAAAGATTCGTGATAGCTGGAGAGGCTTATTGTGATAGCTGGAGAGGCTTATTGGTTGAGGCTCAGGTCCACCCCGGACTATAGCGAAATTGAAAGAAGATGTGCTTTAACTTCGATGCAAATATAAACTTCAGAGGCGATACCAGATAAACGTCAGAAGATGGCCAATAGAGCAGAATACTAGCCGCAAACATCACAAGATGTACATTGTGGACACAAGTAGTTCGAAAGACAAAACCTCTCTTTGAGATCTTTGACTTGGATACTCTGACCTCATGCAAGGTTCCAGACAAGAGTGTTCTTGAAGCGCTTTACACTGGTTAAAATAACTGACAGCGAACCCATATTTAATATTGAGAGCAAACACATCGCCGATGCAACAAAGTCTAGATAACTCGAAATATACACGTAAGACAACCATAACTCAGGCGCCGTCCCGCCGTCCCACTGCTAGTCAAGGAAGGAAGAAGAAGGGGGTATTTCAATAAAACAATCTGCAACTGCGAATCATTGAAATATTTTTAACTACGCTACCTCTTTAAAATGAATGTAAGCAACTCAGACCTCGTTCAAGGAGCCGACCAACAATAAAATAGCATTGAACCTTCTTAATGTATTCAAAAACGTGTCCTGAAAAGCGTCTAAGCAAAACAACCGTTTACCTTTTCAATTTCACTGACAATAATCTCAATAAGACCAAAATCATGATCTTAAATTGGAGCGTACCGTATTTTTAAGGTTTCGTCTATAAAAACGGAAACTTTTATAATTTCGGTGTGTCCGTCCGTCCGTCCGTCCGTCCGTCCGTCCGTCCGTCCGTCCGTCGTGTCTGTCACACTTTTTTATCTCCGAAGTTTATGAAGATATCGGCATGAAATTTTGGAATTAGGTACTTCAGACCTAGATGTCATTGCCTATGCAGCGATTTTAAAAAGTGGAGCCATTTGGGGGTGGCTCCAGTACAGGTGAAGTTGATATTAATTTTGAAAAATTATCGCACCCCATCGAAATATATATCAATCGACAGATCTTTAGAAATGAGGTGAAGGTTTCTCTCAACACTTTTTTATCCAAAATACCGCTTCGAAAATATGGAGCTCCAAAGTTTTTTTAAATGCGTCCCCCCCTGCCATTTCTAAACCAAAGTGTTTAAAAATCTGAAAAAATTACAGAAACTTGGCTTCATTGAGTACTTTCATTTAAAACCATTGCGAGTATTCTGGCACTAATGGTATTGGAGATATTGGCCAAAACGGTCAATCATCGACATGCGAATTTTGAAGATCTGAAAACGCAGTTTTGAAGACATCAATGTAAGCATTAAGAAATGATAAATTTCAAAATATCGATTTATGTTGAAATTTAGAGATATCTAAGATTTAAAATGAGAACAATTTTCATTTTCACACATAATTTCATGCTGTGTTCGGCCACTCTATTCGTTGATGAGCGTTATCTTTTCGATCTCACCCCTAAATGCTCAACAGAAATGAACACACACACACCGCAGGCATGAGCAGTGATTGGGTATGTGTATTATGGAAGGGATTTTCTGTGTTGGATAAACTTGGATAGAGATATAGGTATACGTCGGGATGAACATTTGTTTGTTTGGATGTATGAATTTATGAATAAATGGTTGATTTGGGTTGAAGTTAGAGGAAAATTCAACTGAAATAGTTTTGAAACGTCGTTTGATATTCAGAAATCATCCATCAATATTATGCGACGGAACCTTCCCCGTGCGAGTACAACTCGCACTTGCCCAGTTTATTTTTTGGATATATTTGAGTTCGCAATTACTTCTTCGAAGATAAAGTTTGTTGTTCTTGTTGTTTTGAATTTAAGGAGAATGAAGAATTTGAGATCTGATTAATTCTTCGTTAAAAAGAGTCCAGAAATAATCAGTAAACATTTTACAAGGTTAACAAAGTTCGTGACATGAATTCTGTTATTTAAAAATATGGGATGATTTGTGATGATCAAAAAATAGGCGTGAGCAAAACTTGACTGTTTTTTATACTAAAAAAACTTTATCTAATGAGTATGTAGATTAATCTTTTTCATTTCATTTCTTATTTGTCAATTATTGCGAAATCACTGGATCAATAATTAGATAAATTATTAAATAAACTGAACAAGTGCGAATATATGAATATCTGGCGACGAATCCAAACTATTTCAGATACCTTCAACCTCAAATCAACTACATACAGCCAGGAACATTCAGTTTCATACGGGTACTAAGCATGGTAGTCAGTTAATGCCGGTACGGGGTTCCATGAGCTATGAAGGAGTTAAAAATTTGGAATTTATTGATGGAAATATAAACAAAGAAATGTATTTGGCCATTTAAAAAAAAAATAGTTTATAGTGCTCAAAAATTGGGGACAGAAAACACTTTTAATTTTTACCAGAACATTCACCCCATGCATATTTTTGCTAGTACGAACGTGGATATTATACAACTGTCCCAAAGTGATGGAAACACTTCACAGTTCAGATATTAACCCGATCGAAGATTTATGGGAGTATCTGGACAAACAAATTAGTTCGAATAACCAAACACGGACCAAAAGCCAATTATGTCGTATGAAATCGAATGTTCCTATATTTTTGTTCTTTCTTCTTCTTCTTCTTCTTAGGGAGCTACAAACCGAGGTGGACCTGGGCCTCACTCAACATGCCTCTCCAGCCAGCACGATCTTTCGCCAGCTGTCTCCAGTTTCGCACACCAAGCCGGCCGAGGTCCCCCTCGACTTGTGTGCGCTACCTTGTTCGTGGACGTCCTCTGTTGCGTTGTCCCACAGGCTCAGAGTCGAAGACCGGAGCTAAGTTGTCCATACGCTCTACATGGCCTAGCCATCTTAGGCGTTGGATCCGTAGACGCCTGGCTAGACTCATGTCGCTGTACAGCCCATACAGTTCGTGGTTGCATCTTCTCCTCCAAATGCCATCAACGCAAACAGGACCAAAGATCGCGCGCAGAACTTTTCTCTCGAAAAGACCAAGAGACTTTTCATCCGCTTGGGATATTGTCCATGCCTCTGCGCCGTAAAGCAGGACTGGGATGATCAAGGTCTTGTATAAAGTCAGCTTGGTCTTCCGATAGAGGGCTCTACTACTCAATTGCCTTTTGAGCCCATAAAAACAGCGGTTGGCAAGAGTAATTCTGCGTTTGATCTCGGTACTGATGTTGTTTGTACTGTTTACCGCGGAGCCAAGGTAGACGAAGTCCTTAACTACCTCAAAGTTATAGATGCCTATGGTGACGTTCTGGCCAAGTCGTCGATATTGTGCGTCCTTTCTCGATGACAGCATATACTTGGTTTTGCCCTCGTTTACCTCCAGACCCATTTTAGCCGCTTCCGTTTCAATGCCAGCAAACGCATCATTGACGGCTCGCTGTGTTCGCCCAATCACGTCAATGTTATCCGCGTAAGGTAGCAGTTGAACAGACTTTTGGAAGATCGTGTCTCTTGTGTTGGCCAGTGAGTTTTCAAGAATGACGTTAAAGAAATCACATGACAGCGCGTCACCTTGTCTAAAACCTTTTTTGACATTGAAGGTCTCGGTGAGTTCGTTACCGACCTTGATGGAGCAGCGAGAGTTCTCCATCGTCATCCTGCTCAGTCTGACGAGTTTGGCAGGAATGTCAAAACTAGACATAGCGCTGTATAGCTCGTCTCTATACACGCTGTCATATGCGTCCTTGAAATCGATAAATAGATGGTGTGGATCTTGTGGATCGGGCAAACGATACTGAGATTCCACTCTTCGGGCATGCTTTCCTCCGACCATATCTTATAGATGAGCCCCACGCACAACCTCCAACTGGGAGGACAAGTCCATTTGCTTAGCCCCCGGACAAAGAGGTCCGGAAGGATCCCGTGTCGGTAGCCTCTTGCAGGTTGTGAGCGCCGCCGTTGGCCCTACGAGAAGGGCTCATCCGCCGCCATCTCTATTCCAGGGTCCCTTCCTTACCATGGAAACCAGGTAGCTCCTGCTGACTGGAGTTGTGGATGCCGCCGTTGGCCAACCAGCTGACCAGCTCCTCCGCCGCCATCCTAAAAAGAGTGATGAGCCCTGGTAGACTCACACTCCCCCCTCTCTCGTTTGCAGCCGCCCAGACGTCCCACGAGGATTGGTTACCCCATCTTCTGTCGAGGGTACTCGGCTCCCGGATTTCACCACGGGGAGGTGAGAGTAGGAGTTCGTTAATAGAGGCTAGGTACAGACGCTTGTGTCTGCATGGTTCGCGTATTAACGCTTCGAAATCCTTTTGTTCTTTCTACCTTTTTTTTTTATTTTAATTATGTATTTTTTTATTGTTTTCCTTTATTTAGTATCTAAATACAATATTTTAAGAAGTAACTAAAAAATATTCAAATTTGTTTGACTGTATTGTACTGTACATATACATTCATATGTTCATTCATGTATATACATTCATATACTTAGATCTTTATGCAAATTGCTCTAACACAGAAAATCCCTTCCATCAGTATCATCACTGCTCATGCCTGCTATTTCAACATTGCTGTTGGCGCTTCTGTGATGAGGAGCCTACATCATCAGCTCTCACCTCATCAGCGCCGAATAACTGCCACGTGATACGAGCAAAGGCGGGGCAGTGGCCGAGAAAGTGCTCTACAGTGTCGTTCTTTTCCACAGACGTTACAGACACTTAGGTGTTTGGCGAAGGTGTAGTGCTTCGTTAGTACGCCAGTCAGTGTGCAGTCTTTTCTGTTAAGAGATAACAAGAAAGCCGCGAATTTCTTACAGTCGTTGGGGAGCATGCGCTTGGTCTGTTCACATCCTGGACAGTCATGCCACCTGCGGTTGTGCTCTCGGGAGGGACCTCGGTCGCAGGCAGTCCCAGTGCTGGTTCAGATCATGAGAATACCTCCTGTGATCCTCGCCTAATTAGTTCAACGGCGATTTCATTTCCTGTGATCCCGTGGTGCCTCGGGACCCAGGAACCCTTGTTTTCCTTACACTATGGTTCTACTTTTGAAACCTTCAAACTTCCAAATGGTTGTTGGCAAAAAATGAAAAGGAATCTTCAAAGCGGTAACTTTTCTTAATCGACTACTTTTTACAGATAAAAAATGTGTGTATGTGAGTTCGGGAGATATAACTTGCGTTCAAGTTTCCGGTCTTAGTTTCAAAGGGTTCAGAGGCAGAATACATATTTAGACAGAAGTCAAGTCATAAGGGTTCCGTTTGTACTATTCTGGTACGGCCTTCTTATCATCCCTCATTAAAGGACCAATGCAATGCTCCATATTCACTGATCGTTCAAAATTCTTCTCATTCTTTAAATTTTATTTGTATTCTTCTTTTGCCATGCATATTTATGCACAAATCGTTAAGCATCTTATTACAGCAGTGTGCTTTGTGAAAGAAATAATCGAAATTACGACATATTTTACTTCTACTTAAGTAATCTGTGGATTAATTGGACCTCAAATAGAAACGAAAAAACGTGACCTAGAGTGATGAGCGATAAGACACTCCAACCAGCAATTCGATTTGGTAACGAATACCCTGACGAAAAAATAAAAGAGATTTAAAACGTTTTGTGGTTATCAATGTCATTGCCGCCCTTTTAATCTGAAACGAACACTGAACTTTGGACATATGTATGAGCAATTCAGGGTCTCATGATTGGGTAACATTAATGTGGGTCAAAAAGTTGGAGGTAATTACCTCTATAGATGAAACGATTTTGTGTCGCTTATTTGATTGAATGAGCAAAACAGACTTACGAATAGAAAACTTAACAACTCATATTAATAGTTTTTTTTCTTTATACTCGAAATAATAGCTTCGGTAATCAGTCAAGATGAATTGGAAGTTTATTTTGTAACTAACGGAAACACCTTTGGGATCTTTCTGTTACTTCAAACTTTAAGTATGACCTGATGAATCGCTCACTCTCCGCTCTAAATAACTTTTAACCAAACCACAAAGACATTGTCCTTTTTCTCACCTGGTCTTGTATTAAAAGAAAACAAAAATAGTAATGAATGTTGTATAAACTGGTATATACTTCAAATTTAAAATTAAAATCTCCACCCTGTCCAGAAAAAGACGAGCCTGAGTATAGTAGTTTTCATATATTTACTTTACAACACTCCTATTGGAATACAGACAGGGTAACCAGTGACACAGGGAAGGTGTAAACAATGAGCCTTTTTTTGTGTATCTAAAAAAAAATACCATCTCCTTAGAAAATAACACAAGCTTAAGCAACTTTTGAAGATAGTGTCCAGTCAGAGAAATCACGTCATAGTATTATGTAGCTCTGTAGGTATTATTCCATTAGGTCTCGGTGACTTTAATTCTTTACAACACTGTATTGCTTAAAGAATTATACATCTTCAAATCAAGGTATTGGAGCTGTATAACACACGTGCTGCCATGAAAGTTCTCTGTTGCAATTACTTTATGTACGAAATTATCGACATTTATCATTTCTGAAGAGTACAGTAAAGATTGCGCATCACAAACATTTTTGAAAATAATGAAAATAGTCAATTTTTTTAAGCATTTCTTCGAATTAAAGAACGAGTTGAATTGGAAATTTTAGAATTTATTAATTGTTATCGTGGACATATCTGTAATATATATCACAAATAAAGACTACCACCCAAGTAAGTACATATACGACAAACAATTTTTCAAAAAAATTGTACACGGCTCCACCTCTTTCGAGTCACTCACAATGCTCAAAGAGTATAACTGTCTAGAAAGAAAACCTGTAGGTCCCCTCCACTCGTAAGAGAACAATAGCACGCACAACACGAGTGGTTGACTTTCCGGGCCGGAGCATCCATTCGCTCTACATGAGGACTGGGACTTTCAAGGTCTTATAAAGAGATGTCTTGGTTCTTCGAGAGAGGGCTTTATTCCTCAATTGCATTCTAAGACAAAAGACAGCGTGATTGATAGCAGTTTATGGCATAGTGACATCATTGGAACTTATTTCTTTTGAAATGGGGAAGGAGGCACCGTTACCATCAATAGTCAATAGAGCGATGTTAACCGACTTTCTGTGACATCGATATCAATATATCTGAGTTTGGTTTCAAAAAATCAACGCTACATACCATATAAGCGATGCAGCGCTCGAAGTTGTGAAGGAGAAATTTGGCGACTGTGTAATCTTATGGCGAGTGTCCATCAATTGCCCTTCGCGATCCTGCGATTCGACAACACTCAATTATTTTCTCTGGCGCTACGTCAAGTCCTTAGTATACGCTAAAAAGCCAACTACTTTGGACGAGCTCTAGCCTAACATTATTTCCGTCATAAAAAATTGGACAGATCACGTGAAGCACTGCCAGAAAAGCCAAGGCAGCCATTTTAATGATTTGCCTTTCTGTATATTCTGTATATATATGGCATTTAGCTTTAAAATAAAGCACGAATCAATTCCATATCTCTCACCGTTATTGTTTTATTTAAATTTCTTTCCCTTTCGTTCTTATCTGGTCACCCTGTAAAATGTATTTTACTTATACAGTGAACGCTCGATATAGTGATCTAATATAAACCGGGCCTGTTCAGTGAAGCGAGATTGTTCACTGTAACGAGCGTGGGCTGCTTGGAATTTCATCAAAATGCGTGTGTTTTGAAACATAATTTATCAAAAATAGAATATAATTCCAATTTTTCTTTGCAATAACTAAAAATCAAGCCAATATTTATAAAAAAGAATATTATGTTTTTAACAAAAATAACTTGTCCGTAAAAAAACGTAAAACGCAACAAAAATAATACCTTCCAAATACAAGCAAACTGTGTACCATACACATAACATAACTAACCGTGAGTAGAACAAACGGTATACAATTTTGTGTTTTCACTACATTGGATTGTTCACTATATCGAGCGTCCACTGTATGTAATATAAAGCAAGCCGTTCTTTTGCACACATTTTAAGCGCAGCTTAAGACTGTAGTTCAGGACTAAAATCCTGTTGCTCATTTAAGCAATGCACATACAAACCCGAGCTACATATCCTACTTTTATTTTATTTTTAGGAAGTTTTCACCCAGATGACCTTCACAGGGTGAAAACCGATAACCTCTATCTAGAAAAGTTCCTTGAGCACAATGATCTAGACATGAAACTGTCCCTGCAAATGCTTTGGGATGTTTGCAATTGGAGAAAGAGCTATGGTGCGAATGAAATCAGTGAGAGTAATATTCGAATGGACTACCTCAACCAAGGCATCATTTTCCCACGCAACAAAGACAAGGATGGTAAATCCTTGCTCATTTTTAAACTAAAATTGCACACAAAAGGTAGCAAAGACATCAAAGATCTAATGCGCGTGGTGGTGTACTGGGTGGAGCGAATGCTCTCCGAGAATGATTCAGACAAGATAACTGTCTTTTTCGACATGCAAGGTACTAGTGTTGGAAATGTTGACATGGACTTCATAAAACGAATTATTGAAACACTAAAACTGTATCCACTACCCCTGAACTATATCCTGATTTACGAAATGCCCTGGATTCTCAATGGTAACTTAGATTGGCTAAGAAGAGAGAAAAGTTTAACATATTTTTATATATTTTAGCCGGATTTAAGATCATAAAAGGACTCTTGCCCGCAAAAGCCGTTGCCATTATGAAATTTGTAAATCAAAAAAATATCTCGGAATACGTTGATGCAGAAAATGCTCTTGCCTGTTGGGGGGGAAAGGACAAATATGTGTTTTCTTTTCAACCTGCTCAACAAAGAACGAAGAAGTCGTCAATGGCAGCTAGTCATGCGGAAACATCAATAAACAACAACGACGACGATTTCGAACTGTCTTCCCCAATGAAGAAGGTAAGTACGTTATAATCGTCCTTTAATACACCTTTTCTATACTTCCATCGGACCAAAATCAATGGTTATTTAGGTATGTGTTTGTATCAAATTACATTTGTCCTGATTTCGCATTGATTTTCTGAAGTGCGTAGTCCAAGACTTCGTGTTATATTGCCCTAAGTTCAAAATGTGAGGACAAGGACAGGGAGTGTTTCGATTAGACATCCGATAACAATAGAAGGCTGACTCGTTAGCCACATGGCTTCACCTTTATGCACACTTTTAATTGATTTGAATTTATTGAAAGGTAGGAGTTCCCCGGAAACGGATGTCGTCATTTTTACTGTGACTTACGTAGATACTCATTTTATTGAGAACACAACTATAAATACCGATATATAAGCAAACGGACATAGAAGTCGACATTCGGAGTGAACAGAATAAATCAATGCCAGCAGACAGTCGAATTTATTTAGGTCGAGAACAGAACACCTAAATTCGAAGACCTAAATAAGTATTGATGGCTCAAAGAGGGCACACACGCTTCTTATGACATTAAGTTAAACTTTTAATATGTTACAACTGACAATTCGGATTCTATTCTTATATCACTCTCTCACTAAAGTTTTCGATATAATCCTTGTACAGTCTGAGAGCCTAGCTTCGAAGTATCCACTCGTGCTGTGCGTGCTATTGTTCTCTCACGAGTGGAGGGAACTTACAAAACCTACAGAAAGGCGAGGTTGAGAAGCTCTAGACTCTTATGTTCTTTGAGCATTATCAGTGATTCAAAAGAGGCGAAGCAACAATTTTTGTAAAAAAAATTTTTATACAAAATTTTTGGTCTCAGATTTGAACCTTGACTTGAAAGTCTAGTGCGTAGCGGTCGACGCACATACCCACAACGCCACGGCTCGAGCCCCTTAATTCTTGCAATATTTATTGAATATGTCATCTCAAAAGAATTCATAAAAACCAGTCAAAGAATAAAAATAAGATTGCGTTACAGTCCGAAGTGAACATAGGCCGCAGTAAATATGTCTCTCCATTCAGCAGGGTAGTGTGCTAATTGCTTCCAGTTACGCACGTCCATGCTTGTGCGTCATACAGCAGGACCGGAGATATCAAAGTCCTATGAAGAGATATCATGATTCTTCGAGAGAGGATTTTTTTCCTCAATTGATGCAAAAGGCAGGCCTTAGAAGGCTCAAAGACACAGCGATTGGCAAGAGTAATCCTTCTTTTATCTCTGTGGTAGTGTCATTGTTTGAATTTACTCCGGATCCTAGGTAGGTTCACAACCTCAAAGTTATAGCTGTCTATAGTAACGTTTTCTCCAAGAATGTTGGTGTTGGTGGTACTTTTTCGTAGGCAGCATATACTTTGCCTTACCCTCATTCATCGCAAGACTTATCTCCCTTCTCGATGCTTAAAAATGCCTCACTGACAGCCCGTTGTGTCGGCAGCGATTCACCTTGTCTAAGCCCTTTTGTTAAAGTTCTTGGTGAAGTTTTTACCGGGATCGAAAGAGCAATGCGCATTCATCATTCATTGTCATTCTGCAAAGACGGACACGTTTTACAGTGCCAGAGATAGACAATGCACTGTTTAGCTCGTGTCTATAAATGCTGTCATACGGGTATCGATTTAAAACTCCTGTGTCTTTTCCAAGATCAGCTGCAATGTGAATATTTGGCTGATGGTGAACTTTGCTAACGTGAACCTTCACTAATTTTGACCAACCGGATATTTTATGTCCTCGAAATAAACCTTTTCAAGAAAAGGAAACCGAACACCGCATGATTTAATTAAAAAGAAGGCATCTGTGATTAAGCTCTACCTCATGAAATCTTTTCCCATACAGGCAGCCAAAAACAATATATACGAGCATATGCAAGGAAAGTTTATTATTATTATTATAATAACATATTCCGCAAATGTTATTGTATATCTTTTTGATAACTGTTATATTATAAGCTCTTAGGTCAATATTGTATGACAAGAATGTGACTAAAACTGTTTTGCCCTTTTTCAGTTTTAAAATCGACCAAGCCGTTTTTGTCCTTTTTTTCAGAACGAAACCGGGCTGTGTGACTTTAAAAAAGGAACAATTTCAGGCAGAATTTGTGCAGAACAAATATTCAGATCTGAAAGACGTCTGTCTTGGCATTCCACGGCATTCTCAAGAACAGGGCATCGCTATGACCTCAGTATGCCGAATTTTGCGAATGGCCTGCACCCTTATAAGATTAAGTTAACTCAAAAACTAAAGCTACTCGCTTACGAGTATATGAAGCGACGTACGTTCTCAGATTGAGCTCTAGAAATATTGGAAGAAAACGACTAAATTCATCCCAAAATCATCGCTTATGTGATAAAGTGCATTTTTGGCTAACGGCTTCGTCAAAAAACACAATCTAAGTTATTGGTCAGACGAAGACCATCATGTGCTTCAAGAAAAATCACTTCGACCACAAAAAAATAACTGTTTGGTGTGGTTTTTATGCCGGTGTTCTCAATAGTCCATTTTTTTCGTTGATGAAAATGACTCTTACGTTACCGTTAATGGAGATCGCTACAGAGACATGTTACAACGTTATTTCTTTGGTCAATTGCATGAACTAGACATTAATGATATATGATTCCAACAATACGATAGCACAAGCCACACTGCAGGTGTAACAATCGACTTATTGTAAACTCAATGAAAATGTTATATCGAGAAATGGTCCTGCCTATTGACCACCTATATCGTGTTTAACACCTCTAGACTTTTTTGCATGGCGCTACCTTACATAGGTTAGGTTAGGTAAATGGGTGCCCTTGCTTACATAATAACATGTCAGCGGCTCACTTAGACCACTTTGAGTCCATTGTGCCCAAAAAGTGTGAACCGCAGAAAACCTAAAACTTAAATGTATCGACAGGTAAGTTAAACCACCCAGATACAGACATGTATCTCAGAAGTTTGTTCAGCTCTATTTTTCCTAGATCAGCCAACTCCGAGAAGAAGAATTTTCCTAGGGTTTCCTTCATCCTAACGGCTAGTGCAAGACAATCACACAATAGGTGCCAAATAGATTATATTTCTTCTTCGTCTCTACAGCTTCTGCAAAAGTCGTTATGGGGTATTCCCAGCAATGCTGCCGGGGCCCGGACATAACGCCAAGAGACATAAGGCCAAATTTTAGCATTTGGTCTTATGTCTCTTTCTCAAAGTGACATAAAGCCAAATTTAAGAAATTGGTCTTATGTCGCTCGACAAAGCGACATAACGCCAAATTTTTTTGAGACATAACACCAAATAATAATATCAATAAACATCAAGTGGGGCATAATTCCATAATTTTTAATAACATGTATATGTGTAATTAAAATGAAATTGAACAGTGGAGTTAGTATTAGGGAACGGGTAAAAAGTGAAGTATGAGGGTTCATGCCCCCCCCCCTGAAACCCCCAGCTTGGCCGCAGATAAGATTTGGGATAGGTGCGAGGTTGGTGGTATCCAATGTTTCCTTATTTTCATATTTAGAATGGATTTGAAAAAATAACATATATCCAACTTTGCACGTACCCCAAATCCTATCTGTGGCCAAGCAGGGGGGCAGCATGCCCCCCCAAACCAATTTCACTTTTCACACCCGTTTCCTCTTAAATGTCTCAGAATGTTTAATGGAAGGTATATTTTAATAAGGTAAGCCTAAATCAGCTATACAGCGGAAAGTGACATAAAGCCAATTGGCTTTATGTCGCTTTGTGAAAGTGACATAAGGCCAAAGCAAAAATTTGGTCTCATGTCACTTTGATAAAGCGACATAAGGCCAAGTTTTAAAATTTGGCCTTATGTCGCTTGGCGTTATGTCATGGCACCATGCTGCCTATCGCACAGTGCCCTGTCACGACCCCAACGGCGTTTCGTATATCCCTTCGGCTTAGTTTTATGATATCGGTAAATCTCCTCTTGTCGTGGACTGGCCATAACGATTTAGCTGTAGCGCATGTGTCTAATCGACACCACCGTTTATTAGCTGCCTCGTTAGATGCAATGTCTTTTTCCATGTGCAAGGTGCTAAGCGGTGTGCTGGCCTCAGGTAGAGCCCGCGAAGAGCTTAGATGTGACCCAACCCTGGTTCATTCGCCTTTTCGTTACGGAAATTTCCATGTGGACAGGCACCCAACAGAGGGTCACCTTAATGACTACTGAAATATCGTCCAGTTTTTTTATGCACATTTTTACGAGCTTGGATCTTATCGATATTGACTGTAACGCTTTAATGGCTGCTTGACTATCAACATAGATACTGATTGTTTGTCCTGAAATGTTTTCCTCAACAATCATATCCGCAGCTCGTTTTATTGCAGCAACTTCCGCTTGAAAAACACTGCAACTATCCTCAAGCCTGAAGGACCGATTTGTATTCCGAGACTCACAGTAGACCCCAACACCTTGTACCTACATCCATTTTGGATCCTTCAGTATAGATGGCAAATTCATTTTCGGTACAGACTTTCCCCGTATCCCATTCTTCCTTGCTGGGAATTCTGATAGAGAATCTCCGCTCATTGTCCTATGGTTTAATCGTGTTATGAATTATGATATAGTCCGTTTCCGTCCGAAGTCTCGATATATTCCATCTGTCCAGAATTGAGACATGACCAAAGGACTTGGCTTCCCATAGGCCAGATTCCCTTAGGCTTAGTGCTTAGATATTAAGCGGAAGAAGATTCAGTAGTGTTTCAAGAACTGCCGTTGGTGTTGATCTCATCGATCCTGCACCGACAGACAGCCTGACTTTTGAATTTTTGTCACGTTTACCCTACATAAATCATTGGTCTATGCCAACAAGCCGACGTTGCAATATTGAACGAGAAATCGAAAAATGAGTTCAACGAATTGACAGCTGCAAACGTGCGCGTAGGGGACATATGAACGACATCGAATTTCAAGCATACATAGATGTTTTGATTGTACCAATCATACAATTTTCGAGATATCTCAAATGGTTTCCGATTTATTTAAAAAAGTTGTCAAGTCCTTATTGGAGAACTCGTAACACATAGGTACATATGTCCATTGTTTTTTTTCTAGTAGGTATATCCTTGTATTCATGTACTCTACAATTCTGTGTTAACCAGAGCATTTACTAACATCCCAATCCAGCACGATCGGATTGACATGACGTGCTGAAGCAAATTTACTAGACCCTCTAAACAATAAGGAACACATACAATCATAGCTATACACACATACGTACAAATTTTCATCTTTCCGTCATTTCCATGAAGTAACTAGTTTGACCTTCCTGATTATATCTTAAAACGTGAAGGGGTCAACAACCTACGCATACTGAAAGTTATTTCCAGAAAATGTTATGTCTGAGTGCCCCTCCAGCATTTGATTTGAAATATGTATTTCTAAGATGCATTATCCAATTCAGTTTCACATAATTATTATTATCTGAATATAGTGCAGTAGGTTTTCCTCTTTCAAAAGTTTACGTACATATTCATATCCTTACATATATGTGTTTTGAATTGAACTATACGAAAATTCACTGAATAAAAATGATCATAGTCACATTCGAGAAAATGTCATATTCATAGTTTTATCAACGAGAGAATTGATCCCTTAAATATTAGTATTCATCCAAAGTGTCAAACAAAGAAGCAGTTTACCAATTGGCCAAAAACTTCAAGTTCCGGATATTAAGGTACCACGACCACTTGTTTCATTTAACGTAAATGTGTACATGAACATGTTACAAGATTACTTCGAAAGAAATTATGTGTGGTGTTTTTTCCCTATCTGATGTGACAGACCATTTTATTAACTACGTCATGTCCAAGCTCAAAGCGTAGATACTTTTGTTAACTTATTTGGTGTGCGTGAAGTTCCTCATTCCCCCTAACCATTTCGTCGATGCTTGCTTTCAATTTCTTTATGCTCGTTCTTTCTTCTGTGTTGGCGGCATTCGCCGCCGCTGTTCTATTACCGCCTTCAAATTCGAATCGGCTGATTCGTATTCGGTTTACAACATCTCAGTATCTACCCATCCGTCCGGTCAGAATGAGAATCGTGAGAGTCGTCATCAAATGCTACTCATCGCTGATATGAACCGAGAAGTTACAAACGAATTTAGTTTTGTGAATGTGAAGCAAACGTTTCGATTAATTGATTGCTGTTGTAGAAAGTGAAATATACATTTGTTGAAATTGCTTTGTTTTTTTTAGTTCGTCGGAATTTAACTATGCCACGGGTATGTGTTGAAACTAAAATATATTGTGCACATGTGCTTGTATCTAAATACAAATTCATACGAACAAAATACTATGTTCAAAGTGAACCTTATGTTTTCTCGCTTATTATGTGCCTACTCACAAACGGGTGAACTATCTAAACACAAACATATTTATGCACTTCAAAATGTTTGTTTATTACTATTGTTTGTTCATACATAGTAGTTGGTTTTCCTTTTGTGAACGAGCTGCAATTACCCCGCTTGCTTTCTCATAATTTCATTCAGATTCTATTTTACTTATCCGCTGGCTTGAACACAAACTGGAATCGAACGAAAACATAACAATGGCATGACGTCAATTCTGTACAACAGTTTGCAACAGAAATATGAGAAGTTCAAATCGAAATAAAAAGCTTTCATTTACATACATGCACTTCTCAATTTTACATTCTTTTTTGTGAATTAGTTACTACTCAGAATTTGGATTTTCTAGTATATCGAATTCGATCTTGTGAAATATATCTGCCATTTACAACCATTCTTGTTGTCGGCGTTTTCAACCAATCGCGAACAAAAATTCATAATAAAGTTATCAATTTTTTTGATTGAATGAAAAATAGTAGAAACTAGCAGTAGAAGATATTAACATGTACCCTACGGGAATCATTGCAACATACACAATGCGTAGAAGTAAAAGTTAAAGTAAAAAAGGAGACAATACAACGTTATTAACTCAAACAATTTATTACTTTAGAAGAAACTGCCGAAAATTCCTAATTTGCAAGAAATGCACTCTAGCGTGGAGATATTCGAATTACATTTGTAACACTCTGTTGCACCTATTTTTTACAATGAGAAGCGGACAATTTCTTATTATTAAACATTTAATTTTTTTTCTTAAAACAGAAATTTACATGTCGGTATCCTAAGGCTCTAGGGTAGCCTTAGGAATATAATATACACGAGCAAACATTTGAAGAAATCCTCGTAGCCTTTTAGGGCGTTTACACGGTTTGCCAAGTCGGAATGGCTTGATCGGATGAATGTTTGTCAGATGGAAATTTTTTTCGTTTAAATGGTCAAACTTGTTGCCAGAATTAATTTTTAATGAATTTTCAGGAAGGTTGGATGAAAACCAATGCCATTCACCCCAATTATACAAGTTGTATATATCTTTCGCATTTCTTTCCTATTGACATGAGCAGCCATTGAGGCACATCATCACGCAGTGGCATTATTTGTCCCTAAAAAGATCCATAGAATTCTGACAGATCGTAAGCAGGAACAAATTTCCATTGAATCTTTCAATTCGGTCGTGATTTAATGCGATATTATCTATTAGAAAATTTAAGTTTTTAACTACAGTGAATGTTTTAATGTCGAAGTTATTTTTCCAAGTCTGAATGTAAGTGGTTGTCAAGTGAGTAAAAGAGATAGTCAAATATAATAGTGCTTTCGAAAATGTGATAATTGCACTTGTGGCAAGAAGAAATTGTTGTTTTTTTCTTCTTTAATACAGCGTTTATTTAATTAATTAATCAACAAATACACTTTTCATTATTTACTAGTCACTTAAAATTCAATTAAACAAGAAAAATATAAAATTTCCTCTAACACATGTGTTTTGCTTGCATTTTTTCAAGGCACAGTTGTGTTAAATTCATCACTTCTAAACAGTTAACTGCTATTCTGTGCAGTAATAATTCTTACACCAATGTAGCACCCCATGATTTGTGTTTTCATAATCGTCGGAAATCTGCGCTAGTGCAATCGCATTTCTTTGCTCATACGTTTCTGTACACACACAATGCGGAATACTTGCAGGCCTGCTTTAGTACAATCATAAAAAAAAATGTTTCTTCCAATCTGGCTTTTTTTTGGAGTCAAAAAATAATGCCTGCACAATCTGCACGACATCGATGACAGATTGACGTTTAAGAACAGAGGTACTGCAGTTCACCTAAGTTAGTCCGACCGAAAATCTGTATTAATAAACATGGATAACGCAGTACTTTGTTAGTCTGACGTTTATGAAAACATCTCATGTTACGTTCCCAAGTCCTTCCCATAAAATTCAAAATATAAAGTAAGAGGCGTTCGTCTAACATTTTTGTGCCAGATTTCCATGAAAAACAAATTTAATAATGTGAACGCACCAAATGACAGCTTGTCAAACATATTCGACGATATAAAAATAATTTCCCTTGGATTTTTGTAGCGTGCGGTTAAAAGAATGACTTTAGAATATTGACGACTTGAAGTACTTCTGGCGGAAATTTTTTGTAGCTACCGGGGAATATAGAATTCTGACAGTTCAACGGCGGGAACAAATTTATATTGAAACTTGAAATTTGGTGGAGAAATAAATTTGTAAAAGCTAACATAAAATTGTTAGTTTCAAATACAATTTATTATGGAATATCGAGTAAAAATATGTTGCTTTTGATATTGCTGGTTGTGAAGTGTTTAGAAGTGATACATTATACACAATTGTGCCTTGAAAAATGCAAGAAAAACACGTGTGTTCGAGGAAATTTTATATGTTTTTCATGTTTAATTGAATTTTAAGTGACTAGTACATAATGCAAACTGTGTTTGTTGATCAATTAAATAAACAAACGCTGTATTAAAGAAGAAAAACCAACAGTTTCTTCTTGCCACAAGTGCAATTTTCACATTTTCCAAAGCACTATTATACTTGAACTGTCTCTTATAATCACTTGACAACCACTTAAATTCAGACTTAGGTATATGCTTTCAACATTAAAACATTTATTGTAGTTAAAAGCATTAATTTTCTAATAGATAATATCGTTTTAAATCACGACCGAATTGAAAGATTCTATGGAAATTTGTTCCTGCTTACGATCTGTCAGAATTCTATAGACTTTGGCAGGGACAAAAAATGCCGCTACGTGGTGCTGTGCCTAAATGACTTCGCGTCAATACATAAACACAAATTTGCATTTTTTTCGTCTGTAAACTAATCTGTCCGCAGGCATCAGGACTTCCGTCATCTTTGAAATTGAGTGTTTGATTTATTTGACGGGTGCAAACGCTCACGTTTCGACTAGTTACATTTTCATTAAACACGATTTCGCAAGCAAAGTTAAGTGTGAATGTCGCAATATATTCATTGTATTAAATTGTACCTCTGTTTCAACAATTTGTACCAGGATTTAAAAGTGACGGTGTTGCAACTTGCAAGTACCTCGACCGAATGATACTAGCAAAGAAAACAAAAAACTGCTCGACTGAGAATTTGTTTGCAGACGGCTATGGGATATTATATTTCTCACAATCTATAATTTAGCAAATACTGTTGGCTTCGTGTAAAACGTGTTTTAAATGTATAAAGTCGGAATATCACATAAATCTCCTTTCAGCAACCTGCACAAAAGCTTTTGCAGAAAAAATACCAAACAGCCACAATACATCAACGGCGCCCATCATAAGCGTTGGAACAAGCGCGAATTAACAAACGTCAAATAGGAATACAAATTGAAAGAAACATGTCAAAAGTATTATTTTGTCATATTTGTATCGCCGTTTAACTTAAATTTCCAACAATACTGCTAGTAGCGAAAGCAGAGAGCTCATTGGTGTTCACTATAAGCATTCAGGAAACAGTATCTTTTATAATTCCACTAATAAGCAATTTCCAGTCAACGTTAATTTCCAGCTTATAAGTAGCACAGAATCAATAATCATCAAGAAACTCTTGAATACACTTAACATTTGTGTCGAGGCTGTGTGTAAAGACCCTTCTATCCATCACTCTGAAAATAGCCCTCAAGAAGAGAACGTACATAATTGCATTGAAACGGTGAGTGCAGTTGGTGTAATTTGTTGGCACATTTTTTGTGTCTTCCTCTCGTACATGATGCAGCCTGCTAGTCTGCACCAGTTCAGCGACAATCAGCTGGTTTAGTGTCTTTTTTCGTTCTTGGAATTCAGTGATCTTTAGGACTAGTGTTTATTCCGACAAAATATCAAGGTGTATTTCAGTCACTAGGGCAGTGCGCCATTCGTAAATACACTTCCTCGTTGTGTTTGCCCTTTCGCCATTGGTATTCCGAACAATTAACAATTTATTTATATTCCAATTGTGCAATTCACACTATGACATTTTAAATTACAGGTACACTTTGCGAACTCCAGTCCTATGCACGTCCTAATGTCTGACGGCGAAGAAAACCTTACTCCTAACGATGGTAAGTTTGCTTTACTACAAACAATTGCATTTAAACTTCTTTTTGTATTTTCAATTATTACTGTCTGTGAAGCCAGTGAACTGGTTACAATTATCTCGTAAATTCTTGTGCTGAAACGCATTTAAGTTCTTCAGAGGATAATGTTGCAAAACAGTCCAAGAAGTAAGTGGTGTGCTGGTCTGATAATCCCCCCATCCGAGAACTAAAGAAATTAGATTATACTCGTATAATGTATTGATTCACTCACCATTCAATAAAGGCTATCATCGTAGGTCATCAGAGTCACCTTCTCCGTAGATCGGGATTTTAGTTTGTCAAATAAAATTTAGAATTTTCTTCTTTCTCATTGTTTCTTCATTCAATGAATTAGATTTCGAAATTTGTGTTGATACAATTTTTACTTATTTTTTTTTGTTTTGATAAATTTTCAGAAGAGATGTTGCGCATCTCACCGTGTGACGTTATCATCCTGAACAAAGCAGAAGGGTCCAGCGATGGTGAACTAACAGGAACAGTTGATATTACAAGTATAAGTAAATACCCAGTAACATACAAGGTAAGATGCTTTTGAAGTGCAACAAAATTACGTCCTTTCATGTATTCAATAGTTATATATAGTATTCATGGGCTTGAGTAATAATAATAGTTATGACGCTACAGTCCAGGTGGACTTGGGACTTGAGCTTCTACAGCAACCATTCGTGCGTGCGTGTGCTACTTTTATCTCACGAATGGGGGAGATTGAGAAGCTTTTTCTAGACAGTTACATATACTCCTTGAGCATTGTGGAAGGATATGGAGCCATATATATTTGCAAAGTGTTTTCGAATACCTAGACTTTGGGCGTAGGAGTCGACGCATTTTTTTTCGGAGCTTTTTTGATACACTACTGAAGCACTTAGACTCAAAACTGGTCCATTGCACTGCCAGGTAGCAACCTACTCCAGTCCCGTTAATTTGATCCCAACGGCAAATGGTGACTGGACCAGATTAGATTTAACTGGGATTCCAACCTGGGACCCCTCTAACTTGGGGCAGGCACCTAACCAACTGCGCCATCCAGTCGACGCACTTACCCACTAACGCTTTAATTCATAAATTGTAATGTCTTCCAATGATTTATCGCTTAAGATATATGATATGGAGGGTTTTTCTTTTATTTAAGTCTCCAGCGAAAGGTTAGGCATAGAACAAAGGTACGACTATCGACATACATTCACTTAATGTGCAAAGCTAATATCTTTTTCGAACAGAGTTAATTTCCGTGTTTATCCTTCTGGGTTGCTAACCCGGTTTATGAGGCATATGTCACAGCCACAGGTTTACTAAAAGTCCTTTAGAATTTTGGAAAGTCAGCGGTAATATACTACAGTGCAGCAAATGTGCATTGTTTGGTAAATTATACAAAAATACTTAATTCAAAATCGGGGCTAAATTAACTCTCTGGTAGATAATTCACCAATCCAGCATTGTTTTATTATTGAAATATTTAACTGAATCTCAGTTGCGGATTATTCAGATGACAACTACTTTTATGGCGCTTATTTAGCGAAGAACATCGTGACTTTAAGCTTGCTCGTGCGGGAAAAATGCATACACATTTCGCAGAATCTCAGATGACAAACTTTCAGATTTTTGTAAGATGATTATATGAATGCTTTCATAGTTTATAAGTTGAAATCGAGTGTTTATCGATTGTGCAGTTAATCCGAGACCATAGGGGACGATTTAGGCTTTTGTATATACATACATTTTTAGAAGAAGTGCATTTTATGTTCAATAGATTCATAAACAAAACAACGATGTATAAGCATCGTAAAGTAAAACATGAATTACTTTTTCATCGTATGCCTTCGTGATTAAAGCGTGAACAAATCTATTTTTAGAAAATGAAATCAGAAACCTCTAATGTTAATAGCGTGACTATAGAAATACGATAACATTTTGTTTTTAATTCAATGTTCGAGACATTTGAAATTTTAGTGTTTTGAGTTCTGTGCGTTCTATATACAGTGCTTCACAAAAGTCTGCGCAGAACGATGAAATTTAAAAAATATGAGCTGTGAAAAAATATGTGATAAATATTTCCGATATGTATAATCTAATAAATCAGTGTTTCTTTAGGGGAGTGTGATGGTTAAAGTATCACTTCCACTCGGAGGCTATTGGGCCCATTGTGAATCCCTTCAATTGCGCAGTACACAATCTAATAACCAATCCTGTCACGGGATGGCTGAGACCACCCCGTGCTCCTTATGAATTTTAGAAGATCCGATATATCTGCATTCGCTTAGTCCGCAGTCTCTGTAAAGAATCTTTGGCCCAACGAAGCTAGGCGCCGATTCTGGGGAGCTGGGCAATGGCAAAGCAGATGTTGGATCGTCTCGGTCTCTTCCTCATCTCCGCAGCTCCTGCAGAGATTGCTGGATTCCGCATTCCATTTCCGTAGCATTGTTCCGATGGGGCAGTGTCCTGTGATCACTCCGATGAGCATACGGATCGAGTTTCGGTCCAACGCCAGAAGCGTCTTTGTTTTGCCGTAGTTAAACGTTGGCCACGTTGATCTTGTCGTGTGACAGCCATTTCTTGTTAGCCAAGTCGAGTTGGCCTCTTGTTGTATAGTTTCGCTTATGACTCGGTTCGAAGCACTGATCGGTGGTCGTAGTGACGTAGTCGTAGTTTTCAGCATAATTAAATACCATAATTCATTTAACAACAGTTTAATGAAAACCAAAATACATATGTAGTTGCAAAAATTGCGTTGAGATGATAATATTCTTTCATTAAAGACTGTTTAAGTAACGGTAGATTTTTGTCGCATAACATCCTTATTTGTTTGGACCTGACGAATGAAGAAAGTAAGTGTTTTCAAAGACTTGTGAAAAAAAAAAATGGTAAAAGTGGAGTTAAGTTTGAGTGAGGTAGATGATAATTAATGTGCATGTGAATGAACGGATGTCCTACTCTAAAATATAAAAACAAACATCAAGAAGCCGATCGATGATCCAGAGAACTAAAGATTGGTCTATTCTGATCAAAAGCAAAGCGGACGACCATCCAAGCTTTCCACGAGAGATAAACATGCGATCAAGTGGATGGTTGACTAAGAACATTTTATAATGGATAAGGTGACAAGCGAATCGGTCCAATTTTTAATAACTCGGTCCAATATGTGCGGTGCTGTTCCGACAAAAGCGTCTCGAATGTTGGCCTAGAGCTCGTCCGCAGTGGTTGGTATGTAAACGTGGACTAAGGAGTCGACGTAATCCCAGAAAAAGTAATCGGGTGGTGTCAAGTCTTATGCACCAAACGGTCAATTTGTTGATGCATTGATGCTTGGTCGAGCACTTGTGAATTTTGTTCACTCCAATGACGACATATTTGCTTGTTGACATAACCGCGGAGCCAAAAATGTACCTCGTCCTAGAAGATGGTTTGTTGACCAAAATTCGAATCTCCGGCCAACATTTTCAATGCCCAATTAGCGATTGTTACCCAAGTCCACCTCGGACTGAAGCGCCGCCATCATCATCATCATCATAATTTTCATTTTCCACTAAAGGGGTCGCGGGGGCAATGCATGTACGAGAGATCTCCAGGCCGATCGATCCTCCGCCATCGACTCTAACTCTTCAGGAGCAAAAGCCGGCTGGATTCCCTGACTGGTTGGTTGCTTAAGGTCGGGAAGAGTGTACTCACGCTCAAGCTTTTCAACAGTTCGGCAAGCGTAAAACGATGCATGATGAAATGATTGACAGCTGCATAACAATTGGAAGAACAATTACTGCTATCTGGTCACATTTTACAATTTTCATCGCGACGTTCAACAAAACTTGCGAAAAACCATTTGCAGAGTACAAGTCAATAAACGATTCGGTGGGACGGAATTATAAACACTTGTGATCAACAACAACAACACCCACAATTTTTTTGCATTTTCATCACAAATTTGTAAATAATCTATTCGTAATTTGTCAGAAAACGAGATTGCAAAGTTGTAGTTGTGATTGAAAAGTGCAAATTTGTGGTCGAACTTGTAGTTTGGTGAAACAGTTTCTAGGAGATTCGTATGCGAACATCTACTAAGACATATTTATTCCCTAAAGAAAATTCGCCACAATTAGTAATTCATTAATTGGGACTGGAAAACTCATTAAATTACTCATACAAGGACATTTAAATTATTTTTTCATATTACCTGTAGGAATCATTTGCTTTGGCAATCCGAAAAGTTAATCCTCAATTTCCACGTTGTTACCTAATAAATGTTTACATCAAGCAACTTAACAAAACTTATCCCATTATCAATGTATAAATGTACATGTCTGTAACCGAATTAACTTTACTTTTTTTACTATAATCACATTCAAAATATTTCAGATCAAGACAACATCACCATTGAAATTTCGTGTTCGGCCTAGTTCGGGCGCTTTATGTCCCGGAGCTACAATATCCATCAGCGTTATTCTTCAACCTGGAAAACAGATTTCAGTAGCAAGCAAGGATAAGTTTTTGGTTATGTGTACTGCACTGCCAGATGGAATTGACCCGAACAATCATCAATTCATTTCTGAATTTTGGAAGGCGTTACCACCCAACAGTCCAAATGTGCAGCAGCATCGTTTACAATGTGTTAGCTCACTTCAAGCACAAGGTGATCAAATGCGTAACGGCCATATGCCCACATCAACTTCATATGCCGACGAATTTGGTGACAGAAAAAATACCGCAAACATAGATGTAAGTTTGACTCACTAATTTTACAGATGAATAATAAAGACATCAACTTCTTTTTTTTAAGGTAACTCAGCTCTCGGACAGTTTAAAACGGCTTGAACAGCAAATGAGGCTAAGTGTAAACCTACATTGGTTGTCGTTGCTAGTATTCGTTATTCTATCCATTGCTTTTACGTACATAATAAAGCAGGAGATTCAGGAGCAACAGAATCCGAGCAGCACCTGCGAAAGAAATTCAAGATACTAACGAAAAAAGAAAAAAATACACACATATTATGCGACGCATTTTAGTTTGCACTATTTTGGTGAACCGGTTCGCAGTTTATTCTTTTTTTCATCGTTATGTTCATGCATAATGTTTAGTTCTTTATAAGATTTCGTTGGCTTTACAAAAATGTTTTTTGAAAACTCCGCGAAAAATTTGCATAACTAGTGTATATTACAGAATCAACATTTTAATAAGTGGCTGTCTAGGAGAGCCACAAAACGATGTGTAGAACACAAATATATTGATTGTTAGCCTTGTATTTAATATGTAACTGTATTTATATACGCGTGAGTCAATAACACAATTTTTTAGGATCTTAGCATTTTCCAGATCTTGATTCTTAAAATAATCGAATTAACTGATAAATATAATAAAACAAATATTTCTAAAAAAACATTTTCATAGGTTTGTTTATTAATAATGGCGGCACTACAGTCCAAGGTGGACTTGGACCTAGCTTCTCAGCAACCACTTGCGTGCTATCGTTCTCTCACGAGTGAGGGCACCTACAATTTAATGCCGACTCCGAACACTTAGACAGTCATACTGTTAGAGCATTGTTTTTGAAAAATTGTAGCTTGCATTGGGATTTGGATCTAGTCTATGAAAGTTTAGGGCATATAAGTTGACGCACAAACTCACACGGCCACGGTGCCCCATAAGTTTATCTGCAACATGATAAAAATTTAAGTCTAATGAAAGGTTTGGTAATGGGTGACATCGGTAAAGTGTAGAACATGGTGAAGCAATTCCAACAGCTAGTTAGTGGGCACAACCAGGAGGGATTGATAGGGAATGAAGAAATTCCACCTCCAGTCGATGAAGTAGTTCTCCCACCCAGTATTGCAGAAGTCGGCACAGCTATCAAAAAGCTTAAGAACAACAGAGTCGCAGGCTCAGAAAGATTCAGAATTCTGAAAAAGCTAGCGGCGATGTTCTTGTAGGGAGCCAGATCATATGTAGAAGACGAAAAAAATAAAAAGTTCTACATCGGATACTTGGTCCTATCTGAGAGAAAGGCGAATGGAGGAAAAGACAACCGCGGAAACTTTTAGCTCTATAGAGATGTGGACATGGTAGGTAGGCAAAAGTAGTGGTTCGGTAAGAACCCAAATAGCACTATGTGTCGTTTTACTGCCACAGCTTTGGTACCTTTAATGTGAGGTGTATTTTTAAGATAGCACTAAGTCCAACCTGACAAATTTAAGAATGACATTAGTTCTTTAATATCGTTCAGAAATCTCGTCGTCAAGTGATTTGAAAAAGGGTCTACCAAGCGCTCGTGAAACAGCCGGGCAAGTGCAAAAGAAGTAGGTTAAGGTCTCCCTCTCAGCTATGTTCTTGCAACTGCGACAATGTGTGTTATGCGGACTAGTGTCCCCTACAGACCGCTACCAATCAGCGTTCGCCGAAGGAGATCTTTTGCTTTGGATCGGTTGTACTCAGGCCACATTTTTCTTGATGTAGCACAGTTTATCAGTCTGGCCCATCTGAAGTTAGCTATTTCAAGGAAATTTGTGGAGATATTAGCCTTAACTGCTTGTATTGGCGCATGAGTCAGAAATCAAAAATCCGCAGACAAAACTGCCTCCGCCACATTGAGTGGATGAACACAAATACTCAAGCCAAGAGTCTTCGAATCCGAGCCTCCTGGTTCGAGAAAAAGAGCAAGACCGACCTTCCGGTGTAAAGACCACGTGATCGCGGATACAAGACAAATTGTTCTCTATGACTGGAAGCAGCGTGCCCAGTATCGTCAACGATGGAAGGCTGCAATAGTTCAGGCTAGGGGTCGCAGGCCTAATAAGCAAGTAAGTTAAAATGTTAACAAGAAGATACATGCATACAATGCTTTTTCCCTCTTCCACCTTCGCTTTTGCTTCATGTGGTTAAAATTCGTATCCGTGTCCGGTATTGATATACGTTCGTTGTAAAGAGGCTAAAATACATAAATAACCCAACCCTATCTTAACGCCGGGACCATAACAAATTTCCCGGAAAGTCGGGTGTCCCTTAAGAGGGGTGTCCTTAAAGAGAAGTTTCACGCTATTTCAGCAAAATATGAGTGAATAGGTTTTTAAATTTTCAATAAACTACACTGGAATGTAAGAAGCTCTAGCTTCCATTTGAGAGGATAAAGAAAAGGCGGAGTATGATATGATACTCATTTCACCAAAACCATGTTGTCTTACAGATAAAGAAGGTGCCGATGATGTCATCGAAACACCAAATCTGCCTCACGATGTTCCAGGGACATTAGAAATGTTAACATACCCGCAAGTCTCCATAGGAAATGATTACGAAAACAGTGATGAAGAGGCATTCACTTTTATAGACGTAAGTGGCTGTAACCAGAGCTACCTAAGCTGAGTTTTCCAGGTCATAAGCAGTCCAGTCAAGAAGGAATCAATTGGCAAATGAACTGAGAAACTTAAATCTCGTCCAAATCTTCGAAAACCAGTTTGATGAAGAGGTTGTAGACCTTATAATGAGCAATAGAAACGTTTATGACAAAACAACAAATGTACCTTAATTTAAAGATTTCATTACAATACTGCTGCTTGGTACGCAAAAGACTGGTCTGATCTTCAGATGAACATGTGCGGTGTAAACGAAATGAATCAGTTAATATCTTTTTACCAGCTCTACAATTCTAAAACCGACTGGGACATCTTACGTCAATACACTTGCGCGAATCTACTCGCTTCTATCCCCCTGAAGATGCAAAATGACATAGAAAGAGCCATAATTAACCTAAATAATACACTTAACGTAGCAGCTTACATAGCAACACCTGCAATAGAGCAAAAATCCAAAAGTTTCTTATCGACGAATTCTACTAAAAAACTAATACTGACCAAGAGGAAACTAGAAAGGCAAATAACCAGAGCACCAGACGACAAAAGCAAGCTAAACAAGATAACAAAGGAATTAAAAAATAGACTAAAATTGATCGAAGAAACAAACCTTACAAAATATTTAAAAAATCTGATTCCAACCTCCGAAACGAACTATTCACTGTGGAAGGCTACGAAACATATACAAAATGAAAGAAAATATCTCCCACCAGTTAAGATGCCAGATAATTCCTGGGCTAGAGATAACCTTGAGAAGGCTACAGTCTTTGCTGAATATTTCGAATCCACTTTCATTAACAGTGACGGTGAGAACGATTGAACAAACTTGTTGTACCACAACGATATTTCAGACAATAGAAACATCACCAAGATGAAAGCAAAAGAAATTGAATCCTGCATAAAGAACGAAATAAGCAACAAAAAAGAACCTAGCTATGACCTTTTAAATGGTAAAATATTAAAAGAACTACCTCCAGTAGCCTTTTTTTACCTACGAAATGTATTCAATAGTGTTATAAGACTCAAATATTTTCCCACACTTTCGAAAGTTGCAGTTCCCAAAGCCAGGAAAAGATGCAACGAACATTACGTCGTACAGACCAATCAGCCCGCTTCTTGTTATATTAAACATTTTTGAAAAACTTTTCCAAAAAAGACTTGGCCCTATTCTGACTCAAGTCGGTGCTATTCCTAGCCACCAATTCGGCTTTAGACGACATCACTCGACTATTGAACAGATACAAAACAAAATTTCAACATCCATTGACCAAAAGGACTTCTGCGTGGACGTCGCAAAAGCGTTTGACTCGGTTTGGCATAAAGGACTCTTATACAAACTTAGCAAACTTATCCCTAAGGATTATCTCCTACTGATTGAGAGCTACTTAGAGAATCGGTACTTCTATGTCAGGTATTTTGAGGCAGGAGTGCCTCAAGTAAGTATCCTTGGACCACTCCTTTATCTTATATTTACAGCAGATATCCCTCATCCCAGAAGAGAGACGACAATGGTTGCAACATTTGCAGACGATAATAATAATAATAATAATAATAATAATGGCGGCGCTACAGTCCGGGGTGGACCTGGGCCTAGCTTCTCAGCAACCACTTGTGTTGTGCGTGCTATTGTTCTCTCGCGAGTGGAGGCGATGCAGACGATACTGTCCTTTTAAATTCCGGTCACCATCTCCAATCCACAACAACTCAATTACAAGAATCATTGGACAAAATTACAGAGTGGTTCACCAAATGGCACATAAAAATAAATGAGGACAAGACAATACAAGTTAACTACACTACTAGAACAAAATTCACACCTTCACCATTAATCATCAACAACAAACAAATATCTATTCAACCCGCAAACTGACTTGGAAGTTCCATATTGAACAAAAACGTAAACAGATAAAACATAAATTCAGACAACTATATTGACTACTACGACCACAATCAAAAGTTTCAACTGACATCAAATTACTCATTTATAAGAGTATTATAAAACCAATATGGACGTATGATATTCCAATCTGGGGAACTGCAAAGAAGACAAACCTGAACATAATCCAGAGACTGCAAAAAAAATTCTAAGGACGATTGCCAACGCAGAATAGTATATACGAAACGATGATACCCATCATGACCTGGAAATCAGCACAATTGACCAAGAAATACAAAAACATAGCTTAAAACACCTATTCAAATTGGTAAATCACTCCAATGCGTACATAAATACATTACCTGATGATGACACCCTTAGGAAAAGAAGGTTAAAACGAGAAGGACCGATTGATCTAGTCCTCGAGCAATAAATATTTATTTTGAATGTCTTATACTATATGTATATATATATACTCCATGTTATGTTTATCCAAAGATTATTGTTACCATTGTTAAACTTCTGTTATAATATTATTAAGTGTAAAAGTCACTATTGTTTCACTAATCTGACATACAAAGGCGACAACAACGAGCGAATAGGGGCGCTCGGTGCTAACAAAACTCCCAACGTCTTGGGTGAATTAAAACTCACCTATGCCTATTCTTGTCAAGAGTACGATAGAAGATAATTTAAGGACAATGGTCTAAAATTATTTATATATGTACTACCCAAATATAATTAGTTATAACATTTACTAGATGGCAAACCGACAGTTGTAAAATATGTACATACAGGGAAAAAAAATATATTTTTACCGGATTGTCGTACGAGCAAAATAATGGTGGTGAACCAATCTCTGAGGCATGAAGGTAGCATGTAGCATGACTAATAGTTCACAGCACTAGTTACAATTAAGAGAAACAGCGCTAGGTATTCACTTCATCAGTGCCAAAAGGAAACAATACCTGTCTTGTCTCAGCAGCTCAAGTTTGCAATTTGTCATTCAAGAGTCCGTTGGTGCAAGAAGTTTTTAGCACAATCTCTGAATCGAAAGGCCTTGTTTGGAAAGATTTCATACTGAAATGCCAATTGTACTTAATCGAGCACAGCCCTAAAACTCTTGAATTTAAATAATTTTCTTTTTCTTTTCATTATTTGCATTTAAGGTCGTATACGAACTGGGAAATATAGTTTCCAAGTTTCCACAATATGAACCACTGAAATCTATTGATAGGCATTAAAGGGTTAATGTTACATGTCTGATGCAAAGATTCCGAAGAATATGTAAAAACAAACCGAATTCTCAACAAAACGAAATTTAACTTCTAGGAAAACCTATTGGCGCTATCTGATATAAGGGCGTCCTCTGTTATCCTGTTGTCCTACAGGTTCATATTCTTCGGGTGGAAGATGTAGGACTTGAAGACACTTGGCTTGACTCATGTCCCTATACAACCCATGTAGTTCGTAGTCTCAAAGATCGATGATCAAAGATCGGACACAAAACTTTTCTTTCACAAACACCTTGTTCATCCGATTTGGATATTGTTCATGCTTCTGCGCCGTAGAGCAGTGCTGGAATAAACAAGGTCTTATGCAAGGTTGGAATGGTCTTTCGAGAAAAGGCGGTCCAAGCATCCTAAGATGGATGTATAAAGCTATTGTTAGACCTACAATAACCTATGGTACAATAGCATGGACCAAGAGAACCAATCTGATCAGCGTGAGCGACGCTCTCAGTAAAGTTCAAAGGTTGGCATGCCACTATATTACAGGCGCCATGAGAATTTGCTCAACTGCGGCCATGGAGGTACTACTGGAGCTGACTCCTTTGCATTTATTGGTTGCAGGGTGTGCAAACAAAACAATCATGAGAATGTCAAAAGAAGGGATAGGAAAAGACAGGTGCATCGCAGCAAGGCCATTCGACGCAATAGTCAAAAAGCTACGACTTCTAGCCATTCCGTATGACGTGATTAGATTAGATTACAACTTCCAAAAGAAATTTACCAGCAAGCTGAGCACCAAAAGTGACTGGAGCAATGAATCCATGGTCCACAGACTGACCAGCAACATGGTTAAATGGTATACAGATGAATCAAGAACTGATGAAGGAACTGGAGCAGTTTTTGGACCCAAGACAAAATACTTCCAACCAATGTCAAATGTACCAGTATTTTTCAAGCGGAATTGTATGCCATAGACAGATGCGTTCAGATCAATCTTGAAAGGAATTATACCAACTGCGTCATAGCAATTATTTCAGACAGTCGAGCAGCTGTTAAGTCTAAGCTTGTTTGGGAATGCTTGCAGAAGCTCAAAGAGTTGAGTAGGAGAAACCAAATAAAACTTTGCTAGATACCTGGCCATACGGGGATAGAAGGTAATGAAATGGCCGACTCCAGGAGAGGAGCATCAGAACAGATTCGAGGCATGCATCAAAATGAGCAAGAATAACCTTCGTATCCTAACAGGCTTCCTAACGGGGCACTGTAGACTCAGGGAGCATCTAAGGAATTTCCTCAGGGGTATCAGAAGAAGGTCTCTGCAGATTTTGTGGAGAATTTAATGAAATTCCAGAACATATACTGGGATTTTGTGAGACACTAGCCCACAAAAGAAAAAGATATCTGAGCAAGTACCTAATATCAGAAAAAGAAATGCAATCACTAGAACCATCTCTAATTCTCAGATTCTTAAAGCAAACTGGCTTAGAGAGAATACTCTAGAACATATTTCTTAACCTATGAGTAATAGAAGTCCATTACCCTCAATACAACTCTGAAAAGAACTGTATTTGAGGGGAACTCGTAATAGTGCAAAGGTATTAAAAGGGGACACAATAGATCTAAAGGTTGCGGTGCTATATAATATAATAATAATAATGGCGGCGCTACAGTCCGAGGTGGACCTGGGCCTAGCTTCTCAACAACCACTCGTGTTGTGCGTGCTATTGTTCTCTCACGAGTGGAGGGGACTTAAAGTTTAATGCCGACTCCGAACGGCGAGATTGAGAAGATTTTTCTAGACAGTTATACTCTTTGAGCATTGTCTGCGACTCGAAGGAGGTGGAGCCGTGAAAAAATGTTTGGTGTTTTTTCGGGAATCGAACCGACAACATCGAGCGTAGGAGTCGACGCACCTACTCACTACGCCACGGCGCCTACGGTGCCATATACCCTCAACAATAATAATAAAATGTTATCTGCGCAGTTTACCACAGAGGTGGACGAAGTCCTTGACAACTTCGAACATTATATTTTTCAAGCCGTCGATGTTGTACGCCCTTTCCCGAAGACAGCATATACTTCGTATTGCGCTCGTCTCAATGTCAGCAAATGACTCAATGTCAGCAAATGACTCATTGAAGGCTCGCTGTGTTCGAACAATAACATCCATGTCATAATAATTGAACAGATATTTGAAAGATTGTGCCTCTGGTGATGGCCAGTGAGTTTTGAACGATCTTTCTGAGTAAAATCTTAAAAACGAATGAAGGCGCGTCGTCTTACCCAAAATATTTTAGCGTTGAAGGTCTCGATGAGTTCTTTACCTATTTTGATGAAACAGCGAGAACTCTTTATAGCCATCCTTCACAATCTGATGAGTTTGGCAGGAATGAAAAAACTAGGCGTGGTGCTGTATTCATCTCTATTCACGCTGTCATATGCGACTTTAAAATCGACGAACAAGGTGTGTCAAATTTAATTTCTTGGGTCTTTTCCAGGATCTACCGTAGTTTGAGGATTTGGTCAATGGTGGACTTCTCTGGCCTGAAACCACACTGATAAGAACTTGTTAGATTGGTGACAAAAGGTTTCAGGTGTTCACACAGAACGGCGGAGAAGATCTTATAAGAGATGTTAAGGAGACTTATACCTCGATAATTGGCGTTGTCAAAGGGGTCTCCTTTCTTGTGTATCGGGTAAACTATGCTGAGATTCTAGTCATCGGGTATCCTGTCCTCCGACCATATCTTACAGATGAGCTGGTATCTGCGCCCACCTCAGACCATTTGCTCCAGGAGCTTTGTTAGACCTTGATATTGCTGTCTTGACTTCGTCTATGTCGGGGGAACGGAATTCTCTTCCATCATCGTCCAGGTTAAGTGAAACACTCTGCCTGACCGCAATATTTGTGCGCTCATCGCCGTTTAATCGTCTGCAGAAATGATTCTAGCAAATTATAAGAAGTATTTTTAGTTTTAGCACCAACAATTTACGGATTACCAAATTTTTTGTTATGTTCGGGGAACATTTTTTAACACAAAAGTTATTCACAAAACAAATATATTCTCCCCGAGAACTTTCTATAAAAGATTTTCAAACACCCACACAAGTGATGATTGTTGAATATTATTATTATTGCTTTTTTAGTAAGAATAAAACTATACTTTTTAGAGATTTTGCTAATTGGAACTGGTTTTCATCATTCTAATAACACTTCATGTTAACATGACCATTTCAAATCTGTAATTCAGTTGTAACGAACACATCCACGAACAATATCGTAATATCGTAAAACGTTAAACGTAAAACGTTGAAGGTTACGACTGTCAAACAAAAAATACATTTTTTTCCACCAACTGTCACCCAACTTGATAACGTTCCTTAAAATGTACAATTCTTCTGTTGTTTTACATAGAAGTGAGGTTCGAAATTGTGTTTTGTGTATATAGGCATTCAGCGTTTTCTTTCTTTTTCTTTAATTTTAAAAATAAAGAACTCACAAGCACTTAACACTAGAAAACACGTAACAATAAGCGCACATACAACACTAGTGTGTAATTTATTCGTTCCCTGTGAGTAACTTGGTAAGTACCAAGCTAGGTGCTGAGGTAATCTCACCTAAAGCATTCCGCCTTTACAATGTTAATTGCAACCTTAGCCGACCCAAAAATTAATTTTAATGAGTAAACCAAGTCGTGCTGACATAATCATCTGATTCGCAAAAAACGTGAATATAAACTTACGGCGAACAGTGAAAGAAAAAAAAACATTTCTGCGTTAGTGGCAAGTTTGAATAGAGTTTATTACCTAATTGATAGTTATATGTTTGATTTTTGGCAATAGCTAATGATGACGAATCTATGCAAGAGATCTGATGCGAAGTTCAGTTTGGCTTATACCCGCACATGCGAAAAAATCCTTCTGCTCATATTTTCATATAATTTACTTCAATTATCAAATCAAAGATTGGAATGTACGTATATTCCGTTGTTTTAGATATCCAATGCTCCATTGCTGAGCTTACTGTATTTCGGGGGTGAACTTTAGACTCTTTGACAAATGAATATAACGGATTGGACGGTATTGTATTTTCTTTTGAGTGGTTGAAGGGGCCGGTAAATATAGTAATTAATCATTTCGCGATACATCCAACAAAAATGACGGTCTTATCTTTAAAGCCCAATTAAGATAAGCAATCAATACGTTCGAAAATGAGTGTATTTTCCTTATTCAAAGCGTTGCGATCGAACTCTGGACGCTGATGTCGTTTTTTTTTTTTTATTTTACTTGCGTTTGTGTTTAATAAAACGATAAGACGCTTGCCACTGTTCAACGTTATAGCTTAAGCACTAGCAGAGTTCAATTGAAAAATCATATCACAGAGGTTCATCAGTCGTTAGCATATTCTGGTCTCGATAGTGCTCTGCAAACTTATTATTTATTGTAGTTCAATCAAGGTATGTTTTGTGCGCTATACTAACTTAATACGAGAATACGCAAGCACACTTGTTTGAATCATTCCATTTTCCACTCGCAATTTAAGTACGAATTGAGTTGTTGATTGTGCACATATAATTTGTTTCAATTAAACCTGGTGAATAAATATATTTAAATGTTTGTTTTTTGAATCGACATTCGTAAAATTATTCAAAGTCCTGGGATCTGTTTAGGCTGAGGAAAGTGCTCGGAATATATTTGATTCAGGTTCAGGTTGAAAGAAGCGATGGCATGCGGTTATGTAGTGTAGTGTAATCACGAATGTGCAATTAAAACTAGTTAAGGAGTTTAATTACCAGGTCTTGTTTGACTAGAGAAGTTGGTGCAATTTAGAGAGACTGAATGACTGTTTTTGTTTTGTTTTTGGTTTTGTTTGTGATTGTTAGCACTTCTTACAAAGAAAAGAGCATGCCTTGCATTGTAATGTGAAATCCAAGTTTCAGTTGAATAAAATATATTTTTCTTGACTTTTGTTTCAATAAAAGTGTCTGTGTTTCATGACTATTTATTTACCATTTTTTCGGCTTTTCGTTTTATGCGACTTGTCGGTGCCGGTGACTAGTAATTTTCTATTCAGCTTGAATCCAATTGACCTTCATTCAGTTGCCAAGTGCATTGAAGACGAACAAAATTAAAGCAAAATATAAATGTGTGCATTCAGTTAAATGCTGTGACAATTGCATGTAGGTCAGAAAAAGGTTTATTGAACTGCAAATGTGTCCATGTACGTACCGCATTACAAAGCAACAATTGCATAGTACTTTTGTTCACTGAAAAATAGACGTGCATATATTTTTAAAATTCATTTGAATTAACTTAGTGCACTTGCATACATGTGGTGTCATGGGAAATGGTGGCGCAGTAGACTGTTACTGTTTATTTTTAAATTAATATTTATTGCTGTACCTGTTCTTCCTCGTAAAAAGATGGTTTCAGCACTAACTCAAGTTAGTTACACTTGTAAATATGAATATAGATCTGAATTCAACTACTAGTGAACAGTAGTTCGACGGCCCTTTGGGGGAATTGGATAGCCTTTCTTGCACGGTGGAATATGTGTTTATTGTGTGTTCTCCCCTCCTCTATTCATTGGAAACTTGCATATATTATTAGGAGGTATATCAGTTATTTCTCGTAAGTCTTGGAAGAAGTTTACTCTTAGGACTTAAGCCTATACTAACAGAACCAGAAACGTGTCGTTGTGGGTACGTGCGTCGACACCTTCGCACAAGAGTTTCAAGTCTAGGCTCCCCTCAAGTCTTCAGAAGTCCACTTCTGATTTTAGCACCGCAATTTTTATTATAACTGAACTTAAATCAAAACTTAGACTACCTTAAATCTATCTTACACTATGTCCCTTACACATAACGGACGCGAACTCCAGGGCGTATATGCTATACATTTAACACGCAATGGTGCACCTTTTTTTGTAATTCTATTTATTATTTTTTTTAAACTTATTCTAAATGTTTACACGAACATTAAACCCTAAACCTAAAGTTATCGGCGGCGAAGACTCCTGATTTTGGCGAAATCATCATCACCGTTCTTTCCTTCATTCTCTTCTATCGCGAGCTGAAATCACTCTGTGTTCAAGGTGAAAGATTATAGGACGTCCTTCTATGTTCTGGATCACGCCTATCATTATCTATGTAGAGGATAGCTTCGGAAGGAATAAGCCGTTCATGTCCACTTTCTCATGGTACATTGCACTTTATTTTATAGCCTGTGCAACATATCTTCGAATCAGATTTATTATAAAATGATCTTGTCTGTTCACGTTTGCCTATATTTGACGACGGTATGCTATTACTAGCCGAATGAGACCCGTGGATCAGTTCGCCTTTACACTGGTATCAAGTTGTTATAAAACATTCCCCTTGCCATTCTGCTGTGCCTTCTTAGCTTTCATCTTTAAAGCAGCATGATTTGTATGTCAGTCGAAGTATAGGTATTGGCCCAACTATATCTCAATAGTTATCTGACTACATTTTTCACTGCTAATGGCTTCCTCTGCGGGTCAACTTTACCAACTTGTGTCAGTTTTTGTTCGTATCCCTTGAGGCAACGTTCAGAGGTGTCCTGAAGAGGATAGTTTCAATTTTTAATGATGCAATCAATCGCTGCATTTTGTCGAGGTCACGCTGCATCTAAATATTGATTACTTCAACCTTCAGACCTGATCTGTACGCTACCATCTCATCGGCATACGCTATGAAGTGCGGTATAGAACCTACAAGATTGCTAGTACACATAGCAAATAATATCGAAGCGAGCCAATTGCTACTTGTTGGAGACGCTGTTTAAAGTCAAAGATCGTGGCAGAAGTCGAATTTTAACTTTTCACACAGAACTTTCTACCTGTAAATATGACATAGATCATGTATAACAACGGTTTGCTTATGCTTGTACTGACCACCCTGGGGAATAGAAACCTTAATAGGTCAACTAGAAATGCACCTGTACATTGCATCAAATGTTTTTTTTACTGAAGGATTTGACGCAATTAACCACAACGCCACGGCGCCCACCGATTGTCAATTATTAATTAGTTTGCTTATATTAGATGTTGTTGCCAAAATAAATATCACTTTGTCCGCTTCCTTGACTGCCAGGACTTCGGCTTAAAAAACACTCTGAATCTGATTGAGCCGCGCAAGTTCAACCTTCATCTTCTTCTGATAGCGCTATAGTCCGGCGTGGAAAAACCTGGCACGATCTTTAGCCAGCTGCCTTCAATTACGCACTCCAAGTTGGCTGCGGTCCTTTCCCACTTGTGTGCGCATTCGTTTCGTGGGTTTTCTCTATTGCGTTATCGCTTTCACCTTCATTTGCTCTTGCGGTTGTCCATGTCTACGCGCCATAGAGTAAAACATTGATGATCAAGTTATATAAATTCAGCTTGGTTCATCGAGAGGGTTCTACTACTTAATTCTCTCTTGAGGCCAAAGAAACAGCGATTAGCAAAAGTTATTCTGCGATTAGTCTCGGTACTGACAGTATCCGTACTGTTTCCTTGGGAGCGGAGGTAGACGAAGTCCTTCACTACCTCGAAGGTACATCTGCCTATGTTGACGTTGTGGCCAAGTTGTCGATGTTGTGTGTCCTTCCTTGAGGAGAGTAAGACAATATATACTTTATTTTGTCCTTATTTACCGTTTAACCTTAGTTTAGTGCTTCGGAGAACATATCCGCGCTTGTGCCTAGTCTAATTTCGACTTATCGCTGCAGACCCTTATTGCTAAGCTATTAATGGGTTCTCCTGTTTCCCAGTCTGTTCTGACGAGAATAGACCAATTAAAAATTTGTTAGTATTCTGGCACTCTAACTTCTTGGCTGGTAGTTCCTTCAAATTGCTTGCGTACCCTTGAGCTCCAGCTTCCTGACTGGTTTATACTCAAGACATACTTTGCTACCGATGCCAGCATGAAGGTTTATAGGTAGCATATCAGGAAGTCTACAGTTCCGCTGTGTTAGGACTTGTTTTTTTTTCAGCACCAACGCCTAGCACCATTTAACTTACGCACGTCCAAATCTAGCTATGACTGTTATGCATACTAATTTAAGTTTTCTTGTCAAACATATGAATGAAATGGTTATTTATTTATATGTGATAGACTATTTTTGAAACTCGGTCCCATGCATGTTGGCAATAGCTGATAATTTTCTGATAATCTTCTTATGTTTATTGTAATTAATCCAAATTAGACAACGATAGTGGCTTATCAATTATAAACTAACATTTGTTTTGGTCTGTGTAACCATAATCATCAAAATGACCGTCAAAACTCTCCAACACCGAACAATCGACAGTGCTTCTGCTCAATTAAGTTTTTGTGACAATGTAGAACCATTTGTTTGATGTATGATAAGAACGAATCATTGATGGGTTTAAGGAGACTGAAATGAAATATACGCACTTCACCGTAATTGGACTAAGTCTATAATAAATATTATCTATATGATATTTGTTAAACTATTCGGCTCTCTGAGAAAAAAAAGTTAAAAGAAAATGTGGTAGCGCACTGAATTTTTGTAAAGTCGTAAAGAAGAATCTTAGACAACTTTACTGTAATTGGGTGCGAGTCAGTAAGAGATTTCATACAAAAGCATTATATTATATCCGAAAGAATTTATTACGTGTCAGATGAATCCTTTATGACGTTTTTAAGCGTTTCTTTTAAATGAAAAGTTAAATTATTCCTTGTTATTTCTGGGTATGAGGCTGTATTCACTTTCTTGTCTTTCATTAGTAAGTTGGAATACATAACGCTCAAAGGTTATTGATTAGGAAGTTACCAACTGGACAATCATTTTTGATAAATCTTATCTCTTAATTTATTTTTCCCATCAGGCTTAATCCGATACCTTTTAAAACTTTTTCCTGCCTGTTAATATATGTATATGTACATAAATGTAGTAATTGCATTTTATATAGAGCCTGGATTGCCTAGCTTCTACAACATTACTATTGTTCCCACACGTATATTATACTTTTCAGCATAATTATTACCTCGCGGGAGGTGTTTCTGTGAATAGTATTTGCCCGGGGGAAGTAACGCAGTTGCGAATGTGTGACACGTTGTTAAGAGTTCGACGCATTTACCCATTACGACACTTTATGCTTACGTTTTTAATGATACCTGCAATCTTTGTAGATTGTATTGATTAAGGAACATTGGTAAAACTTGAATGTATATACTTTATCGCAACTTTTGGCTTTGAGATAAGCAAAAATTATATAACTATATTTATATATTTTTTAGTAACAGTTTACAAGTTGGAACTTTGTGCAAAATTAAGTAGTTACCGTTCTTTAGATGTGTAAAGAAAAAATATTTTTGCAATCAATTTTTGATAATCGTTTTCCTGCTGTTATTATTGTTTTTCTTATTAATATTAATAAAATACGAGCTACCAAGTATATTGGCTATATCTCATTTGTAACATGATTTGATCGATACACTTTTAGACTATATTTTTGTTGTAACTGTAAGTTATCAAATTATGTTAACCCTTTCATGCCTGAATTAATTAAAGCGTAGCTAAATTGCTTTAAAAGGTTACAGGCTTGTAAGTCTTGATATACATACGAACTGATATTAAATTTTAAGTTCTTTGTGTCCTTGCTTAGCCATTGGCTGTAAGCAACATTCGGCATTAGTAGTAACATTTTAAAACACATTTTAATTTCTGTTTATAGTTTATTTTTATTGACATTAATTTTTCATAGAACTTAATTGTCGAATGGCACGAAACAATTTTTTGTGGATTTGAACACAAATAAACCTTACATTTGGAGCAATGGACATAGCCTGCATCTGCCTTTTGATACCCAATTAATCCAGTTTTCCCTTTGGTCAAATTGCGTGACTTGCAGGTTCTGTAGTGTATGACCTCTTATGAGAACTTGATGATGATTGTGTTGAAGGTGCTGGTAACACGGGCCATCATGAACTTCAGATGGTGGATTTAATTGCATTATTTACGTTGAGAGAATTGATGATGGACGGTCACTTTTGCGTGTTGGAGCTGTTACTTTTTTTGGATTGAGTAACTCATTAGTAATATCCAACTAAAATATTATTATGGACATATGATTGCTGTCTCCCCTTGAGGTTTTCTATTGACTATCGATGAGTTTAAATTCGACTGGATGATGCAGTTGGTTAAGTGCCTGCCCTAAATTAGAGGGGTCCAGGGTTCGAATCCCTGCGAAAGCAAAGTTAATACGCTTTTATTCAGTTTTTCAAATCAACATTTGCCGTTGGGAGCTGTCGATCAGTGGTAGTAGTCTGACTGTGGGTATCACCATGGACCAACATGGTCTAAGCGTGCTGGCGAATTCACTAGCAACCCCCTTACCTAACCTTACCTAACCTATCGATGAGTTTATGGACCAGTCATGGTATATGCCACTCCAACTTCAATGTCGGCAACTATGTACTTCCATATACTTGTTATGGCATTTAAAACTACATTGATGGGGAATGATTACATACTTCTCTTAATGACACCATTATTGTTTCTGTCTATACAATTCGAAGCCAGTTTTTTGTCATATTATTGACAAGCAATTAAATTGTGATCCAGATCTTCTAAGAAAATCTTTTTCCTCGCATAGAGCACCATTTTTAATCGATTGATTCTGTTGTGTTTTTAACAAATCGTCAGATTTATAGAAGTAAGCTTGTTGCTACAAAATCATTCAAAATGTTGGTTTACATGTGTTGGCTACTGCTTACGGTTTGCATGTATTATTATGCAGATGCCAAGGTATAGAAGTATCACTATAAATCTTCTTATTTCAGTTGTTTCACATTTTAATTCTATGCCTCGGGTTTTAAACGCGTTTTAGCGCAGATCTTTTGTTTTATCTTTCTCATCATCAAAAAATTTACCAAAATACTCTATTGGTTGCTTGACTTCGCGGAAACTCACGTTGCTATTCCAGGTTGCATCGCATTCCTCTATCTTTGCTGCCTTTATCACAAACTAAATTGATTTTTTCAAAGATCTCTTGTAGCATTTCGTCACTTTGAATCTCATTTTAAACTTCATTGTATTCGCGAAAAATTCACAAACACTTGATTTTTATATTTATTTTTTCCTAATTTTCTTACATGTTTTACACACTTTATGTATTTTTTAAACTATAAAAAGCGAACTACCTTTTTGCATAAAAAAGAATTACATAAATGCACTCATTAGCTACTACATTATTGGCAATGTTTAAAATAAAATATTTCTCAACAAAAAAGCAATGAGCGAAAAAACGTAAAAAACATACAATGTTGCCTAAATGCAACACTTAGCATGAACATGGCATCCAATCGATAGTTTTTGCAAATGAAGCAATATGGCATTATCTCACAATGTATTAATAATGCAAGATAATAGAAAGTATCAAATGAAATTCCCTAGAAGTGCCGACAGAAAGTGCAACATGCTTTTATTTTGCGATTGCTGGTTTAGTCCACAACCACAGCACAAATATTAGCCATGCATGAAGTTCACGTTGTTAAATAATTAACAATGGGAAATTACGAAAACCCAGCAATAACAAAAACTATAAAAAAGGACTAAATGGGTAGCAGTTCTCTGCTTAAAAGTTGAACAATTATGCCAGATCGTTGTTTACAACTATCACGTTGCACTTAAATTCTATGTTCACGCTTGTATGCCCCGTTACACATTCCATTTTACTAACATTTAATTTGATTTTTTGTACTTGACTGCTTATTGGCGATAAAATCGATTTAAACGAGGCTTTTTGAAAGAATAAGTGTTATTAACATTATTTTGGCTCTCCAAACGATGGAAAAATTAGTTGATTAATTCTGAACGGTGTACTGACTTTAGTTAGGAAAAATGAAAAGCTTGCTACGTCACGTTCTCCTATTTTTTCCATTCAGATAATTCATTTAGTTCTGATTTCGTGGAATGCAGAAAAAAAAACAAAACAACAGCAGGTAACTGAAGTGGCTATTGTTACCAGTGCGATTGATTACATTTTAAATGACATTTTATTGCCTTGGTCAAAGGTTTATGACTCTTATTTAATTGGATCTCAACCAGCAAACAAGTTAATTATTAATGCTGAAAGCTGAAGGTTAACACAGCTCGTACTCTATACTCTGTACTCGCGCATTTACTCTAATCTGATGAAATTCTCATGGTATAAGGTCCATTTGTTTTACTTTCCTAAACTGCATATATATCAGATATAAAATATAAAATGCGATATGGATAATTAGGTAATATAGGTTAATAATAATGTAATTAACTAGCAGAGGCGTTCTTTTTATTCTAAAGTTCTAAAGTTGCAAAAAATTTTGCAGTCGTTACAGACACAACCCAAACAAGTTTCAGAATTTAAGTGTTTAAAGTAATTTTCTGATCAGGAAGAATATTCATGTACTACTATGCACAAGTGCCGCGCTGTATTCGAATCCGATTCGATTCGACGTTGCAGAAACAAACAATGAAACACGGACAATGTTCCAAGAATTTCGGAGTCTGGAGTTGACATGAAACTGTAATGAGCTATTTAAGTGTCTAGCGAATGTTTACATGCATTTCCTTATGAACTACAGTTAGTATAAAAATGGCGATTTTTTATTGAGTTCGTAATCTTAACATCAGGTAACTAATTCAGAGACAAAAACGAACATAACAATACGCAAAAAGAAAAAAAGATGTTTCAATATGTTGTTGGATACCCTCGTCTGAGTATGCCTCCTCCAGTCTGCCGAGTTTGAAATATTATAACACCGATGTCTTCCTTCATCAATTCCAGTTTGCAGACTTAACAGTTCTTCTTCTTGTGGCGCTACAGTCCGGGGTGGACCTGGGCCTCAACCAACAAACCTTAGCAACTAGCACGATCTTCTGCTAACTGTCACCAATTGCGCACAAGTTGGTTGAGATCCCTCTCCACTTGGATGCGCCATGTGTTTTCCCACTGGTTCAGAGTCAAAGTTTCTTTGAGCATGAGCGCTCCACCTTAGGCTTTGGCTTTGGATCTGTAAACGCCTGGCTAGACTCATATCGCTGTACAGCCCATACAGATCGACCAAAGATCGCACGCAGAATTTTTCTCTTGAAAAGACCAAGAGCTTCACATCCGCTTTGAATATTGTTCATGCCTCTGCGCCGTAAGGCAGGACTGGGATAATCAATGTCTTATACAAAGTCCGTTTGTTTGGTCCTTCAAGAGAGGGGTTTATTACTCAATTGCCTTTTGAGACAAAAGAAAGAAAGCGGAAAGCAAGAGTTATGCTGCTTTTGACCTCGGTACTGATATTATTTGTACTGTTTACTTGGGAGCCGAAATAGACGAAGTCCTTCACTACATCGAAGTTATAGCTGCCTATTGTGACGTCCACGTCCCTATTTTCACTGTCATATGCGGCTTTGAAATCGACGAATAGGTTGTAAATGTCGATCTGCATTTCCTGGGTTTTTTCCGGGGTTTGCCGTAGTGTGAAGATTTGGTCGATGATGAACTTCCCCGCCCTGAAACTGGTCTGGTAAGAAGCTATCAGATTAATTACAAATTGTTTCAGCACTTACACAAAACAGCAGAAAATTTCGTATACGCGATATTTAGGAGACTTATCCCTCAATTGTTGACTCAGTCGAAGGGATCTTCTTTCCGCTTAAGTTCATATTTATAAATAGTCGTCCTTCTTGTATACATATATCTGTCAAAACAATAGCTTTTTAGCGCCTTCTTTACACAGCTGAAACACAGTTAAATAGTTTTTTTTTAGGAATATTTTTGAAACACTACTGGAGGACTTAGACTCCAAACTGGTCCATTGTACTGCCAGGTAGCAACCTACTCCAGTGCCATTAATTTTATCCCAACGGTAAATGGTGACTGGACCAGATTCGATTTCACTGAGATGCAAACCTAGAACCCCTCTAACTCGGAGCAGGCACTTAACCAACTGCGCCATCCAGTCGTTAGAGTTAGGAAACAAAAAATTGTGTCAATTTGAAGAATAGATATTTTCAAATCCAAATGACTGAATAGCACTGAAGACTGTGAATGCAAAAAAAGAAATGAAATGTCGCTACATTTTGTGTACTATTTAAGGAAATATACTTAATCAAGAATCGCATTATCCAAATGGTTCGTCCGGTTTTTATGGGTAATTATGATTACCAATTATAAGCTTTTCACTCCAAAAGCTAACGATTTGTTTGAAAACGTCGAGCACAACTATTTGATACTCCAGTACGGTTATAGACAGTTCGATTGCAAGGAGCGATTGAAAGAAACTACATCAAATTACCAGTAAGAAAGGTGTTGGAAAGGTCTTTCATCAGGGAATTAGTAACTGCAAAGTTGGAAGTTTCTCAAAATAATGTAACATTTTTCATAATAATGGTTTTAATGAACTAATTTTTGTCCTCTAAGGAAACAAGTTTTACTCTAAAAACCACATGTAGTTGGTTTAAAACCAAATATAAACCATTTCAACGGGATTTTTTGTCTGACTTCATTTAATTTTGACTAACTTATTTTCGAAACTCATTTATTTACTTGCAGATTAAAAATTAATACAAAAATCCCTTAAAATGTCTTCAATTAAACAATTAAAAAAACTAAGACTGATACACTTGTGCATAGCGATGACATTCTTTACGTCGGGGCTTATTATAAATTTCATTCAACTGCTGCTGCATTTGTGTTTGAAGCCGTTTAACAAAACTCTCTATAGATCATTAACGTACTATCTATGCTACTCACTGTACTCTGGTAAGTTGTTGATTATATAAGTAGAAAATGTGAGGATTCTTCTGTACAATCAATTAAATGAATGTTTTCTTTAAGAGCTTGTATTTATATCTGAATGGTGGTCCAATAGTAGAGTCGAAGTTTGGATGGATGATGAAGAATATAAGAAATATGCTGGCAAAGAACATGTTCTCCTTATAATGAATCACACGTATGAAATCGATTGGTTAGCTGGTTGGATGTTTGCGGATAAAGTTTCTGTACTCGGAAACTGCAAAGCATACGCCAAAAAAGTAATTTCTTATGTGCCGGTGATTGGTTGGGCTTGGAAATTTGCAGAATTCGTTTTCCTAGAGCGATCATATGATAAGGATAAGGAAATCATAGCCAGGCAGCTGAAAGAAATTTACTCTTATCCGGACCCCGTTTGGCTGCTCCTTAATGCGGAAGGAACCCGTTTTACGGAGAAAAAACACGAAGCTTCGGTCAAATTTGCGCTGGATCGTGGAATGCCAGTTCTAAAACACCATTTGATTCCACGCACAAAAGGATTTACAGCTAGCTTGCCAAGTCTTCGCAACAAATGCATAATTTATGACATAAATGTTTCATTTAAAAAGAACGATGAGGTAAATAGAAATCGATTCAATTGCGGTTTCGTTTTAACTAAACAAAATTTTTATTTCAAAAAGATTGCCCCGACCATATCGAATTTATTAAATGGCGAATCCGTGAAGGCGTACATGTTCGTTCGTAGAATTTCTTTAGATAACGTGCCAGAGGGTGAAGAGAAGGCCGCCGAATGGCTTCACGAAATGTTCCGTGAAAAAGATAAAATCCAGGATAGCTTCCACACCACCGGTAGTTTTTTCAAAACATCCGGCTTTAAAGAAACAAAGAGCGTCTTAATGCAACCCAGATTATCATCGCTAATAAACTTCGTAGCCTGGGCAGTATTCTCGACTTCAATCATACTCTATTACCTTATTTCGTCAGTTTATTCACAAAGCTGGGTTGGGCTATCCATAGCTCTTGGCGTTCTGGTAACATGTAAGTATTGTATATGATAAACTTCAGAATTGAATAAATATGAATAAACCCTTATCTTCCTTTCAATAGTTTACATTCTGATGGAGAAAGCCATTGGTATGTCGAAGATTAGCAAGGCTTCATCCTACGGAGCTGAATCGAAAAAGATCACAAATTAACGTTACAAATAATGAACAAATAATATTTTGTTGAGATACCCTATATTACATACGATTATATAAATATGTAAACATTAAAGTTGTGTTCTTTACTCTTGTTGAGATTTTCTTTTCTAAAACCTCCTTTAAATGATAATATAATATTGATGCTTTTTTACAAATAAATACTTTACGGATAAATTATAAATGAATTGAACACAACTATATATGTATGTATGTATATGTAATTAAAATTAATACAACCATGTATGTGTGTAGCATATGTACCATAGGCATGAAGAAGCGTAACAAAATCTTTATATAGTGGTTATATAACTATTGTATTGTTTTTCATTTTTGTTAGTTGGTGTCTAATGAATTGTTGTACATTTGTAAAATGAAAACAAAACAAAAGCAAAACGGGAAGAATAAAAAGAATTGCATTTCTTTTGTAATCGTGTACCTTTAAGAGAAAAACTGTAGTTTTGTGTAGTGCCCTGTTAATTGTTAGAAATATTTTCTTTCTTATACGTTCCCTCTTTCGTAGAATAAAATAAAATGTTGAGTTTACACTGTCGTATTTTATTTAAAGTTACTCGATGATCTGAATGTCTAGTGATTTGATTCAAGTGATAAGACGTACGTGTATAGATTTGTGGCAATTACAGCTTATGAAGAGTCATTCACCTCTATTCCAACTGCCGATCGTCTGCTCGTATCAGTAGTACTTGGAGGAGTCGTCTGTTTTGATTCGACATGGAAACGAGTGCCACTCTTGACGCATATAATTAGTATATGCATAGTGTGTACAGAAACGATAACAAATGGAACAAAATCATAACAATAAAGCATTGGTCGACGCTTTCAAATTTGTCAATGAAACAAACCATAAAAGAGCTATTTGCAGAGATTCCTTGAGCGAAATCCGTAGCATCTGTAGAAACATAAAAAAACAAATATTTTCTTGTTCATACACTATAATCTGCTCCAACTTCCCAATATGGTCACCAGGTCACATCAAATACGGCTTGGAAATACGCTATTCAACAAGATGCATCTATGTAAAAAAGAACGTATACCGCAATACAACTTCTGTTGGGAAACAGTACCACTAGGATAATGTAGGGCGCTTCGCAAATAATGTTCCACGACTACAAGAACCTCTAGCTAGCTAGAATGAGAGCGGCCATGCCACTGCCAAACAATCAGGAGACCTCTACCCCCCACTTCAAATAATAAATACCCTGTTACTTACAGAGCCCATCAAATTTACAAATCAGAGATGGATGGATTTATACACTTGCAGGACGGCGAGGAAACTATAGCCTTCACTAAATCCAAAAAAGACAAGTATACTCCTAAAAAAAAACAGGAAAGAAATAAGCAGTATGTATAGTCGGGTTGACTACTGGTAATTGGCTGATAGGCGTACTCGCAAGAAGGGTGGAAGTCCTGTACAACAACTTCTGTAGAAGCTGTAGGGACGAAGAAGTAGTAGGAACAACACTAGACTACATCGGCAACTGCTCAGTTCTTGCACGAGAAAGAAATACAACACTAGGCAAATATTCGTTTAGCCGTCTAGAAGAGATGTCAGACATACAAATTCAAGATTCATAAGGAAAACAAACTAGCAACTGGCAAAAGACTGGATCATCACAGGATAGACTACTAGGTCACCAGTAGGTAACTTCAGGTATTGGATAGTGTTTTGGATAGCGAGGTAACGGATATAGATCATTTACCGGACAGTGACACCACAATGGATCGCTTATTAAACATAAATGACATCAAATTTGATATACTCGAAAAAAAACAATACTAAAGATAACCAAAAAAACACTCACTATACTCCATCACACAGGTCGAAGCCCACACCGGTCGGGTTGGCGACGGCAACGCTTCAACATTGCATTGTAGCACTGCACTTTTTTTTTTTTTTTTTTTTTTTATTTTTTTTTTTTTAAATGTATTTTTTTCTTTTATTTTGAAAAATTATTTACTTAAATGCTAGGTACAAAATACTTAAAACTAGCTTAACTTAACTTAACATATGTTTACTATTCTAACTTACTGACCCTATGCGGGTGCTCTAAGATAACCTAAACTTATTATAAATTGCCTTTCGGCGCAAGTGTAGCACTGCACTCGTAGTCTTGGTGGAAACGCTGTTCTACATACAATCACCTCAATAACAATACCTGGTGGTACAAAAACTTCGCCTCAGGAAATAAGCAACTATTTTCAAATCTATCTAGAGACGAACATTTTCCTCCTAGCTTCAGAACAGAAAAACAATTAGCCTTATCTTTTCTAAATGTTTTCAACACCCATACTCCATACTCTACAACTTCCACCGGTGGAAAATACAGACTAATTTCACTCTATAACAAAATCTTACATACAGGTATACTCGTGATTCCCCAATATTGGAAGTTAGCAAAAGTCACATCCCTTTCTAAACCTAAGAAAGATATTAGTGTAATGGAAATGTACCGTTCCACTTCCCCTCGTACCTTGTCTATTAAACGTCTAAGAAGAAATAATGACCCAACGTTTGTTGTGGTTCATTGAATCAAAAAATATCCACAATCAAGTAGCATTCAGAGCAAACAAGGACAGAGTTAACGCACTCATTCATCTGGATTTTTACATAACCAAGACACTTTCTGCTCCGAACCAAGTAACCATTCTCTTTTTGTATTTTGAAAAGGCTTTCCACTAAATAAGCATCCACTTAAATTTAACAAAACTGAGAGACCGCGGTACTGGGCCAGAAATATATAATTACACTCGTGGGAAAATAGGAAAATTTAGTAATTAGTAAGCACAAACAAATTAGTGGGCGCCGTGCCATAGTGGGTAAGTGCGTCGATTCCTACACTCGATGTTTTCGGTTCGATTTCAGAAATAACACCTAACATTTTTTACGGCTCCACCTCTTTCGAGTCACTGACAATGCTCAAAGAGTATAACTGTCTCAAAATCGCCGTTCGGAGTCGGCATTAAGCTTGTAGATCCCATCCACTCGTGAGAGAATAATAGCACGCACAACTCGAGTGACTGCTGAAAGCTAGGCCCAAGTCCACCTCGGACTGTAGCGCCGCCATTATTATTAATTATAAGCACAACCATTTAGATCATTGCATTTTCGCGGACGTTGTTTTCTTGAATAAATACAATGATCTAAGTAAGACTAAAAGTCAATTTTCATCGCTGCTTGAAGACATCTTAAGATGGTTTAATTCCGCTGGCGCTAATCTTTCTCTCGACGACTGTAAAGTTTTACACATCTGTCGGAAAAAGTCAGTCAAACAGAGACATTATCACTTAGAATTAATTATGTACTCTATCACTATCACTAGTGTAAATAATTTCAGCATTTTAAGTCTAGTTGTTAACAAAAGAAATTATTAGAATGCATACTATATTAGTCTAAAGAAAGGTCTAGCTGCCAGAACAAATTTAATGAACTATCTAGCCAAATTAAATAATTTCTCAAAATCACTATTGACTATGATTTGTTTATTTACGGAAGCATATTTACGCCTAAATCAATCATCAACACTATCAAAGCCACATATCATCAAGTCGCCCGTCGTAGCATCAGCACGTTCAAAATCAGGCACACATAGAAGCCACTCAAACCTAACTTTACCTAAAGCTTCTGCACTCTAATAACTCTAGAATTAGGAATTTTAGAACATTAAGCACCCAAAAAGAGTGCAGTCATTAATAACAAGAGCTCAGAAAATATCCAAAAATCTTCAACTATCCCACCATGAACCATTAAGCCAGAGTCACTAATTCTTGACCAAACACCACAAAAAAAAAACAAAAAAAATATAATCCGGTCGGAAAGTTTATCCACGTTTAACGCGATGAGAAAACACGACTGAACGCTTTTATCCGGTTTCCAAATCTGGTCCAGTCACCATTTGCCGTTGGGATCAAATTAACGACACTATTACTGAAGCGGTCGATCAGTGGCAGTAGTTTGACTGTGGGTATATAGACCAACATGGGGTAAGTGTGCTCGTGAATTCACTAGCAGCCCTCTAACCTCACCTAACCTAGTTGATTTCAAGGCCGTATATAGCAGCGGGCTTACAGGTGATATAGAGCCCTAATACTGTTTTGATATTTCTATGAGGTTGTGCAGGACAGATAATTCTCGCTTGTCCATCAAGATCGGCAACCGAAACATTTAATGTTCAAAGTTTTTAGACATACATAGCGGCCCCCTAGCAAGTGATTTCTTTTACGTTGCACTTAAGATGATCATGCAAAATTCACTTGCCAGCACTACGCAAATTTTTCGTCAAACATGATTTTACGACTGCGATTTTCCAAAAAAAATTTAACTTTTTAGCAAATATCAATAAAAGCAGCTATCAGCAAATATCAACAAAAAGTTATACCTTTAGAAGTCTACACATTTGCGAAAAAAATTAAGATTGAGAAAAAGTGCAAAAATGGCGTGTTCCATTCTAAAACAGAAAACGGGCATAAATCTTTCAACCATCACATTTTTGTCACAAAATATTGACCTGGAAACTTGGATCGTGCAACTAAATTTCCCAAAAGAATTCACTAGAACCAGATATTTCAAACGCAGAAACCCTTTTTTGGAACGGAAAAATGCAGAATGGTACATTAAGTGAGAACGCGTCTATTAATATGGCATTCGCCTCGAACAACGGTTTAAATGATTAGTTTCAGTAAATTAATAGTGATAGAGAAAGATCGTTGCAGAATTAAAGTAGACACACAATTTTACTTTATCAACGATTTTCAATTCCCTCGTTTTACAGGTAATAATAACATAATAATATTAATGACAGTCGCTGTCCACGTTTTCTTCGAACGCAAACCACCGACCATTTGGCCAAAAAGTAACAATGAACATTTATTATTTGGAGGTAATTAAGGACGCTATTTATACCGGTATTCGCAATGAGTAGTACTAACAAAACCAGCACAGACATCAATCACAGAACAACTCTAGCCAATCGTTGTTTCTTTTGGCTCTAACGGTTTTGTGTAAAACACTGATTATTTCAATCAAAATTTACAGCGCAGAGACATGAGAAAAGCTAAATTGGTTAGACAAGCCCTTGCTTTTTTCGAGAGAATCGTAAATCCTATTCAAAAAATACAACAAAAAGATGAGTCGCAGCAGTTGTAGCCCTTATTGAATGTTTCAATTGATCACGCTAGAAGTTTATTATTATATTATTAATGAAGAAAAGAGTTCAGCAAATACTAAATTGCCTTTAAGCAACCATTCCACCAGAAACAGGAAGTGAATAGACTACTCTAAGCTCGCAAAAGATTCTTTAACAAGCAGGTTCCAACAATTCAAAGGGACACATTTAGACATAGGATAAATGTATTGAATCAAATCTCGGGACCAGAGAGTGAAAGAGATGTACAGTTGATAGGGAAGAATAGTTAAGATTAGTTGTAGTAGAGGGGCGCAACTAGATGAAACCGAAGCAAGTTCACTTCGGTCTGAAGTTTCCAGCATGACGAATCTAGAAGATACATATGTAACAAAAATTCTAATTTGAACTTTTCAATATTGCCGTATGAAAATCACAATAACAATCTCAACAATAACTGAATATCGAAAATTAGGAAATTATTTACATTTAGTCTTATAAGAACATACAACTTGGAGAAACTCGTTTATTAGTGTACTCGAGAATTTAAGTCAGTCACCTTCAAGTGCACTGAGACTTAACGAAGATTCAACTATTTTAACGTTGAGTACATAAACGTCAAATACTAAAAATTGTTATTCATTCTTAATTTACGTGATTTCTCTACTTTATACTACTTTTAAAGCATACCTTGTATACGATCATTTTACCGAACTTATATATAATACATAAATACTCTACATTCGCAAAGATTTTGGTAAATACAGTAAAAAAATATGAATTTTAAAATACATTATGCGACTTAAGTTTTTAAGTAATTAATAAGTTTTCTTAGCATTAACAACTGAAATTCGAGGTTTCCTTATGTATATGCTCCTTATGTATGGTGCTGAAATAACACAAAGAGCGTTTACATGTCTCAGGCGTGCTGTACGACTTCTCGATTAAATACATTTTAACTTAAATGTAGCTTAAATTATTATTATTTGCCGTAATTTTAAACCTGTTAAACCTGTTTTATGACTAAAAGGAGACGGTTTATAAACAACTGATATTTCCAAGCAACCAGATCTAATTACTAAATCAGATATTCAGTGAATAAGTCAATCATATACGATCTACAAATACTTTCATCAACAATTGCAGTAAAATTCAGAAGTGTATGACTATTAAGAAGTCATTCGCATGAAGTGACGTTTCTCGATATCCACTTTAGAGAGGTCAACTCAAAGTAGAAACGAAACAAGTAAAAAGACCTTCTACCTACATGGCCGATTAATTGTTAACTCGTAAAATGTGATGTATATTTCACTCAAATATCAAGGTACGACATAAGATTTTCAAATTAACGCGTTCATTAAAAGGTTCTTCGAATTCTCACAGTGTTTTTGGCTTCAAATAACCAAAAATCCAGCCAAAAATGTGTTGTAAAAAAATGTCTTCACATTGTTCATCAGAAAAGTATTCCCCATCATCATCGGTCGTGAAATTTTGTAGAGACAAAAAGAAAGGTGCCTTGACTCCCCATGCATAAGGGGAAACAGGGAAGATATACCATACCCCGTCCGTATATGCTTTCTGGTTTGTACAACAAGTAACATTGGATAAAACGAGAGAAAAAATATGTGTCTAGTTGGCACTTTGATAAATTTGACGACACAGAGTACTTGAATATCGTTTTTATTATTTTTTTTTCTTGTATCTAAAAGTTTTCATCCGTAACAAGTGGAAAATCCAAATTTAAAATAATCAGAGGTTCGAACTAGTCACTGATTTCACAAAGGAGACCACACAGTTTGTTGAGATTTGCAAAGTGTTTTACATAAGATGTGTAAGTTACTGTGAAGTGCTGCATTTGTGTTTTCATTTTGAGTGAAACTGGTAAAGTTAGTGCAGGAATTTTTTTTTTCGGAGTCTATACGAAGTGTTTTGCATAAATATCTAGTGATTGAAAAACTGAAGAAAGACAAGAACAGTGAGCTAATGATTAGTTTTCTATACACATAGAGATGGGATTTAATAGTTAATCGTAGCAGCTGGTCAGACATGATATAGTGATGCTTTGCAAATGGAATTTGATCGATAGCAAACTTCTAAAAGTGGTCAACAAACACTTGAAGTTTCTACCTATTTACAGTCAAGTCAGTTTGCACATTTCATTGCCTACGTCTGCAATCTTTGTTACATATGTGTGCATGTGATCTTGACCAGAAATATAGAAAACGTTTAAGAAACTTGTAAAGAAATTGGAAATAATTATTTTTCTACTTTACAACGAATGAATACAAAAGATTTTGAATGACTGTCCTTTGCGAAAAGGTCGCAATAAAAAGTCAAATATGACATTCTCTTGCGGGCTTCGTTAGTCATCGTCATCATCTCCCTCAACACACCTACAACAAAAAAGCGTGAACATATTTTTATTATTTCTGTTGTTGTTGTTGTTATTGTGTGTCATAGTTTTCTAACATGATAAACTTGCTATAACTAGATCCTCATCTAAAGCCTGTATCATCATCTGTTGATTTAGGATATCTTAAGAGAAGCACTTGCAGGCATCTGGATATTATTCGGTTTTTATATTTTCCTCTCCACTAACGATTAACATTTTTTTCCATGTTTGGTGACAAGTCATCTGACTTCTTTTGTGAAAAGTGGGGGGCGGTAGCTACTTAAAGCTATTTGTCCAGAGCGCTGTCAAATAATTCGCAGTAAGTTTTCTATGTCTTTAGAACAACTAACAGCAGCACACACAAATGAGCAGGTGATTTGTTCACCAATGCATTCAAAGTAACGAAACTCTTCCTTGATGACGTATGATGATCGAATGTGTTGCGTAAACACGACTTTTTCGATTAATATTTTCTACTTCAGTTCATTAGATTAAATTTTACCTGAACTCACAGACTAAGACGTGTGTATACAAAATCTCTAAATGTGAAACATACCAGTATATAAATTAAATATCTGAATTCATTTTGCACACGTATGCTCTGGTGGCCTCTGTGTTTGAAAATGGGGAAAAGTTATTTTAATGTACAAAGGCTTAACTTTATTATAAATAAAGAGCTCAGATAATCATCGAGTGTAATGAACTGCAAATGTCATAACGGAAGAAATAGATAGCCAATTGATTTTAGGGTTTCGATTGCATTCGCTCCTAATAATGGATAAATACATTTCAAAATTACAAAAGACAGTATACATATGCTTAAGGAATGTGTCTGTTAAAAGCTTAATTGAGTAAAGACAAAGTGGGTTAGAAATTTGTTTCCAAATAATTAAATGCATCATACTTTTAGTGGGAACGTCATTCGGAACAATGGGTCGATGTATGGATAAAAGAGTGCCACGTACAGTTTAATTAAATCATTAAATGGTTTCAATTTCCTCATAATTGTATCCACTTTCTTATCGCTGTTGGTTGCTCTCTACTTAAGCGTATGGTAGTTTAATTATGCCCGTATCGTACATTTTTTTTAGATTTTTTTTAGATTGCTTGCTTCTTAAGCTTGAGTCTGTTGTTCAATCCTTACATTAACAACTTGGGACATCAAATCAATTACGAAACACTCTTCTGAAAGAAAGCAGTTACTATATCCTTGCATTCTTGCAAAACGAGTTTTTATTTATTGCATTATTTAGCTTCTTATATTTTATTTTAAACGCGTTTCTAGAAACTGTTAAGGGAATACATACGAACAATCTTGTGGATTCATTGCAAGAATGTATACATATCTTTAAAATAGGAAAAACAGGCTAAAATGGTTGTACGGACTTGCGTTATACCGATATCGTTACAACTTTTGTATGCGATACACACATACAAAATACGTACAACCGGGTATTTTATTTAGCCCTTTCGGGCAATTAATTCGAAATCACCAGTACATAACCTTAGTCACTAGAACACTCGAAACACAACTGAAATCGATACAGTAATTGTATGTACGTATTCAACTCATGTCACTGTACAGCCGTACAATACATGGCTGAATAGTTTCCTTCAAAAACCATCAAAGCAGACATAACCAAAAATCGCACGCAGAACATTTCTCTCGAAAAAAAATCAAGAAAGCACGGGAGCAGGTTCAGATTAGTTAAAGGGCTTATTAGATTATTATTAAAGGGCAGCGACGGTCACAAGTGAAGGGCGCTGCATTTAAAATCCCAACTCGTATCATTTTGCTTTCTATCGCATCATACAGCTACAAATTCCATACAAACCGTTGCATACAACAGTGGTTGTACAAGAGCATGGGACCATACAATATCGCTACAACGGTGGGTTGTGTGGTAACAGACGAAACAATTGTATACATCACCAAATCTGTCCAACAATTTGTACAACGACTGTGTCTTGTATTTCGTACTTGCTTTATGTGCTAACTACTAAAATTTCCATAGTAATCTACGAATTTGATTGTCAGCGGAGTCGATTTTCTCTTCATCATCATCATCATTTTCACTGACCCGCATGCTCCACTAAAGGGGTCGCGGTGGCAATGCATGCACGAGAGATCTCCAGGCCACTCGATCCTCCGCCATCGAATCTAGAGTCGATTTTCTCAGAGAACAAATCAAGGCAATGATAGACATTTCAAATAGTGAGGGACCTAAGAGATTAACGAAAAATTATGAATAATTACAAGGATGTCTTCACATACTACCTTAGGAGAACTTAGAATGCCTTAAAAGTGTTTCATCAATTTTTCTTCTGATGGAGCTACAGTCCAAGGTGGACCTGGACCTCAACCAACAAGCCTCTCCAGCTGGCACTATCTTTAGCCAGCTGCCTTCAATTACGTACGTCAAGCTCACCACTTGTGGGCGTCCTCACTTGTGTTTTCTCACGTGTGTTTTCCCATGCGCTCTACCTGGTCCAGCCACCTTAGGCGTTGAATCCGTAGACGCCTGCTTGACTCATGTCGCTCGTGGTTGAATCTTCTTTAAATGTCCTCATCGCAAACAGAATTAAAGACTGAAGCAGAATTTTTCTGTTGAAAAGACCAGGGGCGTTTGCTTTTGCAATTGTCCATGTCTCCGCGCCATAGAGAACGGGACATGGATGATCAAGGTTTTATTTACAGTCAGCTTGTCCATTCGAGAGAGGGCTCTACTACTCAATTGCCTCTTGATCCTAAAGAAACTGCGATTGGCAAGAGTTATTCTGAGTTTAAACACGGTAATGATGGTAGTCGTAGTATTGTGTGCCTTGTGAGCCGAGGTAGACGAAGCCCTTCACTACTGTCTCTTCATCACTTTTAGATATTCTTTAAACATTCTTTAAACATCCAATTTACAATTTTATTCACGACTGTGTACCAGCTTTTGTCAAAAGATGTTCAAAGATGTGCATTGTCTAGTCACCCCAGTTGCTGGATGCCTAATGGCCAGACAGGGCCCATTTCTTTGTAGAACTTCAATCGCTACGGATGTAAACTAATGTCTTATAAAAATACTGCATACCTTCATACCCTCTAACTCCCCGAAATGTCTCGATTCAAATTATCACTGATTTTACGACGATCTACAAAAAAAAAGGATCGATATAAAATTGTAATATTTTTTGTTATGTATTTTCAGAATGCCGATACAGGCGCCCTCATGGACAGACTTTTTATCCTGTCCCGTTTGTTGTAACGAATTTGCAGTACATCAACGTCCTCCAATAAGTTTAGGATGCGGCCATACAATATGCCGCACATGTTTAGCCACATTACACAACAAGCAATGCCCATTTGACCAGGTAAGCAAATGACTGTGCACACATAAATCATAAATCTAAACATTGAAGATTTTCTATTCCCAAACAGACATCGATAACAACCGACCTAGAAAATCTACCTATAAATTATGCCCTGCTGCTACTGGTAACACCCAGTAATTGCAGTGGCAGCGGTGGCTTCAATAATGGAGCTCAGTCAACAGCTGCCAATTTGGCAGCTGAATCAGAAGCATCTACTGCAAATACTCCAAGCATACAGAGTCTTTTGCCCGATGATAAGCAGTGTTATAAATTAGGGAAGAAATGCATAGAAAGTCTCGCATTACATCTGAAGCCGTTTATAAACAATGGAAACTTCGGAAGTTTGCTTTCACGGCCAATGCAACGAAAATTAGTCACTTTAGTCAATTGTCAACTGATTGAAGATGAGGGCAGGTCCCGTGCTCTACGAGCAGCACGATCGCTTGGAGAACGTACAGTCACTGAGCTTATACTGCAGCATCAAAATCCGCAGCAGTTAAGTTCAAACCTATGGGCAGCAGTGCGATCGCGCGGTTGCCAATTTCTTGGTCCGGCCATGCAGGAAGAAGTACTTAAGTTAGTTCTATTAGCACTGGAAGATGGGTCCGCTTTGTCGCGCAAGGTGTTGGTTATGTTTGTTGTGCAGCGATTGGAACCGCATTTCCCACAGGCATCGAAGACTAGTATTGGGCACGTAGTACAGCTTTTATATCGTGCCAGCTGTTTCAAGGTATCTAAACGAGAAGCGGATTCGTCACTTATGCAGTTAAAGGAGGAGTTTCGTACCTATGACGCGCTGCGACGTGAACATGATGCGCAAATTGTTCAAATAGCAACGGAAGCTGGCCTTCGAATTGCCCCAGATCAATGGTCATCTCTTCTGTATGGGGACACAGTACATAAGTCACATATGCAAAGTATTATTGATAAACTTCAAACGCCACAATCATTTGCTCAATCTGTTCAAGAACTGGTGATAGCCCTTCAGCGTACTGGCGATCCGGCGAACTTATCTGGTTTGCGAACTCATCTTAAGCACTTGGCGAGTATAGATTCCAGCGTGGAGAACTCAGTGCCAACATGGCAAGAAGTAGCTAAAGCGCTGGACGCTGTTAAACAAGTTGTCATTGGGCTTGTCGAATTTGTACAACACCATGGGAACCGTAAGTTACAGGAGTCTTCCCAGGCTAACCCCAATACAAAATATAAGATAAGCCTTTGCCGGGATCTAACGTTGCGACGAATATGTCCGCGTGGTACCAGCTGCACTTTTGCTCATTCTGAAGACGAGTTGGAGAGATACCGAGCGAAAAATAGAAAGAATAGTACAAAAACTCCACTTGTAAACACGAAGAAGACTGGAGCAGATTACCTAGATGTACCGCCTCCTCCGCTGTCGTCATCGTGTCTCCCACCGGAAGAAGTACCATCGCCTTTGAGATTTGGTAGTGTAGCTAATAAACCGTCATCCGTATCGTCCATGTCAACGCCTTATCATCCTCAGCCGCAGGGTATACCAACGGCGCCTTCTCATCATAATTATGTGGATTTGAATCAACCATCAGTGCATGGTCACAGTCCGATCCCACAGTCGCAACGACACCGTTACGATAGTCATTATTCGGCGCTGAATTATCCCCAACCGCCGCCGTTACCAAGAAATTCGGTATCAGCAGTAGGAAGTGGCTTGTCGCTACCCTCTCCTCGTTCACATCATAGCAATTTCTCACAGTCAGGGACACAACAACCACCTGGTAAGCAGCCGGTATTCCACACCAAATCTTGTCCAACGGTGAGCACATATGGACCATCTGATCCGTTTAGTGGATCTGGTGGTTTTGGTAATCAAATATCAGGTGCAATGCAGCCATCAGGAGGAAGGCCAGCACGACATAGTCAAGTTGGACCCACCTCATCTTATTTGGGAGTCCCAGGCGAATTCGGAAAACTGACAGTTGAAGGCATGCGTCAATCGAATCTATGGGATCATCAACGTCAGCAGCATCAACATCAGCAGTCGCAACATCAATACCATCATCAACAACAACATTCAACCCATGCTTTGAATCTAGCTCTCAATCCCCAAAGTGCGTCATCTTTTATAGGCGGCTCAAACAACACTAATTCCGATGGGCCCACAAATCAAATTTACCCAATGCATCCGGACAAAAAGCACCTTGAATACCTAAAAGATCTAGAGTTCAACAAGAGCTCGTCAACATTGCTAAATGGTGGAAACATGTATAAGAATGCGGCGAGTTCGCAAATAGGCCAAATCGGAAATAACAACAATAGCACAACTCCCAACGGCAACAACCACAGAAACAATATGTTGGCTAAAGATTTGATCAATGCATATCAATGGCAACAAGCTGCATCGTCCCAAAGTTTGCAAGATGTCAGTGCGGCGGCAACTTTGCTGCGTGAAACACGTGATAGTTTTGTCCGTTCCGATTCAATCCTTCAAGAGGAAAACATGCCTTTTGACGTTCCCACCTCAATTAGTAAATACGGTCCAATTTGTCCCATGTATAAGGGCTTCAATCATGTGAACGAGAGTAATAACAACAGCGGCAGTAATAATGCTTTGTCTTCTTCATGGCTTTACAACAGTGATAGCATGCCTGTTAGCAGCAAGCATTTAGATCCTTCTAGTTCTGCATCTCTGTTTAATAATGATCCTCTTGCGGTAAATGTAAACTTTGAAGGATTTGCTGTTGGCAGCGGTAGTGGTGGCATTGTTAACAAACGGGAAAGTGGTAACAATTTTAGACAAGTAACGAACAATTTTCCAAACCACAGAGATATGCAGAAATTCTCTTCCGACCTTCAAGCATTCAACAACAATAACAATACACACCAAGGAAATGGTGGAAATTCATCTCATATGATTGGCCGAAGTCAAGGAAGTGCGGGTGCAAACTTTGATTTCAGCTTGAGTGCTCTCATAGATGTCAGTGATAAGGAACTTTCTGGAAATGTAAGTTTATTCTTTAATCTTCTCCCACTTGTGCTTGTTCTATTATTTCTTTTAAAATTGTACACGTTATCAGTTCAGAGAAACAAAACAGATGAAGTTGTTGAATTACAATTTTGTTTAGTGCAGGACACATGGTTAATTCGTGTATTCCATATGTATGTTTACATTAGTTTTGAATATCGAATTAAGCTTTAGGTTATTGTTGCTTGTTAATAAAAAACTGAAACCGCGGAATCCTTTCACGATTTGTCAAAGTCACAACGAGTCCGTTAATGCTCGATGAGTTATTTCCATTTTTTACGCACTAAATTTTTTGCACGGTCTTAAGTCATAACAATTGTAACCCTTATGAGGATCAATTGGTTTTTTTTTCACACGTGTGTATGCTCAAGAAATTGTCATTTATGCTGTTTGATCTAATAAAATGTTTGGAAGTACCAAGGACATGTGTATTACCTGGTTAATGAATACATACTACGTGACAATGCTCAAAGAGTAAAAGTGTCTAGAAAAAACTTCTCAATCTCGCCGTTCAGAGTCGGCATTGAACCCGTAGGTCCTCTCCACTCGTGAGAAAACAATAGCACGCATGACACGAGTGGTTGTTGAGAAGCTAGGCCCAAGTCCTGTAGCACGTGCTGTCTACATGAACGGCCCACCAATACCGTCTTGGGCAAAACGTCACTGTATGCAGCTATAACTTTGAAGTAGAAGCCTAGTCTTCCTAAGCTTCTAAGTAAATTCAAGCAAGATATAATACGGAGATAAAACGACGATGTATGGCGCAGATTCTTGATCACTTCGCGAAGAAGTTCCTTCGAATTATCTTGGGTCCCGTATGGTAGGTAGGTGATAATGTCCCGTATACACTGATGGTGTTTAGACGAGGAGGCTGAACGACGAACTTTACGGGCTGTACAGCGACATAGACCTGGTCAAACGAGTTCCAGTCTCCCGTCTCAGAGAGCCAAGTCCCGTCGACCGAATTGACACCAATGCACCGACCTGGAAAGTCTCTGACTCCAACCAAGGAAGACATTGTATCCGGTGGCATACACATTTGGAAAGAGAACTCAAGCACCTGAACGTGTGATGCAGTTAGCACAAGACCGTGCTATATGAAGAGGCATGTTGGCTGATGCCCAGGTTCACTCCGGACTGTATCCACCAGCTGGAGAAAACGAAGAAATAATATTCTGTCTTTCAACCCTTTATTTTTTATTCCGCCATTTATCCCTTTTTGGCATGTTTTTCACCAACTTCTCAATAGTTTTATCGGAATTTTTGACCATTCAGTTTATTGTCTGAGCCAAAACTCATCCAAATACGTCAGAGCGAACTTCCCCATATTCCTCTTCAAAATAGCCAACAGGTTTTCAATCTGATTTAAATCCGAACCACTCCATTGTCTGAAATTGTTGAGATCTTAGCCAATTTAGCACAAATTTAGCTGTTTGGTTTTCGTCCTTTTGAAAATTGCTTGTTCTATTGGATAAGTACACTTCTAAAAAAATTAGGGCAAATTTGAATGCAAAATACCCAAATATCTTTCTTTTCTCACGCATTCAATTTTTACCAATGTGTCAACATGCCGCCAAGTAAAGTAATACCAAGCCTTCAAAATATATCAAGCCTCAGTGTTTTACGACTTGCTTTGCCTGGTGCCGTTGAAGAGTTAAATTTAGTTTGTATCCGTCGAACTGAAACCTGTTGATTTTGGTTTCATTCGACAAAACGAATCGTTCCCAGTCTTCCACAGTCCAATTCTTATATTCTTCGCAGAATATCCATTTTTGGATCTGCTTTTGGTGTTCTTTTATGTATTTTTTAATCATAAGATGCTTCATAAGGCTTTATATTGTACCGCCTCGATTTATTTTTTATTTTGTCATAAGTACGATGCGATGACATGGACTGAATTTCTGTTCTATATTTGTGGTTTATTAATAAGTCAATAGCAGTCTAGAATTTGAAGGGAACTTGCGAGTTATTTGCCAACTTTTTTGAGCCGGCCTACAATGGGTCTCAAATCATGTCAACGATGAACCATTACTCTAAAATAGCTGAAGTATTAGATATTGATATATTGCAGTTCACGCATAGTGATGTAATAAACGCTTTACAGAATCTTGGAGCTAATAACAGCCCGGGCCTCGGAAATCATTGTGACTTATAAGCTTTTTTTCACGGTTAAAGAAATTATTTCTTATACACTAATTTAGCAACACATTTACCAATCATATATTCGAAAGCTTGGCAACTCGCTTAAAAGTTGGTGTGCCTTACACTGACTTCACGAAAGCTTTTGATAGATTACAGCATACTTTGGCTAAGCTTAAACCAAATTGAATTTCTCATTGCATTATTATTACACAATTGCTAAGTCAAACTCTATGTTAGAGTTCCTCAAAAGAAGTAGCAAGAGCTTTCGAGATGTTTATAGACTCATTCTATTTACTGTTCGTTGATCAGACCATATTTAGAATATTCCTCAATCATTTGGGATTCCTCATACGATGTTTAAGAACTTAGAGGTCTTGAATTTCAAAACAATTTCATGAGATATAATAATAATAATAACAATGGCGGCGCTACACAGTCCGAGGTGGAACTGGGCCTAGGTTCTCAGCAACCACTCGTGTTGTGGGTGCTAATTGTTCTCTCACGAGTAGAGGGACCTACAATTTAATGACGATTCCGAACGGCGGGATTGCGAAGCTTTTTCTAGACAATTACACTCCTTGAGCATTGTGAGTGATTTGAAAGAGATGGAGTCATGAACAATTTTGTTTTGAAAAATTGTTGCTTGTTCTGGGATTGGAACCTAGACTGTGAAAGTCAAGTGCATATGGGACGACGCACAAACCCACACGGCCACGGCACCCACATATCACGAGATATGCTAACCGCAAATTAAATATGTTTGAACAGCTTCCTAGTTATGACTGGAGCCTATTAATAATAATAATTATTTTATTTTATTTTATTTTATTTTACACAGGTACAATGCAAATTAATTTACATTGTCCAGAAACATTACAGTGCCGGGGGACTAAGCCCATATGGCAATTACATTAAACAGTTATTTTTTAAATTTGATTAGGTAATATGTTGTGTTTTTTAAGTAAGGGGAAAAGTGATGAGTTTTCGGGATTGATCGTGGTATCCAATAGGGTTTGTAGAGTTGGTGTTTTATTTTTGAAGTGTTGTTTTGTCACAGGACAATTGCACAATAGATGTTCCATTTCTAAATTTTGATGACAACTGCACAGTGGTACCTGTTCCTTTTTGTAGAGGTGTACTTTGTTAAACAGTGCATGCCCTAATCTAATACGGCAGAGTGTTATTGCTTGTGAACGGCTCAAAGCGATGTTGTATGTGACTTGACCTAAAGTTGTTTTGTGTTTTCTCAGGAATGTGTTTGAATTATGCCAACGTTCGGCTTGACATTCGTTTATTTTATTTATTATGGTATTGTATATTGATGATGCAAAAGGGGGTGTTTTGTAAATCAGTGGCATTCTAGTAGCTTGGCGAGCAGCCAAGTCTGCCCTCTCATTGCCTGGTATCCCGACGTGGCCCGGGCTCCATAATAGATGAATTCTCGGGAAGTTTGAGCGGATGATTGTTCGTATGTATTTGATTATGGGTGTTTTAACTTTGTTGTTACATATACTTTGTATTGCGCTCAAGGAGTCACTGCAAATAGCCGTTTTATTATTGTTGATGTTGGCGATTGCGAATGCGTCCACTAATGCCATTACTTCGCCAATATATGGACTTTGGTTGGGGATTGTGAGTTTTTGGGACACAATTTTATCATGACTGCTGTCGTATCTATAGACACTGTATCCAGTTATGGAATTTGTTGTGGAGGCATCGGTGTACAGGATACAGTCAAAGTTTCCTTTTTCTAAAATTTCTGCAAATTGTTTCCTGAATACTACGGGCGGAGTGTGTTCTTTTGGCATTCTACTCATTGCTATGTTTATGCAGCTTATTGGGAATGACCAAGGCGAGGTGTCTATTTCATAATTGTAAGTTTTGGGGGTTAGGGTGTTTATGGCTGTAAGGTAGCGTATGGAGTTATAAATTGAGCTTTTTATTTTTGATTTTGCGTTGATTTTCCAACCTGTTCTGCAAATTTCATGTAGTGGGTGTCTATAGTCTGAAAGACTTTTTGCAATTAGTTTGCTTTGGTGGATTCTCTTCATGTCTGTGAAATGTGGAGTGTTTGTTTCTGCCAACAATGCTTCAATAGGTGTAGATGGTAAGGCACCTATTGCTTTTCGCAGTATGGCATTAATCTTAGTTTGGGCTAGTTGATCGTTATTTTTAGTCCAGTTGGTATAGATGGTAAAACCGTGTAGTGTTGCTCCTCTTATGAGAGTTTTGGCTATCTCGATCGCAGTGTTTATGTGAGGACCTTTGTATTTTTGGCAAATGATTTTCATTAAGTTTAGAGATTTGTTTAACCTCTCTTCCACTAATTTAGCGTGTGCATTCCATTTCCACGTTTTTGTGCAGATAAGTCCAAGCAATTTCATTTTTTCTTTTATGGGGATTTGGATGCAGTTGATGTTTAAGGTGGGGGTTGAACAGTTTTTCTTCTTGCATACATGCAGGGCCTCCATTTTTTCGATCGGCAACTTTGCACCCGTGTTGTTGCACCATATCAGCGCTTTGCCTACGACTTGACGGATAGCATTGGAAACTTTATCTGGATTTCCAGACCCTAGAATGAAGATATTGTCTGCGAAGGTTAAAATGACTTTTATTTGCTGATCATTAGTTTGAAGATGCTTAAGAAGAGAATTCACATAGGCGTTATATAGCGCTGTCGAAATTGGAGATCCCTGTGGGACTCCATTTGCTAATCTGTGGTCTGTTGAGTAATGTCCATTTACGCACACTTTTACTAGTCTGTTAGACATGAATGATTTTATTACATTAAGCAAATTTGAGTTAACTCCCCATTCTTGGAGTTGTGTAATGACACCGAAAGTTGTTACTTTTTCAAAAGCCTTTTCCAGGTCCATGGAAAGAAGCACAGAGTGGTTTCTAGAGGCAATTTCTGTATGTATTGCTTGGTCAAGCACATGCAACAGAGTGTTTGTGCCTCTTTGAGGTCTGAAGCCATGTTGGCAATTGTCTAGACATTTTTCAAGAGTTCCTTTTAGCCTGTTTACAATTATTTTTTCAAATAGTTTGGACAGAACAGAGAGGAGGGAAATTGGGCGGTAACTTTCGATGTATTGCGGGTCTGCATTTGGTTTTGGAATAGGAATAAGGTTTGCTTTTTTCCATTCATGTGGAAAGACTCCTGTTTTTAGGATGCTATTGTATAACTTTAATAACCTCAAAATGACTAAAGTGGGCAACTTTTTTAACATGTTAAAGGTTATTTTGTCCGAGCCTGGGGTTGATCCTTTTGTTGCGTAAAGGGCTTCCAACATTTCTGGTAGAATAATTGGTGGAACATGTTCGACAGTTAAAATGTTGTTTACTTTCATGTTATTGTTGAGCTGCATAACATGGGGTGGAAAGTTTTCATCTGAACTGTACCCTGCCCATTTAGTGGCAAAAAGTTGCGCGATTACATTTGGATCAGTTGTCACTGTAGAGTCTTTTTTGATTGCCGCGATGTTGCTTCGCGTCTGTTTATTATTTATAGCCTTGACCTTGTTCCAAAGCGTTGTCGAATCCATCGTTGGGTTTATTGAAGATAAGAAATTCGTCCAGGCTGCTGTTTTTGCTTCATGTACCATCCGTTTAACTTTGGCTGCTAGGCGCCTGTATGCTATGATGTTACTGTTGGTGGGGTGATTTTTTACTACATGCCAGGCTTTTCTCTTCTCGATGGTTAACTTTTTTATGATGGGGTTAAACCAGACTGGTTGTTGTGGAGAGTTGTGTGGGTAAGAGGCGGGAATTGAGGTGGAAGCTGCCAACCTTATTATTTTTCTTATATTGGCTGCCTCTTTATTCACATTTTGCGACTCCTGAATAGAATTCAGAAGTTGCTCTGATTTTTGAGAGAATTTTATCCAGTCAGCTTTTTTCTCGATAAATCGGGATTGGAATTTCCTTCTTATAGAGTAAGGACTTCCTGTATCTATAATTAAAGGGAAGTGGTCACTTCCTTCTAAATTGTCGTGCTTTTTCCAAGTGGCTATATTCGCTATTGCCGGTGAGGCAATTGTCAGATCGATGGCCGTAAACGTGTTTTTTGTGGAGAAGTGTGTTGGAGATCCGTCGTTGAGGAGTACTAAATCTGAGTTGTTTAGCCAGCTAGCTACTATAGTGCCAGCACTATTTGTTTGTGGAGAACCCCACATTGTGTTGTTGGCGTTAAAGTCTCCTAGTATTATACTATGCTGCAAGTGATTTGCTTCCAGATTATGATAATCATGTTGGGAAATATCTTGGTTTGTTTGTCTATAAATATTTTGAATTGTTAGCGGATAAGTGGGTAGGTGCAATTTCAAGGTTTGGGTGAGCATTCCATTTTGACAGCTAGTGTATGTATGTGGAATATTTGATTTGATTAACACTGCTGTACCATCTTTGTTGCGTTCATGTTGTTTGTTGTTAAAGTAGGCGATGTACTTTTTGTATTTTGATGGTGCTTTTTCTACGAGGATTTTAGTTTCTTGCAGGGCTATGATATCGGGGTTGTACTTTTGGACGAGAATGTCTAAATATGGGAGGTTGTTGTAGTATCCTTGTATGTTCCATTGGAGTATTTTGATGTTATTTGTTATATGTGTGTTGTTTTGATTTTGATAGTTTATTGTTGGTCGTGGGCCTCTCTGGCCGGGGGGAGAGCGTGGAGGTTGAACACCCCCCGCTGTCTCTCCAGCCAGTGAAGTCCACGACCTTTGATTAGTTATTTGGGTGCTGTTAATATTCATTTTCTTCTGAGTCTGATATAGGCATGAAGTAGTTTTTGTCTCGAATGAGATTATTGGTTATATGTGCGATTGGTGAGTTTAGTTTGTTATCATTTTCGGTGGTATGGTTTGTTTTGTTTGGTAGTGATTCTGGTGGGCTTGTAGGTTGGGTAGTGTGAGGTGGTGGTGGAAGCAGGCGATTTTGTTTTAGTGTTTTTAGGTTGATTTGGGCATTTGGTTGTTGCAATGTTTTGAGTTGGGCGGCAGAAGATGTTGATGGTCTAGGTGACGTTGATATTGCGTTTATGTACGCGTCTTTGTGGTAAACAGGCGTGTTAGGAGGCTGTTTAGATTTTGTTGATGGAAGTTTATTAGTTGTTGTCTTAGGAGCAGTAGACGCTTCTTTTGCTTTTGCTGCATATGTTTTTGTTTGAAAAATAGGTTTCGTCGGATTGACTTGCCTGTAAGTACGTTTTGCATCAGCCAGACTACATTTGTCCCTAGTTTTTATTGTGAGAATTTCTTTGTTTTGTATGTATGCTGGGCATATGTTTGATGAGGATGGATGTGCTTCTTTGCAATTTGCACACAGTGTTCTGGTACAAGCTGTTGGGTCGTGTAATGGAAGGCTACAGGTTTCGCAAATTTGATAATAATGATGATAATAATTATTATTAATTAAATTAAACATTTATGCAGGGAGCTTGTGGTGCTTTGTTTGTATTTCAGTCATTGCACTTATGTGATTGCTTTTGTTATATCTCTTATTCCGTCGATCGGCGGGTACAAGGTTCATACCCAAGAACCTCGAAAATTAAAAACTATTTATCCAGTATTCCTCGCCATTGTATATTAATATATGTACTACATTAAATTGGGATTGGAAAACTTATTTAAAAAAAATATTTAATAAAATTAATGTTTTTCAGCATTCGACCCTGACTGAATCGTTATGGAATAACAATGTCCCCATCAAGCAGCAACCGATTGGTTCTCCGAATTTCTGGAGTGATGCAACAACGTCATCATCTAAAGAGGTGACACCGACTAAAAATCAAGTTCCTGAGGATGAAGTCGGAATCGACAACGGTATGCGAGAGTTAGAAAATCGTCTAAAATCGGAGCTAGCGATCGAGGATTAAGCCATCAAATGAGCAATAAGCAAAAGGTTGGTGATCGATTATGATGTAATTGTGAGCAGGAAAAAGAAAACAACACATCAAATTGCTTACCCATATTTAGTCTTTTTTTTACAATCATAATTTATCCTGGCGTTTTGAGATTGGTTATACAATTTGTTTTTTTTTTAAATAATTAATTCAAGCTTGTGCTTATACTACTTCTCTTTACATTAGTTATTATTTAATTTTTGTTGTATTTCTATTTAGAAAAATTGATTTTATACATATATATGAATCACTTAGACGCATACACAAATAACATATATATTATATTATATATGTCTAAATATATATAACAAGCTATATATTATATATTTCTTAAAGAAATTTATATAGGTTTTATGAAACACAAATGAGACAACAGATATATACATGCATATATTTTTTAATCGCAAATTTACCACTTCCATTTATAGTGTATCTTCTTTTCCAAGTGTAATATTTAAATTAAAAACAAAACAAAGGGAATCCAACTTGATGAAAAAAAGAAATACAAAAAGAATAAAACGAACAACAAAGAGTCAGCGACTATCGAGACTTGCAGGAAAAAAGAAAAAAAAATGCACTTTGATTACATGTATAATGTGTGGCGTAACATAGTGATGGCTGTCGGTTTAGCATAATTGAACTAAATTTTATTAGTTTTTAAATTATGATTAATAGTTGACGTCTAATTGTGTTTGGACTAGAATTTTAGATTCCATGTTGAAATATTTGTTTGTATAGCAAAGAAGTGCGCAACTTATTTAATATTTATTTACTATTATCTCTCTGAGTGAAGAGAAAAAGAATAAGATAAATAAATAACTTAAAATATTTACTATTGTAAAGAGTACATTTTATATTATTGACTTTTGATAAAACAATTGACATATTATTCGTAAATCTATATTTTATAGACTTCCTCAGCAATTTTTGTTTGTTTGTTTGATTTGACTTAGAAAAGTAGTGAAAAACAATGTGATGTTTTTAATTTTTTTTTTAAATTTTATAACTTTGTAATATTTTTTTTCATGTTTTCTTCATTAAGCAAAAAGAAACATAAAAGGGTTAATGGTGTTCATTTTTTATGAATAAAGTAATTTATAAATCTTATTTAATTGAATTAAAATCTTTTATTTTGGTTTTCTTCCGTTGTTAGGTTCAATCAGTAAGATTTAACCGTGATCTTTGAACACAGAAAGTTTAGTTTTTGATAATTTTATTTCCATTGTAAGGAACGGACTAAATATACAGTCGGAACCAGCTATATTCGCCCACTTCAAAGATTAAATAAAAATTCAATACTATATATTTCTGAAACTAAGTACTGAATGTATGTTTTCTATGATTTGAATTTCGTAATTAACGCAAGAAGCAAAAGTTAAAATTTGTAAGCAAATCCTTTGCTTCTAACAACAATTACCAAACTTGACGGTATTGTGTAAGTGACGGAGTTTAGTTTGGAGCGACTGTATACCATTTTCTGTAGTGATTTGATAAAGAATAAAGGATTTGTTTGCTTTTGTATTAAAGCTTTGTTTCGTATGTACCTGCATACCGACTTATTTGCGTACCTTGTCTTGTGCTTTAATTGATGTCAACTCATGTACTCTTCTGACACCAAAAATATCATTTGTTTCTGTCGATATCATTCTAAATATTTTCGAGTTTGTCCTGTAGAATTATTAATCGGAGTTCCGCCAAAGTGAAGTGAGTAAATGAGGCTTCCGAAACTATTCTGGAAAGAATTTATTAAGACTAACATTATACTTTCCAAACCTCAGCCAGTAACAGCTTTATTTGTTAGCTTATTTTCACATCAGTTTGTTGAGTTACATATTAAAAGGAGTTAATAAGAGATACAGCGTTTATTTAAGAAGTAATGGCTAGAACAAGTGGTCTAAAATTCCAAAGTTTGTGATGTTGCCATTGTTTCTTTTAATTTTATTTCACTTACTTAATTTTATTTGCCTTTTTTTTATTTAATATAAAATTTCGATCAGAGAAGCTATTCTTTTCAAACATTGATTTGTTTGGTATTTCTTTATTTCAGAGAACATAAAAGTTATCACTATAAGCCACACAATTTACTTTAATCATTTGTATATAGTACATACATAATTATGTGTCTGCTAACATGTAGCAATATTTTCAATTGATACCAACTCTATTTGCTATTTTTAAATGAGATTTTTCTTATGTAATCATCATTTATAGGGAATTGCAATATTTAATTTTTGTTTTGTTCTAGTACACATTTATTGTACAATGATTATTATTGTAGACAAGCCTATACCAATTCCTATATGATTATTATAAAAAATTTAGTTCAATTTTCATTCATAGAGAAGCGACGAGCATTTCTGTTTCGGAAAAAAATCAAACTGTAGTTAATACATAAATGAATCGCGTTTATTTACAATAGTTTTGTTATTGTAAACAGAGTATATTCTATTTAAAAATTTAATATGCAATTATGTATGATATGAAAATGCTAATGTGTATGAATCAAAGCAAAGTAAAATGTTTAACCAAACAACTAGAGTTTTGGTGGAAGATTAAAGAAAATTGATAAAGATTATATTATATTGGGCTGTCTAATCACAGCATGCTCCTCGATTTGATAAAAGAAAAATTGTATAATAAGTTCAGTAATAATATTTCTTTGAAATATAGTTAGTACTTAAGTACTTAATTGGTACTCAAGTACAAGTCCTCGAAAGGTAAAGTTTTTCTCTCAAGTGTCTAACACTTTTTATAGAAGATTTCACTTTTATTATTATTATTATTTCCCGATTGTTATAGTAAGTTCTTGTTTTCAGTATATAATTACCTATAGAACGCCAGTTAACTCCCTAAGCTACTATAAATTCTACTACTAATACGAGGGGTATGAGTGGTGCAGTTTTAATTTAAACCCAATGGGTTCATAAGCTGAAGCAAAAAAAGGAAAAAAAATAATTTTTAAATATTTTAAGAAAATATTTAAAAATTATTATTAAAGCAAATAATATGTGTATATATATATACATATATAAATATATAAAAGAAACAAATTCTATATTTCAAAGAAAAGCGCTAAAAAAGAATATTGAAAAAAAAAATATAATCGAGAGGAAAAGAAAAAGATACAATATATATGAAAAAATCTAATATAGATATTAATAAATATTATAAAAAGAAACCGAAAAAGTTAACATATTGTAATAATATACTATATTATCTTATATTTGTATTTATAAACAAATTTATATATGTAAAAGTAACCATACATAACTAAAGTAAAAAAATTGATGTTTTTCTAGGTTTTATTACATAAATACAAACAAAGTAAAACTAAGTTTTTGTTATTATTTTGATTTTTGTTTGTTTTGCTTTAATTTTCTTTTATTTTTACTATTGCGACATTTTTCTTTGAATATACCTTAAGATATGTGTCTTTAAAGACGGTCAATAGAACGAAGTTCCAGTAGATTCCTCTTTAACTTCGTTATCAGACGATCCTTAAAGAAATCGTAGACACAAATTTGTGATTACAACTATGAATGGAATTTCTGTATTTGTTCACACATTCAACAAGGAAATACAGTTAGTGTAAACAGTTTGCGTACATTACATCCACTTTTAGAAAATAGTAGTGTGAAACGCCGACGTCGTTACAACCAAAAGCATTTATTGGTTGTTGAATGGCAAAACAAACTTAAGGTTTTCACTTTGTCGTTCGAAATCGATATGTCGTTATAACCGAAATCGCTATTCCAGAATTCTACTGTATTTTGATAAGGGAATAATATCATATACTCGGATGTATAAGATCTTTCTCATCGAGTCAGAACTGTTATTTTATATTCCACATTCAAAGGTTAGATTGGCGTTATTTATTTGAAGATACCACCGAAATGCAAGCACAAAAAGTTTGTGTACACTACATAAAGCTAAAAAAATTAGAAAAATTAGTTAATTTAAATATTTCCTCGTTGAATTGACAACAACTTTTCCTTAGTTATATCGTCCTTCTACCATATTTTCAGCGATATGCTAGGCTGAAAAATCTGTGGCCACAAACCATAACCGCTAAACTCGAGTTACGACAAAAATGAGTTATAAGTACCATTATGTTCAGCATGTTTAAATCTACTTTCACTAAGTTTGTTAATGTCTGTATCTTTTTTTCAACAGAAGTTATTCAAAAAAAAAAACTAGTAGCCAAAGTACTAGTAGTAGTGCTAATTTGAAACTTTGACCGCCTCTCCTGAAAAAGTATAAAAACAGACTCAAGCGGTTATGCCTTGTGCCCACAGAAATATGCCGCTCTAGGAACTCGTATATATGTTGTATGGGGTTAAGGTTAGGTAACTGCTAAGGTATATACAACTATTTTGAAGACGTTAAGCAACCAAAGAATAAAGTTGTAATTAGTGTGTTTGGGACCATTATTTTTCTAAAGTAAAAAATTCCTGCCGAAGTTATTTTTTTTTATTTATTTAGCAGACCTCCGCTTTTTCATATTTCATATTTTAATATAATAGAACAACATATAAATATTATTTCTCAAATTCTTCAGGTTTGTGGGAAGTGACATTTGACATTTCTTTTGAACGATTGGAAATTCGTTTAATTTTTTATAGAACTTGGTAGTGAATTAAACAACCCCTATAAATTAGACTATTTTGGGTAACATTATCTAAATACTGTGGAAGTCTGAAATCTCTACAGTTTCTTAATAAATATGGTTGCGAATCTCCTACATATCTTAATTATTTTTGTAGATATTTTGGTAACATCATATATTAATTTAAAAAAGAGACACCACACTTTTACAAGGATTCTTTGTTTAATATTTAATCACATAAGCATATCTAACATAAGTCTCACAGGGGTATAACGATTACACTTAATAATTTTCACATTGATTTGTTTTGTAAAAACGACAGGATGGCGCAGTTGGTTAAGTGTATGCCCTAAGTTAGAGGGGTACTATACTTTTTTATCCGGTTTTTCAAATCTGGTCCAGTCACTATTTACCGTTGGGATCAAATTAAGAGCACTATCACTGTCGATCAATGGTAGTAATCTGACTATGGGTGTCACAATGAACCCACATGGCTTAAGTGTGCTGGTGAATTTCACTAGCAGCCCCCTAACCTTTGTTTTGTAAACGCTGTAGTTTCAGCAGTGAGGTGTCACAGCATACAACTATCTAGAAAAAGCTTCTCAATCTCGCTGTTCGGAGTCGGCATTAAACTGTAGGTCTCCTCCGCTCGTCAGAGAACAATAGCACGCACAACATGAGTGGTTGCTGAGAAGCCAGGCCCAGGTTCACATCGAACTGTAGCGTTGCCATTATTATTATTATTAATCTTTTAAGAATCGTATATAACCAATTTGGTCCATTATTGATTCAATTAATGTAAGCTTTTCCGCGCCGTTGGCTGCCATGCATTCCCAAACCATGATCGCACCATGTTTAACAGTTAGAATTAAATTCTTCTTTTCAATCGCTATGCCCCTCTTTCTCTATACTAGTTTCTTTCCCTTTATGCCGGATACGTGAAAACACGGAGAGCTTGGAAACTTATTCATTTGCAAAAACCATTCACTTTTGTTTGTATGACTTCTTACGGGCTAATTGGCTATGATACCCAACTTCTTTATAAATTCTTCCTTTGAGTAACGTTAATCGCATATTCGCTAATTCTATGCAGCTACTCGCAATTCTAGGATTTTATATTTTTCAACGTGTTTTAATAATTCTGTAAAAACATAAGTTATACAGAGAAATGTCTAACAAACAACATAAAACAAACTTTTTTAGCATGTTCTATATTAGCTGAGATACAGCTATAGCCAATAAAATGGTTGCATAAAACATCTCCATATCATTAGACTGCCACCATGTTTGACAGTTTTTCTTGTGTGACGGAGGAGTAACTCTGTCTTCGGTGGTCGTCTTACAAATATCTTGCCATCGGGACCTTTCAAATTAATTTTAGTTTCGTCTGTCCAGAGGATGTTTCGTCATCGGTTAATGCACTATATTTCAGTCCATTCCGCGTGGTTCTTAGCAAAATCGATCCCTTGTTTAACATGTCTGCCCCTTAACAAGGGAACTTTTCTCGCGGTTCTGCCAAACAAATTTCCTCATTCAACCTCCTCGGAACAGTTCTAGCGCTGATATTGTCTTCGATTTCCTTCACGGTATATTTTGAAGATTTAAAAGGGTCAATCTTGGAAATTTGAACAATTCGTCGACCAGTTCTTTGGGAAGTTTGTCCCATTTTGCCTCGTTTAGTTTTTCCGGCTTCAGTGCATTTGCTACCATATTCTGAGAGCATCTCATTAACTTTGAAATTTCAGAGTATGTTTTATTATCACTCCTTAACTGTAGAATCAGTCTTCTTTCCTCTTTGGAGCAATCCTCTCCTATAATTACTGCAAATTATCCAAACAATATATTGTATGCATAGACATCCAATTAGGACATGAACCGCTCTTACTTATTTTGACAAAAGAAAATCGTTTTATTGCTTAATTCAATTAATAATATAATAATGGCGGCGCTACAGTCTGAGGTGGACCTGGGCCTAGCTTCTCAGCAACCACTCGTGTTGTGCGTGCTATTGTTCTGTCACGAGTGGAGGGGACCTACAGTTTAATGCCGACTCCGAACGGCGAGATTGAGAAGCTTTTTTCTAGACAGTTATACACTTTGAGCATTGTCAGTGACTCGAAAGAGGTGGAGCCGTGAAAAAATGTTTGATGTTTTTTTCGAGATTCGAACCGACGACCTCGAGCGTAGGAGTCGACGCACCTACCCACTACGCCACGGCGCCCATTCAATTACTTTTACTTAAAACAAGCAGCGCACCTATTTTAATGACTAACTCCTTTTAAAGGTTTCTCAAAAGGGACAAAATCCTTTTTACATTACGAAATGTATCTGCCTTGGAAGACATCAGAATGTAGCTAACGTTATTATAATCATTGTGAGATAGAATTATTTGGGGAAGAATAAAGATATATGGAAAAATACAGAAATACATGAGTTACATCTATTTCATTGACCATAGCTGTATATGTACGTGTTTAAAGTTGATGTTCCCCATATTTTTGCACTTAAGCGGCCCAGTGTATCTTCAAATAAGTAACTCAAGATGGACCTTTGAATGTAAAAGACGGAATAAGAGTTATGATTCGATTAAAAAGATGTCTAGACATTATGACTTTTCCCAAAATTCAGCATTTTAAATGAAAATGTAAACGTTTTAATTTATTTTCTAAAAAGGATGTAATGTACGCAGACTTTTTTTTAATTTGAAATGTATTCTGACCTATAAACGTCCAATTCTGTTATTTTCTAAAAGAGGTAATAATGTACGCAGACTTTTTAGACTTACTTTCGTATTCAGAGTTTCACGCTTCCAATTCTAGAATTGTTTTCGTTTTTTCCCATGTCCTTATGCAAATGGTTGTCTTGCAGGTCTGTTTTGTTGTTCATTGATGTTGATATTGAGCTGTGTGTATATTATTTGCATTGAAGCACCCAATTAAAAGCTTGAATTCACAACCCCTTTGACCGGAATGTTGGAATGTTATCTGCACTTTTAAAATGATTTCCTGCAATTTTATTTTTTAATTATTTTTTTATTAAACATACTGAACATACAAAATCGTCAAATATAAACAACATGTGCTAAAAACAACTTTAAAAAGATAAAATGCCTCTTTCACTAATTAATTAATATATACAATTTAAAAATATAAATTTAAAATGACATACATTAAAAATGCCACTTTCCAAATGCCTTCATGTTCTCTATGTTATTGTTTTAAAGGTTAAATGATTTATTACACAAAATCAAAAAAAAAAAGTAAAAAATGAGACAAAAGAAAACATAAAAAGACACACGTACATATAGCATAGTAAAACAGCAAACAGAGGAAAAAGATAAGACACACTTGAACCACCTAAAACTTTTTTCATATATACTTGTATATTAGCTATATATATTATATACATATACATACATACATTCTATACATATTGATATAGACCTTAATGAAATGTGTTTAATTTGTATATCCTTAATAAACAAGCAAGTCTATATTATATATACGTACATATATATAATAATTGCAAAACATAAGGTCATCCTTGTGTACATAAATGAGTAGTAAATTTAAGATAATTCCGCGTGAGAAACAAACGATTTACCAAAACTCAAAGTAATCAAAGTTTAAGGGAAAAGATACAAATTAGAATTGAACCAATATTAAAAATGAAGAAAAAAAAATGAATGAATATATAGTGAATTTAACTAATACATAAAAAGACGTATTGATGTTAGAATAAAACAGTGCATTCTAATCTGCAAAAGTGGATCAACAAAAGCTCCTAATTCCTTCTCTGTATCTTTCTCTATCTTTAAAAGTTAAAACGATCTTCAAAAATATCAAATATTGTGTAATGCTTTGTGTGAACAGTCTCGCTCATGCTTTGTTTCAGAATAATTTTTAATCAATGATTAAATGACTTGAATTTATCACTGCGAATGTACAGTATCATCTTTGCAAGAAATAAGCTTGCGAATCATAAACTTGGTTTGGTTTTAATTTTATTTTGAGTTGTATGCCGAACACTTTCTGTCGAACATCAAAATTGATTAGTTTTATGTATACTATGTATATTATGCACATTTATTATAAATTTTGAATTTCGATTTGCTCAAGTGTTAAACTAATCTGCAAAGCGCTTAAGACTTAACCCTTTGATTTTTATCAGACAGCTTTTGATAAATATTTTAAAGACTCACAAAGGCCATATAGTTTACCTTATTTTGTGTTACTTAACATTTTTTATCTTATACGAATTTAGTAACGCATAGAATTGTCTATCAATTCTTGTATTTGTGGGAACTGAGTACACTGATCGATGGTAATACTAACGGTAGGATTACATGATTGATGAGATTTACAGCTGATTGATGTATTATTGACAAAAGCGTGAATCGATAAACATATGTCGTTTCCCATTCTGCCAAAAATACTACCTGAAACTGTCTCTTTTTTAAAACTCATTTTCGATTTCATTCTGGGAAAAAGTGCAAAGATGTTGCGTTCCATTCTTAAATATAACCGATATATACTTTTACTAAAAAATTTGCGAAATATAAATTAGAGTTGTTTATAGAAATGCACAAAAATCACAAATTTACAAAGCGAAAAACATTCGCAGTATTTAAAAACCATGCCAGTTGTATATGGCTTTTGTTTTGACAGTATACTACGCAACATTGCCAACTTGACGAAAAATTAAAATTGCCCTATTTACGTTAAATTCTTGCTTTCTTTAAGGTCAAAACTTTAAAATACAAGGCAAAACTAGGGCAAAACTAATTTGACTTTTTTCGGTTTTGCCCATTTTCAGGTGTAAACTTTTTTGTCGGAATGGAAAACGCCTCAATTTTGACAAATTCAACCAAATTGTCGATAGACGCAGTTTAAAAAAGTGTAAACCGCCAACCTTACAAATTAACCCTTTACATTTGTTGATCTTTGGTCGACGCTTGCTATCATTAGTCCCAAATGAATTTCCGAACATAAATCTTGCAATATATTCAACATGCGAATTAATTTGTTTGTTCAATTAAAATTGCTTTTTATACGATATCGAAAGGTGAAAAAACGAAGGTGCCTTGTACAGGGTGGGCTAAATAAGAATTTCAGACAGTAGGTTTTGCTAGTTTGCCTAGCAGTGTGCGCAGTCGCTCCATCTTGTTGAAACCAAAAATCAAATTAGGATGCTGCTCTATCCTGCCCCAGAAAGGTTGTCGATCATTGTTCTGCCAGAAGCCCCGGAAATTGTTTCTCGTATTTAACTTCGCGGTAATATGGGCCATAACAGGCGAGAGGCATAACAATGCATCTTATTGGGTGTAACTGATGTTGCTGTATTGACCTTGAATTTCCTGAGCCCCACAATCTACACTTTTGCTTGCTAACATAACCACTTAAGTAAAAATGCGCTGCATTCGACATCAAAACATTATTTTAAAATCAATTTGTGTGGCGTTTTGCATAAAAACAAATTGTAGTCATTGTCGGTGATCTTTGCGGAAGCATGGTTTCCAAGAACTCAATTAAAACCTGAAAAAAAGAAACAAAAGCAATTATATTTGAAAATAATAAGTTATTCGCGTTTAACATTTGTTTGTCTTATTTGGCACACCCTGTATAAGTAATAATTTGAAAAAAGCCAGCATAAAATACTCGCGCTGTATGACCAACCTGGCTTTTTGAATGGCTGAAAAAGACCCCAATATATTGGGCGCACAACAGTTATGTCGTTGCCCTTTGTCAGGTCAAAACTTTTTTGTCAGAATGGAAAACACAATCAGTTGAAGCAATTCCGCGATATCGAGAATCAGAAACAATTGTATAAACAAATTTCTGAAATTACTTTTAATGAATTACTTAATATGAATGACACCGTCCATTCAAAAACAAGGCACAAATATGCGAAAGTCAATTTCCGCATCTAACCGTTTTGGCGTAACTTTGAGATATTTAGCTACTGGTACCTCCTTCAAATCGCTCTCAATACTGCTTCGAATCGCACCTACAATATCAATCAGAGTACCAGGAGTTTGCGACGCGATGTATTCTGACGTCTGTGATTCTTTTCGGGAGAGTCGACTTTATATCGTCTTTGTCTGGGTACTCGGACAGGACTCAAAAAGAGATAAGGAATTCTACATTCGTTGACACAATTGAGCTGTCGATTACCTGTGGTGCTTCAGAAAGATTTTTTTTACACAATTGATGTTGTCGCGAAAGTTTTGGTTGACGGAAATTAGGGAGAATTTGGGAGTAAAACACATTGGCGTAGATTGCCGAAGAAAATTGTGCTTTTACACGATTGGTGTCGATTGGACACAAAAAAAGCGTAAATATTGACGTAGATAGTCAATCGTGTAATCCAAGCATAAGAACATTTTTACATTACTGATGCAGTCATTATAGAAACTATAGAAAATATAGTGTCCATATTTTATGACAAATACCTATTCCAAGAGCAGTTTAGGTTAGATTTAGTTTATTTATTATATCTGTGATGTTATGTTTCCGTTAACAAGTCTATCAATTCGTGCACATTTTCTTCATTAAGACGAATGTCGTAAAATTATTTGATATCAGTGTTATTCAGGTTAAAATTAGCATACCTTCTCCATATACAGTCGAATTCGTAATCCAAAACGCAAAAAAACCTTTTCAGTTTAACTACCGTTAACTTTTGTAGACAATTTTGTTGCCTTGATGTCACCGTACTTTTTTGTTCTATGATATTACGAGTTTCTTTATTCTTAGTTCAAAAGCCCCATTAATTTGCATTTCTATGTTTTCCACCTCGTTAAATTGAAATCTCGATAATTCATAAAAAATGCTGTTCCCTTGCCATTTCGAATTATCGGGATTCGACTGTATATGAACCGGGTACGTTTAAATATTTCATACGTGTACCCTATGCAATTACCTAAAAAATCAATTACTTAAAGCTATACCAGATTTGTGTCCCACAAAAGTTTTAACGTTTTCTGCTTTCCACTCAGCTATTACTTTGACTAAAACAAAAAAATGCCAGAGATGGATCTGTGTAATTTTTTATGAACTACTATACTCTCGAAACCGACTGATATTAAGTTTTGTAATTGCAGAGAAAATGCTATACATTCGCATTTTTCCTATGCTTCTAAAGAAAAAAATCAAAATACTATTTTAAGATTTGTCACTTGGACAAAAAAAAATGTAATAACCAAATCTGTGTAAAAGTATATCAATACAAATATACCCATATTTTGTCCAATTATGTTAATAACCATTTTTAAACAATTTAATAATTTTAATCTTTCAACTTGTGATGTGAAATTTAGAGTTAACATTAACCATTCCCAGTTCCATGGGGATAGAATTAAATAAAAAAATATTATTATGTATTATTGATAAAAGAATAGTCATACATGCTGTATATGTATGAAAATATATAACTACCAGGCTACACATAAAAATAATTCAAAAAGCAAAAAAAAAAAATCACGAATATATGTACTTGGTGTAAGTCTTCAATGTTAGTTGAAATAAATAATAAGATTTTTAAAACAAAAAAGTAGAAAATGATAAACAAAACATCATGCAAAATAAATCTATTAATGTGGATATAAAATGTATTTAAATTAAATTACGAATATGTGTGTTTAAAAAAAAAGAGATAAAAAAAACTGTGGACATTTCATACACTGAAAATTTATTTTTATTGTCGCATTGCTTCGTTCTTTACATACTTTGAAACAGAGAAATAGATAACCAAAAATACAAGCAATATCTACTCGTACATTAAACATATTTTCACCCGTCAGCATTCAAAGCAGAATTTGATCTCATTTAAAAACTATTGTCTTTCTAAATTTGAGCTTAAAATCTTGAAATATATTTTAAATTCAATTTTCTAACTCCTTTTCAAAATTTTAAATCATCTGTCGAATGTTGGTCCACGGTATGATGCTTTGCATTATTTATTCTTTGACATTTTTTCTGGACTCAAAGTAAATTATTTTTTTGTCATTTTGAAATGTTAACATTATTTTTTTAGTTTTAGTCCAATAGATCAAAAACAATTCTAAATGGTTTTCCAATTGAAATTTGACAATTTTGAACTTTCACTGTGAACGTACCTTCAAACCAATGACCAAACTGTCAATGTAAAAACATTCAGTAAAAATAACACTTTCATCACAATGAAGTTCACAAACGAAGAACGATTATAAAAATAATTAAAGTTTATTAATTTATTTATAAAATTCCGAGTATGTCACGACAACTTTACGAGCGTTAACGCCAATTTCCGATGGTATTTCCCGTCCCAGTAGACAAGCAATTCATAGTCCAGTGAAGAAATTTGAGTTAACGTTTTCGATGTTGGATGTTTCTGTACCAGTGAAACAAGGAGTTGGTCGAAATGTTGAGAATATTGCCGTCGCTCAAGCGTCAGTTGCAAACGAAACAAAACAGTCGATTCCAAGGGTTTCTGAAGAATTGGGCATCGCTAAGACCGGGTAAAGATGAAGTTAACTCAATAATTAAACCCACTCGAAAATATGAAGCGAGGTACGTTTTCGAAATTGGCTTTAGAAATATTGCTGACCAATTTTATTGCAAAATCATTTTTTGGCGGTTAACGGTTTCGTTAACAAACAGAATATATGCGTCAAGTAAAAACTCCCATGTGCTTCAAGAAACATCACTTCATCCATAAAAAGTAACTGTTTTGTGGTCTCATTTTTTCATTGATGAAAAAGACAATGGAGATCTCTACAGAGAAATGGACCTCTCGATTTGCCGCCTAGAACGTATGATTTCACACTTCTACATTTTTAAGTGGTTACTTTAAATTATTGGTGTATGCTAACAAGCCGGCGTCTTTAGATGAGCTCAGAGTCAACATTAGACCAGAGATAGTGGTCATTTTCGTCGACCGGTGCAAACGTGCCCGTGATAGACATATGAAGGACGTTGAGTTCCATACATAAATGTTTTGATTGTACATTTGCGAGTATGTACAATTATTAAAATTGTCGAGATATCCACATTTGAAAGGTTTACATTTTATTAAAAGTAAGTTGGGCTTATTGGAAACCTCGAAAAAATGTTTTTCGTTATTTTTTTGCCTAAGCGCGTTATTGTATGAAATTTATTTCATTTCGACTTTGAAAAAAAAATATGCATGCATAGTAAGCGATCTTAAGGACGATCAAACTACAATTTCATCCATGAGTAAATGTCACCTGGAAGTAGTTTCTAATCATGTTCCTATAAAACGTGCAACAACCACTAGAATGACAATTTCCCCGAAACGGATATCATATGTATATAATACATGCATGTAGAACAATAGTGGTTGGTAATTAATCTTTTCAAAGATTTACATAGGAGGTCTTTGTGAGTCTACAGTGTTTTCTTTAAGATGCTATAAATGGTACCGATTAAGCCAAAAAAACAGATTGACAATAAGTTCGCATCCACTTTCAATAGAGTGTACTGAAAATTAAACAAATAATTTCGAATTTGTTGTCTCCTTGCGAATACAATTTGTATTCGTCGACCGATTGTTATTAAATTGCGCTATTTATCGCAATGAATGCTCTTTTTCAGACAATAAAACGATGCTGTTCAGCAGATATTTTTTTATTTTTTTATATGAAACCAGGAATTTGCTCTGTTAATTTAATTTTATTATTAAATATATGGTGACTATTAAAAAGTAGGAAAAAACAAATTAAAACGTGCAAAAATTAATACTTGGAGCTTGTGCTGTTTTTACTTTCAATTTTAGTCCTGTTGCACTTATGCCATTTCTTTTGCTTATACATTATTTTTTCGTAATAAAAGAACAAAGGCATCCTCAAAACAAATTCTACTTATAAAAACCGGAGTATTTTGAATTGCAACACTTTGCTCTGCGTAAGTCTGGGTACAGTACATATTTTTTAGGATTTATACAATAAATAATTGCTCAGCGCTTAAAAACATGACAAATCCCAATTTTTATTTACTGATGAAGTGTTATGTGTTTTTTTAAGAGACGAAATTACGATAGCATGGAATACAAGATAACATCAAAAATATCCCTTGCAAAAGTTTGCGTACAATCTTACTTTATGTCCTATTCTAAAGATTCCATTCAAACTATTACCATTCGCTGGATTTTTTCTTTAGATTTCACATTCGACTGCTATGTTTTGTGCAAGATAGGCGTTTTTTTTTCAAAACAAAATAGTAAATAGAAATATAATAAAAGATAAAAAAGATGAGTTATAGGGAAAGAATTAGAAATTGTTGAGAGGAGGATAATTGTTGAGTTGTAAAAAGTCGGAAAGTCATATGGTGAAATTTCTCAAAAAACGAAACCTGCTCGCTCAACAATTCACAGAATTATAGAACATTTTTAGACTGAGTTGGAAAATTTTTCTAGAAAATCCGAAATAACCAATAAAATTGTACTCAGTGAAATTTTACATATAGAATTGGAAAAAAATTAATACAGATCTTACAAACTTGTCGAATACATGCCGCGAAAACTACATGCCATTTTAGATGAAAGGGGTTACGCCACAAAGTGCTAAATATACGAAACTCATAAATTTAACTGTTGTACTCAGACATTTGCAAATCGGTTTTATGTCATTTTTTTTCTTCCTTTTTTGTTATTATTTACTTATTACCGCTTAGAACTGTTATTAAAGTGCACTTTTTATTTTCAATTGGATTTATCCTTTATTTTCTGTCGTTTTTTTTCAATATGAATTTACTTAAGAGAATTCTGCTGTGCGCAGAATTTTGCAAACCACTGTATGTATTCAATATTTAAAGTCGCCTTCAAAACTTTTGTTGGAAATCAAGTTTTATGTCATGTGATAGCGTCTTGTGTACAGTGCATTTAGTTTTATAAAATGCAAAACAATTTCCAGTTAATATCGCAAAACAAAATACCATGCCACGTTTTTTTTTTATTATTTTACCTTATTATTTAAAGACAAAAAATGAATATTAAAAAAGAGAAATTAAACGTAAACCTCGTTTTAAAACAACAGAATCTTTAAATAACGAAACGATATTTTTTTGAACAACATTCTGCTCTAAAATGACATTAACAATTTATGAATCCTGCTACATTTCGAATATATAGTATAAATTTAATGTAGGTTTCGTCAGTCCATAGTGAGAACAAACGTTTAGAAACAGTACAAACAGTACAGTAACATTGGCAAAATTAAAAGTTTGTAAAATCCGCAATAAGCACGTTGGAATGTCCAGATTTTTGTTGATGATCTGTTTTTATATATATTTGAAAAGCGGTTTTTTAACTACAACTCCTTTACAAAAGTGATACAAATCAATAAATGCATGCTAATTTTTTGGCTCAATTAATAGTAACCTTCCGATTTATTTTGAACTTTTAAACGTCTTTCCCCTAATGATACATTACATATTACAAAATACGTGTGCATTATGTCCACAAACATAAATGCAAATAAATAAATGAAAGAGTTCCTTATAAATGTGTAGAAAAATTAAGTAAAAAAAAAAGTAATTAAATAAATACACACATCTATGTACATTATTGCTTTTGCATTGATAAATTTACATCAAATTTATAACAAAAAACAAAACTATTAAAGTATATAAACAAAAACAAACACTATTAGATAAATAAAACGTAACTCACACAAATACACAAGACAATCAATTGACCCGATTTTTTTGTATAAAAATGGTAAGACATAGAAAACACATTACAAAGTTAAAGCCGATTAGAAAAAGAAAAAAAAAACAAATAAAAAAATGTCCAAAGCAAGCTTAAAAAAACGGTTATATTAAAACAAGCAAAATACAAAACACCAACAACAAATTGACGACTACTATTAGTTGAGCAAAACAAGAAATTTAGTTCTTTTTTATTTGATTCAATTGAAGCAACAACTATTTCAAACAGAATGAATAAACATTTAAGAGAATAATCCCACTGAATAGTATAAATAAATAAAATATTTATATACCTATTTATATTATACATACATATATATATACATATATATAGTATATATAAATGTTTAGATGCATTGCAATATTAGGTGTAAACTTAAAAGCATAAATTAAATGCAAGATTAATATACAATGTGAATAAAAATAAAACAATTTCAGTCTATCAATTTAAAAGATAGGCATATTCATTTTAATATAATACTTCTGTTATTTTCTTTAAATTATCATGTTTATTATAATATGTGTTAAAAAAATAAAAAAAGAAAAGAAACAAAATAAAACATACAACGTCAAGTCTATTTTTAAAGCGATTGGTGTCTATTTGAATACTTAATAAAGTTTTAAAACAAAAATTTTAATGAAATATATAAAGTTGTTTAAAAACAAAAAACAAAAAATTATATAAAAATACATATATATTCATATATACATATTTATGGCAGCATTCTGTTTTATTTTTCTGAAATAGAAACAAAATTAAATTCATTGTTCAAGTACCGCAACTGGCAAAATTAACGTATTATTCACAAGCAAAGTAAATAAATTATTTATATTGTACTTGAAAATACCAAAACCAAAACAATGGCAACAAATTCAAAATCATATTCGCTAAATATATACAACTAAACAAGGAACATAAAGAAATAAATTATATATTCATATATATCTAATAAAACATGTTGCACATGTACAATTTAATTTAAAACAAATTATTATACTGATTACATTAATCACGATATTGTATTTATTGGTGGAAGTATATTAATTAAATATACGTTAAGCATGTATGTGCGTATTCGTTTCCTTTTGTACTTTCGTTTATTGTTTGTTCTTTAATAGAAAACAAATATATAGTAACTAATTTTTAAATATTATATGAAGCTAAGCAATTCCACAAGTTAAATAAAAAATATATTTTTCTCGTTCTTTTTTTTAAGCGAATAGTGGTGAATTTATCAGATCGCATTGCAAAATTAATGTTCAAAATAGGATATTAAAATTTCTTCGAAAATAGTTCGATCTTAGACAATATAATCTTCTTCTTGTTGCTCTACAGTCTGGGGTGGACCTGCGCCTCAACAGACAAACCTCCCCAGCTGGCGCGGTCTTCTACTAGTTGTCGCCAATGGCGAACGCTATGTTGTTTGAAGTCCTTTCCACTTGTGTGCGCCACCTTAAACGTGGACGTCCTCTGTTGCCTTGTCCCACCGCTTCAGAGTTGAAGACTCTGCAAAGCTAAATTGTCCCTGCGCTCTACACGGTCTAGCCAACTTAGGTGTTGGATTCGTAGACGCCTGGTTAGATTTATGTTGGTGTACAGTACAACCAGTTCGTGGTTAAACCTTCTCAAATTGCCACCAACTCAGATAGAACCAAAGATCACACGTAGAACTTTTCTCTCGAAAAGACTAAGAGCTTCTTCGGTGCCGTGAACGAAGGCCATATGAGCTAACGCCATAATGGCTTTAATTCACTTTCAATTGCGAATTAACACCATAATTCACTTATGGCTTTAATTCTCTTTCAAATTGGGACTAAAGCCATACATTAAATTGAACTAACGCCATTAAATTAAATTGAACTAATGGCATTTAATGTTTTTGAGCTCTAAAGCGCAGCAAGTGCAATATAATAGTTTTGACAAAACGTTATCAGTCCAATGTCACACCATGATCGGACCACGTTAAGTTCCCAACCAACCTACCTCCCTTGCCCCTAACATGCATACATAAATATGAGGTATGTATGGGGATGCATGCTGCCCCCCTGCAACCCCCCTGCTGGACATTCCAAAAAGTTTTTTTTGTACAAGTTTGTACCTCATTTCTTAGAACCATGTAAATAGTGTAAATTATTGAGATTGATGCGAGTGACTACTTCAATTTCAAATGAGAACTAAGGCCACTTCCTAAAACGAACTAACGCCATATGACTTTAGTTCCAATTTGAAAGTATGTATGTATGTATGGGTGCCGTGAACGAAGGCCATATGAACTAACGCCATAATGGCGTTAATTCGCATTTGAAAGTGAATTAACGCCATAATCCACTTATGGCTTTAATTCACTTTCAAATTTGAACTAAAGCCATACATTAAATTGAACTAACGCCATATGGTGTTAGTTCACTTTCGAATTTGAACTAATGCCATACAATGTATTTGAGCTCTAAAGCGCGTTATATGTCCAATGTCCCACCATGATCGGACCACGTTTAGTTTCCAACCAACCTACCTCCCTTGCCCCTTACATGCATACATACATATGAGGTATGTATGGGGGGGCATGGTGCCCCCCTGCAACCCCCCTGCTTGGCCACATATGCAATTTGGAGTAAGTGCGAGTTTGATTGTATTTACTTTTTTTAAACTCATGCAAATCATGGATACACTCAGTCTCGCGCCTACTTCAAATCCTACATGTGGTCCAGCAGGGGGGTTGCATTCCAACATTACTGTTTATACGCCGTAAACTTTTTTCCTACAAGACCATGTAAATAATGTAAATTATTGAGATTGATGCGAGTGACTTTAATTCAATTTCAAATGTGAACTAAGGCCACTTTCTAAAACGAAATAACGCCATATGGCTTTAGTTCAAATTTGAAAGTGAATTAAAGCCATAAGTGGATTATGGCGTTAATTCACTTTCAAATGCGAATTAACGCCATTATGGCGTTAGTTCATATGGCCTTCGTTCACGGCACCTATGTATGTATGTATGTATTTATTTATTTCTCTTAAATTACTTATAAATATATTATAAAAACAAATCCATATAAAAATTCAGTACGTTAAAAATTACAAAGTAAAGTAAGAAAAGATCTGGTGGCATTCGATATTTTATACTGAGTGAGTTCAAATAGTGTTGAATGTCACATCAAAAGGAGCAATACAATAAGTGAATTAAAGCCATAAGTGGATTATGGCGTTAATTCACTTTTAAATGCGAATCAACGCCATTTTGGCGTTAGTTCAGATGGCCTTCGTTCACGGCACCGCTTCTTCATCCACTGTTGAGATTGTCCATGCTAGCAGGGGTGAAATCGGCTAATGCGATAGTTGATTGTTGATTGTCACATTCGAGTTTCTTGTTCTGCGTAATGCGATTGTCAATTTTATGCAAATATATGCAATCCGTCTTTTTATTGAATCCTTGAAGGACATATTATTTAACCATGAAGGAACACATAGCATAAATGCAATGATATGTATGTACACACATGTATATATGTATACAACTACTACTCAATTTGAGTTATGGACGAAAATACGAATGGCGGTAAATTTGAAGTACGGTGGTATTAATTACATATAGAGTTAAACATAACTATATAAGCCGCAAACTCATTACAGGCTCTTGGCAGAATATGTTACATTTCTGTTTCCCCAGGACTGAGATGATCAATATCTTATACAAAGTCTGCTTGGTCTTTCAAAAGAGGGCTCTATTACTCAATTGCATTTTGAGTTCAAAAAAACAGCGATTGGCAGGAGTTACTCTGTGCTTGATTTCGATAATAATGTTGTTTGTACAGTTTATCGCAGAGCCAAGGTAGCTGAAGTTCTTAAAAACCTCCATGTTATAGCTGCCCATTGTGACGTTCTGGCTGAGTCCTTGATGTCGTGTATCTTTTCTCGATGACAGCGTATACCTTGTTTTACTCTCGTTTTCCAGTAGTTTTCCTTTAGTTAGAGAGAATGTCGAAGCATCTTTTCCTTTTTTCCTTACTATGGAGCAATCTATTTCGCAAAAGAATCTTCGTAGCGGAAATCGTCTTCAAATTTTCTATTATTAAATACTTTTTTTTTTCTAAATACACATACATATATACAAACATTTAAAAAACTCACCGAAATAAAAACTTGAATCATTTCGTATAAAAATTGGTATATTAACATTTGTATTATTTTTATATTCCACCAAATCTATACTGGGTCGTAGCCAAATTTGTATGCGATTAAAACAGGGTAAAATAAGATCATAAACGACAGATAGAATCCAAAGTAGAACAAACCATGGTGATTGGAATATATTTTCAAATAATTTTTATTTATTATATTTTCCCATTGTTTTTAACCTAATTTTTTATTACAATGGGAAGAGGTAAGCATTGCACTTCCGAAAAATGAAAATAAATTTGGTAAACAAAAACCGGATCCACCTAACCCGGAACAAAAACCGCCGTCCAAGAACAAGAAAAGCCATGGTCCTGATGGATAGAACCATTATAAGGAAGAGGAAAAATATCTCGCGAGATGTACAATGAAATCCAGGACGAACTTGATTTAAACGGAAACATATTTGTGCATCGCCCGGTAAGTAAAACCTTCCAAAGAGGGAGGAGAGTGTTCATGTTTCAGCATGTATTGGGTGGATGCGTAAGCATGTGTTAACAGCCAAATTAGCGCCTGTTCACCATAGGGGTGCGTCTGAGAGCGAGTGTCGGTCTTAGAGCAAGCGACTCGCTATATAAACGTGCATGAAGGGTCCGCTCGGAAGCTCTAATCCTGAACCCTAGGATCTTCCAACATCACTTTCGGTTTTTCGTTGGCCCGATAAGCCACAAAATAAAAATCCAATCATCAACGAAATGGAAGACAGAGAAGGTGTTTGGGTTGAAATTGGTAAGACTAGTATATTTTGTTGTTTAAGTACAGTACGTCGTAAATATATCCAACAATTTGTGTGATGGAGAAGATAAATGAAACATCGGAAAACCATCGATGTATCGTTGTTAATAGCGATGCTTTTTAACATCGATTTTTGTCGTGGAATCATCGATGATTTCAAACATCGATGTTTTTAGGAACGATGTTGCATCTCTACTCCCAAGTACACCCAAAAAACGATAATGTATGATGGAGGTTACGTAATAGTCTGGGGTGCACATTTCTGGCATGGATTTGGACCTATTGTAAGGATCAATAGAAAAAAGGGACAAATTCCAGTATTAAGATATACTGAAAACAGCAATGGAGCTCTATGCATTCGAATTGGAAGAAAAATGATAAGCTATGGGAGAGAATAAAAGAAGCTTGGAGAGAGGCGATGTCTGTCGGTAATTGAGAATTCTGGTTTTAGTACAAAATACTAATACAGGAAAATGTATTTGTACTATTTAGGTGTCCAGAAGAAATTTCACTTTCCCTAAATTTGAATGAATCCTTTCACAGAAGTAAATTTTTGTTTGTGTTATTTATGTGACCATGGTGTAGGTATATAGAATCAATTCTCCACTCGAAACTGAGCTTTTTAGTGACGGTGTTTTATTCTGTTTAGAGTGTAAAATATGAGTTTCTATAGGTTCTGTTCTATAAGATCTATAAGAAAGGAGACCCCTTTGTCCGCTTCAATTATACAGGGATAGTAGACTTATGCCTCCTAAACATCGGCTTTAAAACTTTCCCTTCCGTTTTTTGTGAGTACCTAAAACCATTCATGAATAATTTGATAAGTCCTTATTAGTGCGGTTTCAAGCCGGGGAAGTCTATTATCGACCAGATGTTCACACTACGGAAGCTCCTCGAAAAGACCCAAGAAATGCAAATCGACACATACCACCTATTTGTCGATTTCAAGCCTTATATGCGGTCTGCATAAAGAAGAGCCATACAGCGCCATGTCTAGTTTTGACATTCCTACCAAAACTTGTCGGACTGAGCAGGATGACGATGAAGGACTCTCGCTGCTCTATCAAGGTCGATAATGCACTCACCGAGACCTTTAATGTCAAAAAGACAGGATAATGAGTTGTCATGTGACTTTTTGAACATACTCCTTGAAAAGATCGTGCATAGCTGACTGGATAACACTAAAGGCACGATTTTCCAAAAGTCCGTACAACTGCTGGTATACGCGGGTGACATTGACATGATTGATCGAACATAATGAGTCGCCAATAAGGTATTTGCAGAAGTGAAATAGAAGTGGCTAAAATTCATTGGGTGGTAAGCGAACGCAAAATTTTGAGTTGACTCCACGGGAGATCAAAATTAGTTGGAGTTACAGAGATTTCGACTAAGAGAATTATTTTTCTATGGAAAACAGGAGCGAATGCAAAAAAAGTGTCGAAAATTTAAGTTAGATGGAAGTTCGACTCAGAGGATTTCTACTGTATGTGCTGTTATTCAGAAATGATGCACAACATCGACGACTTGGCGATATACTTTCGAGGTAGTCAAGGTCTTCGCTCCCAAGTAAAAAGTGCGAACAAAATCAATAGAATTGAGATTAAACGTAGAATAAATCTTACCTATCGCAGTTTCTTTGGGCACGAGAGGCAATTGAATAGTACCCCCTCCTTTAAAGGTCCAAGCTGACTGTATATTTATAGATCAAGTTGTTAGATCAACCCTGTTCTGGTCTATGGCGCGGATACATAGACAATCTAAAGAGCAGATGAAGAAACTCTTGCTCTTTACGAGAGAAAAGTTCTGCCTTCAATCATTGGTCCTGTTTTCGTTGATGGCATTTGAAGAAAATTCAAATGCAAATGGACTGAATGGACTATATAGCGACATGAGTGCAGCCAGGGGTCATCGGATTTAACGCCTAAGATAACTAGAACATGTAGAGCACATGGACAACACTGCTCAGCTCAAAGAGTCTTCGACTCCACACCCGTGGAACAATGCAATAGAGGAGGACGTGCACGAAACCAATGAGGCATACAAGTGGAGAAGTTGCAGTTGGCAAAAGATTGTGCCAGCTGGAGGGGCTTGTTGGTTGAGCCCTTGGTCCATCGCAGACTGTGGAGCCATCGGAAGAAGAAGTACGACTTCAACAGCTGGCTTGAAAACAGTACAGCCAATCAAGCACCACTGACTGACTTACTCTTCACTTCACGATTTTGAACGACCCCTTAAACTGGTACTTTCTCACCAGGGCTGAGTGGGTAGAAAACGAACGAATCAGTAATACCGCCATGAAGGTTTACACTGATGGGTCGAAGGCGGTGATAGGTGCAAGTGCGAGGATATTCTTCAAAGCCTTAAACGTGCACCGCTCAATCAGCCTTCAAGTTTTTCAAGCGGAGGTCCTGGCAGTGAAAGAAGAGACCAAAAGGATATCTTAATATATTGGTAATAGCACCAGCTGATATGACCATTTTATTGATAGCAAGGCAGCTATGGAAATCAAGTGTAAGCTTGTCGCAAAAACCTCAGGGCTCTTGGCTCACATCACTAGATCAATATTATCAGCAATACGTTAGCTGATAAGTTCGATATTGCCCCTATCAGCTAACGATTGAATTGATTTACTCGAATTGAATTTGCAGTGAAATTGAATTAAATATGTGAACTATTCAGGTTTTACATTTATTTTTTATTGTTTTGTGACTTTAGGGAAAAACACAAACATTCAGACAGGGTGGTATTTATGTGAAGTTTATGGAAGCAAATCCTGATGATCTTATATAAAAAAAAATTTAACAAAATTGCTTTCCTGAAAAAAAAAAAATAAAAACTGTAAACTGGTGCTTCTATTTCTCTCAGGATGTACAAGAGGGCTCCTTTTCTACACTAAAAACTTGTTTAGAACTGAAAAAGATGGTTCAAACGATCTATAGGAACATCAATGCATGCATATACAAATAAATAAAATTCACAAATATTCCAGAAGGTTCCAAATACCTAAGAGTTCTTCTTTTCGTTTTATTTTTTGATTTTTTTTTTACTTTGAAGCACAAAAAAGGGATTCTGAACAGCTATTTCCTTGCCGAAACAACGAAAACGAAGCCAAAACAAAACCATTTGCCTGCAACATGAATGACAGGGTTGAATTCCTTCAATGTCCTAGAAAACTTAATTTCTTTTTAACAATACCAAATATGTAGATGATAGCTTTTTCAAGTGTTATGTTTTAGCAACTGCTACAGTTACCAATGATATTAAGCTGTCAAAATATTCAGTAATGTTTACTATTTCCTCATGTATTGAGCTTACGCTTGCCGAACGTACGGAAATTATTAAATAACATTATCGAAATTCCGTCTCAGTAGTAAATACGCAACGTGATGCTCACTCCTCATCATGGCTTTAGTGTGCATCACATCGTTGAAAAGTTTAACCGTGAGTACACTCTTTTGGACCTTAAGCCACTAACCAGAGATTGATGCGAAATTACGAAAATATATCAGTATCGAAGAAGGACCAAAAAGGACCAAAAAGGGTGATTCGGCGGTGATCAACTCAATTATACATCGCCCGACAGTCGGCCAAGCTTATTTTGCGTACAGATTTGGGCCTACATGCGTCTAAGATTGTGCTGACGTAAGAATTCAAACTGCATGACGCAGTGAGTTCGCTTATTGGGCGCTAGGAATGTTGGTCGGAAATCCGGATTTTACCCAAAATATCTATCCCCATCCTCATAGACAAGGCCAGTTTTTAGCTCAGCGGCTATTTTAACAAGGAAAATCGCATTAGACTCGAGGCCAACATTTGAGCCGCTATTGTCGGAATTACGCTGCATATATTGAACCGAGTCATCAAAGATTGCAGCAACCGCTTGACGCACTGCCAGCGAAGCCGAGACGATGTTCCATGTTGAATGATGTGCTATTCCATACATAATGGCATAAATGTAGAATCTATTTGATAACTCAAACCGTAGTTGTTTTATTTAAATTTATTTTCCTATCGTTATTATCTGGTCATCCTGTACATATGTTCATGCACAATAAACAATTTGAAGAAGTTTTAAGTACCATCACCGCATGCATTTATATTTAAACATTCAATCATTTTGTTCAAATATGTTTTTTTTTATTCGTTATATATCAACTTTTTAAGGCTTTAATTTTTATTGATGTTTTTACAAGCTAAATGAAGGAAACAATCGATTTACGATCTTATTACTTTATCTGCTCCATTTTCCAAATTTGCGTATCTCTTCTTGAGCTCATAGCATCCTTCCCAAAATTTACTCAGCCGTTGGTCTTGATTGGAACAAAAATCTCTAAAGTCATTTAGCATCCTCAATTGGAACAATTCACGATCAGGCGAACAATTGATAATCAATGCTTTCCACTTCTTATTTGATATCATATGATTCCATGACCATAAAAACCCAACCTAGGGAAAATAATATTTGGTCTTAGAAAAGAAAATTAAATAACGATTTGAAACATGCCTTTTTAGGAATATTCGTGTGACTTGTGTGACCATACACTAGGCGCGTTACATTGGCTTCCATTCTGCTGGGCGATTCTACTTGGTGGTTCCCTTTAGAGCATCTTTAAAGCAATAAGTGACATTCATTTAAGTATATTTAGATGCGAATGTTAAAGAGATTTTACCTTATAAGTACGAACATATTCCCTGAACAGTGAACATACTGGTACTCTTTTGGTAACTAAAATTAAAAAACATATTTAATTGTTGTTCAGTTTTCTTAAACTTTCTATTTCAGTCGAAACTTACGTCTTTATTGAAAGAAAATTTATTCTCGACAACACATGGCATAAAACCATATCGAGCAAGAATAGATTCCTGAAACAGAAGCATTCGGTCACCACGCGTTTCTTCAGGAAATTCTATAAAGAAATCAGTTTTACAATACTGAGTTTATGCAACCGAACATTCTTACCCTCAAACAAAGCTTCGTCCTTTCCTAGAAAACTTGTGTTCAAGGGGATGAATATTGGTCCCCGTAGAGGATCCGATTTCTCAGTAAATGGCTCAGCTAAGGGATCAGCTGGAACAGGTACTAATTGAAAACCATTTGATTTTGCTTTTCGATTCCATCCATCGATCTGCCACATAAGTTAATTTAAAAAATATATTTTAAGCAATTCATAGCGTATCTAACCAATTCATAGACAATGGGGCCCGAAGCCGAAACCCATTCAACAACCATTTCGAATGCATGCCCTGGTTGCATTACACTGTGGTATCTAACATGTCCCCATTCCATGCGGTCACTTTTATTGTTTACATCGATTTCTACATGAGATTGTTTATAAATATTTCCTAAAATATATACATTTTTTTTTTCATTAAACTCCTTCCTAAGTGAATGTATACTTAAAATGTGAGGCTTACGTTGTTTTTGCACATTACACCATGTTTGTGGTGGGGGAGTATTTCTAAGGAAGTTGGGAATCTTATGATACATATCTTGAGCCGCCGATTCACTTGATGTCAACGGCTTATATCCCTGTATTTCGACTTCCATCCACTCGTTCTCGAATGCACTTAGGTCTCCCAGAGGCGGTGTAAGATCTATTTTATTATTAAAAATTTAAAACAGTTTTCAGTTTCTATCACAATTACCTTTCTTGTCCTGTATGGCGATATAGTACAAGTAAAATCCAGGTATAATTAGCTTATTCCATTCCCCAGACGCATGACAGATCATCCCTTCCCTATAAATTATCAAACATAATCGTACATATGTCGCTAATTGATTGACGAGCTTGAAGAAGAACTTGTTTTATTTACCTTCGCATTGATTCTAATATATCAAGTGGATTTTTGGTTCCATCTAATCGATCCTTTAACCACATTATCGCGTCAAAGCACACAAATGTGCACGAAGGCAATCCTTGTGTGGGCGCGAAAAATCCCACCCCAGTGACAGGATGCTTCATGGCTTCGAAAATTTCCGTAAGATTAGCATTCGGGCGTAATTTAATCTCTACTAAAAACCTATGTCAAATAAATGAATTGAAAATTAGGTCTTAACCACTCTACTCTTAAGAAAATATCTTAATTCTATTTCTGTATTTACGCGTCATCTCGATCTTCGTTCGAGTTGATTTCCGGATTCAGTGTTATCACAGAAGCATCAGCAGCCGGTGATATCCGTCCACGCTCCAGAGGCTTACTACCAGGTCTAGAAATGAAGCTGTAATGAGTTTGTTTTTCAAACGGTTTTACATTTTATTAGTATTGGCTTTATCAGACGTGCGCTTGTGCAATTAATTATAAAATCAAAAGAAATAATTGAAGTAAATCAAAAATGACTAACCTTGCTGAATTAATAAATTGCTTTTCAATAATTCTATTCGTTGCATGCTGAAAGCCAAAACCAAAAACAGAACAAATGTAATGCCTAATTATGTAAAAGTGCATTCTAACTGAAAGTGTGATAATCATTATAAAGTTAATAGATGAAAAGGAAAAGTTTGAAAAGAGGAAATAGGATGTGAAGAGTTGAGAAAGTAAATAAGTTAGATACCAAATCAATAGTAACGTTGTGTAATCTCGGCGGTAAGCGATACATAGAATTGACACATGAATAATGAATAGTAGCTGTTGTATGTTCTGCACACATTTATATGTACACACATACGGATCTGATGTGAACATTTTATGTAATCAATTAATCGGAAGTATGATTGATTTCAACAATTATTTCTTTGAAAATACTCAGACAATATAAAAACAAATTCCTAATCCCTCATTTTTTTTTTATTATTTTCCGCCTCTCAGATCTCTCTGTAATTGCATTATTTACAATTGTGAAGTGCACAATATAACAATAATATCAAACCTAAAATGAACAGCCGAAGTTGTCAAACTACAAGGGAGTGATAGAGACGAAATTGGAGAAGTTCAATGCTTTTACTGCCTTTGACTTAAGGTAACAGTTTACAACATGAAAGAAGACATATACGGACAGCAGCGCAGTTCCAATAAAACCTTTCATTATTCTATCAAGGCATTGACTACGGTAAACGGATGATGTAGGCCAATGTAGTGTAGTGTAGCCTAGAGGTATCCTTCTGCATAAAATCGAAATAGATATCATTCAAAAAGCATAACGAGGGAAGCTCGGGTCGGATTCCGCAAATAGATTCGCGATCATGATGAGGATATGTATGAATGGTGCATTCTTCATCTAAAATTAACAGTCCATATCGAAAGGAGCGCCTGTCTTATTTTATCTGCATAGCACAATCAATACGTAATTATAAGCACAATCATTGAGAGCTTGTAATTTTAAAATCTGGAAAAATTGTGATTTAAGCCTTTCAAATTTAATAGCTTTACCACTGTTTTCGTTGGATGAAAGGGCATATTTGTGTCATAAACTGGTTATATCATTATTCTTTATCAAAAGAGCCAATAAAACATTTAGTCGAACTCAGCGAGCCGTCAATGAGACTTTTATTTGCATTGAAACGGAAGCGACAAAAATGGGTCTGGCGGTAAAAGAATGCAAAACGAAGTATATGCTGTCATCGAGGAAGGACGCACAACATCGACGACTTGGCCGGAACGTCACAAGAGACAGCTATAATTTCAAGGTAGTGAAAGACTTCGCTTACCTTGGCTTTGCGGTAACCAACCGCTGTTTCTTTGGGCTCAAGAGAGATTTGAGTAATAGAGCCTTCTCTCGAAGGACCAACCTTAGTTTGTATAAGACATTGATCATACCAATCCTGCCTTACGTTGCAGAGGCACGGACAGTCTCGAAAGGGGATGAAGAAGCTCTTGGTTTTTTCGAGAGAAAAGTTCTGCGTGCGATATATGGTCCTATTTGCGTTAATGGCTTTTAGAGAAGAAGATTTAACCACGAACTGTATGGCCTGTAGAGCGACATGAGTCTAGCCAGGCGTCTGCTGGTCCAACGCCTACGATGGCTAGGTCATGTTGAGCGCGTGGACAAATTGGCTGAAATCCAGAGAATATTTGACTCTGAACCAGAGGGACAAAGCAACAGAGGACGTCCACTTCTAAGGTGACGCAGCCAAATGGATAAGGACCTTAACCAAGTTGGTATGCGTAATTGGCGACAGCTAGCAAAATATCGTGTTAGATAGAGATATTTCTTGGTTAAGGCCTGGTCCAACCTCGGACTGTAGTGCCACAAGAAGAAGAAGTCTAACTAACCTAACCTTTGCAAGAAATTATTTTAAAATCTATTATGCTGAATTTTTAGTTTTCGAAATCGAAAATAATCTACAGTAAACATATGCTTAAGAAAAAGATGCCTGGTCTGACGTTATCATTTTGAAAACGTATTTACAAGTGCAATAGTAGACTGACATAACCCAATCAGACTATTACAGTCGACTATCTAGGTGCACCTATTTATGTTTACGAATATACTGCGGACCCGACAAACCATTATATATAATCGGTAAGAAATAGGATTCTTTGTCGCTACAATTCACTCTTATTGGGTTTTCCAAAACAAGACTTGGCGATTTTTTTTTTTAATAAAACGCAAATTACTAATACTTTGGAGGACGCTCGATATAGTGAACATTGATATAGTGAACAATTCAATGTAGCGAACACATACAATTTTATACCGTATGTTCTGCTCACCGTGTTGTGCAAAAATCTTGCACGATTAGTTATGTTATGTATATGGTACACAGTTTGGGGTTGTTTAAAGCAAATACCAAGTGCGTGTTGCTTGGAAAGGAATTTATAAGGAACGTATTATTTTTGTTGCGGGTGAGTTATTTTTGTAAAAACAAAATATTCTTTTTTTATAAATCTTGGCTGTTTTTTTATTATATTATTTATTATATTATATTCTATTTTTGATGAATTATACTTCAAAACATACGCAATTTGATGAAATTTGCTCCAAGCACCTCGTTACAATGAACAATCTTGCTCCAGTGAACAGGCCCGGTTTTTATTACTTCACTATATCGAGCGTTTACTGTATGTATATCTCGAAAATTTAATTATTGGCGAACCCAATTTTCGATGTCTCGGCCCCACATTTTGAGGGAAAATGCCGCTATCTCGTTCAATATTGCCTCTGAGCTCCTCGAACAACGCCGGCTTGTTGGCACAGACCAATGATTTAACGTAACCACATAAAAAAAGTTTAGAAGTTTTAAATCACACGATCTAGGCGGCCAAATGACGGGACTCGATATAACACGTTCACAGAATTGAGTTTTGAATAATTCGATTGTTATACCCGCTGTGTGGCTTGTATCATTAATGTCTGGTCCATTCAATTGACCAAAGAAGTAACGTGGCAACATGTCTCTGTAGCGATCTCCATTGAATGTTACGTCACGGTCATTTTCATCAACGAAAAAAAAACCGGCCCATTGACACCACCATACAGTTATTTTTTGTGGATGAAGTGGTGTTTCTTGACATAAGGGTTTTAATCTGACCAATAACGCATATTCTGTTTTTCGAAGCCGTTTAGCCAAAAAATCATCACTGAACATGATTTTGCAAAGAAATTAGTCATCAACATTTCTGGAGCCCAATCCGAGAACGTACGTCCCTTCATATTATCGAGTGGTTTTAATACTTCAATTAACTTCATCTTATGATGGTGCAGGCCAAGATCCTTTTGCGTAATGCGCCATAGTGTGGTTTTATCGATGCCCAATTATTGAGAACTGGTTTGGTTCGTTTGCCACGGACTCTTGAACGGCAGCAATATTTTTGGCACTTCGACCAAACTGTTGTTTCACTGGAACGAAAACTTCCGGAAACAAATATTTTGTCTCAAATTTGTTTACTAGACTATGAATTGCTTGTGCAGTGGAACGAGAATAAGGACCAATAAATTGTGTTAACGCTCTTAAAGTTGTAAACGGTCTTCGTTTGTGAACTTCACCATGATGAAAATATTGTTTTACTGAATGTTTTGACATTGACTATTTGATCATGGTTTAAGGATGCATTAACAGTGAAAGTTCAAAGTTGTCAACTTCCAATTGTAAATAAGAATAAAGAATAAATAACTTCTTCCAGCTTAAACCATGACAATACACTTTTATTCATTCAGATTGAAACAAAAAAAAGATTAAAACGATAGCATTTTATATTAAAACATTTTACATTCCGTCCTGCTCCTAACTCAAATTCAGATCGAGAGCTTATCAAAATAAACTATAGTCGATCCTGCGCATAGGTTATTTCACACAACACCAACAATTAATGCAGAACTGAGTTTAAAATGATAATAGATTACTAACCAACACCCAATGAAATTTCGTTTCAATTGAAGCAAGAAAGAACAAAGCAATGATCACACAGTGAAGAATAAAAACAAAAATCCAGTCAAAGAGAGAAAATAAAATTAAACAAAAAAAAAACCAAAAAAATATATAAAAAAATAAAAAAAGACAAACCAAAGAAAAAATAATAATGATGCAAACAAAAGTACTTAAAATAATTATTGCACACAGATACATATTTCAAAGGAAATACTGTTTTCAATAACAACCTGGGTCTTTTATCTGGTAAACGATTGCTTCCAACACGTTCTCGAAACGGAGAATTTCCAAGTCCCTATATAGGCATATACAATACAATAATTTTCAATTAGTCACATGAATACGAATTTGTTTTATTTAGATTTTGTAATTCATTGAAAAATGGTAAGGCAAACAAAAATATAATGGTTAGCCAAAAGCATTCAAAATTAAATTTTTGATTTAACATACTAAAACTCAAAATGATTTGTTAATACTAGTAATTTGTAAATAAAATGCTTATAAAAGAATGAAATCAAATTCAAACATTCATTGACTAAAAGCGAGGATTCTTTTTTTTTTTTTTCTATATCTAAATCAAGATCAACGTTATGACAACAATGATATTGGTATATGTGTATATATAATAAAATTTTGAACCTGATTAGGCGGAGCCCTCGATATAATACTCGTGCTATGGCGTCGTCGAGTTAGATGACTTGGCGCTGTTGGACTATCCTGAAAATGATTAACTTCGAACATAAAGCGGAAAGCATTCGTAGGTTGGTTGCTTTTCAAAAATGCAGAATTATTTAAAAACAAAAAGAAACACACTTAGACAATGTTAACAACTAAATAGGTATACACAAGGGTACATTCATAAGTCCAGTAAGGGAGAAGGTTAAATATCAATAGTTTCGTTGAATGATCACTCTACATATGTCATGTATGATTTCGAAGATATAATGATACATGTGATGATATGAGAGCTACATAACCTTTTGTTTTCTAGACCAAAAATACAAATAAGAGGGTTTAGGGTAGTTCACAACTTTTGCGAACAAGAGATAGAATAGAAAGCTGCAAAAATTATTCAGATTTTATAGAGGTTGTTTTTTTATGGTGTTAAAGATTAAAAGAAAAAATTAAGTAAAATTGAAAGACTGTTTGTTTGTTTGGTGGCAGACAGTTCTTACCCTCGCCTTCCGTCCTTGTGGACGCTTAATCTTTTTCGTATGCTCCTCCATAAAACGAAGAAAATCATCGATTTGTTGCTTAGCTACGTCTGGGTTTGGTTCATTGAAAATGTCACACTTTGGATATCCTTGTTCCATAATTTTTTTCATTTCTGGAATTTCCATTGGTAATAGATACATTCTGTACCGCCAGTACTTTATGCTCTGTATGGATATATAATATTTATTTGTTATTATTTTATTTATTTAGATATATTTAAATATACTCAGGCAGAGACCCTTCACGGGTCGGGAGCCCGCTAAGTAAGTAATATACAAGTAAATTACAGTATTAATAGCTTTTTTGGGGGATTTTTGTGAACACTACTGGAGCACTGTACTGCTAGGTATCAACCTACTGCAATACCGTTCATTTGATCCCAACGGAAAATGGTGACTGGATCAGATTCGAACCTGGGACCCCTCTAACTTGGGTCAGGTACTTAAACAACTGCGCCATCCAGTCGTATGTATGTATTTACAGTTAGTACGAAGATTCGGATCTCGCGGTGCTGTATATCATCAGTGACTCTTTCACTACAAATAGAGGAGTAATTCGAACCTGGGACCCCTCTAACTTGAGTCAGGTACTTAAACAACTGCGCCATCCAGTCGTATGTATTTACAGTTAGTACGAAGATTCGGATCTCGCGGTGCTGTATATCATCAGTGACTCTTTCACTACAAATACAGGAGTAAAGCAATGATGCCCACTCCCTCTTCAACTGTTCACAATTGTCCTGGATGAAATTATGAGAGAAGTCTGTGCACAGAGACTTGGAATAACTTGGAGTCTCACACGACAACTCGAGGACTTAGACTATGCGGACGACATATGTCTACTATCACACAAGCTCAGCGACATCCTAGCTAAATTAGAACACCTTGCAAGATTAGCACGATGCGCCGGATTGGAGATAAATATCCAGAAGACTAGGGCCATGAGGATCAACACCTGCAACAGAGGAGACAGTACTATTAAAGGAAACCCCGTTCTACTATCTGGGTAGTACATTAACAACAGACGGCGGCGCAGAAGCAGATGTTGATAACAGACTTCGAAAAACAAGAGCAGCATTCGGACAATTACGACCTATATGGAGGAGATCCCAGATTTTCAGAAACACGAAGTTCAGAATATTCAACTCATGTGTCAAGTCAATACTGATATATGGTAGCGAAACCTGGTGGATTTCCAACAACATCATACAGAAACTTCAGATATTCATCAACAAATGTGTCCGTACCATATGTCGAATATTCTGGCCAACCATCATAAAAAACGTGGATCTGTTAGAAGTGACAAGAGAGGAACCAATTGTGACAGAGATTAAGAGACGCAAATGGAAATGGATCGGACATACCATCAGGAAAAAAGCCAACAGCATTACCAGAATGGCGTTAGAGTGGAACCCTCAAGGCAAACAAGCCAGAGGTTGGAGACGATCGGTACTGCTGGAACTAGGAAAATGCAACCTCACTTGGAATAATGTAAAGACAACTGCAACCAACCGAGTGAGATGGAGATGCCAAATCGAAGCCCTATGCTCCCAAGTGGAGTGATAAAGGAAGAATGAAGAAGTTATCTTAATCTCTAGCTATCAGGGCTTTAAGAAAGATGCAAGTGAAACATTTATATGTTCTTATCTAAATTCGTTTGGCGAAGAATACAGAACACTTTCTTATCCTGTATCAGATGGGAAGGAGAGTATGTCGTGGAAATTGGAGTGTGTCTTTCATTGGTATACTAAATGACGTGTAGAAAGTGAATCGTTAGAGCCGCAGAGATTACATTATGGTATGAAGATGCTCGTGTGTGATCCTTGTGTGCCCTAGATGAAGACGAATATAAGCTCTGAACATGTTAGCGTGATAATTTTGTGGGTAAGCTGCAGTCTAGCCGCCGGGTTGGTAAAAAATTACATAGGTTTATGTCTGAATAATGGCATCCCGGCTTCGAGTAGCATGTTTTTGACGGGAGTTGTTTTGAAAGCTCTTAAGCTGGAACAAATAGCGGCGTTGTGTAAAGTCTCAACCAGTTTCAATGACAAGGGTAAACGCTTTCCATATATAGACAATCCATAATCTTGGAGGGTATAATGACTCGGGTTAGGTTTATTAAACTATTAACATGACGTAAACTAAGGTTAATTTAATAATATTTATCATGGTAGCTAATTTCTTTCTTAAATTATTACAATGTTCCGATTATTCAATATAATTCCTAGTATTGCTAGAGTTTGTTCATTAGTTATGCTAGATTGTTCCAGTACTACATTAATTTGCTTTGGGTAGTTAGTTTTTCTACAGATATGGAGGAAAGTACTTTTTTCCGTAGAGATTCTGGCACCAGAAAATTTGTCCTAGGTGTATAGATCCCTGAGGACTAATGTTTCGGAAACTTTAAGAATTTCATTGTTTTTAGTGAACACAATACGGTCGTCTGCATTCGAGAGAGGAGACCCTTACAGAGTACGTAGAGAGGTTGCGTGGATGAGGAGGAACCATAAAACCATACTTGAAATTTACTACTGGAAAGAAAAGATTTAATGAAGAAGGCCATTTTGGATTGAATATTCTTTCAAAAGCTTTCTCGAAATCTACCGATAAGATGGAGATGTGGTTTTTAAATAACACAGAAGAAATAAAATTATCCAAGTAACGTAAAGCATCTAAGGTGTACCGCTCACCCTGAAATGGAACTTGACTTCTATCTAACAGATTTTTTTTTTCTAAATCTAAAGTGGTATTTCGTTTTTTTTATAAATTACCTCCAATAGAGGATAATCAGTATCGCCACGAGTACAAATATAATGATCCATATAGTTCCAGTTGAAGTTTTCTAATTTTTCCGTTGTAAAATTAACACCAGATATTTCATAAGTATCATGTTGAGGAGCATGGAAACGATATCGATAGTCCACGTTTATGGGTGGATACGGATGCCTGCAAATAAACAAACCATTTGTTTTGAACAAAATACCAAAGCATTCATTCTTAATGTCATGCCCACCTAGGTTTGTAACCCGTCACTGTAATGACAGATCCTCTTAATGAGATTTTATGAAAAATTCTACCAATTGAAAGAAGGTACTCTTTTGTTATTTCTGATGGCGGCTTTATCTTTAGTACCGAAGAAACTTGTGGTTGCGGTTTCTGCTTCAGATTATTACAGCAGGGAACTTGTGATTGACTTTGATTTTTGTTCTCCAACAATATTAACTGAAAGCCTTGTGCCAAGCGCTGTGACACAATTTCCTTGAAGACTTCCTCTGTTGTTAAGGGTTTCCTATAAATTGCCCTGCTGTTTGCGTAATCTAAATTAACATCATCAGGTAACAAGGTATAATCAGATATCACGTAATCATTATGAAGTGACCGTTTGTCCGGAAAATAGTCCGTTGTAATTGGAAGACATGCTGGGATAGTTAAAGACTTCCAGTCAACACCTAAAATGGTTGACAAAAAACAAATCTGTGAAACGAACGGTTTTAACTTATATCCAAAATTCTAGATTCTGATTTACAAAAGCCATCGCCAATTAAGTCCAAGAAATTAAAAAAAAAGATATGATTGTGAAAAAATGTGCTATCTGTTTAACTTAGCAATTGCATCAATTACTAAAAAAAACATTCTTATGGTGTGTTTGTGTTTGCCTGTGAAATATTTTAATGCATGTAAAAGAACGAGAATCAACGACATAGAAAAAGAGTGTGAAACGTGCAACTACATAGTAATTTAACCAAAATGCAGGCGAAATTATTTGTTGATGTTCTCTAAAGTGCGCTCTCACAAGGAGTTATGCAGCGATTTGAATAACATAGCAGTTGTAAACTTTCATGCATTATGTGATGTAACAATTAAAAAGAATTAAATCATAAGACAAATCAAAAATATTAACTACAATGCCCAAATGTCTATATTCTTAAAGAAACACGTAATATGCTCGATTTACTTATGACGAAGTTTGTTAACACTTTTTTTTAGATTATTCGCCTATGGAGCACGTTAAGCCACAGTTCCAATATTTTTGTTTCAACTGAAAACTTCACCACTTCCCTCGTTGTGAAGCAAGAACTATGTTCGAGTTTCCCATCAGAGATGTATCCTTCTCATTATCCTTATTAAACACAGACCCCATTGCATATTTACAGTAGCTTTTTAAGTCAAATCCTTATTAGAACATTCAAAAGTTAATTAAGGTAAATTATTCAAATAAAGTAATGGACAAACCCATTGTACGAATTAAAGCCTAATAACAGAAATACAATTCTTTCTAACAAAGACTTATTCAGATTGCAAAGCTTATCACTAGCGATCAACGCGGTTTTATTTCGTCACTATGTTATTCGCAAATTTTTCTCTTCTAGCAAATAAAATTAAACATCAAATTTGTTACAAAGGCAAATCGAGCATTACCATTGCTTCACACTAACTTTGTGTATAATATACATACATACACTCCGGTTCAATTGGGTAAGGGCAATATTTTTTTAACTCAAACAGCGAATTGTATCGCAGTAATTCGATTCACAACTTTAATGAGTGGATAAGAAAAAAGCTTTAGAATTTCTCTAGAGGACATACATAATTACATGAATCACTTTACTGCACAAGTAACGGAACTCTACAGAAGCTTGTGAACAAAGTGGAAAATGCAAGACACTTGGTTCATTTGAATAAAGGCACAGACAATAAATATTAGAGACGTGCACTTTTTTATTTTTAACTATTATAAATAATAGTTATTAATATAATTATAATAATTATTAATATACAGAAGAAGTTACCACCATGTCTTTAAATTAACCCCAAAGGTACGGGCTGGATGCGAGTCGTACAAGCTTTTTATGTAGAATATTTTTTCACAAGCTGATTCAAAAGAGATACTACTGCTTTCCTTCTTCGTATAATTTACGAGTTAGTCAACGCCCAACATTTTCAACAAGTCCACTTTTTAGCTTACAACAAATGACATCAGAGATGTGTGAATTGAAGCGGTACCTGTTGCAAAATTTAAGGTAGTGGTCCGAACAATACTTTTAGTTTCGGAAATGTTGACTCCAAAATTTCATTTCAGATAATTTCCGTCATTATAGTGCTTTGAAAATTAAGCTCGTCTGCTCCATAACCAATATTTGTTTGTACCATATAAAATGACAGATTTTCACTCAGTTCGTGATAAGGAGCTCTCGAGGAAACATCTTTAATAGAAATCGAATTTGTTTTGTAAAGAAAGTGGGATGTGTGAAACTTTTAGGGTTCGTTGCAACTACAGTTTTTCTTTTCTATGAACTGTTTATCACGCTCTCGGCGGTTCCAATTCAGACTCTTTCTTTACGAATTTAAACTGAGAAATAATGCGTCACTTGCAGCGAAAAACATTACTGATGCATTTAGGGATGTATCGGTAAACAAATGCAACATTCGATGCTAGTTTGCTAAAGTTCCGTTCCAGAGATCTTAACATTTTAAACGAATCACGTGTAAAACCAGAAACGGAAATTGACGACTTTTGAAAGCAATGATATAATCAGATCCAGAAAAAAAAGGTGCGGGACATTGCAAATATCTGTTATGACAATAAGTTGACATCTATCTCTAATAAGAAAAGTAAAAAAAACTGGATAGTTCGGTGTCCCATGAACTGAAAGGTTTACAACATCTACACCGTTTAATCACGTGTGATGAAAAGTGGATTCTTTCACATCCATCGTACTCCCCTGATGTTTCTTCAACGGACTACCACTCTTTCTGTAGTCTGGATTTGTTTTGGCGGATTAAGTTATTCCGAAACCGAACAGAGGTAATGAAAGACTTTGAAGACTGTATAGCGTCAAAAAATCAAACTATCCATAAAAAAAACGAATAATGAACTTTGAATATCGTGGAAAAAAGTTATGAATAACGGTTCATATTTTGACTAAACAATAAATTATAAAAAAATATTGAGTTTTAACATTTCGCCTCAAAATCGGACATTTCATGTAGTACAATCTAATACTTCTTTATCCCAATTGCGTTAAAAAATGGTTAAAGCTGATTATCATGGCAAATATTCACGGAAGCAACTAACTTGTGTGTGTCAAACTCATATTCGTACATCTGATGCCTACCACATTTTCTTGCACTTTATCAGATGCCAATTAAGTTCAAATTGAGTGGTAGTTTTTAATAAAAGAAAATCCCATATATAGGACTACATCTAGTACACCAACTGTACGAATCAGTTTGATACACTGTAGTTGTGAACCGAAATAAAGAGGTAAATTCACTGTTTCAGTTAAAAACCAGTGTTCACTTTATTCAATTGAACTGGAGATTCAGCTAAAAGTATAACAGTGCTACTTATTAATTAAATATATACTTTAACTTTCGACAGACAAATGTTAAAGCTCCTTGTCGTATGTGCATAATATAATAAGCAATGAAAGTAATTATTTTATTACAGTAAGTCTCGCTGTCAATGGAGCAATATATCATAAATAGGACATAAAAGCAGATTATTTTCTCATCAAATTCTTAAGTACACTTAAAATTGTATCTGTAATATCGTCAACGTCGTATTATGCTACAGATAACATTTTTCGTTACAAAATGACGCAGTGTATTTACATGAAATTGCGTAAATTCCTTCGCAAAAATGAGTTTCTTAAGCAATGTTGGAAATGAAGAGTATGAATGACTGGTCATATTAAGTTTAGTGTCAAATAAAACATGTTATACCAACACGTTCAAAATATTATGCATAATTTAAACATGTTGATACAGCATTTTAGAGCAAAGTCACAGCATTACTCGAATCGATTATTGTGCTTTCTATGCATTCTAAGTAGCACTGTAAAAAAATATTGATTACTGTTTAAGGAAAAAAAGTATTAAAAGTCACCAAACCAAATAAAATAAAATTTATGTGTGTATTCAAAATGCCAATTAAAGATCGTGAGCTTGTAATATTAAGAGATAGAAAATTAAACAAACTAGTCAAAAAATACAAAGTGTGTAGCTATCTAATGAGTTTGTTGCAAAGAATCAAACCTATTATTATTCTTCCTCTTCCTGTTGCATCCAATTTGTTTCGCCGAGCACATGAGCATTCAAAATGTTTCCGGTATCGTTTACACATACAATATTTTTCACACATGATTGTTTATTTATTTTTGTTTTTCGGTAAGAATTACGGGGTGAGAGATTATATATAAAAAATGAAAATAAAAAAATACATTCTCATGAATTATTTTATTTGATACTTGCATTAAAAAGATTGTTAATACTTTTGTTTTTGCTACATTAAGTGTTGTAAACACAAGATAATTGTTTTTTAGCGATTCCAAATTAACTACTATGAAAACTACTTCAATCTTATAATTAGTTATTCAATTTAATGTGTAGATTAATGTTGGAATATGCAGCGTTGACGTTCAAGTTCCAAATTGCAAAATTCAAGACATGACATGACATGACGCACATCTTTTGAGTACAGGCAGGGAAAGACATCGTTTTGATCGTTTTCAATTAAATGTCTTAAAATTTCGATTTGAAAAACAAATAAGAACCCTATTTTTACTATATATCCGTTGTGACTTATAAAGACTTATAAAGAAGGGAATGGAATTTTATCTAGTCGTTAGAGGCAGGTCTTGGGAGGACAAAACCAGAAATGAGGGTTATACTCTAGCTTAGGGGCGTATGTAGGCCTTATAAATTGAAGTCATATCAAAGGAGTGAAATATTCCTGGAATCTTTTAAGTAAACCTAGACATTTCACGACGCTTTTAGAGACCTCAAATATGTGATCGTTCTACTTATGCGTTGTATTGACACACATACCAATAATGGAAAAACTTTCGGTTTCATCGACACAAGCGCGACTCGCGCGGGTCGTTTAAATGACAGCTATTATTTTTACCCCAATTGATTATACTGTCAAGGTGGGAGTCAATTACCCTATTATACACCGGCGTTCCAATTCTAAGGCCGAAAGATAGGGTTGTTGGAACGAATATGAAAAGCTGAGAATATTCTCTTCAGCGAAGGAGTGAATTGGATCAGAAGGAGCAGACATGAGATTGTTTATAAAAATGAGAAAGAGGGACGGAGACAAAACAGACCATTGAGAAATACCAGCATTTATTTGGTGAATATCAGACTTGAACCCATACAAAACAACTTAGTAATTTCTAATCTATAACATCGATAAAATAAACACGCGTTTTCAACAAAAGAGCTACCAAACTCTGTACCAAATGTCTTATAAATATCAAAGGCAAAGATATTGGTTTCGTCTAAATTGTGCAAAGATTGATCATACTTTTCGGTGAGATATGACCTGCTGCTGCAGAAACCGTACTGCCGGTAATTCAGCTGCTTTCGCGGATTATTACCAGCTTCGCTACATTTGATAAACTACTAAAACGCAGTAAATCGTCCATGGTTTAAAAAACACTGTTGTGCATCAGGGAGGTATTAATTCATCACAACCTGGAAGTGGTTAGCCCCTTACGTTCCTACAACTTTAAGAAGTTAATGTCAAAGATAATCACCGAAAAAGCTACCTCATTTCTTTTAAAAATAACTCAAGTACCCTGTTTACTTTAACGGTAGATGTAGAAGATTATTCACTCTATCAACCAAAACCAGACAAGTTCTACACCGATGACAACATGACTTCAACATGATGGAACACATTTAGTTGAAAGTCTTCTAATTTTCCCGCGGAACCTATATATGTCACTTAAGTATAAGTCAATTAAAAACAATGACTTGCTTTCACTCAGTCCAAAGACTGCTGCACAAAATTATTTAAATAATGTGTAATGGTTGACTCGGAGGAAACTTGACAGGAGCTAATATTTATACCTTCTTGATAAAATTAACTTGATCTGCACCTACAACACTTGTAGCACTGAAACTCCTAACACGTTAAATATTTAAGGATCATCATGAAAACTAAATGACCAAATGTATGATAATTCGAATGACCATATCTGTACAAATATGCATACACATTCTTCGAATATTTATGCCATTATGAACTCGGAAATATATATGAAATTGAATCAGATAATGCGAAGTGGAACTTTAAAAGAACAGAGAGATCTCCGTTAATCCGACTGTTGAATGATATATATAAAATGAAATCAATTCACATAATCAGCTGACCAATGTTTTGGAAAAATATATTTCCGGCACAGCAACCCATGACGACAAGCACAATATTAATAAAAATTTTAAGATTTTTTTTCCTATTACCTGCAATATGTTAATTTTAATTAATCTCTTTGATATGTTATTTTTCATTGGAGGACAAGATTTTTAGTGATAACAATTTATACCTGTTGTCAAAGCTGGAGTCCATTCCTGTTCTCCAGTTGCACCCCAAAGGAATGTCAGGCTTTTTGCGGGTGCAGATGTATTTGGTGTAGTACCGGATGGACTAAGATTCATACCTCGTTTCCTCAAAACTGAAAAAAAATTAAAGTTTTAATATCGAAGTTTTCAATAGGCAAAAAGTCGAAACTATGAATTCTACGTATAAGATGATACTTGTCTACAGCTTATAAAAAGATTGGCTAAGCGGGAAGAGATGTTTGAAATAAATAAACAAGCCTGGTCGAAATCAAATGTATTAAACGAGTTAAATTAACGTTAAACGAGGTAATTTTCATAATTTTACCCAATGTAAACCGAAAGAACGTAAATAGAGGGATTGCATTACTGAAAACTTAAATAAAATCAAAATTAATTTATACAAACAAATTTTGTATTGTTTTGTTAGCTTCTTAGCGTCGATCGTCTAGTTAGTTCATAATCAAGTGAAACAAAAAAGGAACATTTTATGACCTTTTTGGAAACATCATTATAAATGTTGCATTTATCAACTTAACGCCCTTTTGGTTTTTTGTTACAGCGTAAACATATAATATCCTTGTTTATTTGCTATTGTTTTTTTTTCCCAGATTAGCAGAAGGTTTAAAAAATATCGTAAAACTAAACCAACAAACTACTTCCACCGAGGTAACTTAATAATAATAATACTATTGTGCCGCTACAGTGCGAGGTGGACTTGGACCTAACTTTTACAGCAACCACTCGTGTTTTGTTTGCTATTGTTCTATGTGTGGAGGTATACCCTTTTGAGCATTGTCAATAACCCGGAAGAGGTGGAGCTTTTAACTATAAAATTTGTTATTTGTGTCAGGAATTGACCCTAAACTTTGAGTGTAAGAGTTGACGCACTTACTCACAACACCTCGGAGGACACACGAAATAACTTAATAAACATATACGAATTGTAAAAATTAGTGTTATACGTACAATCATTCGAATGTTCATCCCCGTTTGAAGAAGTAAAAGATCTGCTTAAGGAAGAAGAGTTTGAACTATGATCACACTCCACAGAATTGATTCCAGATGAATAATTCTCCGTGTTGTTATTGGAATTTAAATTATGACCATTTGACAACTGCTTCGTGGGAACCGCTTGATAATGATGTTGCTGAATAAGTACTCCAGTTGGGCCCTTAAAACATATATTGAAATATCTTTTATTTTATGACATTGTTTATTTTACCTTCGGAAAAATATGTGTCCAACGACGTCGATTTGATGTCAATTTAATCGTAACATGCGATGGGTCAAATGGGTTTATCAAAGCCCGCCCAGGTCTTACTATTGGAGCTATTGAAACTATCGACCTTCGTACATTTTTTTCTGAGGCAATTGACTCCGAAAAATTTGGCGATCCAGTCTAAAAAGATGAGGTTATATTAAAATACAAGGTCAAGGAAAAGAACGTTCACCAATGTGGAAAGTACACCAGATATTCCATGGTGAATATCGGGATCAGACATTTTCCGTCTTGTATTTGTTAGTCTAGTTGGAGTAGTATTTTCCCAATCGCAGCTGTTGTTTATATAAGTCTCTAGGCTAGGGACTGACGTTTTCTTTGCCCTAACCACTCGTTGAAGGGAACTGTTAATTCAAAATTAATTTAACTCAAAAATCATTACTAACCAATTATAAGTACAAAAAACAAACCATGTTCCTTGTGCTGGTGGTAGTTGGAATATTTGCGCATCATAAGCATCATAATCAAAAAGTGAATTATGGATGTACTCAGACTGATTGCAGCTAAGGAATCTCCTTGCACTGTCCTATATTACAAGAATGGAAAACGTTCAAACTAAACATGCATATTTCGATTTGTTCATACCTTATTATTTTCGTTGGCGGCCACTATTGAAGCGACTAAAGGCGTCAATTTTATTCTAGGTATAAACGTGGAATACGCTACTTTCTTGTTCGTTGAGTAAAAGCTTAAATTTATCCAATGAGGTAGAGAGTAATCATCGGCAGATGTGAGTGATGTATCCTTGTTATGGAATTTCAACAAAGGTACTGCATGCAATGGCTGTTCACCAACGCAAACTAAATCACTTCCCACTCCATTATCTATTATCTAGACAAATTAAAATTGTTAATACTCAATACATTTGATGAATTAAACGGTTTTGAACATACCCTTTGCTTCGTTATGTTAGTCAACTCTCGATCAACTTCGAATACCCCTACTCCAGGCGTAAGCACAACAGACAGCTGTCCAGTTCGTTCAAAACTCCTGTCTAAATAGTGTTTTTCAAAAGTGTTGAGAGAAATATTCAGAACTTCTAAAAAGTTCCCTTGTGAAGCTGTGCTGTTGGTTGCAGGTGGTATATGAACATTCTCGCGCTCATGATAACGTAAAACCGTCGATTGGTAGGATGTAAAAAGCTTTCTCAGTTGCACCAGTATCGACGACCAGTCATCATTGCGTTCATTTTGAATTGCCACTCTATAGAAGTCTTCATAGAATCTTCCTTTGTAATCCATTTGCAAGCAATCACGCATATATTCAGGAAACTCGTCAAGACTTTTTGCAGCATAAAATGTCCTCGAAAAAAGCACAATTGTAACCTCATGATTGCAGTGCATTTCTTTCCATTTTGTGAACAGCTCTGTTAGAAAACCTTTAACCGCCTTTTCAAAATATAGATCCCCGTATATATCGAAGTCCCACATTTCAGAAGACATTTGTAGAAACAAATAAACCATGGATGTACTACTACGGAAAACGATTTTTGTTTCTTCAGTGATAATACCGCATGAGACTCGATCACCCTGTGACCACAATTCATGACAAGTAATGGATCTATCGAAATATTTGATTTTCTTTTCGGTATAGACACACATGTTTGTCTGAAACATGAAAAAAATATAAATAAAATAAAAAACATTTACATATTCATACACGTTCAAAGCAAGTCGATTCATTTGAAAAACTTTTTCCCAATACATTACATATGTACAAGCATTTATGTGATTATATAAAGATTTCGTGCCCGATTTAACAATAATAAAATACTCAACATATGTTGTGTTGGTGCTACATTAGGTGATAGCCATATGTGAACATTCTGCCCCTAATAGTTTTTTTTATTGACTAATAACGGCAATACACAAGCGAATGGTAATTTTGAAATTTTAAAAATGCAGTTTGGTTGATTTCCTTAAAAGTTAATAATTATCTAAATACCAATTATTGTAACAATTTCAAAACATCGAAGATTTAAAATTAATTTCAACGCAGATAAAATCTTCGTTAAATTCGGTGAGGTCTGGTTAGCACTTTCAGAATAAACTGGACAAATGCGGGTTGTGCTCGTGAGAGAAAGATTCCGTCGCATAAATAATTTTTGACAGATGCGTTCCTGAATATTTCGCAACATAATTTCAGTTGAAGTTTCTTCTAATTTCAACCCAAACCGTCTATTCATTTTAACACATATACATACAATCAAAAAATCATGCATTTATATATCGTAAATCTCTATTAAAATTTATCTAACCCAAGAAAAAATTCTCCAATCTCCAATTAACGTGCGCAAGAAACATGTTTGATATCCCCAATTCTTCAAATTTCTACATATGTATCTCAATATTTTGATATTTAATGATATAATCTTAATGCTCTTACCTGGATCTACAAAACTGCGTTTGAAGATCTTCAGAATTCGCATGTTAAAGTTATTCCGTCTTTTGTCAATGTCTCCAAAACTAATACGGCCAGAAATAATTTAAAAGGAAAGTACTCATCGAGGCAAATATTTGTGATTTTTTCAGATTTTTAAAAATTTTCGAGCATTTGAGCTTTAATCGGTTTAGAGATATTGACCAAAAACGTTTAAAATTGGAGGCGGACGATTTAAAACCGGTTGGATAAAAATAATAAGTACGACAGACAGACGGACGGAGACAAAAGTAAATAAATTAATTCGAATTTTAAAGGTTTAAAATATCCTAAGTTTAGTTTAGTAAATTGGAAGAAGCTCTAGTAAATCGTCACTAATTTAACGCCAGAAAAGGGAGCTCACGAAAAGAAAAAGTGTGAGGCGAATAAATGTTAATGAATCCAATGAGCGTAGATCTGATGGAATTGAACAAAGTAGACGCTCAAAACAATGAGCAACTAAGAATTTATAACAGCATAAATGAAAGCAATCGTGTAGTGGAAGACGAGCATTAATCGCATTCTCACATAATTAAAAAAATGTTTATTTTTCTCATTCAAATGTTACTATTGTGCTGCAATGAATAAAGAACACAGTTATTGTAATGCGTTAAAAATTAGAGATAAAACCCTGTTTATTCAATAAATATTATTATTCCCACTGTTATATGTTTAACAAATACTGGGTGGGTCAAAAAGACCAATCAATGTTAAACATAATATGTTATGATACAATATGATACAGAATTTAGGCTTTGCAAGTGGATTATTTGCTTCTACATTCATCTTTATAAGAATCGTTCCGGTTTGTAAGATCTTTTTCTGGATTTGAAATCATATTGCACATAATTGTGCATGCGTGTTAATCTAATAAGTTTTCAATTTATAAAATAAGAGCAGACTTACCAAGATGGTTTTAAGCCTCCACATTTCGGAACGTCCCATGTAGTAGTCTTTAAACGTAATCTCAATCGAATCTAAAGCTACATCAGCTTGATTCACAACACGCACTACAACATCTGAGTAGGTTTTTAAATTGAATTTATTCGCTATGTCGAACTCGATGCTAATGACATCCTTTACTTTAAGATCATTATACCCTGTAATTTGCAGTAGAACTTTGCAGTCTTCATTTTCATGTTGAGCGATTTCAACCACGTCGCCCAACTTAGCCCCTGGATGTTCTTTCAGATTTAGACGTAAGTCTGGTAAATCAGGAACACTAGCTACATGTACATTTTAAAAGGAAAACATTAAAACTTAAATTCAAGCATAAACAATGCAATAATTCCACATACCATTGTGATTTTGTTTATTGTGGTGCGTATGAAGTGTATAAACCTTCATTTTGTAAAAATATTTACTTGAACATATTGAACTTTTGATTAAAGCAATTAGTTCACCATGTAGCGAAAATTTGTTAATAAAGCACAAATAAAACTTATCTCAGAGTGATAACACCGCTACAATGCAAAAATAAAATAAATGTAATTTAGTCTGTCAAAACCAGCTGCTGCCTGCTGTCATTTGCATTTTCCAATTTGACATAATGGCTGAAACACAATAGTGCGTTGCGCTAGTCGACTTCACGTTACGGAGGGTGTGCGTTGACGCACTGCGTTAATAAGCTCCTCCCTCTCTCTCTCAAATACCAAATAAAAAATATTCCCTCAGCTGTTTTAATTTCTGAAATGTCAAATCAAAAAATATTCTGGTCAAACAATTCAACGTTAAAGAAATTAATTGCGGAAAATGAATGCCAAGAAAGTTAAAAAAATTAAAAAAGTGATTCTTGTTGCTAATTTGGCGTATTCATTCAAATTAGTTTTGTCGTTGAAATAATTTTAGTCAGTTGTTTTCATTTCTCAAATGTCAGTTGCCACAAAATGTTCTCAATTTGGGAAGCATTTCTCAATTTCGCTCTCACAGCGCATCCCTCTGTCAAAAAAATATCCAACATGTTGAATAATGACGTGCGTTGGGATTACGTTTTACGTTTTATTACGATCCTCTCATCTCTCTCATTTTTCATTTACGTAGCTTGCTGCAGTATTTCGTGCATGTCCATTGAATTGTGTGCGTTGAAAGACAGCGCTGACGCTGACGCACTATTGTGTTTCAGCCATAAATGTTGTAACCCTTAAGGTGGTGTGACAATATTAAAAGGACATTTTTTGTCTTTTTTACATGAAGTTTGAGTTTCAGTTATTATTATTATTTTAATTTATCCTATATCTATCTGTAAGACAAAATAATGCTAGTGACTCAGAATTAATAAGAAAATCGTTAAAATGACCTCAGAAACACGGAAAAATAAGTCACTATTAAATTACGTTATGCATGGGATATTATTAATGTTATTGTTTAATTACCCGGAATAAATCCTAGTCTTCCATGTCCACTTCTAGTTTCAAACGAAACTAAATATTTTTTTATTAACTATGTCGTGTTGTTATGTGCGGAGTATAAATAATTATCGGTTTATTTAAAACCCATTAATTGAAACTTAAAATTGTCTGGCCGCTAGTGTGATCGCTTACAGCTGGTTTGACATCTCCCCACCCCTGCATCTTGTTTACATTACACAGTTATTGTTTTTATCCCCATTGATTTGTGCTTGTATTTTATTTCCAAGATTCATTTGTTTTGTTGTTTAATTTTGTCTTAAAAAATGAGTGGAGTTGTTGCTGTGCACACTGGTAAGTGAAAAGTAATAACGTCAGTTAATTCGTGAATTGCTTCTGCCTTATTTTTTCGAACCAGGTGCAGGCAATAGTATTGATGAAACAAAGTACCAGCGCGTTATCAAAGAAGCTTGTATTCGCGCAACCGGAATACTCAAGAATGGGGGCTCTGCAATGGATGCATGTGAGGCAGCCATCATTCGTCTAGAAAACTGCGGAAATACGAATGCCGGCTTCGGCTCGAATTTGACGTGGGATGGAAAAATACAGTGTGAAGCATCAATAATGGACGGTTCAAAACTCCTTTTCGGGGCCTGCACAAATGTTTCGACGGTGAAAAACCCCATTCAACTTGCCAGAATTATCTGTGATAGACAATCGAATATGCTGTCTATGGAAAGGATACCCCCAATGGTGCTGGCTGGAGAGGGTGCTGCCGAGTATGCTGCAGAAGTTGGCTGTTCGATGATTGAAACAGAAAAGCTGATCTCTTCTAAGGCGCAAATTTGTTTCAATCACTATAAATCAAAAATTTCTGACTGTGAAAATCAATATAATATCAAGATTAACTCACTGGACACTGTGGGTGCGATTTGCGTTGACGCAAATGGAAATTGTGCAGCAGGATGCAGTTCGGGGGGTCTGATATTAAAAGTATCAGGTCGTGTGGGACAAGCTGCTACATATGGGGCAGGGTGCTGGGCTACAAATACGCCCGATATGTCTGTAGCAACTTGCACAACGGGAAACGGGGAGTACTTAATGAAAACACTCCTAGCCAAAGAAATATGTTCAGAGTTGTTGATGTCAGAGTGTGCAGTAACAAGTTTACACAAAGTATTTAAGCAGAAGTTTCTTGAATCTCCATTCCTACCATCCGACCAGGAACTTTACGGTGGTGCGTTATCGCTGGTTTATCATCCACGCTCAAACTGCGGCGAAATCATCTGGAGCCATACAACAAAATCATTTTGCTTAGGCTACATGAGTACCGAGTACAAAGTACCAAAGGTTGGAAATACCCTTTAAAAGAATTGAGTTTCAAAGTAATATATGTGTATATGTATATTTTTAATTTCAGTTCGTTTTTTCGCCACTGCCAACATATTGTAATCCAGGTAAATCGATTGTTGTGAATGGACAACCGTTTAGTTTTAAAGACTAACTACGTTTGCATTTGATTGTCATTCTTGTTGTGTTCTTGTACCTTGGTTGACCTAATTTAACTTGTGAACAATGGAAATAGCCCTACGTCACCTATATTTAAGCATTACACTGTATTATAGTGCCCTATACTTTTGTAAAAATACCAAGATTAAAATGTACACAACTATATTTCATACTAATTTTTGAATGATACCTTTCTTTTTTGGGAGTGGAATTTATCTATTGTTTTCGTATTTCTATCGATTTCTTGCGTTTGCAGAAAATATCCTCTTGCATGTCTATATGTAAGTTTGCTTCCTGAACAGGGCTTTGGGGAAATGTTATAGCGGTAAGCACCAGCCAATGAAGTAAACGACAAACTGGACTCTAGAATAAGTGAGGCGTGGCTTACGCTCGTCCCACTTACCTACTGTAGAATATTGGGCTATTCAAATACAATGTATGCGATGCGTACACTCCTCAGTAAACGACAAGCTAATAATAATAATAATAATAATAATAATGGCGGCGCTACAGTCCGAGGTGGACCTGGGCCTAGCTTCTCAGCAACCACTCGTGTTGTGCGTGCTATTGTTCTCTCACGAGCGGAGGGGACCTACAGTTTAATGCCGACTCCGAACGGCGAGATTGAGAAGCTTTTTCTAGACAGTTATACTCTTTGTTATAGCATTGTCAGTGACTCGAAAGAGGTGGAGCCGTGAAAAAATGTTTGATGTTTTTTCCGAGATTCGAACTGACGACCTCGAGCGTAGCAGTCGACGCACCTACCCACTACGTCACGGCGCCCACGAAACGACAAGCTAGGCTCTAGAATATTGGTATATTCTAATGCAAAATATATTATGTATACATTCCTCAGTAAAATGAAATCTGTGACTATTATGCATCAATAAAACAAAGTCTGTTCGTTGAATATCTTATTAAAAATTATTTAACCATTTATTTTAAACTTGAGGATTTTTCATGTTCCTTATGTAACGCATTCACTGTACTTTAAATTTTATGATTTTCCTTGCAAATACACATAAATCAGTCCAAAAATCATTATTGTCTCCGCATGATGTGACGCACTTAAAACACAGCATTCAAGGGAATAATTTGACAAAATATAAATAGAAACTACGCATGAGATACTTGGCTCTTCTTCATATTTTATTAAAAAAAAGTAAAATAGATAAATGCATTTCAAGTATACATACAAATGTAAGCTTCTCTGACTTTTTGCCATGGGGAACTCTCTTCTTTTTAATCATATAATTTATTCGATTTGTAAAATTGGAACAAAGAATTAAAGCATTCTTTCCAAAAATATATCTATATCTTACAAATTTAAGCACTGCAAATTATTAAAACATAAATTACCACAAAACAAAGCCATACAAACGAACATGCTATCGTTTGCACGACGAATACATTTTTTAACTTGTCTGAAGTTGTTTGAGAATGTACACTTCGCTTCTTGATTAGAGACAGGCAATTGAGGATCGAAAATGTTTGGATTAAAGTTCTGTTAATTGATGGTAGTCCGTATTTCGTTTGAACATTATCGGTAATTTTGTCAAATTGTCTGCCACCAATCAGTGTATGTATTAAAGACACATGAATACCAATTAAAGCTTAAAAATAGTATAAATTCAAGGCAATGTCTATATACGTGTTTTGAGACACACTATATGTACGTCGGAAGGTTATTTTTTTCTATGTTCTGTTTTGTTCATCATACACAACCATATTCGTACCATACGCTGTTGCTTTTATCTTCAGGCCTTTTTCTAGGCAATAATTTATCATCGGCTGCAGATGCGGAATTTCCACTTGGATTACTGTTTGACATGGCTGCGCTGCTGCTACCGCCTCCGCCAGTGCTACTGGCATCATTTGGCGCACTGTCAGCATTTCCGATCATTGTATTTATACGGTTGAACATGAGGAAAGTGGACGGATTATCGTTTGTTTGTTTAGCATTTACATTATTCGTTGGTGTTTGGGCTTCTGGTGTGCTGGGAGAAGGTGACTGTGTGGTATCAGGTATCTTTTGATTTTCATCAATTAAATACACAGTTCTACGACTTCCAGCGGCTCCAAGGGTCAAACTACTGCCAGTAACATCTGGTGCCTCAAGACTGCATGAAATAAATAAATCAGAAATTAATGATTTGAAATAAACTGAATGCTAAAGATAAACATAATAAAGAACGAGCATAGTAATGAACATTGTCTAAATGAAAACATAATCGTTAAACGGAAATAAAACATTGTGGGTCAGATTCTTCAAGAAATACGTATCGTGTTATCTTAAGAGTACGATTTTTTTTGTCAAATACGATGGAATTGTGAATTATTTTAACGCTCCATCTATGATAAATGTTATACCGCAGAAATAGGTAAATTATTACAGCCTTATTACGACTGTTAATAAGTTGATAATTGATCATTGACAAATCTTATCAATCATAAATAATAAAGATATATTAGGAATGATGATTGATTTCGAATATTTCGATTATAGGATATTAACTTTAATGTGATTATTTTATTCGAAAATGGAATTTGAGGCCAAAGAATCTATTGTGGGATCACTGTTTATAAATCCTTGTTTGAATCCTGTGCGTTGTATTCTTTATTGAATACTTTTAACTTCCCAACAATGTGCCTTTATATATGAATAAAAAATCCTTAATGTCCTGATTTCGAAACTGGACGTTTTGTGTTGTAAAACGACTGGTATAGAAATGGACTTCACGTGCAGTAAATATTTGTACGTTCCTACAAATGAAAGTGAAAATTCTTCATTTTCGAAATAGCTTCAGCGAATTAATTTTGTATTTGTACATATGTGTATGTACCAAAAACAATTGTGTCAGTAACATTTTCAAATGAAAACCATGAAATTCATGTTTACACTTTTATAAACCAAGAATTTGTATTTGATAAAATAATTAATGGAAGTCAATGGTCGCAGTAGCAGTAGCAGTAGAAATGCCAATCTATCAACAAAATTAATAATTGACAAACGTAATATGGATACCCTGGAATAATTTATAAGTATTAATCTTCGAATTGATAATTGACAACCATAAGGCCCTTAGATTATTATTCAAAAATTGGATATCGGGGCTTTTTACTTGTAATATTGGTCTGGGAAAAAGTTCGTTGCGTTTTTATAGTAAAATTTATTTAAACCAATCACGCTCAATTATTATCGACAATGTTTCGCCATTTTTCTGGTAGGGCCATGATGCCGTCTGTGAAGAACTTCTGTGGTTTCTCAGTAAAAAATTGAATCAAGTGGTTTTCGCCGACTTCTTTTGAAAGCAGGTTAATTCCATTGAAAGCTCAATCGGAACAAGCGATAGTCGGAGGGTTTCAAATCTAGACTAAAGGGTGGATACGTCAGAACTTACTAACCAAGCTATAACAATTTTTGACGGGTCATTCAAAGAAGTGTGGTTGGACGTTTTCATGGTGGAAGAGAACACCTTTCCGATTTTCTTCCAATAGCCTGGCGTAATCTCTCTAGTTGTTCACAGTAGAATTGGGAATCAATTGTCTGACCAATTATAAGTAGCTTGTAGTGGAAAATTCCATTCCATTCTTCTTCACAGCATAACTTTTTTCCCGTCAATCGTGGTTTCGCGAAAGCTTGTGATGGCTCACAATCATTTGTCCACGATCTTTGACGCTTTCGATTGTTGTGCGTGATCCATTTTTCCATTTCACTTTACACAGCCCGTGCAGCGTCCTTCCGTTCTTCTTCTTCCTTTTTTCGATATAATAATAATAAAATTGGTGGCGCTATAGTCCGAGGTGGACTTAGACCTAGATTCTCAGAAACCACTCATATTGTACGTACTATTGTTCTCTCGCGAGTGGAGCGGACCTACAGTTTAGTGCCGACTGCGAACGGCGAGATTGAGAAGCTTTTTCTAGAAAGTTATACTCGTTAAGCATTATTAGTGACTCGAACGATTTTAAACCGTGAAAATATCAAAGGTGTTTTTTTCGGAAATCGAACCCAGAGTTTGAGCATACGAGTCGACGCACTTACCCACTACGACACAACGCTCACACTTTTTAGTAATAACATTATAAAATATAGCCCAACTTTTCATTACTTTTATACATTTTCAAACACATACAACTCTCCAACCCCGCACCAAGTTCTAATTTTATACACTCAAAGAAACATTTCCTGAGTTATTTACAATTGATGCCATATATCCGGGACGAACTTTTTTCCAGACTCAATATTTCTCTACTGCAATACGATGGCAGAAACAACTTAACCGACATTTCATGATTATGTTTCATTTTCCACAATTGTACATAAATTATAGTTATAGTTGGCGGAAGAGGTAGATAGGTTCTACCCGCCTAGCCATCTGATAGGATATATGAGGGATATTATTTTGTTTGTTAACGTTTGACAAAAACAACTGACTATCATTTCTAGGATGATGCGTTTATGCATTAAGTGAAAGCCAGCAAATACATATTTATATAAGTTAGTTATGAAAATGGATTTTAATTTACCCATGAACACTATTTCTACGAGAACTATTTAAATCGCTCCGCTTTTGCGACTGCAAACTACTTCGAATCCCACCTCGCGTTAATGAATTGTCCATCAATTCACTAGGTTTTCTAAAAAAAAAAACAAAAATTCAAATAAAAATAAAACGAAACCAATGCAAAGAAAATCTTAAACTTAATTCCCTTAACCAAACAAAAATAAAAAGAACCATAAACACACAAAACTATTTCAACAAGGGAAGTATGTGCTCGTACCGTTGGAGACTTTGACGCAAAGGTATATTTCGTTGTAATAAATGTATATCGGACACCACTGAGCTCGGCTCTTCTATACTATTATCCGAATCATTTCCACCCGATTCCGAGCCGATTGCAAATTGTGATTGTGTTAATCGTGTGTCGTCTACCCATGATCGCCGATTCTGAAAGGAGTAAAAATGAATGAAAACAAATTTCGATCTGCAGAATCGAAGCATATTTCGTTTCATCAAAACTAATATTTCATATGTATTAAGAGGAAAATAAGACAGAATGGAAGAAATTTAAAAAAAAATTGGAGGGGTAAAGTAATACAATAGCCAGCGCAAAAGAAAAGAGCTTTTGGAATAGTAAAAAAGTTTGGACGTTCCAACGCATAAAATTTTAACAAACAAATTATTATGTCGTTAATAACGTCCAGTTAATAATTTTGTCAAATAAGCACAAATTATAATACATAATTATATAAGCACAATAAGACATCATGTAACCACGAGAATGTGAATGATATCAGACCGTTTAGTTTGTTTTCTAAGCCTGAAGACGTATCGCAACAAGGTACAATAACAATGCTGACGACTAAAATAATGCAGTTAACGCTAGGAAATTGCAATGAAATTGCCAGGTATATGAGAATCGTCTGAATACACAATTGTACCCATTGTGAGACGTTTGGGACATTTGCAGACTCATTTGTTTTTGTCAGATGTGCAATGCTTATGACGTCTGACAATTTCTTCATTGTCAGATAATTATAACTCATTTTTGAACGAGCAAAGTGAAGTTTCAGTGCCATTTCTTTTACATTTCCGAGTTGGTTTTCGGTGAAGATGAAGATGATGAACTAAACTGTGAATATGTCCACGTAGAAAAAGATCCAACATTTCGGATCGTTTAAAGTTCAAACACAAGTCGTCGAAGAAGTCCAAACCTGCAAAAAAACAAAAACTGAAAAACCATATTGAAAGAAAGTGAAGGATGGTTCCAGGAACAAATTTTACAACTAATTCAGGAAATCGAGGCACGACGCAGTTTGTGGCATTATTGATATGCAGAGTATATGTAAACTGCAAAAGAAAGCTTTATGACAGAAAGTTGTGGGCACCATCCGTATGAACCCCAACCAAATGATCTAATCTCCACATAACATTCAACAGCAAAATTATGTCAATGTGCTAGCGAATCACTTCCTATAACCTAAAAGGAGTATTTCAAACCAATGACGTTTTTAGAAGCTAAGAAAGTTCTGCAATCCACCTAATCGCTTTTGTATATGCAACTATTTGTTAACGTTTTTCTTGTGCTTCTTTTTCAGAACTCTACTGTCGATGATCAAAAGATAAATCATCTCCTTCCCAAAGCAATTGCAAGTAATTTATCGGGCAATGCCTGTCAACGATTTCGTCAATTTTTTATAAACTAACATCTACCATCCATGTGAACAGCTAAATTTCAACCTGACAACGAGAAGAATGATTATCTGACAATGAAACTCTAAGAGTAGGGAACAAAATCTGCCAACTGTGTGAACTGAAAATTTAACGCTGTAAGGTAGTTTGCTATTGTCTGCTCATTTGCAGCTCTTTGTAAGAACATTGGTAATGCTGACAACATTTCTAGCAACCGTCTGAACATCTTAAGAGTATCCTATACACATTGGCCGATTGTTCGTATGGGTATTTCACATAATACTCACCGTCGCAACTGTAGCGATGCGATTGATGTGAATGTCTGAAAAAAATAGGCACACATACTATATACGTGCTAGAGTTAGGCAGCACAAAGTAAACTGTTCGTGAGATGATCTTTTGGGAAAAATGTAGAGAAGTGGTAGTTTTCCTAAAATCAAGAGCAAGGCTCTAGAGGTTTCTCGGCAATACACATTCTCAATCACGTTATATGACGTAATATGTTCCACCATAATGTAACAAGTGCTATTTGGATTTCTTTCCTGGCCCTATAGCCAAGCCATTCGATGTATTTAATGCTTAAAAATTAAATTGAAGAAATCGAAACATAAAAATATAGGATTGTAATTACTTTGTGCATTGGGAAAGAATAACGAAATGAGCTTACAAATATGCTGCTGGAAAACTGTGATGACTTGTAGTGTGTGGCAAAGTAATTTAACTTAACTGTCTTAGCAGAACTGCCATCACTGTTGTGTATTTGCTCAACAATAAATGTTTGACGTTAGGTAATAAGGTCTTAAGTCGGAAATTGCAGTTTTCGTTAATCCAAATTGAAAATAGATTATTATTTGCAAATCGGCATTAAATGTGTTCGAAAAAAAGAAATGATGGCAAATAAGCTCTGAAATGAAGTTGTGCTAGACTTAAGACGTTAATACTAAACGAAAGTGAAAAAAAAATAATCAAACCCAATCAAAAACCAAAATGTTTTTTGACTTAAGACCTTTTTGCCTAACGTCAAAGAAATAAAAACAAATAATGATAATTTTTAGTTATGTAAATTAATTGTAAGTTTGGGCACGGAATGAATTAAATTTTACGACTTTAGTTTGCAACTTACTCTGCTTGGAACCTTGTTCATAAGATCTGAACTCGCTTTTTTCACCCGACGCACCAGATTGCTTGCAAATGCTTTTCTGAAATGGACAATTAGAACTTAATTTCAAGTGTTTAACAAAAAGATACACCCATTCTTACTTCTTCGGAACACAACTTTCAGACTTTTTATAATGTTCCATGATTTTTTCTTCCAACTTTTCCTTTTGCCGATTTAAATTGTTAACCTTGTCTGTATAGCTCTTTTCTTCTTCGTGGAAATGTTGTTTGTCTTCAAGTGAGTGTGTAAGCAACTCGTGGTATTGTGAAAGCAGTTGGGATACATTGTCCATGAGGGTCTTACGGTCGGTATCCAAGTCGGAGTTCATTTGTAGGAGCATCTATTATGTAAAAAACCAGAGGAAGAATATTAACATGCATTATGGAGTATTTTTAAAACAATTTACCTCGCAGCGTTGTATCGCTTTTGTGTATTCGTTCTCAAGACCTTTTACTTGATCACTTTTCGTATTCAATTCACCAGTAAGTTCTGTATTTTGAAGCTTTAACCTTCCGTTTTCGGCTCTTATCATCTTGTACTGTTCCTGTAAAGCAGTACTCAAATACAGTTAAGGAAATTACATTTTATGCAATGTCAAGCCTACCTGAATATTTTTGTATTCGTTTTTAAAACGATCACTTGTGGCAAAGAGACTGCGGAAGTCATCTGTAAGTTTGGAGTGCTCCGTTCGAAGGATTGATAGGTCATCAACACTAGTCTTCATTGTAGCCATTTGCGACTTGAGTTCATCCAGTTGCTTTTCAAGGTTTTGCGACCGTTCTTTCAACTCGCGGTTTTCATTTCGCAGATCACGAACCGTAACCTTCAATTGCTCCTTTTCTTTGTTCAGTGATTCATACTCAGCGCTTAGTTGATCATGAAGGCACTGCAGAGTTACTTGATCGTTAAGAAGATTCTTATGATCGTGTCTTAATACTTCGGATTGTTTGAGTAGCATATCTTTGTCAGCTGCTAACTGAGAGTTGGCCAACTGCAACGCCACATGCTGAGTGTTTAGGGAAGATATTTGTGAACCTAGTGTAGCCACATCAACATTCAAACGCGCATTTTCTGCCTGCAAGCTTTCATTAGTCGTCTGAAGGGAAACATTCATTGTGTTGAGCTGAGATATACTTTCTTTAAACTTAGATGTTTCTGGTGAGGCAAGTTGAATAGACTGTTGAATACTAAGAGGTTTGTCAAATTCTCCTGTTATTTCAATGTTCTTTTCCACAGTGAATATCTCTTTTCGATGACAAAGGACGCACATATCCGATTTTGCATTCTGCTGTTTCGTTACATTGATCATTATCTCGCGCACTGTTTTGAATGTCTCCGGGTTCCTGACTAATTTCTCCACCACATTCTCTACATTAAGCTCGGAGTTTTCTATCTCTGAGTTGTCTAATCCTAGTTTTTCTAGATTTTGTTTCACTTTGTTTGTTGCTAGTGTCCCCGACACAAGGTCATTGCGCAAGGTTTCTATTGTATCCAAATCAATATTACGTTGTGATACCAAGTCTTGGTTTTGTTTTTCTAACTCTTGTATTTTGACTTGGGCTTGCGCTGACTCCTCTAGTTCCTTGGTCAGTTTTTTCACATCTTTCGTCTGAGCCTCCAGCAGCAGAGTTTTTTCATCCAACTGAACCGCCTTTTCTTCAAGGTTCTCTTTGAGCTTTGAAACTTCCTTGAGTAGACCTGTATTTTCCCGATCCACTCCAGCAAGTTTCGATTCAAGATCGTACAATTGATTACGGGCTGACTCTAGTTCAGACGTTCTAGCCTTGAGTTGCTCTACCTCTTTGGACTTACTCTCTATGAGGCGCTCCATATCATCAGCGCGCCTCTGTATACTTTCGTTTAGTGTCTGGATCCGTTGTTTTTCCTTGTTCAGTGTCTCGACATGCTTCTCCAAGTCAATCATTTTATTTCGATCAACTTCACGTTCTTGGCTTTGCCGCTCATAGGATTTTTGCCGCAAATCGATCGTGTCTTGAAGTTTTTTATTCTCCTCAAGAGCGTTTTTGAACACGTTCTCCAATTCTTTGTTTTGTTGTGATAAGCGATTCGTGTTCTCCTGCATTTGATCTAATTTAAGCGACAGCTTCTTCTTTTCCTTTTCCAATTCGAGGATTTTATTTGTTGACTCGTGGAATGAGGACTCCTTTAGTTGGTCTAGAGCTGCCAGTAAACGTCTGTTTTCAAGCTCCAACTTCAATGCACGGGTCTAATGAAGAAAGGGAGTAGTTTGAAGCGATTCGTTATCTTAGCTAATTTTACTTACTTGAGCATTGTTTGTTAACTGTTCAGAAAGACTGTTGTCTCCAGAATTACAATCGTCTTCATTTTCAGACAATGATTTATCAACTTCTTGTGTTGTGTTAAGATTCTTTGCAACCAACTGTAATTGCGTGTTTTCCTCGAGGAGTTCTTCTAATTTGGTGCGGTCAACGTCACGTTCGAGAGCCATGTCGTTTAGTTTCTGTTTGTACTTAATAATTTCTGACTCAAGGGTCATAACATGTTCACTGCGTTTTCGTGACCGCAGAAGTTGATCCTCCAGCATTTCTCTGCAAAGAAAGAGTTATGCAATTTTCCACTAATGTAATGGAATGAACCTACTTTGTTTCCAAAAGCATACGATTATCCTCTCTTAACTCCTCAACTCTTGTTTTGTAGAATTCTGCATCTGTTAGCTTTTCTCGAAATTTTTGAACTTCAACCTCCAGTCTATCAGCACGTTCAGCTCGTTCTCGCAAAACATCCACCTCGTCCCTGTAAGCTGAAGCACGTTTTGCTTCCGAATACCATTCTTGACTCTGCAAAAGTTAATTGTAAGTTAGAATATGAAAACTGATTATAAGACCTTACATCTGCTCTTAATTTTTCATGCTGTGTATTCTTATGCTCCAACTCTTCCTTTAACTCCAGGAAAGCTTCTGATTTCTCCTCTCTATAAAATAATAGACGTTTAGTAAGTACGTATAAGGGCATTTGATTTATAACAACATACAGCTCTTGTCGTAACTTTCTCAATTTTGACTTCAGATCGGCCAATTCGACTGCCATGTGATTGCTCTCTGAACTCGATGAAGGGGTGGTCATTCCGCTCGCCGGTGAATGTTGTGAGTTTTGTGAACTCTCCCCAACACTAGCCTCTGGTTCCGCGGCCACTGATGATATCCACTTCATGTACATAGAATCCCTTTCTTTTGTCAATCGCAAGATGTGGGTGTACATGTCTCCGCGAGTAAGCAAATCAATTGATTCCTCCGTTAGTACCAAACTGTGGTTGTCAGTGACCTTCAAGAAAAATTGTTTGCTTGGAGCTTATTGGAATGATGATAATATGAATATTCTACCTGTTTTATTAGTTCCACAATCGCATGCTGCGTGTCGACATCCAACTCCTTGATGCGACCAATGAAGAGTTCTTTATTGGGACACTGCACAGCCGCACCAAGCAAAAGTGTTAGTAACAATTTCATTTGCTCTAGGCCATGTCTTGTTTCTAAAAGTAGCAACATTCACTATTAGATATTCATTTTACAGAGATTGAAGGTATCTACTGAACCTGGATTAAAACCGATGGTATATGAGTCAGGAAGAACCAATATCGTCTGGTTTAATTCATCTTCAAAGGTAAACTTCAAATTTCTAACGATGCTGTCGAAATTTCTGGCTCTTGCGAGGCAAAGCGAAGTTCCATTTAGACCGTTTAACTCTCCTGGGTGATGCTGTGGTTCTGGATCGATCTGTAGCCATACACTGTGTATAATGCTTCCATCCAGAAGGGAGCCGTAACCCGATAAAATTTCTGGTCTCGGTAAACATGATTCCAACTAAAATAAGAATGAAATCATTAATCGCTGCCATATGAAAGGTTGAAATGGCACTCCTATAGCTCATTTTATGAATTCTACCCGCTTTCACGTATTTTTATTGTAAAAGAATCGAATATATGTAAAAGCATTAAAAAAGAACATTGGCTAGCCATATACTATTGAGTATGCAGAATGATTAACTCCAAAAGCCCACGGTGAAGAAGTAGGTTAAATTTTGCATTTGATGGGAAATCCAAATACAGGTTAATGACTGGAGAAAAGAAAATAAATCAGCCCTAGCTTTTGCAATTGAACATTTTTAATCATCTCTTATACATCGCATCTACAAACAACTATTAATGTACGTCTACAATCATTCGTGATGAGTAATTTCAGCGTTTTGGGAGTCATGTTCCCCTTGTAAGGATGCTTTGATCAAATACGAGGTTGTCATATTGTTTTGATATGAGCCAAAGAATACATAATTAATTACACCTTTTTTTTATTCATAATGAGAAAAATACATCTTCATTCAAATTCTTCAGGTGGATTCTGTTGTCAGACAGGTGCTCAATATTACGCAAATCTTTACGTGCACTTTGACTTGTGAATTCCCCAATTCCTTTGTGCTTAGGAGTACGAGGGTTGTTTTGGACATTTTTGATCTACATTCAGTCATTGCAAACACATAAATAACACAAATTGCTATGCTCTTTTCACTTTTAAATTGTTTTGCGTCTAAGATCAACGATAACAAAAACAAATCTCCGAATATGATCCGTGTTTTTGTTTTATGAAAAACGAGATAAACTCACCCAAGATACAAGAGCTCCATTCAGGAATTCATCAATCTCAATGGGAGTAGCAGCCATTTCTTGTTGCGAAAAAAATAAATTAGGTACCCACTCAAGACAACTTCGCGGATGCTAAGGTACTCTCTGTTTTCCTGTGGTTTTTATTTGATCATTATTAAAACTTAACATAAGCGAAATCTTAAAATACACAGTTCATTAACTTGTCACGGATTCTGAACAGAATTTTACCGAAATATATCACATCACGCGAAAGGATTTACAAAGCTAAATTTCGTTTGATATAAGAAATGTACACATTACCAGACAAGACAGCCAAACTTTTTGTCTGTTGCAACATGCCAGATGCCAGAGTTTTTAAGAAATGAGATTGGCAGCATTTGCGATTGACGTTTGTGATGTGTTCGAAAATTCGGTCATTATAATTATTTATTGAGTTCTGTTCGTTTAGAAATATGTGTATTACGTCTGTATCCAAAATTTAATGGATTATTTAGTATTTTTGCTTTTTATAAGGTTAATTTATATTAGACTCATCGATTCTGACTCTTCCATTCCAAAGATAGATAAAATTCATATTATAATGAGATGAATCTACGGTCGTTTAATACCGTAGATATGTATATGTAGTATTTTTTAAATAAAGTTGATCACGTTTTATGATTTTTGAATAAAGCTTTTAAACTGATAAATGTAACGGAGTTTAAGATCAACTTTTGGTTTCTGTTGTCAGATCGCTAGAAAGAAATGTTTAAACATTTTACCTGATTTTTATTATTAATTTTATTTATTAATAAGTAAAAAAATATAAAGTAAATATATACACACATACAATGATGTTGGTTTTCAACAGGAACTTATTTATATTTACAATATTTGTGGGACCAGGGTTTTGGGTATTCAATTTATTGTGGAAAATGCAATATTATGGGTTGAAATGCATGACAAATTTCTGTAACGTGTTTCAGTTATAATCTAATCGGTTGGTAGAGGGGACAGATAGAGGGGTTACTTTTGTTGAGCGGGAGTCTGGGGTGATTTCAAGTCTTAGCCGCACAGAGTTGGAGATTTCATGATTCACGTCGTAGAGCTACAATCGCAATAGAATGAAAGGAAATCAAAGTTCGGATCGAACCTGCTCGGACGAAGATGGACAACTGGGCCCTTACTCTGTATTGATATTCGAATAGCACAAATATGCGAAAATCCTAGCAGGAAAAGAATTTGGAAGAATCATTTCTGCAGACTGTGCGATAAGCACACAAGACCGCTGTCAGCCATAATGTTCCATTCAACTTGGCCTTGGATAATGGGCGAGAATTCCATCCCCCGAAATAGACAGAAGTAAAGATAGCTACGAGTATATCGAGAGTGAAGTCTAACAAAGGCTGAGTCCGTAAACGTCAAAAAAATGCACATCGCGTAAGCATCACTGATGGCAACGATTTTTTGATGTTGCGATACATCACGATGCTTTATTTTTTTGGAGTTTTGGAACAGCTTATTGTTTTGTGTACCAATTAATTATTTCTTTTTTCCAAAGAAATTGGCGACAATTTTTCTAATAATGGCCCTTAACTGTCCGCTGTTGGTGTGAGTGCAGATGGGGTTCTTTTTTAAACTTTCTGATGCTTTATTTGAATGGCAATGAGCTCAGCTTGAAACATGCTACATTTATGGTGCAGTTTGTAAAACGATTTATGTTATACGTGGCGTCTTCGTTCTGTTAGAGTTAGAGCCATCTGTATACATATCTAAGTGCAGTCTTATAAACGACACTTCTAACAAAGGGGTTGATTGGAAGTAAGTGTAGGATCATGTTTAGTGATATGTTGTTTTAAGTGCCCCAACGATTCCCGTAAAACGTTCAACCCTTTCAAGTTGTGTCAGGATAGATCTGTTATCAAGGGCACTCCACCATACTACTACCCCGTATAGTAAGAATGGTTTTGCTTTAGAGACCACTTTAAGTTGCAGCGCCCAATTTGATCCGTTTATTCGCCCGCATGCAGAAAAGGCATTCTGCTTCTATTTAAATAAAAAAAACTTACAGTTGAACACATTCTTTTGATAAGCGAGTGCCAATTTTGCGCTTTTAAGAACCGAAGAAAGTGTATAGAAAAAATTGCAATTCCCGATGAAAACATAAAACAAACCCAACTACCTCCGTTCATATACATGTACTACACACATATTAATGGTTAGAAAACATATTCAAATAAATACACTTTATTAAAAATATTCCTCATTGTATATGTATATATATTCAATTTTCTCTGTATATTCTGTTAATCAATATCTTATTCGTACAGTAGATATAAAATATTGCATTTATTAAATTTATATGAGTGTCTGAATGTAGAATCCACATCATTATTTCGTTTATTTTGCAATGATCACTTTTAATTACACAAAACAACAAACGTAAAGGATGATGTCGTTATTGCACTCATAGTATCGCATTCATGCAAGAGAAATATGCCTACATTTACGGTTCATGATAATCTCATGGCTATGGAAAATAACTTCTTATTTCCAATTTTAATGCAGTATATAGTTTAAGAGTAAAACGAGTGCTGGGAGAATGCACAAGGAGAATTCCGTTTTAGCTTTCCCATGATTCGTCACGTTGTTTAGCGGCTAGCAGCTTCCGTTCTGAATAAATTAAATATAGGAAGTGTATTAGATTGTATTTCGTTTGGTGTATCATATGCTTACCTTTGGCTTCGCGCAGTACGCGTATTTCATTTTCCCTCTCTTGAGCAGCGGTTTTCAAGCGGACACCCAAAGCTCCAGTAACTAATCGTCGAGCCAATGCTGGGCAAGTTTCCGGCCGAGGTCTATATGGCCTCAATGACGTCGAACAATTTTTCGCTTTTTGTCGAGATTCTGCCGTCGCTTCAGCCAAAGGCTTCAACATTACAAATGGATGACCCATTGAGAGGACTTCAGCAGCTGTGTAAGACACAATTCATTATTGTAATCGTAATAAGTGAAAACATAAATACATACCGATTTGCGAGCTACTGAACACAGCCAGAGCATGAGTATCATCTACCCATTTAATATCAAATCCAGACTCCTTATATTGCGAGAAAACCATCATTAAGTCCTGATTTTTAAATTCAACTGGGAAATTGGAGACCTCTAATACATGCGGAAATTCTTCTTCGTTGAGGATCGATTGTTTCGACAAGTATGCCTGAACAGGAGCAGAATAAAATAAAATCCAGACAGATAGAAATGAATCAAATACCGAATAGTCCATTTTTGGTAGCTCGATCCTCACTTTGCCCACTGAAGCAGTCAGTTCTTGAAGAATTTTTGGGTCCAAGCAATCACCGCTTTCATTATACATGGAATCCCAATCATCCTCCTGTTCCTCATCAGTTCCACTAGTATTCACATGCTTGGACTCATCTTTGCTTTTTGATTTTACCATTGAATTGGAATTGAAGAGGGCTTTTTCCGGAATTTCAAGAACATCGGAGTTAAACGTTTGTTTCATTATACGTCGATTGCTGCGGTTTATTTCCTACACAATAAACAATGCATGTATTATTAGAAGAAATAGATTATTATTATCTATTAGTATACAGTAATATAATACTAATAATTTGGAAGAACAGTGTTCAAGGGCTTTCGGCTCGCTTATTATAAAATCTGTAATTTATAATTTGTTTCGGATAGTGGAACGTTTAATTGTAAACTGTAATTGCAAAGTAATGTTAAGCACGATAACTAACTTATGATGTTTATATTTTTTGTTCGGGAATCCTAAGGAAACTTATTATTTGAAAGATTTTTTGTCTCTCTCTGCACCTGACCAGCCCTGGCGACCCTTTTGGAAGACCTATTTCTACGATAGCATTTGCGAACTCAGTGCTCAGTAAGGTTCCGATTAGCAATCTATTGTTCTACATCGATAGCTCCAAATGGTTTCCTACAGTTGGACAATTGGATTGATCCCAGTCAATTCCTGTAGCGGCACAATGGATCAACCCTGGTCTAAGTGCACTTCTCAGCCACTTTAACCTACCCTAACATAAACTAAGAGGTATTGATGTGCTGTGTAGTGTGTCCCAAGCGGAGCCTGCCAAAATTTGTTACTGTCGATTTAGTTGCCGTCGTTGGGAGTCGATTTTTCTGTGTCGAATTTAAAAACGTGGTGGTGGTCATTTCTGCACCAGTGCCGTTAATTTCATCGCAAAGGCAAGTGGTGAATGAACCAGATTCGATTTCAGTGGAATTCGAACCTGGGACCCCTCTAACTTGGGGCATGCACAGAGGACATTCACGCCTGAGAAGGATCACCCAAGTGGATAGGGACCTCCACTTAATTGGAGTGCGCAATTGGCGGCAGTCATAGACAATGCTCAAAGAGTATAACTGTCTAGAAAAAGCTTCTCACAATCGCCGTTCGAATTCCGCATACTTCGATAACTCGAATATTTGATAAGTCGAATGAAATTGGTTGGCAATAGTGCCAAGACTGAGATTTACATATAATTTGTTCTTGATAACTCGAACTTCGATAACTCGAATATCTTGATAACTCGAACAGATTATTTGGCGTCAACTTCGATAAGTCGAATTCTGAAGGGAATTCCCAAACTCTGCGTATTTTACATGTTCGTTTTGTAATGAATTTTTTGTGGCTAGTGATGGTTCGAGTTATCGAAATTCGATGTATTATCAAAATTCCGTCTCAGTTTGTAAATAAACTACGTGAATTTCGTCGTGGGTTCGGTCGTCATCATGGCTGCAATATGCAGGCAATTCGTCGCACCGTGAAAAATTTTGGGCGAGAGTACACTCTTTTTGGACCGTAAGCCACCAACAAGACAACCAGGCAGAAATGTGTGCGAAATTAAGAAAACCTAGCCGCCGTAGCAACCAATTCAGCAAAAACTGTCGATTCGGCGCCGATAGGTTAATTTGGGCATCGCCAGAGTCAGTCTGGCTTATTTTGCGGTGACATTTGAGCCTACAACTGTCTAAGATTGTGTTAACGCAAGAATTGAAGTTAAAATAGCATTAAGATAGGTTCAAAATAAAGCCAGAATCAATTTTATATCTCACACTGTTGTTGCTTTATTGAAATTTACCTTCATATCGTTCTTATCTTGTCACCATGTACGATGTATGTATCTTTTGTTGTTAGCTTCGAAGAGGTATGTGGGAGCTACGCAGTCCAATTTGGCAGCTACATTTGCTTTGTTTATTGTTTGTTTCCCAATGCGTCCAGCCAAACTCATTTGATTTGATTAACATTTGATTAGGCTCTGAGCAAGAATATTCCGGATCAGACAATTGATTAGAGTTGTTTTTAAGTTTGTAAACTGCCAGCAGTACAGAGCCAGTCGAAAAAATTACAAACTTGCCACTTGCTTTTAACGCAATTCTCAGTGCTGTAAATATACCTCTGGCTGAGTTCGTAAGTAAGGCTTACTGTTTTGTATGCAAATTGTTTTTTTTTATGTCAAAAGAATTGACGACAATTTTTCTAAATAATTTAGTTAATAATGTTGGCAATTATAATGCCAGCATGCTTGACTATATTTTAGACATGATAACGAGACAATTGAGTCGGAAAATTAAAAAAAGTTCACAGCATCACAAAAATGTATGTTGCTTTTGTTTGCGCAGTAGTTGCTTTCATGTTGCATTTTAGAACGCGATGCAAAGCATCATTGCCAAATGTTTGCAATTAAGAACGCTTGACGTTGCAGTACTGCCCTAATACTGCGATAACGAACTTACCCTTTTATTGAGGGAGTGGAGTGGAGGGTGAAGGGACAAACAGTTTTTTTAATGCCGACTCCGGCTAGTGAAGCTTAAAGGATTTTTCTAGACATTTATACTCTCTGATCATTGTCAATTACTCGAAAGGTGTGGAGCAGTGGAAAATCTTTAATCTTAATGAGTGCCTATTAAATATTTTTGGTGCGTCGTGGCGTAGTGGGTAGGTGCGTCGTGTCCTACACTCGAGGTTGTCGGTTCGAATCTCGAAAAAAACATTTTTTCACGGCTCCACCTCTTTCGAGTCACTGACAATGCGCAGAGTATAACTTTCTAGAAAAAGCTTCTCACTCTCGCCGTTCCGAGTCGGCATTAAACTGTAGGCCCCCCCACTCGTGAGAGAACAATAGCACGCACAACACGAGTGGTTTCTGAGAAGCTAAGCCCAGGTCCACCTCCAGACTCACTACATTCCACCAAAGTAACAGTTTGATGTGGTCTTTACGGAAGTAATGCAATTGTTAGACGATATTGTCATTGTAACTCATCAGCGCCGCAGGGTGCTACTTTTCTCTCACGAGTGGAGGGTTAAACCTATAGCTTAATGCGGATTCCGAACGACGAGGCTGAGAAGCTTTTTCTAGACATTTATACTCTTTGAGCAACGTCAGTGACTCTTCTTTCATCTGTTTAAGTATACGAGCTACTTTCTGTATTCAATGCCCTTGTTTTTTGTAATTCTATCTGTTTCTAAGAGAATCACTTTCACAGAATCACCATCACTTCTTAAAATGCGAGAAATTAAAAGCTAGTAAAGCACTGAAACAGACCTATTCAAATAGAGAACAAAAATAGTTAGTTAGGTACACAGTTAGGTCTCACAGGGTACACATTATATAGAGACAATATGTGGCGCAAAATTGTACGCCGCAGAAAGTCAGATCGAACCAAACGCTAAGAGTTTGGAAAATAGAGTTCAAGCAATAACTTAACATTTATGAACGTTTATGTGCCTTTATCAAATCCAAAATTTTAGTACGATTATAATGATGTAAATCAACAATATAAGTTAACCCTCCTCCACTGGACTTGTTTGGAAGACATGTATCAGTTAGCTCAACGGTTAGCTGAGCCATTCTCGGTACAACTAATCGTACCATTTACCAACATTCTGCACGTTCATTCTATCTAATCAGAATGGGCAACACAACGGCTTCTGCAGGGATGAGAATGAGGAGGATACTGCACCACATCTCATTTGCAAATGTCGCCCTCTCTGCACACGTAGAAAAATCTACATAGGAGCTTACTTCTTCAATGAATTGTATGAGCTGAACAACGTCGGCATCAATCACCTGAAGCACTTCATAGCAAGCACCAAATTGTTTAATGGGTAGGAGACTCCTTTGGTGTAGTGTCGAACGCATTTGGTTACCAAATCGTCGTTTGCATTTCCACCTGAAGAGAACTTCGTAGTTTACACAGAACGTGAGACAAGTGAATTTTCGGTGTTGCCACGACGTGTGGCTGCATTATCTTTTAAGCGATACTCAAACCGATTTTTACTCTGATTTGAGAAGCGAATCGTGGTTCAGACACGTAACTCAAAAGATGCGTTTTTTAATTATCTCGTTAAATTGATATGCACAAAAACCCGAACCGCGGGGTATCAGAATTGGGCTATGTTGGCCTAAGTAAACCTGCTATTATTATTGTTGAGGGTATATTGCTCCGCGACCTTTAAGATCTATAGTGCCCAAGTAAGTCTGCTAACATGCAAGCGACCATTTAAACTTAACCTAACCTAACCGTATGTTTGGCCGGTAAGGCGTATTGGACAAGTGCGTCGACTCCTACGCTAGAGACCCATGTTTCGATACCGATCTAAGCAATTATCAACATCCCGGCACCCACACCCACACACAATACGAGTTGTTGCTGTAGAAGCTTAGCTTCACCTCGGACTGCGATCACCACACAAAAAAGAATATAAAAACGTGCAATATAAAAGTTCAGTCTACGTGACACTAACAATTGAATAACCAATGCATTTGCATCATCGATTATCGGTGTTAGAGCTTCAAGTCCAAAGAAAACTTCACACTTAAATCAGAAGAAATTCTTACGCATTGAACTGTGAACACATAATTGTCAACAAAATATTTTCACATCGAATTAACATATGATTAATCAATCCAATCTGTATTCATGGATTGATCGTTATATCGAAATAAAATCAAATCCAAATATTCGATGTGGTCCTTTTTTGAAACACCATTCTCTCACAAAACCCGTTTGAGCGATTTAAATAAATCTTTACAACAGCGTTCGATATTCCTATTGATCAACATCACAACGTTTCCTTTCACAAGCACCACAGACACACTTGCTCGGTTTAATTAACGTTGCAGACATTATGTAATAGTTACATACCTTCGAAGCTCTCAGCAATTCCTCCGCATCTCGATCACATTTCTCAGACCTCTCCTCTCCATTTCTCAGTGCATCCTCAATACGTAAGTTCCCCACGTTCTCGGATATCACTTGCGATGATAACGATGGGGCTGCCGTGGTTACAGGTGGAGATGTCCCAGACATTTTCGGTAGCACTTTTTTCACTTCACTTGTGGCGATTTTAACACTTTTCTTTGTATTTGTACTATCAGAAAATTCTTTTGGATTTGAGTTTGAAAATACACAGTCCTTAACTAATAAAGCATTCTTATCATTGCAGTCCGATAAACCGTTTAAATTTTCATTACCCCCGATTGGGAGTGGCGCATTCTTCGAGTATTGAATGCGGGCGTCGCGTGTATTCTCGTGAGAATTATGAGCACCAATGGAATTGTTTGATTTTTGGTTGTTTAATTTTTCGTTTTCATCAATTGACAGTCGTTTTGATGATAATTTGTCCTTTCGCCCACTTGAAGCATTTACACGGTCCTTATTTAATCGGCGATTGTGATTGCCTAAAGATTTTTCTCCAACTGGACTCTTACAGGTTCCGGCGGTGGTAGTGTTAGGAGATGTATTAATGCCACTACTCAGCGAAGATGTTGCTGTCAATGAAGTCAGTTGGTTATTACTTTCAGTCACTGTTAAAGCTGGTTGCTGCAGTGGCTGGTTATGTGGCTGCTGTTGAGTGGAGACAGCAGGGGGAGTGGTTTGACTGCGTCGTGCCCTTGGAACGTATACTGCTCTATCCGGACGCCTCTCTCTTCGAACTTGCCTGCAAATATTTCATCAGCATGAATAATATGCATATTGAAGTTTCGTCTACACAAAAGTAGTTTATATACCATACCTCTGATTGCTGCATGCTGTTGTTGGTATCACCGTTGCTGCGGTGTCTGAATCATTGCAACAGTTTTGATTTGTGTCCGATGAGTTGGATGAAGCAGGTGACGAAAAATTATTTGAAATGCTGTTTATATCGTTTGCATGCAGTTGAAATGCACCCTTTTGCTCTGGCGTTTGTTGGTGTTGATGTTGATCTCCGTGCTGTGGCAGTTGATAGTTGTAGTTTTCTAGTGGCTCTACGTTGCGACGCAGTGCCGGTGGACGATAGATATCAACTGAATGCGATTTGTTTACTAAAAAAAAAAACGAAAAAAACGAAATGAAGCGCTCGTTATTGCACAAATTTATTATTTATTTTATTTTAGCAACTACAACGTGGTTTTTAATTGTTATGTCATATGCTATAACTTAAACTCAAAGCAAAGGGGCCTCACCGCCTGTAATTTCTTTCACAAACTCGTACAACACCAAAATCAACTAGCAATAACAAAAAATAGTTGGCCAGAAGAGGAAAATGAAAGAAAAAAAAAACGAATCAACGACTGAATTAATGATGTTGACCTCAATATGTCGGGTGACGTATGTTGCCCAAAGATTGCCAACCAAAATAAAAAAAATGTAAATTTGAAGTCTGATTGGTAAAGTGGGACGTTTTGGCTTTATGTCTCTTTCGCTCTACCAAATGTTTGCTACATCTTTGCTTGCTTTTTCAAAATGATGTAATAAATGGATGCCAGAGAAGACAACAACGAAAGTATGTATTGGAAAAAAAAATAAACATAAAGGTGAACACAGAAGTCAGTGCAGTCGACCTTGAATTTGTGATTTTTTGTTTTTTTTTTTGTTTAGCCGGCTTTTTGTATCGGATATGTGATAATGGCTTGTGAAAAAAGGTATTTACGGTGTATGTATGTACAAATCAGTACGTTGCTTTCTGATTCGGATCACATACCTGACTTCATGTAATGTTTACATTTTTTTTCTACGAGTAGTAGTGCGATAGGAATTCCCAATTTTCGCAAGTACTTTGTATTCGGAAATGTGGAATGAAATCTGAAACTCACATCTTGACCTACGAATAAATTTTACAATAAATAGCAAGGATATTTTCCAAAGTGAATCATTTTCAGCGTTTAATTTTGAAAGGTTAGTAGGAGCACATTTTAAAAGTCGCAAAGAGTTTGAGTATTTACAAGTCAAGTGTCTGTGCACTACTCTCAAATCTCGACCACACTCACAATACTAAAACGATCACGTTCATGATTATTACAACATAACCTGCAACCTGCATTTGCAATAAAAAGCGCACACAAGAAAAGCAATATGATCTTTGTGGTACAGCGACCCACTAACATCGCCACAAACAAAACTGGTTACACAACATGTCTGCTAGACTCTCAATGCAATAACAACGACTCTACTTACATCGTGCTGATGCGGAAGAAGATGAATCCAGATGCTTTTCAACTCCCATGTTGCTGCCGCTTGCTGTGGTTGTTGTGACGATTTCTCGTTTCGTTGTTCTCGTACCACTTGATGATGACGACGGTTGGGAAGACCAGGATGATGCTGCACTCTCGATTTTTTCACCCCCACTTCTCCAGCTCTTAACCGCGGCTGGTTTTTTCCTGAAATTATGCACTTGTAAGTATCAAATAACAAGTTTCTGCAATACACACAGTGGTGCCAGAAAAAAAATAAAAAAAGTTTTAGGAAGGATTTGGAAATGAATACTGAGATCCAAATGAATTAACAGATCCATTGACAACTTGGCTTTAACCACTAGTGCTGTGTGGTCCACTGTGCCCGCACGAATGAAGAAACCAACAATTTAATACTGATTCCGATCGGTGATCATTTCTGGAAAGTTTTTCAGTGCAACTATGATCTCTGCATTGAACTAAAATATGCATCATTTGGAAAAAAAACACTGCGATTTTAATTCAGTTTGGATTGATGGACATTTTCTTTGATTTTTTTTTACACCATTTCAAAACTTGATGCCACGAATGAATCTCCAGATAATATAAATTGTATGACCATTGAACACGAGGAACAAAGTACATTCGAGTAAAGTAATAGCCATTACTCACTGTAGTAAATGGTAGGAGTGTCAAGAAAGATCAAATCTGCGGAGGTCATAATACTTGACATCAATACCATTATTTTGACCATCACCCCTCACTTTGTATGTACGTACAAGAGTTTATTTCAAAAAGCAGTTTATCGTGTGACTTGGAATATGTGGACATTCACATTTAATTTGGACCTTGCTTCTTCGTTTTACAGGGTGTAAGTCATTTTTGGGTAATATAGGTATAATTAATGAAGACGACTGGTCGGCGTGCGGTTTAAGTCACATAAAACAAGTACGAAATTTGTTTTGGATTTGTGGGTTGGTCGACTTATGCAACTGAGGCATCACTTATAATACCTGAAAATAAGAAGTTTTCACATAAAAAATTGACAATCGCCCCATTTATGTAGGTATATGTATGATTACACTTCTTTCGAGTTCAAATTGCGGGGCTCGACGGCGATCATAGAACTTGATCGAATTGAAAATAATTGTGTAAAACTGTGTATTTGAGATCTTGAATTGATATGTTCCCCTTGCGTATAATGTCCAACACGTCTAGCAATTTTTTGGCAGAGATTACTAAGATGAAAAAAATCCTGCCTTACTGGAAGCTTTAGAACTTAAAAAAATAGATAACGCAAGGCATGTGGCGAGACTTTTCGTTAATAATGGCGGGCTGATGTAAATGTACATATATCTTCTACTAATTGGTCTAGCTGCTGGTTTACGTCGATGATAAAGAAATGTTCGCAGCAGGTCGTTGAAGAAGCATTGACCGCGATTGAAAAACACGCGAAACAAGCTATTTCTATGCGGCCCATACAAGGGACACTTGTGCGTCCATTCGTTGCGGCCTTCCGCAACAAGCGTCAAACAAATGATTTTACCACACAGTGCGATGCAACGAAAAATCATCTTCGTGGAAATTATATCTTCGACTCTGAGCCCGTGGTCCAAAGCAACAGAGAACGTACAAGGATGCGCACACAAGTCAAGGGGGATCTCGGCCGGCTTTGAAAAAATTTGAAGTCGGATATTTAGTCCTCTCTGCGAGGAAAGCGGATGTAGGAGGGTGTGGATATAGTTTAGAAGGCGAAATTCGCTTGACTAAACTGTCTCGACTACATCGAGCTTATGAACACTAATGCTCCAGCTCGGAGAGTCTTCGAAGCTGAGCCGCCTGCTTTAAGAAGATGAGGAAGACCGAATCACCGGTTTAAAGACCAAGTGATCGGGGAGCAAGAGAACTTTGTCTTGTTTAATACAAGTAGCATGCAAAGGATCGTCAGCTGCGGAAGGCGGCAATTGCTCACGCTCCCTCCAGGGGTTGTTGGACTGATAAGTAAGTGGGTATACAATCGTGTTACTGCTATGAACTTATGATAACTTGTTTGACTTTAAGTTGCAAAAAAGAAAAAAATTGCAAGCAGTTGTGACCTACCTTTAATTCAATGTATACCCATGTGCGGTATAAATATGAACATTTAAAACATTCAATTCCTTTTTTTGCAAACTTATAATGAATAGATGGTATGATTTATTCTCGTCGATTCATAAAACACGTGATTTTGAATTTACAAGTTAAAGCTTCTTTAATCTCTTTACTTCACTTTTGCGGTAAACCACCAATTGAATGCAGAAACAACGAGAATAGCGCCAATTCTGCAGTGCATCACTAAAACATATAATATTAATAAAAAAAACAGTCAAAAGCTCTCGTATTCAGCTTACTCACAACAATTTCGCATAAACAACCAAGAAATATTTATACCTAATGGCAAGTTTCCAACAATCGCTTAAGAATACAACAGAGAATCTAATTCATTTCTTAAATATTAAAATGTATGTGACATCTGACATGTTTCAGAATTATGACCCATAAACTACCTGGAAACAATTACTGTACCTTTAAATGGAATAGTCTGTATATAATATACTTTTTGGGGCAGTTACGTTTTCCCAAATTTATTTAAATTTATTTCAATTAAAGTCTGCTGTATGCGAACTTATCAGCGCTCCCACTTAAACATAAAAAATTGATTCCGAAAGTATGAGTTTACATGTTTATTTGGATCTCAGGCTATTCGAACATACATATGTATACACTTCTACAAAAAAAAAATGTGTACACATGTACGCATAGGAACTTCCCCATGGAAATATACAAATTATGCAGATACAGAATTTTTGATACGAGTTCATAGATGTCGTGGCACTCTACATCTCATAATTTTATTGCAGAGGTCCTTAAAATGCTTGGTTTCAGAAAGAACTTGAAATGTAAACCGATGGGTCATTTTCCAACATGTAGGATTGGGTAAGGGGGCTGCTAATGAATTCGCCAGCACACTTAGACCATGTTGGTCTATTGTGATACCCAGTCAGACTACTACCACTGATCGATCGCACCAGTGATAGTGCCGTTATTTTGATCCCAACGGCAAATGGTGACTGGACCAGATTTGAAAAACCGGATAAAAGCGTACTAACTTTGCTTTCACTGGGATTTGGCACTTAACCAACTGCGCCATTCAGCCGATTTCCAACACGTAACTTAAATTTTAGAATTATATCTGCATCTTTCGCAGAATTGGTAATAAACGCAAAATTATTCTTGCCTACGTACTATGCCTGGTACTACGTCCGTTCAATCCTACGCTGAAAGACTATGTTGATTTCCCGAAAAACACACTTCATATTTTTACGGTTCTACCCCTTTCGAATCACGGACATTGCTCAAAGATTATAACTGTCAAGAAAAATCTTCTCAAACTTCGCCGTTCAGAGTCGGCATCAAACTGTGGGACTCCTCCACTTATGCGAGAACAATACCGCACGCCATACGAGTGGGTGCTGTAGGCTAGACCCAATCCACCACTGATTGCAGCGCCACAATATTATTATTTAGCACTGGAACTTGGGTGGCAATTGAGTAAACCATTTTTTCAAAAGACCAAAAGATTTATATGATATGACTTTAATCAGCCAGTGACGGTGCATCCAAAAATGTAAGACTCCCAACGAGTGAAAGAATGAAATACAGGACAACCAACGATAAGGCGACGAAATTTCTTTAAATGGAGATCATCAAAGGCCCAAGTGAAACATAGATTATATCGCCACCAAAGAAAAAAAGTGTTTAAAATGTTACTTCAATTCACTCAGAATACCAACCGTTTCAAAAAAATTTAATTTTAATCCCAAACTGAAAACGAACTTGCGTCTGTTCGGTGATGTTTTTGGTGAATTTCGGATATTATCAACACTGATAATTTGACTTGAGTGAAATTTAGCTAATATCAAAACCAAATGAAATCTGGTATAAACTATCGTCAAAACAAAAAAACTCCTTCTAATAACTTAACCAGATTGTGTTGTTATTTTCGTGTGAGGATTAATGTGCCTTGAGGACCAATGGAATCACTTATGTTCGTTATGTTCGAAAGTGAACGAAATGTACCGAAACTATGAGCGGAGGATAATTTGAACACTGTATACAGTTCCTAAGTATTCGATAAGTTCATCAGGATAACTTTTGTTAGCAGAAGTAATTATGGTTGGTCCTTTACTCTTGCAGTAGAAATGCTTATCAAAAATATGAATTATTCAATTGATTGATTTGATTGTACATTGAATTTAAAGTGCTTGTTAGAAATATAATGCATATATGTACGTTTATTGTCATGTCATGGATTTTTCGTACTGGGAAGGTATTGCAAATTATCGTTTTTTTAAGTTAAGTTTTCTTCATAGTGCGGACTTTCTGGGTTTCTACATCGGCTTTAAAAAAAACTTCTTAATACACTAAGATTGGGCACAATGGACTCATAGCTGTCTAAGTAAGCAGCTGACATGGTTTTATGACAGCAAGGGCACCCATTTACCTAACCTAACCTAATACATTAACAACATACCTTAAATAGGTAGAATTTAGGGAAGTGAAGACTTTTCTACGAATATTTTTATAGAATTTCCCATAAAATGTCCCTTCTCTTTTTTGGATATTTTTCCATACATATATGACAATGCTCAAAGAGTATAACTGTCTAGAAAAAGCTTCTCAATCCCGCCGTTCGGAGGCGGCATTAAACCCCCCACTCGTGAGAGAATAATAGCACGAGTGTTTACTGAGAGGCTAGGCCCAGGTCCACATCGGACTGTAGCGCCGCCAATATTATTATTATTATTACTATTAAAAAATCCCATTGTTTTCATGAGGATCGAATTGGTTCACCTGAGTCGAGCAAGAAAAAATTAAACTGTGCAAATGCTAGTACACGCACGGAGAAGGTTCCGTCCCACAAATCCGGCAACGATTCCAAACTATTCCAGTTGAATTTTCTTCCAGCTTCATGCTAAATCAACTATTCATTGCAATATCCTTAAACCAATTGCCAAACTGTCAATATCTAAGCATTTAGTAAAAACATCTTCATCGTGGTGAAGTTTACGAACGAAGAACTTTTACAAATAATTACGTTTTATTACCAAAAACCCGAGTCAGTGAGGCCAACTTTAAGAGCGTTAACGCAAATTTTGTTCATAGTTCTAGTCCAAGTAGACAAGAAATTCATTGTCTAGTGAAGAAATTTAAGTCTACATTTTCGATGCTGGATTCATGCTAGAGTTGGTCGAAGTGCCAAGATATTTCTGTTATGAAGCGTGTGTTTGGCTAACCGGCTATGTCAACAAAACAGAATTTGTGTTATTTATCAAGTGATAACCCTCACGTGCTTTAAGCACCATTTCATTCAGAAAAAATAACTGTGTGGTGTGATTTTCATGCCGGTGGTATTGGCATGTGCCGTTTTTTTCGTGCATACAAAATACCGAACTCAATGTTGGGCAGCTGCTTCTTCGAATGGAAGGGGCTGTACTTCGATAGTTTGCTCACGTGGTACGAATGTCCCCAGCATCACAGCTTCCGAGGCGTGCCTTGAATGCGATTACATCAGGTAGGCGACCGCTTGGCAGACCCAGGACGTGTTGGTTGGACCAAGTCCAAACACTCGCCTGGTTGCGCGTGGGCATAGCTTCTGATGAGTTAGAGTCGATGGCGGAGGATCGAGTGGCCTGGAGATCTCGCGAGCGTGTTATGCCCCCGCGACCCCTCTAGTGGAACATGCGGGTCACTGAAAATGTGATGAGATGAGAGACAAAATACTGCCGCATTACAGTCTATGGAGATTTGTACTGATATGTTGCAACGTTATATCTTGCATGGACCAGATTTTAATGAAAAATGGTTTTAACAAGAGTGTGCCACAAGCCACACAGCGAGTGTAACAATCAATCAAATAAAAAGATTTATTGAAAACTCAATTCGATAAACGTGTTTTATCGAAAAATGGTCCCCTCGACTGGCTGCCTAGATCGTGTGATTTAACATCACTAGACTTTTTTATGATGCTATCTTAAATCATTGGCATATGCCAACAAGCCGGCGTCGTAAGAGGAGCTAAGAGTCAATATTGAACGTAAGTTGCGAACCCTTTCTCATCATTACGGCAAAATAGAAATACTTAGATGGAAATCTCAACTCGATTCTGCATATAAGAGGGGAATATTATACATTGTACAAAAAAAAAATGCGGCAATTGCTCACGCTTAGACCTTCCAGGGGTCGTTGAACTGGCAAGTATATAAGCAAGAAAGGTGTATAAAAGGTGAAACATGTCTTTCAGCGAGAATAAACGTTTTGTAAGAGCTCTTTGGTGTCATGCGAATTCATACTGATTTAGAAATTTCTCTTTCCCTCTTTCATGTTCTAAGTTAGGGCTTGTATCTGCCATTGGAATAGGCCGACATCTTAAGCAATTCAAAAAAATGATGTACACACGATAAGTGCTATCCTGCCAAATTAGATTACAAGGAGAGGCTTTCTGCATTGGAAAACTAGCAATATATACATACATACATACACATACATAAAATGTTTTTTTTTATTTTTACTAACCATTCACTTTTACAATCTACATACAATACATTGTACAACCTCAAAGCAAATGTCAGATGTTTATTGCTCATTTTTGCCGAGGTCCCGCTCTAGTTACATATAAATTTTAACTATTTAACTTTTGTGAAAAATCGTCTTGGGTTACTTACGTTTCAACAGTATGTCCGGATTTTAATTTGCCCGGATCCAAAAGCTGATTTTTAAAGCAAATAACTGTACGGCGAGTGGGTCCCTGTCCAACTGAAAAAGTATAAAGGTCGTGATCCTCACAATAGTTTTCACATGTTGAATGGATAAGGAAGCGACGATAGCTATTCACCGGCGGAAAGAGTAGTACACTGAAAAAAACAAATAATAGCATACATTATAACGTACATTAGGAGCAAACTATTGGCAACATTTTGTTAACATTATTTAAAGGCCATTGAGTTACTATTACTTTAATGCGATTCTCTGTTTTCTTCCCCAAAGCACGATTTCATGTTAAGCCTTTGAGAGTAAAACAAATAAAAGCAGCGAATTCAAATTGCAAAAAATACACATTGCACTGAAATAACAAAAGTTCGCCAATCCGTCATAAATTATTTCATGCTGCAATAAACATTGTTTTTCTTTTTTTTTTGTTTTAACGCACCCATCACACACAAACAACAGTAATCGCTGGGAATTATGTAATGTTTCGCGTCTGCAGTCACCGATAATGTAATATTCATTTGCGGATGGCCGAAACAAAGTGGCAACAAACACAGACTCAGTGTGTTTCAAGCTCTAGCTGAACAAAACCAGCTGTGGATACCAGCCAGTCTCTGGGTAAAGAAGAATAAAACCGGTAGTTTTATTCACACATACTTCCTACAGTTAACCGAACCTAGCAACGTGAGCTTCACTGTGGCATTACCCAGGTAAGGTGCTAGTGAACAAGTTTGATTGTTTTTCTGTTTCTGTTTTCCTCCTTATTGAAGCGTACTCTTATGTTATGTTATGTTATGGAATGCGGTTTTGTTTTTATATGCTTTTATTGTGAATTGCAGTTTTTTATTAGTTCTATACATTTATGCATACTCATTTTCAAATGTCCGAAAAAAAATGCGAAAATTAAAAATAAATCAGAACAGTAATTGGGAGCAAAGGCCTTAGGAAAAAAACGCATGTCCTTGAAATTTTTTCTTTCTTCACTTTTCACGTTTTGCTTTTAATTAGTTTTAAAAATGGTATAGTTTCAATAATACTCTTACCAATTACTCCGCCGTTTTTCTATAAATTCCTCAATATCACACTTTACATTATAAACAAATTCCTCATTGGACAAACTAATGTTCCCAGCAATTGTTCTCTCCAGTTTAAATTTTTTAACGGGAATTAATTAGGACTGGATAATGGGGAGCAATATCGTAGGGGATTGCAATTTTAAAAGCAAAGGGTAATAATTGTTAACTCCCTTGCGAATACTTTGTTTTAAATTAAAAGAACTTTATCAACGAAGATCCGACACCACCATTCTAGTTAGAATTTTTCTTTTCTTTCTTCTTCACTGGGAGTGTACACTGAACTGTGTTCGACTGGAATCATAGAAACTTGGTTCGTTGTCAAAATTCTGTGGGAAACCATGTGTTATTGCCAACACAAGCAAATTGAATTTGATGTTTCTTAATTTAATTTTCTTCAGCAAAATCAAATAAATTTTAATAAAAATACGAGGTATTGCTTTCTTTTGATTTTAAGCGGTCATTTTATTGCTGTGTAAAATGTTCATCAATAAATAATGAAAAACACGAATCCTCATAATAAGCGAAAAAAGAAACAAACTGAAAAATTGGCATCACTGGAAGTTTATTCAATATGTCAAAGACTGATTAGTGGGATTATTGTTTTGAATTTGAAAAACCACAATGCCCCAGGGAATACGAGTTTTATGTTGTTTCAAATGTAAAACATTTCAGGTAAATCAAAGTATACGATGTTTAAGTAAATTACAACCATATATATTTATATTTTTAGGTGGACATAGTAAAGAAGGCGAATAAGTGGCAATGCAAAATATGCCATGAAAAGCAAAGCGTATTTAAAGAATTCTTTAGGGGAACCGGTGCCGAGTGTCGGCAGAAAGTGCAAGAATTGAACTTAAGTAAAAATGTTGAAAGACAGAAAGACGAAAACGAACTCCTGGATCTTCTGGAACACAATGATTTAGAAATTGACCTGGAATTAGTCGCTAAGGCGGAACAAAACCATACAAATCAACCAAAACCAACCGAGAGTAAATGGACAAAATATATAGGCGATTCAAAAGAGAATTGGCCCAAGTTTATTCCGGCAATACAATGTAAAAATACGAAACGAAAAAATAGCTCAAATTCTGACGATACGAAAAACTCCAAGTGTCCAAGAAGTGTTCCCCGCACAGGGTCCAAGTGGGACGCTTATTTATAGGAATAATGCAAACTTCATTCTTTACGTTGCTTTGCTAATTTTGGATATGAAATATTTGAAAATCTCCTCCAAAGAATCCTGTAACTATCCATGATCTAGAAAAATATAACAGTGTTACGAAGTTTTCCTGGTTTTCAATCTATAATTACCCGTTGTCGCTGATTTGAATCATGTTGCCTCTCCCCTGAAGAGCGCCTTTAACACTTGTCTGCTTTCCATTATTAACTCTACGATGATTCGCCCGAAGGTGAAAAGGGAATATTTTTTCTTAAAACTAAACTTTACCTGTAGATTTCAAGGGAACCATCCATTCCTGGGCAAAATATCAAATTCCCATCGTTGGAGCAAGCGATGCTATTTTGAAATGGAAGAGGAATTCGCAATATTACTTTTGGGGTATCCTGAAACATAGAATTCAGAAAATATTTCGCCAATGAGCTAAATACAATTTTACCTCATCGGAGCACATCAAGTCATGGAAGAAAACCTCTCCACTAAGATCACAGCTAATGATCATTTTTCTTCCAAGGACATCCTTCTTGTATATACTTGTGACTTCAAATTTATGACTTCTCATTTCCTTAACCTCGATGTCGGCGTTGTTGGATACTGAATTTGCATTTGTGCAACGATACAATGATCCATTGGCACATCCCACAACAAAATCTGTGGCGGACACAGAAACAATTTTTTTCAATTCCATGACATGGTGATTTTTATCCTTGAATAGAAAACTGGAATGAAATAAATTAGATCAACTTTTCGCTGCAACAATGTTACTGAACTTACTCCCTTTCCTTGAGCATTTGTTGGCCGATTCGCCAGAAGCAAACCCAACCATTTGCATGAGCAGTGAGCATTCTCTGTGCATCGGGCCAAGCAAAGTCAACTGCACTTCCGTGTTGCATGGTCTCGCAATACAGTTCATGTACATCACCTTGATCCTTAGCTGTAACAAATCTCCAAACGTACAAATCTCCAGAGACTGTGCTTCCCAAGAAAAGGTCCTTGTCGAAGGGATTGGTTGAAAGTGTTGCAATGCATGCTTTAGTTTGTATACTCTTTAGTTCCTGAAATGCCACAAATGCGCTTGATTGCAATCGTCGTGGAACGTACACCTTTAAAGTCTGATCGATATGTTCACACCAATCGTCGTGAACGGCACAAGTTGTGAGCACTAAAATTGGGGTGTTGTTTGTGTAGATAGATAGCCAAGTGGCAACTCCTTGAAAGTTCTCCTTTAATGGAAAATATATCTTTTGATAAGTTTGTATGTTCAGTTCTTCTTCATTATCGTTAGAGTTGAGAAAACCGTCGGTGTGTATAGGCGTGTTTTCTTTTAACAACTCCGATTCGACGAAAGGACAAATCTTCTTCAACCATTTAGCCAATTTTTTGTCATCACAACTAGCGTTGCTTAATATGGCCGTTTGGGTCTGGGTCTGTGAAAACAATTTGCATTAATTTAGTATAACAGGCTTAACAAAACGCGTCCGCACGAACATTAGCGTCGCATGCTTTGTTGGTTTCACTTGATTTATCCACCATCGGAGGCAATGACGCCGTCCCAGTTGAAATCTCTGCAAATTGTGTTGACGTTCTTCCCAGACTGTGTGGTTGGAACTCAATTATTTCCGCGAAACAATCGCTTAGGTCTTCCATTTTCGATATTTACAAGTTGTTTGTTCTTTTGAGTTTAGGTTTGTTTGGCGTGTTCGTTACCACGCTTCGTTGCTAGGGAAGAACTCGAAGTGTGAAATACAAAAATAGTTTGAATTAGATACTTGTCACGCCTCCACTGGCCTTCTACCTACATTTTCAGCACAAAATCTACGTTAATTGACAGTAAATTTCCATTGTTTTGAGATCATGTAAGTCGTGTACCTCTCGAAGCCGGAAAACATCAACTGTGTCGTGTATAACCAGGACAAGGCCTGATCCCTTTTGCATTCAAATGTTAATTTAATGTCTAGATTTAATTATGTGGGTCCTTTGTATTTTGTCATGCTAAGGGATGTTTATATATCTTTGATTCGATTTTTTAAATTAAATCGTTCAAAAATTACAAATCAGTTCTTAAAGCAGTCAACAACAAGAGTAATTTAATCCTTTTTTCATAAGTTGTGCTTGTACAAGATCTGAGACTAAGCTGAATAGGATCTTGAAGGCGACATTGAGCAGGAATATACCTCTATAGTTCTTGCATCAGGTAGTATCCCCATTTTTGTGGTTAGGGCATATGGAGCTGATATTCCAGTTCCAGAGCATGCTTTCGTCTTCCCAAATTCTACAGATGATCTGGTGAATGCTTCCTACCAGAACATCACTGCCAGCCTTGAGCTCTGATGGCAAACCATCTGAATGCCGCAGGCACATCGATCACTTAACCGGAGATATCCTTCTTCTACTTCTTAGGGCGCTACAGTCCGAGGTGGACTTGGGCCTCACCAAACATGTCTCTCCAGCCAGCACGATTTCTCGCCAGCTGTCTCCAGTTTCTCATACCAAGCTGGCCGAGGTCCACCTCGACTTGTGTGCGCCACCTTGTATGTGGACGTCCTCTTTTGCATTGTCCCACAGGCTCAGAGTTGAAGACGCCTGAGATTACCGATTTTGGTCTCCCAGAGCTCCGTCGAAGAGATCATAGAAACTCTCTTTGGAGTCTTCAGCCTTGTCGGTAGAGGTATGTGCTCATATGAGGTTGACGTTGTAGAATCTGCCTTGGATGCGGATCACAGACAGGCGATAGCTTATCGACTTGAAGTGCTCTTTCGACCTAAGCCGCTTTCCCATGGCGATCCCGCATCCAATATGTGACAGCTGTAATAAATGGCGGACTCTTTTTTCCATTTTTTTTCCCATTCCTATCCAGCGCACTTCATGGATCGCAGTAATACCCGCAATGTACTGCGTGAGGCAATTTCCCAATTGGTGAGCTGCTCCGAGAGTGTATAGTGTTCCTAAATTCCGAGAGCACACTTTCAAATCATTATGGGCCATGTCTTCGTTGGGTGTCCGTCTGTGCATCCGAGGTAATTTGTCAGGATATATGTTTTTCCCTTCCTAACCTAGGCCTCCGCATAACTGCCAGTCTGATTGGAATACAGTTACGCCCTTTTGCCTAAGACGCTCTCTGCATACATTGGTTCACCTCCCACGGTTGCTGCAGAGGCTATCTAGGGTCGCCGCGGGGAGGCTGTATGTCAACTTGACCTGAGCATTTACCGGGATCGTTGCTGGTATTCGTCCAAGTTAGGAGCAACCTGGCTTGCTTCATTTATTAAGGGATTTCATATTGATTTATTCACTGAACAAGTCACTTCCGGAAATATATAAGTTCAACGTTTTAATCAAATAAGTCATAAAAACTGCATTATCATGATAGAAAAATTCTCCCTAAATGAGTAACGTACTCGTTTCACATTCTTCTAAGCACTAGCAGCGCCCTCAATAGGTGAATTTAGTTATCTAACGCTAGCTTTTGACAATTGACATTTGAAAAAGTCCGAGAAAATTCGATGTTGGAATTGAGAAGTGTGATTTTTTGTGTTATAAAATTAAGGAGATCGCTTAGCTGTTAAATAAATCTTTGCACCTAACTACTATCCACTTGCCCTAATTGAGATTTAAAATATTTAAAGCATTTCAAAAATACAGAAATAAGGACTGAAAAATGGTAGACTACAGTAAATGGAAAGACATTGAGGTAAGTGACTTCTTTTTGTATAAGTTATTTTTTTGCAAATATCTAGCATTAAATTTATATATTGTTGTTATTATGGGGACATATGTTTACTATGATAGTGATTGGGAGGTTTTCTGTCTCTTATTCATCCATTTTTTGCCCGCAATCACACACCCTTTTCAACAATATACTGGTGACATTCGTCTTGTATACTAAGCAAATTGAGGAGTTTGCCAATTCGTATTATAATTTCGTTGAATAAAGACCCCTATGTTGTATTGTTTATACTAAATTTTTGATATTTGTGTTTATTTACATGCGAATGGAGACATATGTGTGTACGTTCGGCAGGAACCTTCCAGAAAACACAGACAGTTCCTTTAACTTAACAGAGAAAGTGCGATCAAATCTAAAAATACACAACCAGCGCCACAAGGAACAGTTGTATAAACTTTTGAGAACAAAATTTAAAGAATTTGTTTTAATTAATTCTGTGCTTTCGTTGATCTGGGTTTGCGATTAACCAAGTAAAACAAGTAACCAAGTAAATTCATTCTAATAAGAATTGTATCAAATTATATCCATTTGGGAAATTTCATGAGTTCAACTGTCATGTCACCGGGTATACTATAGTAGAGGACTGTGGTCAGTTTGCTGGCACAATGAACATCGTGTTCCAGTTTTATTCCACAGATATGCAATATAAGTACATTATTTTCTCTAACAAATTTATTAAATGACTGCAAATATACACTTAATTTTGTCATTTATACAAACCATTGGTCTAAGTGAGGCGCGACCCTAGTCGCAATAACTTTAACTTACCTTAACTTAAAAAGGGTGTTAACTTACCTACCTACTGTGATCAGTTTAAACAGTCTAATAGGAACCTTAATTTGTTTTATTTAATATCAGATTTCCGATGATGAAGATGAGACGCATCCAAACATTGATACACCGTCCTTGTTTAGATGGCGTCATCAGGCGCGACTTGAAAGAATGGAAGAAATGGAACGTGAAAAAGATGCATTTGCAAAACGTAAAAATTCTCAAAAGGCTCGTCTCTTGGATGTTAAGCAAAAAATAAAGGAAGAAGGTGAAAGCGAGGAACTGAAGGTGCGTTCTGTAACGATGACTATTCCTTTAAGAAAATAAATAAGCTTTACTCTCTCCACACAGAAAGAACTAGAGCAAATAGAAGCCGAAGGAAAGGAAATAGCCAGACTGGAGGACGAAATTCGAAAGAAGGAAAAGAAAACTCCATGGAACGTGGACACTATCAGCAAGCCGGGTTTCCAAAAGACTGTTATTAATAAAAAGCCTTCAAAATCGGACTTAGAAAATCTCTCAGAAGAAGATCGCGAGAACAAAATGAAGAATTTCGTTAAAGAAAATGAAAAGTATCTTAAACAGTATGGAATGTTGCGAAAGTACGACGATTCCAAGCGTTTCCTGCAGGAGCACCATAATTTGGTGTGCGAGGAAACTGCTAATTATTTAGTGATCTGGTCTATAAACCTTGAAATGGAGGAAAAGAAAGACCTAATGGCACATGTTGCCCATCAATGTATTTGTATGCAGTATATTTTGGAACTTTCGAAACAATTGGACGTCGATCCACGGGCTTGTGTTGCATCGTTCTTTTCAAAAATTCAAAATTGCATGGTCGAATATCGCCAGCAGTTTGAAACTGAAATCGAATCATTCAAAGAGCGTGTACGAAAAAGAGCTGCAGAGAAAATTCAAGAAGCCCTAGCGGAACAAGAAGAAGAAGATAGGAAAGCACGCCTTGGACCTGGCGGATTAGATCCTGTCGACGTATTTGAATCTCTGCCAGATGTAATTTTTGTCTTATGCATATTTGAGTGAAATGTAATCAATTTTTTTTTTTTAGGAACTCAAAGTTTGTTTTGAATCCCGAGACATTGGGCTCTTACAGGAAACAATTGCTAAGATGCCGGAAGATCAGGCACGGTATCATATCAAGAGATGCGTCGATTCTGGTCTCTGGGTGCCAGAAGGTGGTAAGCAACAGTTCGGTGAAAAAGATGATTCAGTAACGACGGATGAGTTGAAAGATACTTCCCAATCTTCCGAAGAACCGACATATGCAGGCGTTAGTAGCAATGATTTGGACTGATTCTATTAGGCGAACTGTCAACGGATTCTCTGAAATGTATTCCACTGCTGGGACTTTAGTTTGCATCCCATTTGCATAAGAAAACCTAAACCATCAACAAACTTTATTTTATTATTACTTCAAATGTAACTGTAAATAGTATTAGGAAGCTTCTACAAAAATAAAAACAAGTCCGTTTCGTGAATAAAGAATGTATATTTCATTTATTAATATCCAACGTTTTATTTGTTTATTCGATATTTACCTTCTTCCAAAAACATTAGTAACGTTGGCTGTATATGTGGCCGAGCATGATGACTTTAATAGCTTTTCAAGGCCAGTTCTTGTTGATCATGTACGAAATTTAATCAGGCGCTGTGGCTAATCGCTTTGAAGACCTGTTTAGATTTCTTACCCAGTGATTTGCTATCATTGACCCAAATGTAGTTTGGGATTTAAAAGAATCCAACTGCTTTTAATATAATTGCTTCGAGGTAACCTGAAGGTTCTGTTGAAATAATTTCTAGCGTTATCTCGCAGAGTATAGAAAGGTGGTCAAGGTTGAATTCAAATACCAGTACCATAAACGTTCGCTGGCAGTGTTTCAAGCGGTCGGTTCAATTTTCGATTGCTCAGTTCAATATGTGCGGTATTATTCCGGCAATCGAATGTTGCCTTCGAGCTCGTCCTAAATGTTTGGATTGTTAGAGTATACTTAGGACCTAACGTAGAGAAAAAAAAGGAAATATTCGAGCGATGTTAAGTCGCATAATCGTAGCGGCCAATTGATGAACGGTCGCCGTGAGAAATGAGTCTCCTTCACAACTTAGAACGTTACGTCGTTTGTATGGCATGGAATAGCGTTGTTTTGTTGGAACCACAGTAGAGTAGAGTTCTGGGAACCGAGAGTCGATTAACACCGCTCTATACTTGATACGACTGGATGGCGCAGTTGGTAAAGTGTCTGCCCCAAATTATAGGAGTCCCAAGTTCGAATACTAGTGAAATCGAATCTGGTTCAGTCACCATTTGCCGTTGGGATCAAATTAACGGCACTGGAGTAGGTTGCTACCTGGCAGTACAATGGACCAGTTTTGAGTCTGAGTGCTCCAGTAGTGTTTCAAAATCCTCCGAAAATAAAATAAATAATAATTGAGACCATTGACGGAAAAGGTGTCTCCTTCCTTATTTCAAAAGAAATTAGGTCGGATGATGCCGCCATGGCATAAACCACACTAAGCAATCAATCTTTGGGGATGCATTGATGCTTGGTCGACCGCTCTTGGATTGTGTTCCCTCCAATAACTTCAATTTTACTTGTTGACATAGCTACTGAGTCAAAAATTGACTTAATTTTTTGGCCAAAATCCTGATCTCCAGCCAACGTTTCCAGCACCCAATTAGCGAACTCACGGCGTTGTCTATTGTCGTCGGGCTTCAATTCTTGCATCAGCATAATCTTACACGGGTGTAGGTCCAAATCTATCTGCAAAATAAGCCTGGTTGACTCTCTGGCGATGTCCAATTCGGCTGATCGACGCCGAATCGAAATTTTTTGGTCTTTTTTGATACTGGCACTTAGGGCAGCTATGCTTTTTTCCATTTCGCACCCATCTCTGTCTGAATGGGGGCTTAAGGTCCAAAAGGGTTTAAGAGTGCACACTTTTCCACTGTGCGACGAATTGCCTGGACACTGATGACGACCGACCTCAGTTGCGTTTTAACAACTGAGTCCATATTTCTATATTTTCAAGCAATAACCATAGTCTATAACAATAGCATAAATGATTGCTGCTGCAACGACCATTAGAAAATGAGAAAATCAGTTTATAAATAGCATTCCTATTGGAAAAAAACAGGCATGCTTCAGTTCTGAACCCAATTGGTAAGTTGATTTTCGCACTCTTTCGGACACTATTTTATCCACTGTAGATCTGAAGTCTCAACAGGCACTACAATTTTACGGGAATAGCCCCGTTCACTCTATGCTATACCTACGTCGTGCGACTTGGTCGTACTACCAAAACATGCCCTGCGTTCACACTGTACTATGTACATACTTGAAGGACTTCATTTATGATATAAAAATCGAAGTGTGAATATGAATACGGGTTAAACTTTAGATAAAAAAAAATATTAATTTATTTTTTTCTATAAATTTGTTAAGACTCATCGAAATCACAAACAAGGGTGAAGAAGTGCTCTGAAGTCGTACGACAAGTGTTAACACACATCGACCAGTCGTCCAACCAAGGTAAAAGGTTAAAAAAGTTTAACTGCCATACGACCGATCTGAACGACTTGTCGTAAGTGCATCCATACTGCACGACATAGAACAAGTTTGATGGAAAGCTTAATGGAAAGCAAAGTCAGACAATCTGTAGTACAGTGTGAACCTGCCTAAAGGCATGACAGTTGGTACATGACAGTTGGAAGCGTATTGCATATAACTTACATATGTCATCGGTGCGGTCGGATGCTTATCCGAGAAAGACAACATACATACATTACATATGTCATGTCTATATCACTAGATTGCAGCACAAATCAGCTTACAAAGGATGATGGAATTAGAAGCCTTCTATTAATCATTTAACGTTGGGTATAAAAGAGATATTCCTTTTGAAATTGTATCTACTCAGAATCGTTCCCTCAGTAGACAAACAAACTTATTGGTTTATACTATCAAAACATGAGTTTAACTTAAAATGTGTGGAATTTTTCCTCAACAGATGCACAAATCGCCACAATGCATAAACATTTTGAACAGTATTGCGCGAAAATAAAGTAGTATGGGTGACTTTAGAGTACAAACAATCTGAAAGGAAATGTAATGAATTAGGGGGTTTACCTTTTGATTTGATTCCTAAATGTAAATATTTATGTAGATATGTGTACATAAAAAGCTGACGAAAGAGGAAGCTCCTTCTTAATCATTTAATTTGGAGTATAAAAGTGACGTTCCTTTTTGAAAATTTATTCATTCTCTCAGTAGACAAACTGACGTGTAGTCTTATTGGTTTATACTATCAGAAGATAAGTTGATTTAATTCAAAATGTGTGGTATATTTGCTCTATTTTCGAAAGATGGACAACCTCTTCCAGAAAAGAAGTATCATAAGCATAGCGAAAACCTGCGGCAGATTGCAACAAGGCAGAGCAGAAAGCAGAGGCATCGTGGCCCCGACGATACTGGAGTGGAATTGGTGAAAGAGCATGGCGTGGCAATGGTCCATGAACGTCTTTGTATTATAGGAGTTCGAACTGGACATCAGCCGTTTAGATCGCAAGATGGAACTGTGTATTTAGTTGCCAACGGTGAGATCTATAACTATTTAGAACAATCAGCAATAATAGCAAAGAAAAGGGGTTCATACACCCCAAAGAGTGATTGCAACGTAATCATTGAACTCTACGAAGAGCATGGTGAGAATCTCTTTAAATATTTAACTGGAATGTTTGCATTTGCACTTTACGATACAAAAACAAAAACAATTCTTTTGGCACGCGATCCATTTGGCATTATTCCAATGTACTATGGAGAGGACGAAGAAGGTAACATATGGGTGTCCAGTGAGATGAAGTGTTTAGTTGACGTGTGTAGAAGGGTGGAATATTTTCCACCTGGTCATATGCGGATAGGAAAGGCTGGTGCCTTGAAACAGAAGAGATTTTTCACGGAACCATGGCAAACTGAAATACCGCGACAATGTGTTGACTTGACCTTATTGAGGACAACTTTAGAAGCAGCTGTGCGAACGCATTTACATTGCGATGTTCACTTCGGCGCACTGTTGTCAGGCGGTGTTGATTCGAGTTTAATTGCTTCAATTGCCACAAAAATTCTGCGTGAACGTGATCCAAACTTTAAATTGAAGACATTCTCAGTTGGACTACAGGGTGCCCCAGATTTCAAGTACAGCAAAATGGTTGCAGATTACATAGGCAGTGATCACACTGAATTGGTTTTCAAAATAGATGATGGTCTGGACTGCATTCGAGATATAATATATCACTTGGAGACATACGATGTGACAACTGTGCGGTGTAGTATCCCAATGATTTTGCTGACGAGATACATAAAGAGTACCGGCATTAAAATGATACTGTCTGGAGAAGGAGCTGATGAGATATTTGGTGGATATCTCTACTTCTTCAAGGCTCCTGATTCTGAACAGTTCCACCATGAACTTGTTACGAGGGTTAGTAAACTGCATTTGTCGGACTGTCTTAGAGCTAACAAAGTAGCAATGGCAAAGGGAATTGAACTTCGAGTGCCATTCTTAGATACTCCGTTCGTTAACTACGTGATGTCCATTCGACCAGAAGACAAAATTCCTGGAAATTTAAACTCTTTCAAAGGTGCGAAGGTACGAAGGACGCATCGTATTGAGAAACACATTCTGAGAGCAGCGTTTGACGGAGATTATCTTCCGGATGAGGTTTTGTGGCGACAAAAAGAACAATTTTCTGATGGAGTCGGTTATGATTGGATAGATACCATACGATCATATGCGGCATCACATATAAGTGATGAAGAGTTTGCGACGGCTAGCCAACGCTTCCCAATCAATCCACCTACCACTAAAGAAGCGTTTTACTACAGGGACATATTCGAAGAGTTATTTCCTGGAGATGATGCAGCAAGAACTGTACAACGATGGGTTCCTCGACAAGACTGGGGATGCCCGGAAGATCCATCGGGCAGAGCACAAGCAGTGCATGAAAACAAGACTGAGGTTCCTGCTAATGGGTTCAACGCATAGAACATGAAAAGGACACAAATTACAGACCAAATAGCTTTTTTGTTGAAGGACCTTGCACCTGGCGGATTGGGTCGAGTCGAAGTATTTGATTCTTTGCCAGATGTAAATTCTATCTTAAACATATTTGAGTGAAATCTAATCGATTTTTTTTATAGGAACTCAAAGTTTGTTTTGAATCCCGATATATGTACAGGAAGCATTTGTTAAGATGCTGACCAAACACGATATCATGTCAAGAGATTCTTAGTTTCTGGCAGAAATCATCTACAACGAGATGTTCGACTTCACAGCTGGCTTTTCCTTCGTGCAATACATGCTACTACACTTGCCAACGTTACTTCACGCACACTGTCGACGACTGATTTTTGATATAAGCAATTCAATGCAATACCATACCACTGAATGTCTAATACGGATGAGTCGAAAGACACGTCGCAATCTCCCGGAGAACCGAGATATCCAGGCGTTGGTAGCAATTATTTGGATTGATTTTATAGAGCGAACTGTCAACGAATTCTCTGAAATGCATTCCATTGCAAATCTCTGCAAGTATACATCCCGTGATTTCATCAGAAAACTAAACCATCAACAAGCTTAATTTTATTATTTCCTCAAATGCTGCCGAAAAAAGTATCAGGAATTTTAACGCTAACTTATTCAAAATACATAAAAAAATGTAACAAACAATAATTCTTTATTTTAATCTGGAAAAACTTCTCTCTTTGATACTTCGTTGAATACAGCTTGTGTTTCAGGCATTATCCTTGTCGAGTTTAGGGTTTAACTGAATAAACTTTTTCATTCTATCAGGAGTTCATACAGATGAAAATGGATACCTAGTATCCTAGTTCTGCTTATATCAGATATGATCCCTTACATTAAGGTTCGAGCTTTCTATTTTTTCGCAGCAGCTGCTGCAGCATACAGCAACATTATCACTTACTTATAATCACTTACTTAATTAGCGAGCTCCCGTGAAGGGTCTCTGCCTTAGACACGGCAGCCTTTCAGCCCTGCGGTCCCGAGTACGCTTCTTCCAGTTATCCAGACCGAGCGCTCTGGCATCCGCGATAACTTGGTTCTTGAAACGGAAGTTCGGTCTTCCTTTTCTTTTCGAACCTGTGGACTGTGATTCGAAGATCCTCTTTGCTGGAGCGTTGTTGTCCATACAGCTCGTAGAGTTCGCGGTTGTATCTTTTCCTCCATTCGTCCTCCTCGCATACGGGATCGAAAATTCGAAGGGGAATTTTTGGACATCCACATCTTGTTACAGCTAGTAGAGTTCTCAGTTGTGTCTTCTCCATTCGTCCTCCTCGCATACGGAACCGAAAATTCGACGAAGAATTTTTCTCTCAAAAGTACCCAAAATGTGCTCTGCTATCCTGCTTATCGTCCAACACTCGGCTCCATATAGTAGAACTGGCAGTAGAACTGGCAGAGCATGCATTTTGTCTTTCGAGTTAGGAGTTTTGAACCCATTTGTTTCGCCAGACCGAAGTAGCAGTCGGTCGAATCTACACCAGGGTGTCATTCGTGGAGTTGATATTTACTCCGAGGTATGTAAACTCCTTAACCATCTCGAAATTATTGTTGCCAACAGTGATGTTCTGGCATAGACGGTGGACCGATAATTCTTCGTTTGTTGACAGCAAATACTTGGTTTTGTCCTCATTTACTTCAAGATCAACTCTCTTCTTAAATGGCTCAGAAAGCTTGTATATCGGCTCGCTGGGAGCGACATATGCAGTCAATTTCATCTGCGTAGCCCAACAACTGAACGGATTTGTTGAAGATGGTGCCGTGTCTTTATGCCAAATGATTTTCAATTTTTCCATTTGACATAATGTCGCTTTGGTAAAGTGTCATAGAGCCAATTTAGCACTATGTCACTTTGAGCCAATTTGGCACTATGTCACTTTGGGTTTTAAGATTTGTATTACCGTTACATTATTTACGCTTTGTTTGGTTATCTGAAAGTTGAAAGTTAAAAAAAGTTCAAGTTATTAATGGTACCATGACATAAGGTTATATGACATAAGGTCTTTCTGTCCTTAGGACACGGATAAACAGTGGAATAGGTATGGGGGCAGCATGCCCCCTGCAACCCCCCTGTCTGGGTCGATATAGGATTTGGAGCAGGTGCGAGGCACAAGAGCTCTTGAAATCTAAAACGGCCGACTTAGCCACAAGCTCACAAAGCATGGCAACTTTTTTAAGTTCTTAAACTTCTTGTTGGATGAAGATAATATAAAGTCGAGAGAGTTTACTTTATCCTTAGATGGAACTTTTGATATATTTGAACACCCAAAAAAAATGTAAAGATAAAAGCCTCCAAATCGAAGTAGCTCTAAAAAAAATTGACAAAAAAATTATTTCACTTCATGACTTCCTTAACCAGATGAGAAATCCACAAATTCGTATAGTCTTCAGTAACTGCAAATTTAGACGATCTTGTGCCATTTGGCATAACGTAACTTCTACAATGTCGCAAATCAATACGGTTCTATGACGCTTTTGAAAGTGTCATTGGGACGAATATCAACATTTGGCCAATTGGCCTTATGTCGCTTTGTGAAAGTGGCATAAGGCCAAAGTAAAAATTTGGTCTTATATCACTTTGAGAAAGCGACATAACGCCAAGTTTTAAAATTTGGCCTTATGTCGCTTGGCGTTATGTCATGGCACTGCGTATCTCCTTGCCGAAATCTGGTGCATGTTTGCACATTGCACCGCGTGTTTTCCAGAGTGATAAATCAAACCAATTACGGCAAAATTTTTAGCAGTTTGTATGTGCGTTTCTTCTGATTCTATATCTCATGGATTACTCACAATATTTCTCATAAGCATCTACTGTAACGCTGTTCCGAAGGCTTCGAATTTACTTCCTATTGCCCCATTTATTGTTATTTCTTGGTCCCATTGCGTTTCATCTTCTACACTAGCAAGAAGCGCTTACAATGCTGTAAGCTTACAATGCTGATGTAGCGCTCGACTTAATCATTGACTGTGGGAGTTTTCACAGCCTTGAGTACATTTTGAATTCTATGATTTTTTGAGTTTCGAGGTAAACGCTGTACCTATATCAATGATTATACGTCATGGATTTCTTTAAATATATGCTATTTCTTCAAGAAAACTAGGTACAGCCTGCATAAAGGCATACACCGACGGGAAGAAGCAGGCACAGATGCGGGCGTTTTCTTCGACGAGTTAAACTTGCATCTTCATACCTAAAGGTAAAGGACTCTTGAAAATGTATTCTCTATGACGAGACCCGAAACTAAGATGCAATCATTATTTCCCCCTCTTCCCCACTCTCATATCCTACCGTCCCTTTTCTCTCCGGAGGGCCGAATCAAGGTGTGAACTATTCCCAGCCGACGATCAGCATAGCTGGAGGCCTTGTCGTGAACGGAGGTACCTGGCGACCGGTACCTCAGCTTCTCCGCCACTTCTGGGAACATCTACATATGTCATTCACAAAAAAAAAAAAAATCCAGTTCACAGTGGAAATAAAGTTCCTTCAACTCCTTAAGGGCGGGGAACCAGGTCAGTTTCGGATAGGTTCACAAATAGCCGCGTGGAGCCCGCCAAATCCATAAATCCAACATCCGCTGTATCGGTGTCACCTCAAAGGTCTTTATAGTAAAAAAAAGGAGCGGCGTACTGCAGCCCGGTTCTGGGAGCGCTTTTAAGGGTGTTCCTTCGGAGATGTTATTGGAGCAAAACATTCGCCCGATAGCTTGGGCGATCAAAGTTGTCAAAAGTATTGACGAGCTGACTGCCATGTCCAAGCGTGCCAGATCCACCGAGCTCAAAAGGGTGAAAATCTGCGGTGGGAGCTCCAATATTCTCAGTAGGTCGTATAGTCAGGTAGTTAGAGACAACCTCACTTACGCGATTATAGACAGGAGCGATGTCGACGGCAGCATTTCACCCCCCAATTGGAGGGAAACTGAACTAGTCGTTGACAAATTGGGGGAAGTTTGGAAGGAAGCCGTGACTTAGTGGGTAGCTGCGTCGATATCTACGCTCTAGGTCTAAGGTTCGAATCTCAAAAAAACACCTAACATTTTTCACGGCTCCATCTCTTTCGAGTCACTGACAATGCTCAAAGAGTAAAACTGTCTAGAAAAAGCTTCTCAATCTCGTCGTTCGGAGTCAGCATTAAACTGTAGGTCCCTCCACTCGTGAGAGAACAGTAGCACGCACAAAACGAGTGTTTGCTGAGAAGCCAGGCCCAAGTGCCTGGTTGCCGCTGGTCAACACCGAAGCTTGCACCATTACAAAATTCATCCAAATTTGCAATCCGGATCTTCCAAAATACAATTGGAAGATTGCTAAACTGGAGGATCCAAAGGAAAACACGCGAGCGGCGACAATTGTTATCAACAAGGAGTCCCTCGCACCGCTTGCAAAAACTTGCGGGATGAGGAGGACTATGCGATGGTGGATCATTCTTCTTCTACCTCAACTTCTGCTAAACCTGCGGGTAATTAACTGGCCGCAGTTAATTAGAGGGATGGAGATGTTCTACCGCGATGGAGCCGTCTCCCTCCACTTCGTCTCCCATCATTAAGACAGGAGTTATTACGTCCACCGACATGGTACTGATGGCGGATGAAGGGAAAAGGGCTGGCCCTACAAAGGTCTCCAGAAACTCGGGATGAGGATGTCGATTGTACCAACTTCTCTGATCTTAAGCTGACAATCACTCCGTCGAATAGCCAGGACTTTCTATTTAAGTTGGACCTCGGCGAAGACAGCGAGATGAATACCACCTTGGGGAAAGGACTACTCGATGGCGCTGATCCGGATTGTCCAAATTAAGCTGCACCATTGTATCACGCCTTCGTCCGCTCTACTTCTCCGACTCAACACCTTCAGAGAAAATATCGTCCCAGTCCAAGAACCCTGGGTCGTTAACGACAGAGTGTGTGGACTTCGGTCTTCCAACTACAATTTATTCTTCATGAGAAATGAAGGTAAGCCTAGAGCCTGCATTTTTATGAAGAGCTCAGTAAATACCTTTCTTTTTTATAGCTTTTCCAGTTATAGCGATCTAGAGACAAACAAAATCTGGGTAATCTCGGCATACATGGTGCACGACAATGTGGCTGATGCGGAGAGAGCTAAAACTGCACATATTTTTGGATGTGACGCAAACGCGCATCACACTATCTGGGGTAGCACGGACATCAACGATGGAGGTGAGTACTTATTTAATTATATCTTAAATAACAAGTTAGTGCAACATTGGTTGCGAACCAACTTTTATCACAAGAAACAGGCAAGGGGTGCTTGACAATAACCTCGTATTTGATTCCCCATTCGAGAACATTAAAAAACCTTAAAATGTTTCACAAATTCTGTTTGAAGTGTGTTTTTGGATGGTATAAACATGTCACCTGGGAGTCTTAGATTTGTACCATACAAGAGTTCTGCAGGTGTTGCGTTTATTTGATGGTTTGATGGTTGAGCGAACTCCGAGAAATATGTTTTTAAGTTGTCGGGAACAATGTGTTGTGTTGATAGTTTGATACATTATGTGTATGCTGTCTTCAACGTACGGTGAAATCTTTCGATGATGCCATTTGACTGTGGGTGATAAGCGATGGTATGGAGAGGATCGATGCCAAGTGAGCTAGACAGTTCTTGAAACAGGTGGGACTCAAATTGCCTGTTCTGGTCAGTAGTGATGCGCAGTGCAATGCCAAAATGATTAATCCAACCTTCTATTAGCGCAAATACTACGGTGTCGGCATGTCAGCTATAGGAATCGCTTCAGGCCACCTGGTAAAACGATCTATAATGGTTAGGTAGTATTTTAACCCGTTTGATGGTGGTAGTGGGCCAATAAAGTCGATATTTACGTGCTCAAATCTCTGCGATGGTAATGAACATTTTGTTAGTGGTGAAGATACAGTGCCTCACAAAAGTATTTGGAACTTTGTTTTTTTCCTGGATTGTTAAACAACAAATAATTATTATAATTATAATAAAAAAACAGTTTCAATCATTTATTTTCTGTTAACAAAAAATTAGAAAAAACAATGCATGTTTTCTGTATGCAACAACAAAATGCAACAATCGAGGATCCAGGAAAAAACATAATTCGGAATATTTTTGTGAGGCACTGTATGTGCCTACACACATTTGCGCGCTGGCATGGTACGCAATTCTTGACAAATTTGCCATGTTTGTCCATATTTTCTAAACAAAACGTTCTTTGACCATGTGAGATGTAGCTTTTTTTACCAGGGTGTATGATGTTGTGCAACTTAGCAACTACTTGTATGCGGCAAGTTTGTGGTACGAATGGGCGTGCAGTTGAGCCAGAAACGTCACAAATGATTGTTGAGCTACATTGCGGAGGTTGTGTACTCTTGATTTGCAGTGATGTATGTGATTGGAGTAACTGCTGCAATTCAGGACATGATTTGTATGCATCTGCGATTTCCTCATAGTCGATCGCTACATTTGTGTTGATGTGAAAAGCACTAATTCGTGAAAGTGTGTCTGCTGTAATATTGTCAGTGCCGGCTATATGGATATTGTGTGTTGAAAATTGAGCTATGAAGTTAAAATGAAGAATCTGTTTAGGTGATGCGTTATCAGATTTGCTGGTAAAAACGAAGGTGAGCGGCTTGTGATATGTAGCTGTTGTGAAGTTTTGACCTTCTAGCAAGTTTCTGAAGTGTTTTATTGCTGTACATATTGCAAGCAGTTCTCGCTAAACTTTCTTGAAAAAAATGCAAGAGGTTGGAGTGAATTGTTGGAGATTTGTTGGTACATTACTGCTCCCATTGCAGTGTCACTTGCATCTGTAGACAGGAGTATTTCGCCTCAGGTATCAGATTCAACAAGCTGATGGTATCTTGATTCCAGCTAATTGTTGTTCGATCGTTTTTCTTGTTCCCATTTATAAGCGCAGTCAGCGGTTGTTGATGTTCAATTCCGCGTGGAATGAAACGACGATAAAAGTGGTTGGCTAATGGCTAAAAAACGTTTAAGATCACATGCTAATTTTGGCAGTGGAAAAGATTTGATGTCTTCAATTTGATCCGGTTTGGCTTTGAGACCATCTAGAGTAATGAGATGTCCTAGAAACTCAATTTGGGATTGACCAAAAACACATTAATTGTTAGCTGGTACTGCCGAAGTCTCTCAAATACCAAGCGGATGTATTGCTCGTGTTCGTGACGAAATGCATATGTATGTCGTCGACGTAGCAAACCACGAAGTCAAGATTCCGGAGAACCTGATTTATATACAGTTGGAATGTCTGTACTGCATTTTGTAGTCCGAATGGTATTCTTGGGAATTCGAAGAGGCCAAACGGTGTTGTGACAGCTGTTTTTTGTAGCCTGTGTGATTGCGGATACGGTCCCCAGCGACATTCTCGCCAAAGAAATGCATATGGTCTACCTAAGACGAACGATAAATCACGCGGATACTAGCGCAAAATGCCTGAAGAATGAAGAAATGGCAACGTCTATGGCAACTCTCCTCCATTGAAATCTGGTGGTATCCGCAAGTTAGGTCTATTTTGGAAAAGTATTTCTTACCGTGTAATCTATTTGATAGGTACTGTCCTGTAGTAGTAAGGGGTACCTTTTTTTTCTTGGATGCGTCCAATTATATCGCAATCTTGTAAAGATACTGATAGCCCGGGCTGTCAGCATGCACTATTCGCAAACCCGAGTGCTCGATTTCGGGAATACGCCTACGCACTAACCCACACTCTGCACACTTCAACCACTCTCCTGGCGGAACTGCCGTTAGGCATGACTTCGGGGGGTTGGTTAGCATATCACATATTGACCAATTCGGATTTTCTTTCTCTTTCGTGTCATCTTATCTCGTTCTGGACGCTTTTTATAAAGGAGCAAATCTCCAGCCATTTGTCAGCTGAATCTGTCATATGGTTAACTAGGAGTTCGGTAGTTGGTAAATTTGCTCACCGCGGCAAAGCGTCTGTAATGGAATATTGCGTGCTGTGCGTCTTCCCCTTCGCCCGCGCATTCAGAACAGGAGGGAAATCTGAAGAGGTATTTCCGGTTACCTTCATGGCCCGACAAGAACTGCGTGAGATGGTAGATGCAGTTCCCGTGAGCTCTCGATGTCCAGGCTTCTATCGCGGGGATCAAAGAAAGAACCGGACAGAACCCTCGTAGAATGATGCAGGCCAAGAAACTCCTTTGGTAATATGACTGAAAGAGAAAGAGAAATGAGCAAGAATAACCTCCGCATTCTAACAGGCTTCCTAACAAGGCACTGTAGACTCAGGCAGTATCTAAGGAAACTAGGAGTATCAGAAGAAGGTCTCTGCAGATTGCGTGGAGAATTTAATGAAATTCCAAATGATTTTGTGAGGCACAAGCCAACAACAACAGATGGTGTCCCATCTGGCTTGCCACTGTGCCATAGACGTTGCTATTTCTTCATTCTTCAGGCATTTCGCGCTAGTATTCGCGTGGCTTGCCGTTCGCCTTAGGTAGACCCTCTACATCTCTTTGGCGAGAATGTCGATGGGGACCATACCCACAATCACACATGTAGGTTCCACAGGAGGGGTCCAAGAACTGAACCCTGTGGAACGCTTGCCGAGACTTCGTAATATTTAATACCATTGTCAGTCTGGTAGCTGAGTTTTCTGTTGTTGAAATAGCTGACGATTATCTTTTTCAAGTACAGCGGTGTGCTCCTCTTATTTAAGGCGCTCATGATGCAGGACCAGTTCGACGCGTTTAACTACGCGTTTTTAATGTCCACCACCTCTTTGATGGCGTCGATTATAGAGCGATTTTCTAAAGCTGTACTGATGGTCAGACAGGGCGTCTCGGTCTTCATCCACGCCAATTAGCCTGCCATATATAACACTCTCTAGGATCTTTCCCGTGATGTCCAGCAGCGAAATCGGTCGCTACGCTGACGGTTCTCCGAGGGGCTTATTGCCCATGGCACTAGGTGTTGAAGTTTCCAGCAATCAGGAAAGTTCCCTCTTCGAGGCACCTTTGTATCGTCGCCGTAAGGATCTCTGGTCTTATTTCGGCGGCTGCTTTGATGGCTTTATTGGGAGTACCATCCGGGCCAGGAGCTTTGTTGTCACTAATTTTCCTGCACGCATTCTGCAGCTCGTCAACCGTGACTGGTAGGATTTATTCTGGACCAGCTCCTTGTGGAAGGACGAACATTGTTCGTTCTGAGCATCAATGGACAGTTTAATTGAGGAGACCTACTGCTTTTCAGCTTCTTCATTACCCCTTCCAGAGATCTAAGTCTGCTTCGTTGCATAGCGTTTTGAAGTAGTTATTTTGCTCTCCTTAATTGTCTTTTCCAGGTCGCGCCTTGCCAGCCTGAAGACGACCAGTCGTTTCTGGAACTCTGGACTACCTCTGGAACGCTGGAATCTACGACGTGCTTTAATGCAAACTGTCCTGAGATTCTAGATCTTATCGTTCCACCAGTAGCAGGGTTTCTCCTTCAGCCAATAGACCTCTTGGGCATCGCTGCATCGCATGCTGTTGATATTGCTTGGATCAGTTTACTCGACATGATGTGGTGTTGGCTGGAAAGTTAGAGCTAAACGTTTCCTCAAACATTTCTTTATCGAATGCGGTGTCCTTCCATTTAGCCCTTGTTCGTTTGGGTCGCTGCCTGGGTTTATCACTACCAATGTTGAGTACAATCGCTTGGTGGTAAGACACACACAACATGCAGTGATGAAGCATATGGCCTTTTTGATGGGCGACAAACACCTATAATCATCAAAAAATCGAATTCATCCTTTGTTGCTCGAAATTTCCCAGGTGTTAATCGACGATGTTGTGCAAGAACAGGTTGACCTTGCGTTTCAATGCAATGTGTGATATTACATCCACTTCAAGTTTTTTTCGTCAGATTAACTTGTGTGATGTCTTTGAATTCGTTGAGTATTTGAGAAAATTTGTCGTGTGTGTTGCGAGATGTGAACGAGAACGCTAACTTCCCACATGATCCAACTTGTTTAAATTTAAGCAAGTGTTTTTTCTAACTGTGTGACGCGATCCTGGACGGAAATATTCCTATTGGAACTGACAAGACTTATTGTTGCGGGTTGATGTAGTTTCTATATATTTTGCTTTTACTGCATAAACGGAATTTATGCGCATGTCGTTGAAGATTTCATCAGCGATGGAAGCAAGCTGCTCAAACGTGGTATCCGAATTTCCTTTCGCCACACCCGCGACACCTGCTCTTACTAAAACTGGAAGACGTTGAATTCAAAAATCTTTTATGAGTTGTTGATCGCTGGTGATGTCAGTGCGTTGTAGCTGTGTCAGCATGTGGCTAGGTGGCTTGGTATGTTGTCACCGAGTTGAATTCCAGACGTGCGCTGGTCGAGCCTGACCATCGGAGATGCTGAAAACTTGCTGATGATTGCGCGTCGTAGTGCATCGTATCTATCATGTTTGCGCTGACTTTGCACTATTTCGAATGCCTGTTCGTAGAGACGTTCGCCCATGTACATAACGGCGATATTAAACTTCACTTGGTCACGTTGATCTTGGTTCATTTTCCCGAAGCCGTAAATACGGAAAAATGCTTCCAGTCGCGTAAACCAAGACTCAATGTTGTTAATAGTATAACCTTGCCGTGGCGTGGGGGCCGTGGCGTAGTGGGTAGGTGCGTCGACTCCTACGCTCGAGGTCTTCGGTTCGAATCTCGAAAAAAACATCAAACATTTTTTCACGGCTCCACCTCTTTCGAGTCACTGACAAAGCTCAAAGAGTATTACTGTCTAGAAAAAGCTTCTCAATCTCGCCGTTCGGAGTCGGCATTAAACTGTAGGTCCCCTCCGCTCGTCACAGAGCAATAGCACGCACAACAAGAGTGGTTGCTGAGAAGCTAGGCCCAGGTCCACCACGGACTGTAGCGCCGCCATTATTATTATTATTATAACCTTGCCACTGAGGTACCTGGACACGAGCCGCAAATTTGCTGATACCAGCTGCCGTTGAATTTTGTGGTTCCGGCTGCTGTTCTGTTTGTTGTCGGGTGTTCTCCTTCATTTCTCCGTTGTCAGCATCCTGCGCTCAAATTTGCGACCTGAAATATTTATTTAAATTTGGTTATAATTGGTCGGATAATTGTTTGCAATCTATTTGAAATTTGTTAAACTATGTTAAGACGATTGCCAAATCTGCAAATATTGTCAGATCATAAAAATTGTATTATTGTTTACGACTCCAACTCCTTCGAGTCACTGACAATGCTCAAAGAGTATAACTGTAGATCCCCTCCACTTGTGAGAAAACAATAGCACCCACAACACGAGTGGTTGCTGAGAACCCAGGCCCAAGTCCACCTCTGATTGTAGCGCCGCCATTATTATTATTATTATTTAGTTTTTAAATTTCTCCTTAATGGATATAGAATATTAATTTTAGAGGCCTTAGCATAAAACAAAATATATTGCATCAACTATTCTACTTCTATAAAAGTTTAATTCATAAAATATCTGGTGATATGGTAGGTATCGATGATGACTGATTTCTGCATGGTATCGATGACATTTTCTCGTAATCCAAGGCTGTTCATATTTGTGCAGAGGTGTTTGTCAATTACACCTTCAGCACTTATTAATATTAGGATGATTTTTACTTCCGTAAGATTCCAGTTTCTTTTAGTTTCGATTTCTAGTTCAGGATATCTGCTGATTTTTTCTGCGTATGTGCGGCTGATATTTCTAGTAGCCGGAACTGCAACATCAATGAAGGAGCCTTTACGTTCCTTTTTATGAAGGATCGTGATATCAGGGCGGTTATTGAGTCTCGTGTGATCTGAGTATATTGTTCAATCGTAGTAGATATTCACGTCTTCATTTTCCATAACTGGTTGTGGGTTATATCTGTAGTAGGGTTGTTCATCCACTTGGAGTTTTTATTTGTTCAAAAGTTTCTTGTGGAGAATCTTAACAACGTTGTTGTCTTCGTGTGTATTCAGTTTGAGTTAGATTTGTACATCCTGATATTATATGGTCAATGGTTTCGGTTTGACTCATACATCTTCTGCAGGTGTTATTGGCGACATTTGGATCCTTTATGGCAGTCTTTCTGTAATTTTTTGTTGGGATTACTTGTATAGTAATTACAAAAGCTTCGGTCTCAGCATACAAGTTTTCATTCAATAGCCATTTAATAATAATAATAATAATAATGGCGGCGCTACAGTCCGTGGTAGACCTGGGCCTAGCTTCTCAGCAACCACTCTTGTTGTGCGTGCTCTGTCACGAGCGGAGGGGACCTACAGTTTAATGCCGACTCCGAACGGCGAGATTGAGAAGCTTTTTTTTTTTCTAGACAGTTATACTCTTTGAACATTGTCAGTGACTCGAAAGAGGTGGAGCCGTGAAAAAATTGTTGGTGTTTTTTTTTCGGGAATCGAATTCGACGCACCTACCCACTAGGCCACGGCGCCCACAATAGCCATTTGTTTGACATTAATTCATCAACATTATCAGCGTTCATGGACCTGTAGAATCGACCATGGATAGGTTTTATTGACCAGTTTTGTCTTCTGCTTGTCGGTTGAAGCTTCCATTCAGGTTGAGAGGTGTTAGATTTATATCTGCTTCAGTTATTATTTTTATGAGTCGAGATCTGTCTGATTTAAAATGGAAATACCGACAAAGAGACTCTATTTGATTGTCATGAGTTGTTTGGAGATCGACTAGCCCTATTCCACCATCTCTCCTTGACGTTACCATTCTCGCACAACATAACTTGGGACGACGCAATATGTAATCTGTAAGTATTGTTCTGATATTTCAGTTACTGTCCATTTGATTTGGTATTGCATATGTATTTATGGCTTTAATTAGGTTTTTGCCATTTAGATTCGCTTTAGCTATTTTGTGTATTCGTGATTTAAACTCCCTAGTTAGATTTTCTTTGACTGTTTTCTTGTCGATGCGCTTATTTTGGGCCATACCTAGGTATTTATACACATCTCTTTCCTCAATTTGTTCAATATTTGCAGTGCCTCTGTTTTGCTCTTCATTTCTTGGTACTTTGCCTTAGTTAATATGTATTATTTTGCATTTTTCTAGACCAAACCTCATGTTGTTGTCCTTGCTAAACATGGATACAATTTGTATTAAATATTCTAAACTTTGTCGCGTCGATGCGTATATTTTCAGGTAATATAATATATATAATATAATACAAAAGGTTACTCAGTACTTCTTGGTTGGAACCGGCTTTTATTTTGTATCCATATTTGATGTCTTTCAGGAGATTAATAAGTGGATTGAGTGCAATGCAGAACCAGAATGCAGAACCAAAATCCCACATCTTATGTTTATATTCGAGGTTTTTACCATCCATGTGTCCGTAGGTATTTGAATATTGGTTCGCCAGTGTTGTATATTGTAAGTTAAAAATTCAATAATATTTGAGTTTATCTTATAGATGTTAAGAACTTCTATAAGATATAAGATATAAGTGGTACACTGTCAAATGCTTTTTAGTAATCTATATAGCATGCATTTAGATTTCTAGATTGGCTGACTGTCTGTTCTAGTATAGTTTGATCAATGGTTAGTTGTTCTTTACACCACCTAGCATATTTATTACATCCTTTTTGCTCTTCACACATGATATTGTTTTGTGTTAAATGATTGTTTATAAGGTGGTTGAGGCAAGCTGTCGTAATTTTGTAAATAGTAAATAGCAGGTAATTGGCCGTCAGTTTGCAGGATTAGATATGTGACACCATTAGTGAAGGCTTTCGGAAATTTCCTTGGGTTTTGGATGCAGTTATTTACTGCATTACAGGAAGTCTTTTAAACCAAAAGTTTTGTAATTTATCTGGTCCCGGTGATTTCCAGTTGTCTGTCTTGACGATGATTCCTTTAACTTCTTCACATGTAAGGTAGTTTCTTGACATTTATTATTATTTTTATTATTTTTGTATCACTGTATTAGCAATATTACAAAAAAATTAAATTTCAAAATTGATGGGATTTCTCGGATTTTACGCAGTGGCGCTAGTGGTGTTGAAGTTGTAGGCGATGGTGCTGACATCTGCACGTGAGTTGTCTGTATACACAAATCGCCACATAGTGGCTGTTTACAAACAACTGGCAATCCACCTGGGCAGGCAAGATTTTCTGTGTGGGGAACACCCGAATCGCATCAATTGCATCAAATTTTCACTTAGTAATGTTCCACAGAAAATTAAGTAATGCTCTCTTTTAAATTCGTATTTTTCATGAATGATGGATAAAAACAATTTTATCCACTTTGAAAGTGGATTTTCGGATGAAGAAGACTGTTTTTCGATACATTCAATCTATCTCTCTCTCGCTTGTGAAAATCGTATATTGTGTCTCCGGCAATCCTGTCTTTTCTCACTCATGTAATCACCCGCATGGTCATTAACATTTTTGACAGTATTGCGCGAAAATAAAGTAGTATGGGTGACTTTAGAGTACAAACGTCAAAATCTGAAATGAAATTTAATGGACTAGCGGGTTTCCACAATATCTCGATATATTTGATTCTTAATATGCAAATACATATGTATAAATATATATGTATACGTACATCAAAAGGCTGATGAAAGAAGAAGCTTCTTATTAATCATTTAATTTTGAGTATAAAAGTGACGTTTCTTTTTGAAAATTTATTCATTTTCACAGTAGAGAAACTGACGTGTAGTCTTATTGGTTTATACTATCAAAAGATAAGTTAATTTAATTCAAAATGTGTGGTATTTTTGCTCTATTTTCGAAAAATGGACAGCCTCTCCCAGAAAAGAAGTATCATAAGCATAGCGAAAACTTGCGACAGATTGCAACAAGGCAGAGCAGAAAGCAGAGGCATCGTGGTCCCGACGATACTGGAGTGGAGTTGGTGAAAGAGCATGGCGTGGCAATGGTCCATGAACGTCTTTGTATTGTAGGAGTTCGAACTGGACATCAGCCGTTTAGATCGCAAGATGGAACTGTGTATTTAGTTGCCAACGGTGAGATCTATAACTATTTAGAACAATCAGCAATAATAGCAAAGAAAAGGGGTTCATACACCCCAAAGAGTGATTGCAACGTAATCATTGAACTCTACGAAGAGCATGGCGAGAATCTCTTTAAATATTTAACTGGAATGTTTGCATTTGCACTTTACGATACAAAAACAAAAACAATTCTTTTGGCACGCGATCCATTTGGCATTATTCCAATGTACTATGGAGAGGACGAAGAAGGTAACATATGGGTGTCCAGTGAGATGAAGTGTTTAGTTGACGTGTGTAGAAGGGTGGAATATTTTCCACCTGGTCATATGCGGATAGGAAAGGCTGGTGCCTTGAAACAGAAGAGTTTTTTTTCGGAACCATGGCAAACTGAAATCCCGCGACAATGTGCTGACTTGACTTTATTGAGAACAACTTTAGAAGCAGCTGTGCGAACACATTTACATTGCGATGTTCACTTCGGCGCACTGTTGTCAGGCGGTGTTGATTCGAGTTTAATTGCTTCAATTGCCACAAAAATTCTGCGTGAACGTGATCCAAACTTTAAATTGAAGACATTCTCAGTTGGACTACAGGGTGCCCCAGATTTCAAGTACAGCAAAATGGTTGCAGATTACATAGGCAGTGATCACACTGAATTGGTTTTCAAAATAGATGATGGTCTGGACTGCATTCGAGATATAATATATCACTTGGAGACATACGATGTGACAACTGTGCGGTGTAGTATCCCAATGATTTTGCTGACGAGATACATAAAGAGTACCGGCATTAAAATGATACTGTCTGGAGAAGGAGCTGATGAGATATTTGGTGGATATCTCTACTTCTTCAAGGCTCCTGATTCTGAACAGTTCCACCATGAACTTGTTACGAGGGTTAGTAAACTGCATTTGTCGGACTGTCTTAGAGCTAACAAAGTAGCAATGGCAAAGGGAATTGAACTTCGAGTGCCATTCTTAGATACTCCGTTCGTTAACTACGTGATGTCCATTCGACCAGAAGACAAAATTCCTGGAGATTTAAACACTTTCGAAGGCTTGCAGGCGCATCGTATTGAGAAACACATTCTGAGAGCAGCGTTTGACGGAGATTATCTTCCGGATGAGGTTCTGTGGCGACAAAAAGAACAATTTTCTGATGGAGTTGGTTATGATTGGATAAATACCATACGATCATATGCCGCATCACATATAAGTGATGAAGAGTTTGCGACGGCAAGCCAACGCTTCCCAATAAATCCGCCTACCACCAAAGAAGCGTTTTACTACAGAGACATATTCGAGGAGTTATTTCCTGGAGATGATGCAGCCAGAACTGTACAACGATGGGTTCCTCGACAAGACTGGGGATGCCCGGAAGATCCATCGGGTAGAGCACAAGCAGTGCATCAAAATAAGACTGAGATTCCTGCTAATGGAGTCACACTTGCAAATGGGTTCAACGCATAGAACATTAAAAGCACACAAAGGACAGCAAATAACTTTTTTTATTGCAAAGAGAATACAAGTTTTTTAAATAAATGTATGTATGTTTATACGTACCTTAATCTTTGAAAATGTTGTTTTTATTACTTACTTCTTACTTTGATTTTATGAACACTGTTTTAATTGTGATTTACAAATAACAACAATCGCGTCGGGGTTTTTTACAGCACTGCAAAAATACCGATAAACATCTCGGAAATGGTAGTATTTACTTTTTGACCGATTTCATCAGCCACTTCGGTGGCTTGGTATGAATACTTGCTGGTATGAATGTATTCAAAATGTATTCAGGACAATCAAATGGAACCGACTTAGAAATACACTTAAACAACACAGTGTAGCACCTTTAGTCGGCGTTTGTGTGAGTGGAAGAAGGCAGAAATGTCGGAGAGATCTTATGATTTTCGAAAAGTTTGGAAAGAGATGGATTGGGTCGATGAATATACATCGTTTTCCAACTATTTGGAAAATCATACAGTCATCGTGCGACTTCTTCCACTCACACAAACGCCGACTAAAGGTGCTACACTGTGTTGTTTAAGTGTATTTCTAAGTCGGTTCCATTTGACTGTCCTGAATACATTTTGAATACATTCATACCAGCAAGTATTGTGCACCTAAGTGGCTGATGAAATCGGTCAAAAAGTAAATACTACCATTTCCGAGATGTTTATCGGTATTTTTGCAGTGCTGTAAAAAAACTCGACGCGATTGTTGTTATTTGTAAATCACAATTAAAACAGTGTTCATAAAATCAAAGTAAGAAGTAAGAACTATTCTACTTCTATAAAAGTTTAATTCATAAAATATCTGGTGATATGGCAGGTATCGATGATGACTGACTTCTGCATGGTATCGATGACATTTTCTCGTAATCCAAGGCTGTTCATATTTGTGCAGAGGTGTTTGTCAATTACACCTTCAGCACTTATTAATATTAGGATGATTTTTACTTCCGTAAGATTCCAGTTTCTTTTAGTTTCGATTTCTAGTTCAGGATATCTGCTGATTTTTTCTGCGTATGTGCGGCTGATATTTCTAGTAGCCGGAACTGCAACATCAATGAAGGAGCCTTTACGTTCTTTTTTATGAAGGATCGGGATATCAGGGCGGTTATTGAGTCTCGTGTGATCTGAGTATATTGTTCAATCGTAGTAGATATTCACGTCTTCATTTTCCATAACTGGTTGTGGGTTATATCTGTAGTAGGGTTGTTCATCCACTTGGAGTTTTTATTTGTTCAAAAGTTTCTTGTGGAGAATCTTAACAACGTTGTTGTCTTCGTGTGTATTCAGTTTGAGTTAGATTTGTACATCCTGATATTATATGGTCAATGGTTTCGGTTTGACTCATACATCTTCTGCAGGTGTTATTGGCGACATTTGGATCCTTTATGGCAGTCTTTCTGTAATTTTTTGTTGGGATTACTTGTATAGTAATTACAAAAGCTTCGGTCTCAGCATACAAGTTTTCATTCAATAGCCATTTAATAATAATAATAATAATAATGGCGGCGCTACAGTCCGTGGTAGACCTGGGCCTAGCTTCTCAGCAACCACTCTTGTTGTGCGTGCTCTGTCACGAGCGGAGGGGACCTACAGTTTAATGCCGACTCCGAACGGCGAGATTGAGAAGCTTTTTTTTTTTCTAGACAGTTATACTCTTTGAACATTGTCAGTGACTCGAAAGAGGTGGAGCCGTGAAAAAATTGTTGGTGTTTTTTTTTCGGGAATCGAATTCGACGCACCTACCCACTAGGCCACGGCGCCCACAATAGCCATTTGTTTGACATTAATTCATCAACATTATCAGCGTTCATGGACCTGTAGAATCGACCATGGATAGGTTTTATTGACCAGTTTTGTCTTCTGCTTGTCGGTTGAAGCTTCCATTCAGGTTGAGAGGTGTTAGATTTATATCTGCTTCAGTTATTATTTTTATGAGTCGAGATCTGTCTGATTTAAAATGGAAATACCGACAAAGAGACTCTATTTGATTGTCATGAGGTGTTTGGAGATCGACTAGCCCTATTCCACCATCTCTCCTTGACGTTACCATTCTCGCACAACATAACTTGGGACGACGCAATATGTAATCTGTAAGTATTGTTATTGCATATGTATTTATGGCTTTAATTAGGTTTTTGCCATTTAGATTCGCTTTAGCTATTTTGTGTATTCGTGATTTAAACTCCCTAGTTAGATTTTCTTTGACTGTTTTCTTGTCGATGCGCTTATTTTGGGCCATACCTAGGTATTTATACACATCTCTTTCCTCAATTTGTTCAATATTTGCAGTGCCTCTGTTTTGCTCTTCATTTCTTGGTACTTTGCCTTAGTTAATATGTATTATTTTGCATTTTTCTAGACCAAACCTCATGTTGTTGTCCTTGCTAAACATGGATACAATTTGTATTAAATATTCTAAACTTTGTCGCGTCGATGCGTATATTTTCAGGTAATATAATATATATAATATAATACAAAAGGTTACTCAGTACTTCTTGGTTGGAACCGGCTTTTATTTTGTATCCATATTTGCTGTCTTTCAGGAGATTAATAAGTGGATTGAGTGCAATGCAGAACCAGAGAGCAGATAGGCAATCAACTTGTAAAATCCCACATCTTATGTTTATATTCGAGGTTTTTACCATCCATGTGTCCGTAGGTATTTGAATATTGGTTCGCCAGTGTTGTATATTGTAAGTTAAAAATTCAATAATATTTGAGTTTATCTTATAGATGTTAAGAACTTCTATAAGATATAAGATATAAGTGGTACACTGTCAAATGCTTTTTAGTAATCTTATAGCATGCATTTAGATTTCTAGATTGGCTGACTGTCTGTTCTAGTATAGTTTGATCAATGGTTAGTTGTTCTTTACACCACCTAGCATATTTACTACATCCTTTTTGCTCTTCACACATGATATTGTTTTGTGTTAAATGATTGTTTATAAGGTGGTTGAGGCAAGCTGTCGTAATTTTGTAAATAGTAAATAGCAGGTAATTGGCCGTCAGTTTGCAGGATTAGATATGTGACACCATTAGTGAAGGCTTTCGGAAATTTCCTTGGGTTTTGGATGCAGTTATTTACTGCATTACAGGAAGTCTTTTAAACCAAAAGTTTTGTAATTTATCTGGTCCCGGTGATTTCCAGTTGTCTGTCTTGACGATGATTCCTTTAACTTCTTCACATGTAAGGTAGTTTCTTGACATTTATTATTATTTTTATTATTTTTGTATCACTGTATTAGCAATATTACAAAAAAATTAAATTTCAAAATTGATGGGATTTCTCGGATTTTACGCAGTGGCGCTAGTGGTGTTGAAGTTGTAGGCGATGGTGCTGACATCTGCACGTGAGTTGTCTGTATACACAAATCGCCACATAGTGGCTGTTTACAAACAACTGGCAATCCACCTGGGCAGGCAAGATTTTCTGTGTGGGGAACACCCGAATCGCATCAATTGCATCAAGTTTTCACTTAGTAATGTTCCACAGAGAATTAAGTAATGCTCTCTTTTAAATTACTCTTTTTCATGAATGATGGATAAAAACATTTTTATCCGCTTTGAAAGTGGATTTTCGGATGAAGAAGACTGTTTTTCGATCCATTCAATCTATCTCTCTCTCGCTTGTGAAAATCGTATATTGTGTCTCCGGCAATCCTGCCTTTTCCTGCTCATGTAATCACCCGCATGGTCACTAACATTTTTGGCAGAAAAAGGTGATGAAAAAAGAAGCTCCTTATTAATCATTTAATTTTGAGTATAAAAGTGACGTTTCTTTTTGAAAATTTATTCATTTTCACAGTAGAGAAACTGACGTGTAGTCTTATTGGTTTATACTATCAAAAGATAAGTTAATTTAATTCAAAATGTGTGGTATTTTTGCTCTATTTTCGAAAAATGGACAGCCTCTCCCAGAAAAGAAGTATCATAAGCATAGCGAAAACTTGCGACAGATTGCAACAGGGCAGAGCAGAAAGCAGAGGCATCGTGGTCCCGACGATACTGGAGTGGAGTTGGTGAAAGAGCATGGCGTGGCAATGGTCCATGAACGTCTTTGTATTGTAGGAGTTCGAACTGGACATCAGCCGTTTAGATCGCAAGATGGAACTGTGTATTTAGTTGCCAACGGTGAGATCTATAACTATTTAGAACAATCAGCAATAATAGCAAAGAAAAGGGGTTCATACACCCCAAAGAGTGATTGCAACGTAATCATTGAACTCTACGAAGAGCATGGCGAGAATCTCTTTAAATATTTAACTGGAATGTTTGCATTTGCACTTTACGATACAAAAACAAAAACAATTCTTTTGGCACGCGATCCATTTGGCATTATTCCAATGTACTATGGAGAGGACGAAGAAGGTAACATATGGGTGTCCAGTGAGATGAAGTGTTTAGTTGACGTGTGTAGAAGGGTGGAATATTTTCCACCTGGTCATATGCGGATAGGAAAGGCTGGTGCCTTGAAACAGAAGAGTTTTTTTTCGGAACCATGGCAAACTGAAATCCCGCGACAATGTGCTGACTTGACTTTATTGAGAACAACTTTAGAAGCAGCTGTGCGAACACATTTACATTGCGATGTTCACTTCGGCGCACTGTTGTCAGGCGGTGTTGATTCGAGTTTAATTGCTTCAATTGCCACAAAAATTCTGCGTGAACGTGATCCAAACTTTAAATTGAAGACATTCTCAGTTGGACTACAGGGTGCCCCAGATTTCAAGTACAGCAAAATGGTTGCAGATTACATAGGCAGTGATCACACTGAATTGGTTTTCAAAATAGATGATGGTCTGGACTGCATTCGAGATATAATATATCACTTGGAGACATACGATGTGACAACTGTGCGGTGTAGTATCCCAATGATTTTGCTGACGAGATACATAAAGAGTACCGGCATTAAAATGATACTGTCTGGAGAAGGAGCTGATGAGATATTTGGTGGATATCTCTACTTCTTCAAGGCTCCTGATTCTGAACAGTTCCACCATGAACTTGTTACGAGGGTTAGTAAACTGCATTTGTCGGACTGTCTTAGAGCTAACAAAGTAGCAATGGCAAAGGGAATTGAACTTCGAGTGCCATTCTTAGATACTCCGTTCGTTAACTACGTGATGTCCATTCGACCAGAAGACAAAATTCCTGGAGATTTAAACACTTTCGAAGGCTTGCAGGCGCATCGTATTGAGAAACACATTCTGAGAGCAGCGTTTGACGGAGATTATCTTCCGGATGAGGTTCTGTGGCGACAAAAAGAACAATTTTCTGATGGAGTTGGTTATGATTGGATAAATACCATACGATCATATGCCGCATCACATATAAGTGATGAAGAGTTTGCGACGGCAAGCCAACGCTTCCCAATAAATCCGCCTACCACCAAAGAAGCGTTTTACTACAGAGACATATTCGAGGAGTTATTTCCTGGAGATGATGCAGCCAGAACTGTACAACGATGGGTTCCTCGACAAGACTGGGGATGCCCGGAAGATCCATCGGGTAGAGCACAAGCAGTGCATCAAAATAAGACTGAGATTCCTGCTAATGGAGTCACACTTGCAAATGGGTTCAACGCATAGAACATTAAAAGCACACAAAGGACAGCAAATAACTTTTTTTATTGCAAAGAGAATACAAGTTTTTTAAATAAATGTATGTATGTTTATACGTACCTTAATCTTTGAAAATGTTGTTTTTATTACTTACTTCTTACTTTGATTTTATGAACACTGTTTTAATTGTGATTTACAAATAACAACAATCGCGTCGGGGTTTTTTACAGCACTGCAAAAATACCGATAAACATCTCGGAAATGGTAGTATTTACTTTTTGACCGATTTCATCAGCCACTTCGGTGGCTTGGTATGAATACTTGCTGGTATGAATGTATTCAAAATGTATTCAGGACAATCAAATGGAACCGACTTAGAAATACACTTAAACAACACAGTGTAGCACCTTTAGTCGGCGTTTGTGTGAGTGGAAGAAGGCAGAAATGTCGGAGAGATCTTATGATTTTCGAAAAGTTTGGAAAGAGATGGATTGGGTCGATGAATATACATCGTTTTCCAACTATTTGGAAAATCATACAGTCATCGTGCGACTTCTTCCACTCACACAAACGCCGACTAAAGGTGCTAAACTGTGTTGTTTAAGTGTATTTCTAAGTCGGTTCCATTTGACTGTCCTGAATACATTTTGAATACATTCATACCAGCAAGTATTGTGCACCGAAGTGGCTGATGAAATCGGTCAAAAAGTAAATACTACCATTTCCGAGATGTTTATCGGTATTTTTGCAGTGCTGTAAAAAACCCCGACGCGATTGTTGTTATTTGTAAATCACAATTAAAACAGTGTTCATAAAATCAAAGTAAGAAGTAAGAACTATTCTACTTCTATAAAAGTTTAATTCATAAAATATCTGGTGATATGGCAGGTATCGATGATGACTGACTTCTGCATGGTATCGATGACATTTTCTCGTAATCCAAGGCTGTTCATATTTGTGCAGAGGTGTTTGTCAATTACACCTTCAGCACTTATTAATATTAGGATGATTTTTACTTCCGTAAGATTCCAGTTAGTTAGTTTCGATTTCTAGTTCAGGATATCTGCTGATTTTTTCTGCGTATGTGCGGCTGATATTTCTAGTAGCCGGAACTGCAACATCAATGAAGGAGCCTTTACGTTCTTTTTTATGAAGGATCGGGATATCAGGGCGGTTATTGAGTCTCGTGTGATCTGAGTATATTGTTCAATCGTAGTAGATATTCACGTCTTCATTTTCCATAACTGGTTGTGGGTTATATCTGTAGTAGGGTTGTTCATCCACTTGGAGTTTTTATTTGTTCAAAAGTTTCTTGTGGAGAATCTTAACAACGTTGTTGTCTTCGTGTGTATTCAGTTTGAGTTAGATTTGTACATCCTGATATTATATGGTCAATGGTTTCGGTTTGACTCATACATCTTCTGCAGGTGTTATTGGCGACATTTGGATCCTTTATGGCAGTCTTTCTGTAATTTTTTGTTGGGATTACTTGTATAGTAATTACAAAAGCTTCGGTCTCAGCATACAAGTTTTCATTCAATAGCCATTTAATAATAATAATAATAATAATGGCGGCGCTACAGTCCGTGGTAGACCTGGGCCTAGCTTCTCAGCAACCACTCTTGTTGTGCGTGCTCTGTCACGAGCGGAGGGGACCTACAGTTTAATGCCGACTCCGAACGGCGAGATTGAGAAGCTTTTTTTTTTTCTAGACAGTTATACTCTTTGAACATTGTCAGTGACTCGAAAGAGGTGGAGCCGTGAAAAAATTGTTGGTGTTCTTTTTTCGGGAATCGAATTCGACGCACCTACCCACTAGGCCACGGCGCCCACAATAGCCATTTGTTTGACATTAATTCATCAACATTATCAGCGTTCATGGACCTGTAGAATCGACCATGGATAGGTTTTATTGACCAGTTTTGTCTTCTGCTTGTCGGTTGAAGCTTCCATTCAGGTTGAGAGGTGTTAGATTTATATCTGCTTCAGTTATTATTTTTATGAGTCGAGATCTGTCTGATTTAAAATGGAAATACCGACAAAGAGACTCTATTTGATTGTCATGAGGTGTTTGGAGATCGACTAGCCCTATTCCACCATCTCTCCTTGACGTTACCATTCTCGCACAACATAACTTGGGACGACGCAATATGTAATCTGTAAGTATTGTTATTGCATATGTATTTATGGCTTTAATTAGGTTTTTGCCATTTAGATTCGCTTTAGCTATTTTGTGTATTCGTGATTTAAACTCCCTAGTTAGATTTTCTTTGACTGTTTTCTTGTCGATGCGCTTATTTTGGGCCATACCTAGGTATTTATACACATCTCTTTCCTCAATTTGTTCAATATTTGCAGTGCCTCTGTTTTGCTCTTCATTTCTTGGTACTTTGCCTTAGTTAATATGTATTATTTTGCATTTTTCTAGACCAAACCTCATGTTGTTGTCCTTGCTAAACATGGATACAATTTGTATTAAATATTCTAAACTTTGTCGCGTCGATGCGTATATTTTCAGGTAATATAATATATATAATATAATATAATATAATATAAAAGGTGACTCAGTACTTCTTGGTTGGAACCGGCTTTTATTTTGTATCCATATTTGATGTCTTTCAGGAGATTAATAAGTGGATTGAGTGCAATGCAGAACCAGAGAGCAGATAGGCAATCAACTTGTAAAATCCCACATCTTATGTTTATATTCGAGGTTTTTACCATCCATGTGTCCGTAGGTATTTGAATATTGGTTCGCCAGTGTTGTATATTGTAAGTTAAAAATTCAATAATATTTGAGTTTATCTTATAGATGTTAAGAACTTCTATAAGATATAAGATATAAGTGGTACACTGTCAAATGCTTTTTAGTAATCTTATAGCATGCATTTAGATTTCTAGATTGGCTGACTGTCTGTTCTAGTATAGTTTGATCAATGGTTAGTTGTTCTTTACACCACCTAGCATATTTACTACATCCTTTTTGCTCTTCACACATGATATTGTTTTGTGTTAAATGATTGTTTATAAGGTGGTTGAGGCAAGCTGTCGTAATTTTGTAAATAGTAGGCAGGCAGGTAATTGGCCGTCAGTTTGCAGGATTAGATATGTGACACCATTAGTGAAGGCTTTCGGAAATTTCCTTGGGTTTTGGATGCAGTTATTTAGAAGTGCTGTGAGTTTTTGATGCATTACAGGAAGTCTTTTAAACCAAAAGTTTTGTAATTTATCTGGTCCCGGTGATTTCCAGTTGTCTGTGAACTCTACGAAGAGCATGGCGAGAATCTCTTTAAATATTTAACTGGAATGTTTAAAGAGATTCTCGCCATGCTCTTCGTAGAGTTTAATGATTACGTTGCAATCACTCTTTGGGGTGTATGAACCCCTTTTCTTTGCTATTATTGCTGATTGTTCTAAATAGTTATAGATCTCACCGTTGGCAACTAAATACACAGTTCCATCTTGCGATCTAAACGGCTGATGTCCAGTTCGAACTCCTACAATACAAAGACGTTCATGGACCATTGCCACGCCATGCTCTTTCACCAACTCCACTCCAGTATCGTCGGGACCACGATGCCTCTGCTTTCTGCTCTGCCTTGTTGCAATCTGTCGCAAGTTTTCGCTATGCTTATGATACTTCTTTTCTGGGAGAGGCTGTCCATTTTTCGAAAATAGAGCAAAAATACCACACATTTTGAATTAAATTAACTTATCTTTTGATAGTATAAACCAATAAGACTACACGTCAGTTTCTCTACTGTGAAAATGAATAAATTTTCAAAAAGAAACGTCACTTTTATACTCAAAATTAAATGATTAATAAGGAGCTTCTTTTTTCATCACCTTTTTCTGCCAAAAATGTTAGTGACCATGCGGGTGATTACATGAGCAGGAAAAGGCAGGATTGCCGGAGACACAATATACGATTTTCACAAGCGAGAGAGAGATAGATTGAATGGATCGAAAAACAGTCTTCTTCATCCGAAAATCCACTTTCAAAGCGGATAAAAATGTTTTTATCCATCATTCATGAAAAAGAGTAATTTAAAAGAGAGCATTACTTAATTCTCTGTGGAACATTACTAAGTGAAAACTTGATGCAATTGATGCGATTCGGGTGTTCCCCACACAGAAAATCTTGCCTGCCCAGGTGGATTGCCAGTTGTTTGTAAACAGCCACTATGTGGCGATTTGTGTATACAGACAACTCACGTGCAGATGTCAGCACCATCGCCTACAACTTCAACACCACTAGCGCCACTGCGTAAAATCCGAGAAATCCCATCAATTTTGAAATTTAATTTTTTTGTAATATTGCTAATACAGTGATACAAAAATAATAAAAATAATAATAAATGTCAAGAAACTACCTTACATGTGAAGAAGTTAAAGGAATCATCGTCAAGACAGACAACTGGAAATCACCGGGACCAGATAAATTACAAAACTTTTGGTTTAAAAGACTTCCTGTAATGCAGTAAATAACTGCATCCAAAACCCAAGGAAATTTCCGAAAGCCTTCACTAATGGTGTCACATATCTAATCCTGCAAACTGACGGCCAATTACCTGCTATTTACTATTTACAAAATTACGACAGCTTGCCTCAACCACCTTATAAACAATCATTTAACACAAAACAATATCATGTGTGAAGAGCAAAAAGGATGTAATAAATATGCTAGGTGGTGTAAAGAACAACTAACCATTGATCAAACTATACTAGAACAGACAGTCAGCCAATCTAGAAATCTAAATGCATGCTATATAGATTACTAAAAAGCATTTGACAGTGTACCACTTATATCTTATATCTTATAGAAGTTCTTAACATCTATAAGATAAACTCAAATATTATTGAATTTTTAACTTACAATATACAACACTGGCGAACCAATATTCAAATACCTACGGACACATGGATGGTAAAAACCTCGAATATAAACATAAGATGTGGGATTTTACAAGTTGATTGCCTATCTGCTCTCTGGTTCTGCATTGCACTCAATCCACTTATTAATCTCCTGAAAGACATCAAATATGGATACAAAATAAAAGCCGGTTCCAACCAAGAAGTACTGAGTCACCTTTTATATTATATTATATTATATTATATATATTATATTACCTGAAAATATACGCATCGACGCGACAAAGTTTAGAATATTTAATACAAATTGTATCCATGTTTAGCAAGGACAACAACATGAGGTTTGGTCTAGAAAAATGCAAAATAATACATATTAACTAAGGCAAAGTACCAAGAAATGAAGAGCAAAACAGAGGCACTGCAAATATTGAACAAATTGAGGAAAGAGATGTGTATAAATACCTAGGTATGGCCCAAAAAAAGCGCATCGACAAGAAAACAGTCAAAGAAAATCTAACTAGGGAGTTTAAATCACGAATACACAAAATAGCTAAAGCGAATCTAAATGGCAAAAACCTAATTAAAGCCATAAATACATATGCAATAACAATACTTACAGATTACATATTGCGTCGTCCCAAGTTATGTTGTGCGAGAATGGTAACGTCAAGGAGAGATGGTGGAATAGGGCTAGTCGATCTCCAAACACCTCATGACAATCAAATAGAGTCTCTTTGTCGGTATTTCCATTTTAAATCAGACAGATCGCGACTCATAAAAATAATAACTGAAGCAGATATAAATCTAACACCTCTCAACCTGAATGGAAGCTTCAACCGACAAGCAGAAGACAAAACTGGTCAATAAAACCTATCCATGGTCGATTCTACAGGTCCATGAACGCTGATAATGTTGATGAATTAATGTCAAACAAATGGCTATTGTGGGCGCCGTGGCCTAGTGGGTAGGTGCGTCGAATTCGATTCCCGAAAAAAAAACACCAACAATTTTTTCACGGCTCCACCTCTTTCGAGTCACTGACAATGTTCAAAGAGTATAACTGTCTAGAAAAAAAAAAAGCTTCTCAATCTCGCCGTTCGGAGTCGGCATTAAACTGTAGGTCCCCTCCGCTCGTGACAGAGCACGCACAACAAGAGTGGTTGCTGAGAAGCTAGGCCCAGGTCTACCTCGGACTGTAGCGCCGCCATTATTATTATTATTATTATTAAATGGCTATTGAATGAAAACTTGTATGCTGAGACCGAAGCTTTTGTAATTACTATACAAGACCAAGTAATCCCAACAAAAAATTACAGAAAGACTGCCATAAAGGATCCAAATGTCGCCAATAACACCTGCAGAAGATGTATGAGTCAAACCGAAACCATTGACCATATAATATCAGGATGTACAAATCTAACTCAAACTGAGTACACACGAAGACAACAACGTTGTTAAGATTCTCCACAAGAAACTTTTGAACAAATAAAAACTCCAAGTGGATGAACAACCCTACTACAGATATAACCCACAACCAGTTATGGAAAATGAAGACGTGAATATCTACTACGATTGAACAATATACTCAGATCACACGAGACTCAATAACCGCCCTGATATCACGATCCTTCATAAAAAAGAACGTAAAGGCTCCTTCATTGATGTTGCAGTTCCGGCTACTAGAAATATCAGAAATCGAAACTAAAAGAAACTGGAATCTTACGGAAGTAAAAATCATCCTAATATTAATAAGTGTTGAAGGTGTAATTGACAAACACCTCTGCACAAATATGAACAACCTTGGATTACGAGAAAATGTCATCGATACCATGCAGAAGTCAGTCATCATCGATACCTGCCATATCACCAGATATTTTATGAATTAAACTTTTATAGAAGTAGAATAGTTCTTACTTCTTACTTTGATTTTATGAACACTGTTTTAATTGTGATTTACAAATAACAACAATCGCGTCGAGTTTTTTTACAGCACTGCAAAAATACCGATAAACATCTCGGAAATGGTAGTATTTACTTTTTGACCGATTTCATCAGCCACTTCGGTGCACAATACTTGCTGGTATGAATGTATTCAAAATGTATTCAGGACAGTCAAATGGAACCGACTTAGAAATACACTTAAACAACACAGTGTAGCACCTTTAGTCGGCGTTTGTGTGAGTGAAAGAAGGCAGAAATGTCGGAGAGATCTTATGATTTTCGAAAAGTTTGGAAAGAGATGGATTGGGTCGATGAATATACATCGTTTTCCAACTATTTGGAAAATCATACAGTCATCGTGCGACTTCTTCCACTCATGTAAACGCTGTCTTATAGTACGGATCAGTGTTACCCTTTTCGTGAAGAATTGCGGTCTAAGGGCCTTATTATGGTTGTCAATTATTAAAACGGTGATTGATATTTTCACAAATCAATTATTTCAAGCTATCAGAGTTGTAAAGACTGCAATCTTTTGGTAATCCATTCTCGGAATTCATGAAAATGATTTCATGATTTGTGATTCATTTTCATTCATTCATTCATTCTTTGATTGGATCAATTTCTTGGACCAATCCTAAGATTGAAGTCAATTGATTTCAAACTTTTCGACTGACATTGCATTCACTGAAGTCACTTTGAAGTCTCCGCCATTCATCTGAAGTCCACTGCATTCATTTGAATTCTTTGAGTCTTTATCCATTTTCATTGTAGTCTCTCGGACTTTTTTCGTTGAAGTCTCTCGGACTTCAAGAATTTTCGTTGAAGTCTTTTGGACTTCAATAATTTTTATTGAAGCCTTTGAGACTTCAACGATTCTTTTTAAGTCGTTATCCAATTACCTTGCAGAAAATGTATTAGTAGAATTGAAATAAAATTAACTAATTTCTTTTAGTTTTATTAATTGTTTTATTTGCATTTATATGGCTCAGAGATTTCACTAAGAGATTGATTTTATTATTTGCACCTTGGTAAAGTTGAGTTAGACGGTTTTCTTGTTCCTGTTTTATATGTATGTATACTTGCGAAGGTCGAAATCAATTGCTACGGATACATTTTTTGAAAGGTAATTAGATAACGACTTAAAAGGAATGGTTAAAGTCCCAAAGACTTCAATGAAAATCAATTAAGTCCCAAAGAATGCAGTGGACTGTTTTTAAAAATTGATTACCGATTTCAACACAGTTTTCTAGTGGTTAAAAATGATCTAATAAATCCAAATATTTTTGGGCCTAGGCTCCATTTTTTGTACGAACCAAGTAAATCCTACTATAACTCATGTCTATAGGGAACTTTGATTTTCTACGATAGATCTCCTAATTCATCGAGAAAAGTTTTCTGTGAGGAGCTTACAGATCTGATGGAAGAACTCACAGATCTAAAGAAAGATTTTGTGATAATGGGGGATTTTAATATCGATTGGTACAGTACCACAGATACTTAAAGAAGAAGAATGTGAAAATTTATTAGAGATAATGAATGTCAGCAAATAATAGAGACACCAACAAGAATAACATAAGATTCAAGAAGTTTAATCGACTATGTCATTACAAACGCGAATTACATTGAAGCAAAGATGGACAGTGAGTTAACAATAAGCGATCACCAAACAATAATTGTAAACGTTAAAACTAAAAGCAAAAAGAAGCAGAGGATAATGGGAAAATGGGCTTACGAGAATACGAGAAACTGAGATTTTCAAAATGCTCTAATAAACAGTGCAAACAATTCTATTAATGTTAGTATGAATGTAGGATTAATGAGCGATATCTCTAGTGAATGCTTAAATAATGTTGTTAAACAATTTACAAAATTTAAATTTAAGAGATGTGACGTTAATGAATTGTATGATAGATCACTCGTTGGACTAAAAAAGAAAAAAATTGAGTTAAAAAAAGCGGCTATAACGAATGCAGTAAATGATTGGTATCAATAGAGGATCTATAGAAATATATACAGTTATACGGTTATAACGACATTCAAGGGACTGACGAATTTGGTCGTTATAAACGATATGTCGCTGTAACCAATAACTCGAAGTTGCAGATAAAGAAGGGAGACCCTCGAAACTGTGTCAACAAGAGAGGGATCAGTCTCCTAAATCTCGCATATCAGGTTTCTCTGCCGTCTTAAGTAAGCGCCTGAAGCCCTACGTGAACAGTTAGATTGGTCAATATGAGTGCAGGTTCGGGCCAGCGAAATCTACCATCGACCAGATATTCACATTGCGACAGATCTCGAAAAAGACAGAGGAGCTTCAAGTCGATACCCACCATCTGTTTATCGTATTTAAGGCCGCGTATGACAGTATTTAGGGAGAAAAGTTATACAGCGCATTGTCTTATCTTAGCATATCTGCAAAACTCGTTCGTCTTTGTAAGATGGTAGTAGGGAATGGCCGTTACTTCATCAATGTCGGTTAAGACTTCGCGGAGACCTTTGATGTCAAAAAAGGGTTTAGACAAGGCGACGCACTGTAAAGAAGCGGTCAAAACAATATCAATGATGGCAATACCACCAGCTGATATTACCATTCTTATTGACAGTCAGGCGGCCATGAAAGCTATATCCGCAACAGAAATCAAGGCCAAGCTAGTCGCAAGCTGTCGCGAAGATCTAAAGGCTCTTGGCTCACAGCACTCGATCAATCTGTGCTAGATCCCAGGACATAGGGACATAGCTGGCAATGAGATAGCTAATAAACTTGCCAGAACAGGGTCAGTGGCCGACGCGTCACTAGCAATTCATGGAATCAAACCGCCCCTCTCAGAGCTGAGGAAAAAGGTGGATATAAAGATCATTGAAATGACAAACAGTAGATGGCGTAGATGTGTGACTACTAAAGCATTATGGCCCAGGTACGATCGAGCAAAAACCGACAAAATCCTTCAGTGCGACAAAGAGTTGTTAACGATGGTGGTTGGAGCTCTCACTGGACATAATCATCTTAGAAACCACGCCATGAAAGTGGGACCCTCCAATGACAACATTTGTAGAGGCTGGGGTGATGAGGAGGAACGAGAGGATACTCCTCACTACCTCTGTCACTGCCCTAGTCTTTGTCAGTTGCGTCATAGAACACTGGGAGAATTTTTCTTCCAAGACTTACATGAAATTTCAAATAAACCTCTAAGATCTTTTTACAGGTTCACAGGAAAATCGGGATGGCTTCGGAGCACCGAGGGACCATGAGTACGGCAAGGGTTAAAGGGGACACCAATCCCCAATTGGGCATCACAATGGGTCCTCAAGGACCTAAGTGAGTCGTGGCTTACGCCCGTTTACCCACTTAGTTTGAACTAAACTTGGTTAACGCTGGTGAGAATTTTCGATTCAATGAACCAGAGTAGACAGTGAAAACTTGTAAATGTTATTTTTTCCTTTGAAAGTAAACCCAAAGATAAATATGTATTTAGCTGATGGTTTGTATGGAGAGATTGAATGAAGTGGCGTGCTGCTTCTTTGTGTGTTTATGTTGAAATTCACGAAAAGTTTGTTTTCCACTTTTTAATACCTCCGCGTGCAAGATTATTCAAATCTTATTAATTGTAATATGAACTTATAAACACGAAAATGTGGTTCATTTAGCTCTGAAACTATTGTTAGCAATGTTTAATAACCTTTTAACCTGTCAAGCAATTTTATAAGTTATTATCATTTGATTTAAGTTGAAAGAAAAAGAAACACTGATTCGATTAAATTTGTTTTTAATACAATACAAATTACATATATTTATATATATATATATATAAAAGTATTTTTCTTGTGTATTTTAAGATGCTTATGTTGAGTGCTTAAACGATGATAAATCAGTCCTTGTGATTTTTTGTGATATTTTGACAATATATTGTGCTCGTGGTAGAAAAAAATAAGTGAAAAACTTTATAAACATTAAGAAACAAGCGATTTGAAATTGTTTATCACTTTTGCAAAAAGAAAGCTGAAATGCACCTAAATATATGCAATTGTACTCAAGGTGAGCGAAAACCTTAAAAACGCCTAAGAGCATGTTGCAAATTTGAAGGGACCGACTTAATACGTTCTTTATATTCGACTGTAGAAAAAAGTTACACAGAAACAATTAATTTAACACCGCACATCCGACCTTATTTCTTTCCAAACGAGGAAGGAGAAGCTGTTACCTTCAATGGTCTCAGGCTGTGGTCCTAACAAGATAGCGCTACATGCCACACAAGCGACTCAACGATCAAAGTTGTGAAGGAGAGAAGAATTTGGCGACAGGGTCATCTCAAGGCGGGCGTTAATCCACTCGATTATGCAGGTTCTTGAATTGTTTCCGGATTGTTTGCATAATACCGGTCCCTTACGGTTCCCCACAAAAAAAAGTCCAAAGGGTTCAAATCGCAGCTCCAAGGCGGCCAATTGATATCGCCAAGATGGCTGATAACACGATTTGGAAATTTCGTACGCAAAAGATCGATTGTGGCATGGGCTGTGTGGCATGGCGCGAGTTACATACACACATTGTATGTCCCCATCCCTAAGTCCCATCTCAAGCTGAAACGAGCAGACTGTACAGCAGATCTTGGTACCCAAGCCAAGCCATAATAAACGGTTACGTTGGCTGCTAACATGCTGTTAACCCAAGCCAAGACGAACATGATGGTCAGGTTGTTGTGGGGTGGAGGTATGATGGGTGGCGTTGTTTTTGAACGCTAAGCTGGGTGAACAAGTCAGTTGGGAAATTGATGTCACTTAAGAAGGGTTACTTATTTAAAAAAATTATGATTGTGAAATAAAGAATAATAAAAAAAGAGTTCGTAGTTTCAAATGCTCCCAAAGGGGTATTCATAATTCGCGCCATCCTGCATGAACCAGATGTCGTCCAAATCCATACATTCAATTTCAGTAAAAAAAAAAAGTCGGTTAACATCGTTCTGTAACGACCACCATTGACCGAAAAGTTGTTCCCAGCCTCATTTTCGAAGAGTAATGGTCAAATGATGCAACCACTCCACAATCCGCACTAAACTGTCACTTTCTGTGGATACATTGGCTTCTCGACAATAACGTGCGGGTTTTCCGAACCCCAAATGCGACAATTTTGTTTGTTAACGTAGCCGTCGAGATGAAAATGCAATTCGTCAGAAAAGATGATTTTTCGCCCAAAATCGTTGTCCAATTCAAGCTGCTCTATAGACCAAACTGTGAAGCGATAACCAAGTGGATGGTCGCGCGCCTTCAATTGCTGAGTCAATTGGATCTTGTAAGGAAATAATCCGATAAATTTGTGCAGAATTCTCCTCAGACTAGTGCGTGAAGTGTTGAGCAATTGTGATCGATGGGGAGTTGATGTTCTTGAATTGAGTCTCACACTCTTGGCCACATGGACCACATTCTAATGTGTGCGCACCGTACGAAGACGGAGACCGTGTTGTCCACTTGCTACTAGTCTCACGAACTTTTTGCACAAACTTGCGTACAGCAGTCGCAGTGGGTGCTGCCAGAACTTCTTTTCAAAAAACGCACTGTTTGGGCTACACAGCACTCACTTTGGAAATAAGTTTTCTTTATTTCCCAATTTTGTTTAAGCGTAAAACGACTGATTTCGTTCCGCGGAGATATGATACTGACTTTCAGTCAAGATTTCGGTCGGAAAACAGCTGTTAGTAACAAAATAACCTATGATTTAAAAGAAAAACACTAGATAGCCCACCCTGTATTCGAGATAATGACATTACCTGGAGAGTATTTTCAGACGGTAGACGAAACGATTCTCTCTGTTGTAAGTCTCCCAAATCTTTAACAAAGATTCATGTGGTATACGAAACAATCCTCTCTGCCGTAAGCCTCCCACAAGGGAGTTTATTTCTCCAAATCTTCAACAAGGATTCATGTAATAAATACATTCCAGTGAACTCACTGCGCCTGCAGTAACCGAAAGTGGAACTGAGATAAATTCAAAAACAAAGCAATCCCTTGTGACACCTTCAGAAAGTCGTCAAAATAAAACACCAATCTGCATTCATTGAGATAAGGACTTTTAGATTCTAATTTCTCCTAATAATGACATTGCATTACTCTCTTGCTTTTATGGTTGCCTTAGTTCCCCTCCTACCTTTTCGATAATAAAGCTGAGTCATAAAATCAAATAGTCCTGATCGAATTTCAACCGGAACAAATTTCTACTGGCAAAACACCGGCACCCTTTTACAGTCCGAGTAACAAAGCACAACTTCCCGAGGACCACCGCTCCCCTCCGTCTGACTGTTTCTATTTACATTTACGAGCTTGTGTCCCACACTTGTGCCTGGAAATGTTCTCAAGGATTTAATAAGACAGGATATTTGCGCATAATTTTTCTATAATCGCAGTTCGCCGGGTCCTTATGCAGGATCAAAACGAATGGGCTTCTAAATGCTTCTGGTCATTTGAATGTGGATCTCATAAAGATAAGATGCGGTCAAGGCAAAAGCAATTTCGGTTTTATCCTCAATTGACTTTCAATTGTTTCTGGGTGTTCTGTAATGGTATTTGACTCAGATTATTGGTCGCGAGGGTGGGTGACACAAGTGGAAGAGCAGAAAAGAATGTTTTGGCTTTCTCTGGACAAAATATTGCATATGATGTGTATGTCCAGCTGTAACCATATGGCAGTGATAATAATCGAAAATTATGTAAAGGGATGCGTTCACAAATTGTACGCTTTATTAGTGTACCCTTTTTTCGATATCTATCGTATGGATAAATTTTGCCTCGTGGTAGCTAAATCTACTTATACCGTTGTGAGTTAGAGTGAAGTAGAGCGAAAAGGAAAGGTTTATCGATTAATGTGAATGAGGGAAACAAATGCTTGAGACTTCTTTTAATAAACAACCTTGTACATATGTACGAGTACATATGTATCGGGAAGGTGATCCAATGAAGGTTTATATCGTAATAATACGGATTGTTTGTAAAGTCTGGGGAAGTTAGTGGGAAGATATTTGTATAATATTGGTAGTGAACGTTTTTTAACTTCTTCTTCTCCATCTAATGGCGCAGTCCGGAATAGATCTCAACTAACAACCTCGCCAACTGGCAGCTGCCTACAATTACGCACGCCAAGTTGACTGATTTCTTTCTCAACTTATGTGCGCCCTCGGTTCCGTGGGCGTCCTCTATTGTCTTGTCCCACGTGCGCGGAATCGAAGACTCTTCCAGCTGAAGCAAAGTCTTCCATGCGCTCTAAATGGCCTAGCCATCTTTGGCGTTGGATCCGTAGACGCCTGGCTAGCCTGTCGCTGTACAACCCATACAAGATACAGTCGCTGTACAGCCCATACAACGCAAACAGGACTACAGATTGACGGCAGAATGCTTCTCTCGGAAAGACTAAGTGCTCTTGCAACTGCTCCTAAGATTGTCCATGTCACCGCTGAAGCTGTCTTGGCCGCCTCCGTTTCAATGCCATTAATTGCCTCATTGACGGCTCGCTGTGTTTCCCCAATCACACCAATGTCACCCGCGTATGTTAGCATTTGTACGGACTTCTGGAAGATCGTGGCTCTAGTGTTGGGGGGTGAGTTTTGCACAATCTTCTCAAGAATGATGTTAAAGACAGAAATCGCCTTGCCTAAAACCTTTTTTGACATTGAGGGTTTTAGTGATTTCGTTACCGACCTTGATGGAGCAGCGAGAGTTCTCCATCGTCATCCTGCTCAGTCTAACAAGTTTTGCAGGAATGTCGAAACTAGACATGGCGCTGTATAGCTCGTCTCTATGCACGCTGTAATATGCGGCCTTAAAATCGACAAATAAGTGGTGTGTGTCGATTTGCATATCTTGTGTCTTTCGAGGATCTGCTGTATCGTAAATATTTGTTCGATGGTGGACTTCCTTGGCCTGAATCCACACTGATGACGACCGATCAGATTGGTGACGAATGGTTTCAGGCGTTCACACAGAAGCGCAGCATAGATGTTATCCCTTGATAATTGGCGCAGTCAAATAGATTTTCCTTCTTATGGATCGGGTTTTTATCCGACCATTTCAGCAAGCAGACCATCTCCCCCAGGAGCTTTGTTGGACTTCAGTCTCGATACCGCTATTTTGAATTCGTCTAGATCGGGGGGACGGAATTCTCTTCTGTCATTGTCCGTTGTGTTGAGTAGAACAATTTACCTAACGCTGCGACTCTACTACCAATTGTCCATTCTTGTCCCAACAGATAATTGTGTCACCCTTTGGTAAAACTTTCGGAAATCACTCCTGCCATAGGACCTATCTATATCCTCGATTCCGCTTCTCAGTGCCTTCCTGCACTCGTTGTCACCAAGGGTTTTTCCTGGGTGGTATTGTAAAACACAGCATATCAGTTGAGGCTTCTCTGATGGCTTTTTGACAACGTTTCAATTCTTCGTCTATTGTTTGTGAGACTCGATCGGCAAAGTTCCTGGCAGTCTGTTGCGATTGTAGCTTTTCGACATCTTCCTCGACTCTGTTGTTCTCTTGATATCCGTGTCCTTACCTTGGCTACAACAAAGAAATGGTCCGAGTTGATATTGGCTCCTCGGAACGTTGGGAAATCAAAGAATACTGAAGGAGTGTCTGACATCGATTGCAACGTGATCAATTTGGTTCACGGTTGATTGATCAGGGGACCGCCACTAGCCTGAGCTCGTTTTCGGACGTAGTGTCGTAAGTAGGCTGTGTTTACCGATGACTTTTGGTCTTTATTCAGCTTAGTATAAAATCTTCTGGAACAATTTTGGTGTCGTAGCTGGGTCATTGATCGTACGATCTTTCTGGAATATCATTCCTTGTTCTCTGTGGGTAAAAATCAGACTGAAGCCTTGATGCAGATTTTTACATACTTGAAGGCTAAAGCTTTTTTGGTAAGTCTGCTTCGAACAACAAACCCGCATCAAAACAAGCACTGGTATCGCTTTCAGTAGAAATCGCCGTAGTAGGTATCGCAGTTTTTCATCCGGCTTTTGCAGGGTCCATCCGATCGCACCTCATAGATTACTGTAGTGTCTGCGTAGTAGGCTCCTAGGGCCTTCATCAGCTGCACGTGGTCTTTTAAGCACGTTCAGATTCGAAAGTTGTTGTTGAATCTTCCGTATCCGAGGTTTGTCGTCGATTCATAGATAAACATTTTTTACACAGTGGGGAATTTACATCCGTGCGAAACCTTCGAACCTAAAGGAAAAGGAGAACCCATCTCTTTTAAACTCCTGCACGGAGGGCCGCTGCATGCATTGGTTTACCTTTGATTGATATCTAGACGGCGCAACGTGAAGGGTGTTTAACGACTTGACCCGTGCATTCACAGGGATCGTTGCTGGCATCTCAGCTGGTTGAGAGCAATAAACAACTTTACCGTGCATGCACAGGCATATGTTCTCCATCACCTTTAATCATTGGGCGAGTGAATTTACCTCCAAAATAATGTGATATTTCACCTTTGGAATATTTCCTGTGGAGACTTTGGATAGCTTGAAATCCAACATTTACCGCGTTATTAACGTCATACTGAAAAAAGTTGGGGAAAGATTGGATTGGATTGAAAAAAGTTGGGGAAAGTTGGGAAAGATTGCGCTTTGTTCGAAAAAGCTGCAGCGAGCACATGCCAGAAATCATATTTGTCATAAAATTATATTTTGAAAGAAACCAATATAGTGGTCATTACAACTATCCGTTTTATTTCCAAGACCTATACACTTCCATTTCAAAATCCCCTATTCATTTAAGATATGACCTGAAACCTTTTAATTCTTCTCTGACATTTTGGTATTTTAATAAACATACTTACGCATGGATTACTGGATCACTATTACCACTGACACTTGTTTTATATTCATACAAATTTTCGATAGATCAAACTTTTGAATTAATATGTATTACATATTATGGCGCATCAAACATTTTCTTCTCCTCATCAAATCGTTGCAGGCTGATCTCCTCGCCATTTACGAAAACATTCGACTGGTTTCGAATGAGGTTCAAATGCAATTTGCATAATTTTATATTCATTTCATAATGTCTCGTTTATTTTTTTGTACTACGCTATGGTATTACACGGTGTCTTCGAAGGCTGTACAATGTCTCATGCAACCACTAGGCTAAACAAATAGCTAATGGTTTATAATTTGCGTGGCAGGATGCGCCTTGTATTCCACCATTTACATTATCATCCCGCGCCTATCTCCTGCAATGTCTCATCAAATTGCAATATCTGAATACCGAGAATGAAGTTACTCTGTCTGCGGGGACATCTTATTAACTCACCCCTGCTGATGGGCCCTTGCTTTACTTATCATTTATGATTTATTTATACAATATGTTTTGATATTAATATGTGGGTGCGTGGCACATTGGGGCGATGCTATCGATTTGAATAATTTTCCAATATATTACGCCGATAGGACTAATTTTTCGTCGACGCTATGATTGGAAACTTATTTGGAAATTTTTGTTGTCCTATTTGTTGTTGTAAGATGAAGAAGGTGAGTTTACATGAAGTACAAAGAGGAGAAATACAAAGAAAATTTTGCTGCACTTCTTGAGGTCTCGTTCGTCAGGAAGCTTTAACAACTTTAATTTTTTTTGTCTGTGAATAAATAATACCTTACATATTTTACTGAAGCCATAAATTTAAATATGTATATAGTTCCGTAGTTGAACATCAACTGGGATTCACAGGTTATCTGTTTGAATACGCGAGTTCACTCTTTAATCGAATTTCCGTCTCAGCAGTAGAAATTCGTACACTCAAAGATAAGGAAAAGATGTAAAATTTTAAGATTTTTTTTTGTGATTTAAAAGACTATCCTTCTTGTTTCAATCCATGCAGTTGCGACAGAGCATGTGATTGGAAATGGAAAGGCACATAACGATAGGAACCGCTGTAAGGTTCTTAAGCTGTTAAACAAATCAATCGTTTTGGGTTTGTTTTAGTTGTGCTACATTGTTCTAGATTTGAAACAGACTGTATTTGAAAATTGTAAATAATTTTAATGAATAATGGGCATAATCACTTCCAGCTCTGATTCCCTTCTAGCCAGCACATCTGCTATCCCATAATCATCAAAACAACTGAATCCAGTCAAGGAAAGTCGTTGATAGGGAGCAAAGTGTACAACGATACATTAAGTAGACAAATATTTTTCGAATGTACAGCGTGCTTTTTTAAATCGGCCACTGGTTTGGTGAATTTAAACTTGGTCATACGCCATACTCTGGTCGCCCAAACGAGGTGGTTATACCGGAAAACGTAAAAATAAGTCCAAACAATTGTATTGACAAACCGTAAGTGAAGTTGCAGGAGGTAGCTGAAAATCTAAATAAAGTCTTTGTTTTGCATGAATATTTGTCTATGAGAAAGCTGTCTTCGTGGGTGTCGCGTGTGGACCAAAAACAATAACGAGTGCTTTCGAGCACTGTTTGGAGTTTTTTCGGCGATAAAAGATATTTTTGCATCGATACGTAACGATGGAAAAAAAACTTGAATGCACTATTACACGCCTGAGTAAAATTGGCAGTTAGTTGAGTGGATGCTAGGCGATGAACGTGTCCCAAAGCGCCCAAAAGCGCAACAGATTGCTGGCAAGGTTATGACGTCCGTATTTTAAGATTCGTACGATATTTTGTTTATCGACTACCTTAAAAAAGCGTCATGCAATGTGTCAAGTCATTGGTTTTAAAAGCAAAAGTGCAGGAATTAGACCTCGAGTCGGTCCCACACCCACCCTATTCTCCAGATTTAGCACCCGCACCTACCTGTTCGCAAACATAAAAAAATCGGAACGAGATTTGGCTCAAATGAGCAGGTAAACCCCGAAATAAATGCCTATTGTCGGGCCAAAGATAAATCGTTTTTCAAGAATCGTGTCGAAATGTTAGGGAGAAGATAGAATGATTTGTATTACTCCTGGAATAGTAAATTAATAAAATTGAATTTGACAGAAAAAACTGTGTTTTCTTCATAAGACCGGGAACTTATCACCCGATGTGTTATGTTCCACGTCGATCGAGCTTTATTTAATCGAAAAAATATGCACCGTGGCGTTGTGGGTATGTTCTTCGTGGGTGTGTATGTGGGTATGTTTACGCATTAGTCATTCAGTCTAGTTTCAATTTCTAGTACAGAAGAAGTAATTTTCAAATTTCACGCCTAAAGAGTATAACTGTGTAGAAAAGCTTCTTACTCTCGCCGTTCGGAGTCGGCATTAAACTGTAGGTCCCCTCTACTCGTGAGAGACAATAGCACGCATAACCAGCGTTCCCGGAAAAATATTTTTCAAAGTCTCACCAGTGTTAATAAAAAGTATCATTTTGAGTCCCTGGGTGCCAAAAACGGAAATATACCAAAATATACGTAATGAAATGCACAATATCGTCAAAAACCGCTATAATTCTTTTAAACGTATAGCTTTCTTTTCAATTATAATATTTTATATAGCTAGCCTGCTCTTGCTCATAGTTTAAATTTCAAAGCTAACAAATTATGACAGATAAAAGGTGATCGTTTTTTTTATGTGTGGTCAACATTGTTGCGAATGCAGCGATTGTTTTATAAACGTTGACTTAAATATGTAAATTTTTCAAATTTTTACCAGAGAGTAATTTTCAATCTTAAAGTGTTACAGTGCCACTTCAGTGAAAAAGTGCCACTTTGGCAACGTTGCGCACAACACGAGTGGTTGCTGAGAAGCTAGAATGAGAAGCACTGTGAGCGTCAAAAGAAAGTGTACACTTAGGTGGTGATATATTTAAAGACTAATAAAAGCGGTTCCACACCTCCCATTTTTGAAATTTTTGATGTTTTGAAAGGTTTTTTATTTATTTTATATTTATCTAATAACAAAATAAAACGGATTGGCAAACAACAAAATAAAAAAATTCAATAAAAAATAACAAAAAATACTTAATTTTTTTCGCGTCAAAAAAGTGTACATTAAACAAAGGAACTAAACAACTCAAAATTAGTACTTAAAGAGAGATTTGATTTTCCTTTCTATGGCCAGAAAAAGATCTGCTGAGTAATTCAAACCCCATCTTGTATAAACGTCACTGACTTATCGAACATTCTTTGTATCACTGGAACTACGTCTAAAACGTCAAAGAGATAAAAATTATAGAACACTAATTTCAAAACTTTACAAAATTCATAGATTCTTTCTGATTTCTTTGGAATATCACATCAGATACGTTTTTTCTTAAACTACAAGTCCACATTCCCTCGTTTTGAGTACACTTGTACTTCTGGAAAACGGTTATCTTTAAAGACGAATCAAAATTTAACATCTATGGGTCAGATGGCCGTCAAATGGTCTGACGAATATAATACAATATAACATACCTTTCACTTTGTTTAGTTATTTACTAAATTGTTTCAGTTGACCAGGTGTACGTATATGAGTCTGATGTACTTCATGTAGGCAAACAACTGTTATAAGTTAGTACTCAACTAATAATTGCAACTCCCAAATCAATTAAGAATTCACTTGTCAGATCGAATCCACACTGGACTTGAATATGTACATATTATTAAATTTCACAGGAAAAAAAGGAATCCGAAATCGTTTCCGGCAAGACGAAAACTCACACACCCCTCGTCGATAAGTCGGCATTCAGGAAAACGAACCGTGTCCCGGAGATAGTGTATTACTTTCAATGTGTGAAAATCTTATTTGGCATTGCCTAAAACTCACTTGACCATGCATCCCCTAGGGATAGTCTCTCAAATTGACAGGAATTGAAGGGAGTTTCTCTTCAATTTAATACGTACCACCACTGCGTGGGTTCTTTGCTTATGCAGTGCAAATACAACAGAGGAATTGTATAAGGATATCTTGAGTGTGGAATGGCCGGCATGGAATGGGCCAAGGTTAAATTGGATTGAATAACATTACTTACGCATTTTGACGTAAGAATACATTTTTTTCTTTTACTTCTGTTGAATGGTGCAAAAAGGATAATTTATGCGTGCAATAAATTTTTTTCTTACTTGATAGAAGTGTGTGGGGGTTTCTGCAAATTTGACTCAAATTGTCTTTGTGTGTGGAGGTAATTAAATCAAACTATGGAGTCCATCATATATTTGGTTACTCAAGCGTTATAGAAGTAATCAAAGGCGATTATTTCTTGTACAGTGTAAACCTGAAATACAGGAGTTACAACAATAATAATGGCGGCGCTACCGTCCGTTATGAACTTGGGCCTAGTTTCTCACCAACCACTCGTGCTATTGTTCTCTCATGAGTGGAGGGAACCTTAAGATTAATGCCGACTCTGAATGTCGAGATTGAAATGCTTTTTCAGACAATTATACTATTTGAGCATTGTCTTCTTCTTCTTCTTCTTCTTCTTCTTAGGGCGCTACAGTCCGAGGTGGACCTGGGCCTCACTCAACATGCCTCTCCAGCCAGCACGATCTTTCGCCAGCTGTCTCCAGTTTCGCACACCAAGCCGGCAGAGGTCCCCCTCGACTTGTGTGCGCCACCTTATTCGTGGACGTCCTCTGTTGCGTTGTCCCACAGGCTCAGAGTCGAAGACTCTTCGGGCCGGAGCTAAGTTGTCCATACGCTCTACATGGCCTAGCCATCTTAGGCGTTGGATCCGTAGACGCCTGGCTAGACTCATGTCGCTGTACAGCCCATACAGTTCGTGGTTGAATCTTCTCCTCCAAATGCCATCAACGCCAACAGGACCAAAGATCGCGCGCAGAACTTTTCTCTCGAAAAGACCAAGAGACTGTTCATCCGCTTGGGATATTGTCCATGCCTCTGCCCCGTACAGCAGGACTGGGATAATCAACGTCTTGTATAGTGTAAACTTGGTCTTTCGAGACAGGGCTCTACTACTCAATTGCCTTTTGAGCCCATAAAAACAGCGGTTGGCAAGAGTAATTCTGCGTTTGATCTCGGTACTGATGTTGTTTGTACTGTTAACCGCGGAGCCAAGGTAGACGAAGTCCTTTACTACCTCAAAGTTATAGCTGCCTATGGTGACGTTCTGGCCAAGTCGTCGATGTTGTGCGTCCTTTCTCGATGACAGCATATTCTTGGTTTTGCCCTCGTTCACCGCCAGACCCATTTTAGCCGCTTCCGTTTCAATCCCAGCAAACGCATCATTGACGGCTCGCTGTGTTCTCCCAATCACGTCAATGTCATCCGCGTAAGCTAGCAGTTGAACGGACTTTTGGAAGATCGTGCCTCTTGTGTTGGCCAGTGAGTTTTGCACGATCTTCTCAAGAACGATGTTAAAGAAATCACATGACAGCGCGTCGCCTTGTCTAAAACCTTTTTTGACATTGAAGGTCTCGGTGAGTTCGTTACCGACCTTGATGGAGCAGCGAGAGTTCTCCATCGTCATCCTGCTCAGTCTGACGAGTTTAGCAGGAATGTCAAAACTAAACATGGCGCTGTATAGCTCGTCTCTATGCACGCTGTCATATGCGGCCTTGAAATCGACAAATAGATGGTGTGTGTCGATCTGCATTTCCTGGGTCTTCTCCAGGATCTGCCGCAGTGTGAAAATTTGATCGATGGTGGACTTCCCGGGCCTGAAACCACACTGGTAAGGACCTATCAGTTTGTTCACGAATGGTTTCAGGCGTTCACACAAAACGGCAGATAAGACCTTATAGGCGATGTTAAGGAGACTTATCCCTCGATAGTTGGCGCAGTCAAAGGGGTCTCCTTTCTTGTGGATCGGGCAAAAGATACTGAGATTCCACTCATCGGGCATGCTTTCCTCCGACCATATCTTACAGATGAGCTGGTGCATGCGCCCTACCAGATCACCTCCAGCTGCTTTAAACATTTCGGCGGGCAGACTATCTGCACCAGCAGCTTTATTAGACTTCAGTCTCGATATCGCTATCTTGACTTCGTCTAGGTCGGGGGGACGGTATTCTCTTCTATCATCGTCCGTTGTGTTGAGTGGAACATTCTGCCTGACAGCGGTATTTGTGTCCTCATCGCCGTTCAACAGTCTGCATAAATGATTTTTCCAAATTCTCAGTATCGACTGCGAATCTACTACTAGCTGTCCATTTTCGTCCCGGCAAGCTTCTGTCCGAACTTTATATCCATTCGATAAAAGTTTTACCCTTTGGTAAAACTTTCGGACATTCTTCCTGAGAAGCCGGTTCTCTTCCCTTCTTCTCTGTTCGTAGAGCTCACGAACAGCTCTCGTGGTTCGATGCAGCGTTGCCCGGTAGGCTTCTTGCTTTGCTGCATGTGCCTGCCTGCACTCGTTGTCAAACCAGGGGTTTTTTCTTGTTGGCGTTTTAAAACCCAGCACATCAGTAGCGGCTTCTCTGATGGCTCTTTGACAACGTTTCCATTCTTCGTCTATTGTTAGTGCAGGCGGCGTCGAACTTTCGGAGAGTTTCAGGGAGACTCGATCGGCAAAGTTCCTGGCAGTCTGTTGCGATTGTAGCTTTTCGACGTCAAACCGTGGTTGGCTTCCTCGACTCCGTTCTTCTCTCGATATCCGTGTCCTTACCTTGGCTACAACAAGGAAATGGTCCGAGTCGATGTTGGCGCCTCGGAACGTTCGGACATCAAGAATACTGGAGGAGTGTCTGACGTCGATCGCAACGTGATCAATCTGGTTGACGGTTGAATGATCAGGGGACCGCCAGGTCCCTTTATGGATGTTGAGGTGTGGGAACTGCGTGCTAGTTACAGAGAGGTTACGCCCCGTAACAAAGTCCACCAGCCTGAGTCCGTTTTCGGACGTGGTGTCGTGCAGGCTGTGTTTACCGATGACTCTAGCAAAGATGTCCTCTTTACCCAGCTTAGCGTTGAAATCTCCTAGAACGATCTTGGTGTCGTAGCTGGGGCATTGATCGTACGTTCTTTCTAGGAGATCATAGAAGTCATCCTTACTATCGTCATCTTTGTCCTCCGTTGGGGCGTGGGCATTTGAGCATTGTCAGTGACTCGAAAGAGGTGGAGTCGTGAACAATATTCTTTTAAAAAAGTATTGCTTCTTCTGGGATCTGAACATACCCACAACCTCCACCTTCTTTTACATGATCTACCACTCCAAAACGTGCATTTGAAGTAAGTATCTTGATTCTATTCGAAGAGTGACTTAAAAGGAGGACAAAATAGTTTGTTGTTTAAATAACTGTAAAATTGAGTTAGAATTTTGTTGAAAGGTGGAGACGAAATGTGAATAGTTCAATATTTAAATGGGAAATCTAGGGTAGTTGAAAAATGGTGTTCTCTTTTATTTCAAAATATATTATTAATAACTACCTTTTTGAAGTGCTTTCAAAAAGCTTAAGCTTAAAGTAGGTTTCTACATCCTTTCACACCGAGAGTATAGAAATATGACTTATTGTGTAATAAATTCAAAAAGAAAACGTGTATGTGCTTTTTTTTTAATTTTCTTTTTTTTTTCAAAAACTACTATTTTTTCGAATTTTTATAATTTGGTCAATTTGATTTACAGTTTGATCTATTTGTTTACATTAGAGTTTTCGAATGCCTTTTACATGTTGGCTATAAGCTGTAAAGTGGCGAATCCGAAAGGAGTATAAAAAAGTAGAGACGGTAAAAAAAACTCGAATTCGGAAAGAAGATTGGAACTTACGAATATTGTTGATCAATCGCAGCCGTGCTTCGCCATCTAAAATGATGGTCATATTGCTCGGAGATTCTTTAACAATCCAAATGTCGTTTCTGAAACTTTGGGTATCGACCAAGTGAAAATTGAAAAACTATACAATTCTAGTAGTAATTTGAAGTGAAAAATTCAAAATGCTAACAAACGATATTGCCAAACTCATTGTTAATGCCTATTCTTGATTTTATATGCCTCCAACAGTGCATCAACTTCTAATCAATAATCGTTGGATAATTATTTGAAGCCCAAGAGAAACAAAGATTTTCAAAAATATCGCGAAAAATATTCTAGAATTTTTTTCCGGAAAGAAGAGTAATCTAAATTCTGTTGACTCGCGATAACAAGAACAATTAAAATCAAGCTAGTTTACGTTTGCGAGAGAGTTCACGTTTGCGAAGATTGAATTTTAACAAAAGAACAGAATAATCTCGCGGTGGATATTCATTCAAAATGTGTTTCATTTCACAAATTAAAAATAATTAGTTTTCAGTATTACATAAATGTCTTTTTAATTAATTTCTGTTTATTTTTAACTAAAATTTATTACATATGTGCATATAATGCAAAAAACGACGAAGTACAGACCAAGATTGACAAATTCCAAATTAAAATGCAGCTAATTAAAATTTTTCTGTTAACTTGGTACGAAAATTGTCATTCATGTTTTGGAGCGGGCATGATTTGTTCACGTTTTAGAGATGTCAAAGTAAAAATAAATCTGTTCACGTTATCCGGAGTTTATAGCTAACGCAAGTCGAATATTTAAATAATTAGTCCATATATTTAAAATTAATACTAATAATACTAATACACTTATCACAACTCCTCTTCAAAACTTATCTGAAAGCAGAGTATCTAAGTACTAAAAATAAATAAAAGAAATGTATATGAATGTGCATTATTAATTTTTATTTGAAAACTGTTAAATCATAATTAAATCATAAAAACGTGAAATTGAAAATAAAAAAATGTGTTTTTAAAAAAGCAAAAAAGTTTCACTTTTGCTAATTTATCACACGAATTTATTCCAGTTTGTGTGGCGGTTCGGTAATCCCATGTGATTTTTTTCCAAATGTGACAATTTTGTAAAATTACGGTGAATAGCGGTCTCAAAGTCTCAAATGGTCAGCCATGTTGGGTGTAGTATGGTGCAAGGGATCTATAAATTTTGGAGCACAGAATCAGAACCACGAAAAGTTGCGACAGTTTATACAAGGTGGCCCAAAATTAATCATACAATTTTGTTTTTGAATTACTTTTAACTAAATAAAAAAAAAGATTTTTAGTGATGGAAATCTTTACTTGGCCCTTTAAAATTTTGTTTGTTAAGTGCAAAAGATGACATCCATCAAGTGGCTGCCACCAATGTTGATTCACATTTGTGCCCGTTTTATCGCATTTTCCATGACTTACCACAAGAGTTCAGGTAATAACTGTTGGCATTCTTGTCGAATATCCTCCTTAAGGGTTGCGATTGTCTGAGATATGTTGGCATAAACGCGCGACTTCAAGTAGCCCCAAAGAAAGAAGTCTGGGATGGTTAAATCGGTCGATCTTGCTGGCCATGTCAAATCGCCAAAACGGGAGATTACGCGACCACTTTAGTGGAAATGCGCTTAGTCGCTCATGATGATTTTCGACACAAAATTGTCGTCTGGTTGATGTTTCCTCGTTCTCAGCGACATCGGCAGCCACAGTCGCAATATTCTCGGCCGAACGGCCAGTCCGGTGGCGGCCACGCTCTGCATGATCTCCTGTCGTTCCAGTCTGTTCGAGTCGACTAGCTAAGCGCCGGAATGATTCCCTAGTTGGCGCGACAAGATTAGGACATCGACGTCGACTGCGCTAACACCACCGACCAATTATTGGTAAAAAAAATCGGCACAATTTTTCCACGCTCTTGAGGAGTATAGCGCTCCAGTGCTTGTCTGTTTGTATACTGCAGCTGTCTATTTCGACGTACGACGCCATTTGCAAAAATTATAACATCTTCCGATAGGATGATTAATTTTGCGCCACGTTGTATATAGCTTTCTCAGAAATGGAAAACTTATGTACGTCTATGTTGTTGTTGAGATGTTCCTCATTAATATTGTCCATATTTCCATCTGTCATTTTGATCAATATCGGACTATTCTAACGTGTTTCAAAAATCAATTTTTTTGATTTACTATGCTGTTCTTTTCTGTCTATTCATCGTAAAAACTGTTTATGAGATTCAGTTTCGCATGGTATTGCCGTTTGTTTGATCGAGAATAAGGTGAATATTCAAAGGAAACGTATCAAAGTAAGAATTATCAAAATGGTTAAATATACATTTTAGAGGGGTAAAAAAAGCATTAATGATGTTAAGAAATAACATCATTAATGCTTTTTGCAACATCGATGTTTCGTTCATAAACCGATACATCGCCGATACATCGACGGCAAAATTGTCAAACATCGACATCGTTCATTCACTTCGTTAAACATTCCCAAAATGTGTTATATATAAAATGTGCTTGTATTCTTGTAATAATAATGGGGTGTAATCTTTTACACCTACACCTGCTAGAGATGCGCAGTACAATGTAACTTTTTGCATATCTTAGCCTGTCCTTTTTTAATATCCTACTCCGAACCTCCAAGTGGTTTACTTTGGGCATCGAGCAACCCTGAAGGAGACCGGGTATACAACTCCTATGGAACTGTGGGCTAATCGGAGAGGGCTCATGTTTCGTCATGTATTGGCTGGATGCGTAAGCATGGCAGACCTTGTGTCAACAGCCAAACTAGCGCCTGTTCACCAACGGGGTGCGGCTGGGAACGGGTGTCGGTCTTTGAGCAAGCGACTCGCTATATAAACGTGCATGAAGGGCCCGCTCCGGAACCCAAATCCCGAATCGTAGAATCCTCCAACGTTACTTTGGCTTTTTCGTTGGCCCGATAAGCCACAAAGTAAAAATTCAATCATCAACGAAACGGAAGACGGAGAAGGTTTTTGGGTTGAAACTGGTACGACTAGTATGTTTTGTTGTTTAGGTATAGTACATCGTAAATATAGCCAACAATTCGTGTGATGTAGAATATAAATAAAACATCGGAAAAACATCGATGTATCGTTGTTGATACCGATGTTTTTTTAACATCGATGTTTGTCCTGGAACTATCGATGTTTCAAACATCGATGTTTTTAAGAACGATGTTTGCATCCCTACGTCTGCTTAAATATTTTAAGGTAGATGAAGATTATCTGTTTGGAGACATGCTCCAGCTCATCTGTAAGATGTGGTCAGGGGCAAGCACGTTAATGAATGGAATCTCAGTATAGTTTTTCCGATAGAAAAAAGCTGTTCAAATGTGTTGCAGACGCTTGGCAGGGCCTCTGAGGCAGCTTCGTTGACGGTGAGAGTGGCGGGAAGCTTCCGTGGTTGCACGGCTAAGCTCGTCAGAAGGAGTGATTCTTAACAGAAGATACCCGTATTTACACAAATGAAGACCTTAATCAACTTGGAGCGCGTAACAGGAGACTTGTAGCAATGCTAAATAGGCTTATTGATTAAGACTCAAGTCCAAACCGAAGTGTAATTTTTAATATGTTTTAAGCGTTATTCCGGCGTGTTTTTTATGATAAAATAGTACAGCATGCTAACAATATACTACTCTGCCTTATAGCACCTATCGTTAATTAAAATAATAAAATCTATGAATAGCTATCAAAATCGATCTAGGAACTAAAATTAATTTGAATAAAAAGATCGACGAGTTTTAGGTAATCCTCTCCCATATGTGCTTGACTGAAGCATACAAGCACTCACGAAACAGTGACTGTGGCAGGTACTCCGCAGTACATTAAGAAAATTTAGTAAGTTAAAATTTGATTTCTTGGAAATATTCTTAACCTTCATAAGACAATTTGAACTGTATCCACCTCTAGATGAATCAGTATTTAATTAACAATAACAATAAGTTATTTACTTCTGGTCCCGTGTCGTTCATCTTACAACGCGCACAAAGCCCTAAACCAAAATCCACCCCACATCCATCTTCTAATTCAAAAGCCAACCAAAACAAAACAAAGCACCCTTCGAATCTTAGTCACCTAAAACAAACAGCAAATTTGCTTATCAAGATTTGCATTTTAAAGGCAATTTCCTTTGCCCCCGTGGAAAAGGATTGGGGGTTACTTCGTCAGGTTTCATTTACTTACTTCCTCACAGACGGTATTGAGGTATAATTAACCTAAGGGCATGCTCCAGCCTCTGGCGCTAATGACAACTGAGGGCAAGTCTGCGTTCGTTCCAAGGAAGCTTCGGATAATAATTTGCAATTTAAAGTAGATATCCAATGAAACGTACCTCAAGTAACAGATAATCTTTCCCCACAAACTTATTTTCTAAACTTAAAGGTGTTGCTGTGAACTTGAGCATTTACACTTCACCTTCAAACAAAATTGCACACTTCATTGTTGTTTTCCAATAAATTTCGAATCACATCTTTCGGTAATAAAAAAAGTGCATTGTGCTCAGGCTTATTGTGAACGCGTTCCTATGGAAAGACTGAATTCAAAGGACTGTCGAAGATTAAAAAGTGTTTATGGCTTTTGTTAAGGACTTTTTTGTGTTAGCTGTCACTTTTTATTCATTCAGGGGGCCTGATACCAGGGGTTGGCACATAATTGAAAGATCATAAATCTTTCGAGTGAGCTTATGAGGACGGGTATGTGAGCAAAAGTGCGGCAGGAGCACCCTCTTAATTCAAATTGAGCTGGGGATTAACTTTTACCGCGCGTAGATTTGAGCGGTCGGCCTCATTACAAATTCGAATTTAATTGTTCGAATTTGTTTTTCTTGTCTTACGTCGCCAGAAGAACACCCTTGTGCAGTGCGAAGTTTTAATGACTTTGAATACACTACACTCTAAGTAGATCCTAGGTTATCGATTACTCGAACGAAAGAATAGCAGGGTCAGGAAACACGAACGGACAAAAAAAAACAAAAACAAATCTGTTTTTTATGGTAATTGAAGTTTTTATTGTTTCACCTTTCTCTCAAGTTTTTTTTTTCGATTTTTTTTTGTTTTCACTTGCGTTTTGCTAGATTTGGTGTACAGCATCGTTTTTCATTTCCTAATAAAAAGAAATGACTTTTCAGTCGATTAATCTTCCAACCGTGTTATTGCTATTTGAGGTGAATTGGGGTGGACAAGTGTTTTTGTTTTTTTGTTTTTTGCTGAGATCTAGACCGTGAGCAGATGGATTCAAATTAAATATTTCTGTGCAACAGTTTTTGTAATCATGGGAAAATCGAAATATCGAGTGTCTTATCATATCCTGCAAAGCGATTCCTATTTTTAAGTCTTCGATGAACATCTATGGAATAGACAGAAGAACGTACACATAAAGCAGACCTCAGGAATGTGTAAAAGAAAAAATATAAATAAAATAATCAGTGGCAGCATACAGTGAGTGTCATTAATATTCGGTTTTTTTTCTATTAATACCTTCAAATATTGAAAAACATTAATTCACAGTGAAATCATCTTTGTTTTCTATTGAAAATTCACAATTTATTTTAACAAAACTTAAAGTATTTCAGCAAAAATTTTCCTCTTCTTTGCAAGTTAATTTTTTTGGCTGGCTCAACTGTTTTATCGATTCAATCCTACCCTCATTTTTATAGCGTCGAACAATATCACCTACAGTATTTGGCTCATACCTATAATTTCATTAATTTTTTGGTACGTTTTTCCCTTTTTATGGTGTTACCAAATCTAGCTTTAGCTTTTCTAATGAAGAATTGTTTCCCTTACGACCCATTCCTTTTTTCCACAAAACAAAATTCTCTTGGCGATTACTAAATGGAAACTTTAGTAATGCCCAGCAGCTGATATTTGAACTTAATTATTAAATCATAAACCGTTATCCGAAGAAAATGTAAAATTTTTTAACAGAAAAAAAAAGAAACGAATATTATTGGAACATACATTTACACTTCGTGTGTCCAAGCGATTATCGCTCTATCCAGTAAAGAATAAAACACAACCTTTTTTGTGTTTTGTGAAAAGAGTAATGTTATAATCTATAATATAATAATAATACAAATACGCGCCGTGGCGTAGTGGGTAGGTGCGTCGACTATTACGCTCGAGGTCGTCGGTTCAAATCTTCAAAAAAAACATCAAACATTTTTTTCACGGCTCCACCTCTTTCGAGTCACTGACAATGCTCAAAGAGTATAACTGTTTAGAAAAATCTTTTCAATCTCGCCGTTCGGAGTTGGCATTAAACTGTAGGTCCCCCCCACTCGTGACAGAACAATAGCACGCACAACACGAGTGGTTGCTGAGAAGCTAGGCTCAAGTCCATCTCGGACTTTATCGCCGCCATTATTATTATTATTATTATTATTATTATTATTATTATTATTATAATATAATAAAATATTCATAGTAAACCTAAAACTTAGAATGAAATCATTTCTTTAAATGGCCTAAGAAATAAAAACCGAATATTAATGGCGCTCACTGTACTTTTCTTATCATCGTCCGGTTAGAACCACATTTTCCAAATGAATTTAGGAATCTCTTTCTGGGCGCTGTGATTCCAACTGGAAATTCGATTCGGCGAATTTTGGCCATGGCGATTGCGTAAGTGTGAGCAAGAAAGTTTCGCTGATAGACCACTTTTATGCTTTTAACAAAATTATTTTCTCGCACCTATTCTGTAGTAAAATGAGAAAAATTTTAATTTATTCAGATCCGATGGTGAATCATTCATATTCCGAAACCAAACGAGGAGTTGAAAGAATGCAGAGCCACGGTAAAACATGGCGGTGGCTATGTACCCAAGTAAATGTACAGGTTCTTTATTGATCCACTGTAATAGCTAGATATTATCAAATTATGTTGTGTTATATGCTCACATTATAGTTTTCCTTTTACAAATAACTGATAAATAAGTTTGTGACTACATTCGCCATTCGGTTGATGAAGTCCACCTTCTTCCTACTTTTTGCCTTAGTGGCCGACATGGCGTGGGTAAGTGAGTTGACATCGACGCAGAAAATCTGGATTATTCGGGACACAACAAATTTCATATTCACGGCATCACACCATTCGAGGCACTGACAATGCTCTAAGAGTATAATCGTAACTTTCTAAACTTCGCCGTTCAGTTCGCGTTTAACTGTAGGTCTCCTCTATTCGTGAGATACACCCATAAGCTCCGCTATCTTCAGTACCATTTGTGCAACGTGTTCGGTATTAACGATGGTAATAGCAGCTTTTGCCTGTCCTGAAACCTTATTATCAGCCAAGCTTGTACGACCGCGTTTCAAATTTCCTGGCTATATTTTCACGACGCACATGAGCAAAGTTATTGAAAACATCATAAACTCGAAATAAATCTAAAAAAATTGTCTCTAAAGTGCACTATACTCCATTTTCTCCACTCGTAAGGGAACAATAGCACGCACAACACGAGTATTTGCTGAGAAGCTGAGCCAAGGTCGACCTCGGATTGCAGCGTCGCCATTATTATCATATTATTATTATTATACTCCATTTTCAGGATTATTTTTAGCAAACTGGTATAAACCCTTATGGTTTCACTTCACCGTCCTGCCTGTTCTAGGCTTGGTTTGAGAAATTATTCCGTACTTTTTGTTTCAAAGTCTCACTTTCCCTCACCTTCAGATTTAACGCCAAAGTGACAAAAAATCGGGAAAATAGACCATTCTGTTTCGGATGGCTTTAGAGCTATTGGTCAAACCTTTTGGCAATGCAGGAAGAGGTACTTGTGAACACATTGTGATGTCCAGATGGGAAATAGAAAAGCCCATTCCATCCGTACCCTAGGTTAGGTTAGGGGACTGCTAGTGCATTCACCAGCACACTTAGACCATGTTGGTCCATTGTGATACCCACAGTCAGACTACTACCACTGATCGACCGCTCCAGTGATAGTGCCGTTAATTTGATCACAACGGCAAATGGTTACTGGACCAGATTTGAAAAATCGGATAAAAGCGTATTAACTTTGCTTTCACTGGGATTCGAACCTGGGACACCTCTAACTTAGGGCAGGCACTTAACCAACTGCGCCATCCAGTCTTTAGGGCAAGAATCCGTACCCTAACGCCATAAAGCTTCTTCACAAAAGGCTTCCCGAGTTAGAGTTACAATAATAATAATAATAATAATAATAATTGTGGTTCTGCAGTCTAGGGTGGACAAGAGCACCACAAATAAATTATCGTAAATCATTAGAGGAAGTGAAAAATAGATAATGATACTTAAAGAGTCTTGTTGATTGTTGCGTACTCCAGGTACGTACTCCAGTCAAGTAGTTTGTCTACCTCGGGACAAATGTGAACTCCACAAACGACATCTTTGTGGAGATCCGACATTGGATCCCTCTTGGGATCCGACTGTTTTTTCTTTTGCCGGGAAAACGAAAACCAAAATCTTGTTTTACAAAATCCTAATCTTGTCAGTTTTGCTATATGAAGCCCAAAGCTTGACGATAAGCAGGACTGCAAAACAGATTCTGTTCCATCTGCCAGGAAGGCGAATTAAGGAGAAGGCAAAACTGCGAATTCTACTAGCTGTACAAGGATGTGGACACAGTCCGGAAGACATAAATCCGTAGACTAAACTGACTTGGCAACACCGAGTCACTGAACACCAATGTTCCAGCTAAGAGTGTCTTCGAAACTAAGTTTCCTGGTTCGAGGAGTAGGAGCGAACGAACCTCCGATAAAAAAGCTCAGTGACCACCGAACTGGATTTTGATGACTGGAAGCAGTGTACCCGGGGCCGTCACCTATGGAAGGCGGCAATTGTTTAGGCTCAGACGATGGAAGGCGTCAATTGCTTAGGTTCAGACACTTCAGGGGTCATTGGCCTAATAGTTAAGTAGTAGGCCAAAGATAACCACATGAGAATTTTCAATTAAGTGACACCTTGCAATTAAGTATAATTCCTTTGCAATTAAGTATAAAGACGGTGCGACATACCATTTTCTCTGTAATTTGCAGGTTTTAACCGTACTCTGGAAGACTGATTGCCGACACTTGGGTTGTTTTTTAATTCACCAGAACCAGCTAATCTCGATTAACAGTAAAGAACTTCCAAGGTTATAGGTTTTGAACTAACACAAACACAAACATTTCATGTCATAATTAATTGCCGTTCTTTTTCAGTTGCGAAAAGAGATACGATTCTAGTAAATTAACTCCAGACGGTACAGCAGAGGATATCACTCACTGACGTAAAACCTCACACCACACGGACATGTCAAATAACGTAATCACACCCCCGAATTTATTACCCTCTCCCATATGTGAAAATATGTTATATCCGAACTAATATTCCAAAAGGACATCCCAGTCACACGAAAAAGAATTCAACAGGGGAAACGCCAAGATGTCGTCTATAAATCATATTCCTTGTTTCTGCCAAACCACCCCAACGCCATCACGACCGTAATCCGAAGAAATTTGTTCAATAAAGCACACCAAAGAATTCAACGTATTTCGTATTTCTTTTCCTTAACTCCTTGGACCAAATCAATGACTTGCAAGGGGAAGTGAACTAAAATCGATCTTTAAAGTTAGCACCTGAGAAGACGAATTTCGTTGCTAATTATAAACCACCTCTGCAGCAGAGCTTCGTTGCTCAGCTGATTAAAATAAATTACACTGGGCTCCCAGTGGATGAAAAATTAGCATAAACAAATTGGCATTTCTCGGGTAAATACGCAGCGGAAGGACAAACTTAAGCACTCATGACAATACTCAGCTAAATAAATACAAATCGAAACAATTAACGGTGAACTCTCAAGGTATCTGGTGTAGGCAGAAGTCAGCCACGATGTCCTTAATTCAATTTAAAATGTCGTATAAATATCCGAGGATTACTTACGACCACAAATGCAAACACATTGACGGATTCGCGTGGCGCTCATTTAAAATTCAGGACTTGTACGAGTTTCGTTAATTTCCTTTGACAGTGAAAATATACATATGAATGCTTGTGTATCCTCAATACAGACGAGGTCTGCCTGACTGGCAACCACATGTGATATACATAACCGACAACAACAACAGCGACTGGGCAAAATGTGCTCCTGTACACTGATGAGCATTTTTGTCATGCTGTAAATCATGATTACATTTAATTTAGACGTCAGATAGAGAGGGTGGAATGGCTGCCCCAGTATTGGTTCATTAAGTCACCAGTAACGTATCCCTCGCTGTAATAGTCTTATCATCAATTCCTATTCTTCTGAATTGTGGCTTGATGAAGGCGGGATCAACTGAGAATTTGGTGCAAGTACACAAAAATGTGAATTTTAAGATATATAAGCACGATAATTGTACGCACATAAATATTTAAGTCCAAGTAATGAACTTACAGCACAGTCTTTCACAGAAGATGAATCTAGTTTGATCTACGTGCAGAGTGTCCAGATAAGAAAGATAGGAAAAGAAATTCAAATAAAACAACAACGGTGTGTACAATTTTTGATGACCCAAGGCCATATGTGCGGCGTTATTCCGGCATCTTGAATGTTGGCCCCGAGCTCGTCCAATATGGTCGCCAACTTCAAGTGTTGCGTCACTTACATATATAGAATGTAGCCTCGTCTTGTTGGAACTATAAATATAATAATAATGGCGGCGCTACAGTCCGAGGTGGACCTGGGCAGAACTTTTCAGCAGCCGAGCTTGTTGGAACAATAGCTTGGATATATTGATGTTGCTGAGCACACACCACAGAAATTCGAAAACAGTTCAGGTGAGTTCGTAATTGCAACATTAGCGCAGTACTGCAACGTCAAGAGTTCTTAATTGCAAACATTTGGCAATAATGCTTTGCGTCACGTTCTAATACATGAAAACAACGATGCGCAAACAAAAGCAACCAGCGCATCATAGATTATTGTGGTTTATTTTTGTTTTCCGACTCAATTGTCTCTTTTTCTTGTCTAATATATCTTGAAGTATGCTGGCATTGCAATTGCCAATATTTTTAACCAAATTATTTAAAAAATTGTCGCCAATTTCTTAGACATTTTACAAAAAAAAGAAACAATTGAAACACAAAACAATAAGTCGTTCTGAAACGCCAACAAAATTAAAGCATCGAGATGCATCGCAACATCAAAAAATCGTTGCGTCGCATCACATAGGCAATGATGCTTACGTGATACGCATTTTGTTGACGTTTACGAACTCAGCCACTTTTTGATTGTGTTCGCTCTAATAACGGGAATTTTGTTAGTGAGCTTCGTCCGAGAATATGATTTTTTGGCCAAAATCCGAATCTTTGGCCAACATTTTCAGAGCCCAATTACCGAGTTCACGGCATTGTCCATGGTCATGTCAGCTGATCGGCACCGAATCGACATTTTTGAGTCTTCTTCGATACTAACCGCTATGGCGGCTATGTTTTTATTTCACAACAATCTCTGTCTGGTGGTTTAAGGTCCAAATGTTTCCACTATGCGACGAATTGCCTGCGCACTAAAGCTAATGCCTTCATGGCGACCTCATGACGGAATTCTCGTTGCGTATTTACAACTGAGTCTGCGTCTTCTATCTCTACAACCTCGTTCAAAACTCGTCATCAGCCCTCAGCACGGCTAAAAAAGCGATACGACCGGAGCATGGTAATGTCACGCGTGTAAAGAAGACAGAATGAAAGATATGAGACAGTGTCAAAATTGTGGTGTATATGATTTTAACAAATAAATGTTGTATTTTTATATAGATGACTGAACTAAGGCTTATGCTAATGGCAATTTAGTTATTTTCTTTTAGGCATTTGCAAGTTATTAACGAAAAACTATAAGGTGGGCCTTATTTGGGTGACCTACCTTAGCCCCATAAAAAGGTCTAGAGGTATTGAATCACACAATTTAGGGCGTCAATCGATAGGACCGTTTCTGGATATAACAAGTTCATCAAATTAAGGTTTCAATAAGTCGATTGATACACCCGCTGTCTGGCTTGCGGTATCGTCGTATTGAAACCACACATAATTATTGTCTAGTCCATGCAATTGACCAAAGAAATAACGTGCAACTGTTGTAGAGACATGTCTACAGCGATCTTTATTGACTAACATGACGGTAATTTTCATCAACGGAAAGAAACGGCCCAATGACATCATCGGCATGAAAACCACACCACACAGTTGTTTTTGGTGGATGAAGTGGTGTTTTTTAAACCACATGAGAGTTTTCACCTGCCCGATAAGGCATACTCTGTTTGGTGACAAAGCTGTTTAGCCAAAAATGGGATACATTACTGAAGATGATTTGCGATGAAATTGGTCAGATTTTTAGCCTAAAGTCTAATCCGATAACGTATGTCGCTTTATATGATCGAGTGGCTTTAGTTCTTGAGTTAACTTCATCTTATAAGGTTGCAGACCAAGATCAGTCCGAGATGGACTTGGGCCTAGCTTCTCAGCAACCACTCGTTTTGTGGGTGCTATTGTTCTCTCAGGAGCGGAGGGCACCTACAGTTTAATGCCGACTCCGAACGGCGATTTTGAGAAGCTTTTTCTAGACAGTTATACTCTTTGAGCATTGTTAGTGAATCGAAAGAGATGAAGCCGTGAAAAAATGTTAGATGTTTTTTTGAGATTCGAACCTTAGACCTGGAGCGTAGGAGTCGACGCACTTATCCACTACGCCACGACGCCCAGTGTGGTCTTAGCTATGCCCAATTCTTGAGGACGCCTTGAAGTCGACTGTTTTGGTTCGTTTGCGACAGACACTTGAACAGCAGCCATATTCTCAGCACTACAACAAACCTTGCCTTCTCTCACTGGCAAAACAAATTTCTTCAGTAGGCTATGAATTGCTTGTCTAATGGCACGAGAGCTATGACCAAAAACTAGCGTTAACGCTCACCCACTCGGAATTTCGGTAATAAATTTTAATTATTTGTAAACATTTTTCCTTCTTACCAAAAATGTTGAATGATTTGACTTTGATAGCTTTGTCATTGGTTTAAGTTGGTTTCCCAGTGAATGTTCAATTGCAAATTTTGACAGATATTATATTTTTCTTTTCCAGTGTGGTAAATTCCACTTGAAAATACTGGCAACACTGCCTTAACCTAATCTAAATGTCAAACAAAATATATCCTACATTTGTTAAATACTGTTATTTGAACTGAAATAATGCTCAACAAATACACATTTTTGTATAAATGGATAAAGATACACAAACTCCTGTGCCTTTTTTTGTGCGACACATCAGTGCATGTACAGAGTATAGAAACTTCAATTTCAAAAGTCATCAACTGTAATATTCTTATGAAGATCCCAAAATCATACCCATCACTATGACAAATGATACAGATTAAGTGAAGACCATCTTCTGCTGTTTGCGTGTGTTCTCCGCATCATAGGACCACCGCATGCATCAAATTCACTTTTTATTATTTAATCTCCACCAATGATGTCCAGCATTCCCTCAAACAAAGTGACATTCGATGAAGCGATTTCCATAAAACACACATAAAAATCCAATCTGGCACATTTGTTGCGGTCAATCCGGTCATTATTTTACGTTTTCTCCAAAATGAGGTATTATCCTGGCCCATATGTGGGAGATCACATATCAATGATAACCTCAATTAATCATCGAACTGATGTCTTGTCTAGGAGTTTGGAGTTTATGCACATACCCATGCGAACGCACGAACCTTTGCTTTCCTGTCAGGACAACCCCATTCGAATGAGAAACGAAAATTCACCTCGTCCTACCCTGTAACGTAAACTTAAAAGTTCCTTCAAGGATGATGGCAGAGGAGATTTATTTACAGATTTATTCATTCCTCGCAGAGGATTTCCGTCAGGGGAGCTATTAAAATAAATTTTCAAAAAACACAGAAACCTTGTGCGTGATAATTAATCATAGACCTCTCAAGGACCCGATAGCACTCCTTGAAGGAGGTGTCAACATAAACGTCTGCAGCAATTTTTCTCTAATTTGCATAAGCATTTGTTAGCATAATCTTTGTTGGCCTTGTGTTTATTGCTGTTGGGAGTCTTTTAATCCCTTTTGATGTTTTCTTATGTTTTATGAAGAAGAAATCACGTGTACAAAAAAAGGATCTCAATAAAAATTATTTCGCTTTTGGCATTTCGAGGGGGTGATAATTTTTTAAGTAGTGAACAGCAGGGTGAACAATTTAGAAGGTTGTTTTTGGAATCGGTAGCGAATCGGTGAGTGAAATTGGAATAAAATGAAGTTCTCAAAGGAGTCGAAATTTCAAAGAATTCTAGGAACAGAAAAAAAGCGTTTTCTTGCCTAACCCATATACTTATCATACACCCCTCGTACATACATTTTCTGTGTATTAGGGAGATGAAGGAACATGTAGCAGATAGAAAATCCACAATTTTCTAACGAATTCTGTGTTGTAACTGGAAGAAAGGGTTTCCAATTGGTCGATTTCGGCGTAACAAAGTTGTCTTTGAAAGATTCAGTGGTCAAAATTAGATACACAAAATTTCGTACATTTGTTAGCTTACGTAGATGACATGAACTCGAACGGGAGAACACAGCCCATTCCATTAAAATGTTTCTATTTTTAAAGATTAACGTACATAAATTTGCATTTAAGTTAGGTTAGGGCGGCTAATTGCAGAATACAGCCACACATAGGCCCAAACTGCCACCGGATTAAGATATTGGCCCCTATTGCGGTTGTCGATTGTCGATCGAATCGACACTCAACTGTGCGCCATCTATAAAGCGGACGTCCTCTGTTGCGTTGTCCCAATGGCTCCGCTTCGAAGGCTCTTCGCGCTGAAGCTGTGTTGTCTATACGCTCTACATGGCCTGGCCATCTTAAGCGTGTTATATGTAAACGCCGTAAAGCAGGACTGGGATGATCAAGGTCTTGTATAGAGTCAGCTTGGTCTTCTGAGAGAGGGCTCCACTACTCAATTGCCTTTTGAGTCCAAAAAAAAACAGCGATGGGCAAGAGTTATTCTGCGTTTGATCTCGGTGCTAATGTTATTTGTACAATTTACCGCGGAGCCAAGGACGTTCTGGCTAAGTCGTCGATGTTGTGTGTCCTTTGTCGATGACAGCAAAAGCTTCGTTTTGACCTCATTTACTGCCAGGCCCATTTTGACCGCCTTCGCTTGAATCCCAGCAGAGCCTCATTGACGGCTCGCCGTGTTCGCGCAATCACGTCTATGAACGGACCTTTGAAAGGTCGTGCCTCTAGTGTTGGCACGATCTTCTCAAGTACTTATTATGTTGAAGAAATCACATGACAGCACGTCGCCTTGTCTAAAACCTTTTTTGACATTAAAGGTCTCAGTGAGCCCGTTACCGACCTTGATGGAGCAGCGAGAGTTCTCCATCGTCATCCTGCTCAGTCTGACGAGTTTGGCAGGAATGTCAAAACTAGACATGGCGTTGTACAGCTCGTCTCTATCCACGCTGTATGCGGCGTTGAAATTGACGAATAGGCGGTGTGTGTCGATTTGCATTTCTTGGGTCTTTGCCGGTGTCTTCCGCAGTGTGAAAATTTGGTGTATTGTGGACTTCCCTGGCCTGAAACCACACTGATAGGGACCTATCTGGTTGTTCACATGTTGTTTCATTCACACAAAACGGCAGAAAAGATCTTATACGCGATGTTAAAGAGACTGATCCCTCGGTATTTGGTGCTGTCAAAAAGGTCTCCTTTCTTGTGGATCGAGCAAACGACACTGAGATTCTACTCGTTGGGCATGCGACCATATCTTACAGATGAGCTGGTGCATGCACTTAACCAGAACATTCCTAGCTGCTTAAAACAGTTCCGCGGGCAGTCCGTCAGTGAGTGAACCATTCTGCCTGAAAGCGGTATTTGTGTCCTCAGCATCGACTACTACCAGTTGTCCATCCTCATCCCGGCAAGCTTCCGTCCCTTACATATGTTTAATTATTAATAAAGTAAAATTGAATACTATATTTTCAAACATTGAAAGTGCTACTATCTTTCTCAAATATTGTTATATTAATAAAATTGTGCAACATATATTTACTTTCTAAATGTAAAGAAGAATATGAATAAAATGAAATGAACATCTTCTACTAAAGCTAAACAATGAATTGGAATTGGTTAAACTAATGCTTAGCTGGTTGATCTCATAGAAAAGTCCTTCCAACAATAAGGTGTCGAAAACCAATTCTCAGTTGACACGTGGATTGTTTTGGGCACTTGAAATTTGACACTAGATTCCCGCCTGGAAACAGACTTGGTTAACCGAAATAATACACATATGTTGACCGCTTCAGGAGGAATATCTCTAAGCAAGGAAGTCTTCACCAATCCCAGAATTGTTCTCATTTAGTCATTCGAAGATCGTTTGAAATTCCATCCTCGGTACACATAGGGTTGAATTAGAAAGTTGTTTGTACCGGTATATATATGAATGTAGGAATTTATTTTTCAAAAATATTTGGCTAATGAATCATTTTGTTCGATTTTCAGGCGTCCTAAAGGTTATTTAAAGTGGGCGCCGTGGCGTTGTGGGCACGTTCGTCGTCCCCTATGCACTAGACTTTTAAGTCTAGGTTCTCAATCTCACCGTTCAGAATCGGCGTTAAACTGTAAGAACCCTCCACTCGTGAGTGAACAGTAGCACGCACAACACGAGTGGTTGCTGAGAAGCTAGACCCAAGTCCACCTCAGACTGTAGGGCCGCCTGTATTATTATACTTTGAAGATCTTTAAAGCTTCATCTTCGGATGACGGGGGATGCATTTTTTCGTCGGCAATAACATTGCTTGCCATTTTATCGTCACTGAACTCTACATAGTCAATATTCTCAGATCACCAATTTGCAATTTATATCGGAGGAAGATATTGTTCACCCGGACCCGATTCTCCAGGTCGACGATGGTATTACGGTACGGTGTAAGCAATCAATTTCAATTTTGAAAATAAAGTTTGATGATTTGTACTTTTTTGTCGATGACCAATATCAAATTAATTTGATGAGTGTTAGTTAGTTAGTTAGTTTGAATGCATTTTTTTATTTTTATCTTTATAACAAATCTGACATTCTAGGAAAAATACTTAAACTACATATGGAACAAATGGTTTCTAAAACTATCTTACTGGCCCTATGCGGGCACTCTAAGTTAACCTAAGCATTTATAATGTATTTTGCCTTTCGGCTTCTTATGTGATTTTGAAACATTTTTTTAATAATACTAAAAGAATACTTACGAGTATACTAAGAAAAACTTAATAAGACCTTAGTACTCTAAACATTTTTGTGTTTATATTCTTAACCTAACTTAACACAAACTTAGCTAACTTAAACTTACCTAAACTAACCTACCTAAAATTTTTTTTTGTTAATATATTTTTTTTTTTTTAAGATTACCCTAATCTAATTCCCTAACCTAAATGCAAGTTGGCCGTAAGGAACCAATAGTTATCTGATTAATATCTTTCACTGAGGTAGTAGGCTCCAAATATCAGCTCATTTTCCGAGGTCATAGCTCGGGCAACGTGTCTTCCAATCAGCTTAATAATAAAATTATCCACCTTATTCACGTTTGCTTCGTTATACAAGAACTCGTTGGAATAGAATTTTCTTTACTCAGATACTGGTGTTCTCTACTTCTTGAGACAAGCCCGGAGACACTGTCTCTCGAACAGCCTCATCTTTTCCATCTGGGAAGGACTCACGTTGAACTACACTGGACAACCGTACGTCATGACTGGCCGGATGAGGGCCATGTAGGAGATTACCTTCACCCTGATATCAAGTTGGCTGCTATAAAACAACCCCCTTGCCACAGCAAAGGCCTCGCTAGCTTTCGTCAGAGCAATTGCTATATGTCTGCCGAAATATAGGTACTGATCCAACCAAATGCCTAGGTACCTTACTACAATTTTCACTGCTAACGGCTCCCCCTGCATGTCAACTATGCCGAACTTGTGCCAGTTTCTTTTCGTGTCCTTTGAGGCCTTGTATGACGGAGTTCGGAAAATAATGGTTTCACATTTCTGATAGTTGATTTTCAACTTTCAGCCCTCGCAAAATCGCTGAATCTTCTCGAAATCACGTTGCAAGAGGATGTTGATGACCTGAATTTTCGGCGCTGTCCTGTACGCCACCAAGTCGTCCGCATATGTGATCAAGTGCTGCATGGAGCCAATCAGTTCACTGGTGAAAATATTGAAGAGGATTGGTGAGTTAACTGCACCCTGCTGGGCTCCATTTTTTATGTAGAAAACTTTGGTAGAATTCATGTTTCCACTTTTAACAACAAAACTTCTACCTGTTGATGGGTGTTGCTTTTACAACTATAAACGGATTTCGAGGATCCCAATTGAATGATTCAATAAAGCTTGAATCACGCTGTTTTTAACACTTCGTTCAGATAGATTCTACCCTAACAGTGGGCAAAGGAAACAATATTCGCACTTACATAGGTTAAGTTAAGTTAGCTGACCGCAGACCAACAGTCTCACTTAGGCTAACGAAGGTCCATCGTGGTACTACGCGGATCGGGTATCTCCTATCCATAAAACCTGGCCTGTTCATTCTGATTAGACCGAATGTGTGTTTAAAGTTAACCGTAGGCCAGATTTGCAATTAGGCACGTACTACATACCGACCATTTATGATAAGTGGTTTTAAATGATTCAAGTTTTAAAAGATGTTTGGCTGCAGCAAAAGGCATGATCGAATTCGCGATCTCTTGGAATGCCACTGTGTCCCGGCACCCACATGAGGTGAATGTTACAATGCTTAGTCATCTCATCAAGCGACAGGCGGCAGTTGAAGGAGGTTTTGAAATAAAATACGACTGAGTCCAAGTATATAACCATGGCCTGGCTGTCTGAACATATAATGATGCTCCTATTATATGTCACATTGTTTATAAGCCATAACAAGGCCTCTTTAATCGCCATAGTCTCAACTTCGAAGACACTACAGTGTTTCAGAAGATGGAGGTGTGGTAAACATCTTTGGAGTAGATGCCTCTTCCTACACCATCATCCGTCTTTGATCCATCAACGAAGATTTGTAAAGGACCGTCCATGGGCAGACTTCCAGTTAGATCTGGAGGCGGCGCTGGATAAGACATTTTTCTCAAAGACAGATTGAAGATGTAGAAGGTCGAAGCTTTGGGGAAGAAACTAGAATTCATCGAAAATAGTAGTCTGGATTGTAGGGTCTTCATGTCAACACAGCCACGGAACTCAAGGAAGCTCTGACCCACTAATGCACACTCCTTCGAAACAGAATGAAACAAACTCGTCGAACAAAGCTATATCTTGGACTTCTGAGCGCATTTGTCAGAAATAGTCCTGAAAGATTGAATAAAAAAACAAATCAATCGACTTTTTTATAGTTCAATTTTATTATTAATGTTTATAGTTTTGCTACCAATACATAGCTAACTCTTTTTATAGCGATTTTTTATAGTAAAAACTTACTCGTTAAATACAATACAATTATAATCTATATAAACTGTACTTTCAAAAGAAAAAAAAAAACATTAAAGCATCACCGATTAACAAATTTAGATTTTCAAATAAAAAAAAACACTGTAGATTCAATTAAAAATTATTCTAAATTTAACAAAAGTAAAACTTCAACACAAAAAATATCCCAGTTGCACTTATAGGTAGGTATCCATTACTTAAATTAATTTAGAAACAAAAAAAAATATCTGTAGGTATTTCAATTCGCTACTCATCATTACAAAAGTGACGTCACTAACCGTAAAGGAGCAATTCTAACTATTTCAGTTGGCGTCAACAGTGATATGTTTTTGTTCTTCTTCATTTTTTTTTGTTTAACTTTGCTTTAATAAAATTATGATACATAAATAAAGACCGAAAGTAAAATAAATTAACACAATAAATACAGTGAGTGAGTGGGAACGGAGACACACAGAGAGAGATACACAGTGAGAGAGTGAGATAAGAGGGAAAGAGAGGGGAAGAGACTGAAGATTTTGTTTATTGGCACACTATCTAAGTCTTATATTTTGCTTTTAATCTGTTTTGTTAATTTTAATCATAATAATGTATAATTAGATCCTGTTTTGTTTTATTGATTTGAGTATTTAAATTAATTAGTTGAGTATTTGTTAGTAAATAGTAATTTTCGTTTTTCATTTTATTCTTAGTTTTGTTTTACAGGAAAATACTTAAAAATAATTTAACAACATTGGATGTTTTTAACAAGTTTTGAGTTTCGCTTTTCTTTTACTTTTTATCTCTTGATTTGATTTATTATTAATTTAATTTCATTAAGTTGTAGTAATAAAAACTAGGTGTAATTTATTTGATACTTTTGCTATGTACATAGATGTCCTTCGTTAGGTTGTTTTTACAATACAATTGCGATGCTAGACGATTGTGAAAATCAGTTAGGAATGAGCATCGTAAAGTCACTGGGGAAATCTCATTTGTGAATCAGGGATCCTTTCAATGACAATTCGAGTAATTTGCTATAGTTTCTTGTTCTTGTTCTTGTTCGTTTATTGTTTGACATTTATTGGATTAGCTGGTGTGTCAACTTTTGACAGTGCGGCTGTTACGCGTCACATGCGTGGGTGCACACATGTACCTACGAGTATGATGGAACATTAATCGAATTTCTTGCTTCATTGGAATGTGTAATGACAGTATGGATGGTGGCGGAAGATTAGTTGTGATGCGATGCCTTTTTGGGATGCATGTCTTGTCTGTGGTGTTTGTGGCACACCCTTGCAATAATCACCCTCATTAGTGCGAAGCTGCACGTTTGATAGCATTTCCACTATAATTTCATTCGTTGTCATGTGAACATAGTTTGCACGAGTCATGTTGATGGGGATATTGTGGCCGGAATATTCATTCGTTGTCTAGCTGCCAGCATCCTTGGGATCTACAGTCTACGATGGGGTTGTATACCAGCCGGTGGAAGGGGCACCTTTATGATACAAATGGAAGCCTGAGTGTGGGGAGAAATATTGCGGTTGATCCAAGTTACCGTATGCGGATGCGGCGTCAATTGTGTTCGCTGCATGATGATGCATGACAGCAGCGCCCGCTGGGTATGGTTGAGGTTTTAAAGGCAATGCTGGAGCTGAACCAGAATCAGTGCTGGTTGGTGTTGCGTATTGGCCACCACGCAGGGGATCAGAATATTCGTATCCTCCGTTTGAGGTGTGCGCAGAATTCTTACCCCCGAGGTTATTTGAATCTCTTGGCGACACTGAACTCGGCGGTGTCATTGCATTGTGATAGTCTATGGAACTGTGATAGCCACCGTAGGTCGAAACGAGGTTTGTGAACGCGTCGGCGGACTTTTGTGGCGGATGGCCGTGCAACAGGTATTGGTTTTCATACGAGGATTCACTTCCGGGCGGAGTTGGAAGAGGGCCGCCTTGGTTATCACTGTAAAAGACGCCAGTCGGTGTTTGCCGGGCTGTTGCGCGGATTACACTTTCCCGATTGGCGTAGAGTTGTCGCAGGAGCGCTGTGGCTGGCATTGGTGCCGGCTGTTGATAGTGAGGTGCTCCAATCCACTGAATTGTGCTGCTTTTCTCCTGCTGTTGCTGTTGCTGCTGCTGCTTAAGTAACGCATCTGCGCTGAAGTCTGTGGTTGCGCTAGTTCCCCCAGGAGACGGGAGATGTTTCGACATGGCATTTTCTAGGTCCTTGACAGACGTTTCGGCGTGCTCTTCAATTACGGATGGATGGCGACTACGAGGAGTTTCCCGGTGATCTGGGGAGGATTTGGCTGGTTCAATGTTGGCAACGATCTCTTCTTCAACTTTAATTTTTCTCTTCTGGCCGCGTTTAGTGGCCACTGTCGTCGTAGTGTTGCTTGTCAATGCGACCGCAGCTGCTTCGTCTCCTAACGACGTTGCATTATTGGTAACTGTGACGTCTTTTGCCATTGACATTGTTGCATTGTTCACATTTGAAGTGCTACTCCGTGCTCTGGTCCGATGATGATTCTCACTGTCAGTCTTCGGCGAGGAAGTTTTCGATTCTGGAGCAGATCCGGGATGACCTTCGGTGAAGGGGTCAGCGCCCGGTGAGCCAGCACCCTTGTCCGTTCCTGACTCTTCATGTTTAACAGCATCTACACTCGGCTCCAACTGACAACAGTCCAAAATGAGATTTTCGTTTTCTCTACAACTGCAAGAGAAGAAAGAAAAACAAAAGACAATTAGTCAATAAAAAGGAGTGACAGAATGTAGATGGAATTTGTGTGAATTGTACAATGCCCGACACTTACCTGATGACATAATTCACACATATGATGTTCTGCTCGTCGGCATTCTTTGTACTACACACAACAGTGGCACACGTCTGCAACCATGTGTAGCCACCGGTCTTGTTCATCATCCTATAGTAGGCCGTCAGGACTTGACCCTTTTCAATTACTGCAATTAAACAAGTAAATCATTTGAAAACTCTTGAAAGCAAGAAGAAAATGCTTGTACTTACAATCCATATGGCTCTTTCGCATTTTGTTGGCGTCCTCGCCGTGCACTAGACTGTACAGATTCTTTCCGACCAACTCATCAGGAGTGTAATCCAATAAATCTGACACCCTAAAAATAAATAAAATATGCACATTAAATATTGAAGTGAGGAAAAAAATGAAAAGAAAACTCCAAGGGGATAGTCAAGTCGGTTTTTATTCAGATCACGACAGTTGCTGTACAAAGACGTGTACCTTCTTGTGTAAGTCACGAATATACGTTTTGGGAATATCTTAACCGCAATATAAGCGTGGCTGTATCGACGGTGGGCTGAGGTGGGTGGGGGAAATAGGTCAAGGAACATCGCACATTTTGAGAAGTAAAAATGCAAGATTTTAATAACAGATAAGGGCAACTTTTCAAAGGCAAGACAACATGTTTGTCACTCTTGGGGTTGAGTTCAAAGTGTGAAGGGATCTAAGATTAAAAGGAAAAAAATGCAAATGGGATGGGAAAAGACACATTAAAGAAAGACGTAGTGCTGAAGGCTTGGTTTGCGGTTTGACGAGTGAAATTCTTCAGCTATGCCTTCATTTATTTGGATAAACTGTTTTAATTTGTTATTATTTTGAAATCGTAAAATAGTTGCACTCAGTCCTGGACTATCAGAATGTGTTTTCATGTGAAATACGATCACTTAAGCCAAGTAATGATTTGTGCTTTAATGTTTTAATGTTCATCATAGACCACGAGGAAAGTGTTATGTATTTCAGAAATTACGTTCGAAGGACTTTTAATTTTGTTGTGATTTCTAAATACATACATCAGAAATACATGGCTTTCCGTTTAGGACTTGACAACTTTAAGCTCTCACTGTGAACACATCCTCAAAGCAAGAAATGAATTGTCAGTGTCAAAAAATTCAGTAAAAACATGATTTTGACCAACGAATAAATAATAAAAATTTAACGCAAATTTATGGTCGTAATTCTCGTCTTAGTAGACTCCGATTATTGGAGAAATATACTCCTAAGTGGATCCTTCTACGGAGCCAGGGAGCAAAACACGAGCAGAGGAAGTGGGGTATTGCATCCTTATCTGTTGCCGTAGAAGTCATTGGCTGGAAATCCTATTCTATTTGGCGTGTCTCCCAATGATACAGAGTCTTGTGATGATACCTTTCAGTGATTTTATTACTGATCCTCTCAGCCTGATCAAGCAGAGTGAACGTTAAGGATTCAGAGAAAGAGAAAGACACATTTACTTAGTTGTGTGACACGTGGTGTCCATCTGCCCATCTGCGGTTGTTGTAATTTGTAGCCTGGAGCTTAATAAATAATTTAATGGTAGCGATTAGCATGCAAGATGTCTCTTCCTCGTAATGCAGTAAAGAGTTGTCGCACACCTGGCGATTTTCATTTTCACGAAATCTCACTACGCCCCGGCACCCAGATGACGTGAATGTCCGTGAATGTCGGAGTGCTCGACCATCGCGTTGAGAGCTTAGCTTAGGGCGGTCTTTTGCAAAAAGTGACTGAATTGATGAATTAAATTGCAGCTTAGCTGTTAGAACAAATTATGAAATCCCTGTAATGCATTTCATTGGGTTTTAGCGGGGAAAGTGCCTTCTAAGCCCTATTATTTTCAAGATGCTATAATGCTCAGGGAAATGCCTTGAGATATGTTAGTTGATGTCAGTGGAAGTCCTAGCCCCACTCAGGAATACACTGCGATCATCAACGGTAACATCCAAGGTTAGGTAAGATTAGATTATAGTGACTGTAACGTTATAAGTTAACTGTGACCCACTGAGATCCTGGTTGGACCCAGTGATGTACGAGTAACTAACTGATGATTGCAGAGCCAGCTCCTCGTTTGCGGGAAAAAACTGTACCTAGGAGTAATCACTCGTATCTTACTGGTTCGTCTCATAGTGTTTGACTGTGGTAATCCTTTGGTCTGTACCCAATTTGATCTTTTTAGGATCGTTGGATTTTGGTTTTCAACAATTTTTCCAGGGTGCTGAATAAGTATTTGTCTAGCATTCTTTTTCTAGTGATTGCAAGTGCTAAAATAGTGTAGGATTTTCTCCTTCTCTTCCTTATGTCTGCATCCTTTACAAGCCTTTAGCTTGTAGGGAGGTCCTATTCTTCTTACAGTGTCGGAGTTTCTTTACAACTTAAAAGCGAATTCTGAAATTCGACGTTGTTTAGTATTTTTTTTTAATCATAGGTTATTTTAACACTGACAGCTGTTTCCCGCTCGAAATCTTGCATTACGCTTGAACAAAGTTGGGAAATATTGAAAACTTATTTCCATAGTGAGTGCTGTGTAGCCCAAACAATCCTTTTTTTTGTTTTGTTGAAGTTTTGTCCGAAATGAAGCACCCACCGCGACTGCTGTACGCAAGTTTGTACAAAAAGTTAGTGAGACTGGTATGCTATTTGACAACACTCATGGTTTCCGCCGTTATACGATGCGCACAGATGAGTATGAGGCTGCTGTGGCCGAGAGTGTGAGACTCAATTCAACTCGCGATCGTTCTCAACAGCTCAACATTTCACGCATTAGCCTAATGAGAATTCTGCACAAGATCTCGGATTATTCGCTCACAAGGTCTCATTGACTCAGCAATTGAAGACGCGCGATCATCCGCTTTGCTTCGTTATCGCTTCGCAGTTTGGGCCTTAGAGCAACTTGAATTGGACAAGGGTTTTGGGTGAAAAATTATCTTTTCTGACGAGGCGCATTTTCACCTCTGCGGCTACTTTAACAAATAAAATTGCCGCATCTGATCGAAAAGCACGCACGTTATTGTCGAGAAGCCAATGCATCCACAGAGAGTGACAATTTGGTGCGGATTGTGGAGTGGTGGCATCATTGGACCATTTTTCTTCGTTTCGGTCAACGGTGGGCGTTACAGAGCCGTGTTAACCGACTCTTTTTTTTTTATTGAAATTGAAGACATGGATTTGGACGACTTCTGGTTTATACAGGATGGCGCGCCATGCCACACAGCCCATGCCACAATCGATATTTTGCGCACCAAAATCCCAAATCGTGTTACCAGCCGTCTTGGCGATGTCATTTGGTCGCCTCGGAGCTGCGATCCCTTTTTACGTTTTTCTGTGGGAAACCGTGAAGGAGCGATGTTATGCCAACAATCCGGAAACGATTCAAGGGCCAACCATAATGGTCGTGTATAAGCTTAAGAGATCTAAAGTAACCGAGCAATTACACAAAAATAATACATTGCGATTATAATAACCGCATCGCTCAGTTTTAGTAAGTTCGTTTTTGTCTACTTAGCGAAATAAATCGCTCTTTACGTATGCAAATGTCAGTTGCTTACTGAACTCTCTCAAGTTTCAATAAGCAATTATGAATACTTAGAGATTTGACGATGGTTCCGGTTACTTTGCGTTTGGTTGTGACATAAGCTTAATTTTTTGTGCGGGCATTTTGGTTGGCCTTTTAATTCGATCAAAGCGCAATAACGCTAAATTCCGATATATGTATTTCGCTCGTCATTATTTTACGGCACCTCTTCTTGCATGTGTATCCAGGAGACAGTGGCCGGCCATTATGCCTACGGAACTACTGATTTATATATTTTATTTATTGCTCGGGGTTTTTTTACTTAATGTACTCGTAATTTGCCTATTTGTCCTGCGAGTATCTAATTCCATCCATCTGTAACCTGTAAGTAACAGGGAAAGTATTATTTAAAGTGAGGGATGGGGTGGCTCCTAATTGCTTGCCATGCTACTGTCCATCCCCATTCTAGCTTGCTCGTCGACTCTTTCGCTGCCTGGAATACCACTATGCCCAGGGACCCAGTATATAATATGGATCGATCTAACCACTATCTCCCTTAGAGATAATCGACAAAAGTTCATCATCTCTGATTTAATTGTAAAAGTAAGGAGGGAGCCTTTTGGACAGTTTTAACTTCTGCCTGGAATACACTGCAATGATTAGACAGTCGAAGGGAAAGAGAAATCTCCGGCGAATTTGCGAAAACTCCTAGTCCTGTGAATTCACTCGTCATTTCCAGAGTAGCAGAATTTCTTTCTAGGATTACGATTTTGTAACCAAGCGGAGCGATCAGTTGTAGTAGTCTGATTGTGGGTATTACAATGGACCAATATGGTTTAAGCGTGCTGGTGAATTCACTAGCAGCCCCCTTACCTAACCTAGCCCTACCAAATTCGAAGGGTGCGATGTAATCTGCACGCTTTGGGATCTTCGCTTTCTTGATTATTTGCACGTGTCTGGTGCCGTGAGTTTTGTCCTAACGGTTGCAGTCTCTTTGTCTAATCGTCACTTTGGTAGCTGTCAGTTTCCCGAATATAGGGAAGAACGTCCAAGATATTCACAAAACTTTAGGAAAGAATTTCACCTACGTGAACTATCTGTTGCTCAGATATGCAGCGCTTGCCCATTAAGGACAAAAAAAGAATTCAATTGAATATTAAAAATACCTTTGGATCAATTATCAAATGAAGATAATACTTGGACATTGTCCCTGAGATGGAAGAGTCAAAAAGTTGATTTTACAAGTTGAATTTGCTCGGAAATTGCAGAAGACGGTTTCATTGGCCGGAAAGTTGAGCCAGACTGTTTTTGAGATAGTCACGCAACCATGTTAAAAAGCGTTAAAACAACAATGGGTGTGTATGAAAGATCAATACTTGCTAAACTTAAGATAAAAAATTGCAGAAAAAGTCAAGACAACTACCATAGTTCGATTTGCTCATATTTCGTCGTTCGTTCCAAGTTAGTGAGTAGCTCTTCGAATTTGTTGACCTTTATCCATAAGACTTTTTCTTTTTTCGAATGTTTAAAGATTTTTCTTTTCATCGAACGGGGAGATCATCCCCTAGGTTAACGCCTAAACTGCTACTTCTTGGAGGGTTAAAGAGGTAAAGTCAATCACGCCAGTTATCGTATTCAACAGTCCTATTCGAATTTGGCAATCACTCATATTGTGCGGTTAATTGTTTACTCACGACTGAAGAGGACCTACAGTTCAATGCCGACCTCGAATGGCGAGATTGAGAAGCTTTTTATTATGCACATGTATACTCGTTCGACTCAAAAGAGGTGGAGCCGCGAAGAATTTTTTTTTGAAATTTGTTGCTTTTCTTGGATTTAAGCCTAGACTTGAAAGTCTAGTGCGTAGATGTAGACGAACATACCCACAACTCTGCGACGCCTACATGATTGGACGATAATCCACTTTATATTTACTAGATAATAGCATAGTCTTTGATAACTGCTAGGGTCAAATTTGTCTCTAGAATCAATACATTCAACGTGTGTTAACACTTACCTTGGTTCACAATGCGCTATTCGAAAATCAAAATTTATCCTAGTCACAAACATATCGCACTCCAGCCGAATCTCATGTACGGATGGCGGAGGCAAGGCTATCGCTAGAGCAACCATTCCCAAAAGTGGCGGCTGGGGTTTTCTTGTGTGTGAGAATGTATACTGTGGTCGCAGTTTACAAAGCAGCAAAACAACCTGAAAATAGATCAAATAGAAAATCGTTGAAAAAAATGATACATATTTCAATAAAATTTAGTGAGAAAATAATATGTAGCGTAATTGCAAAACTACTAGTACATAGATAGTATCTACAGCCATTTGAAATAGCGAGCAAGATATTCGATACTGATCAATAAATCAGTTTGGATCTGTAAAATTACTCATAATTACTTGTATTAGCTAAGTTTTAGATTTCAATGTCAAACGCAAGAAAAACCAAAAACAAAAAGAATATAAGTACAACTCACAAAGAAACCACACACACGCGTGCAAAGTAAAATTCGGCGCAGAAAAAAAATCATTTCGACTCGAATGACTATTGTGGGATATTAAATGCGATAAGATCTGAGTGAAAGCCGGCTAGTTCTAGAAAACAAATAAAATGAAATAAAGAAGATTTTAATGGTTGTTTGCGTTTAGGCGGTGAAATTGGCGGCGGTGTGGGGTCACATCGAAATGATTTTTTTTTTGCATTTTCACAGATACTTTGGTATTAGTATGTTGCTGTTTTGTTTTTTTGGAGGGTATGAGTTCGGATATACGGATACTGATTTTATTGATACGTACCGAATAATTGGAAGCCGATGTTTTACCAAATTTACCACCGTTGGCGTAACCCTTATCAGATACATCGCCGGCCTGTAGATAATATAGGGGGTACAACATATGTACGAAACTAAATTAGTTGTTTTGCTTTTGCGATTTCTTTTGTTTAAATTCATGTGTCATCAGATATTAGTTCTTTGGAAAATTAAGACAAATTTTCTTCTAAAAACCGGAACAAGTTAATAAAAAAACGGTCTAGACTTAAACTGCATCAAATGTTGAATGGAGAAAATATCCTTTGGATACTTTTGTTACAATGTTTATTAATTTCTTTAATGATTTAATATTTTTAATTTTTTGTTTATTGTTCAACTAAAGAAACAAGAAGTTATTACAAGATCGAGTGGCTCTCAGTTCAACAGAATATTGATTTAGGTTAAGTCTAGATTCTTTTCATTTTTTGTTGTTTTTTCTTGTACTAACATTTGCATGCATTCTCATTTCCCCGCACAAAAATAGCCGATAACTTTTACCTACAAAATCAGTCATCTATCTTAAAATGAAATCACTTTTTACTCACCCTGTAACCAGAAGATTTGAAATGACAGCCACGTTTTGTGAGCGTGGATTTCATTCGTACGCAAAACGATCTTTCGAAGCCTTTGTACAATGTCGTTGAATTAATGACCATTTGCGCGGATACTGTCAAGAAAATTCAACAAAAAAAATCAAATCATTTCACATCCATTCACGGCCCATGTATTCAGTGAACTTACCGTCAGGATTATTAGTACCATGATTACCACCGCCCTCGTCAGACGCTCCTGACGAGGGTGATGCCAGACCAGCGCCGCTGTTGCTACCCTGTGCACTGGTGAGACTTAATCCAAGTTGTTCAGCTATTTCCGCATGATCACCTTGGTGAATGTAGTCGAATATACTGCTACCCGTCATTTCGACTTGTGACAAACCCAGATATATGGACACTGTTTCGGATATGTACAAAAATCTTCCATCAGCAGCTACGGCTAATGCGAAACCATCTAGTGACTAGAGAGAGAGGGAGAGAGGGATATATTTTAAGTGGACTCTCTAATATAGAAGATTTAAACGAACTTACCTGAAGGATATGAGTGCCTTGATGCTGTTCAAAAAGCTCCACTGCAGGACTCCTACGAACTGCTGCGCCTGAAAAACGGCAGGAAAGCACTTTTGAATATAAGAACAATAAAATAACATTTTTTAAATATTACAAAGACGCTTAATTTAAAAAAAAAACAAAGTTTCTATATAAGCACTACTTAATAGAAATGTAATACAGTTAGAAAAATTAGAAGTCAGAACATTTGTTTGAAAGACATTTGATTTGAGGGCCAACTATAACAGCCGTTCGATAGGGTAGGTAGGTGATAGGGTGCCCTTGCGACCGGGTCGCGGTTCTTTGAGACCAACAGTTGGGTCCATTGTGCCCTATCTGTGGGGGGGTGTACCCCGTGAGACCTACACTTTGGTGTATATTAGAACCACCCAGATTGTTGTATATACAGCCTTGGCCAAATGTATTAGGCACCCTTATCTTTTTGTCTTTGCTGCCAAATCACTTATCGGGAGTAATTAGTTTGAATTAGCAGGTGGCTGACGGACTCTACTTCCTCCTCCGTTCGAAAACTCAATCCTTTTTTTAATATGTAAAACTTAAAACTCTTCAACCCTTGAGGGCAATGGACCAAAAACTAAAAATACTGCGCCATATTGCTGTAAATGTTGTTCATTGTACCGCTACTCCCTAAAATTACTGAGCTGCAAGTATGTATATGCACTCAAATTTTTTTTTTTAGCAATGCTTGTGGCTTTTGTGAGGTGATCAAAATAGGAACATTTCTGTCCAAATTCCATGATAGACAGGTTTCCAACATACGATTATATGGTCATTTTCTTTCGTATGACATTTTCTTTGTGCAGAAATAATCGGCTCAACTATACAGGTACCCAACTTGACAGGTTTCACTGTACAATAATATCAACGTTCCTTCTTTTAAGCGTTTATGTGATTTGTTTATAATTTGCGTGCATTTGTCATGTAATTTTTTAACATTTGTTATAACAATCCCCAAAAAATCGTTTTTATCGCGGTTATGTAATTAGCGTTGACTGCTTTACATTTTTCATCATTTTATATTGATCTATGTTCGAAGTTTCGATGAAAATGTATGAATAGAAAATAAATGCAACTCAACATACATTGCCGACGGAAAACACTGCAATTGTCACACAAAAACGACAAAAAAATAATAAAGTATTTTATGTGGCAACAATTTAATTACTCGGAGATTGCAGCGTTTTGAATTTTGTATTTGCTTGCGGATGAAAGTTTGAGGCCTTCTGTTCTTCACAAAGATAACCTTAAGCACAAATTTTCGCCCGATAAAGGGCCTCTTTAAGATTTTAGAGAGAATAATGGCTAAGCAAATCCAGATTTACCATGATGATGATCTCAAAAGATTTAAATGAAATCAAACCTCTAACACCACACACCAATGAAAAAAAAAACGCGTATATACCCAAACGATGCGAAAAATGTAAACGTAAACGTTTTGTCTTTTTAGTGGGCATTAGTCAGATTGCCAAACTTAGTAAATCGTAAGGTATACTCAAATTTGTGTTATATTTTGGAATTTATCCATATGTAGATACATACATTAGGGGCCGTGGCGCAGTGGGTAAGTGCGTTGCCTCCTACGCTTGAAGTTTATGTTGAAACGAAAAAACACCTTTGATATTTTCACGGCTCCACCTGTTTCGAATCACTGACAATGCTCATAGTTTGTCGACCTGCATGTCAAGCTTCTAGGCCCCTATCTCGTTAAGATTTGCGATGCGCTTCATGAATCCGAAATGAGAATTGATGATAATAAAGAAACATGTTAACGGTATTGTTTCACTGTTTTTCGTGAATATTTTGACAAGGATCAGCTGTTTGTACAGTAGAACCTTGAAAAAATGAATAGTTTGAAAAGGTGAACGATTTTGTCTATTTGTAGGCAGAAAAGAAGAGGTGTTCGAAGACTATTCAACGTACTGTCCAATTTGGATAGTATGATCGTACTTATTTACATTTACATACATCTTTGCGGTGGTTATGTACTTAAGTAGCGTCCTCGACCTGATCGAATGATCTGCTCGAAAAAAGCCTTTCAATATCGTAAATGAACTCATGTGGAAAACATTACACGCACAGACGCATTTGTTACCGGTAGCTTTAAAAGAAATTTGCCAAAATTGCTTTTTAAGAAAAAAGTGTTTTTTTAGAGGTGTGACGTACATATATCCCGTAAGTATTTGGTATCCGGCCTATCCGGCTTCTTTTATAATATCTGGCCGGAGCCGATATTATTTTGACGGCTTCACCTCTTTCAGGTCACTGACAATGCTCAAAGAGTATAACTGTCTTAAAAAAAAGCTTCTCAAAGTCGTCGTTCGGAGTCGGCTTTAAACTGTGGGTCCCCTCCAATCGTGAGAGAAAAATAGCATGCACAACACGAGTGGTTGCTGACAAGATAGGCCCAGGTCCACCTCGGATTGTAACGCTGCCATTATTATTATATTTTTTATGTTTTTATGTTTGGCTATTCTTTATAAAAAAATGTTAACGCTTGGGAAGATAAACAATTGGGAAAAAAGAACGTGCCTTTTACATCTTTTCGAGATTCTACTGTATTTCTATTCTGGTATTTCATTACGAAACCTAGGACTTCATGTTTATGCTGCATATTATTACATTTTCGTTCGTATGTAATAATTACAGAATAAAAACATTTTTAAGGGTCATCCATTCAATCTAATATGTACTTTTGTACATACATACAAGCCGAAAAAGTGGCTGCTTAAACTCTGATGGTTATCTACAAGGATGTGCCTAAAAGTGTATCATCAACACGGCGCTGTAAAAATATTGACAACAAGAAACACAAATTTAATGCGATCTCTTATTATATGCGCATAGGTTGACTTGGAGGAAAAAAAAACATAACGCCAATCCAGCCAGCCCACATATCATCCCCACTCGGTGTGTGGTGACGATAATGTGCGCACTCATATGATTGAGGTCGGTCATAATAATCATAAAAGTTGGTAATTGAATTAAGGGATGCCCGGCAGCCGCCCAAACGACTTGGGTCAGCTGAAAAAATATTGTTATTGTGTTGAATTATATGTATTTTCCTTTTTGCTCTTAGAGGGTGGCTCACATCGAGGTCGCTACATTCTTTCATTCCGAACGATCAAATGTCCATCTGAGGGCATGGGCAGTGTGAAAAAGAAATATCCGTGGGGCGATTGAATTAACATTAAAACATAACTCACAGCGGATTCGAAGGGATGTCGATTGGGTCGTAGAATATTAGCGAGCTCGAGAGCGCATTGTGGGAGTGATAAATAAATAAATAAGCCGCAGGCGGGTTTTTTTCCTTTCTTCGACCGCAAACATTAAACAAAAGTTGAAGGGCTTTCAATTGCAAACTGGTGGTGGAAATCATTTCGCTTTTCTCAATTCCATCTGGTGTTGAGGAGTTATTGAGGTTAACATTTTGATGTTATGGAATCTCAAGGGAATTCGTAAGGATTGTGTATTTAATTTAGACTGCATGCAGTGGTCACTCATCGTGTATTCAATATTCACTCAAGGACAGCTGTGAGGTCGCTTATAACTTTCGTTATACAAGTCACAAGTTGAGGCAAACATTAAGACACAATATACAGAAGATAAATGACATTGTATTGTAAAAACAATTTTCAGGCAAGAAATAAGTATATTTTATAACGTTGTGTACCAAATTGTTAACTCAGCCCAAATGAAAGTGGGTCTTAATATTGCCACGCATTTCATATGCCAATCACGGCTGACGAAATTTCGAAAGCTTCAAATTTATTGAAGCCACTGAAAGTGACTCACGTCAGCCATTTTTGAAATAAAAACCAACCAAAAAGCACTGAACTGTCATTCCTCCGATACAAAATATATGGCGATACAATAAAGAAAAAACGAAAAGAAAAAAAAACTTTATTGTCATTTGCTTTGCATTTAGGTAGCCACCCATAATTAATTCTGTCGCCATTAAATTCTTTATGCCCCCGTGTTGAATCGGTCGATGACGATTCGAGATTTCTCCGAATTTTTTATGCAAGAAATATTTTAAGCAAAAAATCCGTTTCACCGGTTCGATTATCAACGAGGTGTGTGCTCTTGGATTCCATTTAATTTTGACAATTCCGTTGAAAAGTCAACTACTATTGTTATGCAAAAGACCACGGCACTTAGGCATTTCCTTTGCTCTTATGCTTATGCTTTTGTTGATGCATACATCCATACTTGTGCAAATGAACATAGAACACGACGTCCATTTTTCGAAAAGGTTGGCTGCACCTCACCTGCTGGACTCTATTCGAAAAGGTGTGAGAACATCAGCGTTCAACGTACGCACAGAATAAGGGACAATGTGGGTCGCCCCTTGCTGTGAATAGGTACCTACCGACTAGGAAAGATAAATATTCTTTAAAATTACTTTGAAAGCTGAAAAAATGAAGAATAAAAGAAAAATTGTATTTTCTCAACTCTCTTAGACAGAGTTGTGGGACACTGTCACCGCAACCAAATGCGCGACATTTTTACATATTTAATATACATTATTCCATTTATTTATTTATGTCTTCGTCTTCGTTTTGTTTTCCCTCCTATTTCGCTTTGTGGGTTGGTGAAGCATTCTGTTGGACACTGACGGAATTTTAAATAGCTACTTACTACTCTTATTTGCCTTGCTTTGTGTACATTCTATCGGCCATTTTGGTTTCTATTTACCTACATAGACGAGCTGGCTTATGTGAAATTTAATTCAATCTTAAAGCGTTTATATTTTATTTTCTATTTTTATGTTTGTTGTTTTCTTATGTACATACATATACCTAAGCATGTATTTGGCGTCTTATATTTTTTGACAATGAGTGACTAACGGTGGAGTTTCGATTAACGAAGGTCTTCGGTTCGATTTGCATAGGATATTGAAAATTAAATGAAGGCAAGATGCCATCAGAATTACACCTTGAAATATATTTTGTTTTGTTGTTTTTCTTTTTCTGAGAATTAAATAGTGTTGACATCAGCGATAATGTTGGGTAGTTTGCATTTTATAATCGTTAAAACGATATCCATCGATTGAAGTGGATATGAGTTAAATTGATATCAAAAGATTGGCGGATGTTAACCGTGCCGTGGCACAGTATAAAGTCATTATTTGAATCGTATATAAAACTCTCTATACACTGATGTAATTTGTCACTGTCAGTCATTAAGGTGGACAATGTTTCTGTGACTTGATTCGTTATTTTAACTTAAGTCTTTTTATGTTTGTACTTCTCTTATCTTAATGGTTTGCTCATATCTCATGTTTACTCTTTGTGAATCTTATTTATTTGTTTATCTAGAGAATAGACTTTTCGGATATATAAACAAGGGCAAATCCGAATGTTATATTATCCTCACGAATTTAGAGCAGAATAGTCAACAATGAGACTATACAGTAGAGTCTCAAAAACATAAACTGTTCTCTAACATGAACCGTTCGGAAAGCTGAACGATTTTTTTCTCACATTTCTTTTGGGCGACAAGATTAGTGCAAGAAAAACGTCTAAATAAGTCTATTTTTTACCTCTCATGGAAAGATGAACAGATGACTTTGAACAGATGGGCCTGTCTGAAATCTGTTCACTTGTGTGTACATAGAATTTTGGTGTATTATTGTTGACGATCGTGTCTCTGGTCTTACGCAGGATCTTCGTAAGAACCGCATTAAAAAAAATCGCCTTACAATGCTTCGCCTTGTCTAAATCATTTTTTGACATTAAAGGTCTCGGAATATCTTAAGCGACCCTGATGAAGCAGTGGTCATTCCCCACCGTCAGCCTACAGAGACGAAAGAGTCTTGCCAAGATGCCAAGACTAGACAATGCGCTCTATAACTTGTCTCCCTAAATATTGTCATACGCGTCCTTAAAATCGAGAAACAGATGGTGGGAATCGACTTTAAGCTCCTGTGTCCTTCCAAGATCAGTCGGAATGTGAATATCTGGTCGATGGTAGACTTCGCTGGCCCGAACCTGCACTGATATTGACAAATCTGACTGTTCACGTAGGGCTTCAGACGCTTAAATAAGATGGCGGAGAAGATCTAATATGCGATATTTAGGAGTAAGTTATATGAACTGATGATATCGATCGTCATGTAAGTGAATTTCTGTTGAAATTTTTTAGAAGTTAAAACAGTTATTTTATTTGGACAGAATTATTTTACGTTTTCTTTTGCTTCATTTGAATCTGCCCGTGAAAGGGTTATCGAACTTGGATTTACGAAAACTGTCCAAACAAAAATATTTAACTTTTTCCATCGAGTTTAACTCAAAAATTTCAATTAAATTATTTTAAGTTTTGTACATAAACTGGATTAAATAAATATGTACGTTAATTTCATTTTTCACAGTAAGAAAAAAATATACTATACATGGTTCCAATATATGAACTTTTCGGTTATATACACTGGCCCAACAATCATTAGTTCATATAAGTGAGACTTCACTGTAATTCAAATTTTTAATTTGGAAAATGAGTACTTCTTTGTTTTTTTGTCAACTTTTTTGAATACACTTCTTCTTGATATTATAAGTTCTAACGAAAAACCACAGCAAATCCGTAATTTAACAGTTACAGCCAAAAAGACAAGAAAAACAAAACACAAAAATTGTTTTTACAAATTTTGACTAAAATACTTGAATAAAAATTGAACTACTCGTACGTTCTTACAAATCAATTGAAGCCAAATTTATTTAAGCCTTTTAGTAGATGACACCTCAATACGTCTCAATGTAGATTGTTTATCTATGATTTATTCGATTTCAATTTAATTATAAAAAGCTTGATATTGAAAAAAAATACTAGTCATCTGGAATCATACATAAGCTCCATGCCAAACTCGATCAGATCGCTCAGAAAATTTCTGAAACAAAGTACTGACTGAAAAAATATTAGATATTTCTACAAACCCAATTTATTATTTAACGAAAACTTAAAACTAGATATTAGTCTTATGTTTTTAACTTAACTGCTCAAAACTTGGTGGTATTGAGCGAGGTTTGCTTGGGGTGACTGTACATAGTCTGACAAGTTGTCTCATAGAAATATTTGTCGTTCAGTGTATAGGGTAACGCTTTAAATTGTGTATCTTTATGGAGGGTATAAACACCGAGTGCACGCGTTTTCTTGTATATTGACTGTAAAATTACTCCCTTCATTCACTAAGGTCCAAAGACTGGGGAAGTGACATTTCATATTTGGCATTTCTTCTATGAGACATTAAAAAATGTATTAAAACTGTTTTTTTTTTATTACTCAGTGAAAACTATTTTCAAGTTTAATAAGTTGTCTAACAAGTCTAACAATCGAATGAATACTTTGTATGGGTTAATAAACACCTTTTAGGTGAAATATTTACGTTTAAAAAGCATGCCCGATGAGTGGAATCTTAGTATCGTTTACCCGATCCACAAGAAAGGAGACCTTTGACTGCGCCAACTATCGAGTTATAAGTCTCCTTAACATCGCCTATAAGATCTTTTCTGACATTCTGTGGGAACGCCTGAAGGTCGGTAACGAACTCACCGAGACCTTCAATGTCAAAAAAGGTTTTAGACAAGGCGACGCGCTGTCATGTGACTTTTTCAACATTATTCTTGAGAAGATCGTACAAAACTCACTGGCCAACACAAGAGGCACGATCTTCCAAAAGTCTGTTAAGCTGCTAGCTTACGCGGATGACATTGACGTGATTGGGTGAACACAGCGAGCCGTCAATGATGCGTTTACTGGGATTGAAACGGAAGCGGCTAAAATGGGTCTGGAGGTAAACGAGGGCAAAACCAAGTATATGCTGTCATCGAGGAAGGACGCACAACATCGACTACTTGGCCAGAACGTCACCATAGGCAGCTATAACTTTGAGGTAGTGAACGACTTCGTCTACCTCGGCTCCGCGGTAAATAGTAAAAACAACATCAGTACCGAGATCAAACACAGAATAACTCTTGCCAACCGCTGTTTTTATGGGCTTAAAAGGCAATTGAGTATTAGAGCCCTCTCTCGGAAGACCAAGTTAACTCTTTATAAGACCTTGATCATCCTAGTCCTACTTTACGGCGCAAGGGCATGGACAATATCCCAAGCGGATGAATAGTCTCTTGGTCTTTTCGAGAGAAAAGTTCTGCGCGTGATCTTTGGTCCTGTTTGCGTTGATGGCATTTGGAGGAGAAGGTTCACAGCGGCATGAGCCTAGCCAGGCGTATATGGATCCAACGCCTACGATAGCTAGGCCATGTAGAGCGTAAAGACAACTTAGCTCCGGCCCGAAGAGTCTACGACTCTGAGCTTGTGGGACAACACATCAGAGGTACAAGGTGGCGCACACAAGTCGAGGGAGACCTCGGGCGACTTGGCGTGTGAAACTAGAGGCAGCTGGCGAGAGATCGTGTTGGCTGGAGAGGTATGTTGGGTGAGGCCCTGGTCCACCTCGGACTGTAACGCGAGAAGAAGAAGATTCACGTTTAAAATCTAAGTTTTCGGTTTCCTATAAGCAGAAAAATGAGACCAAGTATATAATCATCCCCGTTCCGTATCTCGAATTTTAGAGCAGAATTTTAAAACAAAATTGTGTTCTTTGATTTGTTTAGAAACCAAAAACACATTATTCCACCGCTACCATTTAACAGCGTTACATGCACTACATGTTTGGTTAAGGCCAAAATATTACTTCACTGCCAAAAAAATAATCAGTGATAAAAAATTGTTCAATTCCACAGTTAAATTTTATAAAATTAAATAATAAAAATTAATAAAATACGCCATATGTATGAGGGGTATACGATTTTAATTATTTTCTGTGGAGCCTTAACCTCTGTGGAGCCTCTGTTTAATGCCGACTTCGAACGGCGGGATTGAGAAGCTTTTTCTAGAGAGTTATACTTTTTGAGCACCTCGAAAGAGGTGGAACCGTGAAAAATTGTTAGGTGATTTTTCGGGAATCGAACCGACAACATTGAGCGTAGAGGTCGACGCATCTACCCACTACGCCACGGCGCCCACTAGTAGTTACCCTAACAAAATATGATTAACTTCCTGAATGATCTTCATTCGAAGCCAGTTTCGACGGCCAAAAAAAGTCGTATCAAGCATAGAATTATATTTTGAATTAAAGTCATTGCCATGACCAATACCACAATGTACCCCTTCATTTGAAACCATAATACATCACAATATATAGATAATAAAATTCCATGAACTTACTTTTTAAAACCTTGCTATTCGTTGAATTATCCCTCGTCCATGGCGGATCACCGTGACTTGAGAAATCCCTTAACTTTAGGTAACTTATTGTCAGTCTTATTATTGATGCCTTGTCCAACTGGCTAGTAATGGCGGCAGGTAATGGAAGCATTTTGGCTAATTCATAAAATTCATAATTCTCTTTGCCACGTCTCGATCTGGCCGCATCTCGTGACTTTTCCTTGCGCAGTTCCAAAATACTGTAAATAAAAAAAAATGAAAAAAAAACTCGATTACATTCTCTGTCTGAAAGTGAAATATAAGATAAAATTCTATAAATAGAAAGAGTGTCAGGCATTCTGACACGTAGGACAGTTTAAGAAGAATACTCCTACGAAAGGAAATAGTCATGCATCCATCAGCACTCGCCATCGTCAAATGTCAGTGTGGGTTTATCTCATATTATTTCCTTCAACCCCCTTTCTTAGGCGAATAAAAAAAAATACTTGAGACGAAGACGAATCCCCGGAGATTGTTTTATGATGTCCTTTAAATGGAATGTCATCTCCGTTGCTGAGTGGACAGAAAATTGACCATTACGGTGGCGAAGGATAATGTGATATGCTTTCCAGTAAAAGCATAGATAATTGTAAGTGGCCGAAGTGGAACTTCTTTCCGCACATTTTCGTGTGGTTTGAGATCGAAGAACAATTCAATGCCTTGCCAACAATTTTACCTTTCCTCCTACAAGGTGCATCCCTGTAATTTTTCAAGACTCTTAATTCCGTCGGACTGTAAATATTTTCCCACATTTTTCCAACGAGTCCACACCAGAGTTTCTAAAGTGCATGACAGCAACTGTCAAAGAAGAATAACATTAAATATGTCATCACCGCGTAAGTAATTGCGAGTAATTTATTTCCGTCAAAACGCCGAAATGAAAAGGCCAACGAAGTAATGCCATGTGACGAAATGACGAAATACTCATATACCTGTCCGTCGTCGTGACTATACGAGCATATGTCTATGCGTGTACAGGTAGATACTCGTACACCGGTGCAGAGATACTCTTGTTACAAATTAGCCGACATATCTGTTATTGAGTCTGCTGCCGCATATACCACACTCACAGACTCCACCGCATCGGGACGTCGAGATCTTTAGAGAAACCCCCAAACAAAAGCAACTAAAAACAACAACAACAAAATAAGACAAAACGTCATTTCATTCATCGTCGCGGCATCACTCTTTGAATCAAGCGCAATAAACTGTTCACATTCAACACTCTATCAAGATGGCCATCCACTGTGTTCCGCCGCTGTCGACACCGCCGCCGCGGACTGGTCCAGAGAATACGAGTCTCTCCTCCTCTGCTGTGCTGCCACTTCTGACAGCGGCGGCTTACGACTGTCAAAAGCAGATCATATCTGTCGCTGGCATATGGAAATGTGTGCGTAGACAGTTGACTTGGTTTTATGTCTACATCGCTGCTCGTTTTAGTGGGGAACTTTTTATAATTAAAATAGGTCTTGCTTTTGCCACGGGCCAAAAGTGGCCAGTTTCCGAAAATGTTGACTTCAATTTTGGACCGAAAGATCTTTATCACGCTCGTCGGGGAATGAAAACGAGAAAAAAAAACGAAACGTGATCCACGGATCAAAAGCACTCGGATTCGGGGAAGGGCAGTGTGCAATGCAGTCAAATTACACACCAGCGCGAGGTACCAAAATTACTACCAATTAGTTAAACTCTGTCAAGCAGGATATGCATATTCGAAGGCAATCAATCAATATTCAATTTTCCCTGCGAACGGGCCGGCCAGACAGAGGTGGAATGTTGACAAATGATGCCTCCGATTTTCAATATCGGGAAAAAAATCGTTTAATCATCTCCTCATCACCCCGTGATGTGTGATTGAGAAAAAAGGTACTGCATTCGAAGTTTTTGTGCGACGAATTTCATGCTTCATTTATTTCATTCAATTCGTCTTATTGCTTCCCGCTTCAGTTTGAAATTGGAAAGGAATCGGAGTCGGAAAAAACAGAAATTCATTTCTAAGTCAATATTTCTGTTGCCGACTGACAGGTGACGGATGGCAAATGCGATTTTCTCCCCTTTGACATTCTAGCACTCAATCAGAACTCCGTTCGTGTCGCATTGACATCGTGTGGATGTAGAACACAGGCTAATCGCTCCTAATTACCACCCTTAAATAATTGTGTTAGGCAACCCCATAATTATGTGTTTACAAGCCAATTTGGCAGGGTTTTCCTGTCTGTTTGGGGTGGTGTGTTGTCGTCTCTTGCATATGGCAGCAAAACGGAAGCAGCGCCCGTAGAACAACCCCGATGGAAAATGCGATTTTTTCGTTAATTTCATAGATGTCAGTTGTGAAACTTTGATGCCAAGCGAAATAATCGAGCATAATCTTCCTATTATTCGGCAACGATTCTCTTGGCAACCACATCCTAATCCGTAGAATCCTTACGGATTAAGACGTTGAACAAAATCTTGCGGCAGTAAATATCAAATGATCTCTTGATCTGGTAACACATTTTATCGAATGTTGATATTATACAGAAGATATCAATGAAATGACAAAAGAAAGTCATTCAAGTGCGATGGGAAATCCGTTTTCGAAAATAATCTTCTTGCTTCGAGTTGGAAGAGGAAGAATAAAAGGAACTTTTATTTCACACGTCAGAATTTTGGAAAATGCTCAAGATGTACATGATTTTCTTAAGAGAATAACAAATGAGAGTTAACGTGTTTAATTCCTAATTCGAGACCCAGTATTCTGGGTTTGTGAAAAAGTTAATAATTGCATTTAAACTCTGTTGTAATTCATTACATATACATAAAATATGTTAAAAGTGCAAAAATTATTATCATCGTGCAGGGGAGGAGGGATTATAATCATGGAATAGTTTAAGATTTCAAAAGAGGTAAGCAGAACAACCAAAAAAAGGATGTTTGAAACTCAGAAACCCATTTTGGTTGCCTAGATGTTCTTTTATTTTTATGCTGAGCTGCATTTCGTAGTGGATCTGAGTCCATCAACAAATTTGCTTATGATGCTATCTGACACCTTTTTTCAACACTGTTCACTATGAATTAGAACTGCACCAGAAATTTTTCTTAGAATTTTGTATAAAATACGAAATACACGATACAATCATTGTATCAGTTGTTGGACAGATTTGTCAAGTGATTTGTTAACTCGAGTTCATAAACCGAGTTAAACCGAGTCGAACCGAGACATACATTCATCAATCCCAGTTGGTGAAACGAAATGCTACTCCGTTCGTTTTATGCCAAACCTGCGAATGGTTCGACTCGTTCTGAAGACAAAGGTGGTTTCTGTTTATCGCATGACATATGCATCTGTGTTTATTTGATTTTAAATGCGCTGTTTTTTATATTTTTTTTAGAAATCGAGTCAGTCAACTCTTTTTGCAACTCGGTATGCGTTAGGTTAGGTTAGGCTAGGGGGCTGCTAGTGAATTCACCAGCACACTTAGACCATGTTGGTCCATTGTGATACCCACAGTCAGACTAATACCATTAATCGACCGCTCCGGTAATAGAGCCGGCAATTTGATCCCAACGGCATAGGGCGACTGGACCAGATTTGAAAAACCAGATAAAAGCGTATTAGCTTTTCTTACACTGGGATTCAAACCTGGGACCCGTCTAACTTAGGGCAGGCACTTAATCAACTGAGCTATCCAGTCGTCTAGCAACTAGGTTTGCTTAAATTCCAAATCGGGTTAACTCGGTTTGAAAAATGTATGATTTGGTTGATCACTTGTGTTGACTACAAAAGTCGCATTGGTTGTGCCGATATTCCATGGCCACGTGCTTTTGAGTGTACAATCGCTGCTTTCTATAGCAGATAGTGTGGAAGTTGTATGGTTTGTATTTGCAATTGCAGTTGTTGTATAAATTTTAGTTCTATTTCGGCTATTCTAGTGGCAAGTTAATACTAAACTTAAGAAATTTCGAATCAACTGCTAAAAACTACCAAATAAAATGCTCCGTTGAGCATAAATTGGACGCAGATTGTAAAGTGTGTGTGCTGCATACCATCCTTTATAAATAAAATTTTTAAAATCTAATATCTCGATTTAAATCCCTGAGAAAAGAAGAAGTAAAAGATAAGGAGTGTCTTCTAAATTATTTAGATTATCCTTTATCTAGCTGTGGGCGCCGTGGCGTAGTGGGTAAGTGCGTCGACTCCTACACTCGAGGTCGTCAGTTCGAATCTCGAAAAAAAAACATCAAACATTTTTTCACGGTACCACCTCTTTTGAGTCACTGACAATGCTCAAAGAGTATAACTGTCTAGAAAAAAGCTTCTCAATCTCGCCGTTCGGAGTCGGCATTAAACTGTAGGTCCCCTCCTCTCGTGAGAGAACAATAGCACGCACAACACGAGTGGTTGCTGAGAAGCTAGGCCCAGGTCCACCTCGGACTGTAACGCCGCCATTATTATTATTATTATTATTATTATTATTATTATTATCTAGTTGAGAAATTAATGTGTGGTCACAAGTGATAACCACTTAATTTCACAAAAGGCAGCCATCAGTTCGGTTCTTGGTGAACAATCTTCAAGACATTTTGGCTTATTCCCAGTTTCAGGATGTATGGATTCATATTCGGTTTAACGTATTCCTTTTTCAAAATGAAAATTAAATACTTTTTTAGTTAAGAACTGTGTTTTTACACTTAAATTAAATCACATAATTAATTTTTCTCTCTAAATGCCGACGTCCAGATCAATTATAATGATTTGTTTGTAAACTAAGGTAGACCTACAGCTGCGGTCGAAATAACAGCAATGCTACGTAAAATTAAATTCTTGTTATAATAATTAATCTACTTTGGTATTTCCAATTTTGCACTTTTTTCAATTTTAAAATGTATAAATAGCAACAACTGCATGTAAAACTACATTGTATTGATATTTTTTTTGTAGTTGCTTTTATATTGACCGCTACAAATTTTGATAAATGTTGTCCAACTAATGTTCGAAATTATCTAAAAGAGTTTGTATTTTTTTTTAAAAAAATATTTTATAGATGAAAGTTTCGTTGAAGAATAGAGTTCCTATTTAAACAATCTAAAATTGAATATTTTCTGCATTCAAATTTGACAAATCGTCTTATTTAAACTCTTTATGCAGGTGTACAAAATTGTTCAGAACTGCATAGCTATTTGATTGATTCCGGCGTCTATGTTAAAAGTTTATGTTTCAAAAATTGATTAAGCTTTTGTAATTGTGAATAAGTCTTATGCCCGATTTTGAGCTTATGTTAAAAATCACCAAATTTTTGGTTTTCATACATATTGCTGGTTTATCATTAAACTCAGTTAAATTCGTCGTTTAACTTGAGCAGCAGGTTTATGTGGTTTAGGTGTAGAAAGTGTGGTAAAATAAATATAAACAACTGTACATAAATGATAGAGAAAATTTGAATGAGGAGGATCTGTTTGTTTTTCATTAAAAAAGTTCAGTCGAATCCTGATAATTCAAAATGGCAACAGAACAGCATTTTTTACGAATTACCGTAGGTTTCGAATTATCGAGATTTTTTTTTTTGTGTTTTGCAATTATATTATGAATTATGAATTATAAGAGTTTTAAAAAACGAATTACGATTTATAAAAGGTTTTGTGTTAATTACATTGCAAATAAAATAGGAAATAACGAGGGGAGCAAAATGTATGAACATTTTATGAACTAGCGACGATTTTTCAAGAGACTAACAGTTTGTTACGAATTATTGAGGTTTCGATTTCGATTCAACTGTAATCATTTGAAACGACACGAAAATGCGATACCATGTGTTTATTTAATTTTTTACTCAAAATACACAGAAGTAAATCACAAAGGTACTTAGTTTTTCCTTTAATTTAACCGCCCTTAAATGCCGCATAATTTCGAAAAGATCAGCAGATATAAAACAGGCTCTGTTTATCTTTTCGAATTGTTATTCTTTCCAGCAATTTAGTTGAAGAAGGACGTATATATAACAACTAATTTAATTTTTAAAAAACAAAAAACATGATAAACTTACGAAACTGACATATGACTTATAAACTGCTCTATAGGTGACTGAAAGGCGAGAAAAAAATGTTTCATCTTTCCAAACTTGTCAGTTTATAGAACTGTTTTCGATTCCAACGTAATGATTTTTAAACTGTAATAAACTTTGCTCAAAGGGAATACTGAGTTTCAATAAACTGAGAATTAAGCCAGTAGAATGAATTTGGGCTTATAGCTGCGGTCAAATAGTTGATAATAGTTGTGTTAATTTTGCTACAAAAATTATTTTTAAAAAAATAAATCCGAGACTAGCATTTTAAATTCTGTACTTTTTGTTCCAATCTGAACAATTTTGAAAAGCTGAAGGTTGAATTATATTTTAGATCCCGCTGCTATTAATTTGAAAGCAACTGTTAGAAATAAAGAATGTTTGCTAGTTTGGTTGTCTGGTTGACAGGAACTGTTAGTAACAAAGCATGTTTGTTTGTACCCAAATCGTTAACAAAACTCCTCATATTTACATAATGCTTTACTTCATTTGTTAATATTAAATTTCAATATTTTCTTACTAAATCAGAAAATATTTCGAAAGATTGGAAACGCAAAGCCGTTACAAAAATATAACTGAAATACTCTTTTATTGATCCCTATTTTAAATAGTTAAATTTTATGATCATTTGCGCGAAAAAAAATATGTTAAATTTATTCTATTTTAATATTCATCCTGAAATTGGTATTCTCCCAAGAAATCTTTAAAAGACATTCAAAAATTATGTTGCCTAAGATTGCATACTCATATCCATCCAAATCGATGGACTCTCCTTTTTCATATTGTCACCTGACGGGGATCGCGTATTGACAAGTGTTCAAATGTTTTTCCAGATAATCAACACAACCTTTAATGTTCACAGGTATACATTGCATCAACACACTTCTGCATTGTTGTAACAAAATACGACAGTTCGAGTTTTGCAAAATAAAAACTGATGTATTTTGACAGTTCAGAAAATTTATGGTGTGTCCTCTAACAGTAAATGTGATAAACCAGTGGGGGATCATTGAAAATGAAGACACTCAGGTATTGTTTGCGAATGTAATCTTTTTCTTGATGTCAAAATGATGCCTTTGGGTGTGATGATGACTGCATTGCATTTGTAGTTAATTAGACATTTCATATAATGCGTTTGGAGCATGCGACAGCGCTTAAAATATTTGTTTAGGTAGGAAGGAATACATGAACAAATTCGATTTAATAATGTTGACTGGATCTTAATCTGATGACAAGAACGAATGGCAAATATTTTATTGACAAATGGAGAATATTTAACGACTGGAAAATAGTGTTAGTGGATGTCTATTAGGCAAAACGTGGTCTCAGTTTCAGTTTTAAGAAATGCAGTCCAAATCGGATATAACGACCTTCAGGGGACCGACGAATTTGGTCGTTATAAGCGATATTTCGTTATAAACGATTTCTTATGCTATTGGATTATATACAATGAAGCTCAGGCGGGACCTAAGAATTTTGTCGCTATAACTGATATGTCGTTATCAGTTATATTATATAGTTAATTTAGAGCCATTGCTGCAAGAAGAAACTGCAGTTTTCGAGAAAGTACATCAGAATTGTTTTACGTTTTTATAGACTTTTGTCGAATATGTTAGAGGAAAACTGTCGGCGTAGTAAATCCAAATCCAAAGTTCACCAGAAGAAGGTTTTCAGGCATCTTCCTCGCACATGAAGAAGGAAACGTTTTCAGGCATCTTCCTCGCACATGCCAATAGGACAAAATATAGCTTGATTTTAGATTAATGCTTGAAATTCTATTAACAACATCTTCTATGTGGTTGTTCATCCAACTGGATGCCAATTGCATTTTTTTTCTTACTATTATCCCAATCCTTATCCCATCTTCTGTCAGGTGTAAATCTATTCCTACTGCTTTAGATACTGCTGAATGTTTGCCTTGACATCAACTGCTTAAGATACTGCTGAATGTTAACATAAACCTTCCTCAAAACGAATGAAACTCCAAAATTGTAATTTAAAGAACATAATAAAACGAACTAACATATCTAAAATATCATTGTGACATTTGAATAAAACCAGCTACTGTTTAAGAATGACATTTCAATTCAAATGTCATCAATTTAGAAGAATATTATGAAATAAGTTTATGAAGTAAATAAGAAAAAAATTAACGTGCCCAGGTTCAAGAGATTGCTGATTCGGATGCATATTGGGGTTCTGATGCTGGTTTGGCATTTGTTTATAAGGTACCGCACACAAATCCTGAGTGGGAACCAACCAAGAATGGGTGAACGGTGATCCACCCATTCCCAGGGATCCCATTCCCATTGGTCCCGTTGGAACACTCGAACTTTGTCTCTGATAGCCAGCGTAATCCATCGCAACGGCTGGGTATGGTAACATAATTAAACTGTTTTATTTCAATCGACTGATTTGTTTACAATTTTTATTTTGTCTTAAGCACCGGATGTGTCTTTCGTTTTGTTTTTTTTTTTCTTATTTTATATTCTTTCTCGCGAACAACATTCAATTATTGCACTTTTTTCAGTTTCATTGCTTCAACACGAGTTCACTTTAATGGCAGTAAGTACACTTTCTTCCCGTTTACATAAATGGTCAACAGTTCAACTTTGTTTGTTGTTTTTTTTTTTTTATTTGTATCTTCTATCGGATACACGGAAACCGGACAACACCCTCCATTGGGGGCGAAATAATAGTCGAGTTCAATGATGAGGCTCAGCAAATAATATCCCGAACACGTAGGAGCGAACACTATCCTCCTCGGCAGCCGCGCGTTTCACATACAAATGACTGCAAGGAGCAGTAAAGCACAGGCACAGGTACAGGCACACGCACACACAACACGACCGCACGTAATAGTTGAGGGCTCACTCACTCGTGTGCACCAATTGACGTCCGGAAAAGGAAGAAGACACCATCGGCATGCAATGGCAGTACATCACACACCAGTCAGACCCAATCACACACAATCGACACGTAGCGACTATAATGCGAAACGAAACAAAACACAACACAACACAACACAACACCACCTTCGCCGTGCAGTAACGGCAGCGGAATGAGGCGGCCAAAGGCAACAAAACGTCCAACGTTTCTGGCCCTGTCAGTGGTATCTTTTGACAGTTAGAGTGAGAGAGCACCAAAATGCCCACAGTATGGATGGATGGTGGTGTATCGGTCGAACTGTTTCTGCTGCGGACGTGCAGAATAACTCACGTCACAAACGAAACTAAAGGCTTCGGTCGGCCTCAGTGGTTTGCTTCGTGCAGCCACGAGTGTCTCTGCTCAGTGTCAGGCCAACCCGGTAAGGGTGGATGGATGTGTTTGGTGGTGTATACAACGGCGCGCACACACACAGTGTCGCTGGTTGAACGAATGAAAGACGTCGATTGGCACAAACTTCAGCGCACAGTGCACGAGTATAACTGTGTGTACGAGTCCTGGAACCTGACCGCCGCGCTAGTCATGTACAGGGCGCACCAGTGGCATTTTAAGCAGCGTCACGCACAGAAGCCGCTCAGGTTCGGGTTTCGTAAATGGGCGGGACGTGACTGCCAGGGGATTTGTCGAATCACCGTCGAATACATAATGGCGTGCGCGTGAGAGTGTGTGAGTGTACGGTGGTTGGTTTGGCAGGCCCAGATTTTGTTATTCCAAGAGAGCGCTCTCAACCACGCCTCGGCTCAACAAGTCATGTGCGACAATTAGGAGTGATCGGGCGTCCCGTTCACTCCTTTGCGGTCTGCAAATGGTGTGAATGCGGGAGGATGGTTTGTTTGGGCTTTTTCTTGTGTTTTGCTGTGTCAAGCACATAGCTTCACGTTCGTAGAGTGGTGTGTAGTTTATTGTGTATGCTTCTCCTTTTTTTCTTCTCTCTCTGGGCATTTTTTTTTTTTGCTTTTTTGGTGTGTGAGTGGTGCTATGTGACTGAAATATGGAAGAAGAGACGAAAGATATAAGGGCTTTATTTTTTTTTCTTAGTTCACTGCGGGGGTGGTGATGGTGTTTGTGTTTATTTACTACTGCGTTGGTAGTAATAGATTTCAGTGTTGCCGTTGTAGTATAATGATAAGTGAGTAGATTGTTGAATTTGTGGAAGGGTGTGTACTTCATAGTTTATTATTGAAGTATTAATCTACGATTAATGTGCTTTACTTTAAGAAAAAAAGGTACAGATAAAGATACAGGTATCAATTTTTTTAAATTAATTTTTTGTTTAAGAGGCCGGTTTGTCTGCATAACACGCTAAATGAATTTGGTTCATTATTCTGTACACTAAAAGATGGTTCAATAAATTTTTTGACTAAAGTAAAACACTTCCATTCGAGAACTCCACAAAAATGTCCTTAAGTTAAGATGCTCCTTAAATCAGGAGAGTCTGCTTTGGATTGGGTATTGGGTAAAAATTAAACGGTGGCCAAGGTGCTAGCACTGAGGTGAACTGCTGTACCTAAATGCCATTGACCACACTAGACCATAGAAATTATGGTCCATCAATGGATGCTTCCGTAGTATCTGATCCGATTAGTTGATTGCGACCCCTTCAGGTCACACTTCAGACCGTCTAGTCAATTCTCTTAAAAGACGAAAATAAAAAAACTTGAACGCACTCGTGACAAATATTTGTTGCAATTCGGTGACCATTTTGGGTTTTGTACTTTAGCCACAGTTTCATTCAGCCGACACTGAGACGCCTAAAGCAACTAAATTGTTGAAGCTTTATGGGCTGTGCCCATTCTGGAAATGCATAATGAGCACTGAAATGGCCCGGCAAACAGACAATAATAAAAATACTTTTAATGCACGTCATATTTGTAACAAGCTCAATAAGGACAACGGGGAAAAAGTAAGAGTTCCATAGCTCGTGAGTTGGAAACGTTTCAAAAGGCATAACTACTCTTTCGGAGCCCTATTCAGTTCATTGAGCTAAAGAGTAAACTGTCCGAATCGCAAAAAAAAAATAAGCCAAAGAAATGGCAACGCGTCAAAACCTGCAGCTGCGCACAATCACTCCTCAAGACCACACAAATCTTCTTATTTTTTTTTCCTTCACCCAAAGGCAATGCAGCGTAAAGTAGCGGGTCCTTATAAAAGGCTCCAATTCCAATTATTCATCGCAGCATAGCATCCCTCTTCAAGGAATGGAAATTAATTTCAAATTCCTTTGGTACATGTACCCACGTAGACCATAAAGCAGTACACTTGAATGTTCTCTGTCGAGGACAAGATTTGCGTTTGAAATGAGCTCCGGTATCATTGATAGCCGAGATGTGTGCTCGCTGTGTTTAGGGGTAGAAGTTGAAGAATCCATGAAAATAACTTTTCAATGTTATCGAACAAATTGAGGAAGTCTGTAGTCGCTTCCAAGTCAATGCCAACAGAAGAACCTCACGTACCCAAATGTTCGATTATATAGAGAAAGGACAATAGCCCTATCCGATTTTAGAGGGTTTAAATGGGCTCTACCTTGCACGTGATAAGGGGCCAAACAAAACTGAGGAAGGAATCACATGGAAGCAACTAAAAAAAAAATAAAAACAAGAAAACACGTTTTTCGTTCATCATGAAGCTTGATGCCTATTGGACGGACGACGACAACGACGACGACGAGCGGATGTACGAGTATACGCGCGCTGTTCTTCTTGCAAATCACGAATTTTGCAGCAGCAAACGCTTTGCCGCCGCCGCCGCCGCGTCGATTTATGAATGGAATCGGTCTGAGAGATCACGTTCGTGCACTGGCAGTTACCAGTGTGTCCATCACGTTCCATCTGGACGCCGGTCTCCGCTTATGGAGGGTGATGGGTTAGTTGCATGCCACACACATACAACACACCCAATACCCCTAAGGGTGGGTGCTCTAATGAGTCTCCAAGTATTCACATCTGGGTCAAGCTGTGAGACAGACAGACAGGAGCACATTCACCTTACGACGAGACTAATGAAACGTTACGTTACGTGATGCGTGCGAATAATCGCTTGCCGACCCCGCATTGCATGTCCGCATTATGTAGCGCCAACCCTCCTCAGGCGCAAATATGGAGCAGGTGATGATCGACATTTCTATTCAGCTCAGATACACTGTGGAGCTGTGCGCAGGCAGGTAGGTGGTGTCGGTGGTCATGATGGATTTATGTCGACGATTTGTATTCGAGATTCGTTTCATTTCGTCTCGCGCTCTCTGCGTGTTCTCGTGTCTGTAGGCAGTAGGTGATTTTGACTTTGTGATTTATTTGCATTCCGCATTGGGACTGCGTACGCTCTCTTCCAAATAGGACATTAACGGTTGTTGAGACTTTGTTCGATTTCGATTTGGTATTTAGACTTGATTCTTAGACTGCAATGAGCGGCGGCAAATTTGATTACCTCTCGTAGAAAGTTACCCAGTCTAGGTCAAAGGTAGATTGTTCAGAAAGTGATTTCGGATTTGGACGACGATTGAAAAAGATTTAGTCTACGGATAGAACACAGATATATGATACAATGTAAATGTTACGCGTTCAGTTCTCCTCGATATTATCAATACTAAACGCGAAACATCGGGAATAAGGAAAACGATTTTGATTGTTTGTCGAGCTTACCAGCCTTAATTGATAATAATGAATAATCCAAATTCACAAGTGGACTTAATACTCTCCAGATCGATTAACTGTCAAGTGGAATAATGAAATTAAGAACAACTTTCAACAAAGTTTTTACTGAGTAGACGAAATTAATCCCTGCTAAATTTACCGGGAGAAGTGTGGTCTGCCTTCTTATTTTGTTGACGATTGCTAATAAAACGTTGAAGACTTGATAACGAATGGATCGAAATTCGAACGCATGCGCACTACATGGTTATTTTGCTTTCGGGAGATTTTTGAAATCGTGGAAAGAGACCAGCATAAAGTTCCAATCTGTACAAGCAGATATAGTTTTCCTTAGGTTAGGTTCGGTTTGGGGTGGTGGCGGAGTCTCACATAGACTGAACAGGTTCATAGTGAAAAACCACAATACTGAATAAGCCTACAAATTTGCGTTTAAATTGTTAAGATTAAAATGATTTGGAGGCGTGTGCAAATTTGAAGAGTATACGTGGTTGCAAAGCGTCTTTCAGTGAGTTGAAGAAATGTTTAGCTAACGTTGCGTATCAAGTCCTGACAAGAGCTTGGCACTCGCAGAGTAGGTGTTCACTGACCACTGCCTCGCTGCAGTTTCTGCAGATGTCGGTGGAGGTCAAGCCAATTTTATGACCATGGTATCCCACAAGACCCCGTGATAATACCGACTAATATATTACATTAAAACGACTGGATGGCGCAGTTGATTAGGTGCCTGCCCCAAGTTAGACGGGTCCCAGGTTCGAATCCCAGTGAAATCGAATCTGGGCCAGTCACCATTTGCCGTTGGGATCAAATTAACGGCACTGGAGTAGGTTGCTACCTGGCAGTACAATAGACCAGTTTAAAGTCGAGTGCTTTAGGAGAATTTCAAATATCCTCCGAAAAAAAAATATTACATTGATCTCTGGGTAATGAGAGAATAGCTTCCGTTTTGCAGGAAACGAAGTCTTGCCAGAATATCTTTGTTAAACGACTAGATCTATGAGTGTGCCACAAGACACTGGCCTTTTTTGAAAGGTCAAATTCTGTAAAAGCGAAGGGTCAAATTCTGTAAAGAAGAGCTTTATGGGTGCAGTAATGGCTATTGAGTCAGCCAGGGCTGAGACACCGAATCTATCGAGTTTATCGGCTGTTTCGTTCCCTAGGATTTCTTCGTGCCCTGGAACCCACATTAGGGAGACCGTATAATGTCTACAGAGTTCCTGTAGGGCGTTATAACACTAAAGAACAGTTTTCGATTTTATGGTGTAACATTGAAGAGCTTTAAGAGCTGCTTGTCCACATGTATGTTAACAAGGTTTCCATTAGCAGTAACTTCTAAGCTTTCTCCTGCTTTTTGTACGGCAAGAAACTCAGTCTGAAAAATACTGCATTTGTAATGCAGCTTGTGATACATACATATATTTTATGATTAGGTTGAAGTGGCTGACTGTAGATACCAGTCACACTTCGGCCAATTTAGGCCCATTGTGATACCACGCGGATCTGATCTGATGTCACCTATCCAAAAAACCATTTGGTGCTTTCAACGAAGCTCTTCAATTCAATAGTTGATTAATGCCGACGTTGTGCAATTCGCTCAAGTCGTTGAAGAAGTCTTCCTGCGAGAGGAGAGAGCGCTACAAGTGCAGAGGAGATGCGTTATGCTATCCTCTTCTTCTTCGTCTCTGCAGCTTCTGCTGCTGCTTCTTCTGAAAATCATTGTGAGGGAGTCCTCTTCTTAAGGCGTGAGTGCCAATGGCACAGTGTCCTGTGATAACGCCAATGAGAGTCCTTAGGGATGACCTGTTCATTCTAAGAAGATAGAGTGAACGTTTTGGATCAAGTTTAGGCCAAATTTACTTGTGATGAGTGCCATTTGACCATCTTGAGTTGGTGTTTTTAATAGTATGATTCTTTAAAAGAAGTTTAGCTGTAGCGAATGGCATAGGCGGAGGATCTCCACTAGGAAGGTTTGTGAAGATCGTACCGCTCCTGGCGAGATCATCGACTTCACAATTCCCTGGAATGTCACTGTGTCCCGGCACCCACATGAGGTGAATATTAAAATGCTCAGCCATCTCGTTAAGAGGTAGGCGGCAATTTAGGGAGGTCTTAGAGAGGAAAGTGACCGAATTCAGGGATTTGATTGCTGCCTGGCTGTCTGAACAGATGGTTCTTCTTGGATATCACGTTGTTCTTGAGCCAAGACAGTGCTTCTTTTATTGCCATCGTCTCAGCCTGGACTACGCTACAATGTTCTGGAAGGTGGAGGGATATACTAAAACTGAGATATTTTATGGTTGTGACAGGTTTTAAAAATACCACCCCAACTTCTTCTGACTGTTTAGAGCCGTCTGTATAGATATTTATGGAGTTTATGCGGTGGGCGCCGTGGCGTAGTGGGTAGGTGCGTCGACTCCTACGCTCGAGGTCGTCAGTTCGAATCTCGAAAAAAACATCAAACATTTTTTCACGGCTCCACCTCTTTCGAGTCACTGACAATGCTCAAAGAGTATACCTGTCTAGAAAAAGCTTCTCAATCTCGCCGTTCGGAATCGGCATTAAACTGTAGGTCCCCTCCGCTCGTAACAGAACAATAGCACGCACAACACGAGTGGTTGCTGAGAAGCTAGGCCCAGGTCCACCTCGGACTGTAGCGTCGCCATTATTATTATTATTATTATGCGATCGACAATTCTGCCTGTCCAGTAACTTCTTGTTGAAATATAAATTGCGAATTTGCAGTCAAAGACGGTGACAAGCTTGATATAATCTATACTAATATTCGAAATATTCAATAAATTACCATGTCCGAATGATGTGAACTTAAAACTTTCAGCCTCTTTTAGCCTGAACGCAGTCTTTGCGAACAGGTTATTAGGAAGTAAATTCATCATATTTTTCCCCTAAGGCTGTAGCAACGCTGTGAGCGATTGAGCGACGAGCGATAGAGCGACGCAAAAATATTAAAACAAATGAAATCATATGGAGGTGGCCACGTGAGCGATTTGCGATTTTTTGAAGCGACAGACCGAACGTCCCTTTGCAACCAAATCTGTTTTAATTTTTTAGTCGATCGCTGAGCGACGAAATAAGAACATAGAGAAACTAAACGTAGAAAGTTTGATCTCAGATGTTCAAAACCGCCCAGTTCTATGAAAGGACGCCGCAAGGATTATAAAAATAAAAATGTCACCGAAAAGCAGTGGAATGAAGTTGGACAAATTTGTAATTCTTTTTTGAAATGATGAGCTTCGTAAAACAGACAGTTGTTCCAGATCCAATTGAAGGGTATCTGCGACAGCCAGAGGATTATTCATATGAACGCGCCTTTCAACTAAAAAACTACGAAGAACTGAACTTGAAAATTACATTTTCGCAATTAATCGCTCAGCGATGATGCTCAATAAATGGCCACCCATCGCTCAGACACGTCCCTCTATCGCTCATCGCTTAATCGCTCAATCGCTAGTCGCTCATTGCGGGGCCGCAGCCTAACTCGTGTGAAATAAAACACTTTGAATTTGAATCGAATTTAATTCAAACCTAATTTCGAAACTCTTATGAAACAAATGGATTCTTTTGATCATGCAAAAAATTTCTTTGATAAAAAAGAGGAGTTCAGTCAAAGATTTGCGTGCGCAAAAAGGATTACGGCATCCGCCAATCCGAACAATTATTTGAGATAGTTTTGGATATCCGAAACTACATGACACTATACGACACTAACCGAACCACTCGGACATTGTCACCCTCCTGCAGCAAGATTTCGAAGTAATTCAGAGATTTTGTGATAACTGGAAGTTCGTTATCAATTACCAGAAGTCAGAAACCATTTTTTCAGGACGCCGTTGTCCAAGGCTTCGGCGGATACAAAAAGGAATTGGCGCATGTTCTCAGTTGTTTGGCCATAGGGCAACCACTGGCGAACCGAAATGAAGTCAAATACCTGGGGATCTGGCTAGATCAGTATTTGTATTTCAACAAACATATAGACGGTGCTCTGACCAGAGCCCGAGGAGCTTTTGCCCTTACTAAGAGACTGTTTTATAACAACCAACTCAATGCGAGAGTGAAGGTAATTTGTTACATGGCCCTGAACCGGCCAATGATTGCCTATGGCTGTCCCGGGTTCAATGTGGGAGCATGCTTAATGGAAAAGATTCGGTTGATTGATTGGGCTTGCCTTCGCCTTTATAGAACTCCATTTCAATTCAATTCTACTCCAATGAAGTCCTATACACAAGGGCGAACATGATAACAGCGGTTAATTTCTTGATAAAGTTGATTCGTGGGCATATGGCAAGAGCGATGAGCTCGACCAACAACCTGATTTCCGGGGCATTTTACCCCAACCCTCAGTCCCACGAGAGGATACGGGACAACGGCTTCGTCCCCCCGGAGGCATCTATTTAGATAGAAATGGTCTGGTACAGGATAGAAAAGCGGTTCCACTGATAGTCCACTGGAAACAAATTAAAATTTGATAAAATGCCTTATAATAGTATGCGTATTTTTGTAGACAACCGATGCCGATATAATTTCGATGCGATCAATTAAGTAAATTCAATAAGAAATTAGCATTAAAATGACATACAATGCGATGATCTTATAAGATGATCTGGACTCGTTTGCCTGCCAAACATTTTTCTAACATTAATGTCTATTTGATGTAACAAATGTACAATAATTTGTATTGTAGCCAATTAAATGGCTATTTTAGTTTGAATTTCACATTAGAGGGTGATGTCATCGGCTTTGATTCCATTTCTATTTGTATTCACTTTTTTGTTGCAGCTAAGGTCGAAATGCAAATTTTCTGAATTCCCCACAGTCTAAAATGTTATTGAATGCAAAGTCTGTACGTATGTATATCCAATGAATGGTTGGCCGTTCCCTAAAAAGAAAATTTGTTTTCTTTGTATTGCATACAGAATTGAATTATCTTCATCAAATTGAGTCTGTCTGACACCTCCGGAAAACCATATATTTTCTATTACAAGTCTCTAAATCCTGTTCCCAACCGAAAAAATATCGCACGACAGATCACTATTGCGGGAGTTAGAAATGTTTCCATACTGCACAACAGAAATTCCTCGCAGCTTTTTTACAGGTGTACAGTGAGCGTCAAAAGAAAGTTGACACTTACATATGTGTTTTAGGTTTCAGATTAAATTACGAATTTTATAACAAGTGAATCTTAAAATTTGTTGTACATTTCAAATCACTTATGAATTCACTATTAAACAATAGGGAAAAACTTAACAAAGAAAACATAAAACAAATTTTATAAATAAAAAAGTGATAAATTGTACTTTATATTTTTCGCGTCAAAAGAAAGTTGACATCCTGTGAATAAAGAGTCGAGGAAAGCTGACAGCATTGAAAAATCAAGACATTTGCCAAAAAAATTACATTTCTAAACTGATAGTGTATAGCTTGGAATGGAGCGGCGAGAAAAGGCAGTCTGGAAATTATGGTTTTTAAATGAAAGTGTGTATGCTGCGTAAAATACTTTAACCTTTGATGCCAATGAACTGTCAACAAAAAACTCTCCGTTACCAGGAAATATTGTGCTGCATGTATGTTTGTGAAGATAATACTAATAATAATAATAATAATAATACTAAATAATAATGGGAAATTTTTTGTTCAAGTTTTAAGATGGACAGGTTCCCCATATGCAACCATTTTTTTCAAATATTTTGTGTGAAATATTATTCGTGCAGAAAATATTACCGAACTTCACAGCTGGCCAACTTCACAGGTTTCACTGTACTTATTTTCTATATATACGCGGTTTTTTGGAACATTTTTGAAAAAAAAGTCAAAATCAATTTCAATCAAGTACATATTGGCCATTATTATCTATGGTCTTTTGCCATTTTGCGGGTAGCTTCATAATTCCATCGGTATAGAACTTCTGTGGTTGATCAGCGAAAAACTTGGCCAAGTTATTTTCAGCGGCTCTTCGGTCGGCCAATTTTTTACCATCAAGAGAGTTTTGTAGAGACTGAAGCAAATAGTAATCAGAAGGTGCAAGGTCCGGACTATACGGTGGATGCATCAAAACTTCTCAACCAAGTTCCGTCAATTTGTTCTGGGTCATCAAAGATGTGTGTGGCCTAACATTGTCATGATGGAAGACAACTCCCTTCCTGTTGGCCAATTCTGGTCGCTCTTTCTTGATTGCTTCATCCAAATGGTCGAGTTGTGCATAGTAGAAGATGGGATTAACCGTTTCGCCACGTTCTAGGAGCTCATAATAGACAATTTCTTTCCATTTCCACCAAACACTCAACATAACCTTGTTTGTCGTCAATCCAGGCTTTGAAGTCGTTTGTGGATCGACCACATGGCCTTTGACCATGATCGCTTGCGTTTGATATTCTCCATTTTTCATCGCCCGTAATGAATCGTGTCAAAAGTTTCTATTTCTTTATGTTTCAACAGCATTTCACTAATGCTCATTCGGTCAATTAAATTTGTTTGCGTTAATTTATGTGGCACCCAAACATCGAGCTTCTTTGAGTAGCCTGATCGTCTTACGAGTAGATGATTCCAAACTTTCATACGCTTGATGCGGATAGCGGAGGCAATACTGCTTTCTCCTGACAGCTTCCATGCCGGTTTTGCTCCATCAGTTGCAAAATTTCATCGGCTTTTTCAGTGACAGTCCGACCGGACTGTCCGGAACGGAAACGAACAAACCACTCCTGGGTCCCGCGTTCACTCATAGCATTCTCACCGTAAACTGCACACATTTTTCGGCATGTTTTTGCAGGGTTTTTCTCTTTTTTATAGTAAAAAACATCACATAGCGTATTTCTTCGGATATTTGACTCATTCTCAAATCACTATAACTATTAACACGAGCAACGAATTACACAGATGTCTTCACAAAAAATGTAGCCTGACATGGTACTTATCGTGGTCGTTTGATACAATCAAATTAGTGTTTCCAGCTATACTTATAAACACCAACACCATCTAGTGACAAAGAACCGCGGAGACTTTTTATATGACCCCCACTTCAGTAATATTGTTCGTTGTAGGCAAGCCCACCTCCTCGTTTTTTGGATATCATTATCCTTTATTTCTCCAAATTTACGATCAAACTCCATGTGTTGCAGTACTCATTTGGACGATTGATCTCTATTGGTATGATTACGGTGACTTTGCTAACAGCCTCTCCATCAAAACAGTTGCCTTAGTATCTTCCAAATTTCGAAGAATTCGAATTTTTTTTAAATTTTGATCTCTTTGTATTCATTCAGAAAGTATTAGGCCAACATTTTGGTTTGGTCGCTACTACATGTTGCATGTGAGCAACGTTGGGCAATAGAGGTGTGTAAAAAAGAAATTTTTCTTTGAAAACAGCTTACAATTATTTTTATTTATTTTGAAAAGTTATGTATGGTAGGATAAAAAACAATTTCTTTCATATTAAATTAATATATAAGTAAATCACACACTTTAGTAACTCTTCCGAATTTCACAAAAATATTTTCTACTACGCGAGTGCAGTCTATTGCAAATAACTTCGCTAAATGATCGTCAAATGTGTTTCATATTGCTCACATTTCGAGTAGCCACATAAAACTACTGTTATCATTAAGAATCAACAGACAAAAACAAAACGAACGCCTATCGTTAGCCGTAAGGCAACAGAAATTGCTCTCAGAAGCATAATGTTCGGGATTGAAAGTTGTATTTACAGAGGGAATTAAAAAAATTTGTAGATTTCTCTAACAGTTTCTGCTTGTTCCATAAATCCAAAAAAAAGAAGAAAAATATCACTGTCCCTCGTTCCCTCGCATATTAAAAGCACACGGATTGGGTAAATATGTAGTTGGACGTAGACAAAGTTGACCTTGCAACTTCGCGTCAAAGTTTCTTCCGATATGGTCAGAACATATGTGCATGCGCATGTGCGCCTTCAATGCAAAACAAACGTCTGTGTTATGAATGCTTCCGAAATAAGGCAAACCATTGGTAATCGGTATGAATCAAAGGTGCGATGTCGAGAAAATCCATGCAAACATTTTCAATAAAACAAAAATTTACATTTCGAAAATTTTTATCGCCAGCAGTATCTGTAGCTTTGAATAAAGGAATAAACTGCGATAAGTGTGACATGTGCCAAAGTACTCGTAACTCAACAGGATCGTTTATACGGTTTAATTTTAATTTTATTGTACATTTTCGCGCACCTAATCCCCAATTATGTTGTTTATTTGAATCTGAATTCATTGCTGTCCTCAGGCATATGACTCAAGAGTCTGAGATGAATGTAAAGGCGATTCGAAAGCCGTACACGGGATTGGGCATTTCCACGAATTATTAAGACGTACGTAATTCTTTTTATTTTTTTTCTTTAATTTTGTTGTGAAGTTGAATATTAACGATAGAGTTATGTGAGGTGGACAATTCCGGCAGAGAGTGGGTAGATAAATTGGGGTTTACTGCTGTGGATTTGATTGATTTTGTTGTTGAATTGGTTTTCTTTGTATGCCCTTAGCATTAATTTCGAACAGAAAATACAGCAACTACTTATTGGCTTGATTGTAAAATAATGTTTTTAATTGAGGTACATGTGATTGAAATTTAGATTTTTGATTGCATCGTCAGTTTTTATTCATGGGGAAGTTATACTAGTTTGGAGAAAGAAGTGGGCTGTGATGTCTATTCTAGTGAACTGAACGACAGTATACCTCATCGCCGTCCCGATCATTGTAGTGTTTCAGGCGGAGATAATGGAAATCTGCTGAGTATTGTCCTGGCTAATACTGGCATTTTTACACATAGCCAGCAGCCTTACTGGCTTAAAAAAGTAAAAGTAAAATCAAGCTGCCGATTGTCTCTTGACAAGATGGCTGAGCAGTTTAGCATTAACCTGTACTGGGTGCCATTGAGACTTTGCAGGCAATTGCAAAGCGGATGAACTTGCCAAATATGAAAACACATTACAACTGTTATCTGATTTTAACAATGTGGGCATGCCACTTGCTATGTGCTGGGCGTTGTTACCAAAAATGACAAATGACAAACAACAGATGATGGCACACCACTGTGTGATCTGAATGATCTGGTCTAAGCTAGATCCCATATGATCTAGAAATTTGATCTCTTTTTGGCAAAAAGTTCTAGCTAAAGACATCTCTAGACCCTGTCTGGACAAGGAAGAATGGGAAAATATCCTAAACCTCCTCTGCACGTGTCTGGTTCTAGTGCCACTTATGCGTATACTTCTACAGCCGTAGTGGATTCATTCCGCCGAAAACATTCTTGTGCCTTGACAGGATTGGTTTAATCCATGCATCCCTTCGTTCATTGATCTCCCACGTGGTGTGATGGACAGTGGATAGGCGACTCTTCTATGAAGGCGATACCACAAGAATTAGTCCGGATGATCTCCGGTTCAGTAGATCCATCCCAGTTCGCCACAGAAGGGAGAGTGATAAGTATCGGTGGTTCTACTGGTGGTTGCAGCTCCATCAGACGCCCTAGCTGTCATCAGTTTAATGAGCTGACTGCTGGTCTATTACATTTAGGTTAGGGGATTCGATTAGGGTTATTTAAAAGAAAAAAATTAAAAATCCAAAGAAATATACAAAAAACCTAAAGACAAAAAAAATTATATAAAATAAAAAATAAAAAAATGCTAGATATGTTAGTTTAAGTTAATTAAAGTTAGGTAAGTTAGTGTTAAGTTAGGTTAAGAATATAATTTAAAAAATTGTTTAGATTACTAAGTTTTTAGTTGATTTTTCTTAAAACTATTAAAAAATATATGTTTGTAAAATATACAAAAAGAAGCTGATAGGCAAAATAAATTAAAAATGCATAGATTATTTTAGAGTGCCTGCATAAGACAAGTAACATTGTATAAGAACCCATTTATTGTAAATCTTGTTTAAGTATTTTCCTAGGATTCCCTTTTCGGTTTGACATCTAGTAAATGTTATACAATGCGACCTCAATAAAAGCAACTAATAGAAATTAGGGCAGTTGCTTTTATTGAGTTTGTTGCAATAATCGAGTCAAAAAATTGTAGGTGCCAAAAATGAGACAAAAAGTTAAAAACGTCAGAATAGTATTTTAAAAAGAACGTGTTTTCCATTGGTAAGCAGACCAAAACTGATAATTTAATTTAATTCATAAAAATAAAAAAATTCAAACTTTAATTGTTTTTTTTTTTAAATTGGGACACTTTTGATTATGTCTTTTTCGACGCAGAATTCTTTTCCACAGCAGACTGTCGTATATTTTCCAGAGCTAAAATGTGAAGCATAATTTTCTTCAGCTCATTGTTGGAAAGTTTCCGGGTTGTTGGCATAACATTAGTCCTTCACGGATTAAAGGGGTCAAATCGCAGCTCCGAGGCGGCCAGTTGACATCGTCAAAACGGCTAATAACACGATTTGGGAATTTGGTGCGAAAAAGATCGATTGTGGCATGGGCTGTGTGGAATTGCGCACCATCCTCCATGAACCAGAGGTCGTCCAAATCCATGTCTTCAATTTCAGTAAAAAAAAGTCGTCAACATGGTTCTGTAACGCCCACCGTTGACCGAATCATTGTTTTCAGCCTCATTTTCGAAAAAAATGGTCCAATGATGCCATCACTCCACAATCCACATCAAAATGTCATTCTCTGTGGATGCATTGGCTTCTCGACAATAACGTGCCGGTTTTTTGAGCCCCAAATGCAGCAATTTTATTTGTTAACGTAGCCGCCGAGATTAAAATGCGCCTCGTCAGAAAAGATGATTTTTCGCCCAAAATCGTTGTTTAATTCAAGCTACTCTAAAGCCCAAAGTGGGAAGCGCTAAAAAAGCGGATGGCAGTGCGCCTTCAATTACTGAGTCAATTGGAACTTGTAAGCGAATAGTCCAAGATCGTTATGCAGAATTCTCCTCAGGCGAGTGCGTGAAATGTTGACCTGTTGAATTCAATGGCGAGTTGATGCTCGTGAATTGAGTCTCACACTCTCGGCCACAGCAGCCACATTCCCATCTGTGCGCACCGTACGACGATGGGGACCATGATTGCTGTCCACTAGCAAACCAGTCTCACGAAATTTTCGGTCAGATATGCGTACAGCGGTGGGTGCTTCATTTGGAAATAAGTTTTCAATATTTCCCAACGTTGTTCAAGCGTAAAGCCACTCTTTTCGTTTCGCGGAGGTATGATACTGACTTTCTGTCAAGATTTCCAGCGGGAAACAGCTTTCAGTGTCAAAATAAACTATGACTTAAAAAAAACACTAGATGGCCCACCCTGTATTTGTGCACATTGTTGTTAAATTTGTCATTCCTATTGATGAATAAAAATTAATTGAAATTACTCAAAGAACAAATACTCGTATATCTTCTACACAAGTGAAGAAGGACCTAACTAACTTGGTGTGCGCAATTGGCGACATCTATCAAAAGATCGTGCTAGCTGACGAGGTCTTTGGTTCTCTCACGAATAGAGGAGACCTACAGTTTGATGCCGAGTCCGAAAGGCGAGATTGAGAAGCTCGTTTTTAGACAGTTGTACTCTTTGACTATGTCACTAACTCGAAAGAGGTGGAGTCGTGAAATTTCTAAACGTGCTTTTTGAGAATCGAAGCCAGACTTCGAGTGTATGACTCGATGCACTGAACCACTACGCCACAGCACCCATTGGCAAAAAGACTAATCATCAAAAAATATTTTGGTACGAGACCAATGCACCAATTTCTGCAATTCTTAAATAAATAGAAAGCGATGTTTCGACAAATGTCATCTTGAACAACTGACTGAGGTGGCGTTCATAGTTAAATAATATTTAATTCTTAATGCTTAAAAAACCGTCAATACTCTCATTACTATGCATGAGAAGATCACTGAACTTTAAATAAGTCATAACTGCGCGAGGTCCCTTCCGTATTCTAGACAAACAAACCAAGAAATCCTTAGCAGCAAAAAAAGGTTGTTATTCGAGTTTCTCAAGACTGCCTCTTGTCATTAGTCACACAATATTCAAAGCAATCAAATTAACTCTTTGCAACATTGCCATAGCTTGAGTAACCTGAAGTCAATGAATGCTCGAGCCTTGGTATGAAATGAAAACAAACGGAAAATTATTTATTGCTTGTGCACGGACATCAGTTTTATTACTGGCACCGACTCTGCCTCATAATTCTACTTATAATTCTGTCTCCGTCTCGGTGATCATCCGTTCGGTTACATTGTCATTTCATTTCCGTGAGCCACTCAAGTGGACACTGGATTTCCATAGAAACTCACTGGTAAGCGGGTGTTACCTGGCAGTTGCTCTGCCCGAAAATCTTGATATTTACGACCTGTCCGCGCATCCAGTGCGTCCTGTTGGCTGTTGCAACGGAAAAAGCCATATCGTACATCATCGGGAAACTTATGGTCTGATTTGTTGAACACGATAAAAGAAGAGTTTCAGTGTTTTGCTGTATTTTTACCTTGAAGTGACTAAATGACACTTTGGCTACCTCGAGGTACCCGAATTTAATTTTCGTTTTTTAAAAAAAGGTATCACTGCAGATGCAATTTAAAGAAGAGAGAGCCAATAGGGAACGGTGATGATGATTATGTTATTCGGTCATTTTATCACTTCCACAATCGCTTTTATTGTTTTCTCTAGGATTTTTATGGTTTCCTTTCGCGCCTGCCATTCAGAGAAATCTTATTATGTCCATCTTTTGTAGTAGAACAAGTGCAGTTTGTGGTGCGATAGTGACACATTTTTGTGTCTTTTTTATACCATGGCATGTAATGAGCACAGAAGTAGAAGGTTTTTGCCTTGAGATCAGCACGGCGCGTTTGAAAAATGGAATTGCATAAATAATGTACTTTCGAGTGTGTGCTCTCGAAAGACTTTTTGACTCTTCTCATAGACTTTTTGACCTGCGGATTGTAAAATCGGAAAATATTGGAATTTTGTTGTAGTGACAGTATTGCTTGTAATATTTCCGAAGCGCTTTGGTTTTTTAAAAATATTTATCTTCCATAGAACAGATTTTAATACTTTCTAAAGCATTTCCTCAAAAATCTTGCTTCATTTGGGCAAGATTTCATGCTGATATCGTAATTTCTCGGTCACTTGGTAAATTGAATAAAATCGTAAATCGACGGTCCTGGGCACGCTGCTTCCAGTCATCAAGATCAAGCTGTTGTGCCCGCTTTGAATTGGTCTTTGTACCGGAGGTTCGGTCTTCCTCTCCTTCTCGAACCAGGAGGCTCAGTTTCGAAGACCCTCTTTGCTGGAGTGTTGTTGTCAATGCTCTCGATATGGCCGAGCAAGTGAAGTGACGGATTTTTTTTGCTTTCCGGACTACATGCACATCCTGGTACAGCTCATAGAGTTCGCGGTTGTGTCTTCTCCTCCATTCACCTTCCTCGCAGACGGGACCATATATTCAACTTAGAATTTTTCTTTCAAAGGCATTAAGAATCATCTCTGCAGTTTTGCACCTCCAACCACTTAAAGATTTGCATTATTTCAGCTGTCTTAAATAGTGTATTAAAGACTTTTTATAAAAAAGTTTAATAGAAACAACTAGTATTATATTTGAATACTTAATACTATATTACATGGCTTTTATTTTTCATAATTGCGCTCAATCTCTTAGGCATATAATCCACATGTTGCTGGCATGCCTTCAAAGGTATTGACTCCCACGCCATTCGTACGGATTGCCACAATTCTTTATTTATTTTTGGGATTTTTGGTGCTAACAACATCTTTTACTTGCTTCCATAGATACTCTATTGGATTTAGGTCCGGCGACTGAGCAGGCCACTCCAAAAGAGCAACGCCATTATTAGCAAACCATTCTTTTGTTGCTTTAGTCGTGTGCTTCGGAACGGTATCTTGTTCGAACGTCGATACCAACGGCATATTATCCTCGGCATGTGGCAACATTATACTCTGGAGTATATCCATATAAACTTTATTGGTTCTATACATCTTATAGAAGGGATTATCTATAAGATGTATAGAACCAAATTCATACCAAGAAAAACATGCCCATACCATAATGATGCCACCTCATGTTTGACGGTATTTTTTGTGTACTTTGGAGGTCCGAACAAGTTGAACTTACATTCATCACTCCTATTTCTTAAAACAATTAAACACACCTTTTCACTTTTTAACTATAATCAAATAAACTCTTTTTATATTTTTTAGTTAAAAAACTTCAGTTCCTACACGAGTATTTATACTTTTATTCAGCCAATAAATGACATAAACTGATATTTCAAAATTGTTCCCGATAACGGTAAAGGACAATTGCTTGTTTTTTTATGTGATTTTTCTATCAACGACCTACCTGCTTCCCAAAGATGGCGAGATATTTGGTAGAGGGTAAAAGAGGAAAAAATAGAGTAATGTCTTCAAGAGTAAGTTGTATTTATTTTTTTGTCCATCACGTTACATTAATATACAGTCAGCGTCAGAAGTGAGTAAACAGTCATTAGCTGAAAGTTATTCCTCTATATTCAAATTGACCGGAATGGTTTACGCCTGGCATTGATGGCTGAGATAAAAGCTCTGAAATCATACTTCAAAATAAGCTATATTTTATTTAACATAACCGTAAACATAAAGCAGTTTATTTAGTTCAAAAGAAAAAAATGGCTAAAAACAGGCGAAAAAGAATCTTATTGAAAAAAAGTTTTTTGTATGCCTTTACCGCTGATTTCAGTTTTCGTATTTGCTGGTCTTAAGACTCATACAAATGTTTAATAGAATCTAGCCCTTATATTTTACAGTCATTGAAACAACCATATGTACTCTCAATTTTGAAAGCGGTTCTTAGCACCTTTCTCTTTTAAATTTCATTGATTGTTTTATGTTCACCCTTATGTTAAGTAACATAAACACTGTTTTAAAGAATGGCTTTGGAGCTTGAGTTTGATGTCTGCTCTACCTTATACCGGTGCATTTGACCGAATGTTTAATCACTTCTGACGCTGACTATATGTATGTGTATACAAAACAGACATGGATATATCAAATTAAAGTTCAATAGTCATTCTTTGAAATATGGTAAATAATATTTATATATAAAACAATTAATTTAATTTCAAACAGAAAAGTGCTAAAAACAACGATAACTGAAAAAGCGGTAAAGGCATACAAAGTACATTTTTTTTCTCAATAAGATACTGTTTTTCAGAGAGATGTATGCACTCACTTTTGACACTTTTGACGAAGGGGTGAACCTTTTTTCGTTTGAACGAAATAAACTTCTTTATGTTTACTGTTATTTTAAATGAAATATATGTAGCTTATTTTGAAGTATGATTTCATAGCATTTATTTGAGGCATCAATGTCAGACGTAGACCATTCCAGTCAATTTTAATTTGAGGAATACCTTTCAACCAATGATTGTTTGCTTACTTTTGACGCTGACTGTATATTCAGCTCCTTAACATTATATGTATTTTTCCATAAAAGGCAACAGATTGTCTTGATTTGAAAGGGCAACAATAAAAGCCGTACGAGCTTGTGTCAAAAAGTAGCAAAAAGTTAACGAACTTACCGAACTGAGCGAAGCGGTTATTATAGACAGTGTTCAGTCATTTTTGTGTATTAGCTCGGTTGCTTCAGTTCTCTTAAGCCTCCGTACGGGTATTATAGTTCGCCGTTTAGAATGATTGCTAAATATGGACAATTTGCTGTCTTTTCAGTTAGAGGTACAATTTTAAGGGTAAGTACTGTAAAAAAGTCAAAAGAAGTTGATATGATAGGACAGTCGATAGTGCAATTATTTCAGCTTTCTTAAATGTGCTCGGCCATAAGCATGGATCCTTATTATAACCAATATTCTTCCAACCTTGGTTAATTCTGTGCTAAAATCTCACCTAAACTGGAGGGTGGGGGTCGTAAATATTTAAATCTTTTTCAAGAAAGTGCCCTTTATCAAAAGTTCTCCGAGTATGTTAAGAATTTTGAACGGAACTCAGAACGCTGTTTTAAAACCTGTTGTGTTCCAGGAAGGCCAGTATAGATTTCTCACTTTGTCGGTCTCTTTTCCAATTTACACACATCCAATTTTCATCTCATTATCATGTACGAGATATAACTTGAAAATTACCCGTACATCCCTGTTTTTCATTCCAATGAAGACAATAATCAATGTCGATCGGCCTCGCATGCACAGCTCCTTAAAGGAGGACATTCTCTCCCTCCCCAAAAGGATAAGGTAAGACCATTGACAGTTCGAGAAAACCATTAAAATCGCCGCCATTGAATTACCAACGAATGTGGAAACCGAATTCCAGTGTCCAGTTAAACATTCCGCACTGTTCAATGTTAAGGGGAGCAATTATTGTTTGACAAGAAGGCACCAGTAATGCAGAGCGCACTGCAGCAAAATATTAATTAATATTCTGGCACCTTCCTGTCAGCGGCACGAAGCTAGTTGCAATATGGGAAATAAAAATATCTGCACGCCGGCATTGGCAGCCATCTAATTTGTCGTGGTAGCAATTCAAGTATCCCAGAGATGAGATACAACCCCGTTTAAATGAGTTCCGACGTCTCCGCCTTCTGATCTCAATTAATTGCGTCCACCGAGCAGTGTTTCGCTCACGGACGCACAAACGGCACCGTCGGATCGGACCCGGCCAGATGAGTTGGACGCGAATGTGAACGCGAACGCGAACGCGAACGCACCAAGGCAGAGATTAATATAATTAATAACCAGGTTTTCCACTGAACTTGAGATACTTTGAATTACTATTCTGATTTAATTAATTCAGTGCCTTCAATGCTACTGCTGCTGCGTCTGATCTCCGTCTGAAAGAACGCAGACCAAGTGAACTGGATACCGAATGTCACAGACCGCGAGTGAGCGTCCAGCGGACTGAATCAAAAAAGCAACATGCTACTAATAATTAACAAACCCAATTAGCTATATATTCGTATTGTTGTTCTTTCATTTCATTATCCGCCGCGGAGGAAGAGTCGGTCATGTCGATGACAGAAAACTTAAAATATGGTAACTAATTCATGCGTCAAAGAAATCGTCGGTACACCATTAGCACTTACCGCGCATTTACCGATGACTGTGCAGCTCCCATCTCGTCCATGGATTTTCTGCAAAAAAGATACGATGAAAGAGTTAAACGAAACAGAAAAAAAAAATAATAAAAAAAAACTCCAACAAAGCAATATTAAAAAATACAAATTCAATTAGCCGAGGAATTTTCTTTTTAGAAAGTGCGAATCCGATTCACGGCAGAAATTACCCACCGAGGATGGTATTGGAATATATTCGATGTGGTTCTGCATAATTTTCTTTCCAGTTAATTGAACGGTAGAATATTTGCAATGAAATCAATCACCGAGAAAGCTCGGTGAAGATGCGGCTTTTTAATACAAATTTTACAACCGACGTTGCTTCTTGGTTTTCAAGGTTTTCCGTGGAGGATTTAAAGCAGTATGCGTTTGTATTCAAACAAAAGTGGAACAGGGAATGTACATATGTATTATGCATGTGCGTACATATCTGAATATGCTACACATTATCCTACGATTCATTTGGCTTTGCAACAAACTTTTGTTTGTATACAAGCGCATACTGCTTCAAATCATTCGCGGAAAACCTTGAAATCTTGAATCCAATTGGGACATGACCAGTTTGAACTTTCACTGTGAACTCACCCTTAAACCAATGACAAAAGTGTCACCGTCAGTAAAAAAAAAAACATTTTTATCAAATTAAAGTTCACGAACGAAGGGCGTTTTTCAAATTATTAAATTTTTTTACTAAAATTCTGAGTCGGTGACGGCAACTTTAACGTTAACATTAAGGGTTAACGCAAATTTTTGATCATAATTCTTGTCCCAGTAGACAAGCAATTCATAGTCTAGTGAACAAATTGGAGTCCAAATTTCCGGTATTGTGTTTTCCCATGCCAGTTAGACAACGGGTTGGTCGAAGTGCTGGGAATATTGCTTCCATTCAAGCATCGGTAGCAAACGAACCCAACCAGTCGATTCCATGGCGTTGTCAAAAATTGGGCATCGGTGAGAGCACACTACAGCGAATTTTGCGAAAGGACATACAGGCCAAGATCCTTATAAAATGAAGTGAACTCAAGAACCACTACTAAAGCCGCTCGATCATATGAAGTGACGTTAGTTTTCAGATTGGGCTCTAGAAAGTTTGCAAGAAGATGACCCACTTCGTCGCAAAATCAACTTCAGTGATGAAGCACATTTTTTGGTAAACGGTTTAGTCAGACGACTGGATGGCGCAGTTGGTTAACTACCTGCCCTAAGTTAGAGGGATCCCAGGTTCGAATCCCAGTGAAAGCAAAGTTAACACGCTTTTATCCGGTTTTTCAAATCTGTTCCAGTCACCATTTGTCGTTGTGGCACTACAACTGGAGCGGTCGATCAGTGGTAGTAGCCTGATTGTGGGTATCAAAATGGACCAACATGGTCTAAGTGTCCTGGTGAATTGACTAGCAGCCTCATAACCTAACCTAACCTAAACGGTTTATTCAACAAACAGAATATGAATTATTGGTCTTCGAAAACTTGAATGTGCTTTAAGAAATACCACTACATCCACAAAGAATAACTGTATGGTGTTATTATACTTTGATAAAAATTACCGTCACGTTACAGTCAATGAAGAACGCTACAGAGATATTTTGCAACGTTATTTCTTTGTTCAATTGCATGGAGTAGGCATTAATGATATGTGGTTTCAACAAGGTACCACTAGCCATATAGCGGGTGTAACAATCGATTTTTTAAAATCATCTCAATTCGATAAACGTGTTATATCGAGAAAGGGTCCTGTCGATTGGCCGACTAGATCGTGTGATTCAACACCTCTAGCCGTTATTTTTATGGGGATACGTTAAATCATTGGTCTGTGACAACAACCCGGCTATGTTGGAGTAGCTCAGAGTCAGTATTTGGCGTTGAAATATGTGACCGAGTCATCGAAAATTGTGTTTAACGACGAATCGACGAACCGCTAAATGTTTTAATTGTACTTTAAAACAATGAGTCAACCCCATATTGGAAATCCCGATATATAGAATCTTGAAGCAAGGTCGATAAGCTCATCTCCTGTATCTTTGGACTTATTATGCAAATTGATAGAATAAGCTTAACTTTCAAGACAAGTTTCACATTCGAGGCTCATAAATGAAAATGCTGGTATTAGAACATGGTCTTAGTTACTTATTTTCAGCTATTTCAATTATAGTCGACTGCGGTGCTACGCTGCGTTCAGAGCTCAACAAGACGACACCTTATTCTTCGGTCAACATTTTGCAGACTATTGACATGGTGTCATGTGACATATCCTTTCATAAATGTGGTAAAAGGAAACCGTAGCTTAGACGACAGGATGGCGTAGTTGGTTAATAATATAATAATAATAATGGCGGCGCTACAGTCCGAGGTGGACCTGGGCCTAGCTTCTCAGCAACCACTCGTGTTGTGCGTGCTATTGTTCTCTCACGAGTGGAGGGGACCTACAGTTTAATGCCGACTCCGAACGGCGAGATTGAGAAGCTTTTTTCTAGACAGTTATACGACGCCACGGCGCACGGCGTAGTTGGTTAAGTGCATTAAATTAGAGGGGTCCCAGGTTCGAGTCCCAGTAAAAGCAATGTTAGCACGCTTTTATCCGGTTTTTCAAATCTGGTCCAGTCACCATTTGCCGGTGGGATCAAATTAACAATGGAGCGGTCGATCGGTGGCAGTAGTATGATTGTGGGTATCACAATGGACCAACATGGTCTAAGTGTGCTGGCGGATTCTCTAGCAGCCCCCTAACCTAACCTAAACCGTAGCTTAGCGATGATATTAAAGATTACGTGGTAAAGTCACCCATGATACCAATGGAACCACGAGCTGAGAAGTAAGAAACCTCTATAACAACAATCACCAAGTTGCTTTGGGATGGGACCCAAAACATCATTTTGCACAGTGTAGTGAAACCTAATAGAAACCTGGATGGATATTCGGGTACCAAATTCGCTTACAAGGTCCAATTGACTCAGCAATTGAAGGCGCGCGAGCATCCGCTTCGTTATTGCTTCGCAGTTTGGGTCTTAGAGCTGTTTGAATTGGCCAACGATATTGGGCGAAAAATCATCTCTTCTGACGAGGCGCATTTTCATCTCGGCGGCTATACAAATAAATTTGTAGCATCCGGGTCTCGGAAAACCCGCACGTTATTGTCGAGAAGCCAGTGCATGCACAGAGAGTGACAGTTTGGCGCGGATTGTGGAGTGGTAGACCATTTTTCTTTGAAAATGAGGCTGGGAACAACGTTTTTGGTCAACGGTGAGCGTTACAGAGCCATGTTAACCGCATTTCTTTTACTGAAATAAAAGACATGGATTTGGACGACCTCTGATTCATGAAGGATGGCGGGTCATGCCACGCAGCCCATGCCACAATCGATCTTTTGCGTAAAAAATTCCCAAATCGTGTTATCAGCCGTCTTGGCGATGTCAATTGGCCGCCTCGGAGCTCCTATTTTACCTCATTGAACTTTTTCTTTTGTGGGGAACCGTGAAGGACCGATGCCAACAATCCAGAAACGATTCATGCACTTAAGGTCAATATCATCTAAGCAATCCTGAGCTACACCGGAAAACAGTGATAGAATGCGCTACTGCGAAGCCAGCCGATACAGCCAATTAAACGACGTTGAAATCTATAATTAATAGGAATATTTGTTCTTACGAATTAAGCCATAATACATGGAAGAAAATTTAATTTTTTTCATTTTACGAGTATTGCATGTATAAAAAGAAACTTGTATTTGGTCCACCCTGTAGATATTTTCATATTTTTTGATAAATTTAGAGCCGTGGGAATTGAAACAATTTAACATGGATAACTCCAAAAATATGCAGATTTACTTGCAACCCAGTACTAAATCGGTGAATTTCTTGGGCTATTCTTTTGGTGAATTTGTTAAAAATCCAATCTCATCATTAACGTGGGCTAAAATTAATCACAGAACTCATTGCGTAATATTGCGCAATCTTCGTCCCAAAATTGAATTCGGAGACAAAATAAATTAAGTGAAATCGTTAATTGCAATCATAACAAACCGTTGCGTATCCATTATATGGTAAATATTGTCACGGCGGCGCTGTGTAACCCGTTGAAAATGAATTACTATCTGACTTTGATCGCACATTCATACATATTCATTTCTTGAGCGTGTAATTGCCGACACTGCAATTAGCATCGACCCAAAGCGCTCATAATGTATATCATTAGCTAAACTTTGCATGTTTCACTCGGTTATTTGACATTCTTTAATGATCTGATATCGGGAGTTACAGAGAATAAATTGAAAAATGACATAATTGCTTAATTATTGGCATCAGTGTAATGCCCGCTGGAAGGCTCCGAGTCTTAATTAGATTCGGTGCGGACAGATGTGGGCTTGGCAGGCTTATGCATCGTACTCCAAATTTCGATTAGATCTGTAAATTGCAATAATTTATGCCATACAGTGAGGTGCAAATTTAGCAAATACTCATTCGATGCAGCCGCAGAATTGGCCATCAGCATCTAACGTCAATAACGCACGACAACGGCACACGCTGTCCGCACGTCGAGGCTACCATAAACAGCGGGACACGGCCGTTGAGCGCGCCTTAACAACTCGACTGCACAGCAAAAAGATGTTATACTTCTGCATCATGTGTATGCACATACGAAGACAGCCACTCTGTATGTATGGCGAATCAAACAAGTGCCCCGAAAGGAAATTACAAACTCGCGAACGCGGCCCATGGAATGCGACAAGAATTTTATTAATTTGATCACGGAAAAGCTTTTGGCTATCGTCACTCTCCCTGTCGTTCACTTACCTGTCCCAACACAGCGCATCCTCGCGGTACCTGGAAGAGAAGAGCAAACAAAACGTGCGTTAAATCTTGACGGTCACAGTAGGTACTTGTATCTTTCTATTTGCCTAAAATTAATCGAATCACAAGAAGAAGTGGAAACTGGTCTCAAAATCGATATTGGCTATAGCCACGTTTGTAAAATGGGAATACGCAATAAGCATCCCTAGTTGGGACGGTTCGAGGCGAAACTTTGGTCCGGGGACACCGATTCGGTATGTCCGCTGGAATGGGGCAGAGGATGTTCTGACCAGCAACGTATCATTATGACCAGATGCCAGACAATGAACCAATTATTAAAATTGTGCTTTGAGATTTTCGGGAATCGAGAAATTTACTTTGGCAGAATGTCCCGCGCGCAGACATCGTCGCTGTGATCCTTTCTAACTTAAATTGTGCACACTACCACTTTGGCGAGTTCAGGGTGGGAACGAGTTGGGAAGGTAATCAGTGAAATTGGTATTTTTGCGAACGGAGAATCTTGTCTTCATGCGAATTTTTTGAGTGTATGGTGGTGAGATGGCATCGAACGCACAAGACCGTCAAATCAATCAAATTTTAGAATAGGTCGTGGTTTGTGTGCAGCTCGTTTTGATAATGAATGGAAAGAGCATCCTTTGGTTTGTGTGGGGAACTAGTTTAGTTTACGATAGTGATAGGTGCTGGGAATAAACCGACAATCTCTATACACTAAGTGCTGAAAGGATCCTTGTTTTATGTGGTTGTACTTAGATATCTATGTGGATTGAGGGATGATACGGAGGGAATGATGCTCGAAAGCTCAACCATCACGAAAGAAGAACCATGTCAAGTTCATTGAATCCGAGTAGAAAACTGTAAGGATAAAGATGGGAATCTAGTAGTGGAATCACAGTCTGCGCTGAAAATATGGAAAGACCAATTCTGCAGATTGTACAACGGTGATGATGGCCAAATTCCCCCTATCAAGCAGAATAATAGGCCATGCTAACTAAGAATTCCGATCTCCTGACCTGAGTGAAGCCAAGCTGCTGCCTGTCCAGCTTTTCAAAGCAGCTGGATCTTCTGTTAGATCTGGTCTTCTTCCTCTTCTTAGGGCGCTACAATCCGAGGTGAATCAGGACCTCACCCAACATGCCTCTCCAGCCAGCACGATCTCTCGCCAGCTGTCTCCAGTTTCGCACACCAAGGCGACCGAGGTCCCCTTCGACTTGTGTGCGCCACCTTGTACCTCTGATGTGTTCATCAACAGGCTCAGTCGTAGACTATTCGGGCCGGAGCTAAGCTCTACATGGCTTAGCCATCTTAGGCGTTTTATCCGTAGACGCCTGGCTAGACTCATGTCGCTATGAACCTTCTCCTCCAAATGCCATCAACGCAAACAGGACCAAAGACCGCGCGCAAAACTTTTCTCTCGAAAAGACCAAGACACTGTTCATCCGCTTGGGATATTGTCCATACCACTGCGCCATAAAGCAGGACTGGGATGATGAAGGTCTTGTATAGAGTCAACTTGGTCTCCCGAGAGAGGGCTCTACTACCCAATTGCCTTTTGACCCCAAAAAAACAGCAGTTGGCAAGAGTTATTCTGCGTTCGATCTCGGTATTGATGTTGTTTGTACTGTTTACTGCGGAGCCAAGGTAGACGAAGTCCTTAACTACCTCAAAGTTATAGCTGCATGTGGTGACGTTCTGGCCAAGTCGTCGATGTTGTGCGTCCTTTCTCGATGACAGCATATACTTTGTTTCAATCACGTCAATGTGATCTGCGTAAGCTAGCAGTTGAACGGACTTTTGGAAGATCGTGCCTATTGTATTGGCCAGTGAGTTTTGCACGATCTTCTCAAGAATGATGTTAAAGAAATCACATGACAGCGCGTCGCCTTGTCTAAAACCTTTTTTGACATTAAAGATCTCGGCGAGTTCGTTATCGACCATGATTGAGCTCTCTATCGTCATCCTGGTCAGTCTGACAAGTTTGGCAGAAATGTCAAAACTAGACATGGCGCTGTATAGCTCGTCTCTATGCTCCTGCTGACTGGAGTTGTGGAAGCCGTCGTTGGCCAATCAGTTGATCAGCTCCTCCGCCACCATCCTAAAATCACACTTCCCTTTCTCTCGTTAGCAGCCGCCCAGACATCCTACGAGAGTTGGTTACGATATCTTCTGTCGAGGGTACTCGGCTCCCGGATTTCACCATGAACAGGTGAGAGTAGGAGTTCGTTAATAGAGGCTAGATGCAGACGTTTGTGTCGTGCGTGGTTAACGCTTCGAAATAGATTTGGTCGGCACACATACTCACAACGCCAGGGTTCGCAGTCGTATATTATTTTTAGTTAACCGGGACAAACAATATAACCATTCCTATTCCCATTGGATATAGATCAAAAGCGTTATGGCGTCTTATTGATACAGTTTTCTCAAATTGAAGTTATATGAAAAGCGTTAATCTATTGGACGCTCCATGAAAAATAATATTTTAGCACAATTAAACACAAACCTGCGTTACAGCCAGCGTTAAATGACGTTTAATGTTCTGTCAAAGAGATACAATGGCTTTGCGTTTGTTATTCAGCTACGTTTTAGCGTTCCATTATCTTGCACTTTTGTGTGTGTTTTAGCATTCTGAACACAAATTGGGATCACTTCATACAAGGTGGCGTAAAATTAGTTATCCTATCGGTAGATAGCGGATATCATCTTTTCCACTTAGCAGACAAAATTGTAAAGGCCCAAACAAAGATTTCCATCACTTAAAATCATTTTTTATTTAGTAAAAAAGTAATTCAAAGACAAAATTGGATGATTAATTTTGCGCCTCCTTATATAAACCAAATATTCACACTTCGAAAAACCTTGTGAATGATTTGCATTCGAAATTATAACATCGCCTTATCGATTTTAAAGCCGCATACGACCGCATTTGGAAAATTAATCCGCTTGTGACTTGCAACGCTAAAAAATGCGCGATGCACCATCGGATTTTGGAGAAAAGATGCGTTGCCGTGTGACCTTTCAAATCTAGCCCTGGAAAAAATAGTGCGGGGGTAGGTGTAAACACAGAAGACAGTTCAAGTAGAAACGGAGACTAAACCTTCGGTATATAGACCAGGTTTTAGCGGGTTCAAGACAACTTGATCTTGTTTACAAGAAGCACTGTGTCCGAGATCATCAAGCATGGAGACCGGCATTAGCTTACGCTCAGAAGTAAGTAAGAAATCCATCGCATGTCAAAAGGTTTTTAAGGTAAAAACTGTGGCACTAACGATGTTTTTAATTTTTCTAATAAAGTACACCAAACGCCACAGAGTAACTTGCGAATTTCCTTTGCTACAAATGCATCAATTTTGATCGTTGAGGTTGCCATTAAAAAAATTAAGAAACATCTAGTCTTTGACCTACCTACGGAACGTACACACAGTAATCAAGCCGCTCGCAGTTACCTTAAATAAATAATTTTCTAAGTCTTCTAATACATACGTTTTGGTCTAAAAGTGAGTAACCGTTAGAAGCTTGTTTACAAAGCTTGTCTACCTCAAAGAATGATGAATATGGAACTACATCTCCCTTCACTCGACTTGTTTGCCAGACAAGGAGCAGCTTGCACAGCGGTAAGACTCAGAACAACCACCATTCTAGATAACCTCGAGTTTCTACCGCACGATACTAACCTCCTACTACCTCATCTCCTCTTTGAGAAAAACTTCTCTACCAGCACACCCTCCAGGTCCGACTGGAAGTCTGGCACTCAGAAGCTGGACGGTCCTCTGCGTATTTTCACAGATGTATCCAAGACAGACGAGGGAATAGGATTAGGTATATACTCCAGGGATCTCACTTTTAGCATATCCCTCCACCTTCCAGAACAGTGCTACTGCAGTCAGCCTTTTTAACCTAACCTTACCTACCACAAAGAAATGCTAGTTTTTCAATATCAAATCCAATATGCATCAAAAACAAATTAATCCCGAATTGTTTCTAGGCCACGCATTTTACTCTACTAAACGCGGCTTCGCCTTTGCAATAGAATGCATTATGAAGTCCAAGCAATTATATAAGCTCTTCACGGACTATTTGCATACATTCCATCGGATTGTTCATAAAGACAATATGCCTCTACGTCATCATCAACTGTACATTTTGTCCAAACAGTTAATCAAATGAGAATTTTTGTTTTCTTAAATCAGCACATTTCTTTTGCAAATCGGGCTGGAAAGTGCTCAACCGAATCAATATCTGCCCAATTCGCGTCGATATCAATCCTATGGATTGGGGGAAAAACTAGTCGGTGGAGGTTTAATTGCGTCCACTGCCGAGAGATAATTACTGTAGGCCGCTACAGGACGGTGAAAGACGAATTTCTCGTTCTGAGATCGATCTTCAGAATTTTGTGCGTTCTCTTGTGTCGGTCACTTTCGGTCTTGTCCACTTTTTTCCACTCAATTTTCGATCAACAAAATATCGATCTGTAATCTGACGAACCAACACCATTCGACCGCCAACCGCAAAGGCTTAGTTCTGCTCCTTGTGCTTGCAGATTGTTCCCTTCGTTATTTTTGTTGTTATTGTTTTCACTACAATCGACCGCTGATGTGGAGCTCGTCCTGACGAGACGCGGTCGATGATGGTCACCTTTGAATGGTCGATTTGATCATTTCCCCGTGATCGTCGCCTCACTTCCAATACCCAGCCAACAGCTGGGAGTTTCAATTTCGATAAACTTACATACATATTTATAAGCTGGTTGTGGCGGTTCTTTCGTTTTTGTTTTTATCTCAATTATTTCATCGACGAATCGAGCGAAATTTGTGAAAAAAAAAAAAAAAAGTTGGTGCTCTTTTGGGGAAGGAAGGATGGATGGAAACTATAAAGCGACGTGGAAGTACCACTGACCGTGGAAGGCTATTGTCGACCTTGTGGAATTTGAGAGCGGTACGCAACATGCTACCTGGTCAGCAAATTGTGTCCTGGACTGGTGCGACTTGGGCCAATATATCTTGATTTTTTTTCTGCTGTTATGACTGAGTCTGCTTGGCCTGGATCCCGGTGATCGATCCATTGACTTCTTTGATAGGTTCCTGTCGTGTTAGGTTCCTTTTTTCGCCGTGTGTTATTGTTTAAGAATGGAACTTTAAGATAATGCAGAAATGTCGGTTTACTTGTGCCTCGGAATTTGCGGTTCGTTTTCGTTAGCCAAAGGTATATTTGGCTCTTGCCAAAATCTTACAAAAAAAAGCCACCAAACGACGAATTTGAGAGAGCCGAAAGTAATAGGGAACTAGGTTGACCGTAAATGTGATTCCTTAGCAAAGAAATCACAAAGAATGCGGGAGGAAATCATGCAAAGAGTAGCAATTGAAATTATTTCCGGATGTTCAATTGAGGAACTAATGCTTCACCTGCAAAAACAAGAAAAAACACATTCCGGGTCATTGAACTTTTTTGTTTATGCATATTGGCCGATAGAACACAATTCTTGTTCAACATTTCGTTAAATGCTTATGTGCAAGGCAAGCGTATTTCTTCGAGGAGCATCAATCGAGGAAGCTTGAATGTTAAGAGATATGGCTTAGGAAATCAGCAGCTGAGAGATTATCATAAATTATGCTTAAATATTTGTAAGCAGAACTTAATTTCCCTTACGCCTTTTTCAACACGAACTCCGGGGGTTCTTGGTGAAGTTTGAATTGAATTGAAGAGAATGGGGAGTGACTATGCAGTCACATAACACTGCGACCACAGTAGATCTGTTGTGCCCTCTTTTATTTCTCTAGAACTTCAGAGCTACCTTAAGAAATCTTATGATCTCTTTTGAGGGAATGTCCTGTATTCTGTATTCTGAGGTCAGGCGTATTAAGATTTAGAGCCTCTTTGGTTCTTCTAGGGTCAACCCTCATGCATTTTTTGGACTGCGTAAGTCCCTCCTGTTGTTTATATGTTGCTGAGTGTCAACATTGCCAAATCCATGAAGAAGGAAAGGCCCAGTAAAAGCAGTTTCAGCTCCTTTCCTTGCTTTTTCATTGACCTCGTGGATTTCATGTCATGGTACCCATATCAGATTTATCCTGTTTTTCTCTGCCAGCATGTTGAGAATTTTGTGATATTCCCAGACAGTCCTGGAGCTGTGTGGGCTGAACTGTACAAGGTGGGCCATCTAGTGTTTTTTTAAACCATGGGTTATTTTGACACTGACAGATGTTTCCCGCTTGAAATCAGTATCATACCTTCGCGGAACAAAATGAGTCGCTTTACGCTTGAACAACGTTGGAAAATATTGAAAACGTATTTCCAAAGTGAGTGCTGCGTAGCCCTAACAGTGCGTTTTTTGAAAAGAAGTTTTGGCCGAAATGAAACACCCATCGCGACTGCTGTACACAAGTTTGTGGAAAAAGTTCGTGAGACTGGTATGCTAGTGGACAACACTCATGGTCCCCGTAGTCGTACGGTGCGCACAGATGAGAATGTGGCTGCTGTGGCCGAGAGTGTGAGACTCAATTCATCGATCAAATTATTCAATCTCAACAGCCCAACATTTCACGCACTAGCCTGAGGAGAATTTTGCATAAAGATCTCAGATTATTCGCTTACAAGGTCCAATTGACTCAGCAATTGAAGACGTGCGACCATCCGCTTCGTTATTGCTTCGCAGTTTGGGCCTTAGAGCAGCTTTATTGGACAACAATTTTGGGCGAAAAATCATCTTTTCTCATGAGGCGCATTATCATCTCGGCGGCGTTAATAGACAAAATTGCCGCATCTGGGGCTCGGAAAACCAAAACCCGCACGTAATTGTCGAGAAGCCAATGCAGCCACAGAGATTGACAGTTTGGTGTGGATTGTGGAGTGGTTCTTCGAAAATGAGGCTGGGAACAACGTTTTGTTCAACGGTGGGCGTTACAGAGCCATATTAACCGACTTGTTTTTTTTTACTGAAATTGAAGACATGGATTTGGACGACCTCTGGTTCATGCAGGATGTGAGCTATGCCACACAGCCCAAGTCACAATCGATCTTTTGCGCATCAAATTTCCAAATCGTGTTATCAGCCGTCTTGGCGATAACCGCCTCGAAGCGATTTGACCTCTTCTTTGGCTAACCTAGCTAACCTAACCTAGCTAAAACGAATACCTTGCTACTAAATTACGATTCCTTCACAATATCCATTGTGGCTCGTGTGGTGTGTGTGCGGTTGTACCATCTTGTTGAAACCACATGTTCACCAAACATCGTTCATTCAATTCCGGTAGTAAGAAGTCATTTATTATGTATCATGCCAGTAACAGTGACCGTATTGCCGATGGCGTCCTCAGAAAACTACGGCTCAATCACTCCTCCCGCGTCACCACACAGTGGCTTTGACTGGATGTAATGCCTCTTCGTGCATCAGACGCGGATTTTCAGTGCCCCAGAAATTAAGATTTTGTTTATTGACATGCGCCTCGTCGCTCATGATGATTTTCGACACAAAATTGTTCTCTCCGTTGGTGAGATTTAAGATAGCTTGACATTTGTATACTGTTTGTATACTGTCTAGTTCATAAATGTCAAATATGATTGACGTAAGACGCCATTTGCAAAAATCATAATATTTTTCGATATAATAATAATATAATAGTGGCGGCGCTACCGTCCGAGGTGGACCTGGGCCTAGCTTCTCTGCAACCACTCGTGTTGTGCGTGCTATTGTTCTGTTACGAGGGAAGGGGACCTACAGTTTAATGCCGACTTCGAACGGCGATATTGAGAAACTTTTTCTAGACAATTATACTCTTTGAGCAATGTCAGTGACTCGAAAGAGGTAGAGCAGTGAAAAAATGTTTGGTGTTTTTTCGGGAATCGAACCGACAACATCGAGCGTAGGAGTCGACGCACCTACCCACTACGTTACGGCGCCCACATATTTTCTGATAGGATGATTAATTTTGCGCCGCCTTGTATAAACTTCAAGATATGTTCAACTTCAAGGCCGCTAGATCCAAGAACAAGTTTATATCGACAGCGATCTCGGTGATCTCCTTGGCATTGACAACATCTCAAATTCATGTTTAAACCTCGGTATTCCGCCGGTGTTCCTTTAGCGTAAACCGAAGTGACATTAAATAAAAAATCGCACCTTTGTCGACCTTTCATTTGGCAAAAAAACTACCAAATCCAACAGCTTACGAGTGCTGTATAGTTAATAATTACAAGGAATTTATTTCCAATCAACAGCTCTAACGAAATTAACTAGCCAACATGTAACTACATACCCTTCTCGCCGCTTAACGTCATCCCATCACCAGCCAACGATATACATCGCAAGAATGATCACCTCGTACAACTTGTTGAGTCGATTATTCGCGGGTATTCCAATCCAATTGGTCACTCATGACCAAAAAAGGTCTTTTGCGACGATCCAAAGTTAATCATCCTTCCTCCACTCATAGATGCGCGACAACCGTGACAGTTGCTTTGACGCAGGTGATCAAACTTCCGTCGCCACAGATCAATTTCACTGGTTCAGTGGCCTCTAGGGGAAATTGTATCCATGACATGGAAATGTCATACACCGATCCGATCGGATCCGATCCGGACAAGCGCAAAAACAGATCACAAGTGTTTGCATTTGTGACTATACTTATGATTGACATTTGCCCAGCAACATACTGTCACGATGACGATCGGTCATCGGCATACCGTCGTCATCCAATGCAAAAACTATCGCCGACCGACGTCCACTTTGAAATCCCCAACGTATTGAGTCAACCAAATCCCCGTTTAGGCATTAAATTGCGCACAAAAAGTGCACGCACGGCCATTACACTTCACAGTCCGCCGTCCGTCCGTGATGACGTCGAAACTAGACAAAACGTCAACCTAATAATTTGTTGAGGGAACAACAAAACAAAGGACGACGACAAAAATATTATTAACTATCCATCGTGGATGGAAGTGCGGTTCGCGTCTCGTCCGCGTCCGCGTTCGCGTTCGCGTCCAAGGTAATTATGTAGAACAATGCCGGGTTATTTCAGCGTTCATACCCAATTAGTCGCATAGCGCGACTGCGTAAAAAGTTGCACAAATCCATAAATAACCAGTGAGCAGGCTTCTTGAAGCAGCAGGACTGTGTCGGCACCGCGCGCTGTCGCATGTCTACCGGCATGCGAATCTATGTGTAGCTACAGGCTCAGACACTTGTATCTATCTGTAGTTGCTCCCGGTATGTTTGGTCTGTTGGTATGACGGACGGTGATGACGGAGACACTGATGTTGATGACGATGCTGATTGGGGGGCCTGAGGCCTGGGGCGCTGGAGAGGTCTCAGATCGATTGCGAATCCATACGGCTTTTGTAGATATGCGTAGATAGATCACTGTTCTGCTGACTATCATAGATTTGCTCTCAGCCGGAGTGGACAACGGGGATGGGGGATTTGAATTGAAGCAACAGCACCAGCAGCAGCAGCAGCGGTGCCAACGCAGTTGGAACATGTGTCTACATAATTTTCCATGTGTTCGGAGGTTTTGCAGTTTTTTTGCGGGCCCGCTGTGGCGTGTTGTTATAAGGTTTTTGTGGCCCGCATTCGGCTCGTCCGATTGTCGTCAGGTTGCTGCTGTAGTTTGTTGTTTACGGTCGCAGCAGTAGCGTACGCATTTGTGGACGCACAGAGTCCCATTAAGATGACAGAAGTGAGCTTTTTCTTCCTTTTTGTTCAATCTCATGAAATTTTTCTTAACAGGTTATAAAACACCGTAGACATGGGTTTAGCTCGAGAGCACATAATGTTTCGATTGGGTGGAACAAAAACTCGATGATGGACAAAAGGAAGGAGCATTAAATGCACTCCTTAATATCCCCAAACGAATCGATTAAATTCAAAGATCCGTGTCCCATCGGGAGCCCCGTACAGATCTAGTGGCAATTCATGAAGCATTTGTGAGTGTGATGGTTGTAAAAAAGTACCGTCAGCTAAGTATCAATTGCTCTGAAGAAAACAATAAATTATCAGAACAAATTGAATTTACAACGAGAGCGCCGCAGTTATGACTGAAAAAAATTGTTTTATAAATCGTGAATTTGAAGGATATTTTATTTTGCAAATATTCGTAAGTGATTGTCCATACTTTGTTAATACAATCAAATCAGATTACAAATTTGGGTGGTTATCAAAAAAATGCGTGCAAATTAAAAATATGTTTTAGCTGATGTTTATTAGTGTCTTATGTTATTTCTTAAGTATGCTATTATTTTATTATTTCTTGAAGTTTCTCAAGCCTTTGACAAAGTTTGGCATGAAGGCTTAAAACACGTACTAAGTCAATAGCGAACTATATCTCAGATAGAATGTTCCGTGTAAAGTATGGAAACGAATACTCTGTATTCAAATCTATAAAAGCTGGAGTACCACGAGGAAGTGTTCTTGGTCCTCTACTTTACCTACTTTATATCAGGGATATATCGCAAGACGAAGGCACCGTATAAGGCCCATTTGCTGACGATACTGCCATTTTGGTAACAGCCAAAACGGTTGAAGAGTCAACAATGAAATTACAATGTGCACTAAATCGGGTATGTGAATGGACAAAAGTTTGTCAAATTGCGCTAAATGAAGCGAAATCCGTTCATATAAACGTTAGTTACTGGATAATAAATAACCTGCCGGCTTTCGTAAATGGTGTCTAAATACCTTTCCGAAATGAAGTGAAATACCATAGAATGACTTTCAAGTGTTAAATTCAAGTGGAAGGAGCACGTTAGATAGAAATTTGAAGAGCTAGAAAAGAGAAGTGTACAGAGGTGTACAACTCTGGGTTGTATCAAATATAGTTGTACCGAATAGTGATTTGGCCGGATACCGGATACCGAATATTCGACCTGCAACTAGGCCGGATAGCCGAATATTCGGCGGCCGGATATCTGCCCAAATTAAAAGTATAATAGTTTGGTGGTCTGATACTCAAATCAGACCGGTATATGTAAAACCAACTTAAACATGTTTTTTTCCTTCTCCTCCACAAGATATTCTTATTTTCTACACAGCAAAGTTTTAAGGACATTTTGAGTTTTTTACAAAAAAAAAAAAATACCGCCAACGAGCTTGACTTATATCTCAAAACAGTTTATTTTGAACGGAATAGTGACCCTTGGGCTTGGTGGTCAGTAAATGGAAGACAGTACCCAATTTTGCTCAAATTTCACCTCCATGTAGCACGGTATGTGCCACTTCCAAACCGTTTTTCATAAATGAGTTTTGCCTTATACGATCTTATCAAACGGACTGTAGCAGTGCAGTGTATACAGTGCGAGCCGGATATCCGTCAGATCTCTAGTACAAAGCAAGTAATAGAAACATAATTCAGTCTTTCCAAAACAAAGTTCTATGAACCATCGTCAACGCATCTTGGTACATAAGAAACGACGACATCCACAGAGAGGTGCCATGACATAAAGCCAAGCGACATAAGGCCAAATTTTAAAACTTGGCCTTATGTCGCTTTATCAAAGTGACATAAGACCAAATTTTTGCTTTGGCCTTATGTCACTTTCACAAAGCGACATAAGGCCAATTGGCTTTATGTCGCTTTCCGCTGTATATCTGATTTAGGTTTACCTTATTAAAATATACCTTCCATTAAACATTCTGAGACATTTAAGAGGAAACGGTTAAAAAGTGAAATTGGTTTGGGGGGGGGGCATGCTGCCCCCCTGCAACCCCCCTGCTTGGCCACAGATTGGATTTGGGGTAGGTGCAAAGTTGGATATATGTTACTTTTTCAAATCCATTCTAAATATGAAAATATGGAAACATTGGATACCACCAACCTCGCACCTATCCTAAATCGTATCTGCGGCCAAGCTGGGGTTTTCAGGGGGCAGCATGAACCCTCATACTTCACTTTTTACCCGTTCCCTAATACTAACTCCACTGTTCAATTTCAGTTTAATTACATACTCGTATATGTTACATGTTATTAAAAATTGTAGAATTATGACCCACTTGATGTTTATTGATATTATTATTTGGTGTTATGTCTCAAAAAAATTTGGCGTTATGTCGCTTTGTCGAGCGACATAAGACCAAATTCTTAAATTTGGCTTTATGTCACTTTGAGAAAGAGACATAAGACCAAATGCTAAAATTTGGCCTTATGTCGCTTGGCGTTATGTCCGGGCCCCCACAGAGATCTTGGAATTACAACAGTCCAAGATGAAATTAAGACTATTGCTCGTAAGCATAAGCGCTGCCTATAGGAGAACATTAACCATGTATTTCTTCCGATTCTTAATGGAAGTAGTTTTTCGCTGTCTTTAAACGACTAAACCCCTTGATCTGGCACGGTGAAATCAACTCGCGAGTATTTGCGGTGTAAGCAGGAACTTTCAGGAGAGTCACCTGCCAAATGTCTCTAAATTATTAAATGATAACTGCTGTAAAAGTGTCTAACTTAGTTGTGGCATAAATATATTTTATTTGTTTTTACTGGGTAAAAATCAATTTCGCTATGAGCGAACGATCCCCATAGAGTCTCTTAAAGGTTTTCACCCAATCTCGCAAAAAAGAATTTTAGTTTTTAAATAAAAATTAAAATGCCAAAACACACCGCACCGCACATGTACCGATGGTACATGTGACTTTATGATTCATAGCTGCTTTGCGGAAAATCTTTGATCCAAAATCTTAAATATTTTCCTTTTTTTCAGAAAAGTTGCCTAGGATTAAGCATTGGGTAAGAGTTTATATCAACAGGCCGTTAAAATTATTTACTTTTTTATAAATTTGGGCCGAAGTCAGGGCCCAGAAAGGACCGAAAGTGTAGAGGAAGAAAGGGAGAAAGGGTAACAATGCACACTAGTCTTAAATGAATTCGAATTACTGTAAAATATTGGGTAAAAATAAGAGTATTCCAAATTTCTGCGATACGACAAAAAAAACAAGTATCAAAATTTAACTCTGTGTCCGAAAGCAGACTTAGGTTAGGTTAGTTGCCGGTGGCTGACTGATGATTGGCAATCTCATTTAGGCTAACTTAGGCCCAAACTGATACCACGCGGATCGGATATTTCCTTCCCATTAAACCATCTTGGCCTTGCTACAAAGCGTTTAAGCAAACTGAAGCCGACGTTGTTCAACTCGATCAAGTCATTGGAAAAGTAGGCTCTAAGCCAGATTTTCGTGCAGGTGGAAATGGGGTTGCATGTGCAGAGGAGTTGCCTTATAGTCTTTTTATCTTGAGGAAGTTCCAATCTTGAGGGTTGTGTGCCGATCGCACAGTGTCGTGCGATGATACCGATGAGAGTCCTAAGAGATGACCTGTTTCTGACCTGATTCTGATTACATGCAGTGGAGTTGAGGATTGAGTTTTGGCCAGATTTGTTGTGTGTTGAGGCACGTAGTGCTTCGGGTCATAAAATATTGGTGGTTCTAATAGAATGCGCTTTTGAAATATGTTTGTCCACGTTAACCCTCATCCCAGCATCAGCACATACGGCCACAAACCTATCTAGCGCGCGCTGGAGTTCTATCTGGGAGGATGTGAGGATGACTAAGTTATCTGCAAAAAGCAGATGACTTACCCTCAACTCTCCAAATGTGAAACATTCCTCGCCTAGACTGCGCTGCAACATCCAGTCCATATGTATAATGAAAAGGAGAGGTGAAAGGACGCACCCTTGGCCCTCGGTGAAAGTTGTTGATTTACTACAGATAACCCAAACACAGTTGCTACAGTTTGTATATAAAGACTCAATGGCCCTCAACGGAGACCCATCAATCCCATACTCCTGCAGAACACTCCAGAGTTTACCTCGAGGAACTCGGTCGTATGCCTTTTCCAAATCTACAAAACAACTGTAGATTGGTTTGGCGTACCCCCCTTCTCGAGTACCATTTTTAGAGTGAAAAGCTGGTCGGGTGTACGTTCTGTCGGGACGAAAACCACACTGTTCATCTTCCATCCTGCATTCGACTATAGCTCTAGAACACGCCTCCAACTTAGCGGGGAGAGAAAGAGATATGCCCCTGTAGTTAGATTACTCTCTTTTGTCTCCCTTTTTGAAAAGAGGAACAATCATCCCAGCTTTCCAATCGCCAGGTGTCTCACCGCGTTTCCAAGCCATCTTAACGACACGAGAGAGCCGTAAAGCCTTCAGCATTTTTCTATAATAATGAAAAAAGTGGCGCTACGGTGGGAAATGGATTAGCGCCTTGCTTCTCAGCAACCACTCATGAGTGCTATTGTCCTCTCACGAGTGGAGGGGGCCTACATTTTAATGCCGAATCCGAACGGCGAGATTGAGAAGCTTTTTCTAGACAGTTATACTCTTTGAGCAATGTCAGTGACTTGAAGGAGATGGAGTCGTGAATAGCTTCTGTGATCTGTCGACTAAACCTAACCTGCACTTCTTTCGTAATGACATTCAATTTGAAAGAAGGCTTAACAATTGCCTCTACTCGTATATTATCACCACAGTAAGTACATTTTCTTCCTGTTAAAACGGGGTCAAAAAACGGGTCATTTCCATAGAACTTCACATTCTGAGATTAATTAACTACACATTTTGATAATAATTAGAGGTCTTGACCATTAGCCTTCTTTACTACACCTCATAACATAACTCTCTTCAGTGTGAACTGCAATGCAACGCAACAGCGTGTTAAAGACATCCATCAGATTAAAGTTAAGACGTGTACAAGTGTCTGTAACCAGTCGGCGGCAAAAGCAACAACGCGAAGTTCGATCTTTCAGGTTCACTTGCCGGCCGGTTTTTTTATTTTTCTCTGCATGAATTTGTCCAGAGAATGTGGGCAGACAGCAATTATAATATTTCAGCTATGCACATCGTTGAAATTATGTACATACATAACATAGAATTTATTGTATTAAAATATATGCCAGTGGCGGTCGGTGTAGTGTCGAAGTTATTTTTATTCAGAATACGCGTCGCTTCGTATTTCACACCAGAAAAGGGAAACATCAAAGTATACATCGCGCTGCTGTTCAACGAAAAATAATATAATACAAGGGCATAGCAGAAATTATACGAATTCCAAGCGATCAATGACGGAAATAAAATTTCTTCAAAAAGGAATAAGTAAATGTTTTGTTCAAATATGTTGGGCGGTAACAGACGCGTTTGTATGTATTATTTCCGTTTCTTGCTGCGTACGTTTTCCACTTAATACAGTTCTAAAGTAATTGAACTTTGTCAGTAATTCTTACAGAGACCTCCAGATTGATCAAAAACAATGTACAGGCCGGGCCAAATAGAAGTTTCTTTTTTACAGTGCAATAAAATGAACATAACTGAATTTTTTCCATGTACTATGGCTTTAGAAGTAAGAACAAACATTCCCATCAATTATGAAAAACAACGACGTTCAAGTCGCCGCCTCGGCTGGCTTCGCATTCTGTCACCCCAATTTCCCAAGACCTTATTGATGGTTTCGGGCTGTAGTTCAGGGATTGCTTGGGTGATATTGGCCTTAAGTGCTTCAATCTGTGCCGTGAAATAACGCCGACTTTTGGAATTCGGCGTTGTTTCACTTTATGAAAGCGAAATAACGCCGATCATTGCGGTGAAATAAAGCCGAATTCAGATAGAAGGCAATAGAATTTAGAAAGCCGTACTATTTAGAAACACAAGTGAACTTTAATCAATGTTTGTTGGTTGTAATATGTACATATAAACACACAAAAAGTGAAATTGCAACCCCCCTGCTTGGCCACATGTGCAATTTGGAGTATGTGCGAGATTGATTGTATTTAGTTCCTTTAAATTCATGCGTATCACAAATTTAAACAAACATTCAATACACTCAACCTCGCACCTACTTCAAATTGTACATGTGGTCTAGCAGGGGGGTTGCTTGCTCACTTTTTATTCGCCGTAAATGTTATATATGTACATATTGTGCATATATTGTGCATCTATGTCGGTACATTTTCTGAAAACAGTCTTTATCTGCATGTCTTTATAAATTAAAAGTGAAATAAGGCCGACTCGGCGTTATTTCGCTTTAGCAAAGTGAAATAAGACCGAAAATGGAAATTCGGCGTTATTTCGCTTTCATAAAGTGAAATAACGCCGAATTCCAAAAGTCGGCGTTATTTCACTCGGCGTTATTTCACCGCACGGCTTCAATCGTTTCCGGATTGTTGGCATAACATCAGTCCGTCGCGGTTCCCCACAAAAAAAAACGGCTAAAGGGGTCAAATCGCAGCTCCGAGGCGCCCAATTAACATCGCCAAGACGACTGATAACACGATTTCGGAATTTGGAGCGCAAAATATCGATTGCGGCATAGGCTGTGTGGCATGGCTCACCATCCTGCATGCACCAAAGGTGGTCCAAATCCAAGTCATTTAATTAAATTCATTAAAATAAGTCGATTAGCATGGCTCTGTAACGTCCACCGTAGACCGAAACGTTGTTCCCAGCCTCATTTTCGAAAAAAAAAATGGTCCAATGATACCACCACTCCACAATACGCACCAAACTGTCACTCTCTGTGGATGCATTGGCTTCTCGACAAAAACGTGCGGGTTTTGGTTTTCCGAGCCCCAGATGTAGCAATTTTGTTTGTTAATGTAGCCGCAGAGATGAAAATGCGCCTCGTCGGAAAAGGTAATTTTTCGACCAAAATCGTTGTCGATTTCAAGCTGTTCTAAGGCCCAAACCCCAAACTGCAAAGCGATAACGATAACGAAGCGTCTTCAATTGCTGAGTCAATTGGACCTTGTAAGTGAATAATCCGGGATATTTGTGCAATTCTCCCCAGGCTAGTGCGTGAATTGTTAAGCTGTTGAGATCGATGGCGAGGTGATGTTCGTGAAGTGAGTCACACACTCTCGGCCACAACAGGCACATTCTCATCTGTGCGCACCGTACGACGACGGGGACCATGAGTGTTGTCCACTAGCATACCACTCTCATGAACTTTTGTACAAACTTGCGTACAGCAGTCGCGGTGGGTGCTTCATTTCGGTCAAAACTTCGTTTCGAAAAGCGCACTATCTGGGCTATACAGCACTCATTTTGGAAATAAATTTTCAAAATTTTCCAACGTTGTTCAAGTGTAAAGCGACTCATTTAGTACCGCGGAGGTATGATACTGACTTTCTGTAAAGAATTCGGGTGGGAAACAGCTGCCAGTGCCAAAATATCCTATGATTAAAAAATAAGCTGGGCAAGTAGAGATCAAAAGATAACGCTCATCAACGAATAGAGTGGTCGAACACAGCATGAAATTTATGTGTGAAAATGAAAATAGTGATCATTTTAAATCTTAGATATCATAAAATTTCAACATGAATTGATATTTTGAAATTTATCATTTCTTAATGCTTACGTTGAGGTCTTCAAAACTGCGTTTTCAGATCTTCAAAATTTGCATGTCGATGATTGACCGTTTTTGGCCAATATCTCCAAAACTATTAAGGCCAGAATGCTCGAAATTGTTTTAAACAAAAGTACTTAATGAAGCGAAGTTTTTGTGATTTTTTTCAGATTTTTAAACTCTTTGGTTCAGAAATGGCAGGGGGGAATGCATTAAAAAAAACTTTGGAGCTCCATATTTTCCAAACGGTACTTTGGATCAAAAACTGTTGAAGGAAACCTCTACCTCATTTCAAAAGATCTGTCGATTGATATATATTGATATGATATGATAATGTTTCAAAATTAATGGCAACTTCACTTATACTGGAGCCACCCCCAAATGGCCCCAAATTAAATTTTTGGGTGCATAGGCCTGAGGTACCTAATTCCAAAATTTCATGCCGATATCTTTACAAACTTCGGAGATAAAAAAGTGTGACAGACACGACGGACGGACGGACACACCGAAATTATAAAGGTTCCGTTTTTGTAGACGGAACCTTAAATAAACTGGGCAAGTGCGAGTTGTACTCGCACGGGTAAGGTTCCGTCGCATAATATTGATGGATGATTTCTGAAGATCAAACGACGTTTCGAAACTATTTCAGTTGAATCAACTATTCATTCATACATTTATACATCCGAAAAAAAACAAACGTTCATCCCTACATATACCTATATCTCTATCCAAGTTTATCCAACACAGAAAATCCCTTCCATCATATACATACCCAATCACTGCTCATGCCTGCGGTGTGTGTGTATTCATTTCTGTTGGGCATTTAGGGGTGAGATCGAAAAGATAACGCTCAGCAACGAATAGAGTGGCCGAACACAGCATGAAATTATGTGTGAAAATGAAAATCGTTCTCATTTTAAATCTTAGATATCTCAAAATTTCAACATAAATCGATATTTTGAAATTTATCATTTCTTAATGCTTACATTGATGTCTTCAAAACTGCGTTTTCAGATCTTCAAAATTCGCATGTCGATGGTTGACCGTTTTTGGCCAATATCTCCAAAACCATTAGGGCCAGAATACTCGCAATGGTTTTAAATGAAAGTACTCAATGAAGCCAAGTTTTTGTGATTTTTTCAGATTTTTAAACACTTTGGTTTAGAAATGGCAGGGGGGACGCATTTAAAACTTTGGAGCTCCATATTTTCCAAACGGTATTTTGGATAAAAAAGTGTTGAACGAAACCTCCACCTCATTTCGAAAGACCTGTCGATTGATATATATTTCGATGGGGTGCGACAATTTTTCAAAATTAATGTCAACTTCACCTGTACTGGAGCCACCCCCAAATGTCCCCACTTTTTAAAATCGCTGCATAGGAATTGACATCTAGGTCTGAAGTACCTAATTCCAAAATTTCATGCCGATATCTTCATAAACTTCGGAGATAAAAAAGTGTGACAGACACGACGGACGGACGGACGGACGGACGGACACACCGAAATTATAAAGGTTCCGTTTTTGTAGACGGAACCTTAAAAACATTATATGACCCACCCTGTATAATGCAGTAAAAGAACAGCGAACGAAATTCTTAGTAATAGACCTTTTTTGTTGTTGGGCTCTAAAAATCATAAACTTTCACACGAACGTGGCATTGTCTCAGAACAATAAACAATTTAAAAAAAATTATAGTAGTTTTAGTATAAATACTTTCTTAATTTGCATGGTGGCCAGATAACAACGATTGGAAAGAAATTTAAACAAAATATGATGTAAGATTTAAAATAGTTTTTGACCTCATTCTGAAGCTACATTTTTGTCATTATGTATGGAATAAAACTTCATTCAAATAACGCCCTAGGTTTCACTGGCAGTGTTTTAATCGGTCAAGGGACTCGATCCTATATGTGCGTAGTTATTCCGACAATAGCGTCTCGAATGTCGTCGTCGTCTCCTCCAAAGTGGGAGGCTGGCTAGTGTGGACTGAGGATTTGACGTAGCCCCAAAGAAATAAGCGAATGGTGACAAGTCGCAAGATCGCGGCGGCCAATTGATGAACGCTTGCCGTGAGATAATCCAGTCGCAAAATTTTCCCTCCACAACTACGAGCGTTGCCTTGCTTATATGGCATGTAGCTTCGTCTTGTTGGAACCACAGCTCGGAGCTCTAGACATGGAAAGTCGGTTGTGGGTGCACTAAGGCTTGGTCAAACAGTTGTGGATTCTGTTCGCTCCAACAACGACAATTTTGCTTGCGGATATTGTAAACCTAGCTGAACCAAAAATGGGCCCCGTCCGAGAAGATGTTTTTTTGGTCAATCCAGGTTTCCTCCGAAATCCTGGCTAACGTTCTTCGGCTTCAATTCTTGCGTTAGCACAATCTTATACGGATGTAGTTTCAAATCCGACCGCAAAATAGGTCAGATTGACTCTCTGGCCATGCCCAATTCAGCTCATCGGTGCTGAATTGACATTTCTGGGTCTTCTTTGATCCTGACTACTACCGCGACTATGTATTTAAGGTTCCGTCTGCAAACGGAAGTTGGCATTAATTTTGAAACATTATCGCACCCCATCGACTTATACATCAATCGACAGGTCTTTTAAAATGAGGTAGAGGTTAGCTTCAACAGTTTTTGATCCAAAATACCGTTTGGAAAATATGGACCTCCAAAGTTTTTTTTAATGCATCCCTCCCTGCCATTTCTACACCAAAGTGTTTAAAAATCTGAAAAAATCATTTGGATTCATTAAGTACTTTTGTTTAAAAAAATTTCGAGCATTCTGGCCTTAATAGTTTTGGAGATATTGGCCAAAAACGGTCAATCAACGACATGCGAATTTTGAAGATCTGAAAACGCAGTTTTGAAGACCTCAGCGTAAGCATTATATATATATATATTATAGCGGCGCTACAGTCCGATGTGGACCTGGGCCTAGCTTCTCAGCAACCACTCGTGTTGTGTGTGCTATTGTTCTCTCACGAGTGGAGGGGTTTAAGTCGTACAGTTTAATGCCGTCTCCGAACGGCGAGATTGAAAAGCTTTTTGTAGACAGTTATACTCTTTGAGCATTGTCAGTGACTCGAAAGAGGTGGAGCCGTGAACAATTTTTTTTTTTTTTGAAAAATTGTTTGTCTGGACTTGGAATCGAACCTAGACACCCAGCGTAAGCGTTAAGAAATGATAAATTTCAAAATATTGATTCATGTTGAAATTTTGAGATATCTTAGATTTAAAATGATAATTTTCATTTTCATACATAAATTTTATGCTGTGTTCGACCACTCTATTCGTTGATGAGCGTTATCTTTTCGATCTCACCCCTAAATGCCCAACAGAAATGAACACACACATACCGCAGGCATGAGCAGTGATTAGATAGGTATGTATGTATGTATGATGAAAGGGATTTTCTGTGTTGGATAAACTTGGATGGAGGTATAGATATGTGTATGGATGAATGTTTGTTTGTTTGGATGTATGAATGTATGAATGAATGGTTGATTTGGGTTGAAGTTGAAAGAAAATTCAACTGAAATAGTTTGGAAACGACGTATGATATTCAGAAATCATCCATCAATATTATGCGACGGAACCTTCCGTCGTGTACAACTCGCACTTGCCCAGTTTATCTTTATTTCATTCTAATTTCCGACTGATTGGTGGCTTAAGGTCCAAACAAGTGTACTTACGCTCAGACTTTTCCACGGTGCGACGAATTGCCTGTTGCACTGAAGCCATAAGAACGGCCTCACGATGAAATTCACGTTGCTTTTTTACAACTGTGCCGGAAATTCGATATTTTTTTAATAATTTTCGCACGCTTTTTTTTCACGCTTGCCGGGTGAAACGATGAATGTTGAAAACTAACATTGCTATCTGGTTATCCTCCATAACTTTTTAGGAGTATGTCTGGGTACAGTTCCTCTTCATTCCAATTGCATGTTTTAAGTTTAAACGATTCAGAAGTTATAGAGCATTAAAAGTGACGACAGACAGTCGCATTTGTACTGTATGGCTATGGAAGCTTAAGAAGTCGTCTTGAAATCATTAATTACTATCGTTATAGTCGCTAATGATGTAATTTACGGCGGGTTCAAGGTTGTAGTCGATTTTTTACAATTTCATCGACAAAATATTTACCGTGCAATTTTTTTTTCTACGAGCGGTAGAATAGTAGCTATAACTTGAGGATAAAGGTGATGAAAAACCAGCTCTTGACATTCTTGACATAACAGAAATATAACCCTCTAAGATATCTACTTTCAGTAAGTCAATTTCATAATCCTTCCCTATCGCCAAAGTTTAGCAACAAAAAGGAAATCAAAAGAGCACACAACAAGTAATATTGATTAAAAGGAGTAACAAGTAGGAGCATGCATTATCCTACATTCCTATCTGCAACATCAAATGCTTGCACTTTAATCAATGCCGCCAGACATCCACCCACCTACGTAAGTGGCAATCTCCATGTTCACACACCCTGAAGCCTCAACCTTATTTCTCAGTTTACGCTCACGAACACTTTAATAGCCTGCCGAGCAGATGGCTTCCTTTGAAGGACTCTTGACGGGTGCGCGGATAGCGGTGTGGTGCAAATTTAATTGAAACAAGGAGCAATCACGGTTCAACTGCATTAGCAAAAGTGACGGCGGCTGTGGGCTAATTTCAGTCGCACATACTAAAAGTGCAGAAGTACACGGCCCTGCATTGAATGCATAATCAACAGTTGGCTGAGTGGTATTCATCCTGAAACCTCTATCCTTTCACCACCACCACCACTCAACTTCATACGCTTCGATTCAGAAATCTATCTTCGTGAGCAGCCGCTGTCCGAGGGTTCGCCGCGGGAAAGAGTTATCTACGCTCACCGAGCATGTACCTTTACGGAGCGAAGTTCTTCCGCCTTCGGTAGGGAGTTTTTATTTTGATTCTTGCGCAGTCCAGAGGTGGAGAATGGTAAAGGATATGCGCACACGCTGATGTTGAATGAGACGTGCGTGCTGTGACGTTGTTGTCGGTTCGTGCTTGTGTCGCATAATTGGTATGCAGAGTGCATTGCGTTCGGTCGGGATGGTTGTTACTATACGAATGCCGCCACATATGGACGGGACGCAGGTAGCATTGCCAGAAGCAGTGGGTTCTTGGACGCGCCCTTGGTACTGACGGTATTATGCAATACTACTTTGTGTGTCGGCTTAAATTGCAATTTGTTTTGCGAACTTAATTATCAGTCATCGGATGGATTGCAAATTTGTTATTCAATGCATCTCGAATGATTTTGCTCTAATCGTTGATTTCAGGCTCATTTTATTAACAATTAATTACCGTTGGATATTTATAAGAAGACGACTGATTTTTTTTATTTCTGCGGTCATATTTATGCATGAACTGTATGGCTCGCCTTCATTCATTGAGAATATATCAAGCGACCGACATTCATTCATATGGTCAACTATGAGTGCATGGAACAGGACAGTTTGTTAGTCAGACTGTATTTGGGCTCAAATTGAATTAAGTTAAAGGCTAGTATTCTTGTGATTCAAAACAACTTAATATTTTTGGCGCCACTCATTGTGATTCGTATTAAGGCAAAAATATTTTCTTTGCTAAAATTAAATGGTCACTGACAAATTAAATGGCTTGCTTAGAAAAGGTTCTACTGGAAACAAGTATAGGTCCATACTTGAATAACTTGTTGATTAGATTTTTCAGCCCAGATTCCTTTTGATTTCAGATAGGGACATTAGCAGAAGATGTTCAATTTTTCCTTTCAAGAAAATATTTAATATAGAGAGTTGCCTTCATTTTCTAAGTCAATGAATTTCTGAACTAAATGTTCAAACAAAGTAAAATCATGCGTGGAACCTTCAATGAAAGGAAAAGGAAATGGAAAAGGTAAAATAGTTGTCTTTGCTTTTCAGTTGACAGGTTCATTTGCTAACAGTGTTACATGCGGTGTCTCGATTTGCGCCCGTCACGTAAGTCACGACTGGTTTAGCTAATGCCTCCTATGTGAAGATTCCTTGGACTGAAACCCTCTTCTCCCTCGTTTACTCTTCTTTGGTTTATGCTGCTCCGTAGACTGGACTAAGGACTCAGATCGTTTTTTGTACAGTTCTTTGTTGAACTTTCAAAATTCCGGCAGCATTTGTCTCTCGAAACCGCCTTGGCGTAGTTTGACACGGTTTGTGCTATACAGCAATCACTTTGGAAATAAGTTTTCAATATTTCCCAACGTTGTTCACGACTCATTTCGCACCGCAGAGGTATGATAATAAATTTCTGTAAAGATTTCGAGCGGGAAACAGCTGTCAGTGTCAAAATAACCTATTATTTAAAAAAACACAAGATGGCCCACCTTAGTGACCAAAGTCTACGTACACTCCTTCCAGTGAATCAACGAGTTTTTTTTCTGGTAAAACAAAACAAAATTCAAGAAAAGTAAATATGTTTTGCTTTTTTTATGAAAAGATGTATAAACATAAAAAAAATTAAAAATTAGGGAATTAGATATGTATGTGCATTTATGTAAGTAAGCCAGGATTACAAAATTTTACGTACACCTAGAGGTTATGACGTGCATTAAAAAAAATTGGTAATCAATAAGGCGTTGAGTTTCCTTTTGAGGATACCACAGTCCTTATCCTTTTTGGCATTGATTCAACCAACTGTTTGGTAACTGAGGGCTTAATTTTAGCCCATTCTTCCTCAAGTACCTTCTTTAAACATTGCTTGTCTGGGATGGTTCTATTCTTGAGGCGCAACGGAATACTCATGTTATGCGAACTAATGTTTTCGATTGCGTGGTTTCGTTAGAGTAGTAGGTGCTTTCTAGCTTCGATTACTTTTCTATTCAATAGATTAAACATTCAATTCAAAGCACCACCTCCTTTGGGCGATTGACAATGGTTCAAGAAAAAGCTTCTCAAACCAGTTTGCATTACAAAGTGTTGTTTTTGTTGTATCCATCACAGAGCACACAGAATACTACGTTCTCTAAGTGTTAGCTCTATCGCTTTACACAGCAGATGTTTGCTGCACGACTAAGGATCATCTACCAATTTTTTATCTCATAGATTACGTCAAATAAACAATATTAATTAAATTAAAAAAATTAAAATTAAATATTAATTATTTAAACTCTAATCGTGACAAGCTAAAATCAATTTCATTGCAAAGTTCATTGAATGTGTTTATGCACCTTGTAATGGGTTCATTGCAACCATAGTTGGTTCTATGCCTTTTATCAAAGAGTAAACTTCCCAACCGAAGAGATCTTTGGGGAAATTCCCAAACCCCCCTCAACTTTACATGTATGGGAGGCGTCCCCAAAATCGCCCATTTTATATGTTTTCTGACAAAAAAAAAAACAGCGTTAATCATCGAGGGATAAGTCTCTTAAACATCGCCTATAAGATCTTTTCTGCCGTTTTGTATGAGTGCCTAAAACCATTTGTTAACAAACTGATCAGTGCGGCTAGGGAAGTCTACCATCGACCAGATTTTCACACTACGGCGGATCCTTAAATAGACACAATAAATGCATATCGACACACACCACCAATTTGTCGATATTATCTGAAAGTGTGGATAGAGACGGGCTATACTCGTACAACGTACATATTTAGTTTTGACATTACTGCGAAACTCGTCAGAAGATCTGAAAATGCAGTTTTGTAAAGCGACGAGCGACGCGCGATTTAGCGATTGAGCGATTGAGCGAGCAGCGATAGAGCGATGAGTCTGAGCGATGGGTGGCCATTTACTGAGCGTCATCGCTGAGCGATTAGTTGCGAAAATTACATTTGTAAGTTCATTTCGTTGGAGTCTTTTAGTTGAGACTCGCGTTCATATGAATAATCCCCTGGCTGTCGCAGATTCCCTTCAGTTGGATCTTGAACAACTGTCTGCTTTACGAAGCTTATCATTTCAAAAGACAATTACAAATGTGTCCAACTTCATTCCACATTTTTATTTTTTTAATCCTTTAATCCTTGTGGCGTCCTTCCATAAAACTGGGCTTTTTTGAACAGCTGAGATCAAACATTCTACGTTTAGTTTCTCTATATTAATATTTCGTCGCTCAGCGATAAAGAATTAAAACAGATTTGATAGCTGAGCGAAGTCGCTCTCTCGCTTAAAAATATCGCAATTCGCTTAGTGTTTACGTGGAAACCTTCTTTAGACTTCATGTGTTTTAATTTTGACCACAGCATAAGCCTTAAGAAATTATAAATATCAAAATATCGATTAATGCACAAATTCTGAGATATCAAGGATTTCGAATTTCAAAGATTATCACTATCGCACATAAGTGCGAAGCTGAGATCAAAAACTTGACACGAGTCTCAGTGCATTCATTTCAACCCCTAAATGCCCAACAGGAATGTAAACATAGCGCAGTGAGCAGTGATTGGGCTTATTTAATGAATCGATCAGTGATGTTCTTCTCACATTGTTTAAACGCTGCTAGATTGGGTACTAAAACTAATAGGTAAAACAACGGGACGCTACAATTCTAGTTGATTCATTTTCAATCTCTATCTGCCCACCTATGTGTGCACATCGAAATGTATGCTCCGTTTCTAAATACACGTTTAAAATTAAATGTGAATATCCAAACAATAAGAAAATCATTGGTGTGTAACAACGAAAACTCAATCTTATTTAACTACGATACATTTTTTTTACATTTCTAAGGCATGAGTGGTAGCTTCTGTCAAACTGACAAAAATTACGTTCCACGCAACTTGGTCTTGGTCTTATAACCACTTTATCCTGGGTAGTTACCTGAAGTACGTCTTAAAATAAGCGCACATAAATATATATGAATGTTCATACGTAAATACCATTAATGTATTAAGGCCAGACTAGAAGACAAGTTTTTTTTGGTATTGAATTTATTGTATGAAGGAGTAGTGTTAATGTGTTTTAATCAGTGGTGGGTTGTAATCATTACATGTGTAATTAAATTATTAATTCATTCCATTCATGATAAATTGCAATGTAAATCAATTACCTTTCAATTACATAGCGGTTGTAATTATAATTACAATTAAAATGCAATTACTGCATTGTAATTGAAAATGTAAAAATAAACTGAGCAAGTGCGAGTTGAACTCGCGCGGGGAAGGTAAAATATTTTTATAAATACTCATTTCTGAATATATGGCAACGAATTGAAACTACTTCAGTTAAATTTTCTTCTGTCAAAGAAAACTTCAACCAAAATCATATTCATTACTGCATTCGAACATACTATCGCACAAACATCCATCCATACATATTCCTATACCTTTATTCAAATTTATCAAACACAGATAATCACTTCCATCATATCCAATCACTGCTAATGCCTGCTGTTGGGCATTTAGGGTCTGAGAGATAACACTCATCATCGTTTCAATTCGTCGATCACATATGAAATTTATGTGTGAAAATTACGAACTTTGACATTTTAAATCTTTGCTATCTCGAAATTCGCACATAAATCGAAATTTTGATATTTATCATTTCTTAATTCTTACGGCGTAATTCTTACGGGTCTTCAAAACTTTAAAACATCGATGATTTATTGTTATTAACCAATAACTCCAAAACTATTTGGGGCAGAATGCTTGAATTTTTTTTAAATGAAAGTACTCAATGAATCCAGGTTTTTATGATTTTTTCAGATTTTTAAACACTTTGGTTTAGAAATGGGAGGGGGGACGCATTGAAACAAACTTTGAAACTAGATGGTTCACTGGATCGAAAAGTGTGGAAGTAATAGTCACCCTCATTTCAAAAATCTGTCGATTGATATATCACTCGGGGGTACGTCAATGTTTCAAAATCCATGGCAATTTCACCTATACGGGAGCCACTCCCAAATGGCCCCAATTTTTAAATATTCATTCATAGGAAATGATATCTAGGTCTAAACTACTTAATTCGAAAATTTCATGCGGACATCTTTATTAGTATCGGAGATAAGAAAGTGTGACAGACACGACAGACAGACGGACGGGGGGACACACCGAAATTATAAAGGTTGTGTTTTTGTGAACTTTTTTGTAGACAGATCATGAATACAGACGGACGGACGGCTGAATGAACTTTAAAAATGTACATATCTTCCACTTTCTTTGCTTGCTTTTCAGGAGGCAGGGAAAGTTATCGGCTAATAGGACATTTTGGCAGGACAGGAACCAGAAGCTTGCATGTACTAAATGTGATTTCGAATGATTGATATCAAACAATCACCTGATATAACGTCTGCTGGAAAATCCGAAAGTAAGTGATTCAGAGTAGGTGGTAAAAATTAGAGGTGCGACAGATATCCGGCAAGTATTCGGTATCTGGCCTATCAGCCTTCTTTTGTAATATCCGTCCGAATACCGGATAGTCGTTTTTTCAGTAAAAAACAACAAAATAAAAAAAAAATTTAAAGCCAAATTATAATGATTGGAAATTAGTTTTTCCGCATTCAAAATAAACTGTTTTGGGATATATATAAGTCAAGCTCGTTGGCGGTATTTTTTGTGGCAGAAAACTCAATTTGACTTGCCTTCCGCAATCTCTTCAAAAATGTCCCAGAAACTTTGCTTTGTAGAAAGTGTGGAGGAGAAGGAAAAAAACATGTTTAAGTTGGTTTTACTTGTACCGGTCTGATTTGAGTATCAGACCACCAAACTATTATACTTTCAATTTATCCGGCCAAATCACTATTCGGTACAACTCTAGTGAAAATAATTTTGTAAAAAAATGCTTCGGCACTTGTTTTTAAACTTCAATATTTATAAATTCCATTAAAATAAAGAAACTCTTATGATTATGTATTAGACTTCATAAAATACGTCCATTTACTTCATTTTATTAAATCTAGTTAACGAGACGTACTATGTTCTGTATGATATTCAAATATCCAAGAGCAAAATGACGTCCTCCAATCAAAGTCATCAACGCTCCAGTTGAGTGGTAAAACAAACATTGGTATTTTGAATTTGAAGTTCTTCCTATTGTGTGAATGTAAAAGAGGACGAAGAACTTGAAGCCATGAAAAACTCAATACCTTGACGATGGTAAAATATTCAATGAGTCAAAATAATAACACATTAACTGCTAACTGATGTCTACTGTCTGCTGGTTTCAATAGATTCATACCATGGGTTCAATATCTTACTCTGTCCGACAACAAGTGTGAAAGGGTATACGCGAACCATGCTGCGGGATAATAAATTAAAATGTCTCCATTTCAATTAATTTCCCGTAGTGCATCAATAAATTGCCAGTCATATCAAGTATAAATTTATTTGTCTAAATTACACCTTATCCATGCGTCCATCTACCCTCCATGCGATGGTCTGCCAACCAAAAGTAGAAAACTAAGACGGTGTAAAGAAAAAAAAGAACAATAATTTGCAAACAAAAACAAAATGAAAACTGTAGAATAATTCTTCTAGCACATTAAGAAGAAAATTCCCGTAATCTTGAAATGCCGGGATGCGTTTCCCTCGGCCCTCCGACGGGCAGACCAAAGGGCACCTTCGTCAGCCGCAGTAATATTTCCCATGCAGCACTCTGGCGGTCCCTGCACCCCTTCGGACCGGCCATAAGGTAGTGCCTGCATAATTTCAACAATTTATTTTCGAACGTGATCGGCGGAAAGAGGCGGCCATTTTTTCCTCATTTCACCCTTTTCATCATTCATCATGGACCGCCGCGGCTGGGGGGTGTTGGCACGCAACAAAATGGCAAGTGTTTCAACACTGCACCGGGCCGAATGCAAGAAATGAAGAATTGTGTTTTTTGTTTCTTTTCTTGTATTTTCAGGTAATAATTCAGGTGATTATAGTAATTATGCGATGGGTAACGCTATCGATGTAATTGAAATTCTGATAGACACTGATTGCGCTGCACAAGGGCTTCCCTCGGAGTTCGTATCCAGCCGAAGACACAGGTACGGTGGATATGGGCCAATCAAAGATGAAGAATGACCGCCGATGCCGGGATTTCTTTGAAGAGCTCATGCCAATGATCATGTAGGGGCTTGTTCATTTTAGATATAAGTCATGCACCTGATGTTTGGCTAGGTAATCTAATGTCTTGTGTTTTCCTCTCATAGGCAGCGGTTTGAGAAGGTAACCTACGAACTGGCGTGCTCGTGGTGGTTTGATGAAATTAAAAACATTTTTATAATAGGACATGAATAGAAAAACGTGTGGCGTAGAGGCATCCAAATCAGTTGCAACTGATTCAATTGACTCTCTTCTTCACAAGTTTTGTCTTAAATTAAGGATGGATATCCCTCTTCACAGATTTACATATTCCCTAAAAAATCCTCAACAAACTGTTGCAAAATAAGATTTTTATTGTTCAATCATCCACCAATAACTTCTGCCAGTTTGCCCTAAGATATAGAGAACTTTGTATTAACGAAACTGTGAATACGTGTGGGGAGTTATTTTTTTAGTGTTCTAACTTGCAAGCAAACTAACAATTGAGAGTTGATTTGTTGTCATTGTTGGCCTTTTTACCGCGAATAAGTACATCTACGCCGTACCAACGCTTGCAAATTTTATGAATTATGGTTCGGTTCCTCAGGAAATAAATGTGGGGGATCTTTTCTTATCAAATAGTCTGTAAATAAAAGAAAGGCACGAATATGGTAAGAAAGCTATCAAATCACTTGAAGACGGTTTGATATTCCTGAAACTCAGCAGATAGTACAAATTTATGGTGTCAAAGCCAAGTTAGCGATTTTTAACGAAGTATTTGTTCCAAATCTCACCTATGGTTATGATTTGGGTCTCACAATTTGGGTAATAACCGAAAGAATAAAATCGCGACTACAAGCTACCGAGACAAGATTTCTTTGTGCTGTTGTGGGAATTACTCGCCGGGATAGGGTGAGAAATACGGAAGCGCGCAAGGAACTTAATGTGGGGCAATGCTTCTTCGAACGGAATGGGCTGGTACGGAATGGACTTGTACTACACGTGGCACGAATGTCCCCATCATCACGACTTCACTTGCGACCGGTAGACCCAGGACGAGATGGTTGGACCAAGTCCAAACACTCTCTTGGTTGCTCTTGGGCATAGCTCCCGATGAGTAAGAGTCAAATGCGGATGGTGGAGTGGCCTGGAGATCTCGCGTGCGATGCCCACGCGACCCCTTTAGTGGAATATGCGGGGCACTGAAGATGAATGAAATGAATGAATAATAAAGATGTTGCAGTCTGTGTGAGACAATTTTGACAAACTTTGAAGGCAAGTTTCAGTCCTCATCAGCTTTCATACGGGAAAGGTTTACTCGTACATTCTGGTTAAAGAGGTTAAATATTCCCTCCTAACACTACACCTATTAACAATAATAATTGTGGCGCAACAGTCCGGGTGGACTTGGGCCTAGCTTTTAAGCAACCTCTCTCACGAGTGGAGGGAACCTGCAGTTTAATGCCGACTCCTAGCGGCGAGATTGAGAAGCTTTTTCTTTCTTGTTACAATTTCTACTTGTTTGCTTTGAAGTTACAATTATGGTTCGCCTTTTATTTAAAAACGTAGGTTCAGAGAGTCTACCTTTGTAGTACAGCCAAAAAAGGGTTGAATTTGCCAAAAATTATGCACAAGAGAAAATGTATTCCTGGAATAGAGTAATATTCTCGAATGACAACAAATTCAACATTCACGGTTCCTATGGACGACCTAAGGTTTGGAGGGAACGCAGTAAGATCCAAAGAACGGATCTGGTCACCATTTTCCGTTGGGATCAAATTAACGGCACTTTAGTAGGTTGCTACCTGGCAGTACAATGGACCAGTTTTGAGTCTGAGTGCTACAGTAGTGTTAAAAAACAAATCCTCCAAAAAAAAAAAAAGATCCGAAGAATATATCTGGTACCGTGAAGCACAGTGGCAGATCAGCTATGGTTTGGGGGTGTATGGTGGCATCTGGCGTCGGCAATTTGCTATTTATTAAGACAACAATTAATCAGTAAGGTTACCTCAACATTATGAAAAAAAAATCCCCCCAAGAGGGCAACGAAATTAAGCTTGGACGGTTCATTTATATTTAAACAGGATAATAACTCAAAGTACACTTCGTTGGTTGTGAAAGAATGCCTGCTGTACAATGTGTCAAAACAGCTCAAAAGACCATCTCAATAATCAGATTTAAATGTCATCGAGTATATGTCGAATCATCTTGAGCGTCAAATCTGAAACCATGCCATTAGCACAAAATGCGCTTTTAAATAAAAGAAGAATGGGGAAAATATCTCCGGAAATAACTCAAAAGCGTTTTGGCTCAATGGGGTCGAGAAAAAATGCACTTATTAGCGCTTAAGGATATTCAACTAGGTATACATTTTGAGTAATTTGCGATAAGTATCTCTTTTTTAATAGTGTCTAGGTACTTACTTTTGTGAGATGAAATTTGAACTGTATCTTATTTTGTTTCTTAATATTTTTTGTTATTATTCTTCCCATTTTTTCTATGTTTTGTTTTCTTTTAAAAGAGCCTAAAAATAGCAAGATGAGTATTTATAACATGTTACCTAAAGTTGAGCTTTCTAGTTAATGTTTCGGTCAAAATTCGTTATTTTATACGGTGAATACTTACTTTTGTGACTGTGTGCATGTTTTTATCGAACTTAGGATGGCATTGGAGAAATTTGTATGCACTTATGTAGATATTAATTTTTTTTAGAGACTGGATGGTGCCATTTATTTAAGTGCATGCCCTAAGTAAGAGGGGTCCAGCGTCAAATCCCAGTGAAATGCAAAGTTAATACGCTTTTACCCGGTTTTTCAAAATCTTGTCCAGCCACCATTTGTCGTCGGGATCAAAGTAGCGGCACTATCACTGGAGACGTCGATCAGTGGTAGTAGTCTGACTGTGGGTATCACAATGGACCAACCTTGTCTAAGTGTGCTGGTGAATGCACTAGCAGCCCCCTAACCTAACCTAACCTAACCCACATATTTTTTAGTTTACCTTAATAATTAAAAGTAAAGAGGATAAGTGGCAAATCGGTGTTGTACTCCTTCAAAACAATACACAATAATTTCTACATAAGAACGCCTACAATGTAGATAATACAGAAAATACTAAGATCTTCAAATGCTTTATATTTCGGCCGGCCTGACACTTTTGTGTCGCTGCCATTGTATGTCCAGGGTGGGAAATCTAGTGTTTTTTTCAAATCATAAGTTATTTCGACGCTGACAGCTGTTCCCCATTCGAAATCCTTACTGAAAGTCAGTATCATACCTCCGCGGAACGAAATGAGTTGCTTTACGCTTGAACAACGTTGGGAAATATTGAAACTTATTTCCAAATAGTGCGTTTATTGAAAAGAAGTTTTGGCCGAAATGAAGCACCCACCGCGACTGCGGTACAAATTTGTGCAAAAAATTCATGAGACTGGTATGCTAGTGGACAACACTCATGGTCCCCGTCGTCGTACGGTGCGCACAGATAAGAATGTGGCTGCTGTGGCCGAGAGTGTGAGACTCAATTCACGAACATCAACTCGCTTTCGATCTCAACAGCTCAACATTTCACGCACTAGCCTGAGGAGAATTCTGTACAAAGATCTCGGATTATTCGCTTGCAATGCCCATTTGACTCAGCAATTGAAGGTGCGCGACCATCCGCTTCGTTATCGCTTTGCAGTTTGGGCCTCAGAACAGCTTGAATTGTGCAACGATCTTGGGCGAAAAATCATCTTTTCTGACAAGGCTCATTTTCATCTCGGCGGCTAGTTAACAAACACAATTGTCGCATCTGGGGCTCGGAATACCGTTATATTCGGAATACGTTATTGTCGGGAGGCCTATGGATCCACAAAAAGTGACAATTTGGTGCGGATTGTGGAGTGGTGGCATCATTGGACCATTTTTCTTTGAAAATGAGGCTGGGAACAACGTTTCGGTCAACGGTGGGTGTTACAGAGCCATGTTAGCCGATTTTTTTTTAATGAAATGGAAGACATTGATTTGGACGACCTCTGGTTCAAGCAGGCGCGCCATGCCACAATCGATCTTTTGCGCACCAAATTCCCAAATCGTGTTATCAGCCATCTTGGCGATGTCAATTGGCCGTCTCGGAGCCCGAAAAAAACAAGAAGGTCTTGGAAAATTGGAGTGACAAAATGCGCTACTGCGAAGCCAGCCGAGGCAGCTACTTGAACAACGTTGTATTTCATAATTAATGGGAATGTTTGTTCTTATTAATAAAGCCATAATGCATGTTCAATTTATTGCATTTTTAAAAAGAAACTTATATTTGACCCTCCCTGTACATATTTCGTAACTGTTAACGCTGAATCCTCGATTCCTTTAAGTACAGTGAAAATCGCATATAACGATATCGGTTTTAGCGAAATATCGGTTGTTGCGAACCAATCTGAAAGTACCCACACAGATGCATGTACATTACATTAACGACACATCGCTTTTAACAAAATCGGATATAACGAAATATCGCGTATAACGAATGTATTAGCACTAAAGATAGGACTAAATATCGCATATAACGAACTTAGTAAAGAAAAACAGGCAAACTAGAAGGCTTTGAGTTTTCTCATAATATGTATCTTATTTTTGTAGTTTATCCGTTAAGTGCAGTCTCTTTTTTTTTCATTTCGTTTCTAGGATTATTTATTGGTGAACATTTGCCATAAAAGAGCTAAATACTACTGTGCTATTGTGTTTTAATCTGCTATTATGTGTATGTACAATAATTAAACGTTATTTTTATTAATTCAATTACAGTTTCAGACCTATTTTTTTATTATCTAGATGTATGTACGTACACATTTAAAATATTCCAAATCAAACATCGGTTTTAACGAAATATTGAATATTACGAACTAAATTCTCAGTCCCTTCGAGTTCGTTATAACCGATTTTCACTGCTTATAAAACGTACTGTTCTGCACTACTTTTCCAATGTGCGTGACGAACTGGCCTTTACATTAAATATTTATAAAAATCACACTGAAGACAAATGATGGGTATCTCCACATTGACTTTGAGAGTATGTCTAAATGTTGGTGTTTCAAGTCAGGTCAAGCTAAAAAGTTCAACAAACTTCAGTGACTTTCATTTAAGACTGTTGACTGATAGTTGACTGATAATCAGCACACTTTTTTTTGAGCAAAGCTTTTCATTTACATAACGCATTGTTAACATATTGTTGTTGAATTTCCAATGGGCATATCGTTCAAGTATGTATGGAAATCGAAATAGGCTTGTTTATATGACCTAGCTAATCAAAATCTTTCGTCATTTTATGACGTGATTTGTTGTATGACATTTGTAAGCTGCTAGTAAGCTGTCATGACTGGTGGTGAAGGATGGTTGTTTGTTCAAGTACGGAATCAATGCTTTACACTTTCTTACTTTTTACTGCTTATGTACTTGCCAAGTCAGCGACCCATGCCTGTGCTTATTGTGCCTTCCATTCATCCTTCAGGGTCCTGCTGATGATGCTTTTAGATATCAGGACAAAGTTTTCTTGCCGTGATGAGTTTATCTTTATATCGGAGGTTCTCCTTCGAAGATTCCATTTTCCGGTACGTTGGTGTTTATGAGCTTAAAGTGATCGAGTCAGTAAAGTTGACGGATCTTTACCTTTCGAACTACGAGTATGATGTGGACATACACGTAGCGATTATATGTATATTTATTTTTCGTTTGAAGTCACCAGGAATCAGCTTTGATATAGCAAAACTGACTGCTAAGGGTTTTGTAGAGCATGAGTTTTGTCCATCGAGTTGGGAGCATGAATTGAATTGAAATAAATCTTTTAATAATAATAATAATGTTGGCGTTACAGTCCGAGGCGGACTTGGGCCTAACTTCTCAGCAACCACTTGTGTTGTGCGTGCTATTGTTCTCTCACGAGTGCAGGGGACCTACAGTTTAATGCCGAAACCGAACGGCGATTTTGAGGAGCTTTTTCTAGACAGTAATACTCGTAGGTGATTCGAAAGAGGTGGAGCCTTGAAAAAATGTTAGGTGTTTTTTTCGAGATTCGAACCTTAGACCTCGACCGTAGGAGTCGACGCACCTACCCACTACGCCACGGCGCCTACGTCGAATCTGGTCTTCCTCAAATCTACCCCAGAAACTTGAAAGCAAATGCTGGCTATATAATTAAAGTGATGCGCAGGCCAAACAATAGTCTTCAGAAGAGGCTTCTCAATAAGGCGCTTCAATATAACCTACCTCCTTTTAAAGAATGGAATGAGCTCGCATGTTCACATAGCATTGAGTCGGGTCTCACAGAGGCAAATGTCGATGAATGGGAAGATAAGCTCTATGAATGCATAAAGAAAGATGATTATGTCTATAACGAGTGTATAAATAGAGCCCAATCTTCCCCTTCGCAGCATGTCTATAAACTTTTGAACCTTACATTAGTTATTTAGCACACAATATTCAACTCACCAAATAAGTGTAATATTTAGTGCTAGAATCGAAATCCTGAGACTTAATTACATGCCACATTGACATGATCTTAATGCTATCTGCACGCTCTGCATTCGTAACGAGGTGGAGAACATTTACCATTTTATCGCGACCTGTCTAAAATTGCATTTATTTTACTTCTCTAAAGAGTTTCTCACACTTGAAGAAACAAAGAATATTCTAAATGGAACAGAGAGATGAAACCTGATTCTTCGTTTTTGCACTCATGCCTTGAGTTACCGAAATAGCTTTATTTAGTGCCGCGCTTCTCTTCTATATCTATTCTATAGAATATCTTTTTACTTTTGTGATTTATTGTTTCTCTTTATTAAAGTAACGTCAACTCACAACAGACGGCATCTTGCCATGTTAACTTTTCTTTTGTATCAAAAATATTATAATATATAGTGGGCGCCGTGGCGTAGTGGGTAGGTGCGTCGACTCCTACGCTCGAGGTCGTTGGTTCGAATCTCGAAAAAAAACATCAAACATTTTTTCACGGCTCCACCTCTTTCGAGTCACTAACAATGCTCAAAGAGTATAGCTGTCTAGAAATAGCTTCTCAATCTCGCCGTTCGGAGTCGGCATTAAACTGTAGGTCCCCTCTACTCGTGAGAGAACAATAACACGCACAACACGAGTGGTTGCTTAGTAGCTAGGCCCAGGTCCACCTCGGACTGTAGCGCCACCATTATTATATAATATAGTATACCAATAAAGAATGTTTAATAATAATAATAAGAAACCAAGTGTATTTCCAGATAGACTTAAGGAGAAATATGACAACATTTTAAGCAATAATCCAGGATTTAAATCTTTATGCGAAATAAATAATTTCATCAATGGAACGGGTGAGGTTTTGCCAGAAACGGTAAGTGCTAAAATAACACCTAAATTCAAGTACTGCCCACTTACAGTTACTGGTCTTTTTCCATTTACAAAACAATTTTAAGCAATAGAAGGTATAACATTGCCACCGAACATGTGGAGCAATATCTGATTGCTTACTTTTTCAAACCTAAAATGACTACTTACAAGATTCCAAAATGGAAGACACCCAGAATAAAAAACATTTCCCTCACTATCTCCAATGAAGCTAAGTTCCTTGGAGTTACGTTCGACTCCAAACTAATCTGGAAGAGGAACACCGAGGAAAGAATGAAAAAAGGTCTGAACGCATTTTACACCTGCAAACAGATCTTCGGCAAAAGATGAAGCCTACAACCACACATTATCTACTGGTTGTACACGGCCATCGTGAGACCTATCCTCACCTACGGCTGTATTGCTTGGTGGGAAGCAGTTAACACCACATCCTACCTGAGCAACTTAACCCTTTCCTAACGGCTACTAGAAATAATAAGAAAATATAACTTTTAGCAATAAAGTCTTTTAAAAGTATAAAAGGAACAACATATATTTTTCTTAGATTTTTATTGGAGTTCTAAATACACTTTCCAAAACCTAGACTTTTTGGCCCCACCAGGTAATTTTTGTATCAAAAAGTGTGTATTTTACAAAATAAGGAACTTTTTGGACTTTTTATGAACACGTTTCTACTAACTAATCGACGCCATGGTAGTGTGAAAAACAGTTCTCAATAAATTTTCTGTTTTTAATAAGTTTTCGAAATTTCCGCACTTCACTTGCTCCACCGTTCATTCAAGTCTCAACTTGCAAGCTTCACAGATTGTTTATTTTTCGCCAGAATTCAAATAACGTGCTGTCGTTGGCTTACCCAACGGTACAATTAAGGATCGACAATGCTAATTGTCCCTTACGCGGTCGGGTATTTGAAATTTATTTATTTAGTAATAATAATAATTTGAATTATATTGTAGCTTAGTAGCCAGAGCACCAAGAGTCTTAGGCTAAGGTATTTGAAATATTTGGCGGAAAAGTAGGCGGTACTAATTACTACCGTCAGATAGGAAAGGGTTAAACAAGGCACAAAGGTTAGCCTGTCTTGGTGTTACTGGTGCACTCAAATCCACCCCTCAGATGGGGCTGGAAACGGTGCTTCACCTTCAACCTTTTCAACTGTTCATCAAGAGCTCTGCCCCAAATCAGCCCTCAGACTACGGGAATGTCATAACTGGCATCCAAACAGCTACGGACATTCAAGTCTGCTCGAATTTTTCAGGTCTCTGGACTACCTACACAGACTACGAAAAACCCGAGTATGACTTTGAATTGAAGAATTTCACGATCTTTTTCCGAGATAGGCAGAATTGGGAAAAGCCTGACTTCATCAACGGCACACCCATTTTCACTGATGGATCGAAAACAGAAGACGGTACAGGAGCGGAAATCTTCTGTGAGACACTAAGAATAAACAATGCCTATCGGCTTACTGACTATTCTAGTGTATTTCAATCAGAAATCTTTGCCATTAAAAAAGCTGCGCAGATTGTACAGCAAATGGACCTTTCTGATATGGAAATCACCTTCTGCTCGGACAGTCAAGCGGCCTTGAAGGCATTGAATTCCCATCTTGTAAACTCCAAGTCCGTCAAGGACTGCATTAAAGAGCTGAAAAGCCTGAACCGCCACAAAATCCTTCTGTGCTGTGTTCCTGGACACTCCAACATTGAAGGAAACGAAAAGCCAAATGAACTGGCACGGACAGGTTCAGGTTCAGGTGCAGAATCGGCTGACAATACTATCCTATTAGCTCAGCCAAAAGACTCATTGAGCAGGTATCTGTGTCATCAGCAAACGAACAGTGGCAAAGCCACTCAGGCTGCGTCATATCCCACTGCTTATGGCCCAATTCCGATGTCAACAAGACCAAATCCCTCATATCCAGCAATAAGAAAATCATACACATCTTAATAGGGATTCTCACTGGCCACTGCACGATGGTGGCTAAGAGACTAAACCTCCCGGCGAATGATTTCTGTAGGAGCTGTAGGGATGAAGAAGAAATTGAATCAGTGGAGCATCTCCTTTGCCATTGCCCTGCTCCACAAGAACGACGGCTCACTCACTTGAAAGCAAGGGTCTTTCACGAGCTTAGCGCTGTGGCGAAGGTACATATCCCTGACCTCAAAAAATTTATAACAAGAACGGGGTGGTTTTGGTAATTGCATGCTGACACTGCGTTAATTCTCGGAAAGCATGCAATCCTTACAGGGCATACACAATGCACATCCACGGCCTCTGGGTGTAATTGCTGGCAACAGCATTAAGCCCTCCTAACCTAACCTAATCTAACCTACTACTTTTTTTGTATTTCTTGTTTCCTATTTTGACAATTTTCGTGCATATTTTAAGTATTTTCCATGCATATTTGCATGCATATTTCAAGGCTTTTATGTTGCACATAATCCGGTCCCTAGTCATTATTTTCATCATTCATTACGTAGATATGAAGAAACAATTTGAATTATTACTGAGCACAAACGATAACCGCTTATTGTCAGTGAGCGGTTCCATTTCCCTTCAATTTTCTTCTACTATTTAAAAATAAACAATATTTTGAACCATGTGTGGATTGCTATCAAGCATCTCATAGTCTGTATGTCTATACCTATTTTCAGGCAAGGGCAACACAAGGAAGTAAATGTCAGTTTTTGAAAAACTGCTCATGTTCATATTCTTTTACTTTCAGGGGACTGCGTTCAAATTGTGACTTTTTTCCCAACGATTCGGATAACAAAGGCAGCTGAGGATATTGTATGCATACATGACTCAATTCACCGAAACGGGAAAGAATCTAAAATTTATTTTCACTTAATTGTCAGTTCAACAAACTTCGCCAAAACTGCTGAGAAAAAGAATTTCCTAAATGAATTTTATTTCACTCAACTGCTTTGTATCCCAGACATTACTTGTTTTAGAAAAGCTCATGTTTGCAAACAGAGCTAAATGAACTCCTTCATAGAAACAAGCAAAGTTTGATTTTTGAATTGAACACTTTGAGTTTACGTTCCACGAAATTGAGAATCAATCAAATGAAATTACCCCATGAAGTTTAATGATTCTTTAAAAACACATTCCGCCCGTAGTTTCACAGACTTGCTCGCAAACAAGAGAAGGAAAAAACATTAAGTCATTAAAGCAACACACTTCCTTGTAATTTCGAAGCATTTCCATAAATTTGAATTTTAATTAAAAAAATACCTTTCCCGGTCGGAGTAAGAAATTGTTTTTCTGGTTTTTTGTTGTTTTTTTTTCCTCTTGGGTAGTTGCAGAGCACGCAAAATTCCTGTATGCAGTACATAATGGGCACAACCTCCAAAAGCAATATGCAAAGTGTAAAGGCTTCTCTCATTCGTACGTACATAAGGACACTTCACTCAGCCACCCACACTTTCACACAGAGACAACTTTGGGCGAAGCTCTCCGCTCGAGATGTGAAATGATTTACTCACGCGATTGGTAAGCATTCCAAAACTCGGGGTAACACGAAAAAATGGGAGAACAAAATAAGAGCAAAACAAGAATCAAAAGGCAGGTACCTATAGTAGGGAAATCCTTGAGGAACGTGTAAATCCATTGGCATTCCATGGTGCGTGTGATGGGGATGATGGTGATGTGGATGATGGTGTGAATGGTGAGCAGCGGCGGCGCTATGGACATGCGCCGCTGCAGCGGCGGCAAAACCAGCATGCTCGGCTCCAGATGCCATTGCATGATGGCCCAAAACAGCCGCCCAGGGCGAGGCAGCGAATCCACTCCCATGATGATCCATATGTGAATATTTGTGATTTATTTTTACTTTATTTCAGATATTTTTCTTTTGCAATTTATAGCACTTTTCACTTTCTTGGTACCGATTTCTTGACATCAAGTGCCATCTTGAACATCTCGGTGTTTAACTATTGAATTCTAGTTGTTTAACCACGCACTCAAACTTCGATTCGAATGTATGATGCTCGAACAACCGCAAGGAACTCCACTCCGCGGGTATCCCTTTTTGATAGAATCTTCTGTTTCGCTTCGCTTGGGCGCTCTGTTTTGTGCGAGATTATTTTATCTGCACACGCGTTCCGAGTTCCGTTCCGTACTTCACCGAATGGACATCTGCGATAAACTATCAAGGAGACCGGTCCCCAAATGGGAGTGGGGTTGCAAAAGCTACCAGAAAGGTTGCACAAAAATCACGAAGCACACTGAGAAGTGATTTGTGTGTATTTGGATGCCGTCGCCGCCGTCACAACACACATCTCGGGAAAAGTTGTTCATCCAGGTAGCACACAGCACACACCGCCAGGAATAGGAACCACAGAATGAATGAGATGAAAAATGTTCCCTCCAACACCACCACCACAACCACCACCAGCACCAGCATCATCAGCAGAAACATTATCGTCACCATCGCATCGTTGTCATCACTGAGCAGAACTCCCAGCAGAGTAAAGATGCTCCACAAGCATCTCTGCTGAACTCAACTCAAGGATCCCAGCATCGGTGTTCTGCTGGCTGATGGCTGAATTGTGGACGCTGTGAATGGAGCCTCGTATCGGTGCTGTGCTGTCTACACAGTCAGCCACTCAGTGTTTGTATCTGTAAGGCATTGATGATGGTATTGAATGCTTTTGGCTCAAAATAGCTTTGGGTGCGAGTGCAACCAATGGTTATTGTGGGATACCGGCCGCATCCATCAATCCATCCATCAGTTGGTTTAAAGTCAATCACTCATGGCGGAGTGAGGATTGGTGTTTAAGATGAATTCTGGTCTCACTCGTAAATCGATGGATCGATGGATGGCTCAAAGCTGACTTTCTGATGTATTGCAATGCGGCTGCGGTTAATTGTGTTGCACGAGGAGATGCTGACAGTTGTTGTTGACCACTGGAGGCCTGAAGGTTGTTTTCGCTGGATACGCGTGCAAATATGATATGAATAATTATTTTATTTGATGAAATTCATCTCGAGGGTAAATGGTTTTGAAGGTTGTTTGTTTTTCGTTGCCACGTATCGTAATTGCATTTTCTACAGAAGGGCAGGTGTATGTTTGAGAAATTTTGCAGTTGACGTTGGATGTTACAACGAAATGATATGGGCAAGGAGTACTGATTCATTACGGAGTTAGTGGCTGTCACCCATCGAGGGGGAAACGCACTTTTTTTCGGAGGATTTTTGAAACTCTACCGAAGCACTCAGACTCAAAACTGGTCAATTGTATTGCCATGTAGCAACCTACTCCATTGCCGTGAATTTGATCCCAACGGCAAATGGTGACAGGATCAGGATCAATTGGCAGGCACTTAACCAATTGCGCCATACAGTCGTATGGGAGACGCACTTGGTCCTAGGTCAATTTTGCAAATAAGAACCAGGAAAGTTTTTTAAAGCTTTTGCAGATGTAAGGCTTAACGTAGACTGGGGAAGGGAAGGGACGATATTGGCCCAACTGTTGTATGCAGCACACACATCATACAATTTGAGTACACTTTACGAACAACCATCCATTTAATTAAGGCATTTCCGAGCAGTTAATTCAAATAACTTCATCTTAGTCTTACGAGTAACTTGCCACTATAACAGCTGGTGTGTGAATACACACCATACAACTCCCATACAATCTGTTGCTTGCAACAACGTTTGTACATATAAAAGCATGTGAACATACAATACCGGTACAGCGGTCTGTTGTGTGGAAACACACGATACAACTGTTGTTGTTGGTACAATAATTGTATCGATTGTTCCATACTTTAGTGCAAACTTTACGTAAGAGAATGAAAAAATAGTTATCTTGGCAAACAAATCGCGTGGCATGTCAACAGGCAAATTGGGTATCTAACGATAAGCGGTTTGGCTTTGCTGCTATCATTCCTTAGAAGTCAATTAAAAACGTGTTAAAACTGAAATAACTCTGATGCAAATATTTAAACACTATGCGTTCATCCTTTTATGTGGCGCAATAGTTTAGAAAACAGGCAGGCTACAATAAAAAAATCAAAAATCTTCATCTGGCAAAGTCTGGCTTCTTTAGTTTTACGTAACGACTTGCTGATAATTCGAAGACTCTTCGATGAAGATCTGTGGTGTGTATTTGTTCACCAACCTAGTCATCCCTCAGCTTCACTTCAAAAAAAAAAAGTATTCTACTCATACATCATTCCCCTCCCTGGGTATTTTGCACTTAGGCACTGGATATATATTTTTGAAACACTACTGGAGCACTCAGACTCAAAACTGGCCCATTATACTGCCAGGTAACAACCTACTCCAACGCCGTTAATTTGATCCCAACGGCAAATGGTGACAGGATCAGATTCGATTTTACTAGGATTTGAACCTGGGACCCCTTTAGCTTGAGGCAGGTACTTAACCAACTGCGCCATCCAGTCGTATAGGCGCTGGATGATCCTCTTAATTTTTTTCAGATTGACCAAAACTGAGGTCGAGAGGGGGATAGAGATATTACTCCAGTGATTTCAAAATAGTAACATTCCGAGAAATTGTGAAAGCAACGAAAACGCCAGGTGTGAGATTAACTCTCTACTGCTGTCATTGCCTGCCAATCGCTACCGTAACACTATTCCACGCTACAAGTAACGGCTAGTCAGAATGTACTACTTTTCTTACTGCAAATGAAAATTATGCCTTCCTGCATCAGAAACGTTCACTCTATTTGATCAGAATAAGTAGATTACCAATATGGCCCAACGACTTTCATCATGGGCCACTACATCATTGATATGCCAACAGATTGAATCCTTCTCCAACGGCTTCTATGGCAGTTGTGAAGTGTTCTCTGGCTCCGCAGAAAAATCCACTTGGAACCATATTCCTTTAACGATCTAAGTGAGCTAATTAACATGAGCTTTAATCAACTCTGTCGCTTCATTGATCGCTCCGAGTGGTTTAATCAGGATGAGGAAACATTTGATTCGCGTGGTATCACAGTGGAACTAAATTCGCCTACTCGTGGCTGTATTCATTCACAACCTAACCTAACTTATCTACGAGTATATTGGTAAGCGGAATCAAGAGAAAAGATCACATGCAATTCTATTCTTTCAACGCGACCAAAAGGGTCTTTTGTCGTTGGCGTCTATAACATCATTCCAACATGATACAAGGTCAAATATTCTGCTCGGTTCCGGAATTCCTTCTGCCGGCAAAATAAATTCAGATTGCGGAAAAGATGGTAATCCTTTGGGGAAATGTCAGGACAGTACTATTGATGCGGAAGAATTTCAAATCCCAACTGCAGTTTTTGCACCATTACTTGTGAGGTATAGATTCTAGCATTGTCATCCAAAAGGATCGGACCGTGCCTATTGACCAACGCATGTTGCTTTTCAGTCAATTTTTCATGCAATATGTCGATTTTCTTACAGTATTTGATAGCGTTTATCGTTTCTCCTGGTTGAAGAAATAAAAAGTGGATGGGTCCTTTCGATGCCCACTAAATTGCCACCACAACCTTTTTTGGGTGAAAATCGGGCTTTTCTTCTTCATTACGTTTATAGCACAGTATCCACTTTTCATCACAGGTGACTATCTGGCGCAAAATCTATTCACTTTGGTTTCGTTTCGGATTCGTTCAGTTCATGGGGTACCCACTTATCGAGATTATTTACCTTTCCTATGAGAGAAAGGCGTAGAGTTATTTTGAATGGAGATACTGCCATGCTTTGTGCAATCTCGTGCACCGATTTCCTTAGGTTCGCATCCACCATTGCTCTTGAAACATCGTCGTCAACTAATGTTTCCGGCTTCCCACGTGGTCCATTTTCGAGGCTGAAATCTCTCGAACGGAACTTTCCGATACATCCTCAAATGCGTCATGAATATTTTTCATTGCCAATGACGTATTATGTCTCATTTTAAATTCGTAAAGGAAAAGGGTTCGAATTTGACAGCATGATATGTAAATAATTCCTTGAAAAAAAAAAACAGTACTTGTAAAAAACCCTAAATACGTACGTCAAGCACACGTACGACTTTATTTTATAAAAGAAAATTTATCGTTCTGGCACAGATGTTCACTCGAAAATTTCTTATTTTCGACTGTGCGAAAATCGGACATTTCACGTTATACTGAATATATATACATTCATTTTTATTTAAAAAATTTTATTTTTAATTAATTTTATTAAAAATTAACAATTTTAAAATATTAATAATTTATATTTAATTTAAATTAATAATTTTAATGAAAAAATTACATCAAAATGAATGTACATTATGAAATGTCCGATTTTCACTCAGTCGGTAAAACCCAATAGTTTCATATCATAATTGATGTTTTATAGGTTAGAACAATCACAACAATTTTTTAAGCTGAAAATAAAGGTAGGCCGCATTCAAATAGACCAAAGGACTGCGTCTACTCTCAATAAGCAATTATTACGGCTAAGCCAACCTTCAATCATAAAAATTGCAAGTTGAGACTTGAATAAACGCCGGAGCAAGTGAAGTGCAAAAATTCCAAAAACATGTTATAAATAGAAAATTTATTGAGAACAGTTTTTCAGATTGGCACGGCGTCGATTAGTTAGTAGATAAGTGTTCATAAAAAGTCCAAAAAAGTTCCTTATTTTGTAAGATACAGACTGTTTGTGGGCGCCGTGGCGTAGTGGATATGTGCGTCAACTCCTACGCTCGATGTTCTCAGTTCGATTCCCGAAAAAACACCAAACATTTTTTCACGGCTCCACCTCTTTCGAGTCACAGACAATGCTCAAAGAGTATAACTGTCTAGAAAAATCTTCTCAATCTCGCCGTTCGGAGTCGACGTTAAACTGTAGGTCTCCTCCGCTCGTGAGAGAACAATAACAAGCACAACACGAGTGGTTGCTGAGAAGCTAGGCCCAGGTCCACCTCGGACTGTAGCGCCGCCATAATTATATTATTAAAGACTTTTTGGTACAAAAAGTCTAGGTTTTTAGCCAAAAAGTCTAGGTTTTGGAAAATGTACTTAGAACTCCAATAAACATTTAAAAAAAAAATTTAAGTTGTTCCTTTTATATCACTTTAAAAGATTTTAATGAAAAAAGTTATATTTTCTTATTATTTATAGCCGGTAGGAAAGGGTTAAAGTCGAAATTGTATATCTAAAAAATAAAGTCAGTTAGGTTAGGTCGAAAGACATAGACTTTGGCTTAGACACCCCGCAGAGGGCCCGTAAGTTAGAATTAAGAACACTGTACGTTCAACTAGGATAAGCCTTTTGTCTAGTATCCGAGAACACTGAAGCCATCAATAAAAAATGCATTAAAAAAAATAGTAGATGTTATCTAGTCAGTCAAATTCAAATACAGGGTGGGGCAAAAAAGAACTCCCAATTTCACGCAGCAGGTCCATTGTTTGCCTAAGTCGCAAACAACGTTCTTGGTGGAAGGGAAAATAAGGATGCTGATCCACTATTGGCCGCGTTTTCAGATATTGCACTGTTTTTAATATTTCCAAAACTTTAACAGCCAGAATGCTCGACATTTGTTTAGTCTTTTATACTTTCAAGCGAATATACTCCCTAACACGTTGAGTCCCACCATACAGTTCGAAAAACTGGCCCCACAGGCCACAGGTTTTTTTTTTTATTCACACTTCGATTTTAGGTATAACTATCGGAAAATGATTTTAGATGAATTTATTTGCGTGTTCATACTTGCATTTTACCGTTGTTTTATTGTGGTGACATATTGGTCTCACGCGGCCACCAGGTGTTCAGTAAATCCCGAAAAGCCGCATGATGCCAATGTGTCACCGGAAATTCCTACGGGAGAAAACGGAGTAAGTGTTTTCAGTAAAGGACTCAGTTTGTGTATTTGCTGTTGTGTTAAACAGTGAGAGGTAATCTTCCCGGAGGCAGAAATCTGCGAACTAACAGCAGTTATATTTTGCAAATTTGGGAAAACGTCTTACGAAAAAAGAGAAAGGCGCCTGAATGGAATGATCCAAGAATTGATGTCGGACGAAGAAACTGGAGGAACGGATGCTTTCGAAGAAGATGTCTCATCAGACTAATACTTACCGGATTTCCAAAGTTACAATTCGGAGTCCAGATCAGATTATGAACCTCCAGCGAGAAAAGTTAGAGAACAACTATCTGATTCAGTGGCCTCGACTTCTCAAGCAGCCGTACCAGCAGAGCAGCTTCAAGAACTAGTATCACCGGATTCTGAAAACCGATGCAACTTCTCCATTAAATACATGCAATAATAGACGAAGTAATGGGAAACGTAGTCTACAGTGATATTGAGGATGATGACAACACAGATACGCGCAAGTATAGCAAGTTCGAAGCTCCGTATGGTGACACATTGATCTCACAACAGAAAACCAAGACAACCCTAACAGTCTCTTGGGTGTATAGTTTAGAATGGCATTAGATTCAATACATATTGTGAGTAAGCCTAAATTCCCAGCAAGCCCAAATTCGTGTGAGACCAAAGTGGTCTCTTGTGGCACTCAACGTGTTAAAGCCGATTTTTGATTTTTTTTTTCCAATTTTAAGGCTTTTAGCTCGGAAGTGGAAGGAATGGAGGCAACTAATAATCCACTTTGGAGTCTAGTATTTCTCAGGACACTTAATTAAAAAGTTAAAAACAGAAACTTCACTTCATTTGGAGACCTACTGATCGATACCTTACACGAATGGGTGCGCCAGCATTTTAAAACTCACGTTACATGTATGGCAGGCACACCCAAATACCCCGATTTTTGCAGTTCTTCTTTATGAATTCCTACAAAAAATAAAGAGTACATGACCCATTTCTTTGGCGTATCACTTCTACAAAGTCCTTGTATTTAATATTTATTTTTATACCGTTGACTACACAGTTGTGCACTGCCTTAGAGGAATCAATGAGGGCAATTCAATATCATACATATGAAGATGTCTATTTGTTTAGATGTTCTCATAAGTAGTTGCATTCATTACTTTATCATCCTCATTTGATATAGACAAGCGACATGAACATGAGTCATCCGAACAAAAACAAAAATAGTTCATTCCGTCTTAGAGTTTATAGATCACAACATAAAGGATATCCATTTATCCTCACCACAAAACGAGATAAATTGAGGAATCAATGCATCACGAAACACACACACTTGCTGACGGAGGTACACGACAAACCCACACGAACCAAAGGACAGAATCTGTGAATTTTTGCGGGTAGTCGCTGTGCCTGTGCCACATCTCGATTGCCCATCGTATGCCTAATAAAGTCATAAACTACTGCAAATGTTGCTGCCGCCTTGGGATTTGAATGCTGCTGGCTGCCAGCAATCGAAACCTTGCCAGTTTCTTATATTTCGTCCTCCTCTTTGGGCCAGGTCGATGGATTTTTAGTAGCACGATTTAGTATGTGCAAATATCGTCGATAGAGCCAACAAACAACATCCACTAAGGGACCGGGGGACCGGAGAACCAGGGAGCCATGTGAACGGACAGAGTCACGTTGGCCGTAGCATTTGTCATATCTGGTTGTTATAATGTGACCTACCACGGCACCGCAGTCCCTGCATTTCCGCCATGCCCCGTCCATGTCTAGGCCAGCTCGGGCTCAAAGGATTTTTGTACTTTGTCATGTAATCACGAATTTATTATATTGAGCTGGCGACAGGTCTCAAACATTTTTATTATTTCGCTTGTGGTGTGCGCCTTTTGTTTATCTCTCCGTTTTGTGTATCATTCGCTGGCCAGACACATGGCTACCATACATCATGATTTTCGGTAAGTTCATGACACAAAGGTGAGTGCTCCCGAGGAAACATCATGTTTCGGGGGCAATGTGAATCCTTTAGGTGTCTCGTTCTCATTCCATTTCCCACGGGAGGGTAGTTTTGGCAAGAGTTTTACTTCCTTTTGTGTCAGGTGAAGTCAGACGCCAGATGAGCAAAGTTCCAGTGAAACTTTTGAAATCAAGAAGAAAGAACGAACAGGGAAGGACGGGGATGTTGTCAAAAAAGAAAAAAGAAAAAGTAAAGCAAACACATCCAGCCGGGGTAGTTTTGCAAACAGAGAAAGTTCTGCATGTCCTTCTTTAGGATGTGTTGATTAGGTTTTCGGTATTGATTCTGAGCTGATAGATAACGTGACTGGAATCCCAAAGCGGAAAACTTCATTACCGATTTGATAGGAATTGTTGAACAGACGGTTGCTTTTATGATGGTGTCTTGAAATGAAGGTGTACAGGAATGGAAAAAAAGAATTCATTATCTGAAAGTGTCCTACGAGTATAAGGTGAAGAAGTACATACGTATGTATGTTTGGACTGGGAAGACTACGTCACGTCATTTATTAAAATAAGCAAGCTTTTAGACTACGAGTTGCGGGTGTGTTCTTCCTGTGTTGGATCCATTCTCCTTTCGAAATTCTCTGAAAACAATTTTGTTAAATTACACACTCCTACATATATATTGTACGATTATGTACGATGTCTAAGCGTCTGTAGCCAGAGTCGTATGAGCGCAACTCTCAAAAATATAATTCACCTACAGCAAACGCTAAGAAGCATTGGTAGAGGTTGATCTGACGCAGAACCATCGAGGAAATAGCCACAAACACAGCCGACCGCGCAGGCATCCAATCCGAGGTGGACTTGCGCTTATATTTTGCAGCAACCGGTCGTTTTATGTTCCCTCAAGAGTGGAGGGGACCTACAGTTTTATGTCGACTTCGTATGGCAGTTATTTTCCTTGAGCATTATCAGTGACAAAAAAGAGGTAGTGCCTGCAAATAAAAGTTTGTTGTGTGCTGAGTTGAACCATGCACCGCCAGCGAAGGAGCCGACGCACTTACTCAGTAGGGAAGCTACGGTTTCTCCGATATGAATACCGAACCGAAAAAGAGAATAAAAGACATTTGGCTGAAAAAGGGCTTGGTGACATAGCCCTAAACAAAAGATGCCTAAAAGCAGTTATATTATCCACTGACATATCACTTGGTAAGGAAAGCCAACCAAGCGCTTCCGAGCTTTGATGATAATTGTATCCTTGAGCTGTAAGGAATAGTGGCTGTTTTTGTATGGCTGCTCCACAGTTTTGTAGCGTTCCGCAGATCATCTGTAAAATTCGGTAGAGGAGAGCACACCTAACCAAAGGCGGATAGGTTATGTAGAGCTCATCTACTACTCAGCTACGGCCAAAACAATCTCAGACGTCGAGCCTTTGAGACAAACAAAGACTGTAGGGGCTTGTTGGTTGAGAACCAGGTCCAAGTGTTTAGGGCCATGTTTGAGAAGAAAAAGTACGCGCTCGACTTCTGGTTTTATTAGAAAAGATGAGCCAACCTCTTGCGAAAACTTTAGATATTTAGTTCTGCTCAACGTTGCTTATAAGAAATTCATTACAGAGATCGTTTGAAGATTTCTTGTGTCGTTTAAATCAGCATAAATCTGCAAACTTGGCCAAATGTATTAGGCACCATTATTTTTTTGTCTTTGCTGCCAAATCACTTCCTTGAAGTAATTAGTTTGAATATTATGGTTTTCGGCAACACTATCTGAGGTTGTAAACAACTTTTTTTTTAATTTTTTTTTTAATTTGTTTGCTTTTGAAGATATAACGAATCTTAAAGAGTGCCTAATACATTTGGCCAAGGATGTATATATTGAAGCTGCAGCTTAATCTTAAATTCATTTTGGCAACGGCAATGTAAGCGGGTCCTAAACTGATACACCCCACTTTTTATCGATCTAACAACATTTATCGCCTCGAACTATATACCTGTAAATATTATAGAATAATTATCAAACTCGTGATCAGGGGAGGACTGTGTCGCATCGCGCTGCAAAACAAGCGACGATCCGTGAAAGCCTTTTGAAGTTTACACCGGGTGATGTGTCAACATGAATGCAAATTTGTTCTTCCGGAGAAAACATAGAATTCTTAACAAGATCATAAAGAAAGTTTTTTTAGGAAATAAGGCTGGGCAACTGTTGCCTATTCACTTAAGTTCGTCTTCTGAATTTCAGAGATGAATCCAAGACGGGTGAGGGAGTAGAAATAGGCCCATTTTTGCTTACTCCAACCTGAGACCATGGCGATTAAAAGGCTCTGTCTTGAGTCAAGACACTTAACTTTAAAACAATGTGATATCCAAAAAGGACTTTATCATATGTTCTGTATCTGCCAACAATTTTTTACATTCTTTTTCAATACGTTTTTAAAATTCCGCCTATGGCTTGGTGAGGTGGCTAAGCATTTTTACATTCACTTGTGGGTGCCGGGACATAGTGACATCGCAGGGAATCGTCAAGTCGATGAACTCGACAAACACAAAACAGTCTCATCACTTTTATCTAGTGAAGGGCTATCGCTCATGCCCTTAGCCAAACTTATTTTAAAACTTAACGCAATTAGAACCAATAATCATAGATAGTCCGAAGGTATGTGCCTCGTTGCAAGCAAAACTGGCCTCAGTTTAACTCTAAGCGTTAATTATGTCTGATCAGAATCTGATCAGGCTAGTACTTAGAAATCTCAACGGTGTCATTAAAGGGCACTGTGTCATTAGTCTCTAGATTATAATTCCTATAAAACGACTTCTGTAAAAGCTGCAGAGACAAGGAAGAGAAAGAATCTGCCTACTTCCTTGAAAACTTGAGTGAACTAAACAACATCAGCATCAGTCAACTTAAGTGCCTCATAACAAATACTACATGGTTTTAAGAGAAGGAGATACTCGATCCGCGTAGTACTACAATGGGCCTAAGTTGGCCTAAATAAGACTACTAGTCTGCAGTTAACCTCCTGAACCTAACCTAACCTAACCTTACCTAGGGTAAAAGCCATTAAGTGAAGGAACTAAACGAATTCTGTATAACACGCTTGTCTTATCATTCCTTCTATATGGAGTCGGTAGTTAAGCAATGAACAGATGGTTTGATTCTAGTTTCCTTCGATTTACAATAAAGCTAAGTGGAGAAGAAGTTTGTCCAATCTATAAGTTGCCTAAAGATTCTTATCTAATTGAACAACTTTGAAGGCATGCACAGATGGGCTCTAGAGAAAAGTGTATTTAGATTTCAGCCTCGCACTTCGAGTATCCGGCATTGGAAAAAATTACCAATTCATCTTCAAATCCGGAGGCCATGTATATATATTATAACATTATTATATAATTATATTACTCGCAACAGCATATAGAACAGAAGCAGATTCTCTATGGATTAACCTTATAAAGAGAATAGTAAGAAGCAAGACTATTCAAGTTCAAAATGTGTAATTTCCGGTTGTGAGCGCTCCCGTCGCTGTCTCTATTCCAATGTGTTGTATTAACCTTGATTACCTTGATTAACCTAAATTACGAAAGCAAATTTAAAGCGCATACGCGCTACCTATGCCACCTATGCCAAAGCCAAAGAATGTGGAGCGTATTTTTCTGCTTCCCTTCGTCCAAATAACTCGCTAGAGAAGAGTTCTCACTGTCTGTCATGTGAACTCGTGAGAAAATGTCCTATAATGACACCTACCATGGTGTTAATTTTTGGTGTCCTGGTTCTGAACATGCTTTTAGAGCCGATGCGTATATAAGTCCTTGCTGTTTTACTTATCGAAATTGAACGCAAAACCATAGGAGAAGTATCACATATAACTACGGCCAATATCGACAACAGAAAAAAAGTACAAAGCTAGTCGCATGCTGTCGCAAACTCAACGGTCTTGAGTCACAGTGTCTGATAAATCGGTCCCTGTACACAGGGACTTATTAGCCTCCTGTGAAATGGATTCTATGGCCATGGCATGTTGTGAGGACATGGAACACAAAGATACTCCTTACTACCCTTGTCACTGCTCTAGTTTTTGTCATTTGAGATGCAGAACACTAGGAGATAGGTTCTTCCGTGCTATTTATGATACAGTAAATAAATCCCTTATTGGTCTTTGGAGGTTTGTAAGGAAAGACGGAAAGGGATGATCTACTCTACTATGGGCCTACAAGAACCTAGGTAAGGTATAGCGTCATGCACGTTAATCTTACACTCAAAATGCAGTGTATTCAGCTCCGGAAAGAAGTCTTCCTGCAAAGAGTACGAAAGGTTCTGAAAGCTTAACCTTATGATCAAGGTGTTGTAAAAACTCTAAGTGGTTATATTTTTGGATCATTGCAGGTATAGCTGCATAGAGAGTGTGGAAAAAAATTCAGTTCAGGAACTGAGTTTTGGAACACTAGAACGAGTTTTAAGTAAATAACAAGATCGAATGATTTAGGCGTAAGTTTCTATTTCTTCTATAGAGTAACAGACCGCGCTGGACCTGGGCCAAGAAGCATCTTCAGCTAGCACGGTTTTTCACCAGCTGTCTCCATCTGGAACACCAATTTGTGTGTGACACATTAATCGTGGATGTCCTCTAATGCGTTGTCTTACATGTTCGGATTCAAGGTTTAGTTCCAGTTTCTACTTAAGAAGGAAGTTTAATACCATCTTGTCATATATCTGTCATGCTGACAGATTCGTTGATGCACTTCCTACTCTTCTGTCAAGAGCCTCAACAGTAATGGCCGTAGGGAAATTGAAGAGATTTGAAGCAACCGAGCGAATAGACAAAAATGATGCACTGTGACTATAATAAACGCTTCGTTTAGTTTCGGTAAGTTCGTTCACTCTTGCCTTCTTACACGAGAGCGAAATGAATGGCTATTTACGTATGCAAATGGTAATCACCAGTTGAATTCTTGCCAAATATATGGACACTTTGAAATTTAACGATGCTTTTGGCTAGTTTTCGTTTGGTTTTGACATAAGCTTTATTTTTGGATATACGGTTCTATCAACGAGGAAGGTGAATAGAGAGAAGCCATAACCGCGAACTCTATAGGCTGTAACAAGATGTGGCCGTAGTCCGGAAGGCAAAATTTCGTCGACTACATTGGCTCGGCCACATCGAACGCATGGACAACAATGCTCCAGCCAACAGGGTCTTCGAATTCGAGCCTCCTGGTTCGAGGAGAGGGGGACCGAACATTCGGCTTAAAGACCAAGTCATCGCGAGCTCAAGACAGCATGGTCTAGACAATTGGAAGCAGCGTGCCGCGAACTATCAAGGACGGAAGACAGCTATAACTCAGGCCCAGTCCCTCCATGGGACGCAGGCCTAAGAAGCAAGTGAGTTGATTTTCGTACGTCCATTATGGTTTTATTAAACGTACGAACAAAATCAACAGAACAAATTGCAAGATTTAAACGATTTAGGATTGAATTTTAAATAATTCATCGTATCCGTAAATTCTGGGTTTCTCGGAACAATTATTCGATATAGTTTCGGATAATCTAACAATTCGGATACTTTCGGATACACATGTAAATGCTCTCACACAAGCATATGCGTGCACCTCTAAACTGAACACACACACAAAGCGTATGTGAAACTACTCGGATACTCGAAACTACATGACACTATCCGAACTACCCGGTTGCCAACTATTCGAATACCCGGATATCCCAAAAGTGTCATCATCCGATCGAATGCATGGCACTAATTCGAAAAGAAATGTGATATTCTCTTCGGATTTCAGCATCAGTGTGAACGGTATTTCTTTTCATTCATTTGGGATAACCTACAGCTCGTACGAAAAAGCCCACATCTTTTTACGGCAGCATAACCCTAACCATGTCGATACATATATGACATATGAACGTAATGGAACAACCAATTCCTCTTTGCCAGGTTGAACAGTTCCAGCGATGAACATGACTCCTTCTCCTCACAAGCGCAGAGGTATTCACTAAGTAGGTGTCGGTTACTCCTTCCCTTGCTATTCGTTTCTTTTTTTTGCCTTGCTAAAACACCAAGCCGCGCTAGAGTGTTACAATTCACCTAATTGGCGGTTAATGTTATCCTCCATTTCTTATGCAAATCACCTTCATTTCTTGCGGATTCCGCGGACAAAGACACACAGTAGCCGCCTGTTCGAAGGGGATTTTTCGAAGCGGAGTCTAATTAGCATTTTTAATGTCAAAAACTTGTAACCTTGTAAACAATATTGCGGCAAACACCAACGCCGTCTGTGCCTGTGCCTGTGCCTGTGCCACCTCCGCCAGCGGGCCCGGAGTCAATGTGGATCATGTCTACGAACTAAGAGTATCGGTTACACACCAGCCACCAGATACAAACGGAAAGGACTTCGCTAGCAATCCCACTTCCACTTAATTTGATTCGGTTTTTGGTTTTAATTGGATTTTAAATGTAACTCGCATTAAGAATCCGCGTTTCCTTCTCCCCTGTCTTTGCTTGTGTAGCTTCTTCGCGGTTTGGTGTAAGTTCGATGGAATCCACTCCATCCCTGACCAGCCTCATCTTTGTTATGTAAATCTGTGAACGTGAAGGATTTTATTAGTGGCAAGTGTTCTTCTTAACTCAAAAGTGAGAAGGGAATTTCGGTAGACATTTTTGAAATGAGGATAAAGTTGGTAAAGCAAGCGCACGGCAATATGATAAATTAGCGATAAAAATGAATATATATGTAAATCCACACAAGGAATGTCTGGAACTTACTTTCTTCTCAGGCCAGGCCAGCGACCCGTGAAGGGTTTAAGCATTAGCTATGTCCTTGACGGTACCGGGCACGATGCAGTCGTAGAGACCAAGTTGTACAGCGTTCAGAACATTGAATAGCTTGTTCTCCTTTATTCACTTTCTTCACAGGCTGGACCAAATATCCGATGAAGAACTTGGAGTTAAACCCTTACTGTTTGGTGTTCGACTCATGTGTTTTGACAAGTTGGAAGGAAAAGATATAGATTTGACAGCTTTGCCAAGATTATTTATGACGTCATCCTGTCACTCTGGATGGAAAAAAAAATGAAAGTTGTTTGCACTTTTATGAAATCCTTTTAGTTATTTCGTCAAAATCTGCCCATATATTCCAACTATTGAAAGCTTTTACTGCGCAATTTATCATTTGCATTAATGATAGAGATAAAAAATAATTAAATCGGTCAACTTTCACAAATTTTCAAATTTACGCTCGAAATTATATTGCGATGGAAGCTTAAGAGACAAGTCAAAAGCAATGGATGTTTCGTTTAACGGTGATAAATGTAGACATTTATGAAATATATATACAGTCAGCGTCAAAAGGGTTTTAAGAATCATAAAAGTACACGTTTTCTCTTATTTATTTAGTAATACAAATTTGAACAGGACACATATTCACTGAGTGGGCCAAATACAAGTTTCTTTTAAAAAATGTAATAAATTTAACAAATTAAATTTTTTCCATATATTACTGCTCTATCATTAAGAACAAACATTCCCATTATGAATTACAATGTCGTTTAAGTGGCTGCGGCTTCTTGGAAGCGCAATCCGTCACCTCAATTTTCCAAGACCTTGTTGCTTGGATAATATTGGCCTTAAGTGCTTCAATCTCTTTCAGGTTCTTGGCATAACATCGGTCCTTCGCGGTTACCCACAAAAATAAGTGCAAAGGTGTCGAATCGCAGCTCCGAGGCGACCAATTGACATCGCCAAGACGGCTGATAACACGATTTGTGAATTTGGTGCACAAAGGATCGATTGTGACATGGGCTGTGTGGCATGTCGCGCCATCCTGCATGAACCAGAGGTCGTCCAAATCAGTAAAAAAAAAAAACAAGTTGGTTAACTTGGCTCTGTAACGCCCACCGTTGACCAAAACGTTGTTCCCAGCCTCATTTTCGCAAATGGTCAAGTGTTTTTTGAGCCCTAGATGCGACAATTTTGTTTGTTAACGTAGCCGCCGAGATGAAAATGCGCCTCATCAGAAAAGATGATTTTTCGCCCAAAATCGTTGTTCAATTCAAGCTGCTCTAAGGCACAAACTGCGAAGCGATAACGAAGCGGATAGGTAGATAGGTATGTGGGTAGACGAGCGGAAGCCACGCCTCACTTAGGTCCTTGAGGATCCATTGTGATGCCCAATTGAGGATTGGTATCCCCTTATATCCCTTTTCGTACTTATGCTCCTTCGTTATATCGTAGCCATCCCAATATTTTTATGAAACTGTAGAGATGCACTAAAGGTTTATTTGAGATCTCATTAATATATTGGAAGAAGTTTTCTCTCAGCGTTCTGTGACGCAACTGTCAAAGACTAGGGCAGTGGCAGAGGTAGTGAGGAGTATCCTTTCGTTCCTCTTCATCACCACAGCTTCCACAAATGTTGTCGTTGGTGAGTCCCATTTTCATGGCGTGGTTCCTAAGATGATTATGGCCAGTGAGAGCTCCAACCATGATCGTTAGCAACTCTTTGTCGCACTGAAGGATTTTGTCGGTTTTTGCTCGATCGTATCTGGGCCATAATGCTTTAGTAATCACACATGTACATAGACTGGGTACGCCATTCACTCTTTGCCAATTCAAGAATCTTTATTTCTACCTTTTTCCCCAGGTCTGAGAGGGGCGGTTTGATCCCATAAATTGCCTGTGACTCGTCCATCACTGAACCTATTCTGGCAAGTTCATCAGCTATCTCATTGGCAATTTCCCTATGTCCAGGGAACCAGCACAGATTAATCGACTGCTGTAATGGTCAATTGCTGAGTCATTTGAACGTTGTAAGTGAATAATCCGACATCTTTGAGCAGAACTCTCCTCAGGCTAGCAATCAGGCGTGAAAAGTTAAGCTGTTGATATCGATGGCGAGTTGATGTTCGTGAATTGAGTCTCACACTCTCGGCCATCGCATCCATATCCACTTATTTGTGCGCACAGTACGACAACGTGAACCACGAGTGTCGCCCACTAGCAGACCAGTCTTACGAATTTTTTGCACATTTTTTGTTTATAGCTATCGCGGAGGGTGCTTCATTTCGGCCAAAACTTCTTTTTAAAAACAAACAAGCACTGTTTGGGCTACACAGCACTCACTGTGGAAATAAGTTTTAAATTTTTCTTAACGTTGTTCAAGCTTAGAGCGACTCATTTTGTTCCGCGGAGGTTTGATACTGACTTTCTGAAAAGATTTCGAGTGGAAAACAGCTGTCAAATAACCTAATATTTAAAAAAAAGATGGTCTACCCTGTATATAGCTGTCTATAGCTAGGCCATGTAAAGCGAATGAGGAGTACATTTTCGACGCGAAGAGTTTTCGAATCTTACCCGGAAGGACAACGCAACAGAGGACGGTTTTAGATGTGGCAATATTGGAAGTTTGTTTTACTTACTTTTTAACCTGGAAGACCTTAGGCCTAAGGATTCCAGTTACCACGATCAAATCCCCTTGCCTCGATTCTACGTCGGACCTTTAACCTCTTCTTATATTTAAAACAAAGCTCGGCTTCAAATATTTTTCCACAGTAATGGAGGTATTTATGTTAGCATCACTAATGCTTATTTCACAAAAGTCTTCGTTTCAAAATTGTAGATACAAAAATTCATTCGTATCCGTTGTTGGAAATATAATGTTATTTGTAAAACAAAGAGTAGAGGTGAAGATGTTTTTGAATTACGTTTCTAAACACTTCAGGTCTAGTTAATAGACGTTCCAATTGAATATATTTTTGACCTATTTTTAAAACTAGAGCTCTATCATGGGAAGTTAATTTTCAGTATCTTGTGAAAACTGCATTCGAGAAGAGTGATCAATGAAAACGATATATCCCTGCTATGTTACTTGCTTTTAGACCTCTAAACATCTTCCAACTGGACGAGAAATTAATGGCACATTCTCTTGTTGCTTTTTTTAAATTTTTCGTCCTTATATTTCACATTCCATGACTAATACCGTCTATTTTAGGCTGTCAGAAATGCAATCAAGGCCGAAATGAGTGAAAAGCTGTACAGGATGTGTGCTTGTTTATCTGCTTCTTAGGATGACAATAATTAGATAAGTGGGTAACTACTAAATGCATTTTTTAAAATAATCCAAATATGCAAGCAATTCTTAAAAAATTAAACTTAATGCGCATCGCCGTTGTACTTTTTGAAGAATTTTTAAAAACCAACCTCATTATGAAAATGCAAAGAAAAAAAAGGAACGCAAAATTGGGGTTATAAATAATTTCATTTATTCTCTCATCCCTTACTATTCCACCCCTTGTGTTGTTGTACATGCTTGGCAAATGAACATGACCAGGAACAAAGGAAAGAGAATTTCGCATAATTTGAGGTCCTTTGTCGTTGGCGTTGGCAGCGGCGACAAATTCGATTTTCCACCAGGAGTTCTTAAAATCGAATTTACATAATTTTGTTGTTGCTCATCTGGAGAGGTTAAGTAAGCCAACAACAGCCGGGAGCAAGAGGCAGAAGCTGCAGCACACAGGGCGGGACTGTTGACGATTATGCTAATTTAAACACTCCACAGTCGCTCACAGTCTCTGCTACTGGCAAGAGTTCCCTCTCAACAGAATGCGTGAAATGATTGTCAATCAAATGCCGCCAACTTGCTGATACAATGCTGATGTCAGTAATGATGACATTGTCTTGCGTGTCAATACATTGTCAAATGCATCTTTCAAGTGCGTGCTTATTATCGATGCAACGCTTTTGAATTTACATTGTGTTCGTAAAAATAAATCATGTGTCATGAAGAAGACTGCGCATTTAGTGAAAATTCTTCACTTTGAACTTAAACATTTTTATTTGTCAAACTAGACTAGCTAGACAAAAGTGAATAACCTAATTTAACTTTCTTACTATTTTTAACTTACTGGCTCCCAGCGAGCATTCTAAGATAAACTTAATTCTAAACAATTTCTTGTGACCTAAGGTATAAGTATAAGACTCATACGAAAATGAATTCGCCGCAGTCGAAGATGCGTACTGTATGACCTAAATAAACCAGACAAGATTTGAATGGAATATTCCGTTTGGATAGTTAAGAGCAAGAAACTGTAAAATTCTCAAAATTGCCTGTCAACATGCACTATCGGATGGATTCACTGTGGCCACTTAGTTAAAAGTATCCAGGTCTGAACAGAAGAACAGCACTTCAAATGTTTTCGCGCTGTTAGCTGGTCAATCTGAGTTATTAATATTTCATAAAACCTATAATTCATGGGCTTGCTGGAACAAGGGTCGGTTTTGGTCAAGAAAACTGGACGATATGCAAAGCTCTCATCACGTAACTTCTTAGACGATTGAGCTAAATGATATAGACAATAATTAACTTCACGTTACTCCAGCAATTTTTTTTTTCATGCATAACGTAATAATTATTATAATAATGGCGGCGTTACAGTCCGAGGTGGACCTGGGCCTAGCTTTCCCGCAACCACTTGTGTTGTGCGTTTTATTGATCCCTTACGAGTGGAGGCGATTCACAATTTAACGCTGACTCCGAACGGGGTTTTTGGGAAGCTTATTCTAGACAGTTATACTCTTTGATCGTAGTTAGTGACTCGAAAGAGGTTGTAAACATTTTTTTTTGACTTATGTCTGAAACACAACAGTGCGTTGCGCTAGCCTACTTCATGTTACGGAGGGTGTGCGTTGACGCAGTGCGTTAATCAGCTGTTCCCTCTTTTTCTCAAATACCAATTAAAAAGTATTCCGTCAGCTGTTTTAATTTCTGAAATGTAAAAATATTCTGGTTAAACAATTGAACGTTAAAGAAATTAATTGCGGAAAATTAATGCCAAGAAACTTAAAAAAATTAAAAAAGTGCTTCTTGTTGCTATTTGGGCGTATTCAATCAAATTAGTTTTGTCGTTAAAATAATATTGGTCAGCTGTTTTTATGTCTCAAATGTCAGTTGCCACAAAATGTTCTCAATTTGGAAAAAAAGACTCTCAATTTGGGAAGCATTTCTCGATTTCGCTCATGCAACATGTTGAATAATGACGTGCGTTGGGATTACGTTTTACGTTTTATTACGATCCTCTCATCTCTCTCATTTTTCACTTACGTAGGTTGCTGCAGTATTTCGTGAATGTCCATTAAATTGTGTGCGTTGAAAGACAACGCTGACGCTGACGCACTGTTGTGTTTCAGCCATTAAAGATATTAATGTTTCGCAAATATTTTCGAGTTCTTCGTCATGGAACCATACCTCAATAGTTGCTGAAAAATCAGCTTGTTTTTGGTTGTGCAATCCTTTTTCTGAGCCTGACTTTAATAATAGCCCACAGATTCTCAATCGGATTGAGATCAGGAGAGTTGCCAGGCCATTCCAGAACATTTATATTATTCTCCGTGAAGAATTGCTTACTTTTTTTTGATCTGTGGCATGGAGCAATATCTTGTTTTCGGTTGGACGTCTCCTTTCAATGGTAGGCGTTAACATATGGATCAAAACGTCTGCATATTTGGTGCTATTCATAATACCTTCGATGGGCTTCAGATTTCCAGGACCCTCAGAGGTTAAAAAAACCCCAAACCATAACTTAGGGTGGGTGCTTAGGGGCTTGTACAATATGACGAGGTCGGAGTTTTTCATTGTCACTTCTTCTCACAACACTTACTTTGTATCCCTGCACATCGTCCATTATAATAATGAACAGATCTGTATTTGAAAACGATGTTCATTATGAATTATTTTGTATACAAACCATATAAATGTTCTGAATTTTAGAAGTAGTTCATTATTTAATCTGTATTTCATTTAAATTCTTAAAAACGATAACGCAAATATTGAGAAAAATATTCTAATCAGTAAAAAAATCGATGTACCTAATCAATGTGATAATTGAATTGTTATGTTTAATTTAATGCAAAGCAAAGACTGAAAGCTTAAAATGTGTTGTGTTTAAGTATTTTTAAAGTTTTTTTTATAAAGTACCTATTTATCAAATGAAATACTGAATTTAAAATTAGTTTGAAATTTGTTTCGTTTTCTATTGTTCATTATTTGGAATTCTAAAATATGGTCAGCGTATTTATGGTTCAATTTCTTCGTTTCCTCTCCCATTCCCATTTTTTCATACGGTCAGTCAGAAAATGCTTCTTCAGTGACTTCTTGCCTCGAGACCAACTTCAGTTAGACGCCGTCGAACAGTAGATGAATCCACCTGTATACCAGCCGACGGCAAGTACCACCGAAGAATGCCACTTGTCTTTCCAGGATTTATCACGCTGTTTTGGATCAAAACCTTGCCATCATGATCCGTGGTTTTTGTGTTTTTGGCCTCAATGGCACTTACGACTCGTTGCAATTGAAACTGTAGACTTCTGCAACGCAATAATCCTGAGAACAGTTGATTTTCCAACTCCGACACCATCCGAAATCTGTCTTATGCTTTTTGCAGTGTGCTCAGGTAAAACAATTATTGTTGTCCTTTTCTCCACAGAGATATACATGTTCAAGTTCCAATGACGATTTTGACAAATCTAATACCAAATAAAATAAAAACAAATCCTTCTAATATCTATAAAAAAATCCGATCTATGTACCTTCAGAAAAGCCAAAAGAAAAATTTGTTACAATTCATTTATGAAGCACTTACCAGCATTTTCAAAAAATAATGTAAAAATCATAGCCTACTTAAAATACCGTAAAAAAAGTGTTTGTCCCAATTAATTTGCATAGCAGTGCTTAAAAAGCCGGTTAAATGCTACTCTCTGAATAAAATGCATCGTTATTAAACAAATTGTAGTGATTTTTATTGAATTTTTGTACACGTTAATAGAAAATCTTCCATTTGTAACTGTCTACACAGCTTTTTTCAAATGTTGATTCAAAATGACCAGAAAGACGCTGAAACAAGAATAGTCAACCTGACATTTGTAAAAATATGTCTACTTGAACGTTTTATCTTCTAACAACTCAAGTTAACAGCTGAACAACTCAATGTATGCGATCATTTCAAAATAAAGCAGACGAACTTTCCAAATGCGTTTCCTAACGTAGATTTACAGAGTATATGACTAAGACGTTTGAATAATTAAACGCGACTTACTGGCGACAGGTCCAATAACAAATACAAAGTAAGACAAAACTAGCTAGTCGGAGACAATTAATTGAATTAAACGAAATGAGCCCCGCTATTATTTTGGCATAATCCAGTGATCATACGAGGATATGCCTTCATTTAGTTGTCAGCGGCCGACGGATTCATTTAAATCCGACGACTGACATCCGCACATGTCAGACGTTTCTGGGCGAATTTCAATTCCGTTTCTAATCCATGATTTTCATATAAATTCCTTCATTAAGACAGACGAGGGCAGACCACTTGTTTACTTTGGCCGGCAGCAAGGGTCAATTGGTCGGCCGTTTAGGCATTTATACTGGCCCTTCGGGGTGGGTGGCTCGGCTCGGTCAACGCTGCGGTAAATTGGTCAAATACACAACAGGGGATTGGTAATTATGTTTCCCCCTGTCATCAGTGAACTTGTGCATATGTGTGTGGCTGTGTGTGTGGGCAAGTGTGTACCCGTACGTCAAATCAGGCGAATTAAATACCAAATATTGTTTGGTGGCTGCTTCCTGTCCATACAAAGGATTGTGTGTGTTGTCCAAATATCCTCAAAGACGTTTTCGGCGGGCGGCAAATCAAGTGCGTGGTGCATGATACAAATGTTAAATTGGTACGTACTCGTATATGTTTAGGGATTCTGTATCCTTCGGGGTGGCTACGGCTGCTGCATTATTCATGGCACGCGGGAGATTTGTCTGTGTGTCCTTTCAGTCGCTTGTGTTCACCACTATCTCACTTTCTCTTTACTTTCGCCTGTGACAAGTTAATAAGAAACTGATTGACTGAATGGAGATAACGAATTTCCGGTCGCCCTGTCCGTGCTAGAGTTGGGGTATTTCTGAGATCCTAATCACCACCAGAAAAATGCATCCGATGCCGATGAAAGTGTTTCTTTCAGAATGTGCGTTCGCACGCACATTGTGTAATTGAACTTTATAGTTGAATAATTTTGTAATTTGATCAATTATTCCACCTCCTTTCGATTGCAGAGTATCCTTTTTTTTCTGTTTCATGTGAAAACGGAGAAAAGGTTCTGACAATGTGAAGCGGGTGGAAAGTGCGTGTGCCAATTGTGATGTATTGTTCCGACTGCAATTGACTTGAATTTTCGTTAGGGGGATGTCACATGGAAAATGACATGTCTCGCTGCTGAAAACATCAAATAACAGTTTTCTCCAGGAAAAAAGAATAGAAGAAATGCTGAAATCAGGGAAAAACAGAATGCAGGAAAGTGGAAAATTTAAAATAATAATACATTTTTGAATCTCCAAGTTTACTTCAAACTTAGGCCAATGATTTGAAATTGTCTATCGTGACATTTTCTTGAAAAAGCCATAAATGCAAAAGATACATGTGTTGGCAATCTCTTTATGACAGAATTTAACAAATATTTAAAAATTAAATCAAAAGAGACCTCTGAACTACATGGATATCAAATTTCATATACATATTTCCGAAGGACATAAAACTGTATCATTAGTCGTATTATTATCGTATATTCCAGCAACCCGGTAGAGTTTAGCTACCGGGAACATTTCAACTTTTCGTGCTTTGGTGGGGGTGTAATCCGCTTGCATGCCTCTGTATTTTACACGACAATTGGTTAGATAAGCCCATTGTCGTGTCAATTTCTTAGTCGTCGTCCATTACTGCGTTATTCTTTTAGGCTGAGCCCAAAATATCTGAAAACTGTATGGTTCCAAGAAATTTTAAAAACGATGGACTCGTTATGTTAGGCATGGTGTCTAAAGTTTAATAAGTAGTAGATATCCTGAACAAGCCTTTGCTGGGTTTAGTATGATTGCAGACAGTCATCTAATCTAAATGCCAACATTTAATGTGTCCAATGTATAACCAAGATAAAGTTCCGTCAGATTAAGTTGAATTTAAAACTAACCTGTGTAATGTACTTGCTTTAGTGTTTGTAAATTAACCCCACAGAAGTTATTCGTTCATGTACTTAACTCAAAAAAGGCAATCCATTGTCAGTTATAATAATTTTTTTTTATAAAACAAAAACAATAATTTTCTTATTTCTCTTCAGTTAGATTTAAGGCAAACTATAATGGCCGTACGGAAACCTAAAAGTACTGAAGCAACCGAGCGAATACACACAAACAATACGCTATGACTATAATAAAGCAGTGGAAATGAGTTTCGTTAAGTTCGTTCAGTAATGCATATTTCCCGCAGAAGTAGAAGGTTCTCCAGGATCTGTCTGTAAAACATTTGTATACCTCCAACTGGATTTTCTTCATTGGCTATGGATACATCTTGCCCCTCTGCTGGCAAAACATCGTGGTCCTTAAAGATAAGTCTATCAAAAGGACATATACCAGTGGAAGCAAACCTATACACCGCGATGTCTCCTGTTTGAGTTTTTAAATAGGCCCGTCCGAATTATATCGAAATGAGTCAAAGACCTTGTGTTATTGTGGAACAACCGAAATTCCTATTTCGTCCATATTAAATATTTTGTCAACGTTTTCTTTTAAAAATCTACTTGCTCGATAAAATGACGTTCCAATCGGCTGGTGGAACGACAGCAACGGATGACGCCTAAGGTTGTGGCCACGCAACGAGCGACGAGCGATAGAGCGACGCAAAAAAAAAACGCGATTTGCGATTTTTTTAAGCGACAGAGCGAACGTCCTTTTGCAACCAAATCTGTTTTAATTTTTTAGTCGATCGCTGAGCGACGAAATAAGAACATAGAGAAACTAAACGTAGAAAACTTGATTTTAGCTGTTCAAATCCGCCCAGTTCTATGGAAGGACAGCCACAAATAACAATGTCACCGAAAAGCAGTGAAATGAAGTTGGACACTTTTGTAATTGTTTTTTGAAATGATGAGCTTCGTAAAACAGACAGTTGTTCCAGATCCAACTGAAGGGAATCTGCGGCAACTACAGGATTATTCATATGAACGCGACTTTAAACTAAAAGACTAAGCTGAAATGAACTTGAAAATTACATTTTCGCAACTAATCGCTCAGCGATGAAGCTCACTAAAAGCCTGGTTGCAGCTTTATTTACCAATGAAAATGGGCTTGGTATGCTGTTTTTTAATGCAAGCTGAAATGCTAACGATCTTATATCCTTTCGAGTAAGTCCAAAGAGTTTTCCTTCCATTTGTAGAGTATATTCAATCAAAGACTCCTCGAGTTCTGGCGGAAAGGTGGGCTTTCTGCCTAGTTTAGCATTCACCACTCTGCTACCAATCGCCGTAATGTGGTTTTAGGTATGTTGAATTCTTTGGATGCTTTTAAGAACCCCATTTTTTTTCTCTTTATATGCAGTGATTGCTTTCATCATATCTTCTTTCATCCAATTTTGACGCTGTTGCAATCTAATCTAATCTAATTCCCTAACCTAGATGCAAATTTGCCGCAAGGGACCAACAGTTATCTGATTAAGTTGACGCTAGCTGAGGAGTTTGATGGGGCTGCAACCACCAGTAAAACCCCCGAACCTTGTCACACTCCGTTCTGTCGCGAACAGGGATGGATCTACTGAACCGGAGATCAAATGGCCCAAGTCTTGCGAGATCGCCTTCGTAGAGGAGTCGCCTATTCACCGTTCTTCGCACCACGTGGTAGATCAATGGACATCCCTCCGCATCCTGGATTGAGCCAATCCGGTCAAGGAAACAAAACCCCTTCCGGCGGAATAAAGCAATTTCGCGAGCGTTCTCATGATATGCTTCATTGGGGTAATAGGCTCCAAATATCAGCTCATTTTTCGAGGTCATAGCTCGTGCAACGTGTCCTCGAATCAGCTTAATAATAAAATTATCCACCCTGTTCACGTTTGCTTCGTTATACAAGAATTCCTTGGAATAGAATTTTTGGTATTCCGATTCTGGAGTTCTATACTTCTTGAGACAAGCCCGGAGACACTGCCTCTCGAACAGCCACAACTTTTCCATCTGGGAAGGACTTACGTTTAACCACAGTGGACAACCGTATGCCATGACTGGCCGGATAAGGGACATGTAGCAGATTACTTTCATCCTGGTATCAAGTTGGCTGGATCCAGTCAAATGCCTAGGTACCTTACTACACTTTTCACTGCTATCGCTTCCCCTTGCGGGTCAACTATGCCGAACTTGCGCCAGTTTTTTTTCGTGTACCTTGAGGCGTTGTATAACGGAGTTCGGAAAAGGATGGTTTCACACTTCTGGTAGTTGATTTTCAACTTCCAGTCGTCGCAAAATTGCTGAATTTTCTCGAAGTCACGTTGCAGTTTTGCGTTAATATCCTCAACCTTCGGCGCTGCCTTGTATGCCACCAAGTCATCGGCGTATGCGAGCAAGTGCTGCATGGAATCAATCACTTCACTGGTGAAAATAGTGAAGAGAATTGGTGAGTTAGCTGCACATTACTGGAGCCCAGTTTTTATATGGAAAACTTTGGTAGAAGTCATGTTGCCACTTTTAACAATAAAACTTCTACCTGTTACCATGTAATAAACCGTGTAAAGCAGAGACTTGCTTATACCCATCCTCGTCAACTTAAGGAAGAGACCACATGGCGCACACTATTGTATAGAGTATATTCAAAAATGTTTTTACTTTCAAAGCAAAATAAATAAGACAAATAATAACAACAAGTACCTACATTTGCTGTAACTTTGGTAAGCTCACCACATATTCTATGGTCTTCCTTAAAGTATCATATGTATGCGTTAAGATATACCGGGTAAAATAAAATCGGGCACCAATCGATCTAAGAGTAACGTAACATCTTAACAGAAGACAATATACTCAGCATGGAGAGATTATTAACGAAACCCGCACATGCAATAACATTACCATAGTTCAATAAAATAAATCCTCCAGCACTTACCCGAAACACCATCCACACACCACCACCCAGCGTAAACACCTTCTCCGGAATGATGATTATTTCATGCCGTTTCTGATTCCCATTTGAAATTGAAAACACAGGAAACAGTAATGTGCACGGTAAGTGCCCCTAAACGATGAAATCGACCATCAGAATAATCCAAAACCCATCGATATCACAACAAGCCCGATATTGGTTTGTTTTGTTGTCTTCATCCGCAGAGAGAAATACTCAACAGCACACTCGCAGAAAGAAAATCTCATCTCCTTTCTTGCGACCAACGCAGCATAAAGATGGTGCACTGAATTAGACGCCCAACTCCGTGCAGGATGTGGGTAATGAAATGCCATCACATTAGCAATCAAATCACCACCTTATGTGCTCCACAACTAGTGAACGTGTATTTGCCGCGTATAAAATAGAGAAAACGTCCACTCATGAACTGGTAATGAAGACATCCTTGGAGGACAATAAAAGAATAAAGCTAATGCTCGTTCCATGTTTAATGGAGAAACTTCTTTTAAGACAACCCTCCTCCACTCTCCCACCCCGACACCACGACCCGAACAAGGAGAAACAGCAGGACGATAATAAAGACGAAAATAATTATAGGTAACGAGCGCATTTATGGAGTTGCCAAAGCCTGCCAGGGCGTTCGCAATTATGATACCGCTCGGTCAGAAAGTCTAGCAAAGCTGGAGATTTATTCTCTCTCGTTCGACTTTAAAGTCATTTTCACTCCTGTCATCAGCATTTCATATCGATTTGAAGACAATGCGCACAATTTCACGCATCTATGAATGCGTTGCAAATTTTAATGCCATCAGGACAGAACCATAAAAAATTGCTCACATTGAAAACAACTGTCACCAGGGGAGTGTGCCCCGCGAGTTTGACTGCTGACAATGCTCGAATTTCCGCAATAACATTGCGAGTACATATAGGGACTAATTTCACGGATACTTATCGTTGTAAACATCATGTGACAAACGCACAAGGCTTGCTCTTGGCCTGTTTCAGTTTTAAATTGGCAATAATTTAAATAAAAATGTGATTTCATGCACATGCGATTGAAGAACAAGATACTTACGTTGTTCGAAGGAAAACACATGTTTCGCTGATTTGAACTGAGACTTTTTCGAAGCAATAAATGCCTCACATGCCAATGAGTCGTATCCTTTGACAAAGTGTGGCAAAGCAGAACAACAATACACTTTTTTTCTGAGAAGTGTGTGCCATACCTTCAAGCATAAGGGAATTTGCAGTTTCTCCGTGCATTTGACGGTATTTTTAAAAAATGTGCAATGGTACACGATTTCTTTCCAAAAACGTTTTCATTGCATTCATTCGGGACTTTTTTGTTTTCTTAAATTGCTTAAATGAATCCCATGTTTGATTTATCACTTATCGCTTGGCATTGAGAAATTGGAAATCTGTTAACAATTGCCTGACATTGACTGCGATTTGTTTTTTGTTTCTACAGAATAAAAGTGAATAGTCCAGTTATCGATTCGTTTAGTCACTTTTGGGCTGAGTTTCTCCCTACAGTTTTCACAGAAATTGTTCGAAACCTTACTGAAGAGAGAGACTACCAAGCATGTAAAATTGAAGTTCGTCAATTTAACTTTGTAGCTTTTTTTTTAACATAGACCCTTTCAAGTTCAAGTAAAAATTTTCAGTTTCTGTTGGTTCAATGGGCAATTTCTCGATATTCCAAATTGGCTCTATGCAAGATCTTGATCATTCCCATCCTGCTGTACGGGGCATAGGTATGGACAATATCCAAAGAGGATGAAGAATGTCTTGGCGTTTTCGAGAAGATAGTTTTAAATACCATTTTTGGTCGCATATGCGTTGATGACGATTGGAACAGAAGATTTAACCACGAACGGATACAAAGCTTAAAGTGCCTAGGCAATGTAGAGCGCAAAGGACAACTTAGCTAGGTGTCGAAGAATTTTCGACTCTGAGTCTGTGAGCCAACGCAACAGAAGATGCCCGTGTCTAAGATAGTTCAAAAAAGTGGAGAATGACCTCAACTAACTTGGTGTGCTCAATTGGATACATCTAGCGAAGGAGTGTGCTGGTTGTAGGGGCTTGTTGGTTTAAGCCTAGTTTCACCTCGGTTTATAGAGCTACACAGAGAAGAAGAAAAAGAAGAAGATTACTCCTTTGAAGTCGACACCTTTTTCCAGCAACTCTTTAACACTCCTAAATAGTAGCAGTTTTTCGCCTCAAAATGTCAACTATTGGCTTATTGGTTTAAGCCTAGTTCCATCTCGGATTACAGATCTACACAGAGAAGAAGAAAAAGAAGAAGAATACTCCTTTGAAGTCGATACCTTTTTCCAGTAACTCTTTAACACTCCTAAATAGTAGCAGTTTTTCTCTTCAAAATGTCAACTATATCGTCTTCATTTATTGAAAATCTCTGTCCTCCAAGCAAAATTATAAATTTTAGGTTAGGTTAGGTTAAAGTGGCTGACTGCAGATAGCAGTCGCATTTAGGCCAACTTAAGCCCATGATTGTACCACGCGAAGCGGATGTCTCCTATCAAGAAGTTCATATGGTGGTTGCCACGAAGCTCAAGTCGTTGAAGAAGTAGGCTTCAAGGGGTTTTTTCCTGCGGGAGGATAGAGCGCTACGGGTGCAGAGAAGATGCGTTATGCTTTCTGTACAAAACCAGGGGGTCCAGAAAGGAATAAAAAACGCAAAATATAATTTTATAAATTCACTTTTTTCTCTGCCAAGTTTTTGTATTGTACATTCAGTCTGACTCAAAACTAAACTAAACTATGAATTCAAAAAAACGGTATCGAGTAAAGCAAAATCATAGAGAAGAGACAAAAATACTTCGGGTCACAAGTGTGAGTGCGACCGTAACGCGATTGATTTAAAAATGATTTAAACACTGTTGCCGCTGGAATCACAAACACTTTCCTCATCTTCCTCATTTATGCAGCTTTTTCAAAAGTCGTTATGAGGGAGTCCCATTCCTAAGGCGTGAATGTCAATGGCACAGTGTCCTGTGATAACGCCGATGAGAATCCTTAGATCATTCTAATAAGATATAAAAATAATAATGGCGGCGCTACAGTCCGAAGTGGACCTGGGCCTAGCTTCTCAGCCAAACTAATAAGATATAGTGAACGTTTTAACACCTATTCCTACTCCCTCTGTCTTGTATCCATTTGTAAAAGTACGCAGAGTACCGTCCAGCGTCTGAGTGCCAGATTTCCAACCGGACCTGGAGGAGAAGTTTTTCTCAAAGACAAGATGAGGTAGTAGGAGGTCCGTGTCGTGCGGTAGTAACTCGGGGTTATCTAGAATGGTGGAAGGACCTCTATGGTGGTTATTCCACGAGTGTAGTTTTCTGAGTCTTACCGCTGTGAAAGCTGCTTGTCTGGCAAACAAGTCGAATAGAGGGAGACGAAGTATAATAATCATTGCTTCGGATAAATATAAATCGTGCAAATGAAGAAGTTTATGTGGCCAAATCTGATGAACAAGGCGGGAATGGTAGCAAATGCATTGTCTTTAAGAAACAGCTCCTTGTTCTTCTTCAAATGCGGTAGATTTTTCACCTTTTTTGATGCAGTCTAGTAACGAATGACACGTAATATGCTCTTGTTATTATTTTGCATTTCTATATCTATATATCCCGCTATAATCGTTTGCAGTTTGCAGTTCAAAGTTTTGAATATTCGTTTCAAGAGTGTATTGATTGATCCTAGTCTAAGGATCTAAAGTCTGGATCTAAGGTTTATGTTATCAGACACCATGAATACAAAGATTTCTTCACTGGTTGGTCAAATGAATCTTAGGTTATAAGTGCAGTGGAATCTCGAAACCATGAATGGTCCTATTACATGAACAACATTTTTTTCCCATCTAAATAAGTCTGTTTTTTTTCCGAAAAAAAACACAAAATTTTTTCACGGCTACACCTCTTTCGAGTCACTGACAATGATCTGTCTAGAAAAAGCTTCTCAAAATTCGGAGTCGGCATTAAACTGTAGGTTCCCTCCACTCGTGAAAGAACAGTAGCACGCACACCACGAGTGGTTGCTGAGAAGTTTGGCCCAGGACCACCTCGGGCTATAGCGCCATTATTATTACTATTATGGCTATTATTATTACTATGGCTATACGTTCTTTTTCAACTAAATTTCAACACTTGGAAAACGAGTACAGGGCCTGTTTTAAATCATTTCATCTTTCAAAATTCAGCTGTATGTACGAGTAGACTTGAAGTAATGGTATTCTTTGCAAATCGATTGTTGTATCCTGAAGCAATTCGACCATAAGCCAGGATGATGATAGGAAACCTATATTAAATATGTCCGTAAAGAGTAGTAATGCCCAGTCATATATATTCGCAGTATAACTGTCTGTAACGACAGTCAAGCGACAATCAATACTATCAAGACCGTTGTGATTTTCTACAATTGAAGCAATCCTTGGAACAAAACTGTTCTTGATCCAACGTTACCCATCTCTGTATACTCGGAGACAGTGATATCGAGTGCAATGAAAGATCAGGTGAGCTAGAGAGATGGGGATTAGATCTTAACAACTTATTATTATGATATTAAGTGGTATTCGCTAATAGAAGAATATTGGTTAGATACAATAAATCAAAAAAACGAGAGGTTGCTATCCTCAAGCCATTAGCAAATCGAAGACCATCCATCCAATCTTGGTATACCTAACAAGTTCTGTCCTAGGTCCCTGTTGCGGGATCGAGGGTCGACAATTGTCGATAGTCGATTAGGTTTGGTATTGTGATTGTCGATGGTGATCGACTCTTGTAAACTTGCCGAGCGAATTTTGTCGTAAAGAATTTCCTGATCGACTTTTGTAATGCGTCACAAAATTACAAAAATAAACAGTTTCTGGCGATTCAAATGTCATTTTATTCACAGTGTTATAGTTTTAATACAATTCTACTGAAATTCCAATATAGCCCGAAGATAATATTAAATAAGAAACACATGAAACTTCGTGTAAAATGTATGCTAAAATTTGAACTCCTGAATTCTATGTAGTCATACATTCATATTTAAACGGTACGGATATAAAAAGTGACAACCGAACTCATTTTTTCCCATGGAACGCGTCGGGTGCGTATAGAAGCCACAAGTAGGAGGAAGCAAAGTGATGTGAAATATATCGTACCTACAGAGCTACTGAAGAAGAAGTTCATACTCTAGTGTTCACTAACCCAGGTGCCTAGAGGTGATAGAGAGAATAAAACTGTAAGGACAAATAACTTCCAGATTAGGTAATTTTACTTATTATGTCATCGATTCATGGAGGCTTTGATCCTGAACTTACGTTTCATTACATTCTTGAAGGTACCTAGACCAAGTTGTCTTGCGACCGCGATCGCTTGTTCTTTATACAGAAGTTTCGGTCTTTCTTTCTTCTTGAACCAGAAGGCTTGGATTTGAGACAAACTCTTTAACTACCAAAATTAACTAATCAAAATTGTAGCTGTCAATTATCCCGGTGTTAGTCACTGCTTAACTCAAGTTTGTAACAATTTACTACAATCCAGTCATCGGAACGTGCAAGGTTAGCCTTTCGGCATTAAATCAAGTCCCAGAGAGTATAACTACAATGAAAGGGTTGGACTAGAACTGAAATACATATTCAACGTCCAAGTAAGATGTGCTCCTCAAAATGACATGTTCTTGTCGCCACAGTCAGGAATATGGACACATACAGTCAGGTTCTACATTTCACTTTCACTCGAAATGAAATTGAAATCGACAAAAAATGAAATTTGGTGTTCTACAATTCACTTTTATCGATTTGAATTTCATTTTTTTCGAAATTAAATCGACGTGAATTTCGGTGTTCCACATTTCCATTTCATTGATTTTTGGGTGATTTGAATTCGATCAGATCTAGGTAGCTTGAATTGTGAAATTATCAAAAGAAGCTTGCAGCTGACGCGGTCTAATTATGTAAGTGCTTGATAAATATAATATGCAATTTAAACATCTTATTTAAACAGTTTATTTAAACAGGAGTAGACACAATATATATTGCATTTATGGAACAGCATAAAGACCGCACAAGAGGTTTAGGAAATGGATGATTTTGATAAGTGCGGCTCAACAGTTTCCAACATTCGGAAGGCTTCTTTATTCACCCGATAATACGATATGAATTTTAATTTAACAAGAAGTTATGATTTAGTTGATTTTTGGTTGCAAGTTTCTTTTACTTACGCTGCATCTGCAATCTCCAATGGGTTCGAAGAATCCCTCAACCTACGCTTTTTAATTTTTTCGATTGCATATCTTTTTTTTCGATTTGCAATACGGCAGAAATGAAAATAACACTCATTTCTAATTTTTATTGGAGGAAATTGAGGAATTTGTTTGAAGTAATAAATTGGGTAATTGTCACACATGAAAGATGACACTTGTTTTTAATTTCACTAAAGTGATTTCGAAAGAATTTCGAAATTATGAAATCGAGTGAAATGAAGAACACTGAAAACAAATTCACTCAATTTGAAAAGTAAATTTCGATTTGATTTCACTCGATTTCTGGAACCTAGCTGATAAATTGCATTAAGGATCTCAGCATCTCAGGATATCTCTCAGCATCTCAAGACACTTAAAAATCCAACAAAATATGAAAATTGTCTATTCTGATCCATATGGTCATTTTCAGGAACTGCTCCGACAATCCTTATCGTCCTGACTGCACGAACTGATGTAATTTTTGGGGATAAATTCTAGTAAATATTTAATTTTAAGTAGAGCTATACATCCCAGTAATGCGATTTATACTTACCCTTGCCATTAACACCCAAACCCATAACCGCATCGAATGGCTCCGCAACCACAACCACATTTGTCGCCGACCGCCCTCGAAATATACTTCCTTCGTTTTCAAAAAAAAGAAAAAGAAAAACCTTATGAATAAAAAATGTCCCTCAAGTCGGTCCACAATTGAATCAATATTTCTTAAAAAAGGGTAATTCGCGTAATATGTGAATTTATTATTGGCAGATTGCCATAAATCTCATAAAGGGGTGCGGGTGTTGCTGATGACGAATACACAGCATACAGTCTCTGACGAGTGAGGGGAGGATTTTCATTTGCGCCTCAGGGTGTGGCGTGGCGGGTGACTGAGCGCCAAAGGAATTTCGAATATCATCTTTGTGATTTCCTCTTGGAACGCAGATTTGCATAAACTTTTCGACAAACATCGCGAAATCATCGTTTGATTGGCGATGCACAAGCTCCGTGGCAGACTTCTAATTTCCGAGAGTGATCCGAGCCATAAAGGAATTGCTCTCGTGCAAATTTCTCCTTCCTCCCACTACTCGGGAGGACAAATAAAGGTAAGGAGTAGGTTAAGTTGTCTCGTCCTAGTGCATTATTCAGCACCGAATTGTAATAAAGCATTTTGGCCTTTGGTGGAGATCTCCTTGGAGTGATTCCGCCCGCAATTTATGTGCCATTCTTCTAATGCGTCCTGAATTATTTCGCCCCGCTGTCGGGCAATAAACTTGGATTCGCTTTCAGGGTTTCTTTTCTCTTCGTGTTCGTGTAGTGTAGTGGTGGGTTTTTGCTTTATGACTTCTGGAATCTCCCGTTGCATTAATCTTTCATAAGGCTGAGGTCACATCAGAATTTATGAAGTCTCTCGGAGAGTCTGTTGTACGCTTTGTTTTATTTTATTTTACTTCTCGGTCGGGGTGTAAATTGCCAACGTGTCTTGTCTACTTCAATCGCATGAATTACAAGGGTGGGGAGGAAGTGCATTTGAAGAGATGAATTCTCATCAAATGTTTTTGAACATTTCGCTGAGATAAAAAACGAGAACTAAGATGAATTTCGAAATTTAACAAGAGACAATTGAATCCATTTAAAACATGAAATTGGTCTTAAGTAACAGCTCTTCCCCGTCCTTACCCGTGGTCTGCCTAGGAACCACGGGTGCCCTAAGGACAACGTCGACAGCAGCGCTCGAGGTCCTACTCTATCTTACGCCTCTTGACATCTTCTGTAGCAGCAGAGCGTCTATAACCATAATGAGATTCAGGCAAGTCAAGATGCGGAAAGACAAGCCATATGGACACGCGTCCAACACGGTGTCTCCCTGCTGGGCACGTGCATGTATCGTGCACACAGGTGTTCAAGGAAACGAGAGAGCGGACGTGTTGGCAAAGGAGGGCTCAGAGTTAGATAAATCTCTAGCACTATAGAAATAGAGGCTGAAGCCTTAGAAAGAAGCATTTGAGCGGTGGCTGAATCTGGACATTAGGGCAACGACGAGAGCCCTATGGCAGGTGTCCAAAGTCGCATGGATGGTGGTGTGAGTTCTCACCAGGCATTGTCCGACAGGCACCAGAAGGTAAGGTATCCCCCCCAGCGACTATTGTTGGAGTTGCAGGGACGAAGAGGAAATAGAGTCCGTCCTCCAATTACTATGCGATAGTCCAGCCCTACGGGGAAGGAGACTGCTAACACTAGGCAGTAACTTCTTCCACGAGTTGGAAGATGTGAATAAAATAGAGCTGAAGCACCTCCTGTGGGCGCCGTGGCGTAGTGGGTAGGTGCGTCGACTCCTACGCTCGAGGTCGTCGGTTCGAATCTCGAAAACAACATCAAACATTTTTTCACGGCTCCACCTCTTTCGAGTCACTGACAATGCTCAAAGAGTATAACTGTCTAGAAAAAGCTTCTCAATCTCGCCGTTCGGAATCGGCATTAAACTGTAGGTCCCCTCCGCTCGTAACAGAACAATAGCACGCACAACACGAGTGGTTGGTGAGAAGCTAGGCCCAGGTCCACCTCGGACTGTAGCGCTGCCATTATTATATTATTATTATTATGAAGCACCTCCTGAGATATGTACAACAATCTAATCAGCAGTAAAAGTGTAAGTCTCACGGAGTACACCCCCCACACCCAGGGCAGAATGGACCCAACTGTTGGTCTCAGTGAGCTGCGACCCAGTCTCAAGGGCACCTTATCACCTTCCTACCTACCTATCCGTGGTCGGAAATTTAAACCAAATCCGATGGCCCCTTCATCTCTCTCTTCGAATAAAGAAGTTTGAAATGAGCCACATAATAAATTGGCAATAATACAAAAAAAACGACGACCAGGATGGCAAAGCCCTAATATTATGACTATCGTCCATTAGCCAGGGCGGAAGCCACATTGGTACGTGCCGATCACCGCGGTGCAAAGGGCTTTAGATGTTCTCACAATACTCTGGACAGGAACTTAAAGGCGACATATAAAAGGGATATACAGGGTAAGCTATCTAGTAGGTTTTTTTAAATCATAAGCTATTTTGGCAGATCTTAGAGAAGACCCAAGAAATGCAAATTGACACACACCACCTATTCGTCGATTACAAGGCCGCATATGACAGCGTGCATAGAGACGAGCTATACAGCGCCATGTCTAGTTTTGACATTCCTGCCAAACTCGCATTGAAACGGAAGCGGCTAAAATGGGTCTGGCGGTAAACGAGAGCAAAACCAATTATATGCTGTCATTGAGAAAGGACGCACAACATCGACGACTTGGGCAGAACGTCACCAAAGGTAGCTATAACTTTGAGGTAGTTAAGGACTTCGTCTACCATGGCTCCGCAGTAAACAGTACAAACAACATCAGTACCGAGATCAAACGCAGAATAACTCCTGCCAACCGCTGTTTTTTTGGACTCAAAAGGCAATTGAGTAGTGGAGCCCTCTCTCGGAAGACCAAGTTGATCTTGTATAAGACCTTGATCATCCCAGTCCTGCTTTACGGCGCAGAGGCATGGACGATATCCCAAGTGGATGAACAGTGTCTTTTAGAGCGAAAAGTTCTGCGCGCAATCTTTGGTCCTGTTTGCGTCGATGGCATTTGGAGGAGAAGGTTCAACCACGAACTGTATGGGCTGTACAGAGACATGAGTCTAGCCAGGCGTCTACGGATACAACGCCTAAGATGACTAGGCCATGTAGAGCCTATGGACAGCTTAGCTCCGGCCCGAAGAGTCTTCAAGGTGGCGTACACAAGTCGAGGGGGACCTCGACCGGCTTGATGTGCGAAACTAGAGACAGCTGGCGAAAGATCGTGCTGGCTGGAGAGGCATGTTGAGTGAGGCCCAGGTCCACCTCGGACTGTAGCGCCCTAAGAAGAAAAAGAAAGTTATTTTGACACTGACAGCAGTTTCCCGCTCGAAATCTTGACAGAAAGTCAGTATCATACCTCCGCGGAACGAAATAAGTCGCTTTACGCTCGAACAACGTTGTGAAATATTGCAAACTTATTTCCAAAGTGACAGCTGTGAATCCCAAATAGTGCGTTTTTTGAAAAAAAATGTTTGGCCGAAATGAAGCACCCACCGCGACTGCTGTGGAAAAACTTCGTGAGATTGGTATGCTAGTGGCCAACACTCATGGTCCCCTCCCCAGTACGCACAGATGAGAATGTGGCTGAGAGTGTGAGACTCAATTCACGATCAATTCACATCAACTCGCCATCGATCTGAACAGCTTAACATTTCACGCACTAGCCTGAGGAGAATTCTCCACAAAGATCTCGGATTATTCGCTTACAAGGTCCAATTGACTCAGCAATTGAAGGCGCACGACCATCCGCTTCGTTATCCCTCCGCAGTTTGGGGCTTAAAGCAGCTTGAATTGAATCGAGGTGTGACTGTACTTGTAACGAACCCTAAAATGATCACACGTCAAGCACACGTACCACTATATTTTATAAGAAAGAAGAAAATTTATTGTTCTGGCGCAGATGTTCACTCGATAACTTCTTATTTCCAACTGAGCGAAAAACTGACTTTTCATGTTGTACAACCCAATATTCCCCAAAAAAGGAAACTAAGTATTTATTAGAGCTGATTGTTTTTGCCGCTAACGTATGTCAGGAGTAATACATGTTAATAATTATTATTTACAAGAATAAATAAGTAAAAAAATATTTATTCTTGAAAGCGACGTCCTTGGTTGGCTGGCCAGCTGCATCGACACTAGAAAAGCGCACGGAACCTTGTATTTCCAGTATAATTCCAATGAAATGTGATCCCAAACGCGTTTAAGTCTTGTTCAGAAATGTGTGCTATTAATTTGTTCACGATTTTATATCCATCCTATAGGCATCGAAGTGAACTATAACCGCAAGGGAAAAAAATCTTTCAAACGACACAAAAACACAACTTTATGCACCACTCTTAAATTACCTTACACTTTTTTATTCGGATTATTAATGCCAATTTTTTTATTTTTCTTCGAAACTGCATGTATTCCAATAGCATAGATCACGAATACATGCTTATGGTTGTAAATAGCACCATTGGCTGAGAATTGTCCTTCCGGAAAGTACGGTGGAAACAATTCCGGATCCAGTTTCATTCCTTGTACATAATACAACGTATCTTTTCGAATAGGACAATCTTCAGGAAAATTACTGAATTTTCTCATTACAATACGAGCGATGAGCAGCACTGGTACAGAAAACTTTGCAGAGAGAAACTCACACACATCCAGATTGGTAAACTTGAAGAAGCTGTCCCAATGTCCTTTTTTGTTGAGATGTAAAACTTCTATGTCGTATCGCATATCGTATAAGTCTTCGGTGGTCCTTACAAATATATTAAGACCGGCTACACGATTCGATTTTGTCTGAGTGCATGTTATGTTCAGGAAGGGAGACTCTGCTTGGCAATCAATGTTGCTGATTTTCATCATAAAATTTCGCTGAAAAAAACATTTTGAAAATTGCTTTAAATTATCATCTATCTGCCTCACCTTTGCCAGTGCATTAAGTATAAACAACAAAAGAATGAAGCAATGTCTACATACTTCAGAATTCATGGCAGGAGAGAAACCTCAGTAGACCACTGTTGAGATGAAAACATATTCGTCAAACTAGAGACTATTCGATACTTAAATCAATCATAAGCGTTGATGACCTTAATGAGCTTGTTGCTGGAAAGTCGACATTACAATTAGTGGTAATGTTCCGTACAATTACTTATCTCTTTTTGAAATCTTTTAAATACGTTAAGTACGATATGTCATTAATTAATAATGGAATGTTTTTAACAGTAGATAAACGCTGGTGATTTTGATTGGGATTAATGGCTTGGATTAACTTTTTATTCAGGGTTTTGATTTGTAGTTTAGTTTTATTACGCAGTTTGGGTAGTTTTAAACTCCGAAGGAACATGGTTTAAGCGAATCAAAAAACTAAAGAAGGGTGAAAAGTGCCTAAGGTGTGCACTTGGACCAGAGTTGATTCATTGTGCAGCCACATGGTTTGACTGAGGTCAATCCAATAGAATGTTAGTGGGAAACCATTTGGAGCCTGTAATAAAGCGTAGTAGATTACTAATGGGAACCACACTAAGTTAAGTTCGCATAAGTTTTCAAAGAAGTAGGCCCCTAAATGAAGGCGTCCGAAAGACGCCAGGGCCTAGAAGAAAAGGTGTAAACCGCCTTCGACTTCCTCCTTGTCTAAGCAGCTTCTACAGAAATCATTGGCCTAGTCTGCTGGCATAATGTCCTATGAGGCAGTGTCCTGTGATAACACCGACGATTGTACTTATGTTCTGTTAGATCTTAATCTCTCGTCTTTAGATCTTCTGAGATCTAGCTTAGGCCAGATCATTCTGGAGATGTGACACGTAGTGCCACTCACCTATCTATTATTTATTTCATGAGTTGCCTCTACTAAAAGCAACAATTTACAAGTTGTGAGGGGCATACCCAAGTTGCTGTGTTTAGGTAACAATGACTGCGAAGTAGCGAACTTGGCAAGCTCATCCGCTTTGCAGTTACCCGGAATGTCTCTATGGCCTGGTACCCAACACAGGCGAATATTAAACTGATCGACCATCTTGTCTAAAGATAAGCGACAGTCGATTACAGCTTTCGAGTTTATAGAGACAAATTCCAGGGCCCTGATTCAGGGCTTCACTAATCGCCATTATCTCCGCCTGAAACACGCTACAATGAGAGACTTATGTTGAATTCATTAGAGAAAACGTCACTGTTTCGGGCTCACGAATTGCCTGGACCTCGATGATATTGGCCTTTAGTGCTTGTATTATTTCCAGATTGTTGGCATAACATCGCTCCTTCACAGTTCCCCACAAAAAAAAGTCCAAAGGGGTCAAATCGCAGCTCCGAGGCGGCCAATTGACATCGCCAGGACGGCTAACAACATGAATTGGGAATTCGGTGCAGAAAAGATCGATTTTGGTCTGTGTGCCATGGCGTGCTATCCTACATGAACCAGAGGTCATCAAAATCCATGCCTTCAATTTCAGTAAAAAGAAATTGGCTAACATGGCTCTGTAACGCCCACCGTTGACCGAAACGTTATTCCCAGACTAATTTTCAAAGAAAAATGGTCCAATGATGCCACCACTCCACAATCCGCACCAAACCGTCACTGTCTGTGGATGCATTAGCTTCTCGCCAATAAGGAGCGGGTTTTCCGAGCCTCAGATGCACCCCGGCAATTTTGTTCGTTAACGTAACCGCCGAGATGAAAATGCCCTTTGTCAGAAAAGATGTTTTTTCACCAAAATCGTTGTCCAATTCAAGTTGATCCAAGACCCAAACTGCGAAGCAATAACGAAGCGGACGGCCGCGGGTCTTCAATTGCTGGACCTTGTAAACGAATAATTCGAGATCTTTTTGCAGAATTCTCCTCAGGCTAGTTCGTAAAATGTTGAGCTTTTGAGATGGATGGCGAGTTGATGTTCGTGAATTGAATCTCACACTCCCTGCAACAGAAGCCACATTCTCATCTGTGCGCACCGTAAGACGACGGGGACCATGAGTGTTGCCCACTAGCATACCAGTCTCATGAACTTTTTGCACAAATTTGCGTATAGCAGTCGCGGTGGGTGCTTTATTTCGGCCAAAAATTCTTTTCAATAAACGCACTGTTTGGGCTACTCACTTTGGAAATAAGTTTCAATATTTCCCAACGTTGTCCAAGCGTAAAGCAACTCATTTCGTTCCGCGGAGGTATGATACTGATTTTCAGTCAATATTTCGAGCGGGAAACAACAATCATTGTCCAAAATAATCTTTGATGTAAAAAAAAAACACTAGATGGTCCACCCTGTACAAGTACAAATTCGATTTGTCTTAAGTTGCGATTATTTTACAATATTTTAAAAAGTATAAATGAACTAACAACCGATTGCTGATCGCAATCACGATTTGAAAGGTAGCAAAGGACCGCAAGAATTTCGTTTGGAACTAGGTACGACATCAGAAACTTACTTCAGCGGCAGTTTTCTCTACGAGAAAGCTGAAAGTTGAATTTAAACTTCGTTTTTCGTGTACTATCGCGGTGTTACTTAAACTATCTCTGTATAGTCATAATAAATGCCGGTTTTGTAGATGTAAGCGTGCTTAACAACACATTTGTCTTTTCCATTGTCCGCAATTGACTTCGATGAAAAGCACAGCTTCAAATGAACGTAGTCAAGAAGATAAGCCACGTTTACAGTAAATGAAGCATTCACTGCATTATATCCAATGAATAGGTAAAACATGACCATAAAACACCAAGCAATCTTTCCCAAACATTTAGTAGTTCCCAGAAACAATTTAGGTTAACAGAAGCTTTATGCATATCGTTCGGGGACGCAAATACATGCAACTCGTGTATTTGTCAAAATCACAGCTTTAAATCATTCACCAAAACCTGTCTTGGTGTGCCTAGATCAATTTGGGTCTCAACCAGCAACCGACTGCATACTGCTGTTGACAAATTGACGGCAGACGACTGTAGGACCGATTTCTGACCTACAGACATCTCTTTCGAGGCCAAAAGGCACCGCTTCAGCTTCCACTTTCAGTGTTAAACAAATAAATAAACAGTGTAACTGCGGCATGATACAACTTCAGATTAACAACGGATGCCACAAAAGTTATGGAAGCTTCATCTCTTTTCTCAGACGCGCCGACGAGTTCTTATCGCCTCTGCACGATCACACTAACTTGTCCGTTCCAGTGACAGAACCAAAAACGAACAAGAAAAGAAATCAAAACAAAAAACCAAGCAAATTGTTTATGATGACGAGCGAAGAAGCTTTACTTGCACAAGAAGCATGCTACGAATTCCCAACCGGGGCCGTTGAGCTGCGGTGTTACGCGTCTGACTTTCACATACAGCATGTGTGCGGCATCAGCGCAAACCCTCTGCCCGACGAGATTCAAACTTCAAGATAAGAAGCATTTTATTAGGGGTTTTCTATTAGCCGCCACCCGGGTATAATTCCATTATGCTAAATAGGTCCCTTTAAACCTATTAAATGCGATTCACCTCATACCGAATTGGGATTCAAATTAAGGTTGCTTTGTTCCGCACACACACACACGTGAGTGTGTGGACGTCCTCTTTACGATTTGCATCTTCCACATATCGAGAGTGGGCTGGAGCTGAATTTGTGAGAAAGTTTCGCCAGAAATAGAATCAAATGTGTGCAGAGCGTCTGGGAGCGGAACAAATCTTTGAATAGCTTTGCGGGTCATACGAAGAATCCTTGGAGCAAGTTGGGAGCGTGCAAACCGGTACAAATACTCCTTTGAAAATTACAGCCATTAAAAGGACGATAATCATAATAATAACCGTAGTGTGCGGCGCCCAACTTACATGAGCGTTATCTCGAGGAAATTTACAACCCTTCGCAGCAGCAATTTACGAGTCTACATGGGGATAGATTTTGTTCGCACAGAGCAGGGCATCATCCACTAAGGGAAGAAGTGTTATCCGTGGCAAAGTTACTTGCAATTAAGAGGAACTTATTGCACTCTTTTGAGTAATTTTAATGACTCTTCTTCGGGGCTCATACGAAGATGTGGTATGTATCGCCTGTGAAATGAGTTAATGAGCAGCCCTTGCGGTTGCTCAAGTTTGCCGCAAAACGAAGTTAAGACATCACTGGTGTAAGGAATATGTGTACATCCCACTGGGAGTAATAACGGAAAGGTAATTTGCTAATTAGTCGGGCTCCTTCGTGTCGAGATGCAGTGATACAGTGGCATTGTTGGACTCTGTGGAATGGATCAGTGCATTAGCAAATCAGAAATTTGTTTCAGTTAATAAATTCGAATAGTGGCATTAAATGAGACTGTTTGGATAGTTTGTGGTTTTCAGTTAAAATTATAAACTTGTTTAAGAGTTGAATCCCTTTGGATTATTGTTGGTTGGTAAGTTCGTTCGTACTCATAGAAGAGACATAACCTCTACAATGTTTGGAGTTGTGCCATAAACTGAACACCAATTTTAATAATAAATTAATCATCTGATCTACAAATATGTAGTTTGAGTTTATGAATGACTCAACTTGTAGCATTGTGACCGGAAGCCACAAGTTAACTAAGAACATAATTGCAACTCAGTTAAAACCCAAGAAAGGTTTCCGGCGAAAGCTTGCCGGATTTTAGTCCAAGCCAGGAATCCTGTAGTCATCAGAAATCCAATCAATCATTTATTTATTTCGCTTTGGCCATGTCTTCGACGACATTGACTTAAGCGCTATTCATCTATCTACAAGTGTAAGGACTACTTATAGACTTCCAAAGGTTTTTCTATTTCTTTTTTTTCGGAGTTTTTTTGATTCTTCACTGGAGCACTCAAACTTAAAACTGGTCCATTGTACTGCTAGGTAGCAACCTACCCCAGTGCAGTTAATTTGATCCTGGACCAGATTTGATTTCACTGGAATTCGAACCTGGGACCCCTCTAACTTGGAGGAGGCACTTAACCAACTGCGCCATCCAGTCGTTTTTTTCTAGAGGTTTAGTCTTGTCATTCAGCCTAGAATGAGAAACGGAAAAATATCGCTCTTTACGAAAGAGTTCGATACCGATTGCACTGCTTTGCATTCGAAAGCTTAGGACTAAATCTGACCAGAAAAGGTTTTTTAAAAGGTTTTGTCGCTAATTGCGACAGGGGCTTTCAAATTTGTAAACAATTGTATGGAATGATGTGAAGGGTTTTCATTGCAAGTTTCAAACACTAAACAAATGCTTGAGACTCACTGTTCAGGTAACCAGATAGCAACCGGCTCACAAACAACTCCCTGAAACTGGAGATGAGCTGATTAATATTTCACGCCGAGGCTGGTTTGTTTCATCGCTCGTGCTGACGGACGAGGCCATCAAGTACACAGTTGGGTCGATGACATACATATATCCAGTCGCGAGGTACCGATGGCATACACCCAGCTTTGCTGCAAAAGGGTATTGACCTGTTGCTATTTAAAATAGTTATAATTTCACCGCCATTCTGGCACTAGCCAAAATCCCGACCTTCTGGCGCACAGTTAGGGTAGCCTTCATACCAAAAATCGGTAAGGGGGACTACCCACTCTCCAAGAGCTGATTGGTCTACGTCTAACTTCCTTCCTGCCGAAAAGCATGAGAAGGCTGGTTGAGCTTCACGTGCGCAAAACCAGTCTGCAAATCTATCCTCTGTCTTAAATGCAACATGCTGATAAACGTTGATAAAGCGCGGAAAATCTTGCAAGAATCGGTATCCGGCCTCTTTTGTAATATCTGGCGGGAAAGTGGGTTTTTCAGTAGAAAACAACAAAATAAAAAACATTTTAATATTGGAAGTTTACTACAGCCAAATTATGGTGAATGAAAAATAGTTTTTCTGCATTCAGGGGTAATAATTTATTACGTTTTTTTTTGTGTACGATACATGCTTCAGAAAAGAGTCTCTCACTGTATACCGTGCTACATGGAGATGAAAAATAAGTTTTGGCAAATTTGAGCAAAATTGGTTACTGTCTTCCATTTATTGACCACCAAACCCAAGGGTCACTTTACTTACTTACTTAATGTGGCGCTACAGCCCGGGGTGCACCTGGGCATCAACCAACAAACGTCTCCAGCCAGCTCGATCTTTAGCTAGCTGCCTCCAGTTTCGTACGCACAGTTGGTTGAGATCGCTTTCCAATTGCGGGCGCCACCTGAGTCGCTGTCTTCCTCTACTGCGCCGTCCCTCAGGGGTGGATTCTGAGACTTTCCGGGCCGGAGCATTGGTTTCCATTCGCTCTACATGACCTAGCCTTCTTAATCGTTGGATCTTCACCATTGTGGCTAAGTCGATGTCGCTGGACAGCTCTTACAGTTCGTTGTTATATCTTCTCCTCCACTCACCCTTTATGCAGACGGGACCGAAAATCACCCGAAGAATTTTTCTCTCAAAGCAGCCAAGAGCAACCTCATCCGCTTTTGACAAAGTCCATGCTTCTGCGCTATATAGCAAGACTGGGACGATTAAGGTCTTGTACAGGGTTACCTTGGTTGTTTGAGAGAGGGCTTTGTTTATCAATTGCTTTCTTAGCCCAAAGAAGCAGCGATTAGACCCAAGGGTCACTATTCCGTTCAAAATAAACTGTTTTGAGATATAAGTCAAGCTCGTTGGCGGTATTTTTTTGGCAGAAAACTCAATCTGACTTGCCTTCCGCAACCTCTTCAAAAATGTCCCAAAAACTTTGCTGTGTAGAAAGTAAGAATATCTTGTGGAGGAGAAGGAAAAAAACATGTTTAAGTTGGTTTTACTTGTACCGGTCTGATTTGAGTACAAGACCACCAAACTATTATACTTTTAATTTGTGCAGATATCCGGCCGCCGAATATCGGCCTAGCTGCAGGCCGAATATTCGGTATCCGGTATCCGGCCAAATCACTATTCGGTACAACTCTAGTAATTAGGGGCTGCCCGCACGTTGGCGTCTTGTCTCCTCTCCTATGCTGCATGCTGGTTGACTCTCTGCTTGATGCTTTCAATTGTTCTAACATCTACGCCCAGGCCTATGCGATGATGTAGCTGTACCGTCTGTCGGATCGTACCTAGCGGATGTGTGTTCAAAAGCCCAGGCAGCTCTAGACGTGATCGACAACAGGTGTACTGGTGTACTGGGCTTTCAGTTAACCCTCTCTAAATCGAGGTTGTTCTTCTGAAATTGAGTGGTCTGACTCCGCTAGTACTAAAATGTGTCACTATCCGCTTTTCCGATGAAGCTAAATGAAGCTTCTGTGGAAAGAAACATATCGAAACGAAAATTGCGAAGTCACTTTCAGTTTTCTGGCAGTGGAAGGGAATTTTCGGTAAGTCGTGGGATCTATCACCAAAAAGATCCGTTTGGATCTACACGGCTACGACTAGGCCCCTTCCCTCCTATGCATCGGTCGTTGGGTGGAATAAGCTTTCGCGTAAATACATACGTAACTGCTACTTTCATCAAGCTTCAAAGAACGGTCAGTGTCGACTGCATAGGGGCCTTCCCTTGTACGCCTGGCTGCACTACTTAATGAATAAAGATAGCCTCTTGATTTATGTTTTCTGTGACAGCCTTTGAGCCTTACATTATTAGAAGCTTTTAAAGCAAACAGAAAGCAGCGCATAGTGATATTTTCCAAGATGTTTTTCATTACTCTTTGTACATACAATTTGTCAAGAAAGTGTTTACACAACGTAAAAAAACAGGAAATTCTACTTTCACATTAAAAATTAAAGTACTTCCAGTAACTTAATTGAATATTTTCTTTTGCTAGTTTATAAAACTACATATTTGAAAATAGGTAACATAAAAAAATGCTTTATTTCACTAAACAATAATGACAAAAATTACAAAATGCAAAAATGGACAAACTTTGGACTGTCAAGAAACTGTTTACACATCCTATTTCAATTCGCATGCGCACTGCATGATCAGTTTCATAACCGTTATAGCGGTTTTTTATTTTCTGTTTAGTGACAGATGTTCTAATTTAAAAGAAGAAAATGTTTATTGATATTTTTGCTGTTGAGAGAGTGGAAAAGAATTAGTTTTGAAGTTAAGCAATTGGTTTACTACAACCATTACAATGGCAAAAGTATTAAGGAAATGACGGACCTTTTCAGCTTATTTAAAAAGACAATTCATAACATTATAAACCGAGCAGAGCGTGAAAATAGTTTGGAGGTTATTGCTACAAAAGGAAGCTCAACAAAATTATCTCATAGAAATGAGCCCTGCCTGCTAAGAAAAGTGCATGAAAACCCCCAAACATCAGTTAGAGACTTGTCCAGAGAGATGAACCAGGAGTGTCGAGTACAAGTTTCTCACGAAACTAAAATATAAGACAAGTGCTTCTAAAGCATGAGTTTACATCGAGAGTTTTTCTTGCAACCATTGCTTTCGAGTAAAAACATTTAAGAACGCTTCCGTTTGCTACTGGGACGATACTGGGACTATACGAATACTGGGACGATGTTATATTTTGCGACGAAATGAGAATGATGATGTACTACAACGAAGGACCTTATAGAGTGTGGCACAAGCCCTTAAAAGCCTTTTCGAAAAGGAATATAATTCCAACCGATAAATTTGGAAGTTATCTGTGATGGTATGGGGGTGCATTTCGAGCAAAGGTGTCAGAGACTAAGTCTTTATTGAAAACACCATGGGCGCAAAGAAATACCTGAGCATTTTACAAGTCATTTGCTCAGCAGTGCTAACAATTTTGGATTTAATGGCGGCGATAACATGAGAAAACAAACATTCAAGTTTTATCAAGATAATGACCCGAAACGTAAAATCAAATAGACAAAAAGAAAAAAAAAACTTTTACCAATGATTCTAGCAATTCTTGAAGATCGTGGTTTACTTTTCAAAATTCCTCTTCGTCTTTCGAAGCTTTTGTCATATCCACAAGAATTTCTTACAATTTTAGTCTTACTCATTCCCCACGTCCCCGGGTTTTTAAACAACGAAACGTTTAAAAAACGCCGATTTTCAGAATTCAATTTTTACACAAAACACAATATCATTGAATTGGTTTGTCATTTCAGAATCTGTTTGCATTCCATTATACAAATAGATACAAATAGACGAAGTTAAAATAAATGAGCCTGACCCACATCACCCCTTAGTTCCTGCAGCATTTGCAACTTTAATTTCTTGAACTGAATTCTCTATTTTTATTGTACATCTATGTATACGCTGTACAAAAAATCTACCTATCGCTAAGGCCTATAGTTTCGCTCGAATTTATTTAAAGTCCTCGCTTTAATATCCAAGCAATAATTCAGCTAAGCACCAAACGTGTTTATTGGTCAGGTGTTAATCAGCCTTAATTTTCTGTTCGAAATTCCCAATGAACATCCGTGATAACATTTTTTTATGGGAATACATTTGTGAATTAAAATCACCCGAATCAATCGCATAGAGTTAAGCCTTTCGATTCGTTTGAAGCTAACTATTAACTTCATTCTGAACGAAAAATTGCTCCGATCAATTTCATTGAGAAAACCTAGATAGATTTTTGTTGAAAGTCTATCAGAGTCACGTACAGAATTTCAGGATCCAAAGCCGCAAATTGCTTAGCAGATTGGCAACAGCAGTGATACAATAACAAAAAAAGACAGACAATCGAAATTCCAATACTCTTACTTATATCCGGCTTAAAATGTTATTCCAAATGACGTCAATTGTGGGTGCTGGAGTGAGATGAGACGGAGCATGCATATGCAAATTCGTCGATAATTGACATCAATGGGTGCTACTTGACAGCGGATTGAATTAGACCAAGCCGTATTATTGTACTTCAATTTATATCGAGGGGATTTTACATCGCATCAAGACTGTTAATGATTTGACTTTCAATTTGTGAATAATATCTACGTAACGTTGAGATAATAATAAGCTTACTCACTCGAACGTAAGCGTTTCATTTCGAAGCTTCCTCTTTTCCTCTTCTTACTTAAGAACAATACACCTGTGAGATACGTATGTAGTTGCCGACTTCAAGGATGTATTTGAATAACATTAACCGCATCACAAGTATGAATCACAATCAGAAGGAAATTCCCTGAAATATATTTATAGATAGCAACAAACTTTTCTGTCAAATAAGCACCTAAAATTGGTGAATTTGTGAGAAGTGCACAAATTATTGCTTCTGAGGTGCTTCTGAGGTGCTGAAGTCGACGCTTAATGCATGGGAATACACAACGTCCTCTTAAAGTTAAAATTTGGTGCTCGTTTAGGCGATTAACACTGGTCAACAAGATTAATTTGATCATTTCAGACTCAGAAGGATTGTCTTTTGAAATCGGATGACGTAAAAATGGTCGTAAAAAATGTAATTATAATCTGAACATGCCCGACGACAGCACACAATTTATTTTAATTAGAATGCATATGAGATACAGGATCTTAAACCGATGCAAAGAGTCCTTCACCAATGAAAGCAGTATTGGAGTATACATTCTGTTAACCTATCCTGTTATGTGGTGGCTGAAACTACCCCGTGCTCTTTATGAATTTTCAGCCTCTGTGAAGAATCTTTGGCCCAGCGAAGCTAAGTGCGAATTCTGGAGAGCTGGGCAGTGGCAAAGCAGTTGTTGGACAGTCTCGGTCTCTTCGTCATCGCTGCAGCTTTGGCAGAGGTCGCTGGATTCCGCATTCTATTTTGAGAGCATTGTCCCGATGAGGCAGTGTCCTGTGATCACACCGACGAGAACACGGATCGAGTTTCGATCCAACGCCAGAACCTTTTTTGTTTTTCCGTTGTTATGCTCTGGCCACGTTGGTCTTGTCGTGTGACAGTCAAGCTCTTTTTGTATTGTGTCGCTAATGATCCGGTACAATGCACTGATCGGTAGTTGCAGTGACGTGTCCGCTTCCCTAATGTTCATTTCAGACCCTTGTCTGGCGAACTTATCCGCTCTCTCGTTCCTTGCGATTGAGCTGTGGCCCGGGACCCGGGACCCAGCAGTCTAACCTTGTGGTGTCTGATGGACTGCAGTGAGTCGCGGCAGTTCATAACAGTCTTTGATTGTACAGGATCATACTGACTTTAATGCAGCTTGGCTGTGTACAAAGTTGGTGATATTCAATGGGGGGATATCGGTTTGGTTTGGCTGCTTTCTCTATTGCCAGAATTTCTGCTTGGAAGACACTACACATATCAGGTAGTCTAAATGATTCCTGTTTGTGCAGGGTGTCCGAGTAAAATCCGGCCCCAGTACCTGTGAGACTTTAAGTCATCCTTTTCTTGGGCGCCCACATTTGATTGTTATTATAATGTACATCCCCAAATGTTATGCTTACATGTATATAACGAGAATGTTTTCATAAATGTACATGTCTTTACAGTGAGGTCTAGTTTATCACAATTATTCTTCTTTTTCATTACATGGCGCTACAGTCGTGGTGGACCTTATCTTTTCATCTGTCTATCATTGTGCACACCAAGTTGAATGCAGTTTTTTCTCACTTGTTTGCGCGATCTCAATCTTCTGTTGCGTTTTTTTCAAATTCTTTGGTTTGAAGTATAGCAAAATACCAAACTTTCCCCTTCCTAGACTAGCCAATCAAACCCTCTGTCTTCAACTGCCAGGTACTTAGGCACTATTCTTGACCAAAAACTAAATTGGAAAACTAACATAGAGCAAAGAGTTAAAAAGGCATGCATAGCCTTATACGCTTTCAACAAAACTCTTGGCAAAAGCTGGGGACTTCGACCGAAGATAACACTTTGGATGTATACTGCTGTAATACGTCCAATTCTTACCTACGGCTCCTTAGTCTGGTGGCCAGCTTTAGCCAAAGTGTACAATATTACAAAACTAAACAAGGTACAAAGAACTGCATGTATAGGTGTCACTGGCGCCCTACGAACGACTGCCACAGATGCGCTTACAGTTATCTTGCACCTTCTACCTCCAGATCTACACGCAACGTTCATGGCCACATGTAGTGCACTTAGACTCAGAGAGTCAAACTGCTGGAATAGCAGAACTTATGGGCATGGTAACATCCTTAACTCACTACCACAACAGGCGATACTGAGTCATACTGACTACCTTATCCCAAAGCTAAATTCCAATAAAAACTATAGGGCATACTTTCCAATCAGAACTGAGTGGAAAAGCGATAGAGTCTTCCAAAACCGTGACATAGCCATCTTCACAAACGGTTCGAAGATGGACTCTGGAGTGGGCGCTGGAATCTTTTCCGAAGCCCTCAAGATATCAAAGTCACTCAAGCTACCAAGCTTTGCAAGCATTTTTCACGCAGAAGTGCTTGCAATATATGATGCGTGTCTTGAAATTAAAAACAAAACAGAACCAGCACAGCGGATAGCAATCTTTTCAGATAGTCAAGCTGCTATCAAGGCTCTAACATCCATAACCACAACGTCTAAACTAGTGGATTGCTGCTGCAAGGAATTATCCATTATAGGTGAACGGAGCCCGGTCTCTTTGATCTGGGTTCCCGGGCACACGGGTATAATAGGAAACGAAGCAGCACACGAGCTAGCCAGACAAGGATCCAAACTCGATAGTCTCGTTGTGGAACAAATCCAGGCTCCACTAGGCTTCGTAAAAAACAACATCTACAATCACTTCCTCAAGATCGCCAACGAAAGATGGACCAAGCTGGAAACATGTGTCCTATCCAGAAGCTTATGGCCCAACTACAACCAAAAGGAAACAAAAGACCTACTTAACAACAGTAGAAGAAATATATCCAGAATCACAGCGGTCTACACTGGACACTGGGCTGTTGGCAGGCATGCTGAAAGACTAGGCATACCATTTAACTCGCACTGCCGCAGCTGCCGGGTGGAAACTGAGCCAGAAACCCCCGAGCACTTTCTGTGCAAATGTCCGGCTCTAGCTAGAGTCAGACAACGCACTCTGGGCAAAGCCTTCTTCAACACCCCTAATAATCTCTCAGAAGCAAACATTCATAGTCTGCTAGCCTTCATAAATTCCACGAAGTGGTTTCAAAATTAGGCTAATTCTGAGTGAATACACACTCTTTTTCACCCCCATCTCACAAATTAGGTATCCCATAGGATGTGGTATCAAAACGGCGCTTTCATGGCGCTAATTGGGTGCGGATCTGTGCAGTTCGTGGTTATATCTTTTCCATCAATCATATCTTTTCCACAAACAGGACCATTCGATATAGTCCATGCATCTGCGTCGTAGAGCACGATAAGTATAATCAAGTCCCTATGTCGCATGTATGGTCCTGTCTGCGAATGAAGGATAAGTTAAGCGCGAAATTTGTAAACTGTATAAAGATTTTAAATATCAGCTTAAGTAAATTCTAATAATAAAGACTCCTGGTTCGAGAGGAGATGAAGAACGAACTTTCGGTTTAAAAACATCTTCTATGTAAAATAACTTGGTATTGATGACGTGGCGTCAGAGATGCAAGGCGGCAATTGCTCGGGCTAATACCCTTCATTTTTAATTTTCCTGATTTATTTTATTTATAAAACATAAACAAAATAAATTTATTTTTATTATTTTTTTTATTACAATGTAAGTAAATTATAATAATAATAAATAAAATTATCTTTTTGTATACAAAATGCATTTTGGCAAATTTGTGCGAAAGGATGTCACATAAATGGGATGCGTGCCAGTTCGAATCTTTTCGTTCCATAGTCATAACTAGAACAACGGTCATCGATAAATTCGCATTTTTTGGTGCCTTTTAATTAATATAATTTCGTCCAGTTCTGCGTTTTTAAGCAAAACCTCAATATTTTTTAGACCCGTACCGGCAAAACGTGCCCAGGCCAGGGTACTGGATACTAATTTTACACACGACTTTAAAAATGTCACGAATGGCATACATTTTGTTTGGGGGCCTTTTTCTCCGAAAGCTTGTGTGACCTTAGTAAGGCACCAATTAGCAGTCTACTTCGTTACATCAAAAGCTCTAAATGGTATACCACAAAGGGAGCAGTACATTTATTGGTTGGATTCAATGTTAAATCCATCATCAATCAAGATTTTTGAAAACCATTTAATGAGAAATCTCACTTCAACTGTTCTCAAACTAACGGAGGATTTTTAATTACCATTGGAGCATTGTCCACCGGATATGGTGTTGCCTGCAATTTATTCTGGAGCTGAATCTGATAAGATTAACACGTTTAACCACTCTACCCAGTGGCATATAACTTGAGAATTAGGCGAGGTACTATCGGTTTGCGAAGCACACAAGGAATGCTTTATCCTAAAAAGTCTATGATACAAAGCCCACATTATTGTCGATTAAATTTATAACAAGTGAACAAAAGACTCAATAATGAAGCTTCAATCGTTTGGACTCCAGAAATATCTTTAAAAACAATTCTTGAAAAATTTTGATTACGATCAGACTTCCAATACGACATTTTTAAATGATCCCATTTAACTTAACATTTTAGAGTTTTAGGCCTTTTGGAATTTATTTATTTCTGCTTTTATTATTTGAGAGTGCTACGAATATCCTCAAGTCTTAGACTTTAAAGACCAAAGAGAATTATAACTTTGATCTGAGTTGATAAAATTCTAGATATAGCTTACCTGATGGTTTCACATTCGCGTTGTTACCTCCATATCATTCAGGTGAATGTCCTAAATGCAAAACATGCGAGGATTAGATCATACACCACGAATAGCTTAAATAAAGCCATCAAGAGAATCTTTAAAAACTCTACTAAGTTCGCAAACTTACTGTAATCTCCTCTTCAGCTATTCTTTGAAAGAAAAAAAAGGAAAGTCCAAAATTTAGAAGTTTCGCCTTACCTCAAAATCTTCCCGTTACCGTATTTCTCACATTTTTTCACACTAAAACAGAAATCGATAGGCTTAGGAAAAATCAGAAATAAAAAGAAGAAACGAAAATGCCTCTCTTTAAGAATGACAACAAATAAGTTTAAGACTTTAAGTCTTAGTTTATTTGTAAGCATCCGCATCGTTACCAAAGCTGTATCTGTATGTACAACGGTAGTGATGATGTATTAAAGGAAAAGGTACACTTTGGTATTCCCGTCACGTTCTCATAGTGCACAGCATCGAAATGTGTTTGCGTCTATGAAACGCGGTACATTGGATGTGTATACGAGAATGTGTGTAACTTATATTTTCTTCTTCTTCTTGGTTTTTTCTTCTTTTATTTTTCGGTTTGTACTTTGAAGCTAAATCTCATTTTATTCAGAGCTCTCTACACAGCATAACAATACCACACCTGTACGCCCGTCGGAAGGTACTTCATTTGGTGGGGACTTAAGGTATTCCAGTTGAAAACTCTGAAATTCAAGAATAATCTTCACAAATATTTTATAAGTTTGAATTTTCACATAGAGTATACAAATTACCACAGTTCTATACGTGTACACATATATCTGTCCACATAAACGTAAAATAGAAGCAAGGATGCATATATAAACGAGTATATTTGCACATGAGACCAACTATCTGGAAGTGGGTGTAGTTACATTCTGCCAACTGGCTTACGGTGCAAAGTGCGTGAAAATCTTATTTATCACATCGATTTGGTTGGTCATGGTTCTTTTGTTTTGTGTTGTTTACTGTACAGATTTTCGCATTCCAAACAGACGAATTGAAACCCCGGGAAAACTGGTCCATTTTGATTGAAACCACACATGAAAATGACATTCAATGTTGTGCCGCTTTGTGAAGCCGGTGATGGAACAGATACTTTAACAAACGGTAACACAGAAGCGACTAAATTTCGTGCAACACTCCACTAATGACACCGACATCATATAGCGTTTCCGGCAAGCTGCGACTGAAGATTAGATCGACGAACGAGCCAATGGCACAAGAATGAAACACACGTCGCTGCAAAAAATTATCCATTAGCAAGGTGAGGGAAGCTGCAACCTAGAGTTTTGTGGTTCAAATATCTCGGAGCAAACATCAAATTCACAAACTGCACTCTGGTTGAAGTCCGACGGCAAATGCTGCTATTTCAAATTCTAGAAATAATGACTAGCAAAGCTCCTAAATAGCGGAAAGGTGGGTCATATTTTTTTTTATTTCGCTCAGATGCGACTTAGTTTCTACAGCGAGAACTCGCCTTGTGTATGCTGCTATTTTCTTAGAGGGTGTATACAAAGCACTGGGCAATATGCTTATGTTCTCTCCGAATAAAGGTTCCTTCTCGGTGTACAAGAGACGTGGATCTTGACTGGAGAGTGGTAGTAGCTCCAGCTCAGACTAGAATTCCTCGGGCTGACAAGGAAATAGAATGAGAATAATCTGCAGAAACAATTGAGAGCTCATAACTCTAGTTAACAAGGTTATCTACCAAATTATCTTTAAGCGTTACTTAATAAAAATCTACAGTAGTACCCTATCAACGATCAACACATCACAAATACCTTTCCAAAAATCAATCGGACGCAATACGTAGAATAGCGAAGCTGACCACCTAGAACTGCTTTAATTTATTTTGTTATCAGATGAAATTTAAAGCCAAACAGACACAGAAACGAAATGGAGTATTTGTAAGCAATAGGTGTACACATAATCGAACAAAGGTTACTTTCTTAGAAAAAAAGAGGGCGCCGTGACGTAGTGGGTTGGTGCGTCGACTCCTACGCCAGAGGTCTAAGGTTCGAATCTCGAAAAAAACACCTAACATTTTTTCACGCCTCCACCTCTTTTTCTTTCGAGTCAGTTACAATGCTCAAGGAGTATAACATTCGATTTCTGAGCGTTACGCTCGAAATTTTCCTTGAGGAGATAATAATAGTAATAATAATAATGGCGACGCTACAGTCCGTGATGGACCTGGGCCTAGCTTCTCAGCAACCACTCGTGTTGTGCGTATTATTGTTCTCTCACGAGTGGAGGGGACTTACAGTTTAATGCTGACTCCGAACGGCGAGATTGATAAGCTTTTTCTGGACAGTTTACTCTTTGAGCATTGTCAGAGAATCGAAAGAAGTGGAGCCGTGTAAAATTTTAGGTGTTTTTTCGAAATTCAAACCTTCGACCTCGAGCGTAGGAGGCGAAGCATCTACCCACTACGCCACGGCGCCCACCTTACCGCATCTATTATTAGTCACAGATGTTCAGATAGTTAATTCAGTTCGCAAATTTAAACAAAAGAGATCACAAAATGCGGTGAGACTAGAAATAACATACTGTCACCGTTGAAGTTTAATCCTATAGCATCAGTTTTTGAGAAGATCGACCTTTAGCAACTCTCTGGCGAAAGAAGAATTTTATCCGCTGGTGATTAGGTTTAATACTTACCACCATATTCTACAATTTGCCAATATCGGCTAACGAATGGTACAACTTTAAGAAATATTTAGCCCATCTACAATAAATCCCATACCTGCTAAACGAAACTAAAAAGGACGTCATTAGAACGGTTGTTAACAAGTCACTTATCATTGGCTGGCCAATTGGAGACAAAGCGACTAAGCTTGGCATACGAGTATTGCTCAGTACGCATCGATAGAAATTAGAAGAAAATTTCTATCAAATTTCTTTGCATATAAAGATAAAGGAGATCTAGTTGCTGCTCCTTTTTAGTTCTCTTTTTTGGTAGTCTAGTAGAATCAAGTAGCATCAATTCATCTTTACCAGGGACGAACCATGAACTTTTGGATTAGGTTGGATTAGGTCGAGTTAGGGGTGGTGGCTGAGCCTCATATAGACCAATTTTTGTCAATAGTGTTACCACTTACAGAGTTAACCTAATTGTTGACCTAATAGCCTTTATTGAGACAGAAGGATTTAGAGGTTACTGCAAATTTGATGCGAAGATGTGGCTTCACGCAAGCCATATCGTTTAGCGATTTGAAGAAAAGCTATCCTCATGTTTTTTGTCTAGTTTTGGCCAGAGCAGGAAAAGAGCAGAGGAAGTGTTCCAGTATTTCACTGACCACTGAATCTTTACAGTTCCTACACGTGTCCGTAGAGACTAGGCCAAATTTACGAGCATGGTAGCTCAACAGACATTGGCCTATAACGATACCAACCAGTATGCTGCAGAGCACTCTGGGTAACGAGTTTAAGTGTTTGGTTTTGCTGATGTCGTAGTCTGGCCAGAAGATTTTAGTTATATGGGAAGTGTTGCGCCTGTTCAATATACTGCTAGCCACTTTGTATGACTCGGTATAAATTTCGGTGAAAAACAACCGAATTAGCGCTGCAATATTGATAGATTCTGTAGGACTCCTTGTTCGTCATCAGTTTCGTTTCCTGGAATTTCTCCATGTCCAGGAACCCCATATAGAGAGACTATGTTGTTTAGACAAAGTATCTGCAGCAAGTTGTAGCAGTTGTACACGGTTTTAGATTTTATAGTTTTGCTTTGAAGAACTTTGAGTTCGGCCTGGCTGTCCACATAAATATTGATATGAGAAGATTCAGATTTATTAAATAGGCTTTCTGCTGCTTTTTTTATAGCAACGAGCTCGGCTTGAAAAATGCTGCAACTATCATGCAATTTGTAGAAAATTTTGTGGTTGAGCAAGGCGTTATAGGCTCTTAGAGCCATCAGAATAAATGTTGATGCTATTTTCTGAATCAGCACTGCGTACTTTCCTGTACTTTCTTGTTGGAATGATGATCCAAATCTACGATCAAGTGGCGGACTTGTGGTAATCTGTATTGATATTGGAAATATGTTACTATGCCCAAAGGATCTAAACTTAAAACTATTTGCCTCTTTAAGTCTCAGTGCCGTCTTGCTTTTGACGAACAGGACGATTGGGGTAAGTGTAAGATCATGTTTAGTGAAGCAGGTAATGTTGTTTTGAGTGTCCCTGCAGTTCCTAAGCGTATTAGGCATTGGAGTCTTTGCAGCTGTGCCAGTATACATTTTTGTTAAGGGCTTCCCACCATACCACGACCCCATACAGTAAGATTGGTCTTACTATAGAGGTGTAGATCCACAGGATATACTTTTGGTTGTAGACCTCACTTTGATCCGAACATTTGGATTGGTAGAACATTTCACTAACCACGTTATGTAATAAAATAGTTTTGCAACATTCGATCGGTTTTGAGAAGCTTTTTCTAGACAGTTATACTCTTTGAGCATCGTCAGTCACTCGAAAGAGGTGGAGCCGTGAACAAATTTTAGGTGTTTTTTCGAGATTCGAAACTTAAGCGTACGAGTCAACGCACCTACCCACTACGCAACGGCGCCCATATATAAAGGGTGGTCCAACGAAAACGCACGATGATAATTGTAAATAAAAGAAAAAATGTTCATAGAATTAATATTTACTATTTTTTATTATGATAGAAGGATCTATGACAATTATGTGTGAAACAAAATATCGTCCAAATTCTCGCCACGGCTTCGGTGGGATACCTCTATCCGATGGTCCATATTTTCAATGACTCTGAGACATAACTGAGGTTCAATGTCGTTAATGTGCCGAATTATCTCATCCTTTAGCTCTTGAATTCTTCTTGACTTACGTACACTTTTTCTTTTAAATATCACTAAAGAAAAAGTCAAACGGTGTCAAATCACATGATCGTTGGCCAATTAACATCGCCACGACGTGAGATAACACGGCCATTGAATTTCTCGCGCAAAAGAGCCATTGTTTCGTTGGCTGTGTGTCAAGTGACACCATCCTGTTGGAAGCACATGTCGTCCAGGTCCATATCCCCAATTTGTGGCTACAAAAATTGCGTTATCATCTCGCGATAGCGAACACCACTCACGGTAACTGCTTGACGGCTCTTCTGTCACACTATCGCCAATAAAAGCAATATTTTCCGCAGAACGAACTGGGCGAGCATGCACAAGTGTTTTCACATTTCCTACTGACCCGGTTTGCTGAAATTTGCGCACAATTCTACCGATTGCGGACACATTTGGTCGATCATGCTGACCAAATAAATCACGAAGTGCACGAAATGCATTTTCGTAAAAGGCTTCAACAATCTTAACGCGCTGCTCAATTGTGTACCTCTCCATGGTTGAATTTATCAAACACAGAAACAAAGAAATGTCAAATGAAGTTGGGCAAAAAAACTTGACGTTAAGGTGTGACTCACAATTAACATTGTGCATTATGGTTGGACCACCATATATTTTTTGTATTTATAATAATAATAATAATAATAATGGCGGCGCTACAGTCGTGTTGTGCGTGCTATTGTTCTCGCACGAGTGGAGGGGACCTACAGTTTAAAACCGACTCCGAACGGCGAGATTGAAAAGCTTTTTCTAGACACTTATACTCTTTGAGCATTGTCAGTGGCTCGAAAGAGGTGGAGCCGTGAACAAAGTTTTAGGTGATTTTTCGGGAGTCGACGCACCTACGCACTACGCCACGGCGCCCACATATACATATGCATTTACATGTTAATGTTAATTTGATTTAGTTTTATTATTATATTCAATTAATTTAAAATAAAATACATGTTTATTTTAAAACATCGATTTTGGTAATGATCCGCATACACAATTGGGTCTCATTCCACATCATTTCCAATAATTTCGCAACACTTCTGCAATAAAAGCCCCATATCTTCTCGGATTTTTTACTTAGTAGGCCTATAACCCACGTAGGGTCTGAGCCTGATGAATCGCTGCCTTCCATCGTTGACGGGATTTTTTACAAACTAAAAAGTGTTCGAACTCGAATACCTCTATGATTCCGAAAAACTTCAAAGAAAGAGCTGTGAACAGGTCAATTTAGACCATCAAGAGATCCTGTATAAATGTTACGATATAAGTACTGTGAGTGTCAGAAAGTTTTGAGTCTGAGCTCCAGTAGAGATACAAAAAAAAACCTCAAAAAAAAATCTGCTGCACGAGCAGGAAATACGACGGATTATTTGTAAGAAAGATTACTGTACAATTACTGCACGCAATTCAGAAGCATAGAAATTGTAGGTGTTACTACGTTAATTCCGGTTGCTTTAATGTCTTTCAGAAAAAAGAGAGGATCTTCCTATAGGTTGATAACTACTTACAATAATAAGTGTGTCCGATTTTTTGAAAGTTTAAATCTATTATGTAAATATGCTCGATGTTCCTGCTTGATTTGTGGTTAATGTCTTATTGAACTGTACAAGGAGATGATAGAATAAACAATGTTTACGTGAAAATAAGACTGATACTGAAAACATGTGAAACATGAATAATCAATTGATTTAATGACATTCAATATTTTTTTGCCCAAGATTTATAAATGTCTTCTGTGCAAGTTTCAATTCATTTTTAAATAAAGAAAACTTTAAATCAAGAAACAACCTGAAATACGAGATTTATTGATTTCTCTACTAAGTAATTGGATATCATGTCTATTTTATTAAAATTTATTGTATATGCTCATTTACTATGTAAATAAACATGCACCACCAATCAAATCAATCAACTACTAATTTCCTTCACTTAACGTTACTAAATGTTGAACAATTTGTTAATCGAATGTACACGCATATGAACGAACATACACATTTTATGAATACCTTGAGTGGAGGCGTATGACCCTTTGAAACTCGATACAAAATAAAATGTGTAAAAGTGGCTATTTGTTCTCATTGACCTTGCTAGATGTTATTTACGTATCCGCAAAGGTTACGAATAGGAACGAGGACACGGAATGAGGAATTTAACTGATTCACTTTAAGGTTAATTTTTATTGCTATTTGTGTTGAAACAATGTTTTTCTGGGAGTGTTGCAATACTTTATTTAACATTATTTGCTTGCGAATATTTGCTCGTAAATTTAGCTTTAGTTGGTAGAATTTGGAAACGTTTTGTTTCACATTCTCAAGATTCTGAATTTTATGAAATTATCATCTTAATCATTTAATTAATTTATTATTATTTAAAGTGGGTTTGTGCGTCGACCCATACGCACTAGATTTTCGAGTCTAGGCTCTAGAGATGTGACGGATATCCGGTAAGTATTCGGTATCCGGCCTGTCCGGCTTCTTTTATAATATCCGGCCGGAGCCGAATAGTCTTTTGATATTCGATCGAATACCGGATAGTCATTTTTTCCAGTAAAAAACAGCAAAATAAAAAAACAAATTAATATTGGAAGTTTACTAAAGCCAAATTATGGTGACTTCCGAAAAGAGTCTCTCACTGTATTCTCTGCTATATGGAGATGAAAAATAAGTTTTGGCAAATTTGGGCAAAATTGGCTACTGTCTTCCATTTACAGACTACCAAGCCCAGGGGTCACAAAATAAACTGTTTTGAGATATAAGTCAAGCTTGTTGGCGGGAATTTGGTTTTTTTTTTGCAGAAAACAGATTGGCTTGCTCTCCGGAACCTCATAAAAAATTTCTCTAAAACTTTACTGTGTAGAAAGTAAGAATATCTTTTGGAGGAAAAGGAAAAAAACATGTTTAAGTTGATTTTACTTGTACTGGTCTGATTTGAGTATCAGAGCACCAAACTATTATACTTTTAATTTGGGCAGATATCTGGCCGCCGAATATTTGGCTATCCGGACTAGCTGCAGGCCGAATATTCGGTATCCGGTATCCGGCCAAACCACTATTCGGTATAAATCTACTAGGTTCAAATTCAAGTTCAGACAATTTTCAAAAAAAAAAATTTCACGGCTCCCCTTTTAAGACACTACTGACAATGCTCAAAGAGTATACCTGTCTAGAAAAATCTCAATCGGAGTCGGCCCCTACTCGTGAGAGAACAATAGCACGCACAATACGAGTGGTTGCTGAGAAGCAAGGCCCTGTATCCCCGCCCTTGTTATTATTTTTTAAAGCTGACTTTTGGTTGAAAAATTTTAACCATGTCGTTTTCAAAAATAAATCTCATAGAGGTGAGTCTGAAGCAGCGTTGCTAGATTTTTTTTCGGGCAAAGCCAGATTTCGAAACCTTTTGATTAAAAAAGCGGTAGTAGTCAGTAGTTTTTTATTACTTATCCTTTTATTTGAATTTCAAGTTGAAGTTGAAAATGATGAAAGACATGGAAAAAATTGTGTTTATGTGTGCAGATGCAGAGTGTCCGTACTAACTCGATATATTCTGAGGGTGATGTATGGAATGAATACCGAATGAATTTTGAAAATATTTGAAAGATAGAAATTAACAAATGTATTGAAAGCGGGACTGTGCCTGTCTTGGCTTAAAATTGGGACGTCTGGCAACGCTGGTCTGAAGGCCTATGTCTTGACTATGGATTTCCTGTAGTAGAATCTCAAAAATGATGATGAAAAAATACAAAACAAGTCCCGTTAATATTTCCGAATGTTTTATCTGTCCAAGCATTAAAATTTTGTTAAAGAAGAAGGTATGACCCTACATAAAAACATTGCGTATATTAAAATAAGGACTAATTTCACTTTTGAAAACAAGAAGATAAAAAAGTGGTAAAATACAGACTTATTTGGACGTTCCTTATAAAAACTGCACTACTGTAGATTGTCACGCAGAAGAAAGGAAAAAGATGGGAAAACCGTTTATTTTTTCGAGCTGTTCGTGTTATAGAACGGTTCTTGTTTTCGAGACTCTACTGTGTGTTGTATGAAAATAACTATTGAATAAAGATACAGCGGTGTCCTTCATAAAATGTTTTGTGGATCATCAAAGAAGTGTGTTGTCTTGATGAAGTAGTTTTCCTTCTATTACCAGGCATAATCCCTCGACTTGTTCACAGTAAAGTTGAGAGTGCACAGTCGAACCACAAGGAAGCATCACATGGTGGACGATTTCCTACCAGAAATACCCTCAATACACATTATCGTAAAGGTACCATTTTTCATCAGCACTTATGACAGAAATGGATCGTTTTTAACTAATGCCTATAATAATTTTGGAGTGGACTTATAAGGAACCCATACATCCAGCTTCTTACTTATCTTCTTTTCTTATCCGTCTTGCTTGTTGAGGATCTAATCTTAGATTTTTGGTTGATAGGAAAATCAGGAAGTTTATTGTTGACATCGAAAATGTCTGTGGAATCTGATAAAATGCCTTCCCCGTTAAGAATAATGTACGCATGGTGAGTATCTGTAAATCAGCATGCAAGTAAGTACCTAGTAAGCAATTTTTAAAAGAAATGATTAGGTACTAAGTTTCTGTTGTAGATGACTGGATGGCGCAGTTGGTTAAGTGTCTGATCCAAGTTAGAGAGGTCCCAGGTTCGAATCCCAGTGAAATCGAATCTGGTTCAGTCACCATTTGCTGTTGGGATCAAATTATCGGCACTGGAGTAGGTTGCTACTTGGCAGTACAATGTGCCAGTTTTGAGTCTGAGTGCTCCAGTAGTGTTTCAAAAAATCCTCTGAAAAAAAAGTTTTTGTTGTAATATTTTTGTAATAATAAAAATTAAAAAAATAAAAAATTAATTTATCATATCTTTGTTATGATAGGTCGAAAGACTTTAGAAATGAGACTTAGATTAGCTTGGAGAGGAGGGCCAGTAAGCTAGAAATTAAAATGTAATCATTCACTACTAACTAGTTTTTGTCTCTATAAAAATTAATAATTTAATTAAAAATTAAAAAAAAGCTGAAAGTATTTCTAAATTGTTTCTCAATTTTTAAGTGTCGTCTTAGGATTTTCAAACAAGCATCCATTGTTGTCGATTGTTCAGTCGTTCTTTGAGAAATTTAGACTTAACCCAATCTAAAGTCAAAACCCAACTTATTCCTCATTTGCTGAGAATTTAGCAGGACTGCAGAGCTGACTCTTGGCACTTTGGAAATAAACATTTTACAACGTTAATCTACCAGTAAGACGAATGGAGGCGGAGACAGAACCGCGAACTCCACTAGCTGGTCAAGGAGTCCGACTAAACTGGGTCGGCCACATCAAGCGAATGAACACCAATGCTCCACCCAAGAAGGTCTTCGAATTCGAGCCTCCTGGTTCGAGAAGACCGAACCTCCGCTATAAAGACCAAGTGATCTTGGATGTAAGGCAACTTAGTCTTGCTGACGGGAAACAGCGTACCCCGGACTGTTAGCAGCATGAGCTACTGCTCAGAACCTCCACTCGCTGGCCTGTGAATTATATATGCAAACGAACCTGTCATAGAAGTTATACTCACTAATAACGCTCAGGTTTCTGATGGTTATCAGATCCAAAGAAATCTATCAAAAATTACAAATTATAATCATAAATACACTTAATGCTTCACAATCACCAAGGAGTTCTGAGATTTCCTAAAAGAGTCTCACAACCCACAACTGCAATGTGCGTTCTCATAATAATCCCACAATTGAAGACATTTTTTGAATTCTAATGGAAAACTATTTTTGATCGTTTCAGTACCAGACAAGCGTATGTGTACCAGTTCACAATGGCCTATGATGAGTCCTAATAAGAATACCTTTACCAACCACACGGTATGCATCCGAAACGAAGACGACGGAAAATCATCGGAAAATGGGTCTAAGGCCTACATATGCAAATCCAAATGCGAGTACAACTCACCAATCATCCGTTGAATTCTGATCAATAAGAGGAACACATTCAACCCGAGAATCAAACACACCCATCTTCAGCAGTTCAGCGGTGCCTACCTGTTTCATCGCCAATAAACTTAGTATGGGCGAAGTGAAATCAATTTTAATTTCCTTTTTACGATTATTCACACACAAGCATAAATACGTACGTAGGCGATTGTATGTGTTTATCCCTTTTCTTCTAATTTTAAATTTTACGCAGCGGCAATTCCAGGAAACTTATCACATAATATACCAACAGTCTGCGTATACTCTCGTACAGTGTTCAGGTACTCTGTACGTAGTACCCACCCAGATCCACCTCCGCACAGCTGCTTCCATGCTACGTTACCTTCCATCCATGGGCATTATTAGTATTTCTGAAAACGTCTCCTCCTCGAACAGCATTCCAGACTCGTATAGAATACTTAAGTATCCACTTCTATGGCTCTCAGACGCCATTTTGCTTTCGAACGCGAAGACTACGAAAGAGAGAGAGAGAAAGAGGGGGGAAAAAACAAACGCAAGAACAACAACAACAACAGCAAATTATTTATTTTGAGAAAAGATTAATTTTTTGTTGCTTATGCTGCGATGGCATAAGCATTAGCCGTCCATTAACAATTGATGGCTAACTGTTCAAGGTGCGTACGGATACATGACTCTAATGCACAATGCGGGTGGTTCACCTGAGGAAAGATGAAGAGGTTCAATAACAAGTGGTTTCGGAGCTTCCATACATTCGAGTGTGTACGAGCGCCACATGCATGCGCCAAGTGCCGATGGCGTCCCCCTAAGCAAAAGGTCAAAGAAATGATAATAGTTCCCTTGAATAATAAAGGCGAATCACATAAAACAGCGCATAAAAGCCGACAAGGAGTCGAACGGGTCAGAGAGTTCGTCCCATTTTGGGGTGGAGAAGGTCGAGTTGGGAATTCGATCGATCATAAAAATGCCATCGCACTTTCGCATGCCTAAGATGGCGAGGCATACGGGTCAGTGGACTCGGCACGACCACTGCTCCCACAGTGCGGGTCCATAAATAATAGCTGAAGGACGAAGGACGAATCATGTTTACTGCTGTTGCTGCTGCCACTGGTCCTGCTGCTGTGATGATGATGTGGTTCCTTAATATTCATTCGAATCTTTCTTGTTTTCAGTTCGGAGCTCTGTCAAGATGCATTCCTCACTCTTCAACGCCTCTGGGGACAGGTTTTATTGCCCCTGGTCATTTCGAGGGTCGAAGCAATTGCTGCTGAGTGGACAAATTGACGAGAGAAGGAAAAATGTCATTAGATGAGATGAGTAGGTAAAATGCTGGCCTGTGAGAATTCCCCGGGGGTGCTGCAAGTGACAGGGATGGCTATAATTATTTTTTCCACTTCTTCTTAGGGGATACGGTCATATAAAAGCTTTCAAATAGCACACACACACACGCAGTCGAGAAAATGTCAAAACGCGTGAAACTTTCACTATGCGTCCGTCCAGCACATGGTGGCGATGGCGAGCGAGAACTCGCATACCCCGCCTCGTTATGACAGCTGGAAGCTGATTTCAATAAAAATCACGCAAATCGCGGCTAATTGAAGTCGCCGCCAGATTAGCTCGATTAGGCTCATTAATATGCCGAGAATAGTTTCGGATCTATATCAGCGAGGCATAAAGAGAGAAACTCTTAAAATGTAAATGATGAACAGTTATTTTGAAATTATACGCTCTGTGGCTTTTTATGCTTTGGGTAATTGAGCTGGAAATTTATTTTCGGTAATTTAGTTGCTAAATCGTTTTACGTACGCAACGTGTACACATTGAGTCTGCTGCGAGGCTGTTTGATGTGAGAGATGACATTTACTGCTGGCTCCGATTACGCAAGAAAACAAATTGAAATGGAGCACTATGTGGAATACAATACCAAATAGTTGGCTCCATCTGTGTACTTTCTGTTCGCATGAATATGGAAATTCAATGTTGTATACGCATGCAAGAATTGCTGAGAAGGTATGGCTTAGAAGTATTTTTTCGCTTGTATGGACGCGAGAAATGTATTGTATGAGTGTTGATATTTGCGAGGGAATTTTAATTGGCAGCGGTGTAAAAGCGGCACATAAAACCTTAAAAATTGACTATAAACATGTGAAATTGAACGGAAATTCGAGGAATTCTCGACAAAAGCAAAGCATAAAAGCACTTCCACCAGGACTTTATTTTGGAATTACTTTTGAATTTCATTTGACGATTTTGGAAGCTCACTAATGTTGGAATTTATCAAAGTCAAGCAAAACAGACAGTGGAAATTGCATTTCGTGAGCAAATGTCTTAATTTAAAGAATGGAGAGATATAGGAAATTGGTTGATTTCAATTTTATCTAACTCAAATTTTTAAATAAACTCAAACAAATTAGTTACTAGGTAATACTACTCAAGGTAATACTGTAGATATTAATTGCTTAAATCTACCTTTAAGCTAGGACGGAAAAGTTACCCTTAAATCAGAAGCCACATAACGATTACTGCAAAGATATCCAGCATTTCCTAACCGCTTGTACAATCTCTCACGAACTTCGTAGACTTGTTAAAGAGTTGCCTGACGCGTTAAGCCGTGAAACAAATTTGAGACTGAGGAAATTCGGAATTATTCTACTCAGGGTGGGCCAAATACAAGTTTCTTTTTAAAAATACAATAAAATTAACAACATTATATTTTTTCCATGAATTATGACTTCATTAGTAAGAACAAACATTCCCATTAAATATGAAATACAACGTTGTTCAAGTGGATGTCTCGGCTGGCTTCGCAGTAGCGCATTCTGTAACCCCAATTTTCAAAGACCTTGTTGATGGCTTCGGGGTGTGGCTCATGGTTTGCATGGATGATATTGGCCTTAAGTGCTTGTCAAATTGATATCACCAACACGGCTGATAACACGATTTGGGAGTTTGGTGCGCAAAAGATCGACTGTGACATACTATGGCGCACCATCCTGCATGAAACAGAGGTCGTCTAAATCCATGTATTCTTCATTTTAACGTGTGAACTCCACTTTAATTTCGCGTCAAGCGTCATGCCCACGTACATATTCAGCCTCATTTGCAAAAGGTATTTGGGTCGAGTTTAGGAAAACTGGCAAGTGATTAATTTTCCTATACAGTCAAACTGCTTTATAACGAACTTCCTCAAAGCGTAATTCTCTCTATACCGAATTTGATTTTGATCCCCTTCCCCATCAAAAACATCCCATATGCATTAGGTTCTTTCTAACGAAATTCTCTTTATAAGGAACTAATTTTTTCGCCCAAAATCAAAAAAAAAATGCTTCCTTATAACGAAAATACAAATTTGAAAACAAAGCTTGCTACGATTTTTATTCTAAATTTTTAAAGGGAACTCCCCCTTTTGGCAAGAATTTTCAAGTGAATATAGGTATGAAAAAGTGTGCCTGTGCAGTAGAAATCTTATAGTACGTTTACACCGCACCCAAATTCAACATTTCAAGAAAAAAATTTCGAAATCCAATTTTGCGTTTCCACTGCAACTTCAGCATTTAAAATGACAGCTAGTGTCAGAATTTCTTATTGGATATTTTTTCCTGATTGGAGATCGGAAAAGGTTGAACCATTTAGCTTGTTATATTAATTTAAAGATGAATTTAAATGCTAATTCAGACATTTATATTTTTCATTTTTATTGCAATGATCACTTGAAATGATTTATTGTTTTGTTGACAGCTGTTTTTTTGTTTATGTCAGCAGGCTGAAATGTAATTCTATGACGTGCTGAATAGTGCTGAATTTGTATAGACGATTGTTCGATTTGACGAACTTACAAATGCAGCGACGAAATTCTGCATTTCGCTGGAATGCAACATTCCAGCATGCAGGAAATGTATGGCGAAATGCAATATATTTGGGTTGAAATGCAGAAACTAGCCGAAATGTTGAATTTGGGTGCGGTGTAAACGTATTATTACGCATTCCATTTCAAGTGAAACGTTTACACAAAAATGTCGAAGTGCAAGGCTATTTCACTTTCTGAGAAATTGTCAATTATTGAAGAAGTTAAAAGGGCAGAAAAGAAAAAAGATGTTGTCAAGAAATTTGGTGTTTCTAATTGTAGACAATGATTTAGTACATTGTCATTGTTGTACATTGTTAAAGAGTGAGGTACAAATCTTAAAGTTTTCCGAAGCAAGTTCAAACAGAACCCAAAAAAATAAAGTTTCTTTACAATTAGCTCTTTTTTGTACCAAGCTTCCTTGAAAATATAAAGGAACACTGACAATGTAAATTTTTTTTTGTTCCCTTGAAGGTTCGTTGTAAAGAAGTTTGACTGTAAGTGAAATTCACATGGACAGATTTCGTTTCGTTGAGAGCGATCTGCTAGTCTCTCTTCCATTCGCCTACTTTATTAAGAGCCATTTGCAGTTTTGTAGTAGACTCTTCAATAGTTTCACCTATTGCTGGAAAGGCTGCATCATCCGCAAACGTTTCTAGGGTAGTGTCGTTTTCTTTAGGTCGTGAGTGTATAAAAGATAGAGAAGCGTTTTAGGTTTTTGATTGGGTTTAATTCATTTTTTTTTCTTTTTCGTTTGATATTAACGACTTAGTAAGTCTAGCACAACTCATTTCATTTCAGACCTTATTTGCCATAATTTCTTTTTTTTTTTTCGAACACATTTAATCTCGATTTGCAAATAATTAATCTATTTTCAATTTAGTTTTACTAAAAACTGCAATTTCCGACGTAAGACCTTTTTGCCAAACGTCAAAGAATTTTGAGGGTGATATAAATTATTCGACTTTGTTGCTAAGGTCATTTAGAAAATAATGCAGAGTAGAAATCGATTTAATTAACAGGAGTGATGATCATTGTCATATAGACTGGGCCAAAGCCATCTAGAAAAATTTAATTGGAATTCGTGTATCGATTGTGCACTAAAGTTTCATTGATTTAAGCACATTCTTAAAACAACAACAACATTAAGTGGAACTGACTTTATGAAGATATAATAATTTTCAAATTCTGCTAACAAATCTAGTTTTCAATTATTAATAATAGTAATAATAATAAAATAGTTAATATTCCTTCATTAAGCTGATAAGCATTTCTACAAATACAGGGTGAGCCATCTAGTGTTTTTTTTTTAAATAATAGGTTATTTTAACAGCTGTTTCCCGCTCGAAATCTTGAAAATGTATTTCCAAAGGTAGTGCTGTCTGGTCCAAACAGTGCGTTTTTGGAAAATAAGTTTTGGCCAAAATGAAGCACCCACCACGACTGCTGTACGCAATTTTGTGCAAAAAGTTCGTGAGACTGGTATGCTAGTGGACAACACTCATGGTCCCCATCGTCATACGGTGCGCACAGCTGAGAATGTGGCTGCTGTGGCCGAGAGTGTGAGACCCAATTCACGAACATCAACTCGCCATCGATATCAACAGCTTGACATTTCACGCCTGATTACTAGTCTGAGGAGAATTCTGCACAAAGATCTCGGTTTATTCGCTTACAAGGTCCAATTGACTCAGCAATTGAAGGCGCGCGACCATCCGCTTCGTTATCGCTTCGCAGTGTGGGCCTTGTAATGGGAACATGCCCTAAGATAACAACAAGTTTACGTCTACCAACGTCATCAACCAGAAATCACTTCAACAAGAAATGTCACTTCAACAAGAAATGTCATCAAAACATCTCGCACGTTGTTCACTTTGGCACGAGACCAGTCGAGTTAACCTTACTTATTTTTATTTTGTGAATTATAATAATAATAATGGCGGCGCTACAGTCCGGGGTGGACCTGGGCCTAGCTTCTCAGCATTTTATTTTGTGAATTAAATGAATTAATTAGAACACTTGTTAAAGTTTAAAAAAAGTACAATTATTTGAAAATCAAAAAGGAACATTTACAGGCCTTAGAGCACTTTAAATTGGACAACGATTTTGGTCGAAAAATCATCTCTTCTGACGAGACGCATTTTAGTCTCGGCGGCTACGTTAACAAACAAAATTGCCGCATCTGGGGCTCGGAAGCCAAAACCCCTACGTTATTGTCGAGAAGTCAATGCATAAACAGAAAGTTACAGTTTGGTGCGGATTGTGGAGTGGTGGCATCATTGGACCATTTTTCTTCGAAAATGAGGATGGGAACAACGTTTCGGTCACTTTTTTTCACTGAAATTGAAGTCATCTATTTAGACGACATCTGGTTCATGCAGGATGGCGCGCCATGCCGTGTCACAATCGATCTTTTGCGCACCAAATTGCCAAATCGTGTTAGCAGCCGTCTTGGCGATGTCAATCGACCGCCTCGGATTGACCTCTTTGTGCCGTGAAGGTTGCGGTGACAGAATGCGCTAATACGAAGTTAGCCGAGACAGCCACTTGAACGACGTTGTTCTTACTAATAAAGCCATAATGCATGGAAAATATTTAATGTTGTTCATTTTATTGCATTTTTTAAAGAGAAACTTGTATTTGGCCCTAACTGTATATATACAATAATCGTTAGGACTTTCTTATATGGTGGCGAGCATTGAAAAGTAAAGGAAGGCTGGAAAAATGACTTAGTCTGTGAACCTGCCATTATGGAGATATAGAAGAATGGATCCAAGACAAGAGGGAACAGGCCTAGAAGTCTTCGCAGCAATGCCGGAGATATCTCTGTCCTTTCCATTGAAGAGTGTTCTAGACAGAAGTCAAAGCTATGCAAGAAACTACTCGATTAATCTCAATGAGTCCGGTAGACGAGGAATCTATTGCTATGAATATAGACAATCAGACGACCATTAAGGTTCTGGACACTCCGTCAATTAAATTCGAGATGATAAAATTTTGCCTATCATTATAGGGTCATATGCTGGGTCCCTATACTATGTAGTATTCCAGGCAGCGAGAAACCAAGGAGTTAGCCAGAATGTAGGCGGGCATGTCACCGGCAACAAATCAGCATACCACTTAATACAGCTGATGAACTCCTTTCTACTTGTAGATGGTATCGAAACCACAAATGAAAGATGCCTGAAAATGGATTTTTATATGCAAATTTGGCATATACTAAGTCCGAAAAGTACAAAAATACTCCCAGCAACAAGAGATGAATTGATAAGTTTAAACTTTATACCCCACCGCCCAGAACTTCCTCTTTTGTGTTACCTTTGCAACACCCAGGAACGAGAGGCTCTCGCTTGAAGAAGCAATAGGCATCCTAAACGGTAACCGAGGCTGGGATCTATTGCACAAGTGTTCAACAAACGCACTTCGCTATAGAGGATGTATTATGGAGGAGAACTTTTAAACACATATATTTTAAATGTCAATCTGGTAGACGGCCCTAAGCCAAACCATATAGAATAAGAACTACTTATTGTAAAAATACATTCTTTTTTTGTGAAATAAATAGTCAACTAAACTAATTAACTAACTACTCCCAGCAATAAATAGGAAAGTAATCAGTAGTGCCGTGGACATAATAACCGGTGCCTCAAGCACACATGCAAGAAGGGCTCTCTTCAATGACTTCTGCAAAGGATGCAAGTATGAGGAGAAAAACTACCCTACACTGTACATCTCTGCAACAATTAGAAAAGGAACGCTTTGAAAATATCGATTCAGCGGCCTGGAAGAATTCTCGAACAATGAGATCCAAGATATGATTAAGTTCCTAAAAATAACAAATTAGCTGTAACACAGAAGGTTAACACAGTGGAACACCAGGAGCACGAATAGAAACTCTTAGGTATGAATTTAGCGCACAAGGAACTGGTATCTTAACCACCGGTTAGTGACAGTAAAGTGGACCCATTTAGGGTCTAAGTCACGCCATGTGCGGTTGCCACTGGCGGTAGCCACTCTAATGAAACTCAACCTTTCTTCTATAATTTTTGGCAGTGTGTTCCGGAGTTTTTTATTCGATCCTTCAATTCTTTCGACTAATGCATAGTTAACCTTCTTTTGGACTTGAATCGTTGAATATTTTTTGCAGATTTTTTTAAATCCAAGCAAAGTGTGTTGATGTTATTATTCCAAATAAAATGGCAAATATCCCCTAAAAAACTCATTCTTTCATTCATTCAATCAAACTTTTCCTTAAGACTAAGTCATTTTATTGAATATCTGCCTCCATCGCTTTTTCGTTATTATTTTATACAGATTACTCATTCGTACTCATTACTTAATAAACGTCCTCAGACTGCTCCAATGGGAAACATTTAATGTCATTGGGAGACACAGCTGACATTAAATTGAATGACAAGAGACCCCACCTAAGAATGATTTATGAATAATAAGTGAAAATCCAGAAACATACTGGACTACAAATTGTCAATTGAGACAAGCCTGAAGGTGTATCGATCCGGAGCTACGGTGGTTTTAAATTTGTGTAGCGCATACTAAGGTTAAAAGACGAAATTTGTTGCTCATCGATCTCCACACAAACGAATAGGGTCGAAAATACCAGTGTACGCAAATATTCCTAGGTCAAAAAAGATATGACGTCATCAGTCAAAATTCCTAAACTTCCCCTAAGGCGATATGAGTTGTTCGGCCATCATCTGAATTTATAATCGTTCAACTGTCTCTGAGAAAACCCATCTACGTGCCTATGTCTTTAATCCATTTTTTTTTCTCAGCAATTCTGAAAATATGTACGCACACACAATAAATATGAAATGCCTACTGTCCACTAGAGACCATTGTAGTTTTGTCAAACCTCCAACCACATGTCAATTTCAAAATACTAATTTGTATTGAAAACTGTGCTTACGCATCGCTACTTTAGCAGAATATTTCGGATAGGGGCCATAAACTGAGAAAGTGATTTGATATTTCAAATGCGTGCATTGAACTAGGTCAACGCTCATCGATTTTCCCAGCGATCAAACCAAACAATGTACAGTGTCCGTGCTGCAGAATATCAAAAAATAACTTGCTCATGGCTAGCAGGCTGCAAGTGGATAATATTTGCACCCCCTGTACAAGGGGTTTACCCGCGTTTAATTGAAATTCCTGACGTACCCTATACACTGCTCCTCCTAGGACGACCATTACATAATCCGACATCCGTCGCAATCGTACATATCCATGCATACAGACATATCCTCTCTTAGCACTCTCCGTCGTCGCCGCGGTAGTTGTAGCTCAAGCAACCACTTCATGCGCGTGTGTACGTGAATTCGTATCTGTGTCGGAATGGAAGCACTTGACGAGACGACATGCATGAGGCGTGGCTAAGTGTGTATCACATAACTCAGTGTACAAGTGTACGAGAGAAACAAGTTATACAGGTTTCTTATATACTCCCGCAGTCCAAGTATCCAAAGTCGAGAGCGGCCCGCCCCTTTTGGCACTTAAAGATGCACACAACATAATTATTCTTTGTTGATGTGTGAATGACTAGGTGCCGCAATGCATCTGGACATCAATGCACTTTACGTGTGTGAAGGGCCGTGAGGCAGCGATTTGTGCGACCAAAAGCTTCCGAACTCTATCGAGTGCGAATCGATTGCGCAAAATCTGAAATGGAGATGCTTTCTGCGGTTAATGAAAACTTGCTTTTCAAATATTAACCATTCCTTCCTACCGCAGATTGGGCGGATAGTTAAAGTCTGCTGTCCCAAATAAAAAACTCTTATCTGTGTGCATTAATAAAATTACCTACACGCTGGTATAACTTGTTAATAAGGATTAATTGTGAATAATAAAGTTTTTGTGCAAAGAGATGTAAAAATAAATAAATAGAGTTGAGAGAAGGAGATTTTGTGTATTTTTCCTTTTGCGACGTATCGCACCATAAACGAGAGTAATTCGAAGTTTTTTATCTCCATAACTTTGTTTAAAAGAAGTTTTGTCCGTTTGATGTGAATTTCGACTTTAATTCAAGCACGAATATATCGCCAGCGGGTTTTTATTATCCTTTTTGATGACTACATGAAGCTGTATAGTTTTTTTTTCTTTCCTAATTATTTTATTTATATCCTGTTGCGTGACGATGAAGTAATTTCTTTTGTCCAACGAACTAATTGAAGTCTCTGCTGTTTTATCTATTTGACATGGGACTAGTCTGAATTTTTGCAGCTAAAAAGTCTCACTGCCTCTCAAATTTATTTGAACTGAGTTTGTTGTCTTTTGGAATGAGGTGCATGCGATCCAAATATACAGAGCTGTTCAAAATAATAGGGAATTCCGTTGACAATCCGTATTTTTTGTTTTTTTTAGTACAATATTTTCCACTAGTCAGAGATTAATTAATGCCGTTATTAACACCGGAACATTGACTTTCGCATGATGCGTTTTGCATCGCATAATCACTCGCGTAGTGGTGCAAATATTTTAGACAGTGGTTGAAAATAATAGGGAAATTTGTGTTATTGTGGATCATTTTAGTAATTAGTTGTATTGTATATAAACTGGTTAAGATAAACAATTTTACAAAAATGCTAGTGCGTTTTCTCGAAAATCGGTCTTAACAGACACTGCTCTCCTGATGAAACTCGGCTTAAAAAACGAAGAGCGCAAGGGAAAATATTGAAATTTATGGCCAACTCACTGAGAAGGTCTACGTTTAAATGGCCTTTTAAGATCACCTGTACAAGAAACAAGAGTTATAATAATAATAATGCTGGCGAGGTGCAGCACAACACAAAGCCTGCAAAGCCCACAAAACAAGAGTTAGACCAAGTAAAAACATTCCCACGGACGAAACCCATATTGCAATGCTAGAAAAGAACTATCCTTTCTTGTCGCCAAAAAGCAATTGCTGCGAAACTGAATAATGCCCCAACTATCAGCAGAAGGTTGCCCGAAAATAAACTGTCCCGTATAATTGTTCGCAACGTTCCACTTCTAAGTAGAAAGAACTTAAAAACTAAAATGGAGTTTGCCCCGTATTTTTTGAAATCACTCTAAGGGAGACTAATATAAATTTATTCGGCTCCAAATTCGGCAGAAATATTCGACGACATCAACAAAAAGAGTTACACTTCTGGTTTACAAAGAAACGCGGGAAACATGGGGGCGGTAGCGTCACAGTGCTTCTTTCTTGGATTGTGTTGGACCAATATCCAACATCCAAAACGGCATGAACAAGGAGTCATATGCTGAGGAACGTTGAGATGACATTTTCAGCATGATAACCATCCCAAATACTCATCGAAATTGGCGAGAGCTTGGATGGCACAATCAAGTTTCGGTGCTACTTTTGGCCTTCTCAGTTCTCCTATCTCAATGCCATTGAGAATTTGTGGGCGGATCTGAACAAATCTTTGGGGAAAGAGATTTTTCAAAGTAAACATCGGTTAAGGACTGCAAGTGAGAGTCATTAGAACATCATTTCAGTCAGCAGGTGTCAAATCATCCCTACTTGTCAAGATAAATATCTCATTCCTCAAAAATGTTTGCACAGTGTCTGTCCAACTTAGAAAGTTGTATACCATGATGAACAAATTCATGCAAAATCTATCTCGGGGTGGGTTGCATCTTTATCTATTTGATGTAATGACAACACTGAAACTGAAGCATCCAACTAATCACAAAAATATCGAATTTCAATGAACAAGGAAGATGGTCAACAACTTATTCTAGTCACATTAAGCATGTGCTGCGCAAAAAGGATCTGATTGCAAATATGGCGTGTTTTGATGTCTAGCTGCACAAGCAAATAGCCAAAATGAAGGAGATGTTGAATGAAGTGGTTATTAAATTCGTTTAATTTTCATCTATTTTTAAATCACTCATTTCTTTTCACTTTTTAATTTACATACTAAATGGAAAAAACAAGTATATTCGGTGTCACAAACAATCTACCGAGCAAACCTTTATTTGCTTACACCAAGGCGAGCGACTTTTGCTTGCTGCATCTATATTAACCAAAAATCAATCACAACGGATGAAATCACTTATTATTTAAATAATTAAGGTAAATGAACCTGAACATCTTGCGCGAATATTTGTATATATGCACATTTGATGGCATGTTGATTAATATATACACAGAATGGTATATTACCCAAAATGTAACCCTGTGGAAAACGACAGAAAAAAGCAAGTGCATCAAATTCCTGTCGGAAGGAATCTTCATAAAAGCAGATGCGCATCTCTATCTGAAAGCAGTCAGTGCTATGAATATTACTATTTTGATGGACATATTTTATTCAATTTTTTCAAACTAATTTGAATTATTCAAAACATTCAATTCATTTCCGTTTCAATACATCTGAAGTATCTATGGTCGACTTTTTTTGAACAAAATGACGAATGTATCAGCAATCTGCCGCCGGCTGTTTCCTCTTAATAGCAAAACTTTACACCAGGTCATAACTCTGCTCGTGGTACTCGATATTATTGGCACGCTTTTTTTTCATCTTAAGTGGCGCGTGGCTTTCAAAATCCACACAGAAAACTTAAAGTTCGTTAATCTTTTCCAGGTGCGAACGTAAAGCGTGTGATCGCTTTTGTCAACATATGTAAACCAAGATTGGGTATTAGTTTGTAAAGTGTCTGATTTTATGGGTTTGGTAAAATAAAAATAAAGGTTCATCAAACTCCGAAAAGTAATTCTGTTTTATATCTCTTAATTCAAGGTAAGATAAATATTTACAAATATCTTTTAAGGACACGAAATAAGAAAAATACAATCCGATCTAAGATTGACAGTTTTGGAATAATGATCCCGCCACAGGCAAAATTTTGTTATTGTATCCAATCTTTGAAACGGAAGTATCCGATGTGTTTAAGTCCCAAAGTTTCTTCCAATTAAATGCATAACATTACATGATATAATGCCAAATTATAAACAAATGTATGTAAGAATAAGTTGTGTTTTCTGGTCAAAATTTGTTACTTACTTTAGTTTGTTTGAATTTTTTTTCTGATTTCAAACTTGAATAATATTTAAAGGCATATTCAGTTAAAAAGAGAAATTAAAATTGATTCAAACGACTGTCCATAAATATGGAAATCGCTTATCAATTTACAATGAAGACCAGCAAAAAAGCCGAGCTTTCTTTAAATAATTTTACTTTTAGCAACCATGAGAAGTGACAAAATGTTTTTTTAAGAGAATTTGTTTGAAATATTTTCTGCACAATTACATTGAAAACTATAGTTTCTGATCTGACCAAAGGACTTTTTTTTTATTTAGTAATGAATGAGAACGAATAAAACTCCCCGGAAAGCTAAACTTGGGTAATACTTGCCACTATTTGCTGGAAAAACAACTAAGAAAACCGCTATTTTAATTGTATCTACAGAGTGGGCCAGCTAGACCCATGTTAACCGATTTTTTTTTACTGAAATTGAAGACATGGATTTGCACGACCTCTGATTCATGCAGGGTGGCGCTCCATGCCACACAGTCCATGCCATTTTCTGACGAGGCGTATTTTTATCTCGGCGGCTACGTTAACAAATAAAACTGGCGCATCTGGGGATCGGAAAACGGAGAACCCGCACGTTATTGTCGAGAAGCCAATGCATCCACTGAGAGTGACAGTTTGATACGGTTTGTGGAGTGGTGGCATTTGAAGGACTGATGTTATGTCAACAATCCGGAAACGATATCATCCAGGTCCAGGCAATCCGTGACCTACAGCCCGAAATCATCAACAAGGTCTTGGAAAATTGGGGTGACGGAATGCGCTACTGCGAAGACAGCCGAGGCAGCCACTTGAACGACGTTCTCATCTTATCTCATCTCATTTTCAATGACCCGCATGTTCCACTAAAGGGGTCGCGGGGGCAATGCATGCACGAGAGATCTCCAGGCCACTCGATCCTCCGCCATCGACTCTAACTCATCAGGAGCTATGCCCAAGCGCAACCAGGCGAGTTTTGGACTTGGTCCAACCATCTCATCCTAGGTCTGCCAAGCGGTTGCCTACCTGATGGAATAGCATTCAAGGCACGCCTCGGAAGTCGTGATGATGGGGACATTCGTACCACGTGACCAAACCAACGAAGTACAGCCCTTTCCGTTCGAATACAAGCTGCCCAACATTGAGTTCCTCGCGCACAGCCGTGTTTCTCACCCTATCCCGGCGAGTAATACAGCACGAAGAAATCTCATCTCGGCAGCTTGTATTCGCGATCTTATTCTTTCGGTCATTACCCAAATTTCATGACCATAGGTGAGAGTTGGAACAAATACTGCGTTAAAAACCGCTAACTTGGCTTTGACACCAAGCTCCGCTTTCCTGATTACAAATTGACCAAGCTGTTTCAAAATTGACCCAGCTTGACCAATCCTACAGAAAAGCTCAGCATTATTCCTCCCATCACTCGTGAAGAAGACCCCGAGATACTTGTACTTGATACCTGTTTCAATGGGACTCCACTAACATGTAGAGTGCATTGAACAGGGGTTCTGGAAATAACCATAACCTCGGTTTTGTCCACGTTAACCCTCATCCCAGCATCAGCACATACGGCCACAAACCTATCTAGCGCGCGCTGGAGTACCATCTGGGAGGATGTGAGAGTGACTAAGTCATCTGCAAAAAGAAGATGACTGACCCTCAACTCTCCAAATGTGAAACATTCCTCGCCTCGACTGCGCTGTAACATCCAGTCCATATATATAATGAAAAGGAGAGGTGACAAAACGCACCCTTGGCGAAGTCCAACGCCCACGGTGAAAGGTGTTGATTTACTACCGTTAACCCGAACACAGCTACTACAGTTTGTGTATAGAGACTGAATGGCCCTCAACAAAGAACCATCAATCCCATACTCCTGCAGAACACTCCAGAGTTTACCTCGAGGAACTCGGTCGTATGCCTTTTCCAAATCTACAAAACAACTGTAGATCGGTTTGGCGTACTCCCAAGCCTTCTCAAGTACCATTCTTAGAGTGAAAAGCTGGTCGGTTGTACTTCTGCCGGGACGAAAACCGCACTGTTCATCCCCCATCCTGGATTCGACCATAGCTCTAGAACGCGCCTCCAACACCTTAGCGTAGACTTTACCTGGGAGACTTAAAAGAGATATGCCCCTGTAGTTGGAGCACTCTTTCTTGTCCCCCTTTTTGAAGAGAGGGACAATCGCCCCAGTCTGCCAATCACCAGGTGTTTCACCGCGTTCCCAAGCCACCTTAATGACACGAGAGAGCCATAAAACTCCCTCTTTACCCATAGCCTTAAGCATTTCTGGCCGGATTTCATCCACACCGAACGACGTTGTATTTCATAATTAATGGGAATGTTTGTTCTTATTAATAAAGCCATAATACATGGAAAAATGCAATTTTTTTCATTTTATTTTTATTTTTATTTTTATTTTTAAAAATAAACCTTCCTGTACTTTGCTTTTACAGAGTTCATTCATGAAATTTTTTATCTTAATATTTTTAAAAGTTAGGTAATGGATGAATGGCTTTCGAACCAGTTCCACACCCCCTATATTACAGTTTTACATTTATCACGCGTCGTTTTTCACCATATCGCAATATTAGGGAGAGAATGTTTATTTGCAAACATTGAGAAACAAAAAGTCAAAACTCCAAGAAAATTTTGCAATTTACCTCAGATGTTTCATTCTTCCGAATAATTTTTTACCCTCCCCGTAATGTATTCACCACTAAATGTTTATCTCCTCGAAAAATAAAAGTTATTTATAAGTATATACCTTCCTATGATTTGTGTGAATTCAGAAATTAGTGTAAACATCAAACTGACAGAAAAATGTTTATTCAAACCAGTAATTAAAGTTAATAACCGTAACCCTTTGCATACAAACCACACATGTGACATCTCGAAACTTCAATCGTATCTTTTTGATAAAACAGGAAACACGTGTCAATTCATTCAGAAATCCTCTTCTGTTTCAGATTCCTATCTTTTTCAGAGAAACAATTAATTCAAATAATAAATGGAAAACCTAATTCGTGTGCTGCTACCGTCACCTAAGCATCTCCCTCTGAATGGTTACAACCGACGCGGCACCTACGATTACATAATTTATATCAGACCGAAAGAAAGAATTTTCAAAGAAATAAGATACGCGTACGTATAAAAAAGGTCTGAAGAACAGACGAAGGAAAAAATAAAAAGCATTTTAGAGATGTTTGTGGCTTAAAAAACAACGAAAGGAATTAGCCTTTTAAAATTTACATGCCTAAAAATGAAAATTTGCTACCCGAATTCAGAGCTGAAGTAACTAGAGAATTGTTGACTACTCTTAGTGGGAAGTCATGCCGGTCATGCCAACGTATTCATTAAATATTCCAGTAAGGCTACACTTATAAATATTTAAATGTGCAAAGAAAAAATGACAGTAGCAAAAGAAGAAAAAAAAAAGAATTAGATCAAACGTTTAAACTCATATAAATCCTGGAAAGAGACTATCGAGTCTCAAAACGATACGGACCATCCTTGTATCACTTTTAAAACCGAATACATTCATCATTTAATGCAATAGCCGAAATAGCGATTGCTGAACACTAATATGGTTTGTCGATCCGCGCCTAAAATTGTACGAGTATCTTAGTAGTTCGCCTTCGTACCTATTAGGAGCTTAGCCATGTCTTGGATTTCGATAGATTTTCCGCCTTTCGGATACATTGACGATGGTAACCTAACCGCTATTTCCCTTAGAGATAGTCGACAAAGGTTCACCATCTCTGATTAAATTGAAAAGTGTGTCCAGAGTCTTTATAGCTGCCTGACTGTCTATCCAGTTTGCGATCGATTTCCTGTCTATCGAACTCATTGACAGTAAGGAAGCAACCTATTGGATAGATTTGACTTAAGCCTGGAATACACTGCACTGAAGCAGTCGAACGGCCAAATAAATCTCCATCGATGTTGTGAAAAATATGTCTTTAAAGTACACAAACTACTAGACTGAGCAAATATTGATATTGACATCCTCAGCATGATCTTCTGCAGGGTTTTCTAAGAGGAACTAGTAAATTTTGACAGCTTATGGCGCCCATGTTTTTTGATCTGTTTATTAATTGTCTTGATTTTTATTTTCGAGATATTTTAGGTAAATCATCATGGCAAGTTACAGAGATAAGCAATACCTGCTAATGGTAAACTTTATTATCAAAATAGGTGTTCTCTTGTGGCAACGGTGGGCACATTGCACCAATTTTAAGGTTTATCTGGTCGTCCGACGTTCGGTGGAGAAATTCAAGGTAACCGATTCAGTGAGCAATCGGCCAACATACGTTTCTCACCGAAACTGGAAACTGGGTTCTAAAACAGTTGACTGTGGACTCCGATTTCAGCGGATTTGGGTGCAAATTCACACGAGGTTCACCAAGTGGCAATGCATCCGCAGAAAGACACTGTTTGATGTAGATTGTTGGCCGACGGTGTCATCGGTCTGTAGTTAGAAAACGGCGAAGACATTACCATCACAATCAGCGTTACCTATCGTTGATAACCAATTTCCATGAATAAGATGTGGTTCCAACAGAACCGCCCAACATGCCAAACAGCAGATTCCACACACTTCCTTAATGGCTGAAACACAATAGTGCGTTGCGCCAGCCGAATTCATATTACGAAGGGACTGCTATGACGCACTGCGTTAATCAACTGTTGCCTCTCTCTCTCAAATACCAGATGAAAAATATTGCGTCAGTTTTCTTCATTTCTGAAATATCAAATCGAAAAATATTCTGGTCAAACAATTGATCGTTAAGTAAATCAATTGCGGAAAATGAATGCCAAGAAAGATAAAAAAATTAAAAAAGTGATTCTTGTTGCTAATTTGGCGCATTCATGCTTCCCAGCATACACGGATTTCGAATTAGTTTTGTCGTTAAAATAATTTTAGTCAGCTGTTTTTATTTCTCAAATGTCAGTTGCAACTAAAAATTTCTCAATTTGGGAAAAAACTCTCAATTTTGGAAAAAATCTCAATTTCGATCTCACAGCGCATCCCTCTGTCAAAAAATATCCAACATGTTCGATAATGACATGCGTTGGGATTACATTTTACATTTTATTACGATTCTCTCATCTCTCTCATTTTTCACTAGAGCAGGTCGACGCAATATTTTGTGCATGGCCATTGAATTGTATGCGTTGAAAGACAACGCCAGCGCTGACGCACTATTGTGTTTCAGCCATAAGTCGCAAGTTAATGTCAATAAACCGCAAACGACTGGCGCTCTCAAAGTCAACATAATTCCTGCCATCGGTCAAATTGATCTACGCGCCAGATTTATCGAAAATTAATTACCTCTCGGATACGCGTTGCCCATCGAAACCGCGGCGATCATGTGAACAAGGCTAAATTTCACACTTTATGTCATTGATAGGCCTTTCAAATAAAACAAAATATCCGTTGATATCTTACACACAACCTGTTTTATTCAATTAAAATTGAATGCCGTGCCTTATTGGACACCTTTTCGAATCACCGACAATGTTCAAAGAGTGTAAATGTCTAGAAAAATCTCTTCAATCTTGCCTTTCATATTCGGCATTAAACTGTAGGTCCGTTCCACTCGTGAGAGAACAATAGCACGCACAACACAAGTGGTTGCTGAGAAGCTAGACCCAGGTCCACCTCGGACTGTAACGCCACCATTATTATTATTATTAAAAGATTTAATTCAATTCAATTCATGCTCCCAACTCGAAGGACCAAACCCATGCTCTACAAAACCTTTATCCAGTCAGTTTTGCTATATGTTGTCAAATGGTGAACAATAAGCTGAACGGCAAAGCTGATTCCTAGTGACTTTAAACGAAAAATAAATATACAATCGCTACGTGCGTGTCCACATTATATTCGTAGTCCGAAAGGTAAAGATCCGTTAACTTTACTGACTCAACCACTTTAAGCTCATGAACACCAACGTACCGGAAAATGGAATCTTCGAAGGAGAACCTCCAATACAAAGATTAACTCATCGCGGCAAGGCAACTTGGTTCTGATATCTATAACCATCATCAGAAGGATCCTCAAGGATGGATGGAAGCCAAAATAAGCACAGGCTAAGATCCTTCATGGATCAAGCAAGAAGCCTACCGGGCAACGCTGCATCGAACCACGAGAGCTGTTCGTGAGCTCTACGAACAGAGAAGAAGGGAAGAGAACCGGCTTCTCAGGAAGAAAAAGAAAGAGCACGAGAAGCGCGCGATCGAGGAGATGGAGAGGTGTTATGGCAGGAATGATGTCCGAAAGTTTTACCAAAGGGTAAAACTTTTATCGAATGGATATAAAGTTCGGACAGAAGCTTGCCGGGACGAAAATGGACAGCTAGTAGTAGATTCGCAGTCGATACTGAGAATTTGGAAAAATCATTTCTGCAGACTGTTGAACGGCGATGAGGACACAAATACCGCTGTCAGGCAGAATGTTCCACTCAACACAACGGACGATGATAGAAGAGAATACCGTCCCCCCGACCTAGACGAAGTCAAGATAGCGATATCGAGACTGAAGTCTAATAAAGCTGCTGGTGCAGATAGTCTGCCCGCCGAAATGTTTAAAGCAGCTGGAGGTGATCTGGTAGGGCGCATGCACCAGCTCATCTGTAAGATATGGTCGGAGGAAAGCATGCCCGATGAGTGGAATCTCAGTATCGTTTGCCCGATCCACAAGAAAGGAGACCCCTTTGACTGCGCCAACTATCGAGGGATAAGTCTCCTTAACATCGCCTATAAGGTCTTCTCTGCCGTTTTGTGTGAACGCCTGAAACCATTCGTGAACAAACTGATAGGTCCTTACCAGTGTGGTTTCAGGCCCGGGAAGTCCACCATCGATCAAATTTTCACACTGCGGCAGATCCTGGAGAAGACCCAGGAAATGCAGATCGACACACACCATCTATTTGTCGATTTCAAGGCCGCATATGACAGCGTGCATAGAGACGAGCTATACAGCGCCATGTCTAGTTTTGACATTCCTGCTAAACTCGTCAGACTGAGCAGGATGACGATGGAGAACTCTCGCTGCTCCATCAAGGTCGGTAACGAACTCACCGAGACCTTCAATGTCAAAAAAGGTTTTAGACAAGGCGACGCGCTGTCATGTGATTTCTTTAACATCGTTCTTGAGAAGATCGTGCAAAACTCACTGGCCAACACAAGAGGCACGATCTTTCAAAAGTCCGTTCAACTGCTAGCTTACGCGGATGACATTGACGTGATTGGGAGAACACAGCGAGCCGTCAATGATGCGTTTGCTGGCATTGAAACGGAAGCGGCTAAAATGGGTCTGGCGGTAAACGAGGGCAAAACAAAGTATATGCTGTCATCGAGAAAGGACGCACAACATCGACGACTTGGCCAGAACGTCACCATAGGCAGCTATAACTTTGAGGTAGTAAAGGACTTCGTCTACCTTGGCTCCGCAGTAAACAGTACAAACAACATCAGTACCGAGATCAAACGCAGAATTACTCTTGCCAACCGCTGTTTTTATGGGCTCAAAAGGCAATTGAGTAGTAGAGCCCTCTCTCGGAAGACCAAGTTGACTTTGTATAAGACCTTGATCATCCCAGTCCTGCTTTACGGTGCAGAGGCATGGACAATATCCCAAGCGGATGAACAGTCTCTTGGTCTTTTCGAGAGAAAAGTTCTGCGCGCGATCTTTGGTCCTGTTTGCGTTGATGGCATTTGGAGGAGAAGATTCAACCACGAACTGTATGGGCTGTACAGCGACATGAGTCTAGCCAGGCGTCTACGGATCCAACGCCTAAGATGGCTAGGCCATGTAGAGCGTATGGACAACTTAGCTCCGGCCCGAAGAGTCTTCGACTCTGAGCCTGTGGGACAACGCAACAGAGGACGTCCACGAACAAGGTGGCGCACACAAGTCGAGGGGGACCTCTGCCGGCTTGGTGTGCGAAACTGGAGACAGCTGGCGAAAGATCGTGCTGGCTGGAGAGGCATGTTGAGTGAGGCCCAGGTCCACCTCGGACTGTAGCGCCCTAAGAAGAAGAAGAAGAAGAAGAAGATCCTTCATGGGTCACTGACTTGGCAAGTACATAAGCAGTAAATAGTAAGAAAGAGTAAAGCAGTGACTCCATATTTGAAAACACAAGCTTCCTTAACCACCAGTCATGACACCTTACAAACAGCTTAGAAATGTCATACAACAAATCACGTTATAAAATGCTAGGTCACGTTTGATTAGCTAGGTCATATAAACAAGCCTATTTCGATTTCCACACATACTTGAATGATATGCCCACAAAAAATTCAACAACAATAGGTAAACAACGTGTTGGGCCAACGGAAAGCTTTGCTCAAAAAAATATTTGTTGACTATCAGTCAACAGTTTTAAATCAAAGTCACTGAACTTTGTTGAACATTTTAGCTTGACTTGATTTGAAACACCTTCATTTAGACATACTCTCAAAGTCAATGTGGAGATACCCATCATTTGTCTTCAATGGAAAGGCCACTTCGTCGCGCACATTGGAAAAGTACTGCAGAACACGTTTAATAGGCTTTTAAAGGAATCGAGGATACAGCATTAACAGTTACGAAATATATACGAGTACATACAGGTGACGCAAAATTAATCATCCAATTTCGTTTTTGAATTACTTTTTTACTAAATAAAAAAAATGATTTTTAGTAATGGAAATCTTTATTTGGACCTTTACAATTTTGCATTCTAAGTGGAAAAGACGATATCCGCCAAGTGGCTGTCGCCAGTGTTGATACACTTTTGTGCCCGTTTTATCGCAATTTCCATGACTTTCTGGAAGATTTGCGGTGATAACTGTTCGCATTCCTGTCGAATATTCTCCTTAAGGGCTGCGGTTGTCTGAGGCTTTTTGGCATAGAGTAGCGACTTTAAGTAGCCCCAAAGAAGTAGAAGAGATTACGGGAACAGGAAACGCTTCCTTCACAATATCCATTGTGGCTCGTGCTGTTACACCGTCTTATTGAAACCACATATTCACCAATTCTCGCTCATCCAATTTTGGCAGTAAGAAGTCGTTTATCATACCCCTGTAGCGTTCGCCAGTAACAGTGACCGTATTGCCGATGGTGTCCTCAAAAAAATTCTTCCCAATCACTCCTCCCGCGTGAACGCCGCACCATACAGTGGCTTTGAGCGGATGCAATGGCTCTTCGTGCATCACACGCGGATTTTCAGTGCCCCAAAAACGAAGATTTTGTTTATTGACGTAACCACTTTAGTGGAAATGTGCCTCGTCGCTTATGATGATTTCGACAAAAAAATTGTTGAGATTGAGAATGGCTTGTCCATTAGTCATTGCTTTTCTTTTTGTATACTACAGCTGCCTAGTTCAGAAATGTCAAATATGATTGACGTACCCCACCATTTGCAAAAATTATAACATCTTTTGAAAGGATGATTAATTTTGCGTCGATTCCTACGCTGAAGATCTAGGTTTCGATTCCTGACATTAGAACATGTATATTTTACAGCACCACCTCCCTCAAGTCACAGATAATGCTTAGAAAGTTAAGCTGGAAAGGAAAATCTTTTCAAACTTTGTCTTTCAGAGTCTGCATAAAACTGAAGATCTCGGGATGACATCTTAAAAAATATACACTGTGAAGAAAACTACAGAAACTAACAGTTCTTTTGATGTATACTTCTAAATTAAGTACTGAACTGGTTGATGTAATCGAATGTACAAATATGTTGAATAAATACCGTTTGTTTCTAAACTTGTTTAAGTTAATTTAAAATTGTCTTCTTTTTTGCATCTGCAAAAATGGTCAAGGTAATCATGATGCGAGTTTTAAGGATCTGCAAACGCAGTTTTGTGGGCGCCGAGTCACTGGCTTCGACTCCTACGCTCGAGGACTAAGGCTAAAATATCGAAAAAACACCTACAATTTTTTTCACGGCTCCACCTCTTTTGAATCACTGACAATGCTGAAAGAGTATAACTGCATAGAAAAAGCTTCTCAATCTCGCCGTTCGGAGTCGGCATCAAAATGTGGGTCCCCTCCACTCGTGAGAGAACAATAGCACACACAACACGTGTGGTTGCTGAGAATCTAGGCCCAGGTCCACCTCGGACTGTAGCGCCGCCATTATTATTATTATTATTATTAAACGCAGTTTTGTAGATCTTATCGATAATATTAAAAAATTAAAAGTTCAAAATCGATAACTCAAGGTGAGTTTCAGCGGAAATTTCTCGATTTACGTCAGTTGTTGGTTGAGGCTCAGATCCACCCTGTACCATAAAAGGAGGGAAGATAATTATATCCGTTAATTCTTTCTCTTAAGTAGACTACACACTATAATTTCAAAATAGCAATTCCTCGCCGCTTCATTCCAAATAAAACACTTTCATTTCAGAAACGACTGAGCTTTCCTTCATCTATAGGAAACTGTCAGAATCACAACAATTATGCAAGAGAAGTTCGCAATAATCATTGTGAATATTTCAATACAACATGTTAAGAGTTCATCGCCAATAAACTTTTTTTTATAAAACTAATGAAAAAAAAAACTAAAAAAAAAGCGTAATTTAAATAAAAAATAATAAATTATATTAAAAAATAGTAATAGAAGGTTAGGCAAGCTTTGATGGTTCGCTAGAATTGAAAATTAAACCAGTTCCCCAAGGCTCTGTTTTGTCTCCGACTCTCTTCCTCATTTTTATAAATGATCTCCTGTCTGCTACTTCTAATCCAATCCACTCCTTCGCTGATGACAGTACTCTCAGCTTTTCATATTAGTTCCAAGACTCACGACTCTATCCTTCGGCCGGAGAATTGGAGCGGCAGCGTATGTAAAGCACATTAAATTCCGACCTTGACAGCGACAGAGAGTGGAATTTAGTGCTTCCAAAACTCAATGCTGTCACTTAAGCGATCTCAAAATATGTAATCAACCATTATCCCTGAATGGCACTTGCATCGAAGAAACCGAAAAACTTTCCATCCTCGGTATGTGTATCAACTCAACACTTAGTTGGAGTGACCACATATTCGAGGTCGCCAAAAATGCTGCGAAATGTCTAGGTTTCCTAAAGCAATGCAATAAATACTTCACCCCCTCTGATTTGGCTTCAATTTATAAGGCCTTCATTCGCCCCAAGCTTGAGTATAACGCTCATATCTGGTCTGGTGCTCCTAAGACCTCTCTGCACCTATAGATAGAATACAACAGCGAGCGATAAAACTTATAGGATACAGTAATATCCTTGTCATTGTTTTATCGCTATTTTAACAAACGATGCTCAAGTGAACTAGCCAATTGCATTCCTCCCCTCCATAAATTCACCCGCAATACTCGTCTCGCCAGGAATGCTCATCAGTTCACCCTTAAGCTTGCTTTCGGACGTACAGTTAAGTATAGAGAGTCGTTTTTAGCCGCAACACACGAATATGGAATGCTCTTCCCAGCCAAATATTTCCCACCCACTACAATCCGCAGACATTTAAGACCAATGTGCACAGGTACCTCCTCTCCCTTTCTCACTCTATACCTTCGGCCCGTGCTGTGTCCTGATTCCGAACACGAAAGGAGTAAAAAAAAAAGGAAAAGTTAAAGGACCAAGGAAGATTTCGAAGCCTTCAGCATCAAACTTTACCGTACGCTGTTGTGCTCCATGTAATCCGTACAACCACCACCACGAAAAAGACCACCCAATGCCCAACGGAAAGATCTTGAAAAACTGTATTCAAAACCCGGCTCTATCTGGAGTTATTTAGACTGATATTCTATGTCTATGGTAGATGTTGTTTGAAATGCTAGATTTGCAAAGATCACTGACATATCTAATGATGAGGAATCATTTCCCACTGAATTGGAATGCCCAGGACAGAATAGAATAGGTAAATGAACATTCATCCACCTTAAGAAACCCCAAATGTTCTGGAGTCGGCATCAAGATTGGATTCACTCTACACCTTAAACGCAACAAACAAGCATTTTTCATCAAGATTTTCGCCAGATTTTTCGGTATCAAAATATTAATTAATAAAGCAACCTTTTGTTTGATTACACGATGTTTTTACTGCTTACTTCTTTCAGTTTAAAATGTCTTCTGTATTTCTTATTTTTGAGTGACGCTGCTGTTAGTGAGTAATCTCCCTCTAGCACATCCTTTTGCTAGGTATCTCCAGATGGGTACACCAACTCCATTAATCGTGCTTGTCCTTTGTTACTTAATTTCGGAGTTAAAGATTGCTAGTGCCCAAGCTAGGTTGTCCATACGCGCAACATGGTCTTGCCACTTGTCACTTGCCATTCATGTCCGAATGCAATTCGTGTAATTCATGGCTGAAGCTTCTTGTCCAAACGTTATCAATGCAAACTGAACTTTCTCCCTAATCTCGATTCTGTCCACGGTTCTTTCTTTCTTAACCCATAAGGTAATTAATCTCATAGAAATTAGAAAAGAATATGCAAATACTGAAGGAAATGAATCAGTTAGACACAAATTTTGTTAATGTCTTGTTACGTGTTTCAATTATGCACTCATAAAGTCTCATGCAGTAACGAGTATTCGCTAAATTGTGTTCAAAACCCATTGAATTTTTAATGTCCTAAAAGCAATTCCTTTTTCCACTTTCACACATTTTTCAAGGAAAACCACAATGAAGCACATTTTGAAATGCAGCCAAGTTATTGTCAGCCATAAAGACAAAAATATAAATAGAACTTGTTACCATTTCAGTGGCATTGAAGTGAGGCATATCTAAATCATGTTCCTATCTCGATTAGGGGTTTCACTGCAACTCGTGTGCTACCAGCTAAGAACCAAAAACGGATAAAGTCATTTCCATCCATCATCCATACGAAGAAACTAGATTGTGCCCCGGAGATAGCAGCATGTGTAGTTGCTCCAAAAAACCATACACAAAACAAAAGCAGAACAGAAAAGGCCAACCACAGACATTAAATGTTTGACCTGTTCAAATCATCAAAACGCCACTGAATCCGAACTTAAATTCTCCTTCTCTCTCTCATTTTCCTTGTTTACTCGAACACTGCCTCAGAACAATCGGATAACTGTGATCGCCTGCCGGACCGTGTTTCGCCTGAAATTATATTGTTGAGGATCTTTATTGCTTCAAAGTGTCACATTTTATTGCAGTCACCAAATTTTTATGGTCATCTCCCTTATCACCGGCCAGCATCAATTACTGCAACGGGAAAGACGGGAGAACACGGATTTACAAGTAAAATAAAATAATAATTTTCCTGCACTGATTTTGTTTGTTTTTATTTTAGTTTTATCATCGTTCAGATCTGGTGGGATGCACTTGGTCAGGATATGAGGGCTACGATGTGGATCCTTTGTGTGGTGGTCGCAGAGGTAGTGGACACAAAACAATCTGAGCAAGGTGCTATTGTATCTAATGTGTTAAAGGCTTTGTCATGGATAACGGTTCTGTATAACTGTTGTGTCATGTACATTTTGTTGGTTTTTGTTCTCCCAAACAAAAGGTCGATTTCCTGGTGGCGTTTCGCATGCCCGAGAAGACTGCGTCTGAATTTAGATAAATCACTGGATGTTTGTTTGGGAAATCGTCATGGGGGTGCTATTGTTTGCGCAACTGATTTACACTCATTGCCGATGTAAACAGCTTAGGGATTAACATGTATTGTGGTTTGTTGGCGTTCTTTTTTTGCAACAAAAAGCGTACTAGTAATTTTTGCAAGGATTCAATCAATTGATTTCTATCAATCCATGTAAAATATTTACATAATTTATGCACAGATTTCTGAATGCAAGTTTACATTCTCGATTGACTGCCTGGAATTAAGAAAAACAGTTCAATTGTTATTTATTTTGGGAAAAGGGCAAGTTGTTCAGTGAAGTGGAAATCTTAAGAGTAACGTGTAGTAAGTCACAAGTGAGTGAGACCTAAATTAAAGACCGTAAGACCACTCTCTGGTTTTCAGATGGAGCATTTGTAGAAAAGGTCTTTAATGGAAGAAGTAAATACAGAAGACTCTCGAAAACATGATCAGTTCCGAAAGATGATTCTTTCCCCATTTTTCTTCCGGTCGATAATCTAGGTAGGTAAGTAGGTAAGGTGGCTTCCCTCACAGGTGAAGGATTCACTTAGACCACAAGGGTCCATTGTGATGAGTCTGAGTCGGCTTCCAACCACTACTCTTGAAACCATCTTGATTTCTGGATGAACATTCAGAGTCTCTTGACATTTATTTCAGCTATGTCCGTTAGTTAAATGAACGGTTGACATTATTTTGTCCAGCGAATTCAATAGGTACATTGTATTTCTGCTGAGGAGATTAATTAATAATAATAAGTAACATCCTATCATGGGGTGCACTTTCAGGGTCATCTTGCGTTTAAGAAGAAGTGGTTTTTGGTACAACTTACACTGGAGTTCCGATGACCTTGCGCACCGCATTTCCTTTGACGCCAGTCTTATGGATATGCCGTCTGATGCACGGACACCAGTAATACAGATGCGACGAACATACAAAGTCGACTTTCCCTGCGCAGGACTGACTCTGGCCAGAATCTGAGCCGGGAAATGAATGTATTCGAATCTTCACGAACGGCTCCAAGACCAATGAAGGATCTGGTTCTGGCGCCTTCGTGGAGAGCGACAACATTAGACTGTACAACTCGTTAGGTAAATTTGTATCGGTTTTCCAAGCGGAAACCTATGTGATCCTGATGGCTACGAACTATATTGTGATGAACAGATAGAAGGGGAAAAGTATTTGCGTCTGTAGCGACAGCTAAGCTGTGCTTAAGACATTACTCAACCTTTTGACCACTTCTAGGATAGTTCAGGAATGCAAGCCTTCTCTGAATTTGATCGGCAGTCTAAATTCACTAAGACTTGTCTGGGTCCCGGGTCACCATTGGAAATGAGATCGCCGATGAACTTGCTAGGCGAGGATCAAAGGAGGTACTCTCAGGACCTGAATCTGCGCTGGGACTGCCTGCGTCTTTGGTTAGGGCTTCCATCGATATTTGGACTTATCGATAGGCGGCACGATCCTCCAGGCTGTAGACAAGCAAAGCGCATGCTCCCCAACGTCTGTAAGAAATTCTTGTTATCTCGTGACAGAAAAGACTGCAGACAACTCACCGGCGTACTAATAGGGCACTACACCCCGCCAAACACCTAAATGTGAGAGCTGATGATGTAGACTCCTCATCACAGAAACGCCTGCTGGTCGTCCTTCGACCGTGAAATTCCAGTAAAAGTAGATTGCTCTCTGGCAGTACAATGGACCAGTTTTTGAGTCTGAGTGCTCCAGTGTAGTGTTTCAGAAACCTCCGACGAAAAAAAGCAATATTCCCATATATTCAACAAATAACAAAAGTATTCACTTTTTTGTTGCTACACGGGCCACACCCGAAATTCTTCGAGAAGACGCCTATTTCAAATATCCAGACCGCAGAGGATCATTACCTTACTCAATGACAAGCCATTCATACATTCTAATACCAGTTATACGTCTGCTAATACCTACGAGTATGTAGTTTCAACTGTTATTTGCTGTTATTTGCTTCATACATATTTTACAAGTTTTTTTTATTGACAAAACCCCACTTACCTTTAAATTCTTCCACTGATCATTGACTCCTTGAGTCAAAATCCACCAAATTTTTCGACAAATTCGCACCAATTTAGCAATAACTAAAAAGTCCGGTCTATTATTCCCCATTTCATGGTGAACCGCATATTATTGCACAGCGATAACATCCATCTTGAATAATGCATTGCAAAAGCTTAAAGAAAAAAATATTCCTTCTCCAGCAGATACATTTCATGAGCAGAATGAACAAAATTAAATCTAAATATTGTCACTCCTTCGCCAATTCCAAGGTGAATTGACTACCCAAAGGAATACTTCCACATCTTAAGTTAATTTAACACCCACCCACTTCTCGCATAAATTTAATCCCCAAAGCCGAAAACCATGCATACAATTAAAATTATCTTAATTACTACTCAGATTTACAATACAAAAGGGTTGAACACACAAATTGCATTTGGATCCTCTCCCGGGATACAATTTATATGAGAGCGTACATCTCTGTTCACTTTACACCCACTCGCCGGATGAGGATGCTTTATCTTAAGGAGTGTATATCTACTTGAATTTTATTTGCATACGGTGCGCCTGAGCCTTTTTGGCCTGTGGCCATTCTAAAATTAATTTAAATGGCCACTTTGTCGTTTTGCACGGTCATAAAGCACTGGATGCGCAGCACAAAGCCAAGCGATCCTTGGAAGTTCTTCACAGAAGCCATTTAGATAAGCATCGAAATTATGAAATATATTTGTTGGAAATTTATTGTCCATATATTCTCAGTATAGCTCGTCTTGTTCTTGAACTGCTGCGACTGAACTTGACTCAGTGAGTCGATGCGGTGTTTTTTGTTTTCTTTGGCATAATTGGGAGTCTGAGATATTTATTGAGAAAGTTAGTCGAATTAATTGTTCGGCTACTTGGTTTGGAGAATTTATCATTTTAATTGGAACCATCGTCAATATTCTAAAAATGAAAAGAAATGCATCTCCCTTTTTGAATGTTTGAGAGGATGCGAAGGAAATTTTCTTAGATATAAGATAACTTACATTTTTCTTTTTTATGAATTATGGGAAGGTTTTGAGCACAACAACTCGTACGTACCCCTACAGTCAGCGTCAAATGTGAGTGAACAGTCATTAGCAGAAAGTTTGTCCTACAAATTAACACTGACCAAAATGATGATGGGCGCCGTGGCGTAGTGGGTAGATGCGTCGACTCCTACGCTCGAGTTCGTCGGTTCGAATCTCGAAAAAAACATCAAACATTTTTTCACGACTCCATCTCTTTCTAGTCACTGATAATGCTTAAAGAGTATAACTGTCTAGAAAAAGCTTCTTAATCTCGCCGTTCGGAGTCAACATTAAACTGTAGGACTCCTCCACTCGTGAGAGAACAATAACACGCACAACACGAGTGTTTGCTGAGAAGCTAGGCCCAGGTTCACCTCGGACTGCAGCGCCGCCATTATTATTATTATTATTAATACGATTAATGATACAGTTTTATGTCCTTCGGAAATATGCTTTTGGTCGTTACTTGCGATATCCATGCAGTTCAGAGGTCTCTTTTGATTTAATTTTTAAATATTTTTCATAAAAAGACTCCCAACACAAGTATCTCTAAGCATTTTTCAAGAGAATGTTACGATAGACAATTTCAAATCATTGGCCTAAATTTAAAGTAAACTTGGAGGTGGAGCTGTGAACAATATTTTTTTGAAAAATTGTTTGTCTGATCTGGGATTTGAACCTAAACTGTGAAAGTTAAGTTCGTATGGGTCGACGCACAAACCCACACGGCCACGACGCCCACAATAAAAATGTGCTTAAACTTTTAATATTATGCGAGTCTTATACGGTGGTCACCAAGAGGTGTGTGTTGCCCCCTCTTTTTTATTATGGACTTTATGGACTGGATGTTACAGCGCAGTCGAGGCGAGGAATGTTTCACATTGGAAGAGTTGAGGGTAAGTCATCTTCTTTTTGCAGATGACTTAGTCACCCTCACATCCTCCCAGATAGAACTCCAGCGCGCGCTAGATAGGTTTGTGGCCGTATGTGCTGATGCTGGGATGAAGGTTAACGTGGACAAACCCGAAGTTATGGTTATTTCTAGAACTGTTTAATGCACTCTACATGTTAGGAGGGATGGGAGGAATAATGCTAAGCTTTCCTGTAGGATTGGTCAAGCTGGGTCAATTTTGAAACAGCTTGGTCGATCTGTAATCAGGAAGGCCGAGCTGCTTGGTGTCAAAGCCAAGTTAGCGGTTTTTAACGCAGTATTTGTTCCAACTCTCATGAAATTTGGATAATGACCGAAAGAATAAGATCGCGAATACAAGCTGCCGAGTTAAGACTTCTTCGTGCTGTTGTGGGAATTACTCGCCTGGATACTATGAGAAACACGGCTGTGCGCGAGCAACTCAATGTTAGGCAGCTGCTTCTTCGAACGGAAAGGGCTGTACTTCGTTGGTTTGGTCACGTGGCATGAATGTCCCCATTATCTGAGGAGTGCTTTGAATGCGATTTCATCAGATAGGCGACCGCTTGGCAGACCCAGGACGAAATGGTTAGACCAGATTCAAAAACTCGCCTGGTTGCGCTTGGACATAGCTCCTGATGAATTGGAGTCAATGGCGGAAGATCGAATGGCCTGGAGATCTGGGGGGTGCATGCATTGCTCCGCGACCCCTTTAGTGGAACATGCGGGTCACTGAAAATGAGATGAGATGAGATCAGACATTAATTGTCAACTTTTTCTTTCAATGTTAACAAATGCTTCACATTTCCCATGTTGATGTTATTCGACCAAATTACGAAAAAATATTTGTATCTATAGTATTCAAGCTTCACTTACACACAAACCTACGTACTGTGCGAGAATTATACATTATCGGAGAGTCAACAGACGTCCGCCGGCGCCGCAGAATGTTAACATTCTTAAATATTTTTTTTTTTATTTTTGGCTGGGTAACACGGACAAAGCGCAAAGAAAAGGAAAACAAAGCAATGCGTTTGTCCGTTTAAGAGAGAGTGAAATTCTACTGCGGTTCTGAAAATTGGTGTCCGCGTCCGGTTATGAAAGAATTGTTTACGTGAAAAATCGTGTAAATAATTGCGTTCTTTGAAATTTGTCCGTTTATGAGAGGTGTCCGCTTATGAGGTGTGTCCTTTAGGAGAGAATACACTGTACAACTTTTAATTGCTGTTTTTAGCACTTTTCTATTCTAAATTTTATTAATTGTTTTTTGTGTACGCTTATATTAAATATTACAGTTTACTTGAAACTACGACTTTGGAGCTCATTTTGATGAATTTTAAATAACAATCTTTCAGTAGATGACTGACTGTTCGTTCACTTTCGACTCTGACTGTATGTACAGTTCAATTTTGTTTTCCTACACTGAACTTAGCCACGAAACCAAATCTGACACCTGCCGATTTTTGCTGTCGAAAATGACTACGTGACTTCTATTTGGATATTTTAAGAAGAAAAAAAGGTCTCTAACAGGGTGCTTAATTTGGCAATAATATCCAATAATTAAACGATTGTTCTCATAGCTTATCCTGATCACGTAATTGCGTACTCAAATGGTTTGATCGCGTGCAGGTCAAGTCCAAAGATCGAATTAACTGCCACTCTCTTACAGCGTGACATTGAACTGATCAAGCAATATTTCGACGACTGAAAGTTGAAAATCAACTTTCGTTGCAAACATTTAGAACATTGTTTTGGGCAGAATCCAGAATTGGAGAGGGTGAAGGTAAGCCGAAGTATGGTTCCAATTCGTTCAACGCTATTGGTCGATATATCAATAAAATATATTGGTTAATTGGTCTGGTTCAACATGTGAGCAAACTTAGTAGTGGTGCACCTCCCAAAAATGAAGAAGAGTCGGTATTTATTCTGTAGTTTATTAAGCATCAGTTTCACGTCTGTAATAACCCATGGCCGACACAAGTAGATCATATGTTAAATACCTACACATAAAGGGAGAGCCAAATACAAGTTTCTTTTTCTAAATGCAATAAAATGAACAAAATTAAATTTTGTTCGTGTATTATAGCCTTACTAGTCAAAACAAGCTTTTCCATTAATTATGAAGTACAACGTCGTTCAAGCGCATTCTGTCACCCCAATTTTCCAAGACTTTGTTGATGGTTTCGGGCTGTAGCTTATGGACTGCTTGGATGATATTTGGTTGCTTGTTAGCGTAGACTAAGAACTTGACGTAGCCCTAGAGAAAATAATCGAGTGGTGTCAAGTCACATGATCGGGGCCAATTGATGAACGCTCTCCATGAGATGACCGATTCGCCAAAATTCTCCTTCACAACTTCGAGCTTTGCGTCGCTTATATGGCATGCAGCGACTTCTTGTTGGAACCACAGCTCGGATATATCGATATTGTCGAGGTTTGGTCAAAGAAGGGGGGGCCTCGACTGACATTATCTTTTTGCCAAAATCCGGATTTTCAGCCAACATATCCAGCGCCCACTTAACTACAGCCTTTAATCGGCTTCAATTCTTGTCTCAACACAATCTCATGCGGATGTAGGCCCAAATTCAACCACAAAATAACACGGGTTGACTTTGTGGGTATGCCAAATTCAGCTGATCGGTGGCCACCGAATCGACATTTTGGGATTTTCCTCGATACTGGCAGCTAAGCGGCTACGTTTTTTTTATTTCACACCAATCTTTGTCTGGTTGGTGGTTTAGAGCCCAAAAGAGTGTAGCCACGCTCAAACTTTCCCACGGTGCGACGAATTGCTTGATGATGACAACAGAATTTCGATATTTTTTAATAATTTCTGCAGGTTCGGCAAGCTGACAGAAAGTCAGTATTATATCTCCGCAGAACGAAATGAGTCGCTTTACAACGTCGCGAAATATTAAAAACTTATTTCCTAAGTGAGTGCTGTGTAGCCAAACAGCGTTTTTCGAAAATAAGTTTTGGCCGAAATGAAGCCCCCACCGCGACTGCTGTACGCGAGTTTATGCAAACAGTTCGTGAGACTGGTATGCTAGTAGACAACATTCTTGGTCCTCGTCGTCGTATGGTGCACACAGATGAGTGGATGTGACTGCTGTGCCCGAAAGTGTGAGACTCAATTCACATCAACACGCCATCGATCTGAACAGTTCAACATTTCACGCACTAGCCTGGGAAGAATTCTACACAATGATCTCGGAATATTCGCTTACAAGGTCCACCATCCACTTCGTTATCGCTTCGCAGTTTTGGCCTCAGAGTAGCTTGAATTCGACAACGATTTTGGGCGAAAAATCATATTTTCTGACGAGGCGCATTTTCATCCCCGTGGCTATGTTAACAAACAAAATTGTCGCATCTGGGACTCGGAAAACCCGCATGTTATTTTCGAGAAGCCAATGCATCCAAAGAGAGTGACAGTTTGATGTGAATTGTGGAGCGGTGGCATCATTGGAGCATTTTTCTTTGAAATGAGGCTGGGAACAACATCTCGTTCAACGATGGGCGTTACTGACTCTGTAACCAACTTGTTTTTTTTTAAATGAAATTGAAAACATTGATTTGGGCGACCTCCGACCAGGATGGCACGTCATGCCACACAGCCCATGCCGCAATCGATCTTTTGCACACCAAATCTCCAAATCGTGTTATCAGCAGTCTTGGCGATGTCGATTGGATTTGACCCCTTTGGAAACCGTGAAGGACCGATGTTATGCCAACAATCCGGAAACGATTCAAGCACTTAAGGCCAATATCATCCAAGCAATCCGCGAGCTGCAACTCGAAACCATCAACAAGGTCTTGGAAAATTGATGTGACAAAATGCGCTACTGCGAAGCCAGCCGAGGCGGCGACTTGAACGACGTTGTATTTCATAATTAATGGGAATGTTTGCTCTTACTAATAAAGCCACAATACATAAAAGAAATTTCATTTTGTTCATTTTATTGCAAGAAGAAACTTATATTTGGCCCACCCTGTACATGTCGAGATAAGCTGCCTGAAATGAACATGAAGTCTTTAATTTTTCTTTAGTTCTTTGATTCGCTTGAACCAAGTTCCTTCGGAGTTTAAAACTACCCAAACTGCGTAATAAAACTAAACTATAAATCAAAACCCTGAATAAAAAGTGAATCCAAACCATTAATCCCAATGAAAATCATCAGTGTTGCTCTACTGCTTAAAACAGCCTATTATTAACTAATGACACATCGTACTTAACGTATTTGAAAGATTTCGAAAAGAGATAAGTAATTGTACGGAACATTACCACTAATTGTAATGCTGGCTTTCCAACAACAAGCTCATTAAGGTCATCAACGCTTTGAGTATTGATTGGTCTCTAGTTTAACGAATATGTTTTCGTCTCAACAGTGGTCTACTGAGGTTTCTCTCCTGCCATGAATTCTGAAGTATGTAGACATTGCTTCATTCTTTTGTTATTCATACTCAATGCACTGGCAAAGGTGAGACAAATAGACGATTATTTAAAGCAATTTTCAAAATGTTCTTTTCAGCGAAATTTTATGATTAAAATCAGCAACATTGATTGCCAAGAAAAGTCTCCCATCCTGAATATAACATGCACTCAAACAAAATCGAGTCGTGTAGCCGGTCTTAATATGTTTGTGAAGACCAGCGAAGATATATACGAAATGCGATACGACATAGAAGTTTTGCATCTCAACAAAAAAGGACATTGGGACAGTTTCTTCAAGTTTACCAATCTGGATGTGTGTGAGTTTCTCTCTGCAAAGTTTTCTGTACCAGTGCTGCTCATCGTTCGTACTTTAATGAGAAAATTCAGTAATTTTCCTGAAGATTGTCCTGTTCGAAAAGATATGCTGTATTATGTAAAAGGAATGAAACTGGATCCGGAATTGTTTCCACCGTACTTTCCGGAAGGACAATTCTCAGCCAATGGTGCTATTTACAACAATAAGCATGTATTCCTGAACTATGCAATTGGAATACATACAGTTTCGAAGAAAAATAAAAAATTTGGCATTAATAATCCGAATAAAAAGTGTAAGGTAATTTAAGAGTGGTGCATAAAGTTGTGTTTTTGTGTCGGTTTAAAGAGTTTTTTCCCTTGCGGTTATAGTTCACTTGGATGTATATACGATGGATATAAAATAGTGAACAAATTAATAGCACACATTTCTGAATAAGACTTAAACGCGTTTGGGATCAGACTTCATTGTAATTATGCTGGAAATAAAGGGTTTTGGGTGCTTTTCTAGTGTCTTTGCAGCCAACCAGAGACGTTACTTTCCGAAAATAAATATCTCATCCCATCTCATTTTCAGTGACCCGAATGTTTCACTAAAGGGGTCGCGGGGATGCACGAGAGATCTCCAGGCCATTTGATCCTTAACCATCGACTCTAACTCATCAGGAGCAGGCGAGTCTTTGGACTTGGTCCAACCATCTCGTCCTAGGTCTGCCAGCGGTCGCCTACCTGATAGAATAGCATTCAAGGCACGCCTCGGAAGTCGTGATGATGGGGACATTCATGCCACGTGACCAAACCAACGAAGTACAGCCCTTTCCGTTCGAAGAAGCAGCTGCCCAACATTGAGTTCCTCGCGCACAGCCATGTTTCTCACCCTATCCCGGCGAGTAATTCCAGCAGCTTGTATTCGCGATCTTATTCTTTCGGTCATTATCCAAATTTCATGACCATAGGTGAGAGTTGGAACAAATACTGCGATAAAAACCGCTAACTTAGCTTTGACACCAAGCAGCTCGGCCTTCCTGATTACAGATCGACCAAGCTGTTTCAAAATTGATCCAGCTTGACCAATCCTACAGGAAAGTTCAGCATTATTCCTCCCATCACTCGTGAAGAAGACTCCGAGATACTTGAACTTCTCCATCTGTTTCAATGGGACTCCACTAACATGTAGAGTGCATTGAACAGGGGTTCTGAAAATAACCATAACCTCGGATTTATCCACGTTAACCTTCATCCCAGCATCACCACATACGGCCACAAACCTATCCAGCGCGCGCTGGAGTTCTATCCGGGAGGATGTGAGGGTGACTAAGTCATCTGCAAAAAGAAGATGACTTACCCTCACCTCTTCCAATGTGAAACATTTCTCGCCTCGACTGCGCTGTAACATCTAGTCCATATATATAATGAAAAAGAGAGGTGACAAAAAAAACAGTCCAACGCCCACGGTGAAAGGTGTTGATTTACTACCGTTATCCCGAACACAGCTACTACAGTTTGTGTATAGAGATTGAATGACCCTCAACAAAGAACCATTAATCCCATACTCCTGTAGAACACTCCAGAGTTTACCTCGAGGAACTCGGTGGTATGCCTTTTCCAAATCTGCAAAACAACTGTAGATCGGTTTGGCGTACTCCCACGCTTTCTCAAGTACCATTCTTAGAGCGAAAACCTAGTCGGTTGTACTTCTGCCGGGACGAAAACCGAATAAATATTATAAAAAAAAATTATAAATAAATATTACTATTCTTATCAATAATAAATAATAAATAATAAATATTAAAATATACTATTCCTGACATATGACATTATAAAGAGTGTTAGCGGCTAAAACAATCAGCTCTAATAAATACATAGTTTCCTTTTTTTAGTGAATATTGCGTTGTACAACATGAAATGTCAGTTTTTCGCTCAGTTGGAAATAAGAAGTTATCGAGTGAACATCTGCGCCAGAACAATAAATTTTCTTTTTTTATTAAATATAGTGGTACGTGTGTTTGACGTGTTGTCATTTTAGGATTCTTTACAACTACAGGCACACCTCGATTCAATTCGAGCTACTTTAAGCCACAAACTACGAAGCGATAACAAAGCGGATGGTCGCACGCCTTCAATTGCTGAATCAATTGGACCTTGTAAGTGAATAATCCGAGATCTTTGTGTAAAAGATCAGGCTGGTGCGTGAAATATTGATCTGTTCAGATCGATGGCGAGTTGATGTGAATTGATCGTGAATTGAGTCTCACACTCTCGATCACAGCAGCCACATTCTCATCTTTTCGCACGGGGGGGACCATGAATGTTGGCCACTAGCAAACCAATCTCACGAAGTTTTTTCACAGCAGTCGCAGGTGCTTTATTTCGGCCAAAACTTTTTTTTTCAAAAAACGCGCTATTTGAGCTACACAGCTGCCACTTTGGATATTTTTCAATATTTCCCAACATTGTTCAAGCGTAGAGCGACTCATTTCGTTCCGCAAGTGTATGATACTGACTTTCTGTCAAGATTTCGAGCGGGAAACTGCTCTCAGTGTCAAAATAACTTTCTTCTTCTTCTTAGGGCACTACAGTCCGAGGTGGACCTGGGCCTCACTCAACATGCCTCTCCAGCCAGCACCCACTCTCCCCAGCTGTCTCCAGTTTCCCACACCAAGCCGGCCGAGGTCCCCCTCGACTTGTGTACGCCACGTTGTATGTGGACGTCCTCTGCTGCGTTGTCCCACAGGCTCAGAATCGAAGACTCTTCGGGCCGGAGCTAAGTTGTCCTTACGTTCTACATGGCCTAGCCATCTTAGGCGTTGGATCCGTAGACGCCTGGCTAGACTCATGTCGCTGTACAGCCCGTGGTTGAACCTCCTCCTTCAAATGCCATCAACGCAAGCAAGACCAAAGATAGCGCACAGAACTTTTCTCTCGAAAAGACCAAGACTCTTTTCATAATAATAATAATAATGGGGGCGCTGCAGTCCGAGGTGGACCTGGGTCTAGCTTCTCAGCAACCACTCGTGTTGTGCGTGCTATCGTCCTGTAACGAGCGGAGGGGACCTACAGTTTAATGCCGACTCCGAACGGCGACAATGAGACACTGTTCATTCGCTTGGGATATAGTCCATGCCTCTGCGCCGTACAGCAGGACTGGGATTTTCAAGGTCTTATACAAGGTCAACTTGTTCTTCCGAGAGAGAGCTCTACTACTCAATTACCTTTTGAGCTAAAAAAAAAAAAAACAGCGGTTGGCAAGAGTTATTCTGCGTTTGATCTCGGTACTGATGTTGTTTGTACTGTTTACTGCGGAGCCAAGGTAGACAAAGTCCTTAACTACCTCAAGGTTATAGCTGCCTACCGTGACGTTCGGGCTAAGTCGTCGATGTTGTGCGTCCTTTCTCGATGACAATATATACTTGGTTTTGCCCTCGTTTACCGCCAGACCTATTTTAGCTGCTTCCGTTTCAATGCTAGCAAATGTATCACTGACGGCTCGTTGTGTTCGCCCAATCACGTCAATGTCATCCGCGTAATCTTGCAGTTGAACGCATTTTTAGAAAATCGTGCCTCTTTCGTTGGGCAGCGAGTTTTGACAATGTTAAAGAAATCACATGACAGCACGTCGCCTTGTCTAAAACCTTTTTTGACATTGAAGGTCTCAGTGAGCCCGTTACCGACCTTGATGGAGCAGCGAGAGTTCTCCATCGTCATCCTGCTCAGTCTGACGAGTTTGGCAGGAATGTCAAAACTAGACATGGCGTTGTACAGCTCGTCTCTATGCACGCTGTCATATGCGGCCTTGAAATCGACAAATAAGTGGTGTGTGTCGATTTGCATTTCTTGGGTCTTCTCCAGGATCTGCCGCAGTGTGAAGATTTATCTATGGTGGACTTCCCTGGCCTGAAAACACACTAATACGGATCTATCAGATTGGTGACGAAAGGTTTCAGGCGTTCACACAGAAAGGCAGAAAAGATATTATAGGCGATGTTAAGGAGACTTATCCCTCGATAGTTGGCGCAGTCAAAGGAGTCTCCTTTCTTGGGGATCGGGCAAACGATACTGAGATTCCACTCATCGGACATGCTTTTCTTCGACCATATCTTACAGATGAGCTGGTGCATGCGCCCAACCAGATCATCTCCAACTGCTTTAAACATTTCAGCGGGCAGACTATCTGCACCAGCAGCTTTATTAGACTTCAGTCTCGATATCTCTATCTTGACTTCGTCTAGATCGGAGGGACCGTATTCTCTTCTATCATCGTCCTTTGTGTTGAATCGAACATTCTGCCTGACAGTGGTATTTGTGTCCTCATCGCCGTTTAACAATCAGCAGAAATGACTTTTCCAAATTCTCAGTATTGACTGCGAATCTACTACTAGCTGTCCATTCTCGTCTCGGCAGGCTTCTGTCCGAACTTTATACTCGTTCGATAAAAGTTTAACCCTTTGATAAAACTTTCCGACATCATTCCTGCCATGACGCCTCTCCATCTCCTCGATCGCGCGCTTCTCGTGCTCTTTCTTTTTTTTCCTGAGAAGCCGGTTCTCTTCCCTTCGTTTCTGTTCGTAAAGCTCACGAACGTCTTGGAGAATTGGGGTGATAGAATAGGCTACTGCGAAGCCAGACGAGGCAGCTACTTGAACCATGTTGCATTTCATAATTAATGGGAATATTTGTTCTTACTAATAAATCCATAATACATCGAAACTTTCATTTTGTTTATTTTATTGCAGTTTTAATAAGAAACTTGTATTTGACCCACCCTATACTCAAAGTACCCCTTTTTCTAAGATTAACTCAACAATATGCAGAAGTTTGTGGTAATTCAGTGTGAGGACAATGACTTCCGATCAAAAAAATAAAATACTCAGAAAGTCTTCATCTACCTCGCACATGAACCTACATACTTCAGAATAACAACTTAAAACAATGAAAGGGTTAAGTATGCACAGAGTGCTGTCCGCAAGTTGATATCGTTACACCGAAAGGATTCATATCCGAGATGATATTCATGTTTATCTTGCCATGGGCTTTATTGTCACGAACACTTAACACCATCGGTCGGCTTTTATTACCCCAAGCATACGAATAAGACATTTAAATCCCCTCGGAGAATATTTAAGAAATGCAAATAAGCCAAAGATTAATCTGACTTACATCAAACACTCACCGAAAAGGCTATGCATACTAAACAAAGGGTAAATTTACATTTCAACATTTCATGCAGAATTTCTGAGTCGACTGACTGACAATACCAAACGACTTTCAGACGACAAGTCATCCGCTAAATGAAACCCGAAGATTGGGTCACCCCTTTCCCAGCACAATGGCAAGTGGCAAGTGGCAAGTGGCGACATTTCATTACGACCTTCTTCATGCATCACAACGTGCAACACGATTGGAAGCAGCTACTCAACTTTGGAGGAACTTCAATTAAATTTCCTCAAAGAAAACACCGTACGCCGGTGCTCTGGTCATATTTCAGTTCTCCGAGGTCATTTATCATATGACACATATTCCTTGGCAGTATCCTGGCATGCGAGGGGGATGCTGACTGGGTGCGGAAAAATATGTCGCATGAAAAATTATAGCCACATACACTTAGCTCTTCGATTTATTTCTGGATTTGGAGAAACGATGATAAATCTTGGCGAACTGAAGGATTGGGGGACAACAATGTCAATAAGTGTGTACGTATGAAGAACAAATGACCGAAGCGAAAGGGTCTACCCTGTCTGCCCTGCGATTGAGACTATTTTTCAACCGAGATGAAGTTTTATCACTGTCAACTGTCCAGAGTTTTGATGGAATGCGTGTAAGATGTGTTTGTGGCATAAGTCTCTAATACGCTGGCTATTCTTATGCGATTTATTTCTCCTTCATATTTCGATGAGAAATTCTGAAAGAAAGAGATTACAATCGGATTTTCATTTCCGCAGAGTGAAAATTCATTTCCAGTTACAGCGTTCAAGTGCGACCTTTGCAGAGGGGTGCATAATTTTAAAGGAGTTCCCTTTTAATTTTGGACTTGAATTCTTTGCCTTTTCCTCTGTCATTGTCCCGCTTGAAGAGAGACACGTTGGCTTGCTGTTGATCAATGGAAAAGTCGTGTAATCCATTTTTTATTGAAAATCAATAAAACTGAAAGGAATGGAAGGTGGAATAGGAATTTTGCGCAGTTGCACTCGATTTTACTTCAGTCTATGAGCACGGGGACATATCTCCGTTTGCATGCAGTTGTGGAAAAGAATTTTCATGTTCGCATGTTTGATTCAATAAAACGTTAGCAGTCAGTCATTAACTCCCAGAAGTTCTTCTACCCAAGGAACTATGGACAAAGAATGAAGAGGACGTGAAGTATTCTCAAAGAAATGAACTGAGCGCGAGAAGTATGAAAGGATTGGCAAATAAGTGATTGAATCCTGAAGGAGTTGACAGCATTCACACGGAACTGCCCTGCTTGAAAAAAAAAATTGTGACTGTATAAAGTTTTCTTCTTCTTTTTTTTTGGCTGGCGCTACAGTTTCGGGTGGTCTTAGCCAACATGCATCTCCATCTATCACCGTCTTGTTGCTTTCAGCTACTTTCCAGCTACGTACGCCACGGGAGACGTGGTCTTCCTTTACCGCGTTGTCCCTCGGGGTTGGAGTCGAAGAATTTTCGGGCCGGAGTATAGGTGTCCATTCGCTCTACATAACCTAGCCATCATCTGCGTATCCCAACAGTTGAGCTGACTTGTAGAAGATAATACCTTCCGTGTTTACAGCAGCCCGCCACACTATCTTCTCCAGTACCAAACTGAAGAAACACGATAGCGCATCTCCTTACCGAAATCCGGTGCAGGTTTCCAACGGCTCGGAAGTCCTCGAGCCGAAGTGCACGGCGCATTGCGTATGTTTTCGTGCGACCCAACCGGATCAGTTTTCCCGGGATCTCGAATTCGGCCATCCCATCGAATAGTTCCTTTCGATGAATGCTATCGTATAATAATAATAATAATGGCGGCGCTACAGTCCGAGGTGGACCTGGGCCTAGCTTCTCAGCAACCAATCGTGTTGTGCGTGCTGTTGATCAATTCTCTCACGAGTGGAGGGGACCTACCGTTTAATGCCGACTTCGAACGGCGAGATTGAGAAGCTTTTTCTAGACAGTTATACTCTTTGAGCATTGTGAGTGACTCGAAAGAGGTGGAGCTGTGAAAAAATGTTTTTGTGATGATTTTTTTTCGAGATTCGAACCGACGACCTCGAGCGTAGGAGTCGACGCACCTACCCACTACGCCACGGCACCCATGCTGTCGTATGCGGCTTAAAAATCGATGAAAAGATGGTGCGTATCAATTTGAAACTAGCTGATCTTCTCCAGGATTTTTCTTAGTGTGAAAATTTGGTCTATAGTCCATTTGCCGGGCACTGGTACATTCCGATTAGTGCGGTGCAAAACAGTTTTAGACGTTCACACAGTTCACTGGACAGAATCTTGTAGGCGACGTTGAGCAGGGATATATAGCTCTATAGTTGTTGCAAGAGATATGATCGCCTGTTTTGCGGATGGGGCATATGGAGCTGATATTCCAGTCGTCGGGCATGCTTTCGTCTTCCCAAATTCTACAAATGATCTGGTGCCTGTTCCCTACAAGAACATCGCCCCCGGCCTTAAAGAGCTCTGATGGTAAGCCATCTGAGCCTGTGGCTTTGTTGTCCTTCAGTTTTTTAATGCCTGTCCCGACTTCTTCAAAGCTAGGTGGGATGACTACTTCATCGACTGGAGTTGGGATTTTTTCATTCCCTATGTGGGCGCCGTGGCGTAGTGGGTAGGTGCGTCGGCTCCTACGGTCGAGGTCTAAGGTTCAAATACTGCTTAAACACGTCCACTATTCCCTATATATAATCTGATGAGACAAAGTTGAATATATTGGGAGCAGACAGTGAAAGTTGGTAGTATAGGTAGTACAAACGAAGTCCACGAGGAAAAGAGTGCAAAGGGTACATCCATCTAACACCCTTTTGCAACCATTAAAGCTGAGTCAGTTACATAGATAATTATTATTATTATGGTTGAGGGTATATTGCACCGCGACCTTTAAGATCTATTGTGCCCCCTTTCAATACCTTAGCACAATTACGAGTTCCTCTCAAATACAGTTCTTTTCAGAGTTGTATTGAGGGTAATGGACTCCTATTGCGTATAGGTGAAGAAATATGTTCTAGAGTATTCTCTCTAAGCCCGTTTCCTTCAAGAATCTGAGAATGAGAGATGATTCTAGTGATTGCATTTCTTCTTCTGATAGTAGGTACTTGCCCAGACTTCTTTTTCTTTTGCGGGCTAGTGCCTTACAAAAACCGAGTATATGTTCTGGGATTTCATTAAATTCTCCACAAAATCTGCAGAGACCTTCTTCCGATACCCCTAGTTTCCTTAGGTGCTCCCTGAGTCTACAATGCCCCGTTAGGAAGCCTGTTAGGATACGGAGGTTATTCTTGTTCATTTTGATGCATGCCTCGAATCTCTTCTGGTTATATTGCCCTAGGAGTTTCTTGGCCTGCTTCATTCCACGAGCGTTATTCCAGGTTTCTATCCGGTTCCTTCTTTCTAGTTCCCTGAATTGTTCTCTGAGGAGATGGTCTCCTACAGCGCAGAAATGGTCGGGGCCTATGAAAGATTCTGATGCTCCTTTCCTTGCCAGGGAATCGGCTATTTCATTGCCTTCTATCCCCGTATGGCCAGGTATCCAGCAGATTTTTACTTGGTTTCTCCTACTTAACTCCTTGAGGCTTTGCAAGCATTCCCTTACAAGCTTGGATTTAATGATGTAGGAGTCTAGTGCCATGATAGTGGCTCGACTGTCTGACATTATTGCTATGTCGCAGTTGGTATAATTCCTTTCAAGATTGATCTGAACGCATCTGTATATGGCATAAATTTCTGCTTGAAAGATGCTGGTACATTTGTCCTGGGTCCAAAAACTACTGCTCCAGTTCCTTCATCAGTTCTTGATTCGTCTGTATACTATTTTACCGTGTTGCTGCTCAGTCTGTGGACCATGGATTCATTGCTCTAGTCAGTTTTGTTGCTGAGCTTACTGGTAAATTTCTTTTGGAAGTTGAATTTAATAATCACATCATCCTTCGGAATGGCCAGGAGTGGTAGCTTTTTGACTAGTGCGTCGAATTGTCTCGCTGTAATGTACCTGTCTTTTCCTATCCCTTCTTTTGCCATTCTCATGACTGTTTTGTTTGCACACCCTGCTACCACTACATGCAAAGGGTCAGCTCCAGTAGCACCTTCAGTTACATAGATAGTCGTTTACATAAAAATAAAGGAATATGTTATGAAGTACGTTTCCAAATTTTTGTTAAAAAATACTTTAAACGATTTTGTTTTCAGTCTAGGTTAAAATCCCAGCACAAGCATCTCATCTCATTTTCAGTAACCCTCATGTTCCACTAAAGGGGTCGCGGTTGTAATGCATGCACGAGAGATATCCAGGCCTCGCGCACTGCCGTGTTTCTCGCCCTATCCCGGCGAGTAATTCCCACAACAGCACCAAGAAATCTTATCTCGGAAAATTTTATTCGCGATCTTTTTCTTTCGGTCATTACCCAAATTTTATGAGAGTTGGAACAAAGACTGCGTTGAAAACCGCTAACTTGGCTTTGACACCAAGCTCAGCCTTCCTGATTAGAGATCGGCCAAGCTGTTTCAAAATTGACCCAGCTTGACCAATCCTACAGGAAAGCTCAGCATTATTCCTCCCATCACCCGTGAAGAAGACCCCGAGACTTAAACTTCTCTACCTGTTTCAATGGGACTCCACTAACATGTAGAGTGCATTGAACAGGGATTCTGGAAATAACCATAACCTCGGATTTGTCCACGTTAACCTTCATCCCAGCATCAGCACATGCGGCCACATGGAGTTCTATCTGGGAGGATGTGAGGATGACTAAGTCATCTGCAAAAAGAAGATGACTTACCCTCAACTCTCCCAATGTGAAACATTCCTCGCCTCGACTGCGCTGTAACATCCAGTCCATATATATAATGAAAAGGAGAGGTGACAAAACGCACCCTTGGCGAAGTCCAACGCGCACGGTGAAAGGTGTTGATTTACTACCGTTAACCCGAACACAGCTACTACAGTTTGTGTATAGAGACTGAATCTCCCTCAACAAAGAACCATCAATCCCATACTCCTGTAGAACACTCCAGAGTTTACCTCGAGGAACTCGCTCGTATGCCTTTTCCAAATCTACAAAACAACTGTAGATCGGTTTGGCGTACTCCCAAGCCTTCTCAAGTACCATTCTTAGAGTGAAAAGCTGGTCGGTTGTACTTCTGCCGGGACGAAAACCGCACTATTCATCCCCCATCCTGGATTCGACCATAGCTCTAGAACGCGCCTCCAACACCTTAGCGTAGACTTTACCTGGGAGACTTAAAAGAGATATGCCCCTGTAGTTGGAGCACTCTTTTTTGTCCCCCTTTTTAAAGAGAGGAACAATCACACCAGTCTGCTAATCACCAGGTGTCTCACCGCGTTGACAAACCACATTTTCAGTCTAGGTTCAAATCCCAGCACAAGCAACAATTCTTAAATAAAAAAGTTTTTGTGCAGCAGTCTCTTCTTCTCCAGGCATAGTCCGCAAGTTTCATTTTCATCATAATCGTTTTTAAGAAGCCATGTATTTTTTAAATGATAGTTGAAGTTCTTATGGCACCTGAATAGAGCCACCATCGTTTTCAATGCATCTCATTTTTATTATCAGATTTACCTTCCATGGTCAACCATGGCCATGGTTTTGGTGTTCCGCAATGACGCATTTGTTAATCAGGAGTTTAACCATGAGAGGTGGTGGCGTTGAAATGAAAGTTGTCTTGTCCAGAATTGAAGCATGAACCCACTACACAGGAGTCCCCACGGTTGCTCACTAAGTCACGGCTGTCATAGACGATCATAGTCGTAGTCACAGTAAAATTGCCATATTTTTAAGATGTTTTACTGAGCACTGGGCTTAGAAATTCAAATGCAAATATTTAGGCTATTCGTATGATATTATTGAACTCGTATTTAGAATACTCGCTTTGGCAAAATTGAAATAAATATGTAGAATAAAGTGCTATACTCCTTCATAGAGAGCAAATTAATGTATTCATGTAGACCTCTATAATAAATCAACTATTTCTTCTAAACTGGTAAAAATATGCCCCAAATGACTCGATATTAGTTAAAAGGCATCTCAGTCGCGCACAAAAGATCCACAATAAAAAACTTTGCAAACTGATTCAATAATTACATTATTCACCGACTATTTTCTCACTTATGTATTCACCACCATTTATATCCAAGCACAAATAGACAATCCTTCCAAAAACTACTCTTTAAAACTGAGTTATACGCTTTTTTGAATATACTACCTTCGTTGGAGCCCGTAAAATCATCCTATGCGTAGAGTAGGTACATCGTTTTAGCTCTTACTCCGGTGGGATAAGGTAACATCTAGATTACTAATGGCTATGCAAATAAGAGCGAAACAACTGAACCCATTTTTGTTGACATTATCTGCTGGGGTAAGGAAAAAAATATATTTATGATTAATTGCCACCCCAAGGAGCTAAACTCTGATTCGCTTTTACAACACCCACGGCAGACATTCATCTTCCGTGACTGTTTAAAAGATGAACATAAATCCCGACTGTACGCCGTTCCCAATGATAAGATAATTTAATAGAGTATACCTTTCCAGAGGTACTTGAAGTCAAGATTTTCCAGAGCTGATGAAATTTTAATTTAAAACTCTCTCACCCCCGGGAGACAAATGCTCGCTCGACCTCTGGGAGTGGGAAATTTAGAAAACATGGCATTTTATCGTCCCCGCCAGTCAAACGCCCCTTTTCACTTTGTCGTTATGGCTAATAATTGCATTACTTGTCCGCTGGCGGTGTAGGAAGAATTCAAATTGGTGTACATATGATTGACTCTTAATTCAGCGTGCGAAGGGGTGGCGTACACAAATGGCAAAAAATGTGCACACGAGATTGCCACGCGCGTTGCTTTCTTTGGTTACAATTTGACGCAAATTGACAGCTTTCAACTGCAAATGAAGCGAGTTACAACAAAATTCTGGCCACAAGTTGGACAAATGCGTACATGGTTGCGTAATTGAGTTTTCTTTCGAAAGTTATTCTCAGCTTTCAACGAGAGGGTAGACAACGTTTTGGTGAGTTTCACCGAAATGGAATAAAACTGGTAAGTTGCAGGTTATGGAAGACTACATACATATACCCACATCTCCATTCCTTCTGTTGCGAAAGAGAACAACACCGAATGCGAACCCTTGAGGGATGCCACAGCCACCTGATACCACTTTAGATGATTTATAGCATGGGGTATAGCAAGTGTTGCTTTAACATCTTAAACGAAAGTCCGCGGTTGGGATAAGATACAATTCTTTAACCCATTGGTCAATACGTAATTTCGGCAAATTCTTACTTAGCTCACTCCAAAAATTTGACTGCACAATTTCTATTTACATTGGTGGCTGTCCAGTCCACACTCTCTCATCGAACAGACTGTATTCAAATTTTGATTTTATTACCGTTATTTGATTTCGTGTCATTTAACTCCACATACGAATGCACCGAAAGAGGGTTGACTGGTAAATTTTAAATCAGGGGTTGCCAGTTTTAATGCGATTATAGAAGTAACCTGACCCCAGTCAGTCAGCCGAAATGTCAACACGTTCACATCTGAGGGAAGGTAATTCAATTTTGTTTGTCAATGTGAGTTCGAGGCAAATTAGTGGTTTCATTGTGTAATGAGTATTCAAGGAAAAATTAAATAATCAAGAGAAGAGAATATCTGTTGATATAACAGCATAATAGAGCGTTACAGTCTGCAATTAAGGGCAAATATTATTTTCGTTTGAACCAAAACACATGTCGTATTTCTAGTGTTTAAAATAATTTAAACCGATGCTGTAATTATGTAAAATAAATATATAAGAGCGGAGGACAAACATATGCGTAGAAGTATATTGATTTGTAGACTGAAACCTAGCAATAACAAATTGCATTCTTTCAACAAAAAACCAACTTAATAGCGTACTACGGAAGAAAAACTGAAGTCGAAATCTATTTTCCGCTGACTGTACATACAGTGGTGTGCAAAATAATAATAATACTAATAATGACAGCGCTACAGTTCAGGGTGGACCTGGGCCTAGCTTCTCAACAACCACTCGTGTTGTGCGTGCTATTGTTCTCTCACGGGTGGAGGTGACCTACAGTTTATTGCCTACTCCGAACGGCGAGATTGAGAAGATTTTTCTAGACAGTCTTTGAACATTTCAGTAATTCGAAAGAGGTGGAGCCGTGAACATTTTTTTTTGAAATATTGTTTGTCTGAACCTAGAACTGTGACTTGTCGACACACAAACTTTCACTGCCACGGCGTCCACAATATAATAGATTAAAAACTCGTGTAAGTCCGAATAAATTCTAGATTATAAACAAGACTTTTTTCCCGTGGATTAAAAAATTACCACAATAAAATTTAATTGCATGTATTATGACCTTATTAGTAAGAACAAATATTATGATTAATTATGAAATAAAACGTCGTTCAAAAATAAGGCCTCGGCTGGCCTCGCTATTCTGTCACCCCAATTTTCCAAGACCTTGTTGATGGTTTCAGGCTGTAGCTCACGGATTGTGATTAAGTGCTTGAATCGTTTCCAGATTGTTGGAATAATATCGGTCCTTCACGGTTCCCCACAAAAAAAAAGTCCAAAGGGGTCAAATCACAGCTCTGAGGCGGCAACTTGACATCGCCAGGACGGCTGATAACACGATTTGGAGATTTGGTGCGCAAAAGATCTATTGTGGCATGGGCTGTTTGGGCTACACAGCACTCACTTTGGAAATAAGTTTTCAATATTTCCCAACGTTGTTCAAGCGTAAAGCGACTCATTTGGTTTCGCGGAGATATGATACGACTTTCTGTCAAGATTTCGAGCGGGAAACAGCTGTCTGTGTCAAAACAATTTAAAAAAATCAATAGATGGCTCATCCTGTAGTAGATCAGCAATATAGGTGAATTTAGTACAATTTCGATACTTGGAGTTTGATGTAAATGAATTTTTACAATTTTAAATCGACTACAAAAACAGGAATGGAAAACAAATAACAATTAGTTTGCTGTCATTGCGACGATATTTCAAAGCCTACTGCACATCGGTTTCGATGTGCATTTCTGCAAGCATCAATCCATGTAGTATAGCTGCACATCTATTCTAGGCTTATGATCTCTAGCAAAACGAAATATTTCGGATTGTGAAATCATATTGCATGTGTTGGAAGTTAAACGTCGCTCGATGGTAGCACGAACGCAGTATTGCGTTCCAGGCATCATTACTTTAACATTTGTCATCATCACAACTCATTATTAGACTTCTTTTGCGGCGTCTCTCATACCGAATCGTTCTCATGAAACTTTGATCCTTGAGTCCAGTGATGTAGTAAACAAGGTTTGATGATTAAGGCCCAGGTCAACCCTCGACTCCAGTGCCACAAGAAGAAGACGATAACGTCCAATAAAGAAATACACATTTTGTTTGGTCCGATATCCGGTGGCCCAATATTCGACTATCTGCCGATTCTACGAACCGAAAACTCTGTATTCGTCATTCAATGTCATCTCATCTCACCTCATCTTCACTGACCCGCATGTTCCAATAAAGAGGTCGCGGGATCAATGCATGCACGAGAGATCTCCAGGCCACTCGATCCTTAACCATCGACTCTAACTCATCAGGAGCTATGCCCAAGCGCAACCAGGCGAGTGTTTGGACTTGGTCCCACCATCTCGACCTGGGTCTGCCAAGCGGTCGCCTACCTAATGGAATCGCATTCAAGGCACACCTCGGAAGTCGTGATGATGGGGACATTCGTGCCACGTGACCAAACCAACGAAGTACAGCCCTTTCCGTTCGAAGAAGCAGCTGCTCAACATTGAGTTCCTCGCTCACAGCTGTGTTTCTCACCATATCCCGGCGAGTAATTCCCACAACAGCACCAAGAAATCTCATCTCGGCAGCTTGTATTCGCGATCTTATTCTTTCAGTCATTACCCGAAGTTAGCGGTTTTTAACGCAGTATTTCTTCCACCTCTCATTTATCATTATGAAATTTGGGTAAACCGACAGTTGAATGTCAACTAGCTTAAAAGTAAACAGATTTAAACTCGTTGACCCCGAAAGTATGCCCTGACAAGAGAAATAAATAATATATTTTAAAGTAGTTACTCCCAAATTCCCTTTAATATAAGCAGAATTTCTAAAATTCGATACCGAATTCGTTTGGAGGGAAACCCTTTTTCAAAAACAACTAAACCAGTCAATTATTCCATCGATTATTGCAGCCAAAACAAGAATTTATGTCTCGCACCTCGGCAATAAATCCTCTTAAGCGATTCTCCCAATTCGCATCAGGGATTTACACATGTTCAAAAATACGCTTTCAACCATATTTTTCTTTCCTACATATATCGCATCACCCTTCCAAATAAGTTCGCACCCTTGTTTTTAAAGGAGAAAAAGGTTTCAAAGGGTTTCTTCTAAAGTAGCAACCAGTTGCGATTTTTTTTTCCACAAAACCACCTTCATATTATATGAATGTTCATACTCCCTAGGGGGGCCAATCTGGAGCATTGCGCGTATCCATTCCTGATGACTCCCTTCTTTACAAATGTATCCGGAGAAGGGGTCAGTGGCTCATATCTTTTGATGTATGCAATCACGCTACAGGAACAATTTTTAACTCGCCGTGTCGTGAGTTGTATTTTTCGCAAACACCAATTTAACGGTAATTTGCAATCCGCCACAAGATACGAATCTTCCGCTATCGCATCAATACATCATCTTTAGGGTTTTTCCTCAATTTTTTTCTGATTTATCTTTGCAAATTCTTCATATCCGAAAGGCAAGTCAGCTAAACATATCCCACATCATTTGTCATCTGTCTTTAAACGCCTCCGCTATGGTGGGCGAAGTGTGTTCCAACAACAGCCCTTGGCCGTGTTCAAAAAGTACATAATCCGATGATAAAATTATTATAAATGATTTTTGAATTGTTTGATGTCTTTTCAAAGGCACGTAGTCTGTCGCATAGAACGCGACCTTCTTGAAACAAAACCCAGCCGGGGAAAGGAACTTTATGACACCGTATCAAACCCGAATTTATACATGGTTATGCGAGTATGTACGCAGATACAATATTCAAATCAACACACAACGAAGCGTAAGTGTGCGTTCCCAAAAATGGACTTATTTGGACATTCCCACGAAACGAACACATGCCAAATTGGAGCAAGGGAAAATTCATCATTTCGTAATTAGAAGTCATAAATTACACATGACCACATATAATGCAGGATTGGTGGTGGCTGTGGTCACAAGTGTGAACTATTGCCTCCAGCATGGAACAGTGGCAATCGTAAATTAGTTTTATAGGAAGGACATAAAGCATTCGCAGGAGCAGAAGCTGCGTTTGATTTTCTAATTGTCTTGGAGCTTTTCCATTCGGATTACAAATAGAGACACAAAAGATATGTTTGCGTTGGTGGTGCCGGGGGTATTTGTTAGATTTGCTTAATAAGGACAATAAATAACACGTGCTGGAGCCGTTAAATTAAATCAAACTGAACATGTTAACATATTGTCTTTGGGTCCATGCAATCGAGACTGGTAAACAACGTAAACATCCTAGAAATATCAAGGTCCTTAATAAAGCATGAACATTTTTCTGGAGTATTCTTTAATTTATAATGAATATTGGAGTCAACAAAAAGTTTCGTTCGTTTGGGTTTAGTTTTGTAATTTTCTTAAATTTTAATTATAAAGTATTGAACATTGAACGTTGGTTAATATTGAATACCTTCTAGAAAGGTATGGATGCATGAATACTCACTCATTAGGTTGTGGTGGAATGCTAATCCGACACAAAACGCAGTCACGTAATGCAATTATGACATACTATGAGTATGTCTACAAAAAGTAGGTAATAACTGAAATCAAATATACTAAATTGAAAATATAAATGGCCAGAAGTGACTTCCTTGGCATACAGACAATGAAACTACAAAAACGTCAAGTATTCTCTAAATAAATTGTACAAAATGTGAAAATGAAGAAAGAAGTTGTTGGGTAAGACTTAATAAAGAGTGCACTAAAATTTGCCTTGAGTCGGTATATAATTTTTTGCATAAGCGAAGTTGATTGCTTCTTGTAGTCCTAAAACCTGCCGCTTGATATCTGTTCTTATATTATTAGTGGTGTTAACTTCGGTCCACTAGAAAGGAAACCACCTCAAATGCGCCAATTACAGAGGCATCAGTCTCCTGAACATCGCATACAAGATCTTATCTTCCATATTGGGGGAACAACCTGATCGGCACCCATCAGCGTAGTTTAAGGCCAGGAAAGTCCACAGTCGATCAAGTTTTCGCACTTCGACAGATTCTGGAAAAAACCCAAGAAGACCAAATCGATACCCACCATCTATTTATTGATTTTAAAGCCGCATATGACAGCATTTATAGAGACTAGCTATATAGAAACATGTCTTCCTGCTCCATCAAGGTTGGTAACAACCTCACCGAGTCCTTTGATGTCAAAAGAGGGCTTAGACAAGGTGAGGCGCTATCATGTGATTTCTTTTAATCATAATAATGCCGGCGCTACAGTCCGAGGTGAACCTGAGCCTAGCTTCTCAGCAACCACTCGTTTTGTGCGTGTTATTGTTCTCTCACGAGTGGAGGGGACCTACAGTTTAATGCCGACTCCGAACGGTGAGATTGAGAAGCTTTTTCTGGACAGTTATATTCTTTGAGCATTTCAGTGACTCGAAAGAGGCGGAACCGTGAACAATTTTTATTGAAAAATTGTTTGTCTGAACTGGGGTTTGAAACTAGACTTGAAAGTCTAGTGCGTACTTGAACTTGAACTAATTTATTTATTTAGCAGAACACAGCGAGCTGTCACTGGTGCGTTCGCTGGTACCGAAACGCAAGCTATCAAAATTGGTTTAGCAGTAAGTGAGGGCAAAACCAAGTACACTGAACCCCCCACGTACGCGGTCTCAGCATACGCGATTTCGCTTATACGCCATATAGTTTTTACAAACCTCCCCTTTAAATACACGATGCTTATACGCGGTCCATCTTGTGTTGTGGAAAATGAAAACATGAAAAAAAAACTATCTACCAGTAGGCTTTGCATTAGTTTTCAAGTTCTTATGTGCATCACATTTCTCACATTTCGAACTTGGAAAGGAGAATACGACTGGATGTCGCAGTTGGTTAAGTACCTGCCGCAAGTTAGAGGGGAACCAGGTTCGAATCCCAGTGAAATCGAATCTGATCCAGTGACCATTTGCCATTGGGATCACATTAACGGCACTGGAGTAGGTTGCTACCTGGCAGTACAATGGACCAGTTTTGAGTCTGAGTGCTCCAATAGTAATAATAGATCCAGTTCGCGTTGATGGGCTTTGGAGAAGAAAATTCAACGTCAAACTATACAAACTGTACAGCGAAATCGACCTAGTCAAAAAACTGCGCATCAGTATCTTAAGATGGCTAGGACATGTAGAGCGAATGGATACTAACGCTCCGGCCCGAAGAGTCTTCAAATCTAACCAAGTACAACGTAGTAGAGGAAGACCTCGCCTTGGGTGGGACGCGCAATTTGAAGGGGACCTCAACTGGCTTGGAGTGCACAAATGAATCAGCAAGCTAAGGACCGTCCACGCTGAAGAGGCCTACAAATTGAGGACCAGGATCACCCTGAACTGTAGTGCCACCTGAGTAAGTAAGTTAACTGCGGTATCGAAAAAGACAAAAGCCATACAAACTTCATACTCGAAGAACACACATGTGTATTGTTTTTTAATGACGGGACCTTGACCTCACTCTATTTCTGTGTTAACCAAACCACATCAATGCCATCGGTATATGTTTGTTACTGTTCGGACTTAATACAAGTCTGGTATAAGAGAAATCAAGCGAAAATACAGTTCTTTGCTTAAAATTTGGATTGGAAGTTCCATTCTTAACGATATTCTCGGAGCAGTCAAAAGTCAACAGCCAAAAGTGTACATGTCGCTTTATAACTTGTTTCTATGTATGCTATAACAAGGGCCTTTAAATCACGAATAGGGGGTGTAGTTTCCATTTTTTGATTTTTTTTCATTTGTCGTAGTCTTAGAAGTTGGTAAAGGCCCATTTCATCATTGTAGACCAATTTCAAACTCGAAAAAATCACATGTATACTATATTGAGGAGTTGTTGTTTTCAGCCCTATGTCCTTTCTTTTTGAATCAGTAAACTATACAACTTCCTAATTATATGGCCTTAAAAGATTTACATTCTTCGAAACCCTTCTCCGCTAAGACATACAGGGTTTTAGTTTAAATGTTGTTATCTTGTCATCGTGCATGTTTAAGAGACAGATACTTTTATCTATCATTCTTCAGATTGAAGGATATTTTGCAAGTAGTTAGTAGAAGAGTTACAGACTACAGAAGTTTCCATAATTTAACTTTCACAATGATTTAAAAAAAAAAACTCCAATTGTCTTAAGAAAAACTCATATAGCATATCAAATGGGGGTAGATCAAGTTAATTAGTTTACTTGTGTACAGATAAATATGAACTCTACAAATGAGAGATTAGTAATTGATGATTTTATTTAGAAGAGTAATTTTTAACTTGGCGTCACTGTTCGTAGCAATAGCTAATATAACAACTGAGAGTTGATTTATTATAGTTTAACGCCGGAGCCAAATCTTTGCAAGTTTACTTCGAAAATCGTGCTTCAACTCGTAAACATACAGGGTGGGCCAAATACAAGTTTATTTTTAAAAATACAATACAATGAACAAAATTGAAATCAATTTTTTCCATTTATTATGGCTTTATTAGTAAGAAAAAACCCTATTAATTATGAAATACAGCGTCGCTCAAGTGTCTGCCTCAGGTGGCCTCGCAGTAGCGCATTCTGTCACCACAATTTCCAAGTCCTTGTTGATGGTTTCGAGCTGTAGCTCACGGATTGCTTGGATGATATTGGCTTTAAGTGCTTGAATCGTTTCCGGATTGTTGATATAACATCGGTCCTTTACGGTTCTAAACAAAAAAGAGTCCAAGGGGGTAAAATTGCAGCTTCAAAGCGGCCAATTGACGTCGCCAAGACGGCTGATAACACGATTTGGAGATTTGGTGCGCAAAAGATCGATTGTGGCATGGGCTGTGTGGCATTGGCCACAGAAGCCACATTCTCATCTGTGCGCACCATACGACGTCAGTCTCACGAAATTTTTGCACAAACTTGCGTACAGCAGTCGCGATGGGTGCTTATAATAATAATAATAATGGCGGCGCTACAATCCGAGGTGGACCTGGGCCTAGGTTCTCTAGATATAAAGTTTTCTGGAATCGAACCTACAACAACGAGCGTAGGAGTTGACGCATTTACCCACTACGCCACGGCCCCCACATCGGTGGGTGCTCATTTCGTTCAAAACTTCTCTTCAAAAAACGCTCTGTTTGAGATACACAGCACTCACTTTGGAAATAAGTTTTCAATGTTTCCAACGTTGTTCAAGCGTAAAGCGACTCACTTCGTTCCGTGGTGGTATGATACTGACTTTCTGTCAAGATTTCGAGCGGGAAACAGTCAATTGAAGAAGAATTTCATTAAATGTTTCATCTCTCAAAATGGATCAGTGAGTTGGCCTCTAAGATAATGTAATAACACACCACTCAATTATTAAATTACTAGTCTATGGTGATAAATTTTGGACTGCTTAGGATTGGAATTAAAGCTATTGGAAGGCGTTACTGTGGATGTAAACTTTCAGTTACTGTAAGAAGTAGTACGCATATGCCCGAAATCATATTCGAAACATAATGACAAAAAATTATTTTTCAAATAATACACCAGACCATAACAATGACCCTTAAGTGTTTTCTTTCATTTTGAAGTTCTATATATACATAGGTACCTACTATCTACCTCTATACAGGTAGTTGTACTAACTAAAATCTAAACTTGGATTTAATGATAGTTTTCACCGATGGACGCCGTGGCGTAGTGGGTAGGTGCGTCGACTCCTACGCTCGAGGTCGTCAGTTCGAATCTCGAAAAAACATCAAACATTTTTTCACGGCTCCACCTCTTTCGAGTCACTGACAATGCTCAAAGAGTATAACTGTCTAGAAAAAAGCTTCTCAATCTCGCCGTTCGGAGACGGCATTAAACTGTAGGTCCCCTCCGTTCGTGAGAGAACAATAGCACGCACAACACGAGTGGTTGCTGAGAAGCTAGGCCCAGGTCCACCTCGGACTGTAGCGCCGCCATTATTATATTATTATTATTATTATTATTCACCGATGTAATCACTTTCAAAAATTTAAATATACTTACTGTAGATGTAAAGAGTGTGTTGATATACAAGTCCTATTATAGTGTGCATACAAAGAGCTAAAAAAGATTTGAATACATTTTCAAAGATATAACATGCATAAATCATTTACATAATCGCTGAATGAGCGCAAGTGCTTGTGAATTATTGCAAAATACTCATTAAATCGAACTTATTTTATTTAACGTTTATTATCCCTCTTCCAAGTTTCACTCCATAACCCTGAGCATTTTTATTGTTCCGTTCCACCCAGCAGTCTGTGCATCGTCATAAACGCGCTCCCGCCACCCTCACATGTACTCACTCGTATATCAGTTATCCCCAAACGGTGACAATAATTTCTAAATATTGACTTCATCCCCGTCGCAAATAAATGTAAAGTCAAAAGGACAAAAAAAGCACTAATATTCCTCAGATGCTATTGTGCGTTCGACATGGCATCGAAGAAGCATTGAACATAATTTTTTTTTAAATTCGCGCACGTTTCATTCGAGTTTGAGAGGTAATAATCGATCCCTGAGGCACTTTAAAAATAAATCGGATTTAAAGTTGCCTTTTTGCGACTCACACCCTCGTGTTTTATCGAAAGGAGATGTACTGGAAAAATAAAAAAGGAATTTTTTTGCATTCCCTTTACAAACGAAACCATATGCCAGAGAGGGAACTCTGAATTTGTGTGGTGTGGGGATGCAAGATTCAGGGATATTTGCGAACTTTAGAATGAATTCGATTCCTTCTGGGACTGTTATCTTATTTGTTTACGTTAGATAACTCGACTGCAAGCAGCAGTGATAAATAGCATTTGAACTGAGCTAACGCATTCGTCACGTTCGATTTATCTTCCCAATCATGGAAAATACTGCAGTCGTAATGAAGGGAATCACGAAATTATTCCACTGCACAAGAGAAAGTCTGCTAGCTGAAGAGCGGTTGATTCAGATCCATGACTACTTCAGAGAGTGTTGTAAGTCAGTAAAAATCTGATACTACTATGAGAACCCGGTGTTCATTTTGATATCTTGTAACTAATTTTCTTGATTTCTTTTTCGATACAAAAAAACACGATGACTAAGGTCGCAGCTTTTGGCATATGAAAAAGTATAACTTATTGTTGCTATTAGCAGAAAAATGAACATTTCTGAAACACGCAAATCGCAGAGAGCATTCTGTATCGGCCGGAACAAGTGAAAATCAGAATGGGCCAGGTCTGGTGAAACTTGAGTGTGAGGTAAGATATCCCATTGAAACACCTCCAAAGTTTTTGCAACATAATGGGCGAGAATTTGTCGTGCTGAGAATTCACTTAGACTGGCTTACTTATTGTGGCCGTTCTGAGCGAAATGACACAAACCTATTTTTAGAAGAAAATAATGAGGCTATGAAATAATGCAGTTACAAGAGAGTCCGATGCAATTTGATACTATTTTGGCGTAACTCCCTTACAAATCCCTAATTTTCAAGTTTTGGCCAGACACGTCTTATGCCGAAGTCTGTATTCTTAATACACACAGCCTAGTTAATGTTATGCATTTTGAATCAATAATCTCAACTAATTGATGTGGTCACCGTGGCCGTGCGTGTTTGTGCGTCGACCCATACGCATTAGACTTTCAGTATGGGTTCAAATCCCAGTTCAGACAAACAATTTTTCAAGAAATTGTTCACGGTTATACCTCTTTAGAGTCACTGCCAATGCTCAAAGAGTATAACTGTCTAGAAAAAAAAGCTTCTCAATCTCACCGTTCGAAGTCGACATTAAACTGTATGTCCGCTCCATTCGTGGGAGAACAATAGCACGCACAACACGAGTAGTTGCTGAAAAGCTAGGCCCAGGTCCACTTTGGACTGCGCCGCTAGTTTTGTTATTCTTATATTATTATAATCTCACTCAATTGATAGGATTGAGAAAAAGACTGATGATAGAATATGTTTGAAATGCCAGAATATTGAATAAAAAACATTACTGTATGTTCTCGCGATAACGTAAACAATTAAAAACCAAGCCAGTTTGCGAGAGAGTTCAAGTTTGCGAAGGTGGAAATTGAATTGAATTGAATTAAAAATAAAAGAATAGGACAACCCCCGGTATATACACATTTAAAAACGTTTCCTATTTAACAATTTAAAAATAATAAAAATAATAAAAGCTTATTACTTAAATTTCTTTTTAGTCCATTTTTTTCATTTTTAAGAAATAAAAATAAAAAATTTCTTAAATAAAAAGTTTTGGTATACAAAATCAGATTATATATTATATACTAAACGTGAACATTACCGATACGTAGTTTAGTGAAAAAAGTCCGTCATCTGTTTTTGTATCTTAACACGAACTGAAAACTATACAAAACAAAATTTTGTACCAAGAAGGTTAGGTTAGGTTTAGACGGGTAAGTGCAGATATCAGTCACATTTAGGCCATCTTAGGCCCATTGAGATATTGCGCGGATCGGATATCACTTATCCAGAAAACCATTTGGTGCTTGCCACGAAGCTTCTTATTTGATGCATGCCGACGTTGTGTAGTTCGCTCAAGTCGTTAAAGAAGTAGGCTTCAAAGTGTTTCTTCCTGGGGGAGGATAGAGCGCTACAGGTGCAACGCTTCTCCTTCCTCGTCTCTGCAGCTTCTGCAGAAGTCGTTATGATGGAGTCCCATTCTTAAGGCGTATATGCTAATGACACGTTGTCCTGTGATAACGCCAATGAGAGTCCTTAGAGATGACCTGTTCATAGCGTGAGTGAGTGAACGTTTTAAATTGAGTTCAGACCAAATTTGTTTTGTGATGACGCACGTTTTGCCATCTGACCATCTTAGGTTAGTGTTGTACTTTTTTTTTGTTGTACATCATTTTTATTTAAAAAAAAGTTTAGCTGTAGCGAAGGGCGTGGGGGGAGGCTCTCCACTAGGAAGGTTTGTGAAGACCGTTCCACACCTGGCGAGATCATTGGGTTCACAATTCCCTGGAATGTCATTGTGCCCCGGCACCCACATGAGGTTCCACTTCCACTCAGAGAAGAAAATGACCGAGCTCAGGGATTTGATTGCTGCCTGACTGTCTTAACAAATGGTGATGTCCTTCTTGGATATCACGTTGTTCTTGAACCAAAACAAAGCTTCTTTTATTGCCATCGTCTCAGCCTGGAATACGCTATAATGTTCTGGAAGGTGGGGGGATATGCTAAAATTGAGATCCTTGGAGTAGACACGTAATCCTACCCCCTCGTCGGTCTTGCATCCATCTGTGAAAATACCTAGAGGACCGTCCAGCGTCTGGGAATCAGACTTCCAGTCGGATCTGGAGGGTATGATGGTAAATAAGTTTTTCTCAAATAAGAGATGAAGTAGTTAGAGATCAGAGTCGTGCGGTAGAAACTCGAGGTTATCTAGAATGGTGGAATGACCTGTATGGAGGTTGTGCTACCAAACCCTGCTGCCCCTTCCTTCATTTCCCATCGTTTTCGCTTTCCGGTGGTTCCTTGTACCAAGAAAGACTAATTCCAAATTCAAATGCAGCTTGCTCAAATTTTACATTGCGAAAATAATTGTTCATGTTTTAGAGCGTTCATGATTTGTTCACGTTTTAGAGATGTCAATGTGAAAAAAAATCTGTTCACGTTATCCGATGTTCACATTAGCCAGTGTTCACGCTAACCCGAGTCTACTGTACTTTTGAAACCTGAACCGCCGCATTAGTTTGCAAGATAATACAATTGTATATTTGAATAGTCAAAGACTCAAGTGAATAAAACTTACTTACTGGCGCTGTGTACATAATGCGGCTGAAAAGTTATTCGAGCAGGACCTTTCAACAAAAATTAGTAACAGTAAAAAGTCTCCAAACCTAAGACTATCGCATTAACCTTACAAAATATGTGAATCGCTACCGTTACTTTTGGAAATAACCTTAATATTGCTCTTAAGAACAAAAAACATTCGAAATTTATCTACTAAGAATATTCGAACAGCGAATCCTTTTACGGCACTTGATTACAAGCGGCAATTAAAACTGAAACATAAATTTAACTCTTCGGTTCGTTAACGGTCATTTCATTACCGTCGCCAGCATAAATGACAAAACAACACGGTACCAATGGGAGCCATTTTCCATGAAACAAATTTCTCCTAATTTCCCAATTTAAAGCCTACAATACACGTAGTTCCAACCCTTTTTACGCCTCTGTCCACACAATGTCAGGACCCAACCCCATCCCACCATTCATCTCTGCCATTTTTACGTCTTTTCTATGCAAATTCTTTTCTTTATGCTGTATTAGCATACGGTTTCTCCACGAAAATGTAGGAAAAAAAATGTCTCACCCTAACCCCACAAGCTTTCACTGGGTGAGAAACACTGAACATTGGTGGTGAATTTTTCCGCGTTTTAATTTTATTTTTTGTTAAACGTTGTCGAATTTCCGTTTTAGAACACTTTTAATTATGTACAAAAAGAAAATTACACGAATTTCTGAAAAAAATGCGTGAAATGGAAAAGAATCCGCAGTCGCTTGGGTGGGTCAACTGAGGCGCATAAAGAGGAAAAGAAAAAGAAAAAAGACGAAAACAAATTAAAGAATTCACCAGAATCGAAATTACCATTGCAGCTTCGAATTGCTTTTACTTTTTTTAATTAGATGAACCATATTGAGATGGGTAATTGCGAGAATTCAAATCGAATAAAATTTGTATGGTAGAGAGCTACGCCAGACAGCAAATGTGCTAAGAATAATGCAAAAAATCAACAAAACAAAAAGATAGAGACATTTTTGAATACCCAATCCCCACACCAACGGACTTAATCATTTTTTATTTTTGTTACCATAAAAAAGAACATTGAACCCTGATAGAAATATAGTAATTCACAATATTAATCTATTTTAAGTCGAAAAATGTTATTTTAAGTCGAAAAACTTAATTTGCTTGGATAAAAATTATGTTAAGACTATCTTGAAAAACGTTAAGCAACAAAATGAGAAAAATAGGAAACTTGACAACTAACAAACGGAAGGCAAAAAACGACTGCGTTTGAAAAATAAGAAAGTACTCTTCAACCACCACAACCTGTGTACACTACTGTGTACGACATTGTCAAAATTTGTGTATTGGACTTTAAGTCAAGTTTGTATACAAATAACTTTTCTGTAGTTCCAAAGACAGCTTAAAAAAAATCAAAAAAAATCTGTTGGAACAACACTTATTTCGAAGTTAGGTCCAAGTAAGTAAAGGGTGGCGCATAATAATAATGGCGGCGCTATAGTCCGAGGTGGATCTGGGCCTAGCTTCTCAGCAAACACTCGTGTTGTGCGTGCTATTGTTCTCTCACAAGTGGAGGGGACCTACAGTTTAATGCCGAATCCGAACGGCGAGGATGATAAGCTTTTTCTAGACAGTTATACTCTTTGAGCATTATCAGTGAATCGAAAGAGGTGGAGCCGTGAAAAGATGTTAGGTGTCTTTTTCGAAATTCAAACCTTAGACTTTGAGCGTAAGAGTCGACGCAACTGCCCACTACGCCACGGCGCATAAGAAACGTTGAAATTTATTTATTGAACACTTTTTTGCTTACGTATTTTTCTTTTTTTAGCATTATATCCGAAAAACTTGGAAAATTTATGACGGAAAGATTCGGCACAGAACAAAGAACCAAAGTGGTTAAATTTTACTTTGAAAGTCGACATTCAATTATTCAGACACAAAGGTTATATCGAAATTTCCTTCATGTTTGAAATGCGCCCAGTGCTCCAACAATTGACCGATTAGTCCAGCGTTTTCAGAAATAAAGGACTGTCTGTAATCCTCCGCTTGCTGGAAGAGCTCGTACAGTTCGAAATTAGTGAACATTGCAAGCAAGTATTGAGAAAAACCCCGAAATTTCCACCAGGCGCCGTTCTCAGCATTTGGTGATGTCTAGACGGGTTTTGCAAAGAATTTTAAGGCAGATACACCTTTTACATTTAAGATTCAATTCAGCTGACACAGCGCGTCCAACTATGGTTCCACAGAGGGAAATTTAGATAGGATAATATCGCGTTTTTCTGATTTAAACTGGCCACCGGGTTCGCCCAATTTACTGTCTCCAAATGTTTGTCTTTAAGGCTACCCAAAAAGTAAGGTGTGTGGGAATAAGTCAAGAACCATACAACAGCTTAAGGCCAATATTCGAAAAGGAGCTGGGACCTGAAATTCTAAGAAAAGTAATGGAAAATGCTTTGGAAAGAGCACGTGCCGTCGAGCGAACAATGGGCTAGAGAGATATTATCTTTAAAACATAATGTGAATATATTTCCAAACCATAATCTAAATTTTAATATATGTCAAGGTTAAATAAAATTTGACTGTCTGTGAATGTCACAAATGCTAAACAAAGTGGCAGAAAACAACAGGTTAAAGTTGACAACAGGTTAAAGAGTTGTAAAAGACTGCAATCTTTTGAGAATGCAATCTCTGAATTCAAGGAAAGAATTATCTGTTTTGTGGTGCAATCAATAGACTTCATTTGGGACTTCTGGACTTCTGAACTGAAATCACCATTCTTTTTGAAGTCTTTGATTGGACCAATCCTTTAGAGCATTCTTACGATTGCATTCATTTGAATGCAAGCCTTTCGACCAACACTGCATTCACTGAAGTCACATTGAAGTCTCCACCATTCACCTGAAGTCACCTGCATTCATTTGAATTCTTTGGGACTCCAAAAATTATTGATGAAATCTTTGGGACTTCAAAAATGTTCAATGAAGTCTTTGGGATTTCAAACGTTTTTGTTGAAGTCTTTGGGATTTCAGTATGTGAGCACGTTTTAACAAGTCTGAATGAAGACGGGGCCCGGACATAACGCCAAGCGACATAAGGCCAAATTCTAGCATTTGGCCTTATGTCTCTTTCTCAAAGTGACATAAAGCCAAATTTCAGAATTTGGTCTTTTGTCGCTCGACAAAGCGACTTAACGCCAAATTTTTTTGAGACATAACACCAAATAATGATATTAATAAACATCAAGTGGGTCATAATTCCAAAACTCTTAATAACATGTATATGTGTAATTAAAATGAAATTGAACAGTGGAGTTAATATTAGGGAACGGGTAAAAAGTGAAGTATGAGGGTTCATGCTGCCCCCTGAAACCCCCAGCTTGGCCGCAGATAAGATTTGGGATAGGTGCGAGGTTGGTGGTATCCAATGATTCCTTATTTTCATATTTAGAATGGATTTGAAAAAGTAACATACTCGTATATCCAACATTGCACCTACCCCAAATCCTATCTGTGGTCAAGCAGGGGGGTTGCAGGGGGGCAGCATGCCCCCCCAAACCAAATTCCCTTTTTACCCGTTTTCTCTTAAATGTCTCAGAATGTTTAATGGAAGGTATATTTTAATAAGGTAAGCCTAAATCAGATATACAGCGGAAAGCGACATAGAGCCAATTGGCCTTATGTCGCTTTGTGAAAGTGACATAAGGCCAAAGCAAAAATTTGGTCTTATGTCATTTTGATAAAGCGAGAGAAAGAGAAATAAGGCCAAATGCTAGAATTTGGCCTTATGTCGCTTGGCGTTATGTCTGGGCCCCCTATTAGTCTTCATTGGTGCCATGACATAACGCCAAGCGACATAAGGCCAAATTTTAAAACTTGGCCTTATGTCTCTTTCTCAAAGTGACATAAAGCCAAATTTTAAAATTAGGTCTTATGTCGCTCGTCAAAGCGACATACCGCCAAATTTTTTTGAGACATAACACCAAATAATAATATTAATAAACATCAAGTGGGTCATAATTCCACAACTCTTAATAACATGTATATGTGTAAATAAAATGCAATTGAACAATGGAGTTAGTATGAGGGATTGGGTAAAAAGTGAAATATGACAGTTCATGCTGCCCCCTGCAACCCCTAGCTTGGCCGCAGATAAAATTTCGGATAGGTGCGAGGTTGGTGGTATCCAATGTTTCCTTATTTTCATATTTAGAATGGATTTGGAAAAGTAACATATATCCAATTGTGCACCTACCCCAAATCCTATCTGTGGCCAAGCAGGGGGGTTGCAGGGGGGCAGCATGCCCCCCCAAACCAAATTCCCTTTTTACCCGTTTTCTCTTAAATGTCTCAGAATGTTTAATGGAAGGTATATTTTAATAAGGTAAGCCTAAATCAGATATACAGCGGAAAGCGACATAAAGCCAATTGGCCTTATGTCGCTTTGTGAAAGTGACATAAGGCCAAAGCAAAATGTTGGTCTTATGTCACTTTGATAAAGCGACATAAGGTTTAAGTTTTAAAATTTGGTCTTATGTCGCTTGGCGTTATGTCATGGCACCGACTAATAGCACTCTTATATGGAGTATGATGGTATTTTAGGTTTAGAGGATATAGGTTATGATGTGTAGTGGCGAGAGGGGAGAATGGATAGACACGGTGTTGTGGGGAGGGGGCATGATCAGTAGTGAGGGGGTATGATATGATTAGTGCTAATGAAAACTTAACTTTAACTCCAACAAAAATCAGCTTCGTAGTCATCGTATGAAAATTAATATTCTGCTTCCATATTCAAACCTTGTTCACCACAAATTTAAGTAAATATGAAACTACACAGCACTTTTGCACACCTTTCTTTATGCAGTATGGTCTCGAAAAAAGAAAACATTTTTTTTATGTTTTTGCTTATGCTCTCACCAATTTCACGTATATCTTGCTTCATCATATATTTTGCATATTTCGCATATACAACAGTCAGAGATTTGACTGAGTTCAAAAGATTTTATCATTTGCATTTTTATAAAATAGTATTTATGTGGGGGTTAAATTAAAGTAAAGTTGTTACGGGCATTAATCATAGCCCCTCTCCCACGACAATATCCCCCACGTCCACACCTTCTTCAACGCCGATCTCCCCCTGGAACACCCCACTCCCACCAAAGTCCCAAAGACTTCATCGAACATTTTTGAAGTCCCAAAGACTTCAAGTTGATGCGGGTGACTTCAAGTGAATGGTAAAGACTTAAAAGTGACTTCAAAGAATGCAGTATAATTCTAAAGACTTGCATTCAATTGATTTCAATCATTAGAGTGGTCGTAAAGACTGATCCAGTCAAGACTTCGAAAAGAATGAGAGATTTCAATGCTGAAGTCTAAATTCCAAAGTGAATTCAGAAATTGAAAAATCCGAGATATGAAGTCAATTGATTTTTTAAATCAAAAGATTGCAGTCTTTTACAATTCTGATCTGGGTGCCAGGCCATAAAAACCACGAAGGGAATGAAAAGGCTGACATACAAGCCAAGAAAGGTGCTCAGGTACCTTTTGCCCCCCCCACTTTATGGCTTTAACAACACAGACACAAACTTACATCTACACAAATGGATCAAAAACAAAGGAATCAGTTCTGGAACAGCCAAGAGGGTACTAAAACACTCAAGAATGTTCATGGAACAAAATTACAATCCCAAACGAGCCAAAAAAAGCTCAAGAACTAAATAAAGCAGATCTAAGAGTGCTATGTGAAGTACTAACAGGACACGGGGCGTGCAACTACCACCTTCACAAATTTGGGTCTCAGCAGCACAGAAATCTGTAGGCGATGTTGACAGGTCAAAGAAACTATGGAACACATACTGACCGTCTGCCCAAGTCTTGCCCGAAAAAGATTTAAAATGTCAAACCAAACAAACGCAACAGGGAAAGACTTTCAAGAAATCCCATCTAGAGAAGTTGTCAAATTTTTGAAGGCAGCACTAAAATTCTAGATCAAAAGAAAGGGGTACAGTAGATTTTTACGGTCGCAGTACTAGTGTTACATACATGACACACCCCGAGTTCTTCAATTCAAATAAATAAAATTAGAAAGAAAAATGTTATTCATCAAATAAATCTTAACGCTTCTTATGCGCCACCCTGCATTTGTTATAATTAAATATGAACTCTATCTTCTTAACTAAATTCAACCGATGTTAATAACATGAACACAGCATCACGTGTTTTGATAGAATACATTTCCTCTTGATACGCCTGTTACTGTATATTTAATTTCTGCTCATGGAAACACATGTGTAAATACAATTTCTTACACATATGAATAGAGGCATACTCGTTCAATTGCAATGACATGCGAACATGTCTTATCACTTCGCAAGAAAATCATGTATCAAGTCCTTTTCTCAAGAAGGCAACTCGATCAAAGCATGTTACGGGCCTTTGACAAATGTAAAACTACAATCTCCTTCTGACTTTGAGAAATTTAAATAATTTACGTTCTTGCATAAAATTGCAAGAGCTCCAACAATAAATTACCCACCAGCTAGCTCACACAGCAACAAGAAAAGCCAATTTATAAAAAGGGAAAGAGAAATTCCGATAGAAATTCGATGAACATTGTACTCACATATGTATGCATGTACATAGTGTTATAAAGTAACATTCTATCATTTTGATCACTCAGCCATGTGTCACCCTTCCGCAGGACAACAACGACACATTATTCAAGGAGTGATGTGTATTGAATCGTGCAAATGATACACTCCTCGATGATTATCCTTATTTCTGTACGTACTATACCCATACGTTCTTCTTGGTGTCTGAACTGACTCCTTGCAGGGTAAGAAATCAGAAAAAAAGAATCTTAAGCGTATTTTCCATACGATTTCAGTTCAATGCATAATAATGAAGGGACACCGGACGTTCCGGTTTACTAAGGTACATGTGTGTAAGCTCCTGTTTTGATACAAGTAAACCCTTGACATATCGGAATTTGGCTCAGTGAATGGTCGAATAGCTTTTGATCTATTATTCGTTATTTTCGCTAAGGGACTTCGTTTGATTTGAATCGCCTTTTCTTGCCTAATAAATAAAACTTTAAGGCATATTCAACCGAATCTTTCTGATGCTAGGCATTCAGTAGCATTAATGCACTGAAAAAATATTTCATTCTCTCCATACACGGAAGGTGTTATTGCGACCCATGGATAAGAATACCCATAAGCCCGTTTACTACACAGTTGGATTCTGAAGAATGTACAATGCACAAGGCCTCGTAAAGGTACGAGTATAATTTCTTGTATTCTGGAGTTCGAAAATAACCTGAGACAGATTCGAAGACAATGCTGCTCGAACAGGCTCATCTATAACATTTGTAAAGGACTCACGTTGAACCATATTGGAAAACCGTACTCTGGTAAAATAAAGGCCATGTAGTAGATTATCTTCACCCTGGTATCAATTTGGCTGCTATAAAGCAAACAAAGTAAAATGCCTTCTTAGCTTTCGCTAGAAGAGCATCTATATGTTTATCCAAAAATAGAAACTGATCTTATCAAACGCGTTGGTATTTGACTGCACTTGTCTCTGTTAACAGCTACGCCTGGATCCGAGGCGGCCAATTGACATCGCCAAGACGGCTGATAACAGCATTTGGGAATCTTGTGCGCAAAGATCGTTTGTGGCATGGGCTGTGTGGCATGGCGCGCCATCCTGGATGAACCAGAGTTTATCCAAATCTATTTCTTCAATTTCATTATACGTATATCAGCATATCGAAACGTTGATCCCAGCCTCATTTTCGAAGAAAAATGGTCCAATGATGCCACCACTTCACAATCCACATCAAACTGTCACTCTCTGTGGATGCATTGTTTCGGTTTCGGTTTCCGAGCCTCAGATGTGGCAATTTCGTTTGTTAACGTAGGCGCCGGGATGAAAAAGCGCCTTGTCAGAAAAGACGATTTTTCGCCCAAACTGCGAAGCGATAACGAAGCGGGTCTTCATTTGCTGAGTTAAGTGGACCTTGTAAGCGAAGAATTCAAGATCTTTGTGCAGAATTCTCCTCAGGCTAGTGCTTGAAATATTGAGCTGTTGAGTTCAATGCCGATGTTCGTGTGAGTCTCACACTCTCGGCCAACGCAGCCACATTCTCATCTGTGTTGTCCACTAGCATACCAGTCTCACGAACTTTTTGCACAAACTTGCGTACAGGAGTCGCGGTGGGTGCTTCATTTCAGCCAAAACTTCTTTTCAAAAACCGCACTGTTTGGGCTACAATATTTCCCAAAGTTGTTCAAGCGTAAAGCGACTCATTTCGTTTCGTGGAGGTATTATACTAACTTATTATCAAGATTTCGAGCGGAAAACAGCTGTCAGCGTCAAAACAGCCTATGATTTAAAAAAAAAGCACTAGATGGCACTAGAACATTAGATATGTAGGAATACAACCGGCCCTCTACCAGTCAAACACGATTGATTTATGAGTAAATGTCACGTTTAAATTATTCTCGACTCAACGCCTGCTTGATTTGACACACAACTGTGTCGTCTGTATTTTAATATTTCTTTTGATTTTTTAAAACTTAATAAAGTGTTAGAGTTACTGTTGAGTTAGATTGTTTTAATAGATTAACGACTAATTCCCACAGACAGCATGGTCTTGATATGAATAGTTTCACACTTTCACTCTATCGGTGCTTAAAATTGGAAAGTACAATTACAATGTCATTCAAATCAATAATAAATTACAGATTGAATGCTATAAGTGTAAAAATTAACAAGAAACAAGTTGCGAATAAGTTCCACAGATGGAAAGCTATTTAAGGAAATCATTGCTTTGAAATATAAGAATAGCCCAGAACTTAAACGTATTAAGAAACCTATGTACAATACATGAACTTTCTTAAGGAAAGTGCTATATCTGGCAGACTTGTCACAAGAAAGTGCAGGATGGCATCCTTCTCGTCTCTAAATGCCCTACAGAAATCGTCACACGAGGTTTCCATTCTTTTGGGGTGAATCTTTAAGACAATGCTGCTCCACTTTTTTAGCAGCCGGGACAAACGGACGATTCAGACATTTTCGGTGGGCCACTAACGGTTCCTATTTTAATTACTTTTCTACTTTTTTATAATAAAATATTGAATTTTTTATATTATATATTTTTATTTTATATATATATATAACGAAACAAAACTGTACATATCTAGGTATCTTAAATGAAAATTTCAATAAAATCAATGTGATCTCTGACATTTTTTCTGTTGTAATAATTAACTTATGTTAGGCATCAAATCTGGTGTCGATATGTTGCACAAATATGTTGCTCAGTTAGTGATGTGCTGTATTTATTTTTTACATAATTAAGATTTGAAAAAACTTTTTCAAAAAAAACTATATGTTGATTCAAAGCTACTTAAGAACTGCAAATCCAGGTCTGTTATTGAAGGAAAGTCTTCCTTTGGTACTAAATTCCAAAAATTTGAAACATCTTTTGAAGAATTTTGTTTGTTTGTTTGTTTGAAAGATACTTTCTCTGTAAAAAGAGTCGATTTTGCAGTTCAATGAGTTCCAACTGAATATCGGCAGGATAAGTAATTATTTCACCCAAACTTTTTATGAAGGGATTCATAAAAAATTTTATATTTTCTTTTTTACCTTTAAAGTTCTCAAATCTTCTCTTAAATGACTGTAATAAACGTCTAGAGTGTGGGATTAAATTAATTAAAAACAGATTTAATTTAGCTTTTATTAAATTAAACATTATCGGAAATGAACAATCTTTGCCTTGTAATTTGAGTTTCAAAATATTGAGGTAATCCGTAACGTCAACAAGAAATTTCAGGATGTACTCTGCAGTAAATCCGTTTCCAAGGATAAAGACGCTTTTTCCTCTAAAAATTCCAACACCTGCTCTTTCAAGTTGAAGAATATTTGTTATATGACGGAATCTTGCGCACAAGGGATATACTTTTTGCCTGCAGATTGGATAGAAATTGGGTTTTTCCGACACACTTGTTTAATCAAAAACTTACTGAGTGTACGTATACCTACTAAAATTTGAGGCGTGATGTGTACACGATATGTACTTTGGCAGGAAATTTTCAAATTTCTTGCGCGGCCATCTAAAATTCATTCGGGCCTGCTGTTAAGCAGCCTTGTTTTAAGAGGATGCTTCGTGACAGTACTCAATTCGCCTCTTCGAATAGAAAGATGTTTTTTCGTATCTATCATAATATTAAACAAAGATTTCTACATCTGGAGTTAGTTACCTAAATTACTTCTGTTGGGATAAGATGAAATATTCAAAGCCTTCGAGGGTGTGGACCGTAGTGCACCAGTAATGCAAATGCATGCGGATCTTCGAATCCTTCAAATGCTGCTGATATTGTTGTTAATAAACGCATGAACAAATTTTCTTCTGCACGAAGGATTAAGAGATCTATGAGACAATGCAATGCAAGAAGTTCACGTTTGAGATGGTGCACACAAGTCACGAGGGACCTCAACCAATTTGGTGGGCGCTTGTTAGTTGAGGTTCAGGTCCACCCTGAACTGAAATAAGAAAACAAATTCAGTTCTTAATGGGTTAACATCCGTATCCAACCATTTCTGTCCGGATAATTAGCTTGAGTATAGCTGATTCCATTATATTGCGGAATTATCCAGTTAGGACTACATTGTCTGCACTTGCTATTGACTTCTAATCCAGATAAGATCTCGGATAATCTCAGCCACTACTAGTATTTATACGAGTATAGACAAAATGCCTCCTTCGGAATGCCTCTACATAATTACATATAAGCTCTGATTGAGTCTATTGACTCCATCGTGTTTTGTTTATTGATCAGTCGTCGTAAAAGCGGGAACGTTCCTGAGAACATACGCCGAATTCGCGGCGATTAAAGTTCGGAAAGTTCCAGATTGAAATTCTTTAGTTTTTGCTGCCATTTGTGAAAAATTGATCTAAGGTCATTCAACAGACCGGCATTCATAAATTGGATTTTAAAAACATCACAGGTTAAGATTTTGTTGGAACCAGTTTTTATAGTTAAAAGAAAGCTCACACAAATTATTTTTCTCTGTCAATGGAAAAGATATTCATATCACTGAGCATTTCTTAATCGCCTGCATCTTAGTCTCAATCTTTAAAGAAGGCAAGACCCTCCTTCTGTTAGTCTAAAACGAGTGTGTCCATTTAATAAACCGATTTAAGTGATAGCGATTTAACTTTCGCAATGGGTTATGATGTTAAATCTGTCACCTCTTCATCCACAAGTGCTCTTTCACGCATTTAAATGAAGAGATCTCTTCAGACCCACTAGTGGTATTTAATTGACGCAAGTGCGAGGCGGATCTTAATTCCAATATGACAACGGTTTCACCCCCAATGCCATGGCATGTTTAAGAAGGCAGTCAGTCAGGGCAAACCCCCAAAAAATATAATGACAGCTAAATTAAGTGTAATCATGATTTACAGCATGGAGGAATTTTTCATTAGTCAGATAGGAATTCCGGCGGAAGGCAGTCGCAGTCGCAACTCTCACACCGAGAGAGAACATAGACAGCGGGCTGACTTTGCTGAATCAAGGTACAAATTACCACTCTACATACTGACAAGGGATGAAAGTGAGCAATCATGACGTATTCCCCTTTCGAATAATCGACTCGGTTATTGTCCTTGTTGCTGGTTCCGGTACAAGAGGCGCATATTAATGAAGCTTCGATAAAATTTAGACGCTATTATTATAAAATAACTTAATTATTGCAATTGAATTTTGGTTGGTATGATAATCCATTGAAGCCGCTCTTCGATTTAATTGTTTTACATCCCTGTCCTGCCACTCACAACCCTCGAAACTAACCCTTTGTTTTGAAGTGATTGTAAGTTGGTTTAATTTAATTTACCTGAACACAATGAGCCAATAGGTACGAGGTACATATTGAGAGGCGTATTTTTCATCCGTATTCAAGTATACAACTGTCCTATCTAAAAACACAACAAAATCGATCCACAAGAAGGGTGCTTTTAAATGAAGTCAATTTCCAAAATATTTAGCAAAAATCGGGCTAGTACACAAAAGAACAAGCTATGTGTGTAGCGAGTAGTTTTGAAATAGCTTTTAAGCGCATCAATTGTGTGGGATCGTCATTCCAACTTCTCTCACTTTAATTCAAGCAAGTACGATAAGGATGAAGAAGTGGGTACGGGATATCCAACATTGTACTTCAACATTTCTCTTCGGAAGTATAACCCTGCTTATCAAAAGTCATTATTCGGAGCATTGGAAAGGGCGGTGGGGTGGTATAACCCATATGCGGACGACCCTCTAATCCAAGCAATCAATAGTCTTCTTCCGAATTTAACCAAGGTATTCGAGAAGCTGATCAATAGAGCCCTACCTGAGTGAGTTTAGGGCAATAATATATAATTCCACCATGGCACTATTCACGCCGCGTCGAAACTGTTTCGGATATCCAGTAGAACAAGAGAAAGAAACAATTTACGGGTTCCGTCCTGATCAACCTTGAGAAGGTCTTTGACTCAACGTGGGTGCGTATGGTTAAACTGACTTTTCTATTAGCTCAACCAGCAAGTAAACCACTACTATCTTAGGTTTCCTCTAGTGTACGTTAGACATCGATAGTTTAGTATTTCGATATTATCGATGGTTTTCCTTTAAACTATCGATAGTATGGATAGTTAAATCGTTTTTAATGAAACATAGAACTACTTCAAAAATTAAATATTCGCTTTTTCAAATAACTTTACATTTTGTCTTAAGAAAAGGAAAAAGGAACTCATTAAGGCGTTTTGCCTTTAATCTGATTCTAAGATCGGTATGTATCAAGTCGACTTCAGAGAAAATACGTTCGCTCGAAACTGAAGTGACTGGTATGCATAAAAATAACTGTGCAAATCTCTTCAGTAACTCGGAGCTGGATTTTATCTTCCCCCAAAGAAAACAGCAATTCCTTTGACTTTGTTAGCCTTAGATCTATTTTAGTAAGACATGTAGTTTCAGATGCAGAAATATTGGTACTTGCGTATGTGGACGTTCGGCATTCATAAACTTGCTATTCGTCTGACACTTGTGTTTTAAAAAATGTTGCATACTCCTTTTGAAAACACCCTGCGGCGATTTTTGAATGTTCTTCGGTTTTAAAGCTTTGGTTTTTAAACGTAGTTAGAAAGGGAATATTTTGCGGGATTTCACCGATTTTGAGAATATAAATAATAAAAACTGTCGATGTTAACAAATTTCATCAATGTTTTCGATAGTATGTAAATATCGATACTACTGATGGTACCCTAGTTTCCTCATCATGCGATTTCATAAACGGATGACTTGATAGCAGGTCCAAGTATCGACGTAATTGCCATGCTCTTGCAGCGCAAGTGTGGATCCAACGACGACTAGAAGTTGATGATCAATTCTATCAGAAGTCGAAAGGCATTCTCTTCAGACCACCGTGACGTTGTCTAGGACATCGCCGGATACCAAAAATATTTTTCAAAAGTTTTCAATTATTGAATAGTACGGGCAGCCACTGGTGCATCGGAGTATAATCAGATATACAGGAATGTGGCTAGATCATTTAGATGTTGCTCTGGCCAGATCCCAAGGTGTTATAGCCCTTGGAAGGATACTGTTTTACAACAGCCAACTCGATAATAGGGTGAAGAAAATCTAGTAAATGGCTTACGACCAGCCAATGCTTGTCTACGGATGTCCTATGTATCTCAACATGGGAGCAAGCTAGATGGAAAAGATTTCCATGTTTGAGGGGGCCTATTTTAGTGTTTCCCTTCACCTTTACAGAACACATTATCACAGTACGAACAATTCTATTCCATAGAGGTCCCATACAACAGAGCGAATCTCATAAGAGTGAAAATTTTCCTCCAATATTCGGGGACACGTTTCAAGAGATATGAACTCGATCAAAACCCTGATCTCTGGACTTTCTACCATAATCCACGAAAAGGACCGCCACAACAGCTCCGTCCCCTCAGATGGAGTCATCTTCGATAAAAACGGTCTGATACAGGACAGATCAGCGGTACCACATATTTTTCACATCGTCCCCTCAACTGTGGGTGTGCGGCTCAACTACGACCGATCTGCCCCACAGAACCATGAAAAGCGTCTTCAGTTCAGTAGAGCGTTATCGATCCGTAATATAAAGGAAGTTAGAATGTTACACCAGAAATGTTGGTTGTTGAGGAAAAGATAGAGAGCTCCCTCGCCGAACCACTAGAAGTCTGTCTGCATCTTGCAGTGAATTAGATGAATCATAATTCACGCCAAACGGCCGTCTTACATACACCAGATTAGAGCTTGTTCAGTCTTAGTATATAGTAACAATTCCTACTAGGTTACGTCGAAAGACACTAGCTATAAAATGCAGTCGCATAGGGCCAGTAAGTTGAAAAATGTGGTTAGTTATGTAACTTAGTCCAAGCTAAATTTTGCTTTAATACGCTTTCTTACGTAGCGCTCGCCTACGTCTTGAAAGTAAAAAAAGCTGCCATAAATGATACTTTTGCATCTTTGTAGTGATAGACTTTGTAGACATCAAAAATAAACTTCCATTTGGCCGTCCATTTCCATTACGTTTCTTGAATTTCTAGCAGACTAGAGTATCCGCAAGTCGCATCTGATGTGTGAAGACATCTCAGGTTCCGAGCTGTGACACAAAAATCACTGTTTTCTTAGTTTACAAATGTCGTCAGCAGTGGTTGTATTTGTTTTCTTTTCACCTCTGAACTAAATTAAGTTGTAAGTATTCGGTATCGGAAGCCTCTCCGTGAATACATAGGTTAAGTTAGGTTAGGTTAAGGGGCTGCTAGTGAATTCACCAGCACACGTAGACCATGTTGGTCCATTTAGATACCCACAGACTATTATTACTGATCGACCGCTCCAGTGATAGCGCCCTTAATTTGATCCCAAGGGCAAATTGCGACTGGTCAAATTAAATTCCAAAAATATATCCAAAGTATTCTTCTATTAGACCATTTCAGTCCACTGTACAACTTCAATAGTCTATTCACAGTAATCATACAAGACAGCCAGAGCTGTGTATTAAATAAACCCGTACATAAACTAGTATCCCCAATGCGATGGACAGACGGTTCCAAAACAAATGGCGATACGGGAGCGAAAGTAATCAACCTGGGTAAGTAGTTCATCCGGAAATCCACATGGAAATTTACTTTAACGCAAATCTGGATCTTATCAACACCCGAATGTTAACGTTCACTCCGACAGCAGATGTCCTTTCCCTCAAGTGATATCGTATTCAAACTATTACGAGATTGCTTCAGTTACTGATTATACTTGTATACTCAAACAAAATTACACTAATTTTGGTACCAGGTGAGTGGTATTGTAGACAATGAAATTGACGACCAACTCATTAGTATACGTTCTGAGTCTCCATTCATTGGACCACTCCGTCAACGGTCCAGAGGAATGAATGCAGATTTGCATGAGCCAGATGCAACATACGTGTAAAGATGTTCTCATTAAATAAAAAAAAATTCGACTGGCAACATGATTCCGCATGAATCAGCATGAAATTGATTTTCAAAAAAAAAAAAAAACACCGTTCAGAATATGTGGTGACCAGGCAATGGACTATCGAACCAAGGACTACTCCATTTTGGACTGGGATATCAGGAACCTTCCGATGTCGCAGCTAGTTCTACTAAATGTAGACAAATTTATCCATAGCCGAGCTATAAGATCTTAGCTTCTAAAGGAAATCAGGATTGTATTAGACCGCAATACTAGATCTACGAAAATCTATGTGTAAACCATATTTCTACAGCAGTTTCTCTATTCCAACATTTTGCTTTGGAAGGATACTTTTAGATGTCTAAAAACGATTGGGGCACAAGGCAGCGTAAGCTAACTACATTTTTGGATGCAGTGATTGGAAAACTGCCATTGATCGCTTCCCCCACCGTCATCCCACAACTTAATAGAATTGCTACGAAAAGAGTAATTTACAAATTGCAAACATTATTTCTATTCCACTAGTTTTTCATAAAACCAATTTATATCCCTCTGGAATGCGGTCAAGAAGAAAACATTTTCAACATAAATTTATATTTATATTTCCATTAATTAAGTAGCTATACACAACTTAACTTTTAGCAATGCCCAGCATTAGTTTAACTTCGTTTTTATAGTTCTGTATATTGACTTCGTTTTCACCTTCGTTTATTAGATTTTCCACACTTCTGGCGAAGCCCTCACTTGCACTAACTTTGACTTCCCCAGTTTTGCCCCAATTAAGAATTGCTTCTGCCGAAACCTTTGACTTATTTCGATTAAAGTAGTACTGCTCCATGTCGGCCTCAGACTTAGTTGCTTCCCAGGGTTCGGTAATAAACGACTCGTGGTAACAAGCTGTCAATAGATACAGTGCATAGTCGTAGTTCTGTTTCTTTAGCGGACAACTATCCGTAACGATTGTTATAATATCGGTTTCGGGATCATATCGATCTCCAATCAGACGTAAAAACTTGTCTTTAGCATGCTGATCAAACTGCAAGTTCGACATTTTCAACTTCAAAGTGACTCTTCGAGCTTCAATGTTCCGAATAGTCGGCAAGCCATGTACGTAGTCTGTAGTTATAACATCGATTGGAAAGTGTTTTTTCCACTTCTCTTCAGTTTCCAAACCCTTTGGCCAGGACGTGCAAAATTGTTTTAATGCCTCGCACTGTTGTTTAATTGCACGTGGGGTAAGGTGAAGAAAATTAGGAATTTTCATCAACTCAGCATTTCCGAATTTAGATGGAGCTGGAGCACCTTTTTCAGTGAAGCCTTGTCGTATTGGCAATGGCACGCTGGCGGGATGAAATGATCTCGGACCTGGCCACACTGCTGTCCAATCTTGATCTGTTGCCATTTTATTCGTTCTCGGAGGTGGAACTGGATCTCTCTTGAAAGCTCTTCGTTTTGTTTGTACATTTTTCACAGCACGTAAGTTGAGAACACGGAATTCTGTAAGAAAACTTAATTAGGACTTTTCATCTTCAACTAAAACGAATTTAACCTTCTTCATCGGCAGGTGTATTCTCTGAAGTTTGTGATGACCAAGCACGTATTTGGTGTTTTGGATATGCTGAACCCCGTAGATTGTGTTGAATTAATCGTGTTAAAGACGACATGTTTGTTATTTTTCACATAAAAATCTATATTTTACGCAACTAATAGCTGGGCATTTCTCGAGGAATGAAAATATTGACAGCTTAAGAAACTGGCATGTTTTGTGCAATGTCAAATGAGTAGTGTCGGTTAGGCAGTAGATTGTTAAGAAATTAATGAATAAATTAAATAAATGAAATGCATGAATGTTTTGAAGAACGCTTATTTATAGAAAACATTATAAGAGATTTATTGAAAAACTATATATTGCCGTAATAAATAACTTTTCTTTTCTTGTTTTGAATAAAATTCGTGTTTATCAAATGTTTTGATTTACTTAAGTTGGTTAGAATGGATGTGTATAAGCACATCCTCTCGTTAACCTGTCATTCGGAAAACGTCGACCTGATGAACGAACCCCCGGCACCAGCTGTTCTAATTGGTGAAATGTCAAGCAGTTGTAAAAGGGTTGTCCGTTGCCAAAAATGCTTTGTTTACTTCTTCGCCATGCTCAAACTTCGGCTAAATTATTTACCCAAAAAGCGACATCATTGAAAAGAATAAACCAACGCCAATGGCTCCATTTGACGCCGAGTATGTATATATTTATTTTCTAGTCATTTAAATTTGTATTTCAGTCAGCATTTACCGCGATATTATGACACTTTCAGATCTATGTCACGGCGAATACGAATGGCAAGACCCGAAATCCGATGATGAAATGTAAACCTTTTAATAGGCAATTAATAAATTAGTAAAGTTACTTTAATGAAGTCTTTTTACAGAGTTAACGTTACTTACATCGATAAGGATGGAAAACGTACACCTGTAAGAGGCAAAGTCGGTGACAATCTCCTTTACTTGGCTCATCGATATGGTATAGAAATGGAAGGTAAAATTGCCGCACAAATTATTCCACAAATATACGTGCGTATGTAATCCTCCTTTATGTAATTAGGTGCATGTGAAGCGTCTTTGGCTTGTACTACTTGTCATGTGTATGTCAACGATAAGTATTTAGAAAAACTTCCCGAAGCTGAGGAGAAAGAGGATGATCTCTTAGACATGGCCCCATTTTTGAAGGAAAACTCTCGATTAGGCTGTCAAATAATCCTCAACAAAGAACTGGATGGCATAGAAGTACAATTACCCAAGGCAACAAGGAATTTCTACGTCGACGGACACAAACCAAAGCCGCACTGAGAAACACCAGCATGAATTTAATTTAGATGTAGTAAATTAAAGCAAATGAATTAGCAGAAATAAATTAAATCGCAAGTTTATTTTAGTCAAAATGAATTTTATTTACAGTAGTAAATAAAAATTATAAAAAAATACAATTACACTACAGCAAATAATTAACATGATCACACTATTTAAGCTGAAACAAAAACAGTGGTCATTATTAGATGAGCTTTTGTTTTGTTTTTTAAACCCGATCGAAATTATATTTTCATAAAATACAGAAAAATCAAATTTTCAGCACAGTATAATAACGATGTTGGTGGATAAATTAAATTTTAACGGACTTCGGTTTATGCTGATTGACTTCAGCGATTGAATAATTTTAATAAATGATAGTACACATGTAAGATTTCAATTTCACTAATTCATTGACGGGCTGTCAGTGCCGGAGCCTCCACTGTCTTTTGCAGAGGTTACCTCCTTGTCTTTGTCCTTGAGGCTAGCAGCAGTACCGTTTTTCTTGCTGACTCTTTTTAAAGTAGCGACTTCCTTAAGTAGGTTCGCTATTCTCTGATTTAGTTGATCTACTTTCATGTCATGTATCCTATCGTTCTCCTTAAGCTTATTGCGCATTTCGTTTTCCTTTTCAAAGTTTATTCCCTTAAGCTCGGTTAACTAAAATGAAAGTAAAAGCAAAATAGGAGTGTGAGATAGAATAAAGTTTGGCCAATAGCCATGCAGTTAGTTAGTGATCTAATTGTTATTCAAATGACGTGTTAATATTAATTTAGTGAGTAAAATAAAGAGCTTTTATTGGCTTCGTCTGCAAATATAAATTCAAACAGTATTTTTAAGAGATTTCTTTGAACTGGGAATTCAATTCTAATTCAATCGACAATTGCATTTATACATTCGATGAGTGGACCGAAATATAGCGCCAAGGGAAATATTTGAGTGTTTTTGAGACGTCTTCTGAACTGTCCCAGAACGCACAATGATTTGAGATATTGATTCTTTAGGTCTTCTGAGATCTAGCTTAGGCCAGATCATTCTGGAGATGTGGCAAGTAGTGCCACTCGCTCATCTGTTATTCATTTTATGAGTTGCATCCTCTAAAATCAACAATTTACAAGTTGTGAGGGGCATATCCAAGTGGCTGTGTTTATGTAGCAATGGCTGTGAAGTAGCGAACTTGGCAAGCTCACCCGCTTTGCAGTTGCCCGGAACGTCTCTATGGCCTGGTACCCAACACAGGCGAATATTAAGCTGATCGGCCATCTTGTCTAAAGAACAAGTAGCGTTGGTTCGTTTTAAAAATAACCTCTTAGTATTAAAAAAGGATTTGGATAGCCAGCTCGTCATCGAAATGGATGATAGTCAGATCTCAGGAAACGACCCACAATTAGAGTTTTCAATTCCAATTATAGTTAAGTCAGGTTAGGGAGTTTATAACAATCTTAAATTTACATTTTGTTTCATTCTCATAGACAACTTAGCTTTTGTCCGAATAATCTTCGACTCCAAGCTGGTGGCATATCGCAGCAGAAGACGGTCGCGTTTAAGACCAAATTGAAAAGTACGACAGCCAAATCGGTGTGCGCAATTAGAGAACAAACAGAAAATCGTGCTGGCTAAAAAACCTTGTTGGTTGAGGACCAGTTACTCCTGGACTTTAGCGCCACATAATGTAGAAGAAATTATAGGGAAACTTCTCTATAGTGAACATTGTCCCGCGGGATTGTCCGTTCTGTAGTGCTTTGAGCAAGTGAGCAAGTTTGGCTTGGAACGACTTAATGTAACATTGTCGTAGTGTTTTGTGTAGAGAAACGTAATCTGTTTCTATATAAAAGACCAAAACCTTTAGAAATACTGGAAATTGAAGAATACAAGTCGATTGTATGTATTGATTGTATGAGTGTGCGAAAGTTTATTTATTTTTTTTGCAATGGTTACCCCTTAGACCGAACACCTCCAGCTAATTCGCTCAGCGTTTGTAGTAACAAAAGTATTTCCATTTCTATATGTATGTTTGTAAGCATGTACGCATGGGGATGCATACATACAAGTAGACAAATTGGGGCAGTAGAGAAATTCACTTGCCATCAATGTTGCGTGTACTGTTGTTCCCACACTAGTTTTATACTCACTCCGAACAGCGGAATATGATTCTTTCAGACAAAATGTGTTCTGCACGGTTTAACATACACTCAGTTACACATATAGAAAATATACAAAATATACATGAATGTAAATTCTAATTTAAAATGTAGACAAATATTTTATCGTTTTATCTGTGGGTTAGTTCGTATTCGCAGTATTAGCAGTCCTGCAACGTCAAGCGTTCTTAATTGCAAACTTTTGGCAATGAATGAAAGCAACCACTGCGGAAACAAAAGCAATCAGCTTATCATAGACCTTTGTGATGCGAAGAATTCTTTTTCCATTTTCCGACTCAATTGTCTCTTGTTCAAGTGTAAAATATAATCAAGTATGCTCGCATTGTAATTGCCAACATTATTAATAAAATTATTTAGAAAAATTGTCGCCAATTTTATTGACATTTAAAAAAAAGAAACAATTGGCACACAAAATAATAAGCCATTCCGAAACATCAACATAATTAAGGCATCGTGATGGTTCGCAACATCAAAAAATCGTTGCGTCGCATCACATAGGCAGTGATGCTTACGCAATGCACTTTTTTTATACGCTTACGAACTCAGCTTGTGTATTTACATATTTAACCTGGTGTTTTGAACACACGCCAGATAGCCCTAACGACGAAAGCGTTTCTTGTAGGTTATTCTCATATCTAGTCGTATTCTTATCTTATGAACTTTCAGTTTAACTCTATTCCCCGTTTTGGTGGTTTACATTTTCTTGTAGGTTATTCTCATATCTAGTCGTATTCTTATCTTATGAACTTTCAGTTTAACTCTATTCCCCGTTTTGGTGGTTTACATTTTAAAGCTGCTTTCGACATTCGTACATATAGGAATGATTAGACATGTTCTTAGAATTGGCACAATAAATTGCACATATTCGTCTTTATTTGCTTGAATTTACACAAACATTTTTCTTAAAAACCTTTTTGTTAAGTTCTCAGATATTTACAGATTCAATGTTAGCCTTGTCACCCAGAGAGCCCAAATAAAGCAAATACAAATAAATCTTTTTTCCAGACAGTTCAAATGTGTTTGTTTTTTTATTCTTAACATAATAAGTGTTTTGCTAGTAAGATATTCACAAGCCCACCTCGGACTGGAGCGCCACCATTATTATTATTATCTAAATTGAGCTCCCAAAATAACAGATCAATAAATTCAGATAAAAAATCGGTAGCGGTTGTTAAGTGTTGATGTTCATTCATATGAAATGAACCAGGTACAATCAAAAAATATTCTTAAGAAAATCATGAACCTGTTATGCCAACCAATTTGCTATTATAGCAAAGTTCTAAAGAATTTTATTGAACTGTTTTTATTCAGAGTTGACACTGGAGCCCAATGAATGCTCAGGTTATTCGATTATGAGTCAAGATTCAGTGCTGAATCAAGGGACTTGCCCCCAAAACCACAAGTGGCTAAAACCTGTTTGCTGATACTTCATATCAAGTTCCACTTACATCTTAAGTGTAGGTTAGGTTAGTTAGGTTGGAGTGACTGGAATGTTCTCTTAAACCAGTGTTGATCCATTGTGCTGCCACACGGATTGACTGAGGTCTATCCAATTGTTCAATTGCGGGAAACCATTTGGAGCTTAGGATGTAGCGCAATAGATTGCTTATCGGAACCTCACTTAGTTCGCATTAGCTCTCAAAGAAGTAGACCGCCAGTTGTTGGCGTCGAAGGGACGCCAGGGCCGGGCAGGAGCAGAGATGTGGAATGCTCTCAACTTCCTCATCTAAGCAGCTTCTGCAGATATCATTAGCCGGAGTCCCTAGTGATCTTCTATGAAGCAGAATATGTGCGTCGAGCCCAACGCTCTAGGGTTTCAAGTCTAGGTTTGCCAGAAAAGCAATGATTTTTCAAAATAAAAATTATTCACGCCTCCACCTCGTTCGAGGCTCTTCGAAATCGGCATTAAGCTGTAGGTTCCCTCCACTCGTCAGAAAACAATAACATGCACAACATGCTGAGAAGCTAGGCCCAAGTCCACATCGGACTGTAGCGCCATTATTTTTATTAATTTTATGTCACTATTTAAGTTGAACTTAGCGCCTTATGATCCACTTTCTCTTGATCATAAGGAAATTTAAATTTGAATGAAACAAAACTCTGGAAGAAATTCTGATAGATGACCATACACGAATGTGTTCATTATGGCTATGCATGTGTTTTGTGCAAGCATGACGAAACATTTCGTTAAAATTTAACACTAGATCACGCTCACTCATGCCTATTATAGTTGAGCCTTTACGGAAACATAGGAAAATCAAAGCAACCGAGCGAATACATAAAAATGGTACAATGTGACTATGACAACCGCTTCGTATAGTTTCGGTAAGTTCGTTCACTTTTACCTACTTTGCGGGAGTGAAATGAATTGCTCTTTGCATATTTAAATGTCATTTAACAGCTGAATTTCATCGTAAGTTTTTATAAGCAATTATACACTGGTTACTTCTGGCTACTTTTCGTTCGATTTTGAAAAAGTAAACTTAAAAACTGTGCCTAGGTTCGGATGCACCAACACAAATAGGGATTTCGATTCATTTCCATTCTGCAGCCAATCAAATTCGTCTGTTTTAAAGGCATTTCGTAGAGCTTTTTTAAACACATTGGCAATAGCAACTGAATGTGTCATGATTTAGTCACTAAAAGGATTAATTTACTACCGTCTATATTAAGCCGTTTAGATGTCGGTCAAGTTTCTCACTTTCCATGATATATGTACATTCTTAGAGAGCATTATGAGTGACTTGCCAGAGGTGCTTTCATTAAATGAAAGTGAGAATTTCCCATTTAGAAATAGAACCTAGAGCTTTGGTGGCAATAAGTTCCCCTAGTACGCATTTTAGAGTGACTCAGTGGATGTAAAATAGGCTGTAAGGCTTTTGTTTATTGCATAAGGTCAAAAGAAAGCAAGTTCTCAAATTAGATACACATCCTGTGTGAGCAACTTACCAGATTCGATTAATCAAAACTTATGTGAGATTTTTTGTTATTAAAGAATCACAATTTCGTGGATGTTAATGGAGTGTATAATAAAAATACCACCAATAGAATATAAAGTTAAAGTCTTTTTTTATCTTACTTGAATTGTTATAACTCACCTGTTTATCTTTCTCCAACAAATCCTTGTCCTTCAAGGCCAGTTTCCGTTCGAGACTGGCAATTCGCTCTTTCAATTCAGTCATTGCAACAACGTGATCGGAGCTATTCGGATCGATTGTTACAACGGCTGGAGCAACAACGGGAGCAGGAGCAACATCTCTGCCACCACCGCCGCCACTACCGCCACCAGAGGAGGCATTTTGCCGGGAAACCTTATCGGGTACATCCGAATTAGAAGAGTTCTTCGATAATTCAGAACGTGATTGCTGTATCTTTTTGGAACTGTCCTTGTGTGATTTATCGTGGGGACGCTTCTTTGCCAAACGACCATCTTGATGTGCCTTCACCAAAGCACGTTTATACGCACAGGTACACAACCAACAGAGAAGTTTACCATTCACCTATAAAATGTAAATGTTTGAGATTAAATACAACGTAAAATGTGTACAGACTTAAAGGATCATTTTTTTCTATTATTTTTATCTAAGCTTATGAACGCAAACATACACAATTATATGATTTATGTCTACGTCTAAGCTGGGTTAGACATGAAATTGAATGCACTTTATTTATTGTATACATTGGGTGCGTAAAAACATCGCTTAATTTTTGCATGGACGCATTTTTCAAGTGCGGCCCCTTAATGCACCATCTCAGATACATGCACACACCTTTTTATTCTCATCGTGTTTATCGAATGCCGATCGCTGTTTACATTCATCGCAGGTAACTGGTTGACCATATTTTGCTTCATAGCTTGTGCACCTAATAATCGAAGAGAGGGTAAAGAGAAAATGTTTGCGTTCATAAGCTTTGCATAGACTAACGTGAATTATTCTACTTAAGTGATCCATTTGCAAAAAGTTAAAGAAAAAAGCTCTCTAATTCAATGAGGTATCCGTTTCGTATTGAAATTGATTAGAAGTTTATGACCCTACAATCATGATTTTAAACTCAATTATATTAATTATTAAAACCAGCCTAGGAATTTCTAGATTTCATTTTTAATAAAATAAAGTATAATTAAGAATAATCTTCAGGTATAGAGGGTAACTTTGGATTTGCTTGTGTAAACAAGGGGCCATAAACTTTGAGTAAGCAATTGTTTCTTTTTTCTTTTGGTTTTTTGCAATAGAGAACATGGTGAGAATGGATAATTCATACAAACCTTTGACATTTTGGACCGCCAAAGGCAGCAATTATGTTGCAGCACTCGCAGGCACTTGGTTTGCCGTACTGTTTCAAATTGTGTTCACATTTTTTGCACACGCTTGATTTGCTGAAAATGAATTTTCTGAATATGTGGGCATACTTTGGGAGTGTTATTGCTTACCTTGATTGCTGGTGTTCAGAACGGCAATAAGTACACTTAACAATAGCTGAATAAGAACCGCGACAGTTCTAAAAGAAATATAAATAATTTAAATGGGTTAATAATATAGCATGATATAATTATGAGCTAAAAATGGTTTCCTTTATTCGCTCCCTTAACTTGTTTGCGATGCAACAAACGAGAATTTTTCCTATTTTGAAGTTTGAAATTTTAGGGCGCGCATACAATGCAAAAATATGGTGGTTATTCAATTTCAGAAAGCTTGCTTTGTCCATCATTATTGAAATGTACCTTTTCCTTTTCTGTCTATACAAATGCGTTTAACCAGGAAACCAGTTTTGTTGTCGGAATTTAATAAGAAACTTCTCGAACCCTAAAAGCGTATCGTTCGTTATTTGCAAAACTTCGCTCTCCATGATACTTCTATGATTTGACCGAACGTAAAATACGATTTTCCGGAAGCATTTTTGAATCTTCAGAATGTAGAATTTATACTAGCCCACTTTTGGGTGGACGGACATGTTGGGCATGTCCGGAAAGACGAGAATGTTTTAAAAAAATGTCTTTAACGTAATACAATAAAACAAACAGAGTGCAAGATATAACCAATGTTATCACGATTTCTATATAACAAGTACATTATTATATTGAATTACATTTGACGGTTCCATAGGAACACAATTTTCTACGTGCATAGCTGCAAACTGCAAAAAGATAGTAATTTCTCAGTAAGCAAAAGAACAAAAGGCCAAAAGGAACTTCCTAGATATTGCTGCAGACCAATGGAAAATGCTTGTCGATTTACATCAAATGTATAAGAAATCTTTCATACTCCGAATATTTTCCATTCAGAAGACATGGTTTAAAAGTATTTTAGTCTGTTTTACGAAGAACTACTCAGATCATCTTCAAAACGATATATTCAATTAAAATCCTTATATGCATATTAATACAATTATGTTCATAAAGTATAACTGGATATTTTTATCTTAACAAAATATATGTCTGACCTTAATGAGTTTTTCGCGCGCGTTTGAGTGCCGCCCCACACTAAATATGTAATGGGTTTTCAACTAAACAGGTGCAGGAATAATCCTTTTCTTTAAAAGTTGTGTAAAATATATACTTAATTTTCCAAAATTATTTCTTTTAAATAATTGATCAACTTTAAGTTGATATTTATTGCAAAACTATCCCTAAGCAACATGAATCATTGTTCAGTAACATCGGATAGGATACCACGTCTGCACAACTCCATACACAAAGGAATTAAACCGCGTCATAATTAACTTCACATTATTCGCAAAACTTTGTTTATATAAACATTTTAATTTAACCCCGACCTATATATTACCTTGCAAAGTTGTTGCCCAGCCGATAATTCTTCAAATGGATGCCTTGAGAAACATTTCGAGCAGGCGAATAGCACTTTTCCGCTCATTTCCTTTCTTTGCGATTTTTTTATTAATATTTCGATTGTTTGCTTGATATAAACTTTTTCTTTGATTTTTTTAATAAACTATGTTATGAACTTTATTTTAAGTAACAAAATATTTTATTAGAAAATTTAACAAATCAACTTCTTTTAAGAAGGACGCAATCAGACTTTCCTTGTCAAAATGTTTTCAAGTAAAAATGGCGTAAAATATCTGCAAGGTCTCTTAAAGTGGGATGTGTTCATAGTGTTCTTTTATGCAAGTGCTGAGTGAAATGCAATGGTCGTGTTCATAGGAACTTTTAATAATGGTCAATATTCTGTTAATATAATTCATTCCCTTTTAAAATTATTCATTTGTTGGACGACTAAAATATAAATATCCTCGTAAAAATTCTGATATTTTTGACATCATGACATCGAAGGAAATGAAATACACAAATAAAGATGCGAATAAAATGTACATGAGCTAATATTTTTAACAACGAAGTTCACACAAAAATATAAATTCAAAATAACTCCACATATTTAGTAATAGATAGTCAATTAATAGATTAATCAAGCATATTCTTTGAATAGATGAATAAAATAAAAAATACATGCACTTTAACTTTTATTTACATGAGCTTCCAATAAATATATATCATATTAATTTCAACTCTCAGAATGTATTATTATTTATTCGCGTTTAGTGAAATAAATGTTTTTGAGGAAAAATGTTTACATGTATGCATTGACTTGACAGCACTTGACAATATGATATGTTTGAGTGAGTTTTTTTCCCAAGTCAATCATCGATCGGATAAAACAAAAACTTATTTGATTTAAAATAAATATTGTCTTTTTTTTTATATTTAAACAAATTCTATTAAACCAAACATTGGAAAAGAAATCATACATTTTTTTAGCAATTTTCACATATTGACTTACCTTAAAGCTTTGAATTCACTTACTTCAATCTTTGACAGTTGTACCAACCGATAAAAACTGCTAAAATACAAATTTGAAAATACAAACGGAGACTTCGGGCGTGTTTTACAATTTGTTTTCAACTTTATTTTAACGTCTAATATAAGTTCTTTATATAAGTGATTTATATACAGAATTAAATAAAATACAAAATGAGTAATGGCGAACAGAAAAATATTAAAGTTGCTGTACGAGTGCGACCCTACAATCGTCGCGAATTGGAACAAAATCAAAGATCCATTATAAAAGTGATGGATAAAACAACCCTTTTATTTGACCCCGACGAAGAAGACGATGAGTTTTTCTTCCAAGGCATGAAGCAAAACTACAGAGACTTGACTAAACGAGTCAATAAGAAATTGAGCATGGAATTCGATAGAGTTTTTGATACAGATGCTTCCAATGAGGATGTGTTTGAGGAATGCACAATGCCTCTAGTGGATTCTGTAATGAATGGGTAATACTCCCTTATTTCTTATAAGTTCTTACAGTTTCAAATTTCACAATTTATTTTACAGATATAATTGCTCAGTATTTGTGTACGGAGCAACAGGAGCTGGCAAAACATTCACTATGCTGGGAAGTGATGATTGTCGGGGTCTAACATATCTTACAATGCAAGATCTGTTCACCAAAATCAATGAATTGAGTGACAAACGTAAATTTGACATTGGTGTCAGCTATTTGGAGGTATACAATGAGCATGTTATGAATTTGCTAACAAAGACCGGACCACTAAAGTTGAGAGAAGATTCGAATGGAGTTGTCGTTAGTGGTTTAGTCTTGAAACCGATATTTTGTGCCGAGGAACTGCTCGAGCTTCTGATGCTAGGCAATAACAACAGAACCCAACATCCAACCGATGCTAATGCAGAGAGTAGTCGTAGTCATGCAATATTCCAAGTGCATATTCGAATGACTGAAAAGAAAACCGGTCAGAAACGAACTGTTAAGTTATCAATGATTGACCTTGCGGGAAGCGAAAGGGCAGCTAGTACTCGGGGAATTGGTGTACGCTTCAAGGAGGGTGCAAGTATCAATAAGTCTCTACTGGCGCTAGGAAATTGTATTAATAAACTAGCTGATGGTATGAAACATATTCCTTATCGTGATTCAAATCTCACGCGGATTCTGAAGGACTCATTGGGCGGTAATTGTCAAACACTCATGGTCGCCAATGTTTCACAGAGCTCACTCACATACGAAGACACATACAATACGTTAAAGGTGAATAAAAACAGCAAATTTATTTCAAAATGTTTTGTTTGGTAAATACATATTTCTGTTATTTTTCAGTACGCAAGTAGAGCAAAGAAGATTCGCACCACTTTACGGCAAAATGTTATGAAGTCCAACATGCCTAAAGAATTCTACCTTAAGAAGGTCAACGAATTAATGGAGGAAGTAGAACGCCTCAAAGAAAGCAATAAGAAAATGGAGAGCAAAATGGCAACTGCCGTCAAGACAACAACATCTGGAGTATACGATGATACCGAATTGCAAAGTTGGTATCGCAAGATTGATCCTGTCTATCTTAACGTGATCAAATGCCAAGAACAATACTATACAATGCAAAGCAAAGAGAAGATATTGAAGTTCCGCAGTCGACTAAAGGAGAAAGTGGAAGAATGCAAAAAAATATTAACTCTTGATAAATGCAACCTGCAAGATGTAAGTAAAACGTTACATATATTTATAAACTTGAGTCTTACAATATTTTTCCTAAATTAAGCTAGTCTTTAGTTCCAATAAGTTCATTTTGCTTGGCCACAAGAATTTTGTCTGCCTCGGCGATGAACTTGTCGGCAATTGCAGTCACTTGAGTTTGTATTGCAAACATATCATCTTTTGCGACGTCTGTTTGCCTCTTTGCCTTTTTGATGGCATTGTTTTGAACATCTCTGATGGCATCACGATACTTAATGAATAAGGTTTTTGCATTTTTTGAAAGGTGTTCGCGGTGTTCTTTCGTTACTTTTGGTATAGGAATAAACAGAGTAGTCCCGTCCTGCTGGGGATTCAAGTTCATTCCGCTCTTTTCGATTGCCTTCAGGACGTCAGGAATTGTTTGGGGAAATGCAATCATATTAACAACAATGGTCTTTGGATTTTTTCTTGATATTTGGGCGAGTTCTTGGAGTTCGTGTTCTTTGCCATCAACAGATATTTTGAGTGTGTCAATGGAACCTGTTGTGGAGCGCAAGGAGAGTTGTTTGACGAAATCGTCTTTCATTTGTTCTATTGCTCGATTCATTTGTGTGTTTAGGTTGTCGAGGTCTATTGTTTCTCTCAAGAGATTCTCATTTATTTCCACTTTTGCAGACTTCTTTCCTTTTTGTTTTCCTTTATCCTTACCCTTTGCATAACAGCGTATTTGTTGAACATTACAAAATGTAGGCGAGTTAACAAGGCGATTGGATAATGATGAGAAATCTCGGATAGGAAATTTGCGAACATTTGCAGAATATGTTACTGTGTTGCGCAGTATTACTCCACGTAAAATAACTATGTTTTTAAACAACATTTTTGAATTAGTGTTATGAAAAGAATAACTTTTTAAATGTATTTTCTCTAGTCGTTCGTTTAAACATCAGTACTCCAGCTGTCAAAATTCAAACATAACCTTCAAAACAAATTAATTTGTTCTACAAACAGTGTTGCCACTTTATCAGTTATTGATTTAATTAAAAGAATTTTGTGTGTATACGAGTACAAATAAGTAAGATAACGTACTTTCTTCTCCCTTTTTGTAGGACATAGACCGATTTGAAGCATCAATTGATCGTTTTGGTAAACAAATTTTGAAGCAAAAAGAAGACTTATCCCGTTGGCGTAAAAAGCTTCAAGAAGCTTTAAAAAATTTATCGAAACTACAAAAAGAAATCAAGGACTCCAAGCATTCAAGCATTCTCCAGATATACCAACAAAGCAAGGACTTAGAAATTCAGAGCTCAAAGCAACTGATCAAAACGAATCATGTTGCAAAAATCAATACATTTTATCACATGGACTCGGAAAATTTGCGAAAAATGTTTTCATTAGCCTGTGAAATCATTCAAAGGAATTACTTGATACTCACTTATGATAATGGAGTTGATTCAGATCTCAAAGCAAAGCTAGAAAAATTAAATCGACTAATGAATGGATGTGGTATTAAGTTTAAAGATGAAGAAAATAAGAGCAGTGACGACGAACTAGAACTTACCTTCGATGAATGCTGCTCCAATGACAATAAAGGTGTTGAGTTGCAGATAAATGGGAAACGATTGCACTCAAGCGATGAAGATGAAAGTATTTCACTCCATAAGCGGAACAAAAAGTTGTTCGACGATACAGTTGATTTGGGTGTAAGAGCAATTGAAAGTGATACTGAGGTATTTAAACGGCCCCATGTCAATCTTGGTGACACACAATTGTTATCAACACCGGCAGATGATTATGAAGTCTACAATTCAACTTTTGAGGTATCCACTGCAGAGAATAAGAAAAAAGTTGAATTCATATCAAACATATTGTCGGAGGAGAACGTTAGTACAGTGAATCGTCTTAAAATTAAAAATGGTAAGCATGAAGCAAATTATTTTAATGAATCCTATTAAGAGAGTTTTTATCAATTTAGTTCTTCTAAAAACCAACATCACACGTGAAGGGGTTTTAAAGACGGTCTCGGCTGGAATTCAGAAAGAAAACAAAAAGTTTAGTCCCAATCGCATCAGAAAAAGTCCAAGATCAACTAATATAACAGCACGAGGTACTTCATTTATTGGATCTTTTTTAATTGACATGGATATCTATTTAATTTATGTTTTCCAGCTCTGGCATCTACCGCAAATTTCCTCAAGCGGCAAAAAACTAAAGCAGCGACACCTAACTCAACAGAGCCAGCCTTGGTGCGGATAAATCGAACCGCTTCATTAAGAATCAAAAAATAATTCTCGCAAATCATATTTTTAATGAATATATTTATTGTTCTATTTATATTTTAAAACATTTATGTACATATATCGTATGCTTACTCTATTTTAGAGAACTAATACTAACCGCATTGCTATTATTCAAGACAATTTATTTACACTGCTTTCGTGCTTTAAGGACCTAAATGCCAGAAATTAAAGTCTTATTTTAAACAATTGGTAGTTTACATTATGCCTTGTCGGATTCGTGTGATGTGTTGTTATTTGCAAATAAAATTACATAACAAAGCTAAACATTACAATTTATGATTTATGATTGATTTTTGAATATAGACAAACTTGCTTGATGCATTGATTACACGTGTGGATTATGATACCGACGTTCTTTTTTAATAAAGCACATTAATACATATACGCATTAAGATACAGAAGGCAAATGCAATATTTTTATTGTCATCGTTGAAGAATAGAAACATTTACCGGATTTGTTTGGCTTTCAGCAGTACATTTGGACTTTCAATATCCTTTTTACTTTGGATCAACTTAAGCTCCCTCTCGTGAGAAGTGACCTTTCGATTTCCAGAACGTACTTCGGTGGGCATCGATTCAATAGTGCGTTTGATAACAGCTTGAAGTGTTGCGATTGTTTTTTCTAAGGCTCCACTCAAGTCTTTATTTTCGTAACTATGGGCTAAGAACAATGATGCAAAAAGGTCTCCGGTACCAGTAAAACAAATATCGTTGCCTTGCAAAGGTATACTAAGGATGTAACGTGGTCCATTCTTTTTGCTTAGAAAAGCCAAAAGTTCACCCGGTGCTCCCAAATCAGTGCTAGAAAGAACAACCGTATCGATGTTCTTACTGTGAAACCAATCCATTGCTTCCCAAGCATCAGCTTCACTAGTTATTTTTTGTTCAGTAAGAAGCTCGACTTCATACTGATTGGGAGTCACAATGTCGGCGAGGGGAACGATTTCCTCGCGATAAATTTGCAGTAATTCTTCTGGAACGTACATTTTGCCATTATCTCCCATAACCGGATCGCAGACTGAAGTAAATAAAATTGTGTACATATTAATTTGGCTATCAAATAGAATATAATAAAAATGTGATGTGCAATTGGAGAAAAATTCATTTGAGATTAAAATGAATTTCCAGACAACCGTGAAGGAATTTTATATACCTATCAGTCTGATTGTAAAAATAGATAGTTTACACGAAACAATGCTATATTTTCAAAGCTCTACTGCTGAATACATTGAGCGAATTTCGTATATATAGTATAATCATATCACAACCTAGCTAACGAGTTTTATTTATTTGCATCACTAGTGGCGTATGTTTACTTACCATAAATTAAAGTGGGGTTTATCTGCTTGAGTGTCTTTATAATTACACCAATACGTTTCAGAAAAGAAGCATTGCCAATGTAACCGGATAACAAATGTGTATAGTATTGCAGCAGATCGTTGTTTTCCAGTCCTTCGAATAGGACTTCTACAAACGGAATCATTATTAAGTACATACATATGTCTCCAAAAATCTTCAGTCATATTTTTTACTTAAATCCGTTTCCTCCAGAACCTGTCCTCCGATTGTTTCATAGCCAGTATGATTTGACAATTGTACAGAGTTTATTGCGTCTACTTCAAATCCTAAAACCTATGATAAAAATCACTTAAATCCTTGTTGAAATATGTAATTAAATATTCTACCACAAACCTGTAAGGGGAATGTAGCACTTTTGTTGCCTACATATCCGTGAACTACATGACTTTGTATTGATAGAACACGCTTCATTGTACTGATATCAGATGAGGAATGAAAAACGAAATCCGACTCAACCTAACCACTGGATCGCTCAATTTCAACTGATTGATAACAACTTGCATGATGCATTAATAACCTTTATGTCTACAGACGCTTTCTGGTCTACAGCATAGGCGATGTAAAATAAACACAGACCGTGATTCATCGTTAATGAACAACAATATTAGACTATCTTGCCAGAAACATCTACTTTATCATTAATTACTTCTTTATGATTATTTTTCTAGTTTCTTTTGAGTTTACAAAAATTTGTTTTCAATAATTTCACAGCTGTTTCATTCCATTTGAAATCATTTGTCTCCTTCTAACATTTGAGGGTAAAGGAAACCATGAAAATATATTTATTTCAGTCTTATCTAAAATTTGTGTGTATGGGACAGAAATATGTTACCCACTTTATCACTTGATGCGAAAAAGAGCGAGAAATATTAACAGTAACATCACATCGACATGAACCTACCACCACACCATCTGCTTTGTTGGATTCATGTTCCAAACAAAATGTTTGTCTGAATGTTGCGGAACACCACACACTAAAGAAAAAGGAAAACGGTCGAAACATCATGTCCTTCTTACAAATAAACCACACAAAATTTGATAAATTTGCATTGTTATTTTTCTCGGGAGAACTGCTATGAGAGAATACTTTGATGATGCATTCAGTAACTCTTGAGGAAAACCTCTTCCTGTCTTGGATTCTTGGAACTTGTCTGACTACCAGACACTGCTGTCTTAATAAAACAATCACGGATCCGTAGACGCCTGGCTAGACTCATGTCGCTGTGCAGCTCATTCAGTTCGTTCTTGAACCTTCTCCTCCAAATGCCATCAACGCAAACAAGATCAAAGATCGCGCGCAGAGCTTTTCTCTCGAAAAGACCAAGAGACTCTTCATCCGCTTGGGATATTGTCCAAGTCTCTGCGTTATAAAGCAGGACTAGGGTGATTAAGGTCTTATACAGAGTCAACTTGATTAACTTAAACAGCGGTTGGCCAGAGTTATTCTGCGCTTGATCTCGGTACTGTCTTTTCTTTTTTTAGAGAATTTTTTGAAACTCTACTGGAGCACTCAGACTCAAAACTAGTCCATTGTACTACCAGGTAGCAACCTACTCCAGTGCCGTTAATTTGATCCCAACGGGAAATGGTGACTGGAGCAGATTCGATTTCACTGGGATTCGAACCTGGGACACCTCGAACTTGGGGCAGGCACTTAACCAACTGCGCCATCCAGTCGTGGTACTGATGTTGTGTGTACTATTTATCACTCAGCCGAGGTAGACGAAGTCCTTTGGCCAAGTCGTCGATGTTGTGCGTCCTTTCTCGATGACAGCATATACTTCGTTTTGCCCTCGTCGGCAGGAATGTCAAAACTAGACATGGCGCTTTATAGTTCGTCTCTATGCACGCTGTCATATGCGGCCTTGAAATGGACGAATAGGTGGTGTTTGTCAATTTGCATTTCTTGGGTTTTCTCCAGGATCTGCCGCAGTGGGAAGACTTGATCGATGGTGGACTTTGCTGGCCTGAAACCATACTGATAGGGACCTATCAGATTGGTGACGGAAGGTTTCAGGCGTTCACACAGAATGGCAGAAAAGATCTTATAGGCGATGTTAAGGAGACTTATTCCTCGATAGTTGGTGCAGTTTTCTTGTTTTTTCTTTCTTGTGGATCGGGCAAACAATACTGAGATTCCACTCATCGGGCATGCTTTCCTTCGACCATATCTTACAGATGAGCTAGTGCATGCGCCCTATCAGATCATCTCCAGCTGCTTTAAACATTTCATCAGGTAGACTATCTGCACCAGCAGCTTTGTTCGGCTTCAGTCTCGATATCGCTATCTTGACTTGGTCTAGATCATCGTTCGTTGTGCTGAGTGGAACATTTTGCCTGTCAGCGATATTTTTGTCCTCATCGCCGTTTAATAGTCTGCAGAAATGTTTTTTCCAAATCTCAGTATCGACTGCGACTCTGTCCTTCTGTCCGAATTTTATACCCATTCGATAAAAGTTACACCCTTTGGTAAAACTTTCGGACATGATTCCTGCCATAAAACCTCTTCATCTCCTCCATCGCGTGCTTCTCGTGCTCTTTCTTTTTCTTCCTGAGAAGCCAGTTCTCTTCCCTTCTTCTCTGTTCGTAAAGCTCAAGAGCAGCTCTTGCCGTTCGATGCAGTTTCAAGTTCTATTTGCCAATAAAACCTTTGTCCATTAAAAAATACAGGCTATTTATCGTCTGTTTTTAGCTTCCTAGCGTCCTAACTTAGGTATTGGGGACGAATTTTTCTGGGCGTGGAAAAGGCAAACTCAAACTTTTCGATCATTGGACAAAGAAGATGGCATGCATTTGTCTTCCTTTTTATATCGATCATGCTTAGTAATTTTTCTTCTTGAAGCGCTACAGTCCGGGGAAGGCTTGGGCCTCAGTCAACAAGCCTCTCCAGCGTGCACGCTGTCTTGGTAGCTGTCTGCATCGTACGTCAAATTGGTTGATGTCGTTCTCCACTTGTGTGCACTACCTTGGACGTCTTCTTTTGCATTGTCCCACTGGTTTAGAGTCCAATATTGTTCGGACCGGAGTTAAGTTGTCGAAGCGCTCTACATGGCCCAACTATTTTAGGCGCTGGATCCTTAGACGCCTGGCTAGACCCATGTTGCTGTATAGTCCATACAGTTCGTGGTTGAATCTTCATCTTCAAATGTTATCAACGCAAACAGGACTAAAGATCGACTAAAGATCTCGAAAAGACCTTCTTCATCCATTTAAAATATTATTCCTGCCTCTGAGCGATAATACATAATACGACTGGATGGCGCAGTTGGTTAAGTGCCTGCCCCAAGTTCGAGGGATCACAGGTTCGAATCCCAGTGAAATCGAATCTGCTCCAGTCACCATTTCCCGTTGGGATCAAATTAACGGCACCGGAGTTGGTTGCTACCTGGTAGTACAATGGACCAGTTTTAAGTCTGGTTGCTCCAGTAGTGTTTTAAAAATCCACAAAAAAAAGAATGCCTCTGAGCCGCCGCCGTCAAAGAACAGAACTGGGATGATCAATATCCTGTTATTACACCATTGTCTCCCAAACAAAAAATAGATGAGGTAGACGAAGTGTTTCACTACCTTGAAACTGCTCATTGTGACGTTCTTGCCAAATCCTTGATATTGTGCGTTGTGTTGTGACAGCATATATTTCGTTTTGGACCCGTATACCGCGAGATACCATATAGCTGCTTACGTTTCAATGACTCATTGACGGCTCGCTGAGTTCAACCAATCGCGTTAATGTCATACGCGTATGCTAGCAGTTGTATCGATTTTTCGAAGATCGTGCTTCTAATGTTGGTCAGTGAGTTTTGCACAATTTTCTCCAAAATTATGATGAAAAAGTCACATGACTTTGTTGCTTTGCCAAGAAACTTTTTTGAAATTGATTGGGATCGGTGAGTGCGTTACCGACATTGATGTACCAGCGAGAGTTCTCCGTCGACATTCTGCTGAATCTGACGAGTTTGGCAGGAATCTCAAAACTAGACATGGCACTGTATAACTTGTCTCTATACACGCTGTCATATCCGGCCTTGAAATCGATGAACGTGTGTTGGTTGTTAATCTGCATTTCTTGGGGTTTTTCAGGATCTGGCATAATGTGAACATTTGATCGATGGTGGACTTCCCCGTCCTGAAACCACGCTGATAAGGACCTATCAAATTTATATTCTTAAGAACTAATTTATTCTAATCGCTTCGAGTGCAATGAGCAGTGGCGTTGGCAGCGTTCGCTCCCGCGCTAGATTGTCAGCGGTGCCAGTTGCGATAACTGCGTTTAGTAGATGGTCAGCAGTGTCGATGTCAACTTAGGCCCCTACTGTGGTTGGGTGGCAGTGTCGGTGACGATAGCTGATTCTGGATCCACGGTGCACACGTGTTGATATCGCTGAGCTAGTGTCTATGAGGTATTCTATGAGGCGTGTGTTAACTTTTATAATATCTATCACTTTATGTTGAGGTTGAGAAGCTAGACCCAAGTCCACCTCGGATTGTAGCGCCACGATTATTGTTATTATTATTATTATCACTTTATGTTTGTGGAATGAATTTTCCCATGTTTATCATTTTTGTGCTGACGCGAATCGGACGTTTTAGAAAAAAGAATGCAGCTATTTTCATCGCCTTATATCAACTTGCATCAATGTAAAATTGTTAAACAAATTTGCATCTATGCTCAAAGAGGACAAGGACAGTAACTGCAAGGGTATCTTCAATGATCTCCTTAAAAGAAACACAATCATCCATCGCCACCATGATTGTTTTGTAAAATTTGGTAAAAAAAGACGAGTTTCCTTAAGTTTTCACGATGACACATTCTGCACGCTAATATATGATATATGGAAATGAATTCAGTTGAAGCCATAGAAACTCTTCTTTGGTAAAATCGCTGAAGTATCTGAAGTATATAGATTCAGGGAGGTATAAACTAATAAACATCCTTCCCAAAAACCTCTGGCTACCTCGAAAAAACTTAAGGAATCAGGACTTCCTTCTTTATGCGAGCATTCGATTCAATCGCAAAGTCTGGCCTTATCCTACCGTGATTAGTCATGATCTTATAGTACTGTCATTATCTGACTTATGCCCCTAGTTCTTGGAAGGAAGTCAAAGTGGCAGGTTCCCGTGTAGAACCCAATGAGTTTAAGCAAACCAGAAAATCATCTCCAAACCCTTGGAAAGCTAATAGACCCCCATATTTGAAGCATATTAACATCAAGCAGGCTATCAACTGCTTAACATTGTTACAACCAGGGAAAAGTTTGTAAAGACGGCCTTTAACGTTTTTGAAGGCGAGATTGAAAAATGACTTGAGCACAAATACTTTGGTTAGGTTAGGTTAGAGGGCTGCTGGTGAATTCACCAGCACACTTAGACCATGTTGGTACATTGTGATACCCTCAGTCAGACTACTAAAACTGGTCGACCGCTCCAGTCATAGTGCCGTTAATTTGATCCCAAAGGCAAATGATGACTGGACCAGATTTGAAAAACCAGATAGACCTAATAATTCTAAACTTGGTGACCTACAATCCGCATTTTGGTAAATACAGGCACCCCACAATGTGGCATGAAATGGTATTAATATAAGAGGATGTAGGATGCAAATTGGTTGCTTATGCGTATGATGTTGCTGGAGACGTATACATTTTTCGTAATATACTTGAATTTTTTCTTCGGGACACGGACTTTAAAATTCCTTAACTTCTCCTTGTCTGAACCAGCTTTCCCTTAGAAAATGACTTAAAGATTGGGCTCCCGGCAATGATTGGTTCAATGAGTAGGACACACTACTGCAATATGTTGTTTGCCACTCTAACTACCGTAACCTAACTCACTATACATCGATTGAAATAATGTTCTTGCTGATTAGGTGCTGCATCTATGGACTCATCTCGCTGCGTACATATCATCTGCTCTAAACACGCTTTATTATCTAATTTCGATACTTTTTCGTGACACAGTGTTGTAAGATAAAACTTGGATGATAGGGGTATTATATAAAGGCAAGTTGACCTTAAGACAGATGACTCTATTGCTCAATTGCTTGGAAAAAACGATTGATCTTCATACTTGTTCTACTGATTCCGAAAAGGTGCGATGAAAAATGTGGAAAAATCCGAAACTACACATTTTCTTGAGAAAAGCACATATAGTACATGATTACATGCGCGTTTCAAAACAATGATTGCTCTTTCTAATGGAATTTATTACTAAAATTTCTTAAAAATATCTGTATAATCATCCATAGGTCAAATAAGCCAAGAATTGGCCAAAATTGTTTGCGAATTTAGTAGCCTTGTCTGAAAGATAAATTTGGTAAATAGGTCAACATAGAGTCAAAAAGTTTTACCATAATTAGTTAAAGGTTCCTCTGCCAAGGCGTGGGCTGATAGGACTAAATAAATTAAACTATTAACCACCGCAGTTTGTTAAAAAAACAATAAATTACTCACATACGACTAAGCTCAAGCCAAAAGAAATTATTTGACTGACTTTCATGCTCTCAAGTAAACGCTCTCTAGTTGCTGCACTAGTTCCTAACTTATAAAGCAGTGCACGATAACAGGTAAAATATATCGTTTTATTTTTATGTTAAAATCGTGAAATGTGTAACAGTCCGTGTGGAAGTAAGACACGCTGAAAAAAGTTATTGAACGTATCGTTTTCCCTTTAGTTTGGGCTTGTATATTATGTATCGTAGTTATTCATTTGTGTAGATATTGCTAAAAATGGTGTTGGTATTTGATTGAAATCCAATGTTACGTTTTATTTTCTGCTGTTGTACATTTTTTTCTTTATACATTGATCGCCATTTTATTATTGTTATGGTTGAGGGTATATTGCACAGCGACCTTTAAGATCTATTGTGCCCCCTTTCAATACCTTAGCACAATTACGAGTTCCTCTCAAATACAGTTCTTTTCAGAGTTGTATTGAGGGTAATGGACTCCTATTGCGTATAGGTGAAGAAATATGTTCTAGAGTATTCTCTCTAAGCCCGTTTCCTTCAAGAATCTGAGAATGAGAGATGATTCTAGTGATTGCATTTCTTCTTCTGATAGTAGGTACTTGCCCAGACTTATTTTTCTTTTGCGGGCTAGTGCCTCACAAAAACCGAGTATATGTTCTGGGATTTCATTAAATTCTCCACAAAATCTGCAGAGACCTTCTTCCGATAACCCTAGTTTTCTTAGGTGCTCCCTGAGTCTACAATGCCCCATTAGGAAGCCTGTTAGGATACGGAGGTTATTCTTGCTCATTTTGATGCATGCCCCGAATCTCTTCCGGTTATATTGCCCTAGGAGTTTCTTGGCCTGCTGGAAGCTTTTTGTAGACAGTTTGTAGTACAGGCAGTGAGTATTGTCAGTTACTCGAAAGAGGTGGAGCCGTAAAAATATCCAAGGGTTTTTTCGGGAATCGAACCCAGACTTTGAGCGTATTAGTCGACGCACTTATCCACTACGCCACGGCACCCGCTTTTCTTGTTTGTTCTTTATATTATTTTCTACCGACCTACTCTAACGACGTTGTATATACCGACGTGTCCGGTACAACGACCAATTTTCAAAAATAAATCATCTTTGTCTACGCTTATAAAGACGGAATAAAGTGAAAAAAAAGCGAAAGAAAAAACAACTTTTCTTGCTAATTTTTTGTGCAGGTTGAATATTCTTGGAGTCCATTTGGCTGCATAAGAAACAAATAAAAATTAACGACTAATTTGAAAAAAAAAATTAAATTTAAAATTCTATTGATTTGCGCATTTAATTAAAAATTTAATTAATTCTTGCTGCTTTATAAGCGTTTTCGGTTTTCTTTCTTTAGTCGGATACAACGCCGTATTTGATTGGTCCTTTCACCGTCGTTATAAGCGAATTTCACTGTATTTCACTTATCTAAATGCAAGACGAACACAATAAAATCTTTGTTGATTTCTTTTTGGCAAGAATCTACTACTTTCCTTTAGAACTACTACTCTTGAAATTCCTTTATTTCTGAACGGAGCCCACATTTCTTGTTTGACATATGAAGCCCCAATTTGTCACTTTTCGGTTGATGTTGCGAAAGGATCAGAGTCAAATAGTCAAAATAAACAATATATTTCACCCTTTAACTGAGTAGTATTTAAAATTTTAAGTGTGATTAAATAAATTGAGGAATTGCTAAAGTGAATAAACTCTAATAATAATCCAATTATATATCAACGAAATAATTCAAATAAATGCTACTTTTGTGTTACAACATCGATTTGTTTATAACTAGGATTAAGTTTATGAAATATCTGTAACATATTCCCGGATGACCTAAGGGTTGATATGAAGTAAAACGATTTGTGGTATTACCAAGAGACTACCTCATTCAAGATTTAGTAAACGGATGACTTCATCATTGACATCCAAAAAAGCGAGCTGCGTGTGACAGAAATTTGGGTGCGACCAGTTCACACACAACAAGCGGTTAATAGTATTCAAAATAGATGGATCATACTCAACTTAATTAGTTAAACTCTGACATAATTCTGCTGGCCTGAAAGTAGATCAAATTACGGGCGTGTTCCCTTGAAGAGTTCATTCGGAAACAGTAATTCACAATTAACAAGACGAAATGGTTAAAGTAGTACAGGCATACAATTTTCCAAAACAAACCACATACTCAGTGTACGGTGAAATTCTTGCTGCTACTTTGATTGGGCCTAATAGGATAGCAGTTAGCAGTGCTGGACACTTTGTGGAGATTTATGACATCGGCGATAAAGCAGCAGATTCCTCTTTAGATACTGATCCAGGCAGAGAGCCTTCACCGAAAAAGTATTCTTTACCAACTGTTGGCGAGGTCGTAGATTTGAAATACAATGACGCCGGTAATTGAACTTTTGGCGATCTTAATTTGTGGGAGACTTACATATGTTTTGTTTTGCAGGCAAGTATATTGTCACCCTGGAAAAGGACAACATCAACTGCCCACTTTATGGCGAGGGTGACAAGATGTTCGTTCGAGTGTATCCGAACTTTTGGAAGTTCCCAGAGGAGAAACTAATTGATTACCCAATAACAATACGCATTGCCTCAATGACCACACCAAAGCTCCCACTCGTCGATAGTTTGGATTTGATTGAATTACCTCTAAGAAATCCACCGGAAATGATTGAATGTTGTCAATCGTCGGGGAACATAATTGTTTCCAGCAAAGACAGACTTTTTCTCTACGAGTATATAACTTGCACTCATGAAACGCATCGTTTTACATATGTCGATTTTTTACCATTTAAATTCTTTGTCAGTTTAAATTTTGTACCTCTTAAAATACTGTTGTGTGAAAATGTTATTGCATGTTTGAACAAAATGTTTGTCGTGGCTTTTAAGATTGTTGACATTGTGGCTATGGATGCCGATGAAGATGCTGATAGCAATTCAAATGCTAGTCACTTGAGTAAAATGAGTGGTGGTCAATCAAGTAATAACAGCTTTGAGACTGACTCTTTGGAGACTTGTTCACGTATTGGATTTAATGGTACTCCGGTTGATTTTAATGTGGCACGTATTGTCAATTCAGCCTGTGGTAGGGAATTCGAAATGGAATTGAAGTCGCAATGGGAACAGGAAGAAACGACTGCTAGAGATATTAACATTGTTCCAACCCGCGCAAGTGATATCAAGATAAAGTTGGTGAATGAAGCGAAAGCCATGAATGTTGCAGTAAGTTATTAAATTCAAATTTGCATAACACTTTGATTTCTGCTTTTGCACAGATTCTTGTTTTTACCTATTTAAAATTCTCCGTATACATGTATTGCTTGAGTTTGCTTATTTTTGGATGCACAACTATGACGTTGTTCTATTTTGTGAAAGTAGCAGTTGTATTTTTATTTGAGCTTGCAGTTCGGAAAGTGTTTGAGTTTGTTTTGTAAGCAACGTACAATCACTATGTCAGTCCATCAATTCACGCTTTCTTGTTAGTTCTTTTGACCCTGTTCTGATCTGTCTGTGTGCAGATATAAGTCAGAACCCTAGATAGTACGTTAAGTAAGTCGACGTATAATTGTTCTTATCATATGTGAAAGTGTTTTCGGTTCTATTCACTAAGACCGAGATTAACGTATTTTTTTAATTATGTCTATTCCTGACTCGTATCTTGTTTTCTATTTTTAACTCAAGGTTTTTGATGCGATTTTGTTTTGCTAATATCTGTTTTTATTTCACTTTTATTTCCATCTTTAACTGTAGTCGTTAAATAATGAATGTATGACTTGCTTTTACGATTCGTGGCATTTGCACACCATAATTGTTTCTAACTCCGTTTACTCAATGCCTCTAGATTTAATATGCTTTTGATAAAGCATTGAATGACTGCGGCGATTTATACAAATTGTATACATTTGATCTAAAGCCCAGTCAAGATATTCGAAACAAACAAGCTGTTTATTATTTATTATTGTGGTCTTGAATCATCGAAAAAATATATAAGAATATGTGTCTAACATTGGTACATCATTTATTGCCTCTCTGTCTGTCTTTCTGTTTGTTGAGGCTAGCCTCCATCAAGGTTGGACTGATTTCAATGATACTTTGCAAACATGAAGAGGAGGTTGTCAAGAGCGGTTGTTGGTGTTTTGTTTGAAAGAATTCTAGCCAACCTTAAAATTGAATTATTGTTTTTACTTTTTTACTGCTTTTAAACTTTTAACTATCTTTTAGTTCAGAGTCTTCTAACATCGATCAGCAATTGGTCATAGGCTATATACTCCTCCATCACCTCTTACCACTTCCCTCTAATAAGGGAAAAACGAAAATGCGCACATTTCTACGCAGAATTAGATATTTGGGACATAATATAAATAGCCCCGGGAATAATAAAAAAAAATTGGGAATGCAGTCCCCAGAAAGAGGCGAAGCAAAGCACTCGGAACACACTTGTATAAACGTATGAAAAAGGAACAACCAGTGGCTTTACAAAGAGTTGAAAATTTGCATTCGGCACGCGTTTCACTAACTATGAACGGGGTAGACGAAGTCCTTCACCACCTCAAAGTTATAGCTGCCTTAGGCCAAGTCGTAGATGTTGTGCGTTCTTTCTCGATGACAGCATACACTTGTTGTTGGTCTCGTTTATCGCCAGACCCATTTTAGCCGCTTCCGTTTCAATTTCAGCAAACGCCTCATTGACTGTGCACTGTTTTCGCTGAATCATGTCAATGTCATCCGCGTATGCCAGCAGTTGTACGGACTTTTGGAAGACCGTGCCTCTTGTGTTGGCCAGTGAGTTTTGCATAATCTTCTGAAGAACGATGTTAAAGAAATCACATGACAGTACGTCGCCTTGTCTAAAACCATTTTTGACATTGAAGGTCTTGGTGAGTTCGTTACCGAACTTGATGGAGTAGTGAAAATTCTCCATCGTCATCCTGCTTAGTATGATGAGTTTGGCAGAAATGCCAAAACTAGATATGGTGCTGTATAGTTCATCTCTATGCACGCTGTCATATGCGACCTTGAAATCGACGAATAGCTGGTGTGTCAATTTGCATTTCTTGGATCTTCTCAAGGATCTGCCGCAGTGTGAAATTTAATCGACGGTGGCCTGAAACCTATCTGATACGCACCTAACAGATTGGTGACGAAAGGTTTCAGGCGTTCACACAGAATGTGAGAAAAGATTTTCTACGCAATGTTAAGAGACTTATCCGTCGATAGTTGACGCAGTCAAGGGGTCTCCTTTCTTGTGGATCGTTCCATAGTTATTACGCCTTATTTATTTCAGTATTGGACACGATCTGAGAAAGTGCATTATATTTTCGTTTTTTTTAGTAGAACATCCTTAAAGTGTGACACATAATTCAGTTTAAGTAGTTCCCTCTCGCTCGAAATACCATTCAATTTTTGTGGAGTATGAAGTGCTGTTGTTATCTGTTGATTTCGATTTGTTGCTACAAACACCGTGTTCTTTAATTTTCTTCTTGCACTATGCTTTCTACTTTTTTTTTATAATTTGCAAAAGCAAAAGGGGTTACGAGTACCCTGAAGTGTCCGGAATCAAGACACAGCACGGACCGAAGGTAGAGAGGCACGAAGGGAAAAGAGGTATCTGTGCACATTAATCTTAAAAGCATGTGGATTGTAGTAAGTAGGAAATATTAGTCTGGGAAGTAGTATTCCATATTCGTGTGGTGCGATTAAAAAAACGAGACTCTAAGGATAACTGCACGTACGAAAGCAGGCTTAAAGCGGCTCATACACAGGACACTTATGAGCGCACTGGTGTCGATGCGTCTAAATGTATTCTGTATGTGGATTAGTCATTTAGACATTTAGATTTTTGTGTCGGAGTGTGCCATTTCATACTAAATTTCAGGCAAAGACGATATTTGCGGATGAATTCATAGAGGGGAGGAATGCAATTGTCTGGCTCACATTACGTCGGTTGTTCGATGGATAACTTCGCGATGTTACTGTCTTCTCTGATATATTCCATGTAGATGGTACAGAGAGGTCTTGGGAGCACCAGATCAGACATGACCGTTATACTCAGGGGGGGAATGTAGGGCTTATAATTTGAAGCCAAACCAGAGGGAGTGAAGTATTTCTTGCATCGTTTAGGGAAACCTAGACATTTCGCAGGGTTCTTGGAGACCTCGAATATATGATCAATCTAACTGAGTGTTGTATTGATACACGTACCAAGGATGGAAAGTCTGTGGGTTTCATCGACACAAGAGCCATTAATCACTGATTATTAAGGGTTTTAGAAGTATTGAATTTTACTGTTTTATTTTTTCTCCAGTTGATTATGCTATCAAGGTCGAATTCATTCAGCTTAACATACGGGCCGTTCCAATTCTACGGCCGAAAGACAGGGTCGTAAGTCTTGAAAGCTGATATTACTATCATCAGCGAATTTTGCTTGTTCCATATTCAGGACAAATTTTCTTCACTCAGTTATATTGGTTTTCTCGTCTTCTCGTTTTGTACATTTGTCATAAAGTTCATATTACGTTGGAGTTTGCAAATAAAGACGGATGATATGCAAAAAATTGGGTGTGGGTAATGGAAGGTGTAAAAGTTTGTTTCAGGAAGAAACGCAGATATTTTCCTACTTCATGGTAGTATTGGCTTCTCCAATCTTGAGCACAATAATGCATTATAGAGCGCAAAACTGCTTCAAATACTTGTATTTTTGATTGTGCTCTAACCCTAGGTTGTATCAAGTTTTTCCAAGTTGAGTTTACGGCCGTTTTTTATTCAGTCAGTTTAATTTTAAAGCAGTCAGTCGTTACACACTTAGCTTATCTGCAAGTGGATGTGTCTGCGCCCTTTAGAATGCGTTCCAAAGATGTATTAGCGAAATTTTTTACGACGCACTTTCACAACCTTAACTTTCATTCCTTAAAACTGCACCTTTTTTTAAATTGCTTGACTATAAAACTTAGCAACGCCCTTATGACTCTGCTTTCCATCTACAGATTGTTGAACTCTTATCTTCATATATTTGGCATGATTAACACATGTTCGTTAGCACACCTTTTATTTTAGTTTTTTTTTATAATGACATTAACTATCTCTAGAGAACTCCTACAACTCTCATATTTCCTTTTTTTCATAGCAAATTTCGACAAGCAACAAAGATGACTTTACCGTGCAATATGATGTGAAGAAACTTCTACAGTTGTGTATGAAATCCACAGAACCCAGTCCTCGCATAATGGATATACTCAAATGTATGGATTTGAAACCAATTTACCAAAGAATTCCGGAAAATGGAAATAATGAAAACCTAGGGCATGCCATGATAAAGGAGAGTCACCCCTCAAATATACGTTCATTAAGATCAAACATGTATCAATACTGTGTCGGCTATTCCCTATTGATTGCGACAAGTGTTGATGGCTACCTCTATCAGTTCTGTGCTCAAGGTTTGATATTCCTTTGATTTCCTTTCTCTTTGCTTATTTGCAACATTATTTTTTTACTTAGGAAAATGGTACAACGAAAACGAAAAGCCAATAGCAATATACTCCTTCACAGCACCTGTTATCAGAGTACACATCAATGACTTTGTCATTCATGCGATCACTACGGAATCAGTCGAGACTCATACATCTCGAATAGGGCATAAACTGTTTGCCAATCGTTTTGAATACCCAACAGTCAGCAGCATGTTTCCGGAAGAGTCTAGTCCAGATATCAAAGCATCGATCTCAGTAATAGGATTATGCTCGTTTATTAACGTGCAGTTCGTTTGTGTAACTCGCGAGAGTTTAGTGTTGATAAGCAATAGTTTACTAAGCGACAATGAAGAGTTTGGAGGAAAAACAAAGAAACGTAATACTCGAAGCTGTGTTAAAGCTGTTGGCGGCGTAATGTCACGAAGTAAAGATGCGGCTTCGTTGAACGAATGGACGCTGTACAAGCTAATCATTCCAAATGTTGGAATTGTTGTTGAAGACTTAGAAAATATTGCCAGCGGGTATAGGTCTAGCAGTGCACATACGTTCTATGAACTAATGGAAGAAGCGCACGTAATGTTACGCCAAAGTAACAGCTTACAGTTCAATTTTTCTCCTGAGGAGCGTCGGACTTTACAAGAAAAATTTTCAAAAAATTGTAGAAGCCTTGCAGATTTTTCTATAAGGTAATTTTTTATATTTATTATATTCTCTTTCAATCAGTTTATGTGACTTCATACGTATTGGAATCACCTGTGTAAATATCCCAAGCGGCAGATTTTCCGATTGTCTTTTGTCCAGTACTGTCTGTCTGGGATTAAGATTTTGTATAGAAGTTCAAAGTCCTCGAAGGGTGCGATATAATCAGTGTGCTTCCATGTCTATGTCCATGTCCTTAGCTGTGAGTTTTACACCATCGGTTGCACGTTCTAAATCTACTGGCCGCTTTGGCAGCTGCTAGTTTCCCGTATATGTCCATGGGAGGTAGGTGCATCACAGTTTCCATGGCGGCTGACGGTTTGCATCGCGATGCACATGCGCGCAGATATCTTCCAATATTTTCAAGATTTTCTTTGTTTTTCATATTTTTGTTCTTTTCCTTGGTTTTGTGTTTTTCTAATTTATAGCTAAACCATCGATCTCGTCTTCTATTTTCCTTAAATATTATCCACAATATGTTTATAATCTCTTAAATTTTAAAAAGAAGATTAAAAAACGTCAACATTTTTTTTTTATTTAAAGATCAACTAAAAAGGAAGTATACGTGCAAGCCACAGGCTTTTACAAAATGTGCAATATGCAGCTATCTGATATCTACGCAAACTTTATCAAGGAGCACATTAATACACCACCAGTCGCACAGAATGATCGAATTTTTGTTGGTCTCATTTACACTGTAAAGCTTTTCCTTCTTCACCTCGGGGTCAATCGCAATAAAGCTTCCTACCTCTATCAAACGGTTCAACCATATTTTAGTGACGACAGAACGGACAATTCTCTTGCACTTGAATTCTTTAATATGTTCAGAAAATACTCTCCAAATGATATTCCTGTCGTGATGTTGGGATCTCCGGTTGTAAGTGATATGATAAGTTCAGAGATACAGACATATCTCAGCGCAAAAAGCAAACTGTAAGCTAAAATTGTATACTACTGTTAGTCTAAGAGGTAAGGTTTTAATACATTTTTGCAGGTCTTCCGATGAAACTCTTCTATTAGCTGTGTGTGCTTGTCGGTCGTCGAACTTTGAATTATCCAAACAGGTCATGGAGCAAACAACTCGTAGAGATTTAGCTGTATCACTCATTGGCCATAAGAATGTTCTCTTTGATGATCATTTTACCCGTGATAGTGGAGCGCGATCATCGTTTTCAGATTTTACCGAAAATATCTTAATGTCTCTTGACAGAACTGATCTCGTCGAAGCAGTAAGCGATGCATTCATTCATGCATTATGCATTGAACATAGTATTTCTATGGAAACTATTTTGACACTGTTTCTCAACTACATTGCAACGCATATTGGACTTATTGGATATCATACGTCACAGAAAGTTTTCGTTAACACTCTTCAAGTTTACTTCTATGATCTGTATGACGTGAGTCCTAATGCGAACCACACAAAATCAAAAATATCCGAAGAGTTTTCATCTCAAGCCGTGTCCTTGTATGATGATTCCGTGAACTCTGATGGAAGTCATATCATTTTCGAAGAACGTCGGAACTCTGCGAATGGCTTGTGGGAACCACAGGTGAGGCATCGTAGGCTATCACTGCGCAATGAAGATTTTGGTGTGGAAGCTAATGCTCCAGACTCAGCAAACGGCAGCCTTGTGGATGTGAATACTTCTGATGCCAACTTGAAAGGTCTTAAGATTCTCTTTCGCATTTACCTCGGACAGCTGAAGGCAATCACAGAGAACTGTGAACTCGAGCCAATGGTTAAAGTACTTGATCATTCCGAAGAGACTCTCAGTATTCGCAGTGAATGTTTAAAATTCATCATAAGACATACTGAGTCTCTGAAGCAGGTTCACTGCACACAAGCGGTACACAACGACGACAGACTGTGTAATGGTGATATCGGTAAATTTATTCCTTTCATTCCGGACTACAGAACTTTTGTTGAGAATCCCGAGGAACCATTTTTAAGACCAATCGTGTGTCTCAATGATCGCCCGTCATATCTCAATCACCTGGAACCATTCAGTAGCGAATGCTTTAGTCAGCCGGGAGAAGGTGAAACAGACATACATTTTCTGGGTTGGAGCAATGAAGCGTTAGTCCTCACGTTGAAAATTCAAGTAATAATCCTTCCAAATTAATTGTTGAATTTACTAATCTGTAATTTGCAGTCTTTGCTGGCATCACCTAAGGTAGACTCTGAGATAATTGAAGAGTTTGTTGCTTTTGTACAAAAGGCACCAAATTTGATTGGCATCGATAGTTTTCTCATAATTGTTCTGCCGAAAGCTTTGTCTATAAACTACTTAATTCATTTTTCGCCAATGACTCTATGGCGATACGGAAAGGTGAGTTAGACAGGAGACAAGATTTTTTCCATTGAGAATTTTTATTGATTTGTATTTGCAGTCCCATGGATTCGCCCCAAAGCAATGGGAGACTCTTCTGAGAAAACTGATTAGCAAGGAAAATGTGTTACCAGATTGGAAAACTCATATAACTGGTGCATTTATAGACACTTTCTCTCATAAATCTATATTAATGCAGTTTACATTCCAGGTATACTCAATAATCTGGTGGAGGATTTCTCATTTGAGGAATTGTTGCAGTGTTTCCCTCCGGAAGCCACCAGCGGACGGAATGAATTGCATGGTTGTAATCAAACTGACTTGATTAAAGAACGACATTTGGCCATGGACAACATCGATGAGTCGAATGTTTTCGAGTTAACGCTGCGCAAAGCCGTTGCGAAGCAGCGCAGTTTAGCCCTTCGTTCGATGATTGAATCAACAGGCAGTCAGCTATTTGACGCCACTCATAATCTTAACTAAACATATGACTATTTGTTAAAGTAGATAAAGTGTAACGGGAAATGACTTTTATTTCTGCATTCTATTATACTTATATACAAATTTAAGGGTTTGTTATTGATGAATACATACTTACATATGTACAACAACTAAATGCCGAATTTATAGTTCATCGTAACTTAGTTATTAATTCCTGATTTGTCAGTACAATTGTACTTATTTATTATTATTTGTTCGTATTAATAACACCTGTACGTGGTAATGGTATGATTGTCTTTCACATCTTTTATATTTTGCATGGACCTAATTTTTAAGAAAATCAGTGTAATATCTTTTATAGTTTACTTTTTACTTTTGTATACTACGGCACAAAATGTGATTTCATATAATTTGTTATTATCTACACATAGCCTATCACTGAATAAATACATATATCGAATATATCATTATGTAGGACTGGTTACGCACTTTGTTTCTTTTTTATGGACAGTAGAGTAGATCTTTTTGAGCGGGCGCTACAATTCGGGGTAGTCCTGGACCTCAGTCATCATGCATTTCCAACTATCATGGTTATGGGCTAGTCGCCTCAAATTTCATACATCCTTTCCTGCTGGGCACGCCATTCCCCTCCCACGTTGTCCTCGGGGTTGGAATCGAAGAATCTCCGAGCCGGAGCGTTTGTGTCCATTCGCTCTACATGACCTGGCCATCTGAATTGAGACATCCGAATTCGTTTGACTAGGTCAATGGCGCTGTACAGCTCGTAATTCGTCGTTCAATCTTCTCATCCAAACTCCTGTGCTAGGTTAGGTTAAGTTAACCTTAACCACCGCCACCAGACTTGCCAGCAGAGGAACACCCCAAGGTGGAGTTCTGTCTCCCCTACTATGGAACATCGTGGTCAACGAACTACTTTTGTTGCTAGATAAGGCAGGGTGCAAGGTGATAGCCCATGCGGATGACATTGCTGTAGCACTCTCGGGAAAATACCCATCAGTGCTAAGGAATCTTATGCAAAATGCTCTTTCTAAGCTATCGGCGTGGACCAAAGCTAACGGACTGGGCATTAACGCTCTAAAAACGGAAATCATCCTCTTCACACAGAAATAAAAAATCCCCTCGCTCGACCCTCCTACCATTGATGGAACCAGTTGCAGATTCTCAGAGTCTGTCATATTTCTAGGACCCTTCCTAGACAAGAGACTTAACTGGAAGCTGAATATAATGGAGCGTACCCGCAAGGAGACGCTTGCTCTCTACGCATGTAAAAGAGCATTTGGCAGTAAATGGAGTCTCCAATCTCACATGATCCATTGGATCTACATAGCCGTCGTTACACCCATTCTGTTGTATGGAGTGCATGTCTGGTGGTCCATACTACAAAGCCATACACTGCAACTTCCTCAGGAAGGTTCAATTTCAAGCCTGCATCGGCATAGGAGGTGTTTTGAGAACCACACCTTCAGATGCTCTGGACGTTGTCATGAACCTATCCCCACTTGACATTTTTGGCAGACTACTAGCAAAAAACACTGCTTATCGTCTTATGGCCTCCGCCCAGTGGATCAATAATCCCTTTGGCTACTCCTCTTTACTAAGTTCTCTAAACTTCCCGTCTAGAAATCTAGACTAAGCCAAACCCCAATATTTTCCTGACAGGCAGTTTGAAACCCTGATTCCAGATAGAGACTTTTGGAATGATAATCCTAAACCTTTTGCAGGTTCCCTGTACTTCTTCACGAGTGGGTCAAAGACCCAGGATGGAACTTAACATGAGTCTCTCCTTTCGCTTACCCGACCACTATAGCGTGTTTCAGGCGGAGATAATGGCGATTAGTGAAGCTCTGTCCTGGCTCATATGGAATGTAATATCCGCGCGTGATATTTGCATTTTCACGGACAACCGGGCAACCATCAGGGCCCTGGAATTAGTCTCTATAAACTCGAAAGCTGTAATCGACTGTCGCTCATCTTTAGACAAGATGGCCGATCAGTTTAATATTCGCCTGTGTTGGGTACCAGGCCATAGAGACATTCCGCGTAACTGCAAAGTGGATGAGCTTGCCAAGTTCGCTACTTCACAGCCATTGCTACCTAAACACAGCAACTTGGGTATTTCCGTCCAACAATTCCGTGTAAATTGTTGCTTTTAGTAGATGCAACTCATGAAATAAACAGCAGATGGGCGAGTGGCACAACGTGTCACACCTCCAGATCTAAGGAATTAATATCTCTAGATAGATCCAACATGAGTACAATCGTCGGTGTCATCACAGGACACTGCCTCATAGGAAATCATGCCAGCAGACTAGGAGCCCCGGCCAATATTTCTGTAGAAGCTGCTTAGACGAGGAGGAAGTGGAAAGGGTTTCACACCTCCTCTGCTCTTGCCCGGCCCTGGCGTCTCTTCGACGCCGTCATATAGGGGTCTACTTCTTTGAAAACTTATGCGAACTCAATGCGGTTTCCATTAGTAATCTACTATGCTTTATTACAGGCTCCAAATGGTTTCCCACTAACACTCTATTGGATTGACCTCAGTCAAACCATATGGCGGCACAATGGATCAACTCTGGTCTAAGTGCACACCAAAGCCACTTTTACCTACCTACCTGGAAAAGTCTCTCCAAGGAACCTGCTGTTCCAGGGTGTCTCAAAGATAACGGCGGTGTATGGACACAGTCTTCAGAGGAAACACTTAATCTTCTAGTGTCCACTCACTTCTCGGGCTGCACCTTTGGTAGCGAGTAGTCCATACCACCAGCTGATATTACCATTCTTATTGACAGTCAGGCGGCCATGAAAAAAGCTATATCTGCAATAGAAATCAAATCCAAGCTAGTAGCAAGCTGTCGCGAAAATCTAAATGCTCTTGGCTCATAGCACTCGATCAATCTGTGCTGGGCCCCAGGACATAGGGACATAGCCGGCAATGAGATAGCTGATGAACTTCTCTGAACAGGGACAGTGACCGACTCGTCACAAGCAATTCATGGTATTAAACCGCCCCTCTAGAGCTGAGAAAAAAGGTGGATACAAAGATCATTGAAATGGCAAACAGTAGATGGCGCGGTCTGTCTACATGTGTGACTACTAAAGCATTATGGCCCAGATACGATCGAGTAAAAACCGACAAAATCCTTCAGTGCGACAAAGAGTTGCTAACGATGGTGGTTGGAGCTCTCATGTGGCTTCACGGAAGCCAAATCGTTTAGCGATTTGAAGAAAAGCTGTCCCAACGTTTGGGTAACGAGATTAAGTGTTTGGTTTTGCGGATGTCGTAGTCTGGCCAGGAGATTTTAGTTATACGGAAGGAGGTGCTCCTGTTCCATATATTGCTAGCCACTTTATATGACTCGGTATCACTTTCGGTGAATAACAGCCGAATTGGCGATGCAATGGTGATTGATTCTGTAGGGATTAAGACTCCTTGCTTAGCAAATTCGTCAGCAGTTTCATTTCCTGGAATTCCTTCATGTCCAGGAACCCAATATAGAGAGACTATGTTATTTACACAAAGTATTTGTAACAAGTTGTAGCAGTTGTATACGGTTTCAGATTTTATAATGTTGCATTGAAATGCTTTGAATTCGGCCTGGCTCCTGCGCAAAGGGGACCGTATATAATTCGAAAGATTTTTCTCTCGAGGTTACCAAGAATCTCGTCGTCCCCATTTGATATTGACTATGCTTCTGCGCCATACAGCAGAACTGGCGCTATTAACGTCTTATATATAATCGGTTATAACGACCTTCAAGGGACTGACGAATTTGGTTGTTGTAAGCGATATGTCGTTGTAAACGATTTATAACGCTATTAGATTACATATAATGGAGCTCAGGCGAAACTTAAGAATTTTGTCGTTATAACCGAAGTCGTTATAAGCGATTTTGAGTGTAGTTTGGTCCTTCGAGAGAAAACTTTATTTTTCAATTGCCGTCTAAGCGCAAAGACAACGATTTGCCAGAGTTATCCTACGGTTAATCTCCGCGGTCGTGTCATATCCGGAGTTTATTGCGGAGCCTAGGTAGACAAAGTTCCTTACTACCTCGAAGTTGTATCTGTCTATTGTGACGTTTTGTCCAAGACATAAGTATTGATGGAACTTTTATGTAGACGGCATGTACTTCGTCTTACCCTCATTCACCGCAAGACCCATCTTAGGCGCTTCCTCCTCGATGCTCGCAAAAGCCCCAATGGCAGCCCGTTGAGTCCTTCTGATGATGTCAATGACATCGGTACATGCGAGCAGTTGCACAAACTTGTTGAAGATCGTGCCTCTAGTGTTGACATCTGAGTTACGCACGATCTTCTTCAGAATTATGTTAAAATCCTTTTTGTCTCGCCCTGTCTAAATCCTTTCTTGACATCGAAGGTCTCGGTATGATCTTTACCGACCATAACGAAGCAACGGGTGTTGCAAAGACGGACGAGTTTTGCAGGGATGCCAAAACTAGACAATGTGCTATACAGTTCGTTTCTATCAAATCGATAAATTGATGGTGAGTATCGCTCTGGAACTCCTGGGTCTTTTCCAAGATCTGCCGCAGTGTAAATATCTGGTCAATGGTCGACTTTGCTTGTCTTAAACCAATCAGGTTGTTTGATATTGACCAATCAGGTTGTTTATGAGGGGTTTCAGACGATTACACAAAATGGCAGAGAAGATTTTATATGCGGTGTTTAGGAGACTAATACCTCTGTAGTTGGCGCAGCTAAGAGGGTCTCCTTTCATTAGGATCGGCCAAACGATGCTGAGATTCCATCCATCGGACATACTTTCATCCGACCAATTCTTACAGACGAGTTTGTGTATGCATACGGTGACCATCCGTCCTCTTTTTTAGAGGACAGTCCTCTTTTTCTGTATCGTGTCTTTTTTTTATTTTCTTGAAGAGACAGTAGACAGTAATTTGTCCTCCATTTATTAAATTATTTGTTTCTTGATATAGCAAACAGTAGGTGGTGTGCCCTACCTACTTGGGAGACTACTAAAGCAATATGGCCTAGATACGATCGAGCAAAGACTGACTAAATTCTCCATTCTGACAAAAAGTTGCTAACGTTAGTGATCTCACCGGTCATAATCGTCTTAAGAATCACATCATGAAAATGGAACTCACCAACGCTAACACTTGTGGAGGCTGTGGTGATAAAGAGAAACGAGAGGACATTCCTCCCTACCTCTGCAATTGTCCTAATCTATGTCAGTTGCGATACAGAAATCTGGGAGAGTACTTCTTCAAAGATCTTCACGAAATTTTAAATAAACCTCTAAGTTATCTTTACAGATCCATAAGAACATCGGAATGAGTAAAGAACAACCAAGAACAATGAGTACGGCAAGGGAAAAAGGGAATACTAATCCTCAATTGGACATCAGAATGTGTCCTCAAGGACATAAGTGAGACATGGCTTCCGCCCTTCTACCCACCTGTCTACTTACATAGGCTTTGATTCTGTAGCAAACATTTGGTTTTGCGTGCTATTTTTCTCACGATTGGTTTCCCATCAGAGCTCTTAAAGTCTGGTAGCGATCTTCTGGTAAGGAACATGCATCAGATCAACTGCAGGATTTGGAAAGACGACAGCATGCCCGACGACAGCATGCCCCTGGAACATCAGTTCCACATACCACATCCTTGCTCAATGTCGTCTATATTCTCTCCACGTACTGTGTGAACGTATAAAGTCCTCTTTCATCGCACAAATCGACACATACCCGTGCGGCTTCATCGATGTCAAAGGCGCATACGACCGCAGTTATCGCAAGAGGGGCCTGGACATAATTCTAGCATTTGGCCTTATGTCTCTTTCTCAAAGTGACATAAAGCCAAATTTTAGAATTTGGTTTTATGTCGCTCGACAAAGCGACATAACGCCAAATTTTTTTGAGACATAACACCAAATAATAATATCAATAAACATCAAGTGGGTCATAATTCCACAACTTTTAATAACATGTACATATATGTGTAATTAAAATGAAATTGAATTGAAATTGGAGTTAGTATGAGTGAACGTGTAAAAAGTGAAATATGATAGTTCATGCTGCCCCCTGCAACCCCTAGCTTGGCCGCAGATAAGATTTCGGATAGGTGCGAGGTTGGTGGTATCCAATGTTTCCCTATTTTCATATTTAGAATGGATTTGAAAAAGTAACATATATCCAATTTTGCACCTACCCCAAATCCTATCTGTGGCCAAGCAGGGTGTTGGGTAGTTCACTTTTCACCCGTCCCCTTTTAAATGTCTCAGAATGTTTAATGGAAGGTATACTTTAATAAGGTAAGCAAAATCAGATATACAGCGGAAAGCGACATAAAGCCAATTGTCCTTATGTCGCTTTGTGAAAGTGACATAAGGCCAAAGCAAAAATTTGGTCTTATGTCACTTTGATAAAGCGACATAAGGCCATTTTTAAAATTTGGCCTTATGTCGCTTGGCGTTATGTCATGGCACCGTTATCACAAGAAACTATTCGGTGGTTGAATTCAAAATCCCAAGAAAATGTATGCGGTCGTGTCACGCCGGGCTAAAAACTACGCGATGCACCGTTCAGTTCTAGGTTGTCTGAACCATTTGAAACATGCACCAGAAGTCTGGTTCTAGACAATATAGTGCGGCAGACAGGTCTAACGGGGAAGGCATTATCTTCTACAAATTCCTAGCAAGCGATTGTGAAAGCATTCAAGGCGATTGAAGAACAGGCGAGACAAGCTGGCCTTAGAATAAATGAGAAGGCAAAGTAAAGGTTAGTTTTTTTAAAGAAAAATTTATTTAAAAAAACGTTTCAAGTCCTTATTGGAAAACCCTTTATATGCTGTTGATCTAGGACAAAACGTCACTATTGATAGCCACAATTTTGAGGTAGTTAAGGCGTTTGCCTGCCTCGGGGCAAATATAAACTCCACAAATGACAATCTTAGTCGTACTTCGGTTTGTCGAAACAACTTGGTTCAAAACTCCTAACTCGAAGGATCAAAATCTTGTTCTACAAAACCCTTATCCTTCCAGTCTTGCCGTAGGGAGTCGAAAGCTGGACGATTAGAGGGACTGAAAACCTGATACGTGGTGCCTTCGAAAGGAAAATTCTTCATCGGATATTTTATCCTGTCTACCAGAAAGGCGAAATCTGCAACTGCGAACTTTACGACATAGTCCGGAAGCAAAACTGGCTCGGCCAATGCTCCGGCTAAGTGTCTTCGAATTCGACTCTGCGGTTTTGAAAGGAGGGGGAGACTGAACTTTTGATATAAAGACGAAGTGACGCAAGACATCTTAATGTCTTACTGTTGCGCGCCCGAGAACGTCAGCGATGGAAGGCGGCAATTGCTGAAGCCTAGACGCTTCATTGGACGTTGGCCTGACAAGTAAGTAATTAAGTATTTTCTCACGAGTTGAGAGGACCTTCGGCTTTCGGGAGATTCCGAACGTTAAAGTTTGAAAAGGTTTTCTCGATAAATCCCTGAGCATTGCCATTGTCATCGAAAAAGAACATACAACATCGCCAACTTAGCCAGAACTTTACAATAGGCAACTATAACTTCAAGGTAGTGAAGGACTACGTCTACCTCAACCCCGCGGTAAACAGCACGGACAACATCGGTACCGAGATCAAACGCAAAATAACTCTTGCAAACGGCTGTTTCTTTGGGCTCAAGAGGCAGTTGAGTAATAGAGCGCTTTCTCGAAGGACCAAGCTGACTTTGTGTTGATATTGATCATCCCAGTTCTGTTTTACGGCTCAGAGGCATGGACAATATCGAAAGCGGATGGAAAAGAAATTTTTAGAGAAAAGTACAATCAAGCGTGCGATCTTTGGTTCTATTTGCGTTGATAGCATTTGGTTAAGGTCCATGTCCATCCGGAATGTAGGACGACATGAAGAAGTCTTAGAAAAAAATTGCACTCCAACTGGGAACTAATTTGCTTTCCATTGTTTAAAATTGTTTAATTACTTTAACTAAGTTTGAACTGTGCCATTATGTTTTTGCTTACAAAAAATTAATTGGAAATGAACAGGGTATTATTTTCATCATTATTTTACAATTAATAAATTCAAACTGTTTTTCGGACTGATGACAGCAGTTGTTTCCAAAAATGGAAACTGTGTCAATACTTTTTCATGTGTGTACATTCAGTTAGCAGATTCATACACATTGAGATCTTGAAAACCTTAAAATATAATGTACTATTTTCAAGATACCAGAAAACTTATTTCTCATCAGCATCTGGACGTTCGGGTGCAAAAATAAACTCACGCAATAACACTTTTTTAACAAAGAGATGTGTCTGTGGCGATAACTATCATAAACAACCCGCTACAAGGTGGCACGTGTCAGTCGCGTGCTTACGCTTAGGGGAGGGTGAAGGCAATGTAATGAATATTATTTTGTGTCATGTGGTTAAAGCAAAGCCAAACGTTCAAGGACCCTCTTAAAAATGTGGTCAATTAGAAGTGCATATAGGCGTATCCTCAACAGGAAGAAGAATGTTTATGCTGAATGCTGAGTGAATCTTCTAATTGAGGGCACGTTTTGTTTACACTTTAATTCATAAGTGTCTGCACAATCCACTTTAATATGCTACACTGGGTTTAAATATATGGATATGCATATGCATGGGTATGTACTCATTAATTCGTAGAAACAAATGCAACTTCTATCAGTTCAAAAGCAGAAAAGGCCTTATCATGCGAAATATTCACCATTCATAACAAATGATTGTCAACAAAAGACAAAAGACTAATATTCCAGTGAATTGATGCTGATTTATTCGGACTTACATATACCGTGCCTATACAGTAAAACGTTTTCCAGACTATTACATTTTCACCATCGGCCTCACCCAATTCTAATCACTATCCACTAATCACTATCCACTTGAAGTGCACCGAAACTCCTGCTTTATTAGGTGGGTTTTCATCAGGCTTACATCAGTTCAATTTCAATTCATAACCACAACAAGAAGTTATGCCGACAAGATACATACATGTACATATAGACTCGGTAAAGTAAGGATGTGCAAAAGTTAAGTATACGTAAAAGTTAAGAAGTTTTCAGTTTTCATTGGTCTCTACAAAGTTAAGCTTTGTCTTAACGTTTTCAAGGAAATAAATGTTTTAGGCGTACTTTTCCACTTTACATCAGTCAGAATACGTAGAACATTGACAATCAAAGCTGCTTAGATCAACGCAAAATAAACTATCTACATAATAAGTGGTTCTCTTTTAAAAGCCAATGCGAAGGACTTTTTTGTTCAAATCTATTCAAATGATTTTCTGGCAAGTAAAGGCTGATGTGTTGTTTAAGGTATGTGGTGAAAGTTATGCAATTTATTCAGGTTTTGCGGGCAAAAATGTATGAAATGGAATTCACAAGCGAACAACTGTACAATGCTGATGAGTCTGGTCTCTTTTTCCGGTGTCTTTCTGATAAAAGCTTAGTTGATTCTTGATTTTCACACTAACAAGAGCACTCTTAGATATGCTCTTCCTTCCTCATAAATTGAAAATTATTCCTTTCCTTCCTCATAAATTGAAAATTGTTCCTTTCCTTTCTCATAATATTTCAAACAGTTTTAAGTGGTGTTAAGTAAAAATTTTTAAATAGCCTTAGTCTCTTACTGCTTGTATTAAGCTTATGAATAAATTAAAGTTAACACAAAAGCCATTTAATTTCAAATAGACCAGACAGACAATCAATTGGAGCGAGAAAGTTTAAAAGAGACATTTTCAATTTTTCTGTTAAATTATCATTTTACATTTTTAATTTTAAGTATAATTACTTGATGTATATGAAATTTGATTTTAATTGTACTATAAATCATTAAGTCTTACTTATACAACGAAATAAATTGAATTGAAATTGAGTTGAATTGACCAATTCCCTTTTGACATCCTTGTTCGGTAACATGAGTTTGTAGATATTGTAGGCTAAGTAACCTCCGGGCATAGATCCTTGGGACGGGTCTTTATTGACCCCGTAATACTTACCCATAGGAATACACTTTTTCGAAAATACTTGAGAATACCGAAAAAAATTAAATACAATAATTTCGAATAAGGCTTTGAAAGGAAGATACTTTCTTATGGATGGACTAACACATCAAAAATAAAAGTTTTGAGTCATTTGTGGTGCAAATGGATAGAAGCGGCTAAGACATTTAAATTTTTTAAATTCTGGAAAAGATATTCAAACATCTACAGAACTATAAAGCGGGTATGAGTATAAATGTTATCGCAAATTATTGTCTACAGGCACTTTTCTTTCTGATCAAGCTCTTCTTCTACGTTCAAGGATATTTTTATTCTTTTCCTTAATTCTATGATTTTCAAATTTCAATCGACTTTCTAATGCGTTCTTGTCATTTCTAGTAAAGAACATTTCCCATTTTTAACGCTTTTTAACTATGTAAAAAAATTTAAACAAAATCGGAGCTACGTACTTTTTGGAACCCATATTTTTTTCAAAGTTCCAAAAACTTAAATATATTTAATATATTTTTGTCTTTTTTATTATTTATATATATATATATTTGTCTTTAGTCAAGGAACCATCACTTCAAAATCTCGGCAGATGTTGTCCCTGAGTCGCTCTTAGAATTTGGCGATCGTAATCTATTGAACGCCTTCTTGTACAGTTCAAGTAGGATTGATAACAGATAGTCGACATTCGGGAAATGAGGGATGTTTTGTTCTTTCTGAAGTGGTCCTTACGGATTTAGTCTGTGAGTGGATTCATGTTACCGTTAAACATGTATTTGATAGCGCTATGTGATGTTCATGTAAATTATTTATGTGTGTATTTTAGCTTATATTTGTGTGGGTGGTCAATCTATAATTAATGGCCTTTTCGTTCGCAATTGCTTGAATAGCATTCCAATATGTGTCTCCAATATCTGTCTAAGCTTGAGAAATTTGAAGAGCGTAATAAGATATTTGTCGTTCTACAACAACCATGCCGACTCGGAACAGTAAATTTTAGTAAGCTTTTCTTGAGAGTTGTACTCTATGAGCAATGTCAGCGACTTGTGGGAGGTGGGCGGTGAATCTGAACGTTTTTGTGCCCGGAATCGAACCATGATATTTTTAGAGTTTAAACACTTACACATACACATACACAACGGCGCCCATTTTCTTTATTTTTATTTCATTTATTTTACAAATTAACTGTCAATTTCTTCATATCCTCATTATATTGTCTTATAAACATACATTATTCAAATTAATATTTTGGGTTTATTTGGATCATAACATAACGTGTTAACAACACGAGGGCATGATGTACTCGTACATATAACATTACGTATCATACATATGATGTTCATGATGTTGGAAAGCGAGATAATATTTTGGTTTGGTAGACAGTTTTTTCAGCTCAAATTTGAATTTGAATTTAATCCTCGCTAAGTTCTGAATAGTACAATGTGAAGGGGAAGCAGTACGAGTTAACCTTTCGCAATACGCGACAGATATGCGGTTTCATTAAAATAGTAAGAAGTGCAGCGGCTCGATAAGCAGTTGCAAGTAATGTGGTAACCAAATCTTTGGGAAAAGTATGTATTTGAGAAAATAATACAGTCACAATCGCTTATAACGACATCGGTTATAACGACGTATCGGTTATAACGACCAAATTCTTAGGTCCCACCTGAGCTCTATTATATGTAATCCAATCGTTTATAACGACATATCGGTTACAACGACCAAATTCTTTAGTCCCTTGAAGGTCGTTATAATCGATTTTGACTGTATTGTTGTTTGTATTGTTGTATTGTTAAGAGAATATACCCATGTAGGTGGTAAATCCGCCGCCGTGGCGTAGTGGGTAGATGCGTCGATTCGTCGATGGTTCGAATCGTAAAAAAAAACAGCTTCTCGTATGCTTGTATGTAGCTATCTACACATGCAAACGAGCTTTCGGAAACACATGGGGTCTTAGGCCAAGTGTGGTATACACGTTAAGACCCATCTTAACTTACGGATCAACAGTCTGGTCGAGAAGTAATACCTTCTTTCTAGCTTGACGAAGGTCCAAAGATCGGCCAGCTTAGGAGTCATGGGTGCCCTAATGGCAACGCCGACAGCAGCGCTCGGGATCCTATTTTGTCTTACCCCTTTTGACATCTTCTGTTGTAGCAGAGCGGCTGCAATAACACTCATGGAAGTCAAGATGTGGAAAGGTGGAAAGACAAGTCATATGGGCACGCGTCCATTCTCTCCAAATGGACGGCATCATATAGATACAAAACGTTGAATTACGTTCCACCAATCTTGACTACCCGAATTCCGGACAGGAGAGATTGAAAAAGAGCTATGGTGAACGACGGCGAAGAGATCTCCTTATACACTGATGGCTCGAAAACAGGTGCAGGATCGGGAAAAATCCCTGAACCTAATCAATAAATGTAGCGTTTTCCAAGCGGAAGTGATAGCAATAAATGAGGCGGCGCTTACGCTTAGTTTGAGGGAGAAAACGATACTTATATTCTCCGACAGCCAAGCGGCTATAAGATCCATACCGTCGGATATTGTACAGTCGGAACTAGTCAAGCTATGCAGACAAAATGTCAAAGAAATCTCCAGTGTAAATACGGTGACTCTCTGCTTGGTACCGTGACGCACAGGAGTTCTAGGAAACGAGAGAGCGGACCTGTTGGTAAAGGAGGGCTCAAAGCTAGATAAATCTCCAGCACTACCTTACATCAATATGCCGTTAAGTTTCATAAAGAAAGAATTAGAGGACGAAACCTTAGAAAGAGCAAATGAGCGACGACGAAATCATTATATCATTATTGTATCATTATCAATGATTAGCCTAAGTCGTAAGGATATTCGGATGGTTGTGGGAGTTCTTACCGCACATTGTCCGATAGGCACTTATGCCAGAAGGTTAGCTATCCACCATAGCGATAATTGTAGAAGTTGCAGGAGGAAATAGAGTCCGTCCGCAACCTGCTATGCGATTGTCCAGACGTACGGGGAAAGAGACTGCTAACACTAGGCAATAACTTCTTCGACGAGCTGGAGGATCTGAATAAAATTGAGCTATAGCACATCCTGAGATATACATATACAACAAATACCTAGGTCACAATGGACCCAACTCTTGGTCTAAGTGGGCCGCGTCACAGTAGCAAAGAGCACCCTATCACCTACCTAACAGAGACAGTTTTGTCTAACCGGCAATATTGGTTTTACAATCGTTTGACAGTAGACTCTCCGCAGGTGAACAATTTGTGACATTTGAACTAATTATAAAAAGAATCGCTGCCAAGATAAGATAAATAAAGTACTGCCGGTTAGGTAGAGTGTAGCGAGGATCAAAGGAAAACAGTTTATCTGTAGCAATGAGTGTGAAAGGTCGAAATAAGCATTTTACTACAAATAAGTGGATAAAATAGATAAATATAAAAAAGTTATATTATGTTTTATTTATTTTAAGCATAAGCTTACAAATAAAAAACCAAGCCACTTCATGTTTGGGAAGGTTGAATTTAAACAAAAGAATAACAAAATTGCGCAGTAATTGTGTCTTATTTTTTCCCAAATGCTTTACTACCGCTCTTTTCATGGGGTACTTCAAGATATCTAGCTTTAGGCTTACAAGTTCATCGTTAGTCAATTCCAAAGCCTAGACAAGACTAGACAATACAGAATAACGATTAATGTAAGAGACGCAAAATTGAAAAGCAAATAATTGAAACTGGACAAAGGAGATGAGATTTTTTTCGAAATTTCAAATTGCATCTTGCTTGAATTTTACAGTTATTTGGAGTGGAGTTATTTAGAGCGTTCGTGATTTGCACAAGTTTTGAGATCTCCATTTAAAAAAAATCTGTTTACGTTATCATGAGGCGGCTTTAACCGGTGTTCACGCTAACAAGTGTCGACTGTATTATTTCTTTTATCCTTCACATTAAGTCGAAAATCTTTATCGGATTGCTGATTTCGGCAGATGTGAACCCAATAGGTGACAACCACTTGTTATTGACTTTACATAGTTTGGAATGTTGTCTTTGTTATACAATATGAAGACTCTTTTCCTGTTGTATGTGTGAGATTCGAATTTAAATGCGTTTATTTAACGCAACCTATTCAACTTATTTTTGTAATTGCGTTAATATTCCAATAAGCAACATCAAAAATTTGTTCCGACTATTTTTTTATTCACAATTTATTTGTAAAAAAATATAAACAAGGGAAGGTAATAATTTGGGTACTTTATTATGCATGAATTTATGTGTTCAAAATTTCATGTGGTTTCGCACCATATGCACACATGTATGTATCTACGAGTATGCAAACATGGTTTTAAATACCATGTCGGAGGAAAAATCCGTGCGGAAAATCGATGGCCTTTGGCTAATTGTATTTCAACGACCGAAAAGAATCATTGACAAGGACAAACATACTCAAATGTTTGGTTTTCATTTTTTGTCCCTTGAAACAACGTATAGTCGGGTTACTGCGGACTGAAATCCTTCCCGATGGCAAAAGCAAACACACTTTGAAATCTGATATCCTCCAGAATGTGTGAGCGTATGAATTTTAATTGAAGCGAATACGTTGAACAAATTACACCCTATTTTTGTGTGCCTGCACCTGGCTTGTACCAACCAGAAATATTTCTATTATTCTTCGTCCTCAGGATGGCCACGCGAACAATGAACTGAGAAAAGTGTACATATGTATGAGCGTACACATGTTTGTATCGATGTGTGTACCTACAATGTGCATGTACCGGCATAAAACCTTATATTTCTGGATTTCTGTTAGAAAATTGGCGTTTTCATAGAAAAAATGCATCAATCATTTCTTGGGGTAGTTCCGAAACTTAGTACTTTCCCTTTTCGACTGCAATTCAATGAATAAATGGTGAGGGCGACAACGACCTTAGGCTCTAATTTTTGTGGTCTTCTGTAGTAGAAATGTGTTTGCTTTCGAAATTGGAGGATTATACGCTTTTGACGTTTGAATAAAGAGATGCCGGATGACATTTTGGCACGGTGTGTCCTTTAAAAGGGACACGCACAACAGAAGCAAGAGTGCTTGTGTGTTTATAATAGAAAAGTAAACAGAGATTACATGTGATGCAAACTGGATGCACCTCTGGAGGATAAATCAAATGAATTTTAATGTGATTAGGTTTTTGTTTGCGATTTGGACGCCTTATTAAATATTCATTGGCAACGAGAATGCGAATTTGGAACGGGCATGGCTATCGTTTCGATGTGGCTCTAGTGCAAATGACCTTATTCGTTTGCCATTTGATTGTTTATGCAGAATTTAACAATGCCCAACTAATGAAAAGTCTTGTGTAATCATGATTAGTTCTCATAGCATTGGAAGAATCCACGGTAAAAGGAGCAGCACGAAAGTAAGTTTGATAAGATTTTTTAGTCTCCTTCGAGAAGAAGACAGATGACAAAAATATAATGATGATTGACAAAAATATAATTCCGGATAATCAATTGGGTTTCAAAGCGATGCATGAAACTATTCATACTGCATCAAAACTGGCATCGGATATCCAGTGTAATAAGAGTAAGAACGAAACATGCACCGGTGCCAGCTTAATTAAAGCCTTCCACACCATATGGTTAGTGTATGCTGTAGAAGCGTACAGATCAGGACCTTAGATCGACGACATTGTTACTCTCTTATGTAGCGACTTTGAATCGATCCAGCGTTATTGTGATGACTTTAAAATCCACTGTTAGAATTCAGGAAACATTCTCTTCAGAGCGCAGTTGTCCGGGTCTCGACGGATAACCAAAAAGGAATTGGCTAAAGTTCTCAGTTGTTGGACAGCACGAACAGTCATTGGCGCAACGAAGTGTACTCAGATACCTGGAGATTTGGCTGAATCAGTATCTGCACTTTAACAAAAATATTTTGGGATTTACAAAAAGGACTTGAAAATAAAACGTAAACGATTTGAGATATCTCGAATATTTTATTAGAGGTTTGAAGTAAAATCAAAACATTTATGTATGGAATTCGGTGTCGTTCATACATACATCCACCACGGGCACGTTGAAGCGGTCGATTCCTTGAACCCAATTTTCCTTGACTCGTCCACACATTTCGACGAAAACGGCCGCTGTTTCTCGTTCAATGAAGTCTCTGAGCTACCGGTGTTTCTTGAATCACATAGTGGTTTTTGCCTGAATAAGGCCTTTAGACAAAAATGCGTTTTATCACTGAAGATGATTTTGTGATGAAAATGGTAATTTTCTTTCAACATTTCTAGAGCTCCTATGATCGGGTGGCTTTAGTTTTTGAGTTAACTTCATCTTAAAAAGGTGCATGCCAAAATCCTTTCGCGAAATTCCCCATAGTGTGCTCTTAGCGATGCCCAATTCGTGAGAACGCCATCGAATCGCTTGTTTTGGTTAATTTGCGATGGGCGCTTGAACGGTAGCAATATTTACGACCAACCCGTTATCTCACTGTCAATAGAACATCCAAACTCAAATTTGTTCACAGGACTATGAATTGTATACTGGAACGAGAATTAGAACCAAAAATTAGCGCAATGCTCTTAAAGTGGTCGTCAGCGGCTCGGAATTTTGGGAACAAATTTTAATTATTTGAAAACTATGATGAAACTGTTGTCTTCACTGATTGTTCTAATATTGACAGTTTGGTCATTGGTTTAAGGGTGTGTTCACACAAAGTTCAAAGTTATCAAGTCCCCAAAAAATAAAATACATAATTAAAAATACATATTATCAGAAAACTCAAATTCTAAGTTTCCCCTTTTTTTTACTAAGTTCGTTATATCCGATAATTCGTTTTGTTTTTAGTGCTAATACATTCGTTATACGCGATTTCGTTAAAAGCGATGTGTCGCTAATGTAATTTATACGTATATCAGTGGGTACTTTGAGATTGGTTCATAATAACCGATATTTCGCTATAAGCAGTATCGTTATAAGCGATTTCACTTCCTTCCTAAGTGTTACCGCATAAATTCACATGAGACTGCAAAAATTCCAGTATAAACACATTTACTAAAAATGTGAGCCAGTGCATCGCTAATGTTTAATGACATTTTTTTTAATAAAATTATTTCATTTTTTATATTTTGGCGATGAGTACGCATTTCAAAGTAATTTATTTCGAAAAACTCAAAAAGACTGATCATAAAGGATATTGTTTTGACTCCTTTCATAATTGATACAAACATTAAAAGAATGACAAGGATAATTTAAAAAAAAACATGCATGATATCCTGGTAGGAAAAGTTATACTACTGAATATTACAACGCGGTGGTTTTTAGTGCCGGTGGAACACGTCGTTAAAACGCGCTCTGTGAGCCATTTAATTTAGAAGTTTCCTAGCTGCTTGCTATTTAATTGGATTGAAGAGAATAAACTTAATCACAAATGCTGCGACTATGATAGGTCTACATATTGTGACCAATTAATTGATCTTGTTGAAATGGTTTTAGTCATTATATTAAATCTATTCCATAGCTTCCTTAGCCTGTCGGCAGTTCCTGCAGTTTTCGGTGCTTCTATGATCCGTTTTTTACAGGTGCGCCACACGATACCCTTAGGTCAGCTTTGCTAAATGTTAAGGCCTGCTTGTTCTTTTATGATCAACCTCATATACATTTTAAATACTTAGTCCCTCTTAGTTGTTGTTTTAGTGCTGCATACAGAATTTAAAAAGGCCCAATAAAATGTGTGCATTTTCGATAATAATAATAATAATGTCGCTGCAGTCCGAGGTGGACTTGGGCCTAGCTTCTCAGCAACCACTCGTGTTGTGCATGCTTTTGTTCTCTCACGAGTGGAGGAGACCTACAGTTTAATGCCGACTTCGAATGGCGAGATTGAGAAGCTTTTTCTAGACAGTTATACTCTTTGAGCATTGTCAGTGAAAAATGTTAGGTGTTTTTTCGAGATTCGAACCCACTACGCCACGGCGCCCACATGTTTTGTAAGTTTTGTAAGTTTGTGTTTGTCAACCAGAATACTGAATATTTTCTTTATTTTTAATTGTAAGGGCTATAAGTACTGCGTGACCGCTTCGTCGGGTAACTTCGTCCACTCCATGATTCGATGGAGGACAGACTAACATTCATTCCCACAGCACCACCTCTGTCGAATCCTTGACAATGCGCAGAGAGTATATCTGTAAGGAAAAATTTCTCAAACTTAAACATTCGTAGACGGTGTAAGACTATTGCTTTTCTTCATTTTTGAAAGAATAACAGCAGGCACAAAACGAGTGGTTGGTAGACCAAGACCTACCCGAACGCCAACCCAAGAAGTACATACATACATACATATGTATGTATCTTCTTCTTCTTTGTAATTTGTAACTTTTGTAAATTTGAGATTATTGAGATTTTTACAACTGACATTATCATACTTATACACTGTGCTGTTTCATTCGTTGGAATAAGATTAGCTTGTAAGCTTGTGTACTCCATGCAGAGGAAAAAGCACTAGTGGCATCTTGAACGAACAATACCTGCCCAATCTCCTCTGTTAGACTTCTAATCAATATACTATCTTCGAAAGTTATCATTCGCCCAAGTTGGATTGTTGGTCTATTCAACTTAAGTGGTGATATTTGCAGTTACCGAAATATTTCATTTTCGTTTTTCGGTTTTGTAGCTTTAACTACGTCCTTGACCAACATTTAAAATTGTCTGCGAATGTGTATGTTACTGTAGAAAATAAACTCCAATTCCGGCAAACCATTACTTAGTAATTTTAGCGACGAGCTTCCGATTGATATTGTTGTTGTTGAAAATCCACACCATTCATCATAGATAAGTTGTTACGTAATAATCTTTATTTTATTTTAAATTCCCTTCGTCATTGTCTCATTTGTTCGGAATAAAAGGGGAAAAGCACTTAGATCCAGAAAGGTGCGTTCGGCAGCTACGTGGATTCCCCCGAAATACACCAACACACTCTATGGAAACCATTTGGAGAGTTCTTTGAAGCGAAGTAGATAATAGATACCTCGGTAAGGTTGCAGAGGTTTACGAGAGCAATAATATCCCACACAATAATGTTTCCACTTTCATGTCGCGAAACACGGTGATGAACCCAAGATTGAATTCTATGCGGAATAGTGTATTTCTTCTTCTTCTTCTTGAGGTTTTAATACCAACAAACGCCTCATTGACAGCTCGCTGTGTTCGCCCAATCACGACAATTTCATTCGCGTGTGCCAGCAGTTGTACGGACTTTTGAAAGATCGTGCCTCTAGCCAGGCCCGGTCCTAGCTAGATGAGCGCCCTGTGCAAGGCCTGCGTTTAGCGCCCCCACTCAAATGAATCCATAGGAACTGAGGATTGAAGGCTTTTGACGCCCTGTGCATTTGCACATCCTGCACATATGGTAGGACCGGCCCTGCCTCTAGCGTTGGCCAGTGAGTTTTGCACGATTTTCTCAAAAAATATGTTGAAAAAGTCACATGACAGCGCATTATTCGACATTAAAGGTTTCGCTGAGTTCGTTACCGACCTTGATGGAGCAGAAAGAGTTTTCCACCGTCATGCTGCACAACGTGACATGTTTGGCCAGAATATAATAGCTAGCTATGGCGCTGCACAGCTCATCTTTATACACGATGTCATATGCGTCCTTGAAATCGAAGAATACGTGGTGTGTGTTGATCTGCATTTCTAAAGTCTTTCTAGGTTCGATCGTAGTGTGAAGATCTATTCAATTATGGATTTAGGCCATACTGGTAAGGACCTTTTAGATTGTTGACGAAAGGTTTCAGGCGTTCTCAAACAACAGCAGAGAAGATCTTGGAGGCCATGCTAAGCAAAACTGATCTCTCGAAAATGTACGCAGTCGAAGGGCTCTCCTTTCTTGTAGTGTGTCCGATTAAAAGAAGTTGAATTCGCACCAACAACTCCAAATGTATTTTAATACTTTTGCATGCCTGCATCGTTACCTTGAGTTATAGGCTTAGTACTATCTCTGTCTTATTGAGTAGTGTAATCTTACTTGTTAACCAGATGCAATCATAGTCTCCTGAGAGTTTTGCACCAAAGTTAGCATCGGTTTTCCGATGAGTTGAATACAACGTTTTTGCAGCTTTTATACCCAAATTGCAACAGCAAGTTCGCGCGATCGGTCTTTGACATTTTTTGTAGAATACACGTAAATCATTAGTCAGAACAGCGTGGTTGGGCGTTGACATTTCACAGACCCTAATATCGTAAGTCCGAGCAGAAAGTTTGGAGTAGAGCTACTCTCGACTCACTCGGGCTTCTTGACAGAAATAAAACAATTTTTTTTATTCATTTGTGTTTTCACTTTTGGCGGGCAAAGGCAATTATTTGTGTAAAGAAATCATTTTTTGCAGGGATTTTATCTATACTAATTGCATTTTTTTGTAAAATGTATTTTAGAAAGTAGATAGCTTCGAGGAATATATTTTACTTGTCAAGCGCGCAAGTTCTATTTCGATTTGGAAAACTGAGTGTTCGTGCTTTGACATAAGATTCTCGTAAATTCGATAAAACGCGTACCAATCCCTGTCAAAGTCTGAGCAACCGAACGCGCTGTTGGGATTTGAGTTTTATGTAAAGTATGCTAAGCTAACTGATTCCTACAAAATGGAGGAATACTAAGTGACGAATGGAGATATAAATTGCTTAAAATTTCCACTTATCAGTATTTTATAATTCCTATTTTTCCACGCTATTTTCGAGCTGAGAAATTCTTCCATTCCCACGCTTCTATCTGTCTACCCGCGAAAACGGTGACTTATTTGTCACGTTTTGTCAAGGATACTTGATACATCGTCATACTTTTCCAACGTATGTCTCCAATTTTGTTATGGGAAGCCCATGATCGAGTGTCAATTAAACCCTTGCACGTTTCCATATTTGCTCTAAATATATTTTTTATCTTAAGTTGCATCCTTGAAAATATTAGCACGTGTTGTATAAAAAATTACTGCATTAACACATCTATTTACAGCAATAATTCCGTAATCTCTTAACGCGCCTTCTTAGCCGACACGTGTCTTCTAATACACTTATAATTACTTGTAGAATGAACGTAGTATCATTATAAGTGTTGACACGTGATGGCCACTTCAGGATATCTTGTGGTTATCAATTTGCCACCGACACCAGCGTTTTGTTGCGGGGCTTTAGAGTTAGTATGCGACGTTGGTCGGTCACGTGTTGTGGTTAAGGTTGAAATCTAAACGAGTTAATAAATCGGTTATTAAGTGATAATATTGCCTCCACTATGACTGTGTGGTACTTTCTTGGTATTTGTAAATTTGAACGTGTGCACTTGGGCACTTTTTTAACGATGACGGCCATTAAAAGCGGTAGACTTTGCCAACAGGTCGTACCGGTTTGAGGAATGTCAATTTGGTTTTTTGCCCATGTAAACATTCGAAATTAACCCTCTTCCACGTAGCTTCATACATACGAAACCCACTGTAAATGAAGAGAACACATACGTACCTATCTGTGCCATGAACAAACACAGGCATTAAAATATGGGGTGGCAAACACGAAAAGGAAGAGAGTCGCCACACAAAATCATCCCTAAAGCATTTTCTGATAAGCCTCTGGGCGATTTAATGTGGAAATAAAAGGGAAAACGTAACTCGCCGCACTCGAACAAAAAAAAAAGATGAATAATGCGACTGCATCGCAATAAGTCCCTTTGATCGTAAGTCCTTCGAGGCATTCTATTGGCCGTGCATTAGGGACCAACCCCGTCGGCGATTGGTGTGCCAGTGAGCAAGGGTGGCAGTTGATAATGAAAATGAAGAGTAGCAACCCCGAAATGAGAATTGCATAAAACTAATGAAAACTCTTTTTGGAACGTTAGTTGCCATACGAAGCGCGGTCCGGTGACACATACGAGAAAATTACTTGTCGTGGGTACTATCGGCTATGAGTTCTATTTAATTCCGAATACTCCTCCTCAATTTTTCAAAATTTAACGAAATGTCATCGTGCTACAGTGGATTTGACGATCGATCCTTCGAGTTCGACGATTCATCTTTCGACAGCGGTTACGAGAAGAGTTTCGAGACAACCGATGGCAGCTATGCTCCGCGAAAACTAGCCTTTGGAGGTTCAGTGGATTACTTTCCAAAGGTCGCCGGACAAAATATCGCTGCGGATAACATAACCAACTCAGACTCACTGCCTGAGTTTTCGCTAAAGCTGGGAGTGCAAACATCAACTCCAACCAAGGAGGGTAGGCCAAAACGGAAATATGCCGTAGGAAAGAATCGAGTAACGCGGTCCAGAAGCCCCACCCAAGTGGTTCGGATAAAAAAGTTCCGTCGGATGAAGGCGAATGACCGCGAAAGAAATCGGATGCACACTTTGAACGACGCCTTGGAGCGCCTGCGGACTACGTTACCGTCCTTGCCAGAGGAAACAAAACTGACGAAAATCGAAATCCTAAGGTTTGCGCACAATTACATCTTCGCTCTTGAACAAGTGCTCGAGAGTGGCGGTACCATAAACCTTGACCTGGAAAAGTTGCAAAACCTAACTCTGAGTGGTGAAAGAATCACTAAAGAGCTATTCGACGCGATCTTTGTAAACCCCAGCGGCTATAACCTCATGAATTCACCAGGCTTTGGTGCTATGGATTTCTACAGTAGCATGCGACAATATGGTGTGTGCAATAGCATCCAACAACGCCCCGAAGTGAATCCAAATTTTTCACAAGAAAAATTCGACCTCTTTAAAAGTACCTTTGATGCTGCTGCTGTAGGACTACCTCCCACAACACCTCCCTATCATCACATGCAACAGTGCGATCCTTACTCGGGCCAAACACACATTGGATACACGACACCTGGGCAAACGCACATACCCGGCGATGGTTTCCGAAATGGTGAAGTGCACGATATGTATCACAATATTCCAATGGAGCCGCAGCCGCAGTCAACAGTTCCTCTGCAGCACAGTAGCAGTTTTTACTCTCAAACACCGCCATGGAAGGACTATAACGAACAGGTTGTGAACAACAGTGGGTATGGTCAATTCACTGTTGCTTAGTATAGGCTAGTTGTACTTAAATATTAGATCTCTAAATCAAGACAGTTAAGTAAGTTCTTTTCCGGTAGTTGAAATATTAACGAAAGTTGATGGGGTTGAGTTTGATTTAATCATAGATTTGATGAAGTTCTGATTGATGTGAATACAATCATTCATGTGTGCATTTCTGAATTAGTGAATTGAGACAGTGATTGGAAGAACAGTGTTTGATGAAGTGAACGTTAAATGAAGTTAAACATAGATTTGAATGTAATCTGTGTTTCCAGCATATATTGGAAGACAAGCTTATTTATCAGATAAGCAGATCAAAGTGTATATTGCGATACATATGAATGTTTACTTCATTAAACACCTTTTTCTTATTTGAATTTTGAAGATGAAGTTTGGTTCTTTAAGGATCAATAATATTAAGAATTGATCCTCAAAGACTCAACGTACATTTTCGACTTTAGGTGGTTAGATATTCTTTTAAACTACACAGTGACTTATGAGAATTTCATTCAAATATGTGGTATTCCAAAATTACAGATATTCCAATCTCGGCTAGTTATTTTTGAAAATTAAAGAAAAAACAAGAATCCAAAACAAATACGAGGGTGATGTGAAAAGTTTCTTTCTAAAGAAAAATACAACAGACTTTTTCAATATTTTTTTCTTCTGCATAGTAAGTCTCAATATTTCTCCCAGCGATGCTTCTGTCTCTTTAACCCGTCCAAAAAGTACTCGAGATCTTTGTCTTCAAAATAGCCGTTAACGAAGCCGATCACATTCTCATTTAACGAAAATCTCTGTCCTCCGAGTGCATTTTCCACGTTAAGGAATAAAAAAAAGATGCTGACAACCTTCTTTCCTGATTTTAAATGTGCCAAACACATTTTTTTGACATTTTCATAGCCTTTGTTATTTTTCTCACTTTGATTAAACGGTCGTTTAGCACCATTTGGCGAACTTTGGCGGTGTTTTCGTCAGTCATGACAGTTTTTGGATACCCCGAACGTTCATAGTCTCCCAAGCTACGATACAGCCACGTTTGAATTCGGCAAAAACTTTACAGTGGTTAATGATGATGGTGGTCTCCAAATCATCTTTGATTTATGTATGCGTATTGCCTTTTCAAAACAATTATTTGATGACTGCTCGATACTCGATTTTTTTTATGTTTTCGAAAGTATTTAGAACAACTCAAACGATTGTAAATCTTTGTCCCCATACAGGAAGCGTGATGTCCTTGTTGCGGACAGGTACTCAAACAACATTTCAGCAATTCAGCCAAAATAGCGCATCTAAAATGGCTGAAATGTTGTTTGAGTATCTGACAAAGTCACAACGGATTCAATCAGATTTGGTCTCAATAACTGGAACACCGAGGACTATTATCAAGGTCCAGAGGCGGCCTTAATAGTTCATAGAAGAATAATTATTTTAAACATTAACGTTTTTGAGTTTGAGTATAGACAAGTTAATCCGAATCAAACACTAAGGTTATGTTTTTTTTTTTCATTTTTTATGGCAGAATATTTTTTTAACGTATTAAACATTGCAAAATTTGCACAGTGTTATACGAGTATACACATATAAGATATATTTTGAAGTACAATCCATGCATTTATCTTCAAAATTGCGAAATAAGACGTTCTAAATAGAGTCCGACCGAAGGTCAGTTTTTCGGCCGAAGCCGAACTTCCGCTTTTTGATCACCTTCGAAGCCGAATATGATGGTATTACGAAATACTAAGAAATCTACAAAATTATTGTTTGTTTTTTTTGTAGCCAACTACTAAGTGACAACGATTTGGAATATATTTTGCAAGTTGCTTTCGTATCATTTTTACTGAATATCCCCAAATTGGATCTGTTTGTTTGTTTGTTTTTTTTATATTCTTTCTATTTGAAACTAGTACAAATAAATTGCATCCTTTTATACAGACCACTTATTAGTTTACCAACTTGCTGAAGCAAAATCCGTTGATTTTAAAGCTGTAAACAATCGCACTGTTAGCAAAATATCCAACAATAACAAAACAAAACGGTGTGTTCCTTGCAACTTCACTTCTGCTACTATTGACACGCTAGCAAATTTTGCAAAACCAAGCAAACACAACACGACTTGTTCATACGAGTATATCCTGCAAAGAAAAGTACGGAAAATATCGTAATTCTATTTTTACAGAAAACTCAACATTCGGCTTTGGCAAAATCTTCGGTCTCATATGGCCGAGGCCGAATGTTTTGCCGAAGGTGATATTTTTAGCCGAAGGTGACCGAAGCCGAATGTTCGGTCGGACTCTAGTTCTAAAATCTAAACGTTTAACTTATCTTACAATTTTGAAGTATTGCAGATTTTTCAAATAGAGTTTTTATGCAAGCTTGTAGTCACTTCAAGCCGAACGCCCTTAATTCGAAAATAGAATAGAAATTCAATACGGAACAATTTTGAAAAAATGTACTGAATAAAAAAAATTTAAGTATTTATTAATTTCAGTTCTTAATAATGCAAAAATAAATATTCGTAAGCAAGTCCATTGCTTCTAACCAAGATTAATAAATTTAGCGGTATTGGGCAAGTAAGCGAGCAGAGCTTGGAGTGGCTCAAAAATTGAATATTTGGTTTTATAAATTTATTGAGAAAGTTTAGAAATTGTCAGATTAAAACATAAAAAAATAACCCGATTGCAGATGAATTCCTGTCCATAACATTGAAAATAAAAATAAAATTAATTTTTTACAATATACAGTAGAATCCGAAATTGAAAAGATGAACAGATATACATACATAAAAAACCATCTTTCTGAATTCTTCATCTTTTCAAGCATCGAAATTTAGAAGAATGTATAGCCATACAGAGGAACATTGCATATACCAAAAAAATTCATTTAATTTTAAAAAAATAAGAAACACCAACAATTAAAGAAATAAGACGTTAAAAATGTACTTATTTAGACGTTCATCTTGTAAAACTGATTATTGTGGACTGTCGTCCCGAAGAAAGATGGGGAACAGTTCATGTTTTCGAGATTCTACTGTATTTCTATTAATTGAATTTCTTAATTCATGGAAAAAGCAAAAATAAATGTTCGCAAGCAAGTCATTTGTTTCTATTAACAATTCCCTATTCCCAACGGTATTGAGCAAATAAACGAGTTATACTCGAAGTTTATTGTTTTTATAAATTGATCTCCAAAGCTTAGAATAAAAAATGATATTAGAAGCATGTGTTATTATGCACAAAAACAATTCGTCTTATTTTTACATATGAATTGCAGATAACTTTGAAAAGAAATAGAAAATCGGGTTTTATTCAAAACTGTAGTTCAACCAAAATCAACTTAAAAAAAATTACAACATTTGAAAATATTTCATGTAGCAAGAATCAAATTTTAACTCTCACAAACTAATTAAGTGTTTTCTAACACAAATTATTTCAAATTGCTGATATTGTTAGAACGACGACAATGCGAATTCTAGAGATTAAGCACAATCATGAATTATAAGACTCTCACTCCATTGTCACCAATAGTTATCAACAAAACATGTATTAACCTCGTATTATTGTTCCCTTTCTTTAAATGAGACTTTACTCATCGTAATACTTTGTCAACATTGCCTTCAAAATTAGCTATCATCATTGGTTAATACACAGAAAATAATAATTAAGAATCTCAACCTTTCCAAAGTTTAATTAGGCGCACTTTTCAAACATACAAGTCTTGATTACTTAAATCTGTTAAGTACCCAACATCAAACAAATTTAAGAAATCGACACAAAAATATGTTACATTTGTCTCAAAAATTAAATCTATGATTAAGTCAACCAAAAACATGCTCCGAATTTTATCCATTTCAACTAATGGAAAACAACAAAAAGATCAAATTTACTTTTCGCATAGCATTATTCGAATGAAGATTACCTTACAAGAGATTGTTTTAAAATGTATTCATACATAATTTTTTCAATCAATCATATTTATGTTGTAAAATATGCCTTAGAAAAATAAAACGAGAAACTAATATGTACCTTACACGAGTAAACTAAAAATGTAAACATATTTCATATTATGAAAAACGAGAAAAGAAAAATTAAATTAAAACGATATTTGTAAACGTATATTTTACGTGTATTTATGCAATTACTTTTGTAAAGGAAACTAGTCATTTTTCTTGTTCAGCTAGGATATATAGAAGGGATATATTTTTGAAAACAGTTCAAACTGTTCAGTACAAAGTGTATATTTTTTGAAAATAAAATAAATAAAATTACAATTTATTTGAAATTTTTTCTTTATAAGTTATATATTTCAGTATTCGGTGGGGATGTACAATTAAATTTGCCAGAAAATCTTACACTGGTTTTGGTTTTCTTTTCTGTGATACGATTCTTAAATGGAAATATTTTAAATTTAACTCTTAAAATGGTAATGGGATGTGGTTCAAAAATATATTTGAAAGGCAAACAAAACAAAGATCAAATGATTATTTAAGAATGTATAAGGTCGCTAAAAAGAACGTGTTTTGAACAAAGGTTTCTTTTTCGGAGACATTACATTTTGAAGATCTCTTCTTAGGCTCGCAGGCTTTTGCAACAATTTTAAAAGTGTCGGTTTCGTTCGGTTGTTCTCATGCTCTGCAAATATCAGAAAGGAAATTTTATTTGTTATATCATTAAAATCATTGATGAAGTGATTTCCAAATGTTATATTTCTCAAATAGCATATGATGTCTTCTTGTTCCTCTTTGTCGGCACAGCGCCATATACATTATGTACGTTGTCATTGGTAAGTCCCATTTCCATGGCGTTGTTCTTTAAACGATTACGACCCACGAGTGTCCCAACTATCATTATTAATAACGTCTTGTTGCAATGTAGGAGATCTTTGGTTTTTGCGCTACCGCACTTAGGCGATAGTTTCCGAATTATTTTAGTTATTTGGCAAGTGACCGATGAACGTTACCTTCGTTTTTCCTACTTCGGATAGTGGAGGTGTGATCCATTGGACTATTCTAGATAAGACGTTACCTCCCTGTGGTCAGCATAGATTAATGATAGACTAGATAATTTGATAAATTTATGCGCTGATTTTTTAATTGTCTGTCAAAAAACATACAAAGACATTCGGATTTATGGCCATTTAAATATTTCGAAAATATTTTTGTATTGTGTTTTCCCTACTTTATCTTGGTTGAAAACTCAGTTATACAGTATATGAGCAATTTCCTGAGACAATAAATTAGCATGTCATTGATAACAACGTCATGTGTCGGTGAATTCTATTCATAACTTTGAGGTTTTTGGGTTTATTCTCCACTACATGAAGAGGCTGGCATCTTCCACCCTCACGCTAGCCCAAACATATTTTACTCTCGTTAAACCAAAGAAATTTCACCCAATTTGCGCACATCCACTTACTTACAGATATTTAGTCCTCAAATATCTAGTGTAGTTTTTAAAGATATTATATTTTGTATCTCCGTTCTAAGGTGTGATTAAGTTGACTGATTGCAGGCAAACAATCTTAGTTAGCCTAACTTAGGCTTATTGTGGTACCACGTGGATAAGGTCTCTCCTATTTAACTTTAAGCTGACTGATGCTAATACTGTTCAGCTGATTTAAGTCTTCAAACTCTCCAAAGAATAGAGGAGGCTATGTACTTTCAGGGATGTGATAGATTCTCCTTCTTCTCGTCTCTGCAGCTTCTGCGTAAGTCGTTACATGCGTAGATGGAGAGCGATATCCATCTAATTTCAAAATATTCAAAACGAAGGTATTTCGAACGAGGTCGTTCTATGAACTGTATTCAAATTAGATGCTAAGAAATACGCGGTCCAATGAAATAAGATGCCACAATGTTTGAACTGAATAACAAACAGACTGCACAGAACTTTAAGAAACTAAATATTCGTAAGTTGTAAAAATCTTTTCGAGCCTATAACTTGAAAATGAGGGGTTTTTTTGCAATTACACTTCAATGACCACAAGATTCACAAATGCCCATTGGGATCTTATTTTTTCCCATCCCTGAATTTATGGACAGTAATAAAGATAGAGGTGTGAGGGATATCCGGCAAGTATTCGGTATCCGGCCTATCCGGCTTCCATTATAATATCCGGCCGGAGCCGAATAGTCTTTTGATAACCAGCCGAATACCGTATAGTCGTTTTTTCAGTAAAAAAAAAACAACAAAATAAAAAAACAATTTAATATTGGAAGTTTACTAAAGCCAAATTATGGTGAATGAAAATTAGTTTTTCTGCATTTGGAGGTAATAATTTATTACGTTTATTTTCGTATAGGATGCATGCTTCAGAAAAGAGTCTCTTACTGTATACACTGCTACATGGAGATGAAAAATACGTTTTGGCAAATTTGAGCAAAATTGAGTAATGTCTTCCATTTACTGATCACCAAGGGTCACTATTTCGTGAAATAAACTGTTTTGAGATATGAGTCAAGCTCGTTTGCGGTATTTTTTTGGCAGAAAACTCAATCTGACTTGCCTTCCGCAACCTCTTCAAAAATGTCCCAAAAACGTTGCTGTGTAGAAAGTAAGGATATCGAATATAGAATATAGAAGGAAAAAAACATGTTTAAGTTTTACTTGTACCGGTCTGATTTGAGTATCAGACCACCAAACTACTATACTTTTAATTTGGGCAGATATCCGTCCGCCGAATATTTGGCCATCCGGCCTAGCTGCAGACCGAATATTCGGTATCCGGTATCCGGCCAAATCACTATTCGGTACAATTCTATTTAATACTATTTATACCATCTCTTGTAAGTCCCTTCCTTTTAGTATAAATCCAAGAACTTAAAAGGACCCACCTTCAATAATAAAACACAACCGATATTGTGGGTTGTATTCCAACTATGTAAATACATTCCGCTCTTTTAGTTGGCATAAGGCTGTCGTTCTGTAAAAGAACAGCAGCGATTATTATTTGAACAGTACCTAAAGCGTCTAAGTCAAGCGGTGTACATTTTTCTAAGTTAAGGAATATTAACAAATCTGTAGGATAAATATGTTTACCAACAGAAGGTGACGGTGATGAAGGCCATTATCCATGCCAAGTTGAGTTTTGTCTATCAGTATTCATTATTTACATACAAAACAAGCATATGTAATATAAGAATATTACAAAATCAAAATAGATTTATTCATACCAATCTATGTATGTGTATATTTGCAAAGGAAAGGTTTGAAAACGGAGCTATTTTAACTCCACTTCCTCATACAGGAGTACAGTTTAAATCACATCTGTCTGCTTTACATTCTCAAAATCAACTCCTACTGTTCTCAGAAAAGAGAAGGGAAGTAAATTTAGCTGAATTGTTCCAGTTCTAAGGCACTCGCCACAGCAGTTTGCACTCACTGTCTTGTATGTTATTTTCGAGAATCCCAACTCCCGATGCATTCGACTGTGCATAGTATTTGATTCGCTTTGTCTGCGGCAGGTGACGTGAAATCGGCTATTGTTTGCACTCACCCCATGTCGAATCGGATGTTGAAAACATTGTTAAGGAGGGTTGCTTTGAAATGCAATGGGGTTCGATGTACATTGGCTCATAAAAACGTTGTTAAAGATGAGATAAATGTTGCAGTCAGTTTCTGAATGAAAATAACTTTTGTTTTTGAAAAAAGGTAGTAGCTACGTGAGAATGTATGCTTGTACGGAAATAAAATAAATGCATACCTCTATGTATAAAGATGTGTATTCAAAATGTGTATCACGCGTCCTTGAAAATACCATGAAAGGGAAGCAGTTTATAAAATGGAATCTTATCAACTTTACAAGCAGCAGTACCCTAGGTTTAAGAAAGCATAAATCTTTATTCGGATATATAACCATCCATGCTCATATTTAGTAGGAATTTCAACCAGATTTTGGAGCATAATATAAAGAATAAGAACATTTTTTTTTAATAAAGTGAGGCTGAATGAATTGTTGCAACTTCGCCGATCGAGTCTCCCTGAAACTCTCCAAAAGTTCGACACCGCCTGCACAAACAAGTGAAGAAGAATGGAAACATGTCAAAATTACTGGGTTTTAGGATATCACCTAGGAAAAAACCTGGTTTGACGACGAGTGCAGGCAGGCACATGCAGCAAAGCAAGAAGCCCATAAGGCGACCCTGCATCGAACTACGAGAGCTGTTCGTGAGCTCTACGAACAGAAACGAAGGGAAGTGTTCCAGCTTCTCAGAAAAAAAGGAAGAGCATTAGAAGCGCGATCGTGGAGTAGAGAGGTGTTATGACAGGAATGATGTCCGAAAGTTTTATCAGAGGGTGAAACTATTATCGAGTGGTTCGAACAGAAGCCGTGGGACGAGAATGGACAACTCGTAGTAGGATTGCAGTCGATACTGCGAAGATGGAAGAATCATTTATGCAGACTGTTAAAAGGCGATGAAGCTACAAATACCGTTGTCAGGCAGAATTTTCCTCTCACTTTGGACAATGATAGAAGAAAACTTCGTCCTTCCAATCTAAACGAAGATAATTTAGCAATATCGAGACAAAAGGCTGAAAAAGACGGTCTGCCCGGGAAATCTTTAAGCAGCTGGAGATGACTTGGTTTAGCGCATGCACCAGCTCATCTGTAAGATATCCACCAATCAGTGGAATCTCAGTATCGTTTGCCCGATTCACGAGAAAGGCGATCCCTTTGACTGCGCCTACCATAGAAGGATTAGTCTTCTTAACATCGCGTATAAAGTTTTTTCTGTCGTTATGTTCAAACGCTGATAGGTCTTTAGCCGTGCAGTTTCAGGGCAGGAAAGTCCACCAACGACCATATCTTCACAATATGGCACATCTTGGATAAGACCAACAAATTCTGATCGACAAACATCGTTCTCGATTTCAAGGCCGCATACGACAGTGTGTATGAAGACGAGCTATACAGCGATATTTCTGCCAAACACGGCAGACTCAGTAGGATGACGATGGAGAGCTCTCGCTGCTCCATCAAGGTCGATAGCGCTAATATCAAAAAAGGCTTTAAGCGAGGCGACGTCCTTTCATGTGCTTTCTTTAACATGCAAATCTCACTGGCCAATACAAAAGGCACATTCTTTCAAAAATTCGTTCAACTGCTGGTATACGCGAATGACATTGACGTGATTGAACAGAAACGAAGGGAAGAGCACCGGCTTCTCAGGAAGAAAAAGAAAGAGCACGAGAAGCGCGCGATCGAGGAGATGGAGAGGTGTTATGGCAGGAATGATGTCCGAAAGTTTTACCAAAGGGTAAAACTTTTATAGAACGGGTATAAATTTCGGACAGAAGCCTGCCGGGACGAGAATGGACAACTAGTAGTAGATTCGCAGTGGATAACATTTCTGCAGACTGTTAAACGGCGATGAGAACACAAATATCGCTGTCAAGCAGAATATTCCACTCAACACAACTCCCATCTAGACGAAGTCAAGATAGCGACATCGAGACTGAAGTCTAATAAAGCTGCTGGTGCAGATTGTCTGCCCACTGAAATGTTTAAAGCAGCTGGAGATGATCTGGTTGGGCGCATGCACCAGCTCATCTGTAAGATATGGTCGGAGGAAAGCATGCCTGATGAGTGGAATCTCAGTATCGTTTGCCCGATCCACAAAAACCTATCGTCATTAAACTGATAGATCCCTAGGCTCTGACCCGAGAAGTCTTCGACTCTGAATCAGTTTGACAACTCAACAGAGGAGGTCCGCGTCTAAGGTGGTGCACCCAACTGAATAGGACCTCAATCAATTTAGTATGCGCGATTGGCGACACCTAGCGAAAGATCGTGCTAGCTGGAGAGGTTTGGATAAATAAAGAAGAAAAAGAATCTTACCGACTAAATAAGCACCAAACTTTTATTTCGTTAGGCTAACGTTCATGCATATACTAAGTAAAAAATTCAACCAGGAGCATAATATAGAAAAACACATTTTTTAAACAAGCTTAAAAAATTATTTTGAAGGTAAGCAACTACGTGGTGAGGAAGTTGATCCCACGCACAACCCCCAACTTGGAGGCCGGATCCAGTTCTTTAGCCTCAGAACATGCCATTTCCCCTAAGAAAAATGCTTATCCGCCTCCGTCTTTATTCCAGGATTCCGATCAGACCTTGTAAGAATCCTTTTAGATCTGGGCTCCGAAAAATGTTGAAGTAGCTCTAAAAGGATTGTGAACCAGGTACATCCTGCTAACTAGAACTCTTGATGTCTCCGTTCGGCAATAATCTGATTAGCTCCTCCTCCGAATGGTGGAACCTACACTTTCATGTCGACTTACTTCGCAAGACAGTTATGCATTTAGAGCATTGTCAGTGACTCGTAAGAGGTGAAGCCATCGAAGCATGGGCCTCCTGTGGAGTGTCGACGAATTTGTCCATTGTCCCATGGCGACTACTTTTTAAATATCATACTCAGATCCTTTTTAATTCCTTGTCAACTTAAGTTGCCATGATTAGGTTAGGTTAGGTTCTGGAAGGAGTATGTGATGGTTAAAGCATCACTTCCACTCGGAGGCCATGGGGCTCATTGTGAATCCCTTTTCTGTCACGTGATGGCTGAAAGCACCCCATGCTCCTTATGAATTTTAGAAGATCCGATATATCTGCATCCGTCCACAGTCTCTGTGAAGAATCTTTGGCCCAGCGAAGCTAGGCGCCGATCCTGAAGAGCTGGGCAGTGGCAAAGCACATGTTGGATCGTCTCGTTCTCTTCCTCATCTCCGCAGCTTCGGGTCTCTGGATTCCACATTTTATTTCCGGAGCATTATTTCGATGGGGCAGTGTCCTGTGTTCACTCCGACGAGCACACGGATCGAGTTTAGGTCCAACGCCAGAAGCTTCGTTGTTTTGCCGTAGTTAAACTTTGGCCACGTTGATCCTGTTGTGTGGCAATCATTTCTTGTAAGCCAAGTCGAGTTGGCCTCTTTTTGTATAGTTTCGCTTATGATCCGATACAAAGCAAAGCACAGTTGGTCATAGTGACGTGTCCGCTTCGCTGATGTCCCTTTCAGACCCTTGTCTGGCCAATTCGTCCGCTCCCTTGTTCCCTGCAATTGAGCTGTGGCCCGGGACCCAGCAGAGTTTGACCTTGTGGTGGCGGATGGACCTCAGTGAGTCGCACCAATTGATAACAGCTTTTGATCTCGTTGTACAGGGTCCTATTGACTTCAGTGAAGCCTGGCTGTCTACAAAGATGGTGATATCCGGTGGTGGGATATCGGTTACTTGTATGTGTTTAGCTGCTTTCTCTGTTGCCAGGATCTCTGCTTGGAAGACACTGCACAAGTTAGGGAGTCTTAATGATTCCTCTTTATGCAAGGTGTCCGAAACGACTGGATGGCGCAGTTGGTTAAGTGCCTGCCCCAAGTTGAGGGGTCCCAGGTTCGAATTCCAGTGAAATCGAATCTGGTCCAGTCATCATTTGTCGTTGGGATCAAATTAACGGCACTGGAGTAGGTTGCTACCTGGCTACTGCCAGTTTTTAATCTGAGTGCTCCAGTAGCGCTTCAAAAATCCTCAAAAAAAAAAAGTAAATAAAAAGGTGTCCGAGTAGAGTCTGGCCCCAGTACCTGTGTCCATTTTTGATCCGTCGGTCAAAAGGGCAATCTCGTGGTTGTTGATAACGGCATTCAATAACCACTGGTCTCTGTCGGGGAATATAATTGGTATATGAAGGGAGAAGAACTAAAGTAACCATAGTTATTGCATTGAACAATTCTTCTTATTCTTCTTATAAAACTGACTGCGAAAAAGGACATACATATGACGAAGTACACCGCAACATCCTCTTTTCCAAAAACATACTTTCAACTGCTGGTGGATAGAACACAAGGGCATTAGAATAAGCCACACACATAATTTTCAAGTTCGGAGGAATTAACAATTGTTTATGAAACAATTTTGTGATTTTATCACAAGTACTTAGAACAAATTCCCTCGGTTTCGGATAGCTTGGTATCCCAAACACAAGCACATTGCACTACTAATCTACTGATGTTATCAATTAATAAGAGCATTCCCAGAGGATAATGTTCGTAATTTAAATGCGTTTGGTTTCTTATCAGGAGCATCACATCGGAAAATAGTTTTTTATTGCCGTTCCCTGGATGTATCATTTTATACAATCATTTCTAATGGATTGCTGCTTGGCACTTCTGAGATTTCCTTTGATAGATACTCAACCCTCGTTCAACCATCGAGTGACATACATATACAAAATCTATGATGCTCAGTTTTTCAAAGGACCTCATGCTGCCATTTGTACTTACGAGTGCAACCCCATTTTGTTAGCAGGGTGCGCAGATTTGGATTGGGACACATTGGCCTTTATGTCATTTTATCCTGCCGTGGTGGTCTTTTGTAAATACAAACGATTGTCGGTAAGACTCGACACCTTATGACAAAAATCTCCTTTTCAATTTTGCTGCAGTCCACTTTTACTGTCAACTTCCCTAATGTGGATCAGAGCAGTCCACTGGAATAATCTTCCAAATTATTTCCGAAATGGGGTAAGTCAGGGTATTTTTATTATGTATATAAATAAGCACGTATGTATGAATGCCTATGTACGTACATAGTAGCCGGGATAATTTCGCATTCAAGGAACAAAGAGAATTTTTTGTGAAAATTGACCTTCTTCATACTCCGAGTAGAAGAGAACCAATTTTTGATGATACGAACAGAACTTGTACTTTACGATCCTTACTTATTCCAACCTGTCGTAACTCAGTCTCTGTAAGTGCTGTGTGATGTGAAGGAGCTTTTATTTCCAAACACAGGTTGCAGTCCGTTATTATGGGTACTTTGGCGGACATAAAGGGTGGGCCAAGTACAAGTTTCTTTTTAAAAATGCAATAAAATGAACAAAATTCATTTTTCTCCATATATTATGGATCTATTCGAAAAAACAAACATTCCCATTAATTATAAAATACAACGTCGTTCAAGCTGCTGGAGCTGACGGCCTAGCGGCTGAGCTTTTCAAAGCAGCCGGCGAAGAATTGGTAAGGAACATGCACCAACGCGAAGATGGGTTTAACGGTAAATGAGGACAAGACCAAGTATATGCTGTCGAAGAATAACTATTGCTGATAGCTGCTTCTTTGGGCTAAGTAAGCAATTGATAAACAAAGTCATCTCTCGAACAACCTGCTGTATGGCGCAGAAGCATGGACTTTGTCAAAAGCGGATGAGGTTGCTCTTGGCTGCTTTGAGCAGAAAATTCTTCGGGTGATTTTCGATCCCGTCTGCATAGAGGGTGAGTGGAGGGGAAGATATAACAACGAACTGTACGAGCTGTTCAGCGACATTGAAGGGTGAAGATCCAACGATTGAGATGGCTAGGTCATGTAGAGCGAATGGAAACCAATGCTCCGTCTTCGAATCCACCCCGAGGGACGGCGCAGTAGAGGAAGACCACAACTCAGGTGGCGCACACAAGTGGAAAGGAACCTCAACCAACTGTGCGTGCGAAACTGGAGGCAGCTAGCTAAAGATCGAGCTAGTTAGAAACGCTTATTGGTTGAGGCCCAGGTCCACCCCGGACTGTAGCGCCACATTAAGTAAGTAAGTAACGTCGTTCAAGTGGCTGTCTCGGCTGGCTTCGCAATAGCGCATTCTGTCAACCCAATTTTCCAAGACCTTGTTGATGGTTTTGAGCTGTAGCTCACGGATTACTTGGATGATATTGGCCTTAAGTGTTTGAATCGTTTCCGTATTGTTGGCATAACATCGATCCTTTACGGTTTCGCACAAAAAAAGTCCAACGCGATCAAATCGCAACACCGAAACGGCCAAACGACATCGCCAAGACGACTGATAACACAATTTCGGAATTTGGTGCGCAAAAGATATATATAGATATATATAGATAGAAACGGTGCGCCATCCTACATGAACCAGAGGTCGTCCAAGTCCAGGTCTTCAATTTTAGTAAAAAAAAAACGTCAGTTAACATGGCTCTGTAACGCCCACCGTTCACCGAAACGTTGTTCCCAGCCTCATTTTCGAAGAAAAATGGTCTAATGATCCGCACAAAGCTGTCACTCTCTGTAGATGCATTGGCTTCTCGATAAGAACGTGCGGGTTTTCTGAGCCGAGATGCGGCAATTTTGTTTGTTCACGTAGCCGCCGAGATGGAAATGCGCCTCGTCAGAAAAGATGATTTTTCGCCCAAAAGCGTTGTCCAATTCAAACTGCTGTAAGGCCTACACTGCGAAGCGATAACGAAGCGCATGATCGCGCGCCTTCTATTGCTAAGTCAGTTGGACCTTGTTAGCGAATAATCCGAGATCTTTGTGCAGAACTCTCCTCAGGCTAGCAATCAGGCGTGAAACATTGATCTGTTGAGATCGATGGCGAGTGAATTGAGTCGCACACACAATTCAACTGGCTTAAGATGTAGAGTGGAAACCGTTCAAACAATTATAGTCGCTTGTGCTGTTCTCCATAACATAGCCATTGATGAGAATGAAACATAACCGACATCGGAGATGGCAGGACTCTCTAATATTGTAGCCGCCGCATTTATTCCATTTGAAACGGTTTTGAGGACATCAGTAGTGAACAAAATGACCCTTAAAAACCTCTGGTTCTGTGCGGATCAATTGAGTGCATATGCTCTATAGTTATACACATCCAACCATATTCTTAACCAGAACTAAGAGGAGGCTGCTTTAGATTAATTCTGGTTAAAAACCTTAAATGTGTAAGATCAACAGATAAGTTAATCTACCATAAAACCAATGTACGGTAATGTACGGTAGTTAAGAGAAATGAAGCAGAAATTCGGTACCAGATTATAGCACTCACTACAACTTTCCCCTACGAGGATTTTCCCACAAAAAAGTGTGTTTTTGCGTTAAAAAAGTAGTTCGTTCGCACTAGGGTGTGATAAACCCAAACAGCTTAACACGCGAAAATCTTTTTCGGTTCAATTATCTTTAGCTTACAACCGAAAAAATAAAATCAAACATCTGCCTATATGTCTGATCTGCGAACATCTGCATAAAGAAAACAACGTACTTTTGCAAATCTACAGTCAGTAGTTGATGATTTAGATTTCATAATGCACCTAAATATGTACGTGAAAAAAAAAATGCCTCACAGCCCTTCGAATTAATTTTCCAAGTAAAAACAGCAGGTGTTATCCCATTGCATTGCCAAAAGAAATTGTCATTAACAATTTGGCTTACTAATTTCATGGCGCCCTTAATGTAGGCACTGCTCTTAGCAATTAACTTCAGAAGTGCACAATTACGTGACAGGTTTCCCCTAGAGACGTTTTACTTGAACGCCTTCGCATCTGAATATCGAGTGATAGTTTAGCGGCAAAGCCAACGGAGCAGAACACCAACAAGCAACAACTGTGAGTATGCACGTAGTATTAGCCTTTCAGTTACGGAAGGGAAGTACTGATTGACAGCAGTAAAAAACATATAATTACAGGTCTTGATTAAACGGAAGGATTGCTCGTTGATTTGCATGAGTACTGGTCATTCACTGAAAACAATCGTGTGAGGTGGCGATTTGGAAAACTGAGGGTGTTATTTTGAAGCCAATAACGGTGTGTGTGTGTTTATGTATTTATTTATCACTTTTGAATTTTTTATTCAACATGCACAGGTGAAGTGTACAATCTAGGAAATTGAATCGTTTTTATGTTTGTCTCTCCGTAATAGGTTCCCTTATTTACGTTGGTTAATAATAGGTATCAATTGAAGTAATAATCTGTATAAGGTGGTGAATATGTACCACAGCTCTTGACAAAGCTGTCAATTGCAAACTTGTTAACGATGTATAAAGATCGGCAAGCAGTTAGACTTAAAACACTCCATTTGTGTGATGAATACAACACCGGGCACAATACATCACTACAAACTCGAATGCGTCTGGATGTCTGTCTGACCATCAGACGCTGCCTATTTTCACAGAAGGATTCAAGACGGATAATGAGTGAAACGGGCTTTAATTAAGACAATCTTTATATTAATTTAATTTTCAATCAGTCTTTGGATTTAAGAGAAAAAGCAATAAAAATGTACCTAATAATAATGGCGGCGCTACAGTCCGAGGTGGACCTGGACCAGACTTCTCAGCAACCACTCGTGTTGTGCGTGCTATTGTTCTGTCACGAGCGGAGTGGACCTACAGTTTAATGCCGACTCCGAACGGCGATTTTAAGAAGCTTTCCTAGACAGTTATACTTTTTGAGCATTGTCAGTGACTCAAAAGAGGTGGAGCTGTGAAAATTTTTTTTTTAATTTGTTTGTCTGGTCTGGGAATTGAACCTAGACTGTGAAAGTTAAGTTCGTATGGGTCGACGCACAAACCCACACGGCCACGGCGCCCGCAATAAAAATGTACTTAAACTGTTAATATTATGCGAGTCTTATACGGTGGTCACCAAGAGGTCCGTCTTGCCACCTCTCCTTTTCATTAAATATATGAACTGGATGTTGCAGCGCAGTCAAGGCGAGGAATGTTTCGCATTGGGAGAGTTTAGGGTAAGTCATCTTCTTTTTGCAGATGACTTAGTCATCCTCATATCACATCCATCACTTTCACCTTTGGTCATGAAATTTGCGTAATGGCCGAAAGAATAAGATCGCGAATAGAAGCTGCCGGGATCAGATTTCTTCGTGCTATTGTGGGAATTACTCGCCGTAAGTAGGTGAGATAGGGTGAGAAACACGGCAGTGCGCGAGGAACTCAATGTTGGGCAGCTATTTCTTAGTCCGGAAATGCCTGTACTTCGATGGTTTGGTCACTTGTCATGAAAGTTCCTATCATGACGACTTGCGAGGCGTGCCTTGAATGATTGTTGGACCAAATCCAAACACTCGCCTGGTTGCGCTTGGTCATAGCTCCTGATGATTTAGAGTCGATGGCGGAGAATCGAGTGGCCTGGAGATCTCTCGTGCATGCATTGCCCCCGCGGCCCCTTTAGTGGAACATGCGGACCACTGAAGACGAAATGAAAAAAATAAATGAAATTATTGCAGGAACTACGTAGGTGCAAAGAATTCTTAGATGCGGATTCAAAAAGAAGAAAAAAGGGCTTCTCAGTATTGTTATAAACATCTAAATCAAAAGATAGTTTATGTAGGTAAATCCATACGAATGCTCAGTCTTCATCGTTCCTCAACACTCCTAATAACAGAGGGCACCACTAGTAACAAACATGTTTGTGTGGTCATACAAATCATAAGTCCCCTAGATAAGACAACATAAATAATCAAGTGATTAAACGATTGCCTTCTTTGCCTGTGATTTACTTGACTTTCATTACCAATGCCTGCTTAAAAATGCAACACTTTTCTACAAAATGGAAGAAAGCGAAAGTAGTACCTATCCTAAAGCACGGAAAGGACCCTTTTAATCCTCTTAGCTACAGGCCTTTAAGCCTTCTAAGCGGTTTCAATAAAATCCTTCAGAACGTAATTAAGATGAAGCTTGAACAATTTCTGAATGTTAATAACATATTACCTTCAGAACTATTTGGGTTTAGGAGAAACCACAGTACTTCGCACCAGGTCTTACGGATATGTAAGGCTGTCAAACAGCAACTGAGTTTGAAAAAGTCAACCGGTCTAGTACTGCTCGACATCGAAAAAGCATTTGACTCAGTGTGGCAAAAAGGGCTAATTTACAAACTAATTAAATAGAATTTTCCAACCTATATAATAAAGAAGACTAAGTTGTTTTTTCCCTAGAGGAGGTCTCCATCTAGACAACACAAGTATACCGTGGGTTGATTCTGTAAAGTATCTCGGGGTGTACTTAGAGCGGAAATTAACCTTCGCCCGTCATACGAGGCAGACTTTAGCTAAGGTCGATATACTTATAAAAATGCTATATCGCCTTATCACTTCTTAATAAAAAGAATAAAATAATAATCTTCAAGGTCGTTTTTCAAGCACTGATGACTGATGGTTCTCCCGTTTGGGGTAATTGCGCGAAAACTCACGTCAAAAAACTCCAAATTGCGCAGAATAAGATACTGAAAATTATGCTTACCACGATACTTCCCAACTCGTATACTACACGAAAGAGCAGTTGCTATCCAGATTGGTAGAAGAATTTAAATTCTCAATGAAAAGTTCATGTACAGATGTATAGACGTCAATAATAAATTGATTATGGAATTGGAACCTTTGTAAAGTTAACCTCCTAGATTTGTATATCTGTGATAAACAAAACCAATTTATTACGTTTTTTTTCTTATATAGAGGTTTTTTTCATAGTTTTCCTCTCAAAGTGTATTAATATTTTCAGTTGTAAGGTTTCTCTATTAACCATATCTCTGTGAAATCTAGAGCAAATTATACAAACACTTTGTTCTATGGAGGAAAAAAATAAATATCTATCTAACAGACATGTTTTCCCTCCAGTGACACGAAACACAATTAAATAATTTCGTCAATCCAACGCTTACACACATCAATCAGCTTGACGTTCATCATGCAAAATCAAAGTTACTTTGATTTTCGTCAACCAGATCAAGTGCTTGTGACGCATACTGGTACATTTTCTCGAATAAATGTAAAATTTTTACTCGATTTGGCTATGAAACTAAACATTTTTAAGATGACTACAAAAGGCAAAGCTGCTAATTCAATCCAAAATTCTTACGATTGTCAAAGTTGTTATATCCCAAAACAGCGTGAGAATATTTATTAATGATTGTGATGCAACCCTGGTCTGAATTTAGCCCAAAAATTAAAAAAAATCATCTCTTGTACTCGAAAAGTTATGTCAAGCTTGGCTACGACTGTTTTTGAATCCCAGCCTTATTGGTCGAAATGATGAAGAAGATCGAGCCTGTGGTATCGAGTTAAAGTGTATGTAAATACTACCTTAGTTAATCAGAAAATTAAAGAGTTTTTTCACTTGTATGAAACGAAAACTAACCTCACCATTTACATATATCTTAAAATTGGATTGGTTCGCATTTCTCACGCTTGATTAGTTAAAAGACTCGCGAGAAAAAAAACACGTAAATGTAAAAATGGTTATCTACATATGTATATATAAACATATTGAAATAGAATCCCTACCAATGTTGCGAAAAATTAGTCAAGTGTGTATAGCACTAAATCCTTTTCGATCTCAGCCAATCGATACGGTATTAATAAAATATCGAATCATGGATGTTAATACTATGATCACCCGGTGTCTGCGTTATAAAACACTACATAAAAAATTTGCCGCGTAAGCAGTAATGTCTAATCAAACAAAATACAAATCCATAACACGATTGAATTAAATATGACACCTCACCTAATGTTTCCAATAAAACTGTTCCATTAAATGCAAAGATTAATTTACACCCGAACGGGCGTGATAACATTATACGAGCATGTTAACATTTGGCACCGTGAAAAGTGTGCTAATCCTTTGAAAATATTTGTATACCATCAAACCCTTTCAATCGATGAGCGTATGTGCGTCTACATATTACGTCATCCGCGTAAAAAAGGCGTTTCATGACTTCGGATCATTTTCTTTGGCCCATCAATAAAATCAAATAAAAATTAGTTCCACTGAAAGAATGCATCGGTACGAAAATAGTCGATGAACTGCGAAACACAATGGGAAACAAGCGTAACAAACTGTCAATTTTTACGCAAATTATAATGTACACGTTCGCAAAAAGGATTGAATGCATTTTTTTTTTTTACTTTTCACCAAATTGTTTGTTTATAAGAAGGGCTTCTGCAACATGTGCTTAGTTCCAATTTTTTTTTGGAAAATTCAACTGCTTAAAATGAAACTGTTATGAGTTTCGAAATCTGGTTTGGTAAATTTGCATCACAAAAACCTAAGAGAAGGGCGATCTATGTGATTTTGCACTTTATTCGAACTTACTTGGACATGTAAGAGTCTACGAATATTTAACAGAGGTGCGGAATACGTAACAAAATTAGCCTGTTATTGGTCTGGGGGTTTGGGTTTAGTTTCTTCAGCAACCACCCGTACTGTGCGTAATATTGTTCTCTCAAGGATGAAGGAAACATACGGTTAAGATTTTTCTGACAGTAATACTCTCTAAACATTTTCAGAGATATGAGAGAATTGGTGCTGTGCAATACAAATGTTATTGTTTTCGAACCACGAATGTAGAAGTCAACGTATGTATTTACTCACTGCGTTGAGACTTCCTGGGACTTACTTACTTGCCGCAATATCCAAACCACTAAACTTCATACACTTATTTGTAGTTAAGCTTGATGGAAGTTCACTTCTGCTTTTATAAAATAGAAGCCCAATATGGCAGTGATAACGTTGAACAAAAATATTGTATTGTACTTAATAAAAATAATAATAATAATAATAATAATAATAATGGCGGCGCTACAGTCCGAGGTGTACCTGGGCCTAGCTTCTCAGCAACCACTCGTATTGTGCGTGCTATTGTTCTTTCACGAGTAGAAGAGACGACCTACAGCTTAATGCTGACTCTGAACGGCGAGATTGAGAAGCTTTTTCTAGACAGTTATACTCTTTGAGCATTGTCAGTGACGCGAAAGAGGTGGAGCTATGAACAAATTTTTAATGATTTTTCGGGAATTGAACCGAGAACATCGAGCGTAGGAGTCGACGCACCTACCCACTACGCCACGGCGCTCACAGGTACTTAAAGATAGTTTAAAAAATGTATATCTTCTGTTCTAAAAAATACGATACGAATAAAAAGAGTTTGTTGGAAAATACGTTTTAGTTATTCAATCTCTTCGGGGAATAATTAAGTCATACACGTTCGAGAAGTTTGAAAATTTTCAATCTGTGAGCCTACCAGAAGTGACACAAAAAAACAACAAAAACCGTGAACAAAGTTTCGAGGCTTTTTTTCGTCTCTTTTAACGATTTGTCTTAGTCAAAGACACTTTCTGGATATCGCCAAAGTTTCTCTGATTCCAATTCCTCGTGTTAAAGCCAGCAGCTAATTAATGGTTTAGGGATTGAATTTTCACCCAGATATGACATAGAACCTTTTTCCTTATGCAGTCCAATACAGGGCATTGGCACAATATGTGTGTAACAGTCTCTTCGTTCTCTCGGCAAGCATCACATTCGACAATCCCTATTTTCTTCAGGTAGTACAATACAGTTGTACAAATTGTTTGTTTTTTTGGTACCGAATTACCAAGTGACAACTATTTGGAACATATTTTGCAAGTTGCTTTTTTTTAGCCCCAAATTGGATTTTTATCTGCTTTTTTTGTGTTCGAGCAAGAAATGATCCGCCGCACACCACCTAGGGCAAAACATTACAATCGACAGCCACAATTTTGAGGTAATGAAGGAGTTTGTCTACCTCGGGGCAAACGTGAACTCCACGAACGACATCACAGTGGAGATCCGACGTAGAATCGCCCTTGGTAACCGATGGCACTTCGGTTTGTCAAAACAACTGGGCTCAAAACTCCTGACTCGAAGGACCAAAATCATGCTCTACAAAACTGTTAGGCTGCCAATCCTGCTGCATGGAGCCGAAATCTAAACACTAAGCAGAACTGCGGAGCTGATTCTTGGTGCCTTCGAAAGAGAAATTCAATGTCGGATATATGGTCCCGTCTGCGAGGAAGGCGAATGGAGGAGAAGACACAACCAGGACGATGTAGTCCGGGAGACAAAAATCCATTGACTGCACTGGCTCGGCCACATCGAGCGCACAACGCTCCAGCTAAGAGGGTCTTCGAGTCCGAGCGTCCTGGTTCGAGAAGGAGAGGAAGACCGAACTTGCGGTAAAAAGACCAAGTGATCGCGAATGCACGGCAACTTGGTCTTGATGACTGGAAGCAGCATGCCCAGGACCGTCAACGATGGAAGGCAGCGATAGCTCAGGCTCAGACCCTACACAAATTACAATGCAAAGAAAATTCAACATTTGGCTTCGGCAAAATATTCGGCCTCATTTTTAGCCGAAGGTGGCCGAAGCCGAAGCCGAATTTTCGGTCGGACTCAAATTCTTTCACTGCCTTTCAAGTTATTGTATCAATAAATTGTTCCAGGTACTGTATAAAAATTAAAAACCTCCTACACCAAACTTGAATACAATTTCGATTCTATCAACTTTCGATAGGCTGAGTTTAGAAATCTGCACTGGCCATCTGGATATTGCAATTAATATTAGTGTTTACCTTTGTTTCATCGTATAATTATTTTATTATTTAAAACAACGTTCTTTAAGTAATCAATTGACGAAAGTGACAAACACTTTCTCCATGTTTGCGTTTAAATTTAAAAATCAAACAAACTTCTTCTCTTCTAACTGCCAATTGTGCCTACCCAATTCTTTTTAAATAAATCCCTTTAAATTCAGTTAACCTTTCTTTCGTTGTACAACCACTAAACGTCCACGTCAAAATTGTTGTACTTATCAAGCCCTAAGGAACCGTGAAACCTTCGAACTCAAACAAACTATAAATTTTGTTGAAAATGTCACATTAATTATTAACGTCCTATTCAAACTGTCTCTGCATTAATTAGCAATCTTCACACTGCCAACGATTTCCTTGTTGACTCATTCCGGTGCATCAGTCCCAGTGCCGGTCCCAGTCGCCCAAGCATCCATCTGTAATTGCCTAACTCAACAATAATACAAAGAGGGCGAGTGAAAATGGTTATTTTATGCAAAATATGAAACATAAAAAAAGCGATGCCTCTCTATGATGAAGTGATGCCTTTTCTGAACATACACACTGTACGTGCTTGCATATCTCTACTAGGCTAAAAAACAGAATGCCCACGAAACAGAATCCCCGACGGGATGAAGCAAAGTTGAAGGAAATTTGAATAACAATGAAGTGAACATGAATAAATTGCTCGGTTCTCAATGTTAGAGCTATATAAAACAAAATACCAAGGGGATGGTTGACATCTAACAAAAGCGAACGTATTGGCATTGTACTTGTCAGATTTAAATGGAGTTACCGTGAACTGAGCTTCGTTCTTCAGCAGAAGTCTGATGGGAGAGAAGTGTGCTATTTGAGTTTAGAATTACGAACCGCCATCTTTTTGAGAAATTCAAGCAATGTTCAGACCAAGGTTATGTCGACGAAAAATTTCGAGTATTTTGGGTCAAAAAAATAAATGATGGATGGATTTAGGTACTCATATTTGAGGAAATTTTCTTGAAAAATGGTTTGTGGAAGGCAGCAGTTTCAGTCTGACGAGAAGTAGGAGTTGGGCATAGTTGTCTTTGAACCTTAAAAAACCCAGGCATGCCGCTTGTGCTTACGATGACTTATTCTTGAAAGTTCCTTCTTGTTTTCGATCTGGAAGGCTGGAGTTCGAAGACATATTGGTTGGAGCATTGCTATTCATGCAATTTACCATGCTCTGCAAGTGAAGTCATTGTATTTTTAATTTTTGGATTATATCGACTTTTTACTCGTTAAGTTCGTTAAGTTTTTTCTATCCCATTTGCATTTTTTTTTGCAGAAAGAGACGAATATGCTACGATCAACACCTAACAACACATCACATAACTACGGTGACCATTTTGCTGATGCAGAAAAGGGGACAATCTTATAATTTCAAAGAAACAAATAAAAAGCGAAAAGAATGTCATATAAATGTATCGAATGGACACGGATGACAGTTTGCGATTCATTCACAATAGCAGAAACCAGATGACGGAACTGAATTATTCAAAGAGAAGAAAGTAATTTACTGTGTAGATCACAGAAAACAGTTTTCGAAGAAAAAAAGGACGCTAAAATTTACTGTCCTCTTCAAGAAAACAAAAAAAAGGACACAATACCGAAAAAGAGGTCTGTCCTCTAAAAAAGACGGATGATCACCGTACACATAACAGAACTGCAAAGACGGTTGTCATTTTGTAAAACATGATCTTTGTCTCCAGTAAGAAGCTACAACATTTTTTGTTTTTTTGCAATTAATGGAGTGCAAAAAATACAGACACGCAAAATGTTCCAACCTAATTTACATAAAATGTGACAACATTTTCGAACCATTTCTTCTAATATGAAATTAAGATTTAATTACCTAGCAATATGTGTGGGATGTAAACAATATAAATTAATTGTTGTGTAAGGGTCTCATTTGAGTTGCCGACATTCTTCAGTATATGTATAAAGTAGCAACACGACGAATGGCGGACACTTCAAGTCCAGATCCCACCTAAATAAGACATTTATTATTGTAGCTCCTGTTTCTTTTTTTTCCTTTTAAAATAAATACCCAAATATCCTACATATGTACCGTAAATTTTATGAGGGAGTGTGTTTACGTAATACCTTTTGGGGCTGTAAGATAAACATAAAACTAAGAAGCGCCGTGGCCGTGTGGGTTCGTGCGTCGACCCATGCGCATTAGACTTTCGCAGTCTAGGTTCGATTCCAAGTCCAGACAAACAATTTTTCAAAAAAGAAATTTTTCACGGCCTCACCTCTTTCGAGTCACTGACAATGCTCAAAGAGTATAACTGTCTAGAAAAAAGCTTCTCAATCTCGCCGTTCGGAGTCGGCATTAAACTGTAGGTCCCTTCCACTCGTGAGAGAACAATAGCGCGCACAACACGAGTGGTTGCTGAGAAGATAGGCCCAGGTCCACCTCGGACTGTAGTGCCGCCATTATTATATTTATTGGTGGCCGTTTCAGTGGTTTGGAGTATATTTCAGGGAAAAATTGTTGAATTGGAGCAATGTTCACTGATTCTGTTGAAGGCCCTCGTTTAGCCAATTGTGCAATTGCTTACTTCATTCGTTACGATGTCCTAGACTCCAGTTCTCCTATACTGAACGTAGGGAAACTTCGGACTGTACCGCCGCCATTATTATTATTATTATAAGAAGCTCACTTGAATTTGTTTACTATATTTATAGAAAAGAGATCATATGTAAGTAACAGTATTCAGTAAAGCCAAAAGCAGTGAAACACATATATCTACGAAATGCAGAAATTTATGGTGAATTATTTAACTTCAAGTTCTTCTCCTACTTGGTAAAGCCGAATGAACTTAGACAATAACCACCAACACCGTAAATGTATCCAGTTTCGCAACCTAAGACCACCGCCACTCTGTCTAATCAGAGTAAATGAGTCAGTACTAAGGACACTGCGCAATGGCACGTTTTTTTTACCGACCTTGAAAGAACAACGAGATGTTGCCGTCTTCGTAGTGCACAGCCTGACGCGTTTGTCGATTCCCTGGATTCAAACAGCAAAGAATCATAAAAACTTTAAGTCCATTGTGCTGTTGCTTTTATATTTTAAACAGCACAATGAAGCAAAACATAGAATTTTAACATTTTAGTTAACAAGCTAGACATTTTGATCTTTATCTGGTAAATCGAATGAAGTCTTTATTAAGTCAATTTTAAATCTTATCTTCTGTAACATGGCACATACTTTAAAAAATATAATGATGTGGTACTACTGTCCGAGGTGCACTAGGGCATAGCTTGTACAGTAACCACTCGTATTGTGCGTGGTATTGTTTTCTCACTTGTCGAGGGGACATACAGTTTAATGAAGGCGAATTTCGAGAAGGTTTTTATAAACTTTTTGAGCATTGACATTGCGAATGAGATAAGAAAGTTCGAACCTAGAATTTGAGCGTAAGAGTCGACGCACTTACCTACTGCGCCACGAAGCCCACTTTATTTCCAATTTATTGATTCCAAAATGACTGATAGTTCTAACATTCTCCCTTTAAGCAATGGGTTTCCACTTAAAGCAAATTTGCACCATTCCAATTATGTTGAAGGTGTTAGACATATTTCATGACGACCATGTTAAGTTCCTAGTTCCAAGTTTCCCATCCTCTGCCGTGCGTTTGCTTCAATCGTATCTTTGGTAAAAGAAACAAGCATACTCTATTGGTAATAAAGTTTCTCACATGCTCAGTGAAGCCGAAATGCATTGGTTATAAGACTAAGATTAGCTTGAGAGTAACATATAGTTCAGATTGTCAAGCTAGGTAAATCAATTTTATTGTCTAGCATGTAAGTGTATTACTCTCAAAATAAGTTAGGTTTAGGTTAGGTTTGTGGGGCTGCTAGTCCCACTTAGACCATGTTGGTCCATTGTAATACCCACAGTCAGACCACTAGCATTGATCGACCACTCCAGTGATAGTGCCATTAATTTGAACCCAACGCCAAATGGTGACTGGACCAGATTTGAAAAACTGAATAAAAGCGTATTAACTTTGCTTTCACTGGGATTCGAACCTGAGACCCCACTTACTTAGGGCAGGCACTACACCAACTGTGTCATCCAGTCGTCACTCCCAAAATGAGAAATGAGAACAAAAAAAATAAGTTTCTTTCCTCCCTCCGACTGTTAGAGGCGGCGTCCCTCAGGATTCGAGGTTTAGAAGCCAATTTACAGGTCCATTATGCGAAATTATGCGTTCATCGAATTTGTTCTACAATGAGAAATGTTTGCTGTATGGCACGTAGCACCATCCTATCGAAACCACATCTTTTCCACATTGGTGACGTTCAATCGGGGAACGAAAAATTCATTAATCATGGCTCTACAGTGAATAACAATACCCTGATTAACCTCATTTTTGGAAAAAAAACTATGGTCCGATGGCTTCACCAGCCAACCAACCGCATCAAAGTGTGAATTTTTTGGATGTAACGGCATTTTCATTATCTCATTTGGATGACCTTCTCTCTAAAAGCGATAATTTTGCATATTGATGTACATACTTACAGAACCTAAGACGAGCACCATCGCTGAACACAATTTTTCGATGAAACATCTCTATAAACTTGTCGCACATAACCATACAGTTTTGTAAAAAAAATTTAAAAAAATTGGGTAACTTTGTTGATGCCTCTGTCACAAGGATAAAAGTGCAAGACTGTTAATAAAAATTATACTGATATTTTACAATTAGACAACTTGTTTAATAGATGGTAGGTAGGTGATAGGGTGCCCTTGCGACCGGGTCGCGGCTCACTGAGACCAACAGTTGGGTCCATTGTGCTCTATGTGTGGGGGGGTGTACCCCGTGAGACCTACACTTTTACTGCTGATTAGATCCACCCAGATTGTTGTATATATCTCAGGAGGTGCTTCAGCTCTATTTTTTCCAGATCCTCCAGCTTGTTACGGCCTAGTGTTAGCAGTCTCCTTCCCCGTAGGTCTGGACAATCGCATAGCAGGTGGCGGACGGCCTCCATTTCCTCATCGTCCCTGCAAGTTCTACAATAGTCGCTATGGGAGATACCTTCTGCAAGGGTGCCTACCATACAATGTCTGGTGAGAACTCCCACCACCGTCCGTATATCCTTGCGACTTAGGCTAATCATTGATAATAATTTCCTCCTGTTCAAAATCGGCCATATGTCTCTCGTCGTTGAGCCAATGTCCAGATTCAGTCATCGCGCATTTGCTCTTTCTAAAGCTTCGTCTATTTCCTTCTCTAGGAAACTTAACGGCATATTGACATAAGGTAGTGCTAGAGATTTATCTAATTCTGAGCCCTCCTTTGCCAACACGTCCACTCTCTCGTTTCCTTAAGTTTGCACCGTTCGGAGTCGGCATAAAACTGTAGGATCCATCCATTTGTGAGAAAAGCCTGGACAACACGGGGAGAGCTGCAGAAGCTAGGACCAAGTCCATACTGGACTGTTGCGCCACCCCCTGAAATAAGAAGAGTAAAGTGATCCCAGGTTCGAATCCCAGTGAAATCGAATCTGGTCCAGTCACCATTTGCCGTTGGGATCAAATTAACGGCACTGGAGTAGGATGCTACCTGGCAGTACAATGGAACAGTATTGAGTCTGAGTGCTCCAGTAGTGCTCCGAAAATCCTCCGATTCAAACAAACTGTCAGTCTGTGGTTATTATTTGCAGTGCTACCAAGTGAAAAAATCTCCTGAATTCATTGTTTTATATACTTACACACACACACATACGTTTGTTCATACATGCCTCTGGGCAAATTTACTACATAAATTATTAATATAAAACCACAGCTGTGTAGTTTACGACAATCCTACGAACGAAAATGACCTACGTACCACGCAGTGCTCAACGCAGTGAATGTGATTTTTGGTCCTTCTAAATCCACCCCAAAACGTTACGATTCCACCAGCTCAACAATGTGCGGGTTGAATTCGCAGATTAAACACCCCATGTTGTTGGGATAAAGATTCCGAGCCGGTGCTCAAAACATCCACTTCCTCTACCAGCACCTAGTCTCAGCTTGATTTATTATTTTCGTCGGCTTGCCGTTATACCTTTGCCAAAAGTTATAATAATATCCTTCGGGGTGTTGCTTGCATGTTTCAACCCTCCTGCGCGCTGCACCCTTTATTTAGTGTGCCGCGAGTTGATTGAAACCACCGCGCCGTCGTTACCCTAGAACTACACATTACAGGGTACGGCTGGAGTTGTTTTCCTTTTCATCCAGTAAGGACACAATGTCGGTTATGAATGGTGCGCTGTTAACGAGCCCCAGGAACTCTAATATCAACACGGACGTAAGGTGATCGCTTGCAGTTGCAGTCATCGTTTCCGACAGAGGGGTGAAGGGGATAAAGGGTTTCTTGACGAGAGCAGTGAAGTGAAAGAGGATATTTCTCCCAAAGCGCTGGCTTTTCTCCCAATAAAACCGCTTCGAATTCGCAAAGGTACCCAATACGAAGAGCTCCAAAGTACGATGGAAGATTAACGTTAATTGTAGTCACATTTTGAGCAGTAATCCTCACTGATGGATGAGTCTATAAAAATGGTTAAGTACTCGTTGAGCACTTATAAGTGAGTGCGAGGATAGCTTTTGATTTTTCTGCTTGAAAGAGCCGAACGTTGTTTGCTTTGACATAGGTTAGATAATAAAATTTTGATTGATGATGGCTAGGTCTGGGGTAATAAATCATTTCAGAGTGGCGCACTGACCTGGCGCCCCAGTGAATTATTTTGCCGGTGTCATTTGAAATTTTACCAAGTCAGTTTTATTAATTACGCAATCGATCTCAAGGGAATCTGGTAGTTATTGAAAAAATACCCTTGTGTGTATTCTCTATTCTGTATGTACGTACACATGTATGTATTTGTTTATATACAAACCTGATTGCAAATGAATAGAATTGAAGGACAATACAAAATATTTATAAATGCATTTGGGTAGGAGTCAGTTAATAAGCTGTTCTGTAGAATAGCAATGCCGATTGCTAAATAAAACTTCAAATGTGTATAAATTTGCTATCCCGACACCAACAAGCTACACAATTCCCGTAGGTACAGGAATTGTACTCGTCTTCAACGTCGCAACGTTCAGTGCACTATAAGAGCCGTCACCATCACCTGAGCGTCTTCGTGACTGTGCATTGCATTTCGTCATCTGTCATCATCTTGCCATCAATGTTTGGCGAGGTTTGTTCGTTGAGGCCCAGTTCCATCCCGGATTGTAGCGCCACAAGAAGAAGAAAAATATGCTCTTCGAGCAGCCCTGTTAACAGAAAATGGAGGAATACGATGAATTCTTACGATCCAACTTAAGCTACGGGACGATGTGCGCTTTCTCTTGCACAAAATAATGGAAATGGAATCAAATGTGGAGAGGGAACCGCCAACCTCCGGGATGAAGATAAATTTCACGAAAACCAATATCATCAATTCTGTAATGACTTGTTTTGAAAATGCCGATGGTGACACCCAACTGAATATGGCCGAAAGAATCGCTAATTCTTAATCCGCGTTCGGGATCTTTAGTGAACATTTTGATCAGAAAACCTGCTATGAACTAATAGTTACAATCATACAACGACAGAGTTGGCTGTTGATTGGTCACACAGAAATGACGACCTCACAATTAGAAAATTAGGGCAATGGAAAATCAAGCGCGGCAATTGGAGAGAACTGAGCCATGAATGGTGCATAAGTATATTAGAAGCCCTCTGCTTCACAAGAGGATGCGGGATATAAAGAAATACAAACCTGATCAAAAAAATAGATACGCTTCCATTTACCTTACATTTTTCGTTTTTAGTGTAGCACAACCAAAGAAATGGTTAAAGTTCGCAAAAAAAAAGGATAATAGTTTTGTATTCAATTTACTTATTAAAAAGGACACTAAGCAGAACTGCAGAGCTGATTCTTGGTACCTTCGAAAGAAAAATTCTACTTCGGATATATGCTCCCGTCTGCGAGGAAGGCGAATGGAGGAGAAGACACAACCGCGAACTCTATGAGCTGTACCAGGATGTGGATGTAGTCCGGAAGGCAAAAATCCGTCCACTGCACTGGTTCGGCCACATCGAGCGCATGGACAGCAACGCTCCAGCTAAAAGGGTCTTCAAATGAGAGCCCCCTGGTTCGAGAAGGAGAGGAAGACCGAACCTCCGGTACAAAGCCCAAGTCATCGCGGAGGTAAAACAGCTTGGTCTTGATGACTAGAAGCAGCTACATGGGTCGTAGACCTGCTAAGTAAGCAAGTTACTTATTAAAAAAACTAAAACTTAAAAATATTTTCAATAATAACGTAAATAATTTTTTTATTAAGATTATATTGTCATAAAAATCGTGTGATAAAACAAATAGATACACTTCAGATTGTGAATAATATTTAATTAGATCATTATTTTCTTTGCGAGTTTTTGTCAAAAAGGTTTAGTATATTTTATTTTAACTGCTTGGTATCGATTAAGAGGAAGGAAATAAACACTTTAGGTCACTACACTAAAGAAGAAAACAGTTCTGTCGCACAGAAAAGTAGGAAAGTCTCTGCATGAAATCGCGAAGTGTGTGGGACGGTTACTTCATTTTGTGCAAATTGTCTTAATATGTGCACTCCAAAAGGAATCTTGGGACAGATCGAAAAAGATGATCCCAGCGGATGATCGCTGGTGACTCTTTTAAGTCATCAAAGCCGATTGCCGCAGAAATTGACAAAAAAAACTTAAGCATGAGGCTATAGTTTGCCATTGCACATGCAAAGGGGACGGGCAATATCGGGGGAAAAATGGCGAAATATTTTGTGGAGCAACGAAACAAAGACTTATCTGTCTGGAAATAACTGTGAAAGGAATGTGAGTCGTCTTCAAGCCAATGAATTCCATAACCGTTACACAAAATAGATGACAATATAATGGTCTGGGGATGCTTTTTCTTAGAATGGTTTTGGTTTAATATTCCAGACCACAAACAAAATGAGGGCAGCCGAGTACAAAAACATTTTGGAAATGTAAATGCTATCATACGCCAAGGAAAACATACCTTTACGTTGGGTCTTTCACCAGTATAACGACCCAAAGCATACTTCTAAAACTATTAAAAAAATGCTTGGTTGACAACAAAATCAATCTGCTAGCTTGCCCAAGGTAATCTCCAGAAATAAACCCTATTGAAAACTTGTGGGTTTATGGAGAAATTCTTCTTCTTCTTCTTCTTCTTAGGGCGCTGCAGTCCGAGGTGGACTTGGGCCTCACTCAACATGCCTCTCCAGCCAGCACGATCTTTCGCCAGCTGTCTCCAGTTTCGCACACCAAGCCAGCTGAGGTCCCCCTCGCCTTGTATGCGCCACCTTGTGCGTGGATGTCCTCTGTTGCGTTGTCCTACAAGCTCAGAGTCGAAGAATCTTCGGACCGGAGCTAAGTTGTCCATACGCTCTACATGGCCTAGCCATCATAGGCGTTGGATCCGTAGACGCCTGGCTAGACTCATGTCGCTGTACAGCCCATATGGTTCATGGTTGAACCTTCTCCTCTAAATGCCATCAACGCAAACAGGGCCAAAGACCACGCGCAGAACTATTCTCTCGAAAAGGCCAAGAGACTGTTCATCCGCTTGGGATATTGTTTATGCCTCTACGCCGTAAAGAAGGACTGGGATGATCACGGTCTTGTATAGATTCAGCTTGGTCTTCCGAGAGAGGGCTCTTTTGAGTCCAAAAAAACATAGGTTGGCAAGGGTTATTCTGCGTTTGAGCTCTGTCCTTAAATACCTTAAAGTTATACCTGCCTATGGTGACGTTCTGCTCAAGTTGTCGATGTTGTGCTGACGATGACAGCATATGCTTAGTTTTGCCCTCGTTTACCGCCAGACCCATTTTAGCCACTTCCGTTTCAATGCCAACAAATGTATCGTTGACGGCTCGCTGTGTTCGCCCAATCACGTCAATGTCATCCGCGTAAGCTAGCAGTTGAACAGACTTTTGGAGGATCGTGCCTCTTGTGTTGGCCAGTGAGTTTTGCACGATCTTCTCAAGAACGATGTTAAAGAAATCACATGACAGCGCGTCGCCTTGTCTAAAAAAAAAAATAAATTCAATCGCATTCAAGGAACGCCTCGGAAGTCGTGATGATGGGGACATTCGTGCCACGTCCTTTCCGTTCGAAGAAGCAGCTGCCCAACATTGAGTTCCTCGCGCACTGCCGTGTTTCTCACCCTAGACAGGCGAGTAATTGCCACAACAGCACGAAGAAATCTCATCTCGGCAGTTTGTATTCGCGATCTTATTCTTTCGGCCATTACCCAAATTTCATGACCATAGGTGAGAGTTGGAACAAATACTGCGTTAAAAACCGCTAACTTGGCTTTGACCCCAAGCTCGGCCTTCCTGATTACAGATCGACCAAGGTGTTTCAAGATTGACCAATCCTACAGGAAAGCTCAGCATTATTCCTCCCATCACTCGTGAAGAAGACCCCGAGATACTTGAACTTCTCCACCTGTCTCAATGGGACTCCACTAACATGTAGAGTGCATTGAACTGGGGTTCTGGAAATAACCATAACTTCGGATTTGTCCACGTTAACCCTCATCCCAGCATCAGCATGCATTGAATGCGATTCCATCAGGTAGGCGACCGATTGGCAGACCTAGAACGAGGTGGTTGGACCAAGTCCAAACACTCGCCTGGTTGCGCTTGGGCATAGCTCCTGATGAGGTAGAGTCGATGGCGGAGGATCGAGTGGCCTGGAGATCTCTCGTGCATGCATTGCCCCCGCGACCCCTTTAGTGGAACATGTGGGTCACTGAAAATGAAATGAGATAAGATGAGAAGGTCTCGGTGAGTTCGATACCGACCTTGATGAAGCAGGTAGAGTTCCCCATCGTCATCCTGCTCAGTCTGACGAGTTTGGCATTAATGTCAAAACTAGACATGGCACTATATAGCTCGTCTCTATGCACGCTGTCATATGCGGCCTTGAAATAGACAAATAGGTGGTGTGTGTCGATTTGTACTTCTTGGGTCTTCTCCAGAATCTGTATTTTCTTGTCTTGACGGTGTTCGGGATATCCGCAATCTTACCTTACAACAAGGTAGTGGTCCGAGTCGATGTTGGCACCTCGAAACGTTCGTTATATAACAAAAGAGCGTAACTCAACTGTTCCACAGTTGATTATTATACCTGAAAACCACGATTGAAATATACACTCCATACATCTCTTCAAATACCTCTTCGATTTGATTTTTATTAGCTACTCGATAAAGTGTAACCGATTTTTCTGAGACTAAAATTTACTTCCAAGCACAACAATACACAAAAATTGAGAAAAGGCGAATAGTCTTCAATAATCTATTAGAATACGTAAGTCCCAGACACAAAGAAGGAAATTATTTGAGAAATAATGCGAAAGTGCACACAAAAAAAAAGTCTTAAATTTTTTCATGCGAAATGGATCACTGAAAACTGTCAACGTTATTAAGAAACAAATTTTTAACTTGACATTAATCCGATAAATATTGACTTAAATGATTTCATCGGCTTACCATTTATTTACAAAATTTCGAAAGATCAGACTAATGAGCGTGCGGCGTAGCTTGAAACTACATGTTTGCTTAACTTGAGTTTTTTCAACCGAACAACCCGATGAATGTTATTGTTACAGAATCTTTTGACGAAGGGTTGCAAGGCAGGATAAACATATAGGTCAGGGTGAGGAATTACGCGCTCATCTTTATGTTTAAAAAAATGTTACAACGACCAAAGCGAATTGTTCAAAATTAAAAAGGTTGAAAAAGGGGTGAGATGTCAGCTCATTTCTCGAAAGGGTACATTTTTGCTGGTTTTACAATGTACATGTGTATAAAAAGAGTAACATCGACTATGATCGCATGAATTGAAAACTCATGATGTTAAGTAACAATAACGTAGATTACATTGGTTAAGCAAATATTGCTGAAGAGGAGAGGTTCATTTATAACAACAGAGAGATTCGTTGTCGACAAGGTAGTGTGAAACTACGATCTGATTTAATTATATGGGACCGAAGTTTGCATAGTAAGGGATTATACACTTGCATGTACATGTTTATATGTGCAAATCATTTCGAAAAGTGATACAATCTGGGATGGACTTGGGTCTAGCTTCTAGATCAATCACTTGTGTTGTGCATGCTTTTGTTCTCTTACGGTTGGATACCTAAACTTTAGTGCGAATCCGAACGGTAAAGTTTGGGAAGCTTTTTATGACATACCGAAGCATTGATTTAGAAGACTTTGAAACTAAAGAAATCCCTTTATAATGTGATTGATCTTCGCAATTTTCTCGAAAGTTTCCGGTATTAGTTCACATTAAAAAAAATCGATTGATCTTATTTGCAAGTAGAAAATTGAATTCATCTATGGAGTGCTAATAGAATTCAAAAGAGATACAATCATCCCCAGGGGCTTTATTATAGTCGCTAGACGCTCCGTTATCGATATAGGAAGTAAGTGGAATAATTGCAAATTCCAAAGAGAATAAAGCGCTTGGGGATGATTGTATCTCTTTCGAATTCTCATTAAAAATTAAAGGTGCACCTAATATTGATACATATATTGTGATCAAAAAGCTGCAGAAATGGTCTTGTATAGACGGCTACAGTTTAAAGCAATGGCGTTTGTTTTTCAATTAAAATGCTTTGCTATATTCAATTTCTCGAAGGCTTTCCTCTTGGCATGATAATAATAATAATGAAAGCGCTACAGTTTGGGTTGCACTTGGCCCTAGCTTCTATAGGGTGGTGCATAAGAAACGTTCAGATTTATTTGATGAATAGCATTTTTCAGACTGATTTTATTTAACCTTGGCATTTATTAAAAAATTAGATTATGGTTTGGAAATATGTTCACATTATGTTTTAAAGATATTTTTTTTTTTTTTTTTTTTTTTTTTTTTATAGTTTATTTATTGTGGCATAAAGTTTACAATTCTTTTAATAATATTTATTTACAGAGATTTGGTCAAGCACCTTACTACTAAAATATTAATACAATTTGTTTAAAATAATATCACAGAATTAATTATAAATTTGAAGGAAAAGCCACTAAAAACCTTCATTAAAGATAAAATATATGGCTTCGCTGGGGAAGAGAGAAGCGGTTTCAGAACTTGATTTCAAAGTTCAAAACTTAGCAAAATTACAAAGTAATTATTCGGAGTTTTTTTTTTATATAAATTAGGAATAAATAAATCGATAAATAAATTAATGAATAAATATATAAATAAATTAATTAAGAAATAAATTATTAAATAAATAAATAAATATATATATATAAAAAAAAAAGAAAAAAATAAATAAATAAAATAAATAAATGAATAAATAAATAAATTAATAAACAAATAAAATTATAATTTAATGTCTAAACGAATAAATATGTAAATATATAAATAGATAAGAATATAAATAAATAAATAAATAAATAAATTAATTAATTAATTAATAAATAAATAAATAAATAAATAAATAAATAGATAAGTAAATAAATAAATAAATAAATAAATATATATATGTATACAGTGAATTAACAATAAACTACAATAACACTTAAGAACTTTATACGTACAAATAAATAAACAAATAAATATAGTACGTGTAAAAACTAAAAAACAAAGAAAATGTAATCTACTCATTATGTAGCTAAGTTTGAAATCAAGTCATTGTCGGATGACAAGCAAGACAAGTTGTAATGGTGCAAAAGCCTTTGAATTCTCGTTACTACCAATTCTATATTAGCCATTTTATGAAGTTCTTCGGTTGAAAAAAACCAGGGCATATTTAAAATCATTTTTAACAATTTATTTTGTTTTGTCTGAAGTCTGCGCAGATGGCTTTTTGCACATCTACCCCAGACTGGAGACCCATAGAAGATAATGGCTTGGAAAATAGTCTTGAAAATCAATAACTTATTAGAATCGTTTAATTTCGAATTTCTGCATATAAATGGGTAAAGAATCCTTATCGTGACATTAACTTTTTTGATAATTTCTTGCACATGAATATTGAAGGTTAAGCGCTTGTCTAAGTGTATTCCAAGATATTTACCATATGATTTCCACTCAACCGGGACTCCGTTAAGAAGAAGATTGTTGCTTGGAAGTAAACAAGCTTTTCTTTTACGAGTGAAAAAGATAGCTTGAGTCTTAGAAGCATTAATTTTAATTTTCCAGTTACCACAATAATCTTCGACAGTATTTATAGCAGATTGCAGATTAGTTTCAACATTGAAACCAATTGCATCTGAGGAATAAATACAAGTATCATCAGCAAAAAGGCCAATATTACAATTTACCAAATTGGGAAAATCAGAAGTGTAAATGTTGAATAGTACTGGACCAAGGACAGATCCTTGAGGAACTCCAGCAACTATCAGTTGATTGTCTGAGAGGCTTTGATTTATAGACACATTGAAACATCGGAAACGCAGAAATGACTGGATAATTTTGACTAGATATAATGGAAGATTGAAATTCGTTAACTTATGTATTAGCCCATCATGCCAAACGGTATCAAAAGCTTTTTCTACATCTAAGATGACCATGCCAGTACTCTTTCCTTCTAAAAAATCCTCTTTTATATCTTTCGTTATACGATGCACTTGGTGGGTAGTACTATGGAAATATCTCTCAAATGGTGCCCATTGTTTGCTTCGACCTGACGTGCTCTTTCCAAAACATTTTCCATTAATTTTCTTAGAATTTCAGGTCCCAGCGCCCTCACTTCGTCTCGGATATTGGCCTAAAGCTTTTGTATGGTTCTTGCCTTATTGGAATATACGTTACTTTTTCGGTGGCCCCAAAGAAAAAAATCTGGAGCCATTAAACCGGGCGATTAAACTCGGTGGCCAGTTAAAATCAGAAAAACGCGATATTATCCGATCACCGAGCATGCGCATTTATGGATTATTTGCACTCAACTCATAAACCAGTTGAATCTTATATGGAAAAGGTGTAACTGCCTTAAAGTTCTTTGCAGAGACCGCCTAGACATCACCAGCTGCTTAGAACGGGGGTTTCGGGATTTTCCTCAATACTTGTTTGCGCACGAGCAATTTGCAAATAATTTCGAACTGTACGAAGTCTTCCAGCACTTGGATCACAGACAGCCCCTTATTGCTGAAAATGCTGTACCAATCGGTAAATTGTTGGAGTACTGGGCGCATTTTGAACATGAAACAAATTTCGATATAATCTTTGTATCCGAATAATTGCATGTCGAATTTCTTTTGTGCTGAATCTCTCCATTCTAAATTTCCAAAGTTTCAAGTTAATAAATAATAAACTAAATAAATGGCGGCGCTACAGTCCGAGGTGGACCTGAGCCTAGCTTCTCATCCAACCACTCGTGTTGTGCGTGCTATTGTTCTCTCATGAGTGGAGGAGACCTACAGTTTAATGCCGACTCCGAACGGCGAGATTGAGTAGCTTTTTCTAGACAGTTATTCTCTCTGAGCATTGTTAGTGACTCGAAAAAGGTGGAGTCGTGAAGAAATGTTAGGTGTTTTTCCTGGAATCGAACCGAGAACATCGAGGGTAGGAGTCGACGTACCTACCCACTACGCCACGGCGCCCACAAACTTTGAAGTTAACACTAAAAAAAACAACAAACAAGAAAAGGTATTCAATAATTAAATCTTAAAGTTTCTTATGCGTCAACCTGTAGAATTATCACTTGTGTTGTCCGTGCTATTGTTCTCTAAAGTCTCGATGGGATCTACAGTTAATTGCCTTAACGACAGGTCCCTCGCTTTCAAATAGTTAACATCAAAACATTTTTGTAAAAAATACAGAAATCTTTTCTGTGGATTAAGTTTTTTAACAACTGACGTGAGTGCTGTTATATCAGCGGGAATATTTGAATTCGCGAGCTCATCGAGGTTTTTCTTGAGGTTCGAATGGTACGTGCCTGTGTTTCGTTCGTTCCAGATTCATTTAAATATGCGATTAAGCTGATTCGTTTTACTGGAAGAACCATGTAATTTTAAAATACACATATGTATGTACATATTTCTATTTCAGAAAATGTCTTGCTTCTTACGAGTATTTTTAAAAAATAGACAACAATGTTCCATTTTGCAGATATAAAGTCGTAGTCAATTACAGAGCAAGTGGTTGTTCTAATAAAAGTTAATCATTCCTCGGCGTCTTCTCTGCAGCTACCGTTCATTACGTGACAGTCGTAAGTTGCAATATAAAATTTGAAACCATTTGAAAGAGCCTGGGATTTGGCAGTCAACAGCATTTTAGTTTTTTTCTGAATCCACACTAAACAACAGTCCATTACTCGCCTTATCAAGGATTTGATTTTTTTTAAAATGACTACATCACTCATATGCATGTATATGCGACAGCTTTAGTCTTGCCTTTTCAAGTTTCTCGAGAACCTTACCGATAACTAGAAGATACAGAAAGGGTAAGGTGACTTTCCTCGAGGGTGAACTTCTGTTTGTGGTTTAAGAAATACAGCTGTTCCCCAGGGCTAGCTTCCACAAACCTGCTTTGGAGCTTGGATATGATGCATTGAAGGACATGGTGGGTCAATAAGTATATACATATATTATTTTTATTATGGTTGAGTATATTGCACCGCGATATGCCAGTTTCCTTCAGGAGTCTGAGAATGAGAGATGGTTCTAGTGATTGCATTTCTTCTTCTGATAGTAGGTACTTGCCCAGACTTCTTTTTCTTTTTTGGGCTAGTGCCTCACAAAATCCCAGTATATGTTCTGAAATTTCATTAAATTCTCCACAAAATCTGCAGAGACCTTCTTCTGATACTCCTAGTTTCCTTAGATGCTCCCTGAGTCTACAGTGCCTCATTAGGAAGCCTGTTAGGATACGGAGGTTATTTTTGCTCATTTTGATGCATGCCTCGAATCTCTTCCGGTTATATTGCCCTAGGAGTTTCTCTTCTATGAGATGGTCTCCTCCAGTGCAGAATGGTTCAGGGTCTATGAAGGGTACTGATGCTCCTTTCCTTGCCAGGGAGTCGGCCATTTCATTGCCTTCTATCCCCGTATGGCCAGGTTTCCCTCCATCAGAGTTTTATTCGGTTTCTCCTACTCAACTCTTTGAGCTTTTGCAAGCATTCCCATACAAGTTTGGATTTGATGATGTAGGAGTCCAGTGCCATAATAGCGGCTCGACTGTCCAACATTATTGCTATATCGCAGTTGGTATAATTCCTTTCAAGATTGATCTGAACGCATCTGTCTATGGCATAAATTTCCGCTTGAAAGATGCTGGTACATTTCCCCATGGATTCGAAGTATTTTGTCCTGGGTCCAAAAACTCCTGCTCCAGTTAATTCATCAGTTCTTGATCCGTCTGTATACCATTTTACCGTGTTGCTGCTCAGTCTATGGACCATGGATTCATTGCTCCAGTCCCTTTGGGTGAATTTCTTAACCCAGGAGTGGTAGCTTTTTGACTAGTGCGTCGAATTGCCTCGATGTAATGCACATGTCTTTACCTATCCCTTCTTTTGCCATTCTCAAGATTGTTTTGTTTGCACACCCTGCTACCACTAGATGCAAAGGAGTCAGCTCCAGCTCATGGCTCCTGTAATACAGAAGCATGTCAACCTTTGAACTTTGCTGAGCGTCTCCCTCCCTCCCTGAGTGAGTGTATTGCACCATAGGTTATTGTGGGTCGAACAATAGAGATGTACATCCATCTTAGAATACTTGGACTGTATCCCCAAGATTTGCCCGCCAAGCTTCAACAAATCATCAGAGCACGCGTCGCTTTCCTGGTTATCTCTTCTGTATGTTTTTTCCAGATGAGCTTGCTGTCTAAGATTACTCCCAGATATTTAACTTCTTTTACCCGAGTCAGTGTTGTACTCGACAGACTTATTGGTTTTAGTCGTTCCAGTTTTCGTTTTCTTGTGAAAGGTACTATGGTTGTTCTTGCCGGATTTAGGCTTATCCCAGCCGACAGGCACCATTCGTTAGTTAAAGTTAGCCCCCATTTGATAATATCACATAGGGTCTCCTCCATTTTTCCTCTGGCTATGATTACTATGTCATCGGCATATGCCTGGCATCTGATGCCATGGTTAGTTAGTATATCTAGACGCTCGTCTACAACTAGGCTCCACATGAGAGGCGATAGAACTCCTCCTTGTGGGCATCCTCTTGCTGTGTCGACTTTTATTATGCCTCCTGGTGTGTGAGCCTTCGCTGATCTTGTGCTCAGGAGTTCAGACATCCATTTCGATACTGTGTGGTTTACTTCCTTTTTGTTCAGATCCCGAACAATTGCATCATGGGATGTGTTGTCAAATGCTCCTTCAATATCCAAGAAAGCACATATAACTATTTCTTTCGCATCAAGGGCGCTTTCTATAGTTTCTGTCAGTTGATAGAGTGCAGTCTCTGTGGATCTGCCTGCCCTGTAAGCATGCTGACAGTAATGAAGAGGGGATGTCTGTAGCACTTCCTCTCTTATGTAGTTATCCACAGCCTTTTTCATTGTTTTGAGAAGAAACGATGTTAGGCTGATCGGTCTGTAGAACTTTGGTAGACTTGGGTCTTTCTTCCCCATTTTTGGAATAAATACTACCTTTGCCCGTCCCCATTGGTTTGGTATGTATCCCAGTGTTAGACTACTTTTTAATATCATTAATAGAAGAGGTATTAGTTTGCCTTGCTTTTTTTGAAGAAGGACTGGCGTGATTCCATCCGCATCTGGGGATTCATTTATGTGTCCACTTACGTCAAGTCATGTTCTATAATCTTATTGCACGCATTTTAATATACATCTCTCTCAAACACAAAAATGTGAAGGGTCTTCTCAACTGCGCCTCAAATATTGAGAGAACGATTAATTCTGATTACGTTATTTAGTTATGTGGTAGTAGTTATTAATGGAACTCACCTATGTTTCAATATTTGTTTAATAATACATTTATTAAATCTAGTAGAACTGAGTTTTTGTCTATGAATTAAGAGCACATTTTTTATATGACTGCAGTGTAAAGAAAGTCATTGAACAACTTTTTATTGACATCACTCCATGCTTTAGTCCGACACTCTATGTTGCATTCGTAAAATATCATGTTTGCTTCATTTTTAGTTGCATTTTTGAAATACTGTTCAAATTAAAAATAATTATGTTTGATTTTATCAATATCAACAAAAGCAAAAGGTTAAATTGCATTTGAGCACCAATTTGGTGCCAGGTGACTGTTGAGTTTGAGGCAGAGTCCAAGAGCCAGTGCGATTTTCCCTCCATTTCAAAGGAATTCAAATGGTTGATAACCTTATCTGTTAACAGAAAATGTGCAATACAAGTGCATTACAAACAAAATCACAATTTGAATGCAAACAAGTGCTAGGAATTTAACAAACATTACACCATTAGGACCGCTGAAAGGGGCATCCGTCGACGACACTTGTTCGTGTCAAGTGGAAATTTGAAAGTAAATTGACTTCACAACATATGTCATACTTGGCCTTTCAGTAGTTTTTAGCACACCAAATATTTGCCTACCACTAATGTGATTCCCACACGCACATGGCATATTGTGGTTTTTCAATTATTCATGGCGTACGAATAACGACCAGAGGTTACTGGGGCAGGTAAACTTTCAATTCGAGCTGAAATAACCAACATAAACACTTCTTCACATTTAATCGGGTAAAATTCTAAAAAAGTTGTTATCTTTATAACTCAATCTGATCATAAAATAATGCCACTTGACCTGTCAAGTTTCTTGGAATATTAATTATCCTACAGGTTAATCTTGCACGTTTTTTAAAACAACTTTTACGGTGAAGTATATATTTTTTCCAGTATAGAAAGCGTCAAGTACGAGCATTTTGCTTACAGATGCTTTCTCAATAAGATATTTTTTCCCATCAGAGTTTTCTTCCAGGAACATCCCCGTAGATTTGAATAAGTTGACACTTGCGAAAATGATGAAAAGCAGTATCTGCGCATTCTTCAAAAACTGTGTCAAGTGCGTAGGGAAAGTGATTATTCATTGTAGTCAAAAGGTGAATCTAAACACCTATCGTATGATGGTAGTCATAGTTGAGATAATGTTCATGATAGTTAAGATTAAAGTCAATTAGACCAGTCAGTGCTCTCTGATATGCAGACGGACACAAACAAAATAAAAACAAATAAAATACAATTCGAGTTGTTAAGACATGTTAAACTGAGGACTACGCTATGGAATGAAATCTTAGAATCGTTTGCCCGATCCCCGAGCTATGCAGCGCTTAGTCAAGTTTTGACATTCCTGCCAAACTTCAGGTTGTGCAGGATGACGATGAAGAACTCTCGCTGCTCCTTCAAGTTGTATAATGAACTCGCCGAGTCCTTTATACGATCTTAGGTGAGATTAGGTAAACGGGTCCCCTTGCTGACATAAAACATGTCAGCGGCTCACTTAGACCACTATGAGTTCATTGTGCACAAAAAATTGTAAACCGTGGAAAACTTAAAACTTCAGTGTATCGACAGCTAAGTTAAACCACCCAGATATAGATATATATCTGAGAAGTTTGCTCAGCTCTATTATCCCTAGATCATCCAGCTCCAAGAAAAACCTTCCTAGGATTTCCTTCCTCCAAACGGCTAGTGCAGGACAATCACACAGGATGTGCCGAATAGATTCCTTTTCTTCTTCGTCTCTACAGCTTCTACAAAAGTCGTTATGGGGCATTGCCAGCCGTGCTGCGTGATTTCCTATCGCGCAGTGGCCTGTCACGACCACAACGGCGGTTAGTATATCCCTTTGACTTAGTTTTATGACATCGGCAATTTTCCTTTTGTCGTAGACTGGCCACAACGATTTAGCTGTAGCGCATGTATCTATTCGACACCACCGTTTATTAGCTGCTTCCTTAGATTCAATGTCAATTTTCCTGTGCAAGGTGCTAAGCGGTGTGCTGGCCTCAAGTAGGGCCCGCGAAGAGCTTAGATGTGATCCAACCCTGGCCAGTTCATCGGCCTTTTCGTTATCGGAAATTCCCATGTGGCCGGGCACCCAACAATGGGTCACCTTATTGTCTTTTGATGCACATTTTTACGAGCTTGGATCTTATCGATGTTGACTAAAAACAAAAATTATATTGTATTATAAAGCAACTTAATGGGGAAAATGAAAATTAGGAAAGTATAACACGTGTAAACTATATGAAAGAAAGATGGGTAAAAAGAAGAAAATCCAAACATGAGAATGATTAAACTAAAGCTACAAGAATCTGTTCGATAGCCGTATGATCAAATGAGAAAAGCCACTTTTTAATATTATTCAAGAAAACTGTTTTCACTCTTTCACATCTAATGTACTCAGGTAATACGTTAAAGAATCGGGGCGCAGTGACCAAATAGGACCTTGAAAAGTGCGTTTTATTGACTGTTGGTAATATAACCAAATTTCTGGTGTTGACACGCAAGTTGTAATTATCATGTAATCTAACTGCGTAATAACCAGACTTCTCGAAGAATATTTTTAAAACTTTGAAGCAGTATAAGTGTCTTAACGGAAGAAGCTGAAGGTTTCTAAAGAGTTCAAAACTATGAGTTCTACGACTCACTTTACCAATAATTCTAACTGCATGTTTTTGCTTAATTGTTAACGGTTTGATGTGCCTGTGATATGAACCACCCCAGCAAGATAACCCATATTGCAACTTAGATCTTAAAAGACCATTATAGACTAGTTTTAAGATAGCTGAATTACAGTACAGACTAAGATGATACAACTGTTTTATTACTCTATTCATATATAATCTAAGATAGCAAGTAGGATCTTTCCAACTAAGCTTATGGTCCAAGATTATACCTCAATATTTAAAATTTTTGACACAATCAATTACAAAACAAGATTCACAACAATTCGAATTATTGTTAAATGTAACTGAATTATGTGGACAACAAACTGAACGAAAACTTGTACAACTCGGAAAATGATACATTAAGTAAAAATCTTGGTAACTTACGTTCGTGATGTTAAAAAACATAAACTTAGTTTAAGTGCTAATTACAAGTTTACGTTGTTCAAACCATAGTCTCAGCAATTCAAGATCATCCATACATCCAGAAAAATATTAAAAATGTTAAAATTTGAATATGTTTAATTTGAATGAATACGCCAAAATGATAACAAGAAGTACTTTTTTAATTCTTTAACTTCGATAGCATTCGTTTTCCGCAATTAATTTCTTTAACGTGCAATTCTTTGACCGGAATATTTTTTGATTTGACATTTCAGAAATGAAAACAGCGGACGCAATATTTTTCATCTGGTATTTGAGAGAGAGAGGGAACAGCTGATTAACGCAGTGCGTTAACGCACACCCTCTGTAACATGAAGTCGGCTAGCGCAACGCACTGTTGTGTTTTAGCCATAACTCGCCGTAACATGAAGTCGGTTGGCGCAACGCACTATTGTGTTTCCGTCCGAAGCCTCGATATATTCCATCTGTTCAGAATTAAGGCATGACTATAGGACTTGCCTATCCATAGGCCAGACTTCCTTAGTCATAGTCCAGTCTTAGCTGCCAAGGTCCAGCAGTGGATGTTATACTACTTTAATTGTGCGTTGGGTTGCCGTTTACGCGTTACGTAGATAATTTTGGAACACTTTGGAATCAAAATTTATTATGACGTTATCCAGAGTAGACGTACAACATCGTCGACTTGACCGGAACATTGGTTGGTGAGGGGCTTCACCTACCTCGGCTCCCAAGCAAACAGTACGAATACCATCAGTACCAAGATCAAACGCAGAATAACTCTTGCCAAGCATAGTCTTTGTAGGCGCAAAAGGCAATTGAGTAATAGAGCAATCCCTCGGAAGATACTTAGCCAAAAAAAATCAGATGACCATAAGGACATTGGCCTATGGAGACTAAGGGTTTGGAATCAGAACATCTGAAGAGGACTTCGGTAGATACGTAAAGTCGCCTGTCTCCTCTAAATAGTGACGTAATGAATGGAGTTTATCCACCTATCTATTATGTAAACTAATTGGAGATTACAATGATGCGGAGTAAACTTATTTTAGATACTGAAATATTGAAGTAAATTTCTAAATGCAAGCGTCTAAGAGACGTAAGATCTGGACAGGTACAGATAAGATGGAGAGCATTCGTCTCCACCTCTTCGTCCAAACATCTCCTGCAGAAGTCATCTGAGAAATGTCTTAGTCTTCTGGCATGTGCACGTTTGAGCCAAACAAAAGACACATTTTTTGGCGGTGTGAATCCACCAAAATAACTCTGATCTCTGGAAGTGAAATACGGCAGTATTTTTAAAAGCTGCATAACGAGGATGTCCATGAGAATGCACAAAAAAATTTCAACTCCAGTAGATAAAATAGGCCCCGAATACACCACTGAAGAAGTCTACATAGCTACCCGAATATAACAATAAGATACCAGGCTCAAATGTCATTAAAAAGCGGCTACTTCAAACAACACATGTTATCGATGCCCGATAATAATACCATTTCAAGTTGTTTGCTAAAAGTGCTAGTGTCGCCATTTAATTGATAAACACCAGAATCAGAAAGAAGACCGGTGAAAATTCCGATTTGTAGTGACAAAATGGTTTTAATCGTTAGACAGTGTCCATGAAAATGGGGGCACATAAAATTTAGGAAAGTTAATCGTAGCATAGTGAGTGTTTCAAATATCGGGTGTTTTTTTAAGCCAGTACTAAAATTGAGGGCCAGCACGAATAACGGTCGAACGCTGTGATTGCGGTACAATGAGATTCATAAGACCATTGGGAATATCTCGATAATCTAGGAACTACATATATGAGCAACGGGAAAGCCAACCGGATATAATGAATCCAAGGTCGAAGAGGGAAGTCTGGAGCAACTGGTAAACCTGTCAAATTCGGCATGAAGGTTCAGAGGGTCCCAAGAGAGACGTTGGTGTCCTCGGTTTTCTGGAAATCAATGGAAGACTAGCACTAGGAAAGCGAAATGATGAGTGGTAGCATATTCATTTATTAATTTCTAAATTAACTGTTTATTATTTTTTTCTTTCAATTTAGGGTATTCAAATTGAATAAATTAATACATTTTACAATTTGTAATCGCTTACAGTCTAACAACCAAATGTCGACAATTAAAACTATTCCATAAAATTAACTTAAGTACAGGAAGTATTTTATGAGAACTTAATTTATTCAATAATAACTTACATACGGCGATTGAGTATTTTTATCACAAATCATATCGTTCAAGCGCAACTCTTACGTTCTAATCAAGGAATATATACAAACGTTGTTTTCTATCTAAGTGAGGGTATGAATTTGCCTAGAAATTCGCTACAATGGCCCGTAGATTGGTTCGGAGTAAAATACTGCAGGAACTCCCACTCCAAATGGCTCAGGTGGCGGTCTAGGTGTGGGCATTCTTTTCGAATGTTTTTTGTATCTGCAAGAGAATTGACTTTAAGAAAATGGTTTACTGGCGGAAAATTTACTCACTTTTTCGCTAAGCAGCAAGCTGTACATGTGGCAATGACAGCAGCAATTCCAATCAGTGCGGCGATAATTACGAGCCAAGTACCGGGCGATGACATGAGACTGACAGCTGCCACTGCCTTTCGGATGGAGCACGACTCCACTTGACTAACACCAAATTCTACGTAAGTATCGAACAGCTCTTGCTTCATTCTCTCAGAATTCATAAGCTTCTGCATTTCCACAAGAGGTATAGCTGCACCATTTTTGAATATCTGGAAGCAAGAGCTGGTTGAGGTGAAGTCCAGACTCAAGTCAGACCTTGTTAGAACTTGTGTGTCGAGGATGTGCATTTCCAAGTTCATTGGTTTCAGTTTCTTTCGTAGCTGATCTTGGAAGGGTTGTATGATAGCCTGGATCTCGTTTGGCGGACGTGCAAAGACGAATTTCAACAGAGATTTGTCCCGAATTACGAATACTTTCAGGTTATTGAATACATGTCGCTTGACGTTCGCTGAGTTGTTTGCTCGAATTCGAAGCTGAAAGTAACCATCGACGTAGTTTGTGAATGACCCACCAGTTCGGAGCTCCCCAGTTCTGTTGTTGAGAGAAAATAAATTGCTAACTGATACTTGGGACATATTTTTTGAACGCTTGTAGAACTGCGGTACAAAGGTGACGTTTTCAATTGTCAAGACTATTGGAGGAGCCTCAGCGTCCTTATCAATGGCGTGGACTGTCGCAATGACGGTGTCGATAGGAACATTAATCCGGATACCGACCGATGGATCTTTTCTCTCGAACTGTGGTAAATTGTCATCTACATCTAGGATCTTGATGACTATTCTTACTTGTGAGAGGTCGTATGGGTCATATGGCTCATCCAGCTGGCGATAGGTGGGCTTATGATTGAGCTTAAAGCATTTTACTGTGATGGTATAAGATTCGATGTTTTCACGATCTATGGGACCAGTACTGCGTATGAATGCCATGCTGTCGTTGGTTCTTTCCACAGTGAAAATGTTGTCGTTGTTACCTTCCGTAATTATGTAATCGATTTCACCATTTTCTCCGATGTCCTCGTCTACGGCTGTGAAATTGCCAACGAGTGTGCCTGCTGGCTCTCCCTCAAGTATTGACATTTCCAGTGGCATTTCGTTCTGTCAAATAGGAAGCAAATGAGTATTTGTAATAAAATTGAAGCATAAAGTAAAAAAAAACTGCATTGAATTGACAATTTTATATTATATTGGGTCATATAAAAAGTCTCCGCGGTTTTTTGTCACTAGATGGTGCTGGTGTCTATATATCTGGAAACACTAATCTGATTGTGTCAAACGAACACGTGTGGCGACATGTCAGACTACACATCTTGTAAAGACATCTGCGTAATTCGTAGCTCGTGGTCAAAGTTGTACTGATTTGAATATGAGTGAACTATCTAAAGAAATACGCTATGTGGTGTTTTTTTTTTCTACAAAAAGAGGAAAAACACTGCAAAAACATGCCGCAAAATTTTGTGCAGGTTACGGTGAGAATGCTGTGAGTGAACGCCAGACCCAGGAGTGGTTTGTTCGGTTTCGTTCCGGGAATTTCGATGTAAAAGATGCACCTCGCACTGATCGGCCTATCACTGAAAGAGTCGATGAAATTTTGCAACCGATGGAGCAAGACCGGCACGGAAGCTGTCTGAAGATAGCGGAAGCACTAAACATCAACCGTATGACAGTTTGAAATCAACTGAAACAAGCAGGTTATTTTAAGAGGCTCGATGTTTGGGTGCTACGCAAATAAATTTTACTAACCGAATTACCATCAGTGAAACGCTGCTGAAAAGGGCGATGAAAAATGGACTAAAAAAATAATGTGTTCTTCTTCTTCTTCTTCTGAGGGCGCAACAGTCCGAGGTGGGTTTTGGGAAACACCCAACATGCCTCTCCAGCGGGTACGATCTCTCGGCAACTGTCTCCAGCTTCGCACACCAAGCCGGCCGAGGTCCTCTCGACTTTTGTGCGCCACCTAGTACGTGGGCGTCCTCTGTTGCGTTGTGCCACAGAGTCGAAAAATGATGTGTTATTTCATACATAACGGATATCTATTGGATATTAGGTTAGGTTAGGTTGAAGTGGCTGACTGTAGATGGCAGTCACACTTAGGCCAATTTAGGCCCATTGCGATACCACGCGGATCTGATGTCACCTATCCTAAAAACCATTTGGTGCTTTCAACGAAGTTCTTTAGTTGATGAATGCCGACGTTGTGCAATTTGCTCAAGTCGTTGAAGAAGTAGACTCCAAGGTGTTTCTTCCTTAGAGAGGAGAGAGCGCTACAGGTGCAAAGAAGATGCGTTATGCTTTCCTCTTCTTCTTCGTCTCTGCAGCTTCTGCAGAAATCATTGTGAGGGAGTTCCATTCTTGGGGCATGAGTGCCAATGGCACAGTGTCCTGTGATAACGCCAATGAGAATCCTTAGGGATGACCTGTTCATTCTAAGAGATAGAATGAACGTTTTCAATCGAGTTTAGGCCAAATTTGTTTTGTGATGAAATACGCAGAGGACCGTCCAGCGTCTGAGTATTAGACTTCCAGTCGGACCTGGAGGGTATGCTGGTAGAGAAGTTTTTCTCAAAGACGAGATAAGGTAGTAGGAGGTCGGTGTAGTGGGGTAGAAACTCGAGGTTATCTAGAATGGTGGAATGACCTGTATGGTGGTTATTCCACAGGTGCTGAGTGGAGTCTGAGTCTTACCGCTGTGCAAGCTGCTACTTGTCTGGTAAACAAGTCGAGTCGAGGGAGATGCAGTATAATATTTAATATAATAATGTCGACCTTAGCACCCCACTGATGCATATGCTTGCAGTTCTTTGCACGCGGTTGAGAAGGCTGCTGTTGACGGCTGTGCCAAGACCTGTCCACCATACTGAGACTCCATATAGTAGGATTGATCTGACTATGGCTGTATACAGCCAGTATGCTATTCTAGGCTGTAGGCCCCATTTACAGCCGCGCAGTGTAGCTTTCTTAATACGCTCCATGATGTTGGGCTTCCAGCTTAGTTTTCGATCCATGATGAGACCCAGGAATTTGGCCTTATCTGTAAGCGTGAGTTTTACGCCATACAATGAGGGAGGGTCAAAGGGGGAATTTTATATTTCTTCCTGAAGAGTACTAGTTCCGTTTTTTGCGGATAAACTCCAAAACCGCATGCACTGATCCATGAGGTTAGTCTTTGGAAGGCATGCATCATGATGTCCCTGTGTTTTGAGAAAAGTATCCGGAAACTGCAATCAATAGCAACATCATCCGCATAGGCAATCACCCTGCATCCTGCCTCCTCTAAGTTCAGTAGTAGTTCATTGACCACAAAGTTCCATAGAAGAGGAGAGAGTGCATCACCTTGCGGGGTTCGTCTATTAACTGTTCTGCAGACATTGGATTCACCGAGTTTAGAGTTTATTACTCTACTAACAAGTAACTAGTGAATAAAAGCCACAAGGGACTTTTCAATACCCAGATTGTTAAGTGCTAAAGGAATTGCCTCGGGCGTGATGTTGTTAAAGACTAATTCAATGTCAAGGAAAGCTACCAGGGTAAATTCCTTGTATTTTAGTGACTTTTCAATCGTACCTATGATTGTGTGTCTATTGGATATTGCCAGAATTAATTTTATATCCCACACCGATGTTTTTTTATTTAAATTTCTTTTCCTATCGTTCTTATCTACTCAATCTGTATAAAGTTCGAGAAGCATATCCAAATACAACATATACTTACAAATTCTCTGTCGAACCTTGGCTCGTGATCGTCAACATCGAGGACGTTTATTTTAAGAATTCGCGTAGCAGATTGTCGTGGTTGACCGTTATCGAAAACTTCTAGGATCACATTGTACGTATCTTTCTTTTCGCGGTCCAGTGGTATAGCAGTTGTTATTTGACCGCTGTTTTCATCGATTTCAAAGGATCCAGCGTCGGTCGTGTCGTTCTGAATTCTGTAAAACAGCGTTCCAGAAGGTGTGTTGGGACTGTCGGGATCACTCGCTTTTACCAAAAACACTGGGGAGTTAACTGTTGCATTCTGTTTAAGGGAAAAGAAAAATAGTTTATGTCCTTATTTAGATGTCAAGTGATGTTTTTACCTCAAATACACTCGCAGTTTCACCCATTTTTGGTGACACGAAATAAGGAATGCCATCGTTTGCACTGACGTCTCCAATGTACAAAGTTACAGTCACGTCGGAAAAGAGTGACTGCTGTTTTTGAACTTGACCACCATTGTCTTGGGCTCTTACAACTAGTTCGTAGGGCTCAGACCTTCCTTTGCCAGTCAGCTCGCGTTTGGTCTTGATCTCGCCGTTGAGTGGGTTGATGCGGAACAGACCCTTGACCTCCCCTTCATCAACGAATTCATATCGTATTTCACCACCAGGACCTTCATCGGGATCGTTTGCAAACACCTTAACAACGAACGAGTCCACTGGCACATTCTCCTGGATAACAGCGGTGTAGTTCTTCTGAGTGAACTCCGGGGCGTTGTCATTGACATCAAGAACGTCAATGGTAAGTTCGGCGATGCTTTGCTTGGAATCCGATGGCATTCCTGGCGAATCTTCCGCCTTCACCGTGAGACGGATATGAGAGTTGCGTTCCCGGTCGATACTTTGATTGATTGCAATTTTTATCTCTCCCGTCATGTTGTTTATTTCGAAGAATCCCGAATTCTCCCCATGGAGGGAGTATACGATTTTGTGGTACCCTAGGTGTATGTCTCGGGGGGTAAGAGCGGCATCTTGGTCGGTGGCATGGACAGTGATGACCTTTTCAGGATATTTGTTGTTTTCTATCAGAGTGGTTTGATACGAGGGCTGATCGAAGGTAGGAGCGTTGTCATTCACGTTCTCAACGGTTATGTTGACTTTGGTGATGGTGCTGCGTTTCCCGTCGTCAGAGTTGGCCTTTACCTGGAACTCGAATACATTATCCTGGAGGGCTTCGTAGTCCAAACGTTTCTTCAAAATAATCTCTCCACTGCGTTCGTGGAGGTCAAAGTACTCCAGTTCGTCGGTGTCTACCAGTTGAAAGCTGTTAATTGGCAGATTAGTGACAGGGTCTTCGGCCACTAAGGTGAACAAAGTGCTCCCTATGGGCATTTCTTCTTTAATTTTTATGCTGACAACCGGCTTCGAACTGGTCCAGCCCTTGTTCTTAAAGACGGGGTTTGTGTCTTTGAATGACTGAATGTAAATAGTCACCTCCGTAGTGTCAACTTGGTCCTCGGGATTGACTTCTGCATTCAAATCTCGGACTTCTACAGTAAAAATAAGTACGGCGGCTATGTCGTGCCTCAAAGCCCCATTGACGGTTATCTCCCCAGTTTCGGAGTTGATTTTAAAAGCGTCGTTTGCATTGTAGTTGTGCCTTGAATTGCTAATGGCAACACCACCTTTGGTAGTGGCTTTCACTGGCCCCTTGATTTCATAATGCAACTTGGAATTCAAATCCTTGTCGGTTGCTGTCACCTTGAGCACTCTTTCGCCGGCATCTGTCCTCTCGGAGACGTACCCTACGTAGCTAGAGTGTTCGAACTTTGGTGGTTCGTCGTTTATGTCTTTTATGTTTACGTAAACAGTCGTTGTAGCCGTTTCTGGAATTGGTGTGCCTGCGTCCACAGCGTTCACAACAATTTCAAAGCTGTCCATGTTAGAGTCGCGATCCAATCTAGCCTGAGGTGACACTTGAATAAGTCCGCTTCTGAAAATGAAAAAAGATACGTCTTAGAGCATATTCTCAAGTTACGTGCTCAAACCATAAATTACTTCTCATCAATCACGAAGTTATCGTTGGCACCAACAATCCTGTAATGCAACGATGAGTCTAAGCCATCTGGATCGTGAGCAGATACTGTAGTGACGTTATAGCCAGGCAAAGCATTCTCCGGGATTGACACGCGGTAACTTGGTGGTCCCAGGACTGGAACATGTTCTGTGTTCTGGAAGTGGCCCTTGAAAATTGGACGCTGATTTCCGGAAATTCCAACGCGAACAAGAACTCGTGTTGTATTTGACAGCGGTGGGGTACCTAAAATTATAGAAAAATATGATAGCAGGAGGTGATTAATTTTACGGAAATTATTCAGAAAGTTATTGATTTCGGTTTCTTAAAAATATGAAAAATCTGTTATGTAAACTAATGAATTGAGTTTGAAAAGCTGTAGTTCTGGATGGACTGCAGCTTCATACACTGTGCGAGAATCGGTGGATACAATGCAGCAAGCGTGTCCCACACGATAAATTTATCGTTTTGGTGATTTGCATTGTCCCTTAAGATCATCTGCGACGACCGTTTGAATTTTTTTGTTTAAAATGTATTTGTTTAAAATGTATTTTTTTGTTTGTAAAAACTTTGGAAGAAAACCGGAATAAATCAGAAACCACGCTCACTGCTCATCCTAAGTATCTGGAAAAACAACTTCTGTTCAAGTTTTAAAGGTCGAGGACGAGCTAGATTCCGCTGCAAGGCAGAACATTCCACACAATATAAAATTCCATCAAATTAGGATTCGATAGAGCAGCTGGCGGCTATGGATCTGCAGATCTCTTTAAAGCACTTACAGATGACCTGGTTAGACACATGCTCTTATGTAGGATATGGTGGGAGGGATGGATGTCGAATGAGTCAGCATTGCCTGCCTGATCCACAAGAAAGAAGATTGTTTTAATTGTGCCAACTAGCAGAGAATGCGTTTTCTTAATATCACATAAAAGATTTCCTGCTATATTGTAAGAAGGATTGGAATCGTTCGTGAACAACTTGATAGGTTGACATATCAATGTGGTTTCGGACAGTGATAAGCAATAGACCAAATCCTCCAGTTGTGAAAGCCTTTTGAAAATACCCTAAAATACCTAGATAAATACATACTAACTAATTGATGATTTTAAGGCGAACGGGTTTATACGACTCACCGGATGGCTGGACAACATCTAGTAACAAGAACACGTTGTGAAGTGGAAGAACTAGTTTTAATCCCTCTCGGGCATCACAATGGGTCCACATGAACCTAATGAGACAGGGTCTTATCCTTACCCACCTACCTAACCTAACCTAAGGCGAACATAGATTCGAGTTATAGAAAACTCGTCATGTTGAATGAGGTTTAAGACAAGACGTACAAAATAACTTGCAAAAAAAAACTGCAAACAAATTTGAGAAATGCAGTACAGCGAATTTCTCATTTGTCCGTTATGTTTACGAGAGCAATAACCGCTACTTCGGTTTATCGCTGCCGTTATAAAGTCATCATACAATGTTTAAGTGTAAAAAATTAAGCGCATTGTAAGAAATTGTTATTAAATTGTATTGGATCGCACTGATATGAGGTAAAGTTTAGTTAGTTTAGTTTAAAATGACTTTTATTTCAAATAATTAGTTAACAAAGAATAATTAAAAAAAGTCTAATTGGTTTGGCCTATGGTCGTCTACCAGGATGGCAATATAATTAAAAACTAAATTAAGTTACCCATAAAACATTATATAAAATAATACTACTATATAATATAATGGTGGGCGCCGTGGCTTAGTGGGTAGGTGCGTCGACTCATACGCTCCATGTCGTCGGTTCGAATCTCGAAAAAAAATATCAAACATTTTTTCACGGCTCCACCTCTTTCGAGTCACTGAAAATGCTCAAAGAGTATAACTGTCTAGAAAAAGCTTCTTAATCTCGCCGTTCGGAGTCGGCATTAAACTGTAGGTCCCCTCCTCTCGTGAGAGAACAATAGCACGCACAACACGAGTGGTTGGATGAGAAGCTAGGCTCAGGTCCACCTCGGACTGTAGCGCCGCCATTATATGAAAAATCTCCTTCTAAAATTCTGCTTCTGAAATGAAGTGCAGCTACGGGGTAATTGTATAAAACGTTCCAACCTCTCTGTCCGTTCAAAATGCTAAATGCTTCTTCTTCTTTTAAAATATCTCTCTCAAACACCAAAACACGAAATTAGTTAAAAACTGGACATACTGCAAGAAAATGAAACACGTCTTCCCTAGTTTTCATGTTGCAAAGTTCGCAGAGTGTTGGTAGTATAAAATTTAAATTGATTATCTCACCTCTTATTCTAAAGATCGTACTGATTTTGTCCACGGAATAACAGTTAAGGAAGTACGTGTTTTCATTTAGATGATAGTTCAATTTGCTGTAATAGCTCCTATACAATGAGGTTCCAGCATCTTCAGCAAATTTTTCGTACGTCAATTGCTTGAATCTCTCTAAGAACGAATTAAATTTCCCTCTTAGAGAAGGGGGTTGTTCATCTTTCTGAATAACTAGGTTCATTCCACAGTCTGATGCAAATTCCTTCCATACATTGCAAATACCGCCGCATGTTCTTATAACGTTTCTTAATATTATGTTTGGTATTCTTGATTCTACCATCCCCAATACTTTTATAATATAATTGAAGTGGATTTGCACGGTATGTAAGAACATCGGTGGAGTACCAGTTTCTAGATGTAACATATAATTTGGCGTGTTTGTCGGTAACCGGAACATGCTCTTTAAAAAGTATCGAAGGAACTTTTCAACAGTATCATGTGGTCTGGAAACCGTTTGCTTCCCGCTATGTGAAATGTAATAATTTCTAATGCAACGATCCCATATCGATGAAATGGCTCGCTTAGCATCTGGTAATTTTTCGTCAAGGTGCTTGTTTACATTTAAGTTTGCTGATACTATCATACGCAGATGTTTGTACTTGCGCATGATCTTTATGTTTTCACCATTAAATGTCCACCTTTCCACACGAGAGTAGCGTCCACCTCCCTATCTAAACACCATGATTTTTGACTTCTGCAAGTTGACTGTTAGATTTGAGCTATTGCAGACACGTCAAGTCTGTATCCCCCCTTGTATAGAATCTGTTATATCATTTATGTACAGTATGAAAAGTAATGCGCTGAGTATACACCCCTGATTAACTCCCATAGAGGTCTCAAATTCTTCGGAAATTAGATCTCCATCTCAGACAAGTGCAACATTATTCTCATACAGTGCTCTCAGAATACGTATAATTTTGGTTGATACACCAATTTTGGACAATTTATAAAAGAGTGCTTCGCGGGGTATCGTGTCAAAATCGGCAAAAAGGCATACAGTTTCTTGTGTTTCTCTTTGTATGTGTTAGCGATGTTGGTAAGTGGAGTAATTTGGTCTATCGTGGAGTAACCCTTTCTAAACCCAGCTTGGAATTCTGTAAGAAAGCTCTTATCCTTTATCCATTCACTGAGCCGTTTGTATATTAAAGCTTTGAACAAGTTGGGTGATATATTTAAAAACGAAATGCCCCTATAATTTGTTAGATCTTTGTAGTCACCTTTTTTATGCACTGGGAAAATTATAGATTTTTTTGAAATGAGGTACGTATATATATTCTACCTCTTTTATCGAATATAGAGATATACATCAGAGATATTGAAATTTGTTGAAAGTTGTTTGCACGGAAGCGGTAAATCATCAATAAAATGCAAAAAAGATTTAAAAAACCTAGAGCATTTAAATATTTTCATAGACAATTGCACAATTATTTTCAATTTACACCGTCACAATTTCCGCGGTGCGAAGCCATTCATGAATTGTACTGAATTGATGCTTCAAAACATGTGTACTCAAGTCAAACGGTTGTTAAATGTCAAAGTTATTGTATGTTTACATACCATACATTATCTTGTACCCTTCATTTTCCGGCGAAAACATAAGTTTAAAATTTCAAATAATATATCAACTCACCATAATCGGTTCCTGATACAACAAGTTCATATTCTCCTCGTTCAGTATCCATCGACTTGGCGACCTTCTGCAATGTGATTTCTCCTGTCTGCTCGTTGATTTTGAAAACATTTCCAGAAATACTGTTTTCCGAAACGATTTCGTATTTAATTTTCCCACCTCCTTGGGCCGGGCCGTCACTGTCTACGGCTCGCACGTAAAATTGTGGTTCAAAATCAACAGCGCCTTCACGTACTGTTCGGGTATACTCCGTACTCTCGAACACTGGATAGTTGTCGTTCAAGTCCAGAATATCGACGAAAACGTTTGCGTTAGACTCACGCCCTCCTCCGTCTCGAGCTACAATGTTTAAGCTGTAGCTGCTCTGCTTCTCATAGTCTAAGCTCTTTTTGATGTACAAGCCCCCGGTGACTGGATCTGTGTAGAAGTTATCCGATCCGAATCCTTTCAGCAAGTAGGTTATCGTGCCAAAAAGGTTGGAGTCCTTGTCCGTGGCCATGATGCTGCCCACCTTGGTGTTAGGCGGACGGTTCTCTTCGACCTTGAATCGATACGCATTCTGGTCAAACACCGGGGCATTGTCGTTGGCATCGACAAGGTTTACAATGACCCGAGCAGTGGACTTCTCAACGCCGTTCACGGATGCTATTAGATCGAATTCAAAAACGCGAAGACTCGGATCAGCTACATCGTAGTCCAACTTGGTGGAGTCCACAATCTTTACCACCACCGGAGTACGACCTCGACTTTCAGTGGGACTGACACTGAAGAGATTGTCAGCATTTTTGACTGGTCGCAGAGACAGTTGATATCGACTGTTTTCGCCCATGTCCTTATCATTCACAAACACGGAGAGACCGGGTAGGGGCATGCCATTTCCCAAGTTCTCCGGGATGGATATGTTGAACAGGTTTCCGTTAAATTCAGGATCGTGGTCATCATCGTCGGTCACGACTATCGTTATGTGCGTCTTTGTAAAGTCGGGGGACATCTCGCCATTGATCAGCTCTGTGGCCTTGACCGTAAAGACATACACTCCTCCGTTTTGAAGTATCTCAGGATTCTCTCTGTCCAATGGCACGTCGGTAGTGAGCAAAATGGCGCTGCCCTCCTGAGGGGTACCGATTGTCTGCAGTTTGAAATGACCGAAGTGCTCGTCTTCAAGAGCGAGATGAATAGGTCGTGGGCTTCCAATGTCCCCATCTATGGCCTTGATTACTAAAATCGATTTATCGGCTGGAGTGTTCTCTGGAATCGTGGCGGAGTACGGCGCATTCGTAAAGACAGGTGGCTGGTCCTGGACATCGATGATATTGATCGAGACGGTCGCGAATGAGCTGAGCTGATTTTCAGAAGCACTATCCCGTGCCATTATTGTCATTATGTAAGAAGGTCTGCTCTCGAAATCTAGTTCTTTGAGCAGCGTGAGGCGGGCTGTGTAATTACCCTCAGATATTCTCTCCGCTTTCACGCCGAATGTCTCGCAGATATCATTTTCGCTCTTAGTCTCTTGAAAGCACTTCAATTCAATCTTTGCATTGACGTCCTCATCGGCATCGGTCACTATTATCTTAGGTCTCACTTCCAGTGCAGAACCCACTTCTGTGGACTCACTGATAGACACGCTGTATGGACGACCGACAAATATCGGGTGATTGTCGTTGTAATCTCGGACGGGAATTTCTCTTCGCAGCGAAACTGTGTTCGGTTCAGTCCCATAGATACCTTCGTCCGTGATACTTATAATCACCTCAATCACATTCTGTGTCTCTCTATCCAATTCTTGGCGCAGTCTTACCACTCCGGTATCTCGATCTACGGAAAATACCGGTCCCGATATGCTGTACTTTAGTTTGCTTCCTTCTGGGTCCATTCCTACAAAGACGAGAAGAGAAAATTAGATTTGTAGATACATCTTAAGTCTCATCAATCATAATATACATGAGTGTGTATGGCTCTGGGAGGAAGGTTTCTGTTTTGTTATTACACCGGGAAGAAGCTCCATTCGAAGGGAGGGGAAAAGAAAGTGGAGGAAAACGGGAAAACAATGAACTAATCGTGAGAAAATGCAAATGTGTTCCCGTAGCGTGTACTCGGAAGAATATTGTCGGACTCTTTGGCGAGGAAAGAAAGATACACTATAATAATTCTGAGAATCAAAACCGGCGTAAAAATGTAATTACTTTCGAAGCTGTTTTACATTTTTTTAAAGAAAGTGTTATTATAAAACGATGCTCCTGTAATTACTTTGGAATTTCGAGTGATACCTTAATAAAGAGTAGGGACAGTCATCAGGGGATTAGAATGAAGACTGGATTGGCAAAATATGTTCTTATTATAAAGGATTGTGGTTATATTTGCCAAATACTTTCATTTCAAAAAGACTGCGCTGTAATGTTATTTCATTAACTTCTTACTTCTGCAATCTCTGGAAAATTCACTGGTCAATACTAGAGGCACGTACAATTTTTAGAATACGCGATTGAGATTGGTGTCATTAGTGGAACACATCTAGTGATGAATCAGACATTTGCAAGGCTTGAAGCGGAAGTGGTTAAAATGAGTGATTCAGTATTATGTGACGGCAAAATAAAGTATGTATGTATATACAGGGTGTGCAATCTATTTTTTTTTAAATCGTAGGTTATATTGACACTGACAGCTGTTTCCCGCTCGAAATCTTGACAGAAAGTCTGTATCATACCCCTGCGAAACGAAATGACTCGCTTTACACTTGAACAATGTTGGAAAATATTGAAAACTTATTTCCAAAGTGAGTGCTGTGCAGCCCAGACAGGACGTTTTTTAAAATGGTTGCAATGAAGCACCTACTGCGACTGCTGCACACAAGTTTGTGCAAGTAGTTCGTGAGACTGGTCTGGTATGCTATTGCAAAACACTCATGGTCCCCGTCGTCATACGGTGAGCTCAGATGAGAATGTGGCTGCTGTGACCGAGAGTGTGAGACTCAATTCACGAACATCAACTCGCGATCGATCTCAACAGCTCAAAATTTCACGCACTGGTCTGAGGAGAATTCGAATTCTGCACAAAGATTTCGGATTATTCGCTTACAAGGTCCAAATGACTCAGCAATTGAAGGCGCGCTACCATCCGCTTCATTACCGTTTCGCAGTTTGGGCCTTAGAGTATCCTTGAATTGGATACGACTCGATGGCGCCGTTGGTTAAGCGCCTAGACCACTTTTGAGCCTAAGTGCTCCAGCGTAGATACAAAAAAAAAAATTCGAAAAAAAAATTTTTTTTAACGATTTTGGGCAAAAAATCATCTTTTTTGACGAGGCACATTTTCATCCCGGCGGCTAGGTTAATAAACAAACCCGCACTTTATTGTCGAGAAGCCAATGCATCCACAGAGAGTGACAGTTTGGTGCCGTTACTCCATCATCTTTGGCAAGTTCCGCAGCTATTTTTGAAGCAATGGTTTTGGGGTTGTTCTTAACTATTCTTTGAATCCTAAGTAACTGTCGAACACTTTTTTACGACCTCTTCCCGGTGCGATATCGAAGCTCTTATTTTTTCCGTAATTTTTTATATGGCTTTGTATGGGTGCACGCGGTATATTCAGAATCTCTGAAATTTCAGCATAACTTTTTCCTTCACCTTTAAGCTTTGCGATCATTTATTTTATGTCGACTGGAACCTTTTTGTGTGATACACAAACTAACCGAATTTAAGAAACACTGATCTTTTTACACATCAAAGGACTGCTACGAAGTAAGCTGAAAGATTTGAATATCCTGATCGTAAGAGCACACAACAAAATTTAACCGTTTTGTACTGATGATTTACTGTTACCATACTATTCCATACATGTGGAATTTTTTGGTGTTTGTGCATTTTTTTTGGCGTGGATAGGGATCCATTTAAATCAAATAAAAATATTTTTCTGTGTAAAAGTGTTCCATGGTTTATTTTATATCTTCTACATGATAGTAATAATCGGAAAAAATAATAAAACAAAAGGCAGGTATGACCTATTTGTTCTAACTTACAAAATATTAAAAACTGCACTCAATTTCATGTGGTGTATGTGCAATTTTTTGATGTAGTGTATACCTCAAAAGTTTTTGAAGGGGGTAGGATCGTTCAAGCCAGTACCTACATGCTCCATGTTATGTTTCATTCAAGAGATTGGCCGATATTTTATTACAATCGACAACATTTTAACTGTCAGTTTCAAAAGTTATCGAGACATGTTCAACGACTCCGTATTGCCCCAAATTGGATATGGAAGGACAAGCAGGAGGCAATGCGAAAATTCTCTAGCACACATTTTTCGACTGGTTGCTATCCCATTTTGACGATTTGGCCGTAGGCTCTCCCGGGTTAACCGCTTCTTTCCGTAAATATTTCAAGATCATCGCTTTAATAGAATAAGCTGCAAACCTAAAGAAGGTCACCCGACAAGATCTCTACTCTTTAGCGCAGTGAAAAATAACAAAATAGGAAGAAACTAAATGTCTGCCGGAAACCACTTACCGATATCATCTTAAGATCGCGTTAGAACTTCCACACCACATTTTTTACATTCATTAAGAAATTAAATGCACAAACCATGGACCCGCAGACCGTAACACTTTCACCAACATATTCCACAAACCTTATCGCTGCCTACTGACGTTGAACATTCTTTCATGCGATAATATCATCATAATCTTACATAAATGTGGCACGTGGTTATTTCCATGATTTTCCGATTCCCTGAATTGCAGAAGAATGTGTCCTCACTTCTGTCAGCTGAATGTATGTGGCAATACACTTACAATCCATCGTGTACACTCTTCCTCGCGCGCTAGATGTAGGGTGTTCAGTTGTCTTCAAACCTAGGCGCTTCAAGTTATTTTTATTCAATCAGAAATCAGATTTCAAGGAATTAGCACGAGCAAATACAAGAGCAGCAGAAAAAGTGGCACTTCTTGGAGCGAAACAAATTTGTAATTCCGGCCACGAAAAAATTCGCCTCAGTTTCGCAACCTACATTTTTTTCACCACATAAATTGCTCGATGTTAGCCAAACAGACGTGGGATGTGATTTCGAATGTATCCATCGTTTGGCTTGCAAGAGACAATTATTCCTAATGATGATACTAGCATTGACAAATAGGCACTCATGACGAGTATTACATAAGTTTTTTGCAAATAGTGCAAGGCATTGAATTGAATCTATTGAGAACGTATGCATTGTTTAAGTTATTTAAGAGGTGCTTCTGTTGAAGAGTTATTTGATTGATTTCCACTCGGCACATTGGCGTTGTTAGTATTACTGAATTAAACAAGAGATAAAGGGGAGTAAATGTATTCACATGCAATGCGGCCATAGTAGATCTTTGAGTCTATAGTGCCCCCTTCGTTGGTCTAGGACTTGAGCACTATGTAGGTAAGTGAATAGACGAGGTCGAAACCACGTCTTAGTTCAGTCCTCATGCATCCATTATGATGCACTTGAGTGGTAATTTTTGAAATTTGATTACCTCACTTGATGGGATATTTTTTAAGTCATTTCCCCTTATTAATAACATTAAATCTGCGCGAAGCAAGAGTTACATACTCGACTAGGAAGTGTTTCATAGTTTCCTTAGCTTCTCCACAGTGTCTCCAGTTTATGCAGACTATTGCTGCATACTGACGTTATGACCCATTTTTGGTAGTTGCATGAAAATTGGCCAGTAAATGCGCCAAACGGTGACATTAGTTAATAGTTTGTTGTTAATCGTTTTTTTCTACAATTTCTAAGACCCTCCTGACTATACTGAATTTACGATTTGGTTGTCTAGTTGTTTACGAAATGTTGTCTGTTCGATAAGTCAATGATTTTGAATGAAATCATACTTGTTTCTGTTTTTCTAAAAATGTAATTGAATATTTTTTAACGTAAACTCCTCGTGGTGTATCACTTTTCCCACTTAAAGCGTTCCAAATTATGTTTTGTAATCGCCTCCCGAATCCGTTTCTGGTCAGGCACCCATCTTGGCGATAATTTTTGTATGCCCAAATGGTCACGCAGGATTCGAATTTCGGTATCATTTGAAATCGCTTTAATTACAGGTATCTCAACAAACTTGATCCGGCGATAGTCCAACACAATATCGTTGATTTTGTTGACATTTCTTTCTGGGTGCTCAGAATCTTTTTAATTGTACGGGCGCAATGAATTTCAGTGAACCAGTTCTGTGCGGAGGAAAAGAGACTCCATAGAATTTTTTTAATCTGTCTTTAGTCTCTTTTATGGTTTTACCGCACATTTTATTGAAACACAAAGCTCACTTTTTCCATTTTAGCCAAATTGCGACAATGCGACAGTGGCGCTTGTGTCAATGAAACCAAAAGACCATATCCAATATATCAATACAAGACTTTGTAAAAATGATCAAATATTTCAGGTCGCCAAAAACGCTGCGAAATGACTTTAATTGGAACGATGCAAGAAATATTTCATCAATTCTGATTTGGCTGCATCCGACCCAACCTTGAGTATAGCGCTCATATCTGGGCTGGTGCTCCGAAGACCTCTATACACCAACTGGATATAATACAACAGACAACAGACAGTAATATCGCGAAGTCAAAATGTTCGCTCGACGTACAGTTAAGTTTAGAAATTCGGCTTTTAGCCACACCACGCTAAAGTGGTATACTCTGAGTGTAGAGTAATTGGTGGCATTCCCACACAGCCTTGGAGTTTAAAGCAAGTAAAAACCTAAGTATGGTAGAATATTGAAACATTTGTACTACATATTTCTGTTCGTGATGCTATAAATTAAATTAATTATGGCAAAACGTTCGGATTATAAGATTGCAGATTCCTTGTATTGCGGCCTATACATATGTATTTATGTCATCTTTTTCACTCAACTTTTGCTTCTACTCAATTGCTAGACTTTGACCTTACGTCATGCATTTAACATGCCTGTCCCGTATCATAAATTGTCCTGCAAAATGTCCCGCATTTACAGATTTGTTCCGCAAAGTCCCACAAAATATTAAATGTACAATTTTTTAAAAATAACATTGTGACAGTAGCAGACGCACATTCACTGTAATAAGTGCTTTTCAAATAATACGCAAGTAAATATGTTTTAAGGAAAAATAATGGTTTGACGTTGTTTTCAAAACAAAATATTCTGCTTCTCCTTCCACCGTGTAGGAAATTCTTGTTTTCTGTGCTGAAGTAAGTATTTATTCTAAAACAAACAGATTAGTACCAATAATGAGTAAAATTTTTTGTATTTTCTTGATTTAGATTGGCGTCGACATTACGGACAAATAAAAAACCAAAAAGAGAATGCAAATTCACTCTAGAGGTGCAAAATGAATACCCATTTATAAAGCACACGAAAAAGGAAAGTTTTGTAAGATGCAATATTCGTGAGGAAAAAAATTCGTATTCAACGAGGAAAATACGACATATGTATTAAATCTGACACACATAAGCTTAAAGTCGAAGGTGTCACGAAGCTCGCGACTTTTTTTTGAAAAACCAAATTTGATGAAAGTGAGCAAAAAATGGCAATATCTCCGTCATGTTTTTTCATACAATTTGCCACAAGAAAGTGTCCCGCATTGTCTTCAAAAAATTATGGGCACTAGACCTTTAACTGATTTCGATTCAGTCACATCGGATTATAAATTTAAAGTAATAAACCATGAAACTACTAAGAACTCAATTCAACCCCTTCTTGTACTTAGAAACAGGAAGCTGTATGGAATGTACAGATTAATATGGTAGAAGCAACTTTGAGTGCAAAATCTTTCTGCGACTCATAGAATAAAATTCTCTAGCTTCTTCAAAAACACCTTCAAGTTTATGAAAAGAAGCACTAAGGCAACCTGCAATAGATATAACACAATGATACCATTGGAGGTGGTATACATAAGGTGGCAAATTTGCACCAAAAAACTTGTCTCCTTGTCATTTTGTGGGCCTCAAGCAGTCTCGATCTTTCGTTAACTGGTCTTGGCGAGTTCATCTTGACATTGATGAAGTGACGAGAGGTGTCCATCGTCATCCTGCAAAACCTGGCGAGTTTGAACGGAATTTGAAACTGATAAGATAGAAACCTATCAGATTGCTGGCGAAAGGTTTCAGGCGCTCATTCAACATGATGCTGTTCCCAAAAACTTCGATTTACGTACACTTCAAGCAAACAGAAAGACATGCATACCCACGGAATTCATGGTGTGCTCTTTTGCACTGCTTATGTTAACAAAAGAACAACATTGTATGCTAAACAAAATTATTTTTCACTCCCCTGTATAAACAAATTAAAATTTTGTTTCCACATACTATTGCTTGAACGTGTTAATATCTATTAAGCATTTATTATCTTTGTTTATTTTAATCAGTATTTATTAATTCTGTTTATTTCATCAAGAAAATAAAGATAAACGTTTTGTAGATGTGTCAAATTTCGTTATAAAAGTGTGAAATAAAAGAAGGGCAAACAGAAAACCAGTCTGGTTCATTATTTTAATTTTTTCGCTTAAACTATTTTGACGATGTTAAAGAAACTAATATTTTTATTTCCAAGCGGCATGCTAATTTATATCAATTATTAAAATAAATCTACCTGTCTGTTATTTTTTTGAATTTGTTTAAATTTTTAAATATATTTTTTTAATTAATCGCCACTAATTATATGTGGAATGCATGAAAGAGCAATGAAATTACAGTTATTTCAAGTAAAATTGTGAGACTAAAAAGTTCACACCTTTGTGTGAGTTAATTGAACAAATTTCAAGAAAGGAAAACAAAAATAAATTATAGGGAGATGTTAACAATTTTAATGCGGTAGCAAAACTTGAACTTTTTTATTTAAACCAATAATTTAATTATTAAGAACACGTGTCTATTGAATATTTAAGGGCTCTGCGCACGGATATTAGTTTACAAGTTACCAAGATATTATTTATTAAAAATAAATATGGCTATCAATGCCTGAGGGCAGATCGGTAAATCGTCGTTTTTGAAGTGAGGGAAATTCAAACGGGGTCTATGAGCTACTGATACTGACGCCGAAAAACACACTAAAGAGTGGGCCATTAAGTGGTTCTTTTTAAGTCATAGGTTATTTTGACACTGACAGCTGTTTCCCGCTCAAAATCTTGACAGAAAGTCAGTTTCATACATCCGCAGAACGAAATGAGTCGCTTTACGCTTGAACAACGTTGGGAAATTTTGAAAACCTATTTCCAAAGTGAGTGCTGTGTAGCCCAAACAGTACGTTTTTTGAAAATAAGTTTTGACCGAAATGAAGCACCCACCGCGACTGTGACTGTACGCAATTTTGTTCCAAATGTTCGTGAGACCGGTATGCAGTGGACAACACTCATCGTTCCTGTCGTCGTACGGTGGGCACAGATAAGAATGTAACTGCTGTGGCCGAGAGTGTGAGACTCAATTCACGAACATCAACTCGCCATCGATCTCAGCTCAACATTTCACGCACTACCCTGAGGAGAATTCGAATTCTGCACAAAGACCTCGGATTATTCGCTTACAAGGTTCAATTGGCTCAGCAATCGGAGACACGCGACCATCCGCTTCATTATCGTTTCGCAGTTTGGGCCTTAGAGTAGCTTGAATTGGATACGACTGGATGGCGCAGTTGGTTAAGTGCTTGCCCCAAGTTAGAGGGGTCCAAGGTTCGAATCCCAGTGATATAGAAGTCAACATTTGCCGCTGGGATCAAATTAACTGCCCTGGAGTAGGTTGCTACCTGGCAGTACAATGGACCAGTTTTGATTCTGAGTGCTCCAGTGTAGTGCTTCAAAAATCCCCCGAAAAAAAAAACATTCAGTCATACCGGAAGTTGATAAGAATTGAGCTTTTAGAGGATATCAACAAAATTAAGTAAACTAAATATGTATCTGATGACCCATACACTAGGGCAGTAGAAGTCTTTGCCAAGTAAGTAGCATAATTTTCTAGTTGGCTTATCCATTATAAGTTTGCAGGATAAAGTGAGTTTCCATTAATCTACCCGATCCTCCGCCAACTACTTCAACCCATTAGAAGCGGTGCTCAAGGGTGCTCTGAAAAGATGCTGGACGTGGTCCAAGTATTCTTAAACTTAAACTTAACTCTAATCCTTAATGGATGTTGTGATCTCTATATCTGAAAACGCGTTCAGAAAATGATGGGAAATGACTAATTTTTGACGCATAATGCACATGAATTAACAAGAGAATGTCTAAATGTCAATCCTAAATCAATTTATATTTGTATCTGTAGTCGTATTGGATCATTCATTATTTTACTTATTAATTTTATCCCTTAATTTCTTAATTCATCAAATAACTCACTTCTTTTATTGCTTCAATCCCATCACACAATCCTACGATTGTCAACGAATAATTCAAGACATGTGATTCGAAAAAAATTACATCCGTGCTAAGTGTTTTTAATTACATTTTGTTCTATTTTAAACCGCTCTAAATGCTTAGGGATATGTATCTCTAATTGTATAATCATTTCTGTTGCGCCAGCAACAATGCGTGACTGCGATACTAATCGACAAATCCAATAAAACAACACTCTGTGGTGGTAAACTTCTCGGATGCTCCACTGAGCATAACATTACTCAAATTATTTTACTTCTAAAATGCTGAGCAGGTAATAATTACGTTAAGAAGGGCACACACATGAGGTATAATCATGTTGTTCTAACCTCTAAGCATTTCATTAAGCCATCTTGGGTTGGGGAAATTAGTGAACCATAAACTCAACGATCACACGTAAGGTGAAGAGTTGGGAAGAACATAAGGGGATCCGCTGATCATAGAGAAATGAAGGTTTTGTTCGGCGATGTACATATTCATGTCTGTCGTGCTGTGCGCCACTGCCACAAACCAATGCGAAGAATCTATTAATTTTTAGAAAGCGCAAATAGTGGCAATTGCTGGGAGGAGAGTGCGGAATTATGTGTGATTCGCACGGCGAAATGATGCTCTTGGCTGCTCGTTCACCAATGACTGGCATCCGGCTTTGAATCTTCTCAGAAACTCGTATCAATAACCATAATTATGGGTTTCACTTGACCCATTTCCAACAGACGGCGCGAGACTACGCGGTTCACTGGAAGAGCTGCGTTCGTAAAGAAAACGAATCTCATGACACATTTTATGTTGTGACGGCGCGAAGAGATTCGAATATCGGAAAAAAATGATTAATGCTACCGGTTCGTTTATAATGAAATTCATAGTTTCTTCCGGGAGTGTAATATATGCATCTAATCCGACGACAAAAAAATGTGTATGCATATGCATGCGTGTAGTGAACTACGTCGGCGGGAAAATGTTCAATGAACTTGACTTTATTTCTTCTCCACAGCGACGCTGCCATTAACCGTCTGGTGGTGATGGGAATGGTCGGCGGTATGTATAGTTCGGTATTATGTGATGCTACACAGTGACGGATTTCGGTTATTGGGTCAAAATAATATGACCCAGTTTTTGTAACGACAAGAGGATAGGTTTATGATCATTTTGATTTGATTGATTTTCGAGTAAGAGACTTTAAAATGGTTTTTTTCACTGCTGCTTTTTAAGGTTCCGTCTACAAAAACGGAACCTTTATAATTTCACACTTTTTTATCTCCAAAGTTTATGAAGATATCGGCATGAAATTTTGGAATTAGGTACTTCAGACCTAGATGTCATTGCCTATGCAGCGATTTTAAAAAGTGGGGCCATTTGGGGGTGGCTCCAGTACAGGTGAAGTTGACATTAATTTTTAAAAATTGTCGCATGTGTATATCGATCGACAGATCTTTCGAAATGAGGTGGAAGTTTCTTTCAACACTTTTTAACCAAAATACCGTTTGGAAAATATGGAACTCCAAAGTTTTTTTTAAATGCGTCCCCCCCTGCCATTTCTAAACCAAAGAGTTTAAAAATCTGAAAAAATCACAAAAACTTGGCTTCATTGAGTACTTTCATTTAAAACAATTGCGAGCATTCTGGCCCTAATGGTTTTGGAGATATTGGCCAAAAACGGTCAATCATCGACATTCAATTTTGAAGATCTGAAAACGCAGTTTTGAAGACATCAATGTAAGCATTAAGAAATGATACATTTCAAAATACCAATTTATGTTGAAATTTTGAAATATCTAAGTTTTAAAATAAGAACAATTTTCATTTTCACACATAATTTCATGCTGTGTTCGGCCACTCTATTCGTTGATGAGCGTTATCTTTTCGATTTCACCCCTAAATGCCCAACAGAAATGAACACACACACACCGCAGGCATGAGCAGTGATTGGGTAAGTGTATGATGGAAGAGATTTTCTGTGGTGGATAAACTTCGATAGAGGTATAGGCATATTTATGGATAAATATTTGTTCGGATGTAGAAATGTATGAATGAAAGGTTGATTTGGGTTGAAGTTAGAAGAAAATTCAACTGAAATAGTTTTGAAACGTCGTTTGATATTCGGAAATCATCCATCAATATTATGCGACGGAACCTTACCCGTGCGAGTACAACTCGCACTTGCCCAGTTTATTTTCATTTTGTTGATGCAGTTTGTCAAGAAATCGCTAGAAAAATGCAAGGATACATGTATCGTCTTATTAGGTTTATAGTCTCCTTCTCAGAAAATACAGTAGACACGTACAGTAGACTCGCGTTAGCGTGAACACCGGCTAATGTGGAATTTGGGTAACGTGAACAGATATATTTTTACATTAACATCTCTAAAACGTATACAAATCATGCACGCTCCAAAACGTGAACAACAATTTTCGTACCAAGTTAACAGTAACATTCGAACGAGCTGCATTTTAATTTGGAAATTGTCGTTCTTGGTACAAGATTCGTGTTATTTTAGTCTGCTTTTCGTTGATTTTTTTTATGCGCACATGTCTTAAATTTTTGTTAAAAAAAATTAAAAACACATTTACGTAATAGTAAGAACTAATTATTTTTAATTTGTGGAATGGAACACGATTTTAAATGAATATCCACCGTGAGATTATCCTAATCTTTTGTTAAAATTCAACCTTCGCGTTATCGCGAGTCTACTGTAGTTCAGTTTGCCTACACAGCTTTGCTGACATATACGCACCGCTTTGTAGAAATGGTCAATGGTCAACTATAAGTGATTTTTGGTAGGCTTGTAGGCACACGAGTTGGATTTCAAAGAAAGACATCTAACTGTGTTGAATTACATGATCTGGGTGGTATATTTTGATCACAAAAAAGATCAGGAAATAACTTAAGCAGTAATTTGATTTTTTTGTTGGGCTGTATGAAAGTAGTTCCGTCTTGTGGAAATAACATATGGTCTGCACCCAGATATTGCACTTAGAAGTCTACAGATTACCATTTCGCAATAGCGAGCTTCATTAATTTCTATTCAAAGCATTTTAAAAGAAAACTGATTCGATGATGCCTTTCGGACCGTAATTTGCACCCAACAGTGAGCCGTTGTGAATGCGTTCTCAACAAGATTAAGTGGATATGCTTTAAGTCCAAATTCGATCATTTTGACAAATCAACAAAGCTATGTATGGTGTCAACGCATTTCGATCCGCAGACAAATGCATCGCTTGTATTTGCTCGACGTGAGAACTTTGCAAGCCACACAGAGCGTGTGATGAAAATATTTTCGGTGTCCCCACGACGAGTGTCTGGTTTATCGTACATGCGACACCTGAACCACCTGAACCATTTTCGAACTACTTTTGAGATGAGTCGTGAAAAGTCTCTTACGATCAGACGTGTTTTAGTTATCTAACAAAGCCATCAGTATGAAAATCGCGGAAAACCCCGGATTGTTGCGCTATTTAGTTTTCGTTGGCAACATAAAGCGCAAAATTTAAATCGTGCATTACTTCTTTGACGTTAAGCAAAAAAGTCTTAAGTCAAAAAGCATTTTGGGTTTAATTAAATTTTTTTTCTTTCATTTGGTATTAACGGCTTAAGTCATACGCCTGGATGGCGCAGTTGGTTAAGTGCCTGCACCAAGTTCGAGTGGTCCCAGGTTCGAATCCCAGTGAAATCGATCCTGGCCCAGTCACCATTTGCCGTTGGAATCAAATTAACGGAGTAAGTTGCTACCTGGCAGTACAATGGATCAGTTTTGAGTCTGAGTACTCCAGAAGTGCATCAAAAATTCTACGAAAAAAAAAAAAAAAAAAACGGCTTGAGTCTAGCACAACTTCATTTCAGAACATATTTGCCATCATTTCCTTTTTTTTCGAACACATTTAATCCCGATTTGCAAATTATTAATCTATTTTCAAAAAAGAAAAACTGCAGTTTCCGACGTAAGACATTTTTGCCAAACGTCAAAAAATTTTGCTGGCATCTTTTATTAATTTTCAGCTCTGCTCGTTATCCTTGGTGCGTTTTTGTCACTTTTGTTGCTCAATCCAATGGGATCTCATTGCCACAAGATGACCATTACGTATGTGTCATTACGTATATTAAATTTGTGGCTCATCAACAGCCACATTTATTTGCGCTAAATGACGACACATAACACAATGGACGATGATAGAAGAGAATTCCGTCCATTCCAGCCAGATGAAGTCAAGATAGAGAAATCGAGGCTGAAATCGAATAAAGTGCTGGTGCCTGTCTAAAAAACGTTTTAACCCTATTGGGACATGTGTACCATAAAAAGTTCAAACATCCCTAGAATCTCACCAAATTGTGATAATTTAGCCAAATGTGTACCAGTTCGTCCGTTAATCTTTCAGGCACAATATGTAACCGTTTCTTTGACATTTTTTGCAACCATAAATCGTTTTTTTTCTGGAGTTTTCATTCGTAGGTTGACTCAAAAAGGAGATAAATGGTACACCATTGTACCACTGAACAACCCGAATGGCACGTATATATACCAACGTCCAGCTGCCACTCGTATGGCAGCTACACGCGAACTATGGAGAAACAAATTTTCTAAACATCGTCTATAAGATCTTTTCCGCCGCTTTGTGGGAGCGTCTGAAATCGTTCGTTAACAATCTGATAAATCCTTATCAATGCGGTTTCAGGCCGGAGAAGCCCACCTCGATAAAATCTTCACGCAATTAAATATCCTAGGAAAAACCCAAAAAAAATACAATTGACACTGACCACTTACATGTCGATTTCAAGTCCGCATATGACAGCGTGTATAAATACGAGCTATACAACGCCATGTCTAGCTTTGACATTCCTGACCAAACTCGTCAGATTGTACAGTATTACGGTGGGGAATACTCGCTGCTCCATGAAGGTCGGTCGTGAACGCACCGAGATCTTCAATGTCAAAGGAGGATTTAAACAAAGCGACGCGCTTTCATGTGACTTTTTAACATAAGTAATTCTTGATAAGATTGTGCAGAACTCACTGGCTAGGTTCTCAATCTCGCCGTTCGGAGTCGGCATTAAACTATAGGTCACCTCCACACGAACAACTCCAGTGGTTGCTGAGAAGCTAGGACCACTTCAGACTGTAGCGCCGCCATTATTATTATTATATAAGTCTTGCCAACCGCTGTTTCTTTGGATTCAAGGCCTCTTGAGTAGTAGAACCCGCTCTCGAAGGACCAAGTTGACTTTATATAAAACACCTTGATGCTTCCCGTCATTCTCTGTGGTGTGGAGACATGGACAATAACAAGAGCAGTTCAATTTTGCGTTTTGCGTTCAATTTTTGATATTGTTTGCGTTGATGGCATAGAAAGGACGCCCACGAAACCGATGGTGCACACAAATGGAGAAGGACTTCAGCTAACTTGACGTGCGTAATTGGAACTAGCTGGCTGAAACTCGTACCAACCGGAGAGGCTTCTTGGACCAGGTCCACCCCTAACTGTAGCACCATCAGAAGAAGAAAATGATATGCCGATGAAAAGTCTACGACTGAGGGACAGATAAATATTTTATTTGAAAACAATTTTCGCATAATAAAAAATTATTTAAATTTCGTGCATACTCTGCTTAAGAATTTAGGGGACATTTATCTTTGGCGTGGAGAAACGAAGTGGGGACTAGACGAGCGCGCGGTGCATACCGGTCTTTAGCTACTAAAACAAGTCGAATTTCAGTTTATTCTTTTTAAATATGTACTTAAATTAAACTTAAATGTAACTATCTTATTATCAAATAATTATATTAAAAAGAAATCAACAAAACTTTCTCGCGAAGTGTTTTCTGTTTTGTAATTTCGTTTTATAACTCCTGCCGGTAATTGTGTGCAATTGTTGAACGAGACTCATTAAAAAATTAAAAAAAAAACCGGTTTCTCCCATTCAGAAACAATACCCTCTAAACTTTTCTGATGAAAGTAAAATGAGAAAATAACTGAGTAAAAGTCATCTAAAAATAGACGAGCAGCACTTGTGGTATAGGTTAAACGTTGATTAAATGTGAATTAACATGGGAGGGATGTCTCAAAATACTAATTATATTAACCTAACAAATATTATTAATAATAATGGTTGCGGTTAAAACCAATAAGTCTGTCGGGTACAATACTGACTCCAGTAACAGAAGTTAAATATCTGGGAGAAAACTTGGACAGGAAACTCATCTGAAAAAAAACATACAGAAGAGATAACCAGGAAATCGACGCGTGCTCTGATGATTTGTCGAAGCTTGGCGGGCCAATCCTGGGGATGCAGTCCAAGTATTCTAAGATGGATGTACATCTCTATTGTTCGACCTACAATAACCTATGGTGCAATAGCATGGACCAAGAGAACCAATCTGATCAGCGCGAGGGAGACACTCAGCAAAGTTCAAAGGTTGGCATGCCTCTGTATTACAGGAGCCATGGGAACTTGCCCAACTGCGGCCATGGAGGTGCTACTGGAGCTGACTCCTTTGCATCTAGTGGTAGCAGAGTGTGCAAACAAAACAATCATGAGAATGGCAAAAGAAGGGATAGATAAAGACAGGTGCATTACATCGAAGCAATTCGACACACTAGTCAAAAAGCTACTACTCCTGGTCATTCCGAAGGACGACGTGATTAGGAAATTCAATTTCCAAAAGAAATTTACCAGCAAGCTCAGCACCAAAAGGGACCGGAGCAATGAATTCATGGTCCACAGACTGAGCAGTAACACGGTAAAATGGTATACAGATGGATCAAGAACTGATGCAGGAACTGGAGCAGGGGTCTTTTGACCCGGGACAAAATACTTCGAATCCATGGGCAAATGGAAATTTATGCCATAGACAGATGTGTTCAGATCAATCTTGAAAAGAACTATACCAACTGCAACATAGTAATAATGTCGGACAGTCGAGCCGCTATTATGGCACTAGACTCCTACATCATCAAGTCCAAGCTTGTATGGAAATGCCTACAAATGCTGAAAGAATTGAGTAGGAGAAACCGAGTAAAAATCTACTGGATACCTGGCCATACGGGGATAGAAGGCAATGAAATGGACGACTTCCTGGCAAGGAAAGGAGCATCGGAACCCTTCATAGGCCCTGAACCATTCTGCGCTGTAGAAGACCATATCCTCAGAGAAGAATTCAGGGAATTAGAAAGAAGGAACCGGATTGGAACCTGGAATAACACTCGTGGAATGAAGCAGGCCAAGAAAATTCTAGGGCAATATAACCGAAAGAGGTTCGAGGCATGCATCAAAATGAGCAAGAACAACCTCCGTATCCAAACAAACTTCCTAACGGTGCACTGTAGACTCAGGGAGCATCTAAGGAAACTAGGGGTATCAGAAGAAGGTCTCTGCAGATTTTGTGGAGAATTTAATGAAATTCCAGAACAAATACTGGAATTTTGTGAGGCACTAGCCCACAAAAGCAAAAGATACCTGGGCAAGTACCTACTATCAGAAGAAGAAATGCAATCACTAGAACCATCTCTCTTTCTCAGATTCCTGAAGAAAACTGGCTTAGAGAGAATACTCTAGAACAGATTTCTTCACCTATGTGCAATAGGAGTCCATCACCCTCAATACAACTCTGAAAAGAACTTTATTTGAGGGGGACTCGTAATTGTGCCAAGGTTTTGAAAGGGAGCACAATAGGTCGCGGTGCAATATACCTTCAAAAATAATAATAATAATGGTTGCGATTATTAATAACACTCTGAAGTGGACTTAGGCCTAGCTTCGCAGCAAACACTCGTGTTTTGCGTGGTATTGTTCTCTCACGAGTGGATTAGACCTACAGTTTAATATCGAATCCGAGAAGCTTGTTCTATTCTGTTTGTTCTATAGTATAATACATTTGTCGTGAGTCGTGGACATTTTTTTGAAAAATTGTTGTTTGTTTTGGAATTTGAAACAAGACTGAAAGTCTAGTGTGTAAGGGTTGACGCACATACCCAAAACGCCACGGTACCACACCTAACAAATAGCAACCATTAATAATACCTAAAAGGCGGACTCTAGAAATGAAATATTCAGCTTCTGAAAATTTGGAAGGAACGCAAACATATGCTAGCATTGTGTCAATAATGAAATCGTATGTATGCCTTTATGTCGGATGTGTCAAACTCGTCATCTCACGTCACGGAACAATTTCAGATGTACATAAATTTTAGTAGTTGAATATTATGTAGGAAGAAACTGAATTAGTTGCTTGCCTTTCAATTTATAGATAAAAATGTGGATGGATCGGTTTACTTCAGGTATGTAGTTGTTATAAATCATCACTTGCTTCTGAAGCAATCCCATAGCTTAAATACAACGCATACACATAAATAACTGGAACGTGTTGGTAAAAATTTGCTAGTGTAGCTTAATATTCAAGCAACATTATATTCCATTGAATTTCAAAGATTCTTTCAGAGAATTATTAGATAGAACTAATGAAGGGAAGACATCAACTGTTCGAAAATCGCAAATTGTTCTAAGAATATAATTTATTAAATCGTCCAATTCGCATTGGGTTTGCATATATTAACTGATATTATGTTGGTTGGAGTATATCTTATATGTAGATTTTAATTTTGAGACGAATGATCTCATCTGGTGATAAAAATGTTTTAGAAAGGGTAGAATCGAAAGAAGTATAGGATGTTTTAGTTTATCCTAGACAGTATTTTTTCCGTGTATTAGTTTTGGGGTGTATAAACAGAAAATCATTACCGTCGTATAAATGGAGTTGACCAAATACCTAAGAAAACTGCAAAGTATGTCGGCGGAATACTGGACTTCAAGCTGAATTGGAAAAAAAACATAGACAATCAAAGCCCTACGAGGCATTATATGCATGCAGGCGAGCTTTCGGGAAGACATGGAGATTTTAGCCTAAAGTGGTATATTGGATATACACCGCAGTGGTAAGACCCATCTTAGCCTATGGTTCAATTGCCTGGTGGAAGGTACTTGAAAAGAAATACCACTTTGGAAACGTGACAAAAATTCAGGTCAGGCTGTGTGGCGGTGATAGGATCAATGAGATCAACACCAACAGCAGCTCTGGAAACTCTACCAAATATTCTTCCGCTTGACATCCACTGCAGCACCTTGGTAGCTAAAACTGCACTAAGACTAACGGAATCTAGTATATGGATAGTCAAGCCCTATGGTTATGCCTTAATTTTGAACAGATGGAATATATCGAGATTTGGGCCGGAAACGAACTATATCATAGCACATTTAAACTGAGAGCGAAGATTCTCTATCAGAATTCCCAGCAGGGAAGAACGGGATATGGGGAAAGCGTGTGCCGAAAATGAACTTGCCACCTATTTTTTTTTGGTTGATTTTTTTAGGCACTACTGGAGCACTCAGACTCAAAACTGGTCCATTGTACTGCCAGGTAGCAGCCTACTCTAGTGCCGTTAATTTGATCCCAACGGCAAATGGTGACTGGACCAGATTCGATTTCACTGGGATGCGAACCTGGGACCCCTCTAACTTGGGGCAGGCACTTAACCAACTCAGCCATCCAGTCGTTTAACTTGCCATCTATACTGACGGATCCAAGATGGATGTGAGTCTTGGAATACAAATCAGTCCTTCAGACTTAAGGATAGTTGTAGTGTTTTTCAAGCGGAAGGTGCTGCAATAAAGCACGATGCGGAAATGATTGTTGGGGAAAATATTTCAGGACAAACAATCAGTATCTATGTTGATAGTCAAGCAGCCATTAAAGCGTTACAGTCAACATGGATAAGATTCAAGCTCGTAGAAATGTGCATCAAAAGACTGGACGCTATGTCAGTAGCCAATAAGGCGACCATCTGTTGGGTGTCCGGCCACATGGGAATCTCCGGTAACGAAAAGGCGGATGAACTGGCCAGGCTTGGGTCACACCTAAGCTCTTCGCGGGCCCTACTTAAGGCCAGCACATCGCTTAGAACCTTGCAGAGGGAAATAGACATTGAATCTAACGAGGCAGGTAATAAACGGTGGTGTCGATTAGACACTGGAGGTCTGCAATGAATGAAGAATCCAGTTTCAAGACATTCATTTTATTTCAAACACACTTCACTATTCCATTCAAAGATTGAATAGTGAAATGAATGAATCGAGTAATATTTGAAAGCTTTATGAGTATTGCACCCATTTAAAATATACTTACTGCTATGTATTCATATTCATAAAACAGTGTGTACTGTACACTGAGTAGTCTGAGTTTCCTGTCGGGACGTGTTTTTCTTCTAACACGAATAATCTTCTTCTTTTCGGAGCTGGATGCTAAGTAAAATAGAGCTTAACAAACTCCTGAGATACATATCTATATCTGGGTGGTGTAACTTAGCTGTCGATATCTAGAAGTTCAGGTTTTCCACATTTCAAACTTTTTGGGCACAATGGGCTCATAGTTTTCTAAGTGAGCCGCTGACATGTTTATGTCAGGAAGGGCTCACATTTGCCTAACCTAACCTATAAACAGAATTGAGAAACACAAAAAGTTATTCGATTGTTATCACTAAGTCCACTTTTCTTATTTCTCTCTTTTTATCTAGCCTAGGTAAAGAGGTACAGTAGACGGTTAATATAGTGAACAATAATTGTTAAAAATAAAATATTCTTTCTTATAAATATTGACTTGTTTTTTAGTAATTGAGAAGAAAAATTTTAATTATATTCTATTTTTGATAAATTGTACTTCAAAAGATACGTATTTTGATGAAATTTGCTCCAAGCAGTCCACGCTCGTTACAATGAACAATCTCGATGCAGTGAAGAGGCCCGGTTTTTATTAGTTCGAGCGTCTATTGTAATTCCGACTGCTTTTCTTGAAGAGCGACTCATATACATAGCCCAAGAAACGTCCATTGCGTGTACCACCGAGGAGTGTACCCACATATCCACTGTGAGAACCAATTAGAACATGCAAGATTTTTGTAGGAGTAGGCCCCCTTCTTTCGTGAGAGAACAATAGCACACACAACACGAGCGGTTGCTGAGAAGCTAGGCCCAGGTCCACCTCGGACTGTAGCGCCGCCATTACTATTATTATAATAGAAACTTCACTACCTACGTTCTAAGCATGCCTCATTTTATCGTCAGGACATTTGATTTACATTTTGTGCAAAGACTGTACAATTTAACACTTTAAGTGGAGATCTGCAAATGATATGAAATCCCTTTTATCCTATGGGTACTGCATGTGCAAATTCTTGAAAAGGATTCTAACGATTCCCATTTCCTGTGAATTCAGAATGGATAACGCAGATTCATTCGTTTTAATTTATGAAGTCTTCCGAGGGTCTAAAAATATAGCCTCTCCCCCTATGGAAATCATCAAGATTAGGTAAGGGTTCAGGCGGCTGACTGCATGTTAACAGCCCCAGTTAAGCCAGCAAGGGTCTATTGTGGTACCACATGGAAATCCCCTACCCATAAAACCATTTGGTGCTTGCTGTAATCATTTAAGGTGACTGACAGATCATTTAAGTCGTTGAATAAATAGGCTCCCAGGTGAGCTATCCTGCGAATAGTGGGAGCACTGCACTTCCAGATGAGATGTGTTACAATTTCCTCCTCTTTCTCGTCTGTATAACTTTCGTAGAAGTCGTTATATGGGATTCCCGTCCTAAACGGAATGTCTGCCAATGGCCCAGTGTCCTAAGAGCTTGTATCTTCATTCTTATCAGACAAAACTTAAGCTAAAAGTTGAATTTAGTCCACATTTGTTTGCCTTTTTATCATCTTTGATAGGTTCGATTAGGTCAGGTTAGAGGGCAGCTAGTGAATTCACCAGCACACTTAGACCATGTTGGTCCATTGTGATACCCACAGTCAGACTTCTACCACTGATCGACCACTCCAGTGATAATAATAATAATATAATATATATGGCATTGCTACAGTCCGAGGAGGACCTGGGCCTAGCTTCTCAGCCAACCACTCGAGTTGTGCGTGCTATTGTTCTCTCACGAGTGGAGGGGACCTACAGTTTAATGCCGACTCCGAACAGCGAGATTGAGAAGCTTTTTCTAGATAGTTATACTCTTTGAGCATTGTCAGTGACTCGAAAGAGGTGGAGCCAAGAACAATTTTTTTTTTTAAATTGTTTGTCTGATCTGGGATTCGAACATAATGTGCATGGATCGACGCACGAACCCACACGGCCACGGCACCCTCCGGTGATAGTGTCGTTAATTTGATCCCAACGGCAAATGGTGACTGGGCCAGATTTGAAAAACCGGATAAAAGCGTATTAAATTTGCTTTCACTGGGATTCGCAAATGGGATTCCTCTAACTTAGGGCAGGCACTTAACCAACCAATCTTTGATAAGCAAATCTAATTATATCAAGCCTGCGAAGATGTTTAGCCGTAGCAAAAGGCAGGGCGGTAACTCTCTATAGGGTGAAAGTGATGATACCATTCTCCGCCTGGCAAGTTCAATCTGGAACGTCACAATGTCCCAAAATGGGGTGAATGTTAAAATGCTCTTTCAGCAACTCAAAGTCAGAATCAAAATCTTGTTTTGTTGCAACCACCCATAAACGCCAATAGAAATTGACGATATCCGTGTTGTACGTCAGCGGTCAAAAGAAAACATCGATAAGGTTATTATGGTTACAACGAATTTGTGCAAGAATATTGCGAATAATCAAAAGCAAGAAACTCGCATCTTAATACTATCTCCTTTCTCTTTTCTGATTTTGAAGTGTAGTTTTTAGAAATAAGCACGTAATTAGAGGCAGACACGAGTTTTCCTTTGTAACCTGACTCTTTTGTCTAAAAATTAAATATTTTCATTCCATAAATCCATCCGTGATGTGGATGCCTACTTGATTTTTCTTTTCCTTTAGCAGCAACTTCTTAACTTCGTCGAGTTGGAGTCTGCTGAACATATCCTCTGTCATAGCAATTGGCTATCGAGCGAACGACTGTTCCATTTTGGTATCTCATTCCTGGATATAAAATTAATTAAACCGAGTTCCATTGCCAAGCTAAACGAACTTGAGGCCCAATTCTGGCCACGAGTGCCAATAGTCTCAAGCTTCACAGAATCTAGGTGTAAAGCTTTCTTAAGCTCTTAACACTTATCTGAATCTAATTATCTACCAAACGGTAAATTTCCATATTGCCACCGAAGTAACTTGAAAGTTCTAGGTGTGGAAATACTTCACAGAACTTGTTGAAGTGAATTGTGTGGTAGCGATAATAGTAACAGATTACCTCATGGTCAGCCTATTTTTATCTTCAAGAATTCCGTCTTCAAATCCGGCTACACCTTAAAAATATTTTACGAGCATTCATTTAAATGCAATTAACTGTCCTACAGTGTACTTGAGAAAGTAGAGGCATTTTTAGACAAAATTTCGTACAGATTCAAGCATTTCATGTCAAAACGGTGAGCCGGTGTGAGTGAAAATCATAATTAACGTTTCGCCGAGTATCATTAATGTCATAGAATGTAGACAAGTTTATAACTGCTATACACGTCACTGGAATGTAAATGTTCTCATGGAGTCATGATCGGAGAATGCTAAGCTTTGCTGGAGAGGGAACATAGTCAACTGAAAAATAATGAGATATGTTGAATAATTTCATGGTCAAACGCACTGAGCTCATCCTACTGAATAAATGATTCTCAGCTCTCAGAATCATGTCCAGACTTAAAAGTCATGAAGCTACGAGCCACGGGGTGCAGAATTGTTGACTAAACCCGTTTGAGGTTTATGGACAAGCATATATCACTTCATTAAACGTTCATTGCTTGGCTATGAAATTTGAGAAACTTTTGAATACAAACATAATCGACCTTCCCATGCAACGTAAACCACATTTTCACTCGTCGATTGCAAAAGTCCCCAATTATTGTCTGCTCCAATAACAGCCGTGCAACACGCCACAGTTGCCCGTCTTAATTACATGCAAATTAATAAATTCTGCACAAGCATACGTTCGCAAGCGGTTGAGTTACCTAAGAAAATTAACTGATTTTCAGATATAATTCATAGCGAACTGTATAGGATTTCCTCCGCGACTAGTTTACTTTCGGTTTCCAAGTTACTCGTTGCGCGAAAGATGTGTTACAATTAGATTCCACTTCAGGTGGTATGTAGTGCGATTCATTGCGGTTTCGTAATAAATTGCCTGCACCTTATTCGATAGTTTGTAAGCCTCTGCGGTTGCATACATATCCGTTAGCACCTAACACTTAATGTGCCGCGAACACATGTGAGCAGTTAATTCTTGAGTGCAAGTTCAATAAGTCATTCTTAACACGTAAGCACAGAGAGAGACCATTGACTTCTTTAAAACTGGAAATTGAACGAATAACAACAAAAAATGGAAACAACAGTCTCTTCTGTACTCTCTTTTCCACGGAGGTTACATCAGTTCCCACTGGACGTGGCAAATTATCACCGCGCACTTATTGTGCTTAATTGAAATAACAGAAACACTCAAGAAACTATTTTCCATGGACCTGCTTCCGTGGCCAGTTGAAAATGTTGCCAGAGTAATTCAAGGCAAATCATTACGAGTTACTGTTCGGTATTCAGTTGGGATAAGCTCACAGTGAGTTGCTGTGTCGATAACGCCAAAGTGGTATGTGGTAGTACAACTTTGGTCCCATGGAAATGGTGAAGAAAAGGTAACACAACAGAAGGCATTTGTGCGTTGTTTCTGGGTTCAATGACTTTCACTTCACTACATTATTCCCAATGATTGCAGCCAGTCGTGTGAAGTTGTTAGCGTATACATATTTTATTCATTCTTCTCTCTAGTTGGGATAACAGTGTTGTTTGGGAGCTTCAAAGCATAACGACTTTAGTGTGCCTACTTAAGTAAACTGATCTTGTTTTCGTTGGGACATTACACACTTAAGGCTTGTGAGTGAGATAAACATTTTCGTTCAAGTCAGCTAAGAAAACAAGGTCAACGCATGAGTGTTTTGCAAGCCGTTTTATAAGGGTTATTTTGAATTTTTTGAGAGAAGAGAGACTAAATAAATAAATAAACTTGTGTAATTAATTGAGTAGATTTACTGCTTAGGTGGTCTTGTGGCTAAAGGAAGTGGCTTTCTACTGAGATGTTGATTACATTAAAGTAGCTATAGAGCAAATAGTTTGTGCCATTTACGGTTAATATAACTACTCGTAGTAACAATTTGGTAGCTCGAAGAGAATTTATCTTTTAACAAATTGGATAAGATTTCTGGACATATTTTTGAACACATTTTCACACATACATCCTAAGAACCTTTCTTATACAAGGATAATGTGATTTGATGATTAATCCTTTTAGCTAATTATAATAAGTTACAGCGATGAGGAATTATTTCAAAAGAAATTTATGCAGATACAGTCCATCAAAAATTGCACATGCAGCAATTCAAATTTGATGATGTTTTCAATGTTTTCTAAATTGTGACAAATTGCTCTTACTTTTTCGCTGTTTTTAAGGTTCCGTCTACAAAAACGGAACCTTTATAATTTCGGTGTGTCCGTCCGTCCGTCCGTCCGTCGTGTCTGTCACACTTTTTTATCTCCGAAGTTTATGAAGATATCGGCATGAAATTTTGGAATTAGGTACTTCAGACCTAGATGTCATTGCCTATGCAGCGATTTTAAAAAGTGGGGCCATTTGGGGGTGGTTTCAGTACAGGTGAAGTTGACATTACTTTTGAAAAATTGTCGCTCCCCATCGACCCATATATATCAATCGACAGATCTTTCGAAATGAGGTGGAGGTTTCTTTCAACACTTTTTTATCAAAAATACCGTTTAGAAAATATGGAGCTCCAAAGTTTTTTAAATGCGTCCCCCCCCTGCCATTTCTAAACCAAAGTGTTTAAAAATCTGAAAAAATCACAAAAACTTGGCTTCATTGAGTACTTTGATGTAAAACCATTGCGAGCATTCTGGCCCTAATGGTTTTGGAGATATTGGCCAAAAACGGTCAATCATCTATATGCGAATTTTGAAGATCTGAAAACGCAGTTTTGAAGACATCAATGTAAGCATTAAGAAATGATATATTTCAAAATATCGATTTATGTTGAAATTTTGAGATATCTAAGATTTAAAATAAGAAAAAAATTTCATTTTCACACATAATTTCTGCTGTGTTCGGCCACTCTATTCGTTGATGAGCGTTATCTTTTCGATCTCACCCCTAAATGCCCAACAGAAATGAACACACACACACCGCAGGCATGAGCAGTGATTGGGTATGTGTATGATGGAAGAGATTTTCTGTGGTGGATAAACTTCGATAGAGGTATAGGCATATTTATGGATAAATATTTGTTCGGATGTAGAAATGTATGAATGAAGGGTTGATTTGGGTTGAAGTTAGAAGAAAATTCAACTGAAATAGTTTTGAAACGTCGTTTGATATTCAGAACCTTACCCGTGCGAGTACAACTCGCACTTGCCCAGTTTATTAATAAGAGGTTCATAAAGCACATTAGCAATTTTGTACTGAAATAATATTTTTTTTTCCTCCGGCCGAAAGCCCTGGTAACTAGTACTGTAGTTTAATACCTTAATTTGTAATTTATTACACTTTAATAAATAATAATAATAATAATAATTATATTTTTTTTAACAAAAAGGATTTCTGTCAACGTCAAGCAATTGCACGTACACCAAAAACTCGTTTTCAGATGTTTTTCCTCATCATATTTGGCATAGCATAGTTGGCATGAAGGGAGACCCAATTTCTTTAAATAATATTTGAAGCTCAAGTAGCTAATGAACAGGCTACGTTGCAGTTTGAGATGCTTTCCTCCTAATTCAATAAGTTTTCTAGATTTCTTACGGCTTGGGAATATGAAGAGTATGGACTGCATTAGCTTGGAAGTAGGTCCCTATATCTTATATAACTAGCTTGCTGCTCATGGCGGTCATTGTTTCTAACTTCCTTCTTAAGATGGCAGAATGCTCCAAGCAACAGTCAAGTTCCAAAAAAAAACGATTTCCCCTCTTTTTGCAAGCAATTTTTCCTTTCGCTGCTACTGAAAACATGTTGTGACCATTCTATTTTTTCTACGGTCACCTAGTTTTAAGAGACGGTCTCAGATTATCCTGGGCTGTATCGGGTAATAGTACGTGGATTTTAGTGTAGTCTGGCTGTTTGATAAGACGTAGACGCGAGCATTGTAGTGTTGGCATAGGTACAGACGGAAGTTAACCGATGGTTTTTTTGAAACCTGGTCCCGGTTTGTCGGGTGTCAAATGTTGATTTCAATCAATTATTAATTATGTTAAATTCTTCATTTCTCCAGACAAACCCGATACAAATGATAACATTGTATGTTCTAAAATCAGAGAAGCGAGTCAGCTTGAAAAAAGTTAAGGGGCTCTCTAATTTACGCGCCGAGTACGTAGTAGTAGCTTCTTCCGTCTACCACCAAACAAAGCAAGATAAGAGCTTATGATAAATAATATAAAAATATTATAAACTAAAATTTGGCTGCATGTTCAAAGTTTAAAATATGCTTAACTACCGCCTACCTAAAGAAAGTTGCTGCATCAAAATGAGCTGTTCAATTAAACAGAAAGATGTGACACGAGTATGGAAATTAGCCTCGAAAGCGAATTCTGTTTTAACTGAAAGTCCATATTATTGACGTGGATGCATTTTTGTTGGGTGAAGTAGCGGTTGCCAGATGAGTGGAATCTCAGTATCGTTTGCCCAATCCACAAGAAAGGAGACTCCTTTGAATGCGCCAATTATTGAGGGATAAGTCTCCTTAAGATCTTTGATAAGATCTTTTCTAGCATTCTGTGTGAACGCCTGAAACCATTTGTGAACAAACTGATAGGTCCTTATCAGTGTGGTTTCATGCCCGGGAAGTCCACTATCGATCAAATCTTCACACAGCGGTGGATCCTGGAGAAGACCCAAGAAATGCAAATTGACACACACCACCTATTCGTCGATTTCAAGGCCGCATATGAGAGCGTGTATAGAGACGAGCTATACAACGTAATTTCTGTCAAACACGCTAGTTTGTATAGGATGAGGAAGAGACCTCTCGCTGCTCCATCAAGGTCGGTAACGAACTCATCGAGACCTTCAATGTCAAAAAAAGTTTTAGACAAGGCGACGCGCTGTCATGTGATTTCTTTAACATCGTTCTTGAGAAGATCGTGCAAAACTCACTGGCCAACACAAGAGGCACGATCTTCCAAAAGTCAGTTCAACTGCTAGCTTACGCAGATGATATTGACGTGATTGGGCGAACACAGTGAGCCGTCAATGATGCGTTTGCTGGCATGGAAACGGAAGCGGCTAGAATGGGTCTGGCGATAAATGAGGCCAAAACCAAGTATATGCTGTCATCGAGAAAGGACGCACAACATCGACGACTTGGCCAGAACGTCACCATAGGCAGCTATAACTTTGAGGTAGTGAAGAACTTCGTCTACTTTGGCTCCGCAGCAAACAGTACCAAGATCAAACGCAGAATAACTCTTGCCAACCGCTGTTTTTTTGGGCTCAAAATGCAAATGAGTAGTAGAGCCTTCTCTTGGAAGACCAAATTGACTTCGTATAAGACTTTGATCATCCCAGTCCTGCTTTACGGCATGGACAATATCCCAAGCAGATGAACAGTCTCTTGATCTTTTCGAGAGAAAAGTTTTGCGCGCAATCTTTGGTCCTGTTTGCGTTGACGGCATTTGGAGGAGAAGGTTCAACCACGAACTATATGGGCTGTACAGCGACATGAGTCTAGCCAAGCGTCTACAAATCCAACGACTAAGATGGCTAGGCCATGTAGAGCGTATGGACAACTTAGCTCCGGTCCGAAGAGTCTTCAACTCTGAGCTTGTAGGATAACGCAACAGAGAACATTCACGTATAAGGTGGCGCACACAAGTCGAGAAGGACCTCGGCCGGCTTGGTGTGCGAAACTGGAGACAGCTGGCGAGAGATCGTGCTAGCTGGAGAGACATGTTGGATGAGACCCAGGTCTGCCTCAGACTGTGGCGTCCTAAGGAGAAGTAGAAGTAGCGGTTGAGTCTCGCACACTTGCTCAATACCGTCGAGTTTGATAATTGTAGTTAACAACAAAGGACTTCCTTAAAAAGTCTATTTCTTCTATAGTCAAATAAGAAATTGAATTTGCTAAAAAAGAAATACCAAAGGATTTTTGTCAAATATCATATTATGCTTGTTGCTCTTCTCCTTCAGTTTTTCTTAAGGGTGCTGTTGGTTGATCTCTCTCTGGTGTAGACTTCGACCCCAACTATTGATTGAACTTCTCCAGTTAGCACGGCCGCTTGGCTAGCCATATCGTGGTAAGGTACAAAATTGGTTGGTAAATTCTTTCGATTTTATTAGTTTCCTTCAGTTTTTAAGTGATGTTGCAAACAGAAATAAAATTAATTGTGATCTGGCGTCGACTAAGACCTGGATCAAGTCCCGAGAAATTTAAAAATTATCGTCTCATCCACAAGTCTGAGGAAGTCAAATTACAGCACATCGCTTTGTTTTCATCTTACAACAATATTTTTAGTATCTTCAATTTTATTTGAAGTCAAACTTATCGTCTCTATAGTCAAATGGCTCACTACAAAACAAACAATTGAATGAAACAACACTTTCTCGGAAAATGTTTTTTAGTTTTGTAATTTTATTACACCTACTGTCGGTAATTGTGTGCAATTATAAAACGAAAGTCATTAGAAATTTTAAAAAAATCTTAAACAAGTTTCTCCCATTCAAAAATGATATTCTTCAAATGATTCTCATGAAAGTAAAAAGAGATATAACGTGGAAGAAGGTAAAAAGAATGACAAAGATTGTCAACATAATGAAATGTAGTTTAAAATTGGCGGGATATGTCGAAAGAATAAGAATACAACACTGAAATGAACTTGTACAAGGTCAAACAAGTGTTAATGACAACTGGGGCCACTTGGTGGGTGGTAGAAGTGAGGCAATGAACTTGCGAGTACTAATCGACTTGTAAAGCATTTATATTCTTCTTTTAGTTGCCTCGTTTTCTGCATATCGTGCAGTAGATTGGTCAATGTCAAGCAACCTCAACAAGTTTTGTATTTTTTCACTGTTTTAACTTTTACATGACAACTTGAATATGAAAGATTGTTTATACCAGTATACAGTATACAACCTCAAGTCATCGAGTGTCATGCTACAGTGTCCGTAGACCACTTCGCAATTATGCTATTTTTCGCCTGAATCATCATGTAGTCTACAAAATTATACTGCACAAGACATCCCTTCATTAGGTGATCAAATATTTTTAGGAGCTTCTGAACACATTTTTATTTGGGTAGTCTAGACTACAGAAATTATTTTCGTTGGAAGTGCACAGGCTGCAAGTGAATTCAATATCTGGTATAAATGTAAAGCAACCGAGTGGGTAATAAATAGTTAATGACTCTCATCGGGACTTCGGGTGCACTTTCCATGCTGGTGTACAGTTTTATTGCCACAGCATGGGATGTTCTCTCAATCAGCCATTTCTCCGAATTTTCCTAATGTGTGTTCTGGTTTCTGAGGGCAGAGTTGCTATCTGGCATGCGTTTATGTTGGTTTTTCGTGAAGAAAGTGGACAGGTGTGTCTTTTTGCTGAATAATTACAACCTATCTACTGAACTACAAACAAGTTAAGACTCAAGTTATCTTGTAGTTAAAAGAGTGAATTGAATACATTGCCTTTCAAAAGTATAACCGTACCATGAAAACAGCGGCTGAGAGGACATTCGCATCAAGATCGTACGCAGAACTTTTCTCCCAAAATGACCAAGAACTTCTTCAATGGTTTCGGTTATTTTCCTTAGCTTTGCCCCGTAGAGCAGAGCTGGGATAATTAATGTTTTGTACAAAGTTAGCTTAGTCTGAAATAGAGGGCTCTATTATTTAAATGTCTCGAATTATTTAAATGTCGAAAGAAACAATGATTGGCAAGAGTTTCTGCGTTTGATCCTGTATACACTGCAACATGGAGATGAAAGATAAGTTTTGGCAAATTTGGACAAAATTGGGTACTGTCTTCCATTTACTGACCACCAAGCTCAAGGGTTACTATTCCGTTCAATATAAACTGTTGTGAGATACTCTATCTGACTTGCCTTCCGCAACCTCTTCAAAAATATCCCGAAAACTTTGCTGTGTAAAAAATAAGAATATCTCGAGTAGGAGAAGGGAAAAAACATGTTTAAGTTGGTTTTACTTGTACCAGTCTGATTTGAGCATCAGACCACCAAACTATTATACTTTTAATTTGGGCAGATATCCGGCCACCGAATATTCGGCTATTCGGCTATCCTAGTTGCAGGTATCCGGCCAAATCACTATTCGGTACAGCTCTAGTAAATTTCCGGTAAGTACCCGATCACTAGTGTCCATTACTAGTTGTGCGTCATTTCTGGATGACAGCATATACTTCGTTTTGCCGTCGATTTCCGTCAGACCAGACGAGGGTTTCGGAAATTCTGAAATTCAAGAGAAAAGTTCTGCGTTCGGTCTTTTGTCCTCTTTAGGTTGATGGCCCATGGAGATGAAGATTTGGCCCAAACCTTACAGGAAAATGAGTAAAATCGAACGTTTACGTATCCAGCACCTACAGCGACGGGATCATGAAGGAAGCTTGGATAATTCATGTTCGGCATGAAGAATTTGACAGCAGTCGCATAGCTAATTTCCAGAGACATTTCAGCTTCAAACAACTGCTGTGAGTTTGCTTTCGAAGGGTAATATGTTCAGATAATTTTTTCACCTGAGAGACGGAAAAAAACGTTGGTCTATGGAAGATGTATCAAATACATAATTTTTCGTCGTAAAATGTGTCAGAAATTAATTGTGAATCAAAAGCATCGTTAAGGCTGCTTTTTGGGCACAATGGACTCATAGTGGTCTAAGTGAGCCTTTACATGTCTCTTCATGTCAGCAACGGCACCCATCTACCTAACCTAACCTAAGGTTGCGCAAAACATTGCTTGTTTAATTTTTGGTTTTCTTCTCAACAACATTTTTGTGCGAGTAAGGATTTTCTGCTCGCCTTCTTATTTATGTCAAACAGAAGAACACAGTTGACGCTTCAGCTGACCTGAAAATCACACTATCGAAGATTGCATGCAGAATATAAAAGCTAGTGAAGAAGGTACCTCATCGGAAATCACATTGAACTACTATTCTGAATCACATAAGAACCACTCCCACTCATAAATTTGCCTGTCTTTGTTCATGAGAAGGTATCAGAAAGTATCAATAAACATTCGCAATTATTCTTCGAATCACCAAGGGGAGTTGGGAACCACTGATATAGAGAAACTAAACAGTGTCCGTTTTATGTACAGATATCTAACCCTAAGAAGAAAAACACAATTAATTCAAATGTTTTAAATAAAAACCGAAATACTTTGCCACGGTGACCTTTACCCCTACTTAAAAAGACTTATGGTATTTAATTAAAATATTGAGTAAAGCTACTAAAGAAATATGTGGTAGAATCATCCTATTGTCCCAAATGAAACTCTTTAACATTTTCCAAAATTGAATTACTTTCACCCATCTCTCGCATAAATGTGTGTTTAATCAGGTTTGAGAACACCGTTGACCTTACTGATAATTAAACGGAATCATGTGTATAACCTTCTCGAAAAATGCTTGTTCTTAAACTTGATGTCCCACTAGAAATCATGTCAAACATTCGAACCTTAGCCCATCCAGTGCCTTCAAGGTGAACCACTCTCTCAGACCATTGTTAATGAAATCGTTCAACACCCAGTGTATAACAAACCCGCTTAACAATGCTTTTCTCATGCTGATGACGTTCATTTCATTTGCATACTTCAGGGGCATACACATTTTGATAAATTGTCATTTTCAAGAACAAATATTTCTACCTACATCCATCCACTTGGGGCACATTTAATCTTAGATTTCTTGAATTTCGGAACAAATATTCGTGCAGTCGCATAGACTGAATGTTTTATTTTACTGTTAAAATCTCGTTTCGAGATAACCTTGATGTTAGTAGAGTAATCTCGTCTGCTTATGTATGGCACCTTACCTTGTTTTTGCATATGTTTAGCATAAGTGTAGAAACGAGTTTGCGAAGATATTTTTGGTCAGTGGATAGATATTCAGGTCTGGCGATGACTTTTTTTCTTTTTTCGAGAAAAAGTAATACTGAATCATTCATTTGGTTTTTTTTCCGAAACTTTGCTTACTTTCGAGCGACCGTGTGTGTGTTGGTGTTTGCTTATCACACCGATGAATGGCTTGGCCATTGATCTCGCAGATGTGAATCAGAGAAGCGCTTAGTACAAAATGCGTAGACAGCTATGTTTGCTTTGCATGCATGCTTTTGACCAATTCTTTTCTTTAAATTTAAAACCTGTTTACACATTTTGTTATGAGAACCTCTCGCAAAAATGTCGCTATAAAACAGTGTGTGTGATTAAACTTCAAATTAACTCATCTTCTTTTCTATTCTACCTTCTAATTTAATGACACACGAGCAAGGGGTGGCCAAATAAAACAAAAATGCTCCATAAAATCCATCAGTTAATTTTGAAGATAGCTTTTTGATTTTGGTGTAGACTTAGTACTTTATTCAACATTTTAATAAATAAATCTACATAAATATTCGTAAGTCTATTAAACGCAGAGATGCTTCTATATTAAAGGCTTTGTCATTAAAATGGCCAGTCAGTCCCACTCTAGTTCGCAAACTCTAGCTTTTTAGGGTAAGATTTTAATGTCTTGATTTGTTTTCGATCGGGTTTTTGTCTCTGAACCGTTTAATAAGGCATATTACTGAATTCTTTAATCACAATGTTTGAATGAAAAGTGGTTAGAGTAAAAGCTAATCTTGCAAAAATTGATAATTAAATTCCATAGTAGTCACAACGGCGTGAGATATTAGGTTGTACCACAAAGTCACATTTTGAGGGACTTCACCGCCTCCGGTGGCGTACGCAGCTGGAAAGGGACCTCAATCATCTGAACGGCGTAGCTTGAAGCAACTAGCAGAAGAGCGTGCTAGATGGAGATGCATGTTGCCTGCGGCCCAGGTCCGCTCGGAACTGTAGCGCAAGCCAAAGAAAAATAATTAAACGTAATTTCTATTTAAGCGGATTTCAAGTAAATTTGAAAAATTCTCAAAAAGCAGTAGTAAATTTCAACACATAAGCGAAGTCGACTCTATCATCACTAAAGAACATGAAAAAAAAGCGGAAGCTGTAACAAGTAATATTTTTTTTATCTATCACAGAACACTACGTTTTCCAAGTGTTAACTCTCAGTATCGCTTTACACAGCAGATGTTTGCCGCTCGACTAAAAACCATCTACTGAGTTTTGATCTTAGATTACGTCAAATAGACAATATTAATTAAAGACCAACGTATAAACAATTTTTTTAAACTCTAATCGTGACAAGCTAAAATCAATTTCGTTGCAAAGTTCATTGGATGTGTTTATGCACCTAGTAATGGGTTCATTGCAACCATAGTTGACTCTATGCCTTTTATTAAACATCTTTGATTCACAACAAAATAGTACCGTTAGGTGGTGGTAAGTTAGTGTTATCTAGGTGTACGTGCAATTTTTTGGTGTACGTGCAATTGTTTGACTTTTATCGAAATCATTTTTCTTAAAAAAAATATTTTTTCAGTACAAAACTGATAAGTTTTTTTTTAATCTCTTAAATGTTGTAGTACTAATAAAAATTAATAAAAAGTAGCGAAAAGGTAAGAGGTAACATTGAAAACATCATCCAATTTTAATTGGTGTACGTGCAATTTTTTTGATGGAGTGTAAGGAATAATATCGAGTATAAACATAGCTGACGTTGACTTATGCCTGAAACTTAAGGTTTGCAATGTTTTGCATATTTCTTCATAATTAGAAAGTTCTTCAAAGGAGTATCATTTTCGGAAAGCATATCTCGTGAAAATCTTTTGAACTCTTTCGAGTCTGAGTTCTTGTGTGTCATGTGAATCCCCAATGATGGAAGAATATTCTAAGTATGGTCTAACTAACGAGCTGTAGATGGATTTAAGACTAGATATATCCCGAAAATCCTTAGGACAAACAGGAATGTGACGTTCGACAATAATTTTACTAGCTTTAATCTAGAAGAAACATTGTTATCGAAGGGACTGACATGTGTCGGCACATTGCGAGAAAATAAAAGATGCATTCGTTAAGCAAGAGAGTTTGAAAGCAGCAACATGTTTGGCTTCCGTCGAACTATGATAATCGTTAGCTACGTACCCAAGAAAAACGGAGCCGTTATACTTCTGTCAACGACGCATCATACCAATAAAATCCAAACAATAAATCCCGAAACAAATTTGTACTACAACCGTACAAATGGAGGATTCATTAAATGTGTCATGTTTTTACTGAAAAGCGAAAAACGCGTCAATGACCCAATGCACAATTTTATAATACTGTTCACGTGTATGGTATTGCAGCAGAAGTTATTTGACTGAATTTATACCCTAACTGGAACTAGGCGAAGCTAAATTTTTTTACTCGCACGGGGAAGGTTCCGTCGCATAGTATTGATGGATGATTTCTGAATATCAAAGGACGTTTCCAAACTATTTCAGTTGAATTTTCTTCTAACTTCAACCCAAAACAACCATTCATTGATTCATTCATACATTCATACATTCATACATCCAAATAAACAAACATTCATCCATACATATACCTATACCTCTATCCAAGTTTATCCAATATAGAAAATCCCTTCCATCATACAAGTGCCTAATCATTGCTCATGCCTGCGGTGTGTGTGTTAATTTCTGTTGGGCATCCAAAAGATAACACTCATCAACGAATAGAGTGGTCGAACACAGCATGAAATTCATGTGTGAAAATTAAAATAGTTATCATTTTAAATCTTAGATATCTCAAAATTTGTTGAAATTATAAATCGATATTTTGAAATTTATCATTTCTTAATGCCTACGCCGAGGTCGTCAAAACTGCGTTTTCAGATCTTCAAAATTCGCATGTCCATGATTGACCGTTTTTGGCCAATATCTCGAAAACTATTAAGGCCAGAATGCTTGGAATGAAAGTAATGCTTTTAAATGAAAGTACTCAATGAAGCCATGTTTTTGTGATTTTTTCAGATTTTTAAACACTTTGGAGCTCCATATTTCCAAACGGTACCTTGGATCAAAAACTGTTGAAGCAAACCTCTACCTCATTTCAAAAGATCTTTCGATTGATATATAATTCGATTGGGTGCGACAATGTTTCAAAATTAATGGCTAATTTAAGGTTCCGTTTTTGTAGACGGAACCTTAAAAACAGCGTCGTTGTTACTGCTGCCCTCATGAAAAAGGACGATCTTGTATGCAATGCTATGGTGTTTGTTAGAAACCCTTGTGTAACGAGCATTCACAGAAAAGTGTAGTTTGCCCAACATGTATAAATAATTCGTTAAATAATAAGCGCTAAATTATTTGTATGAAATTTACTTTTTTTCAATAAAATACATAAATTAGTTCTCTATGCATTTTGCATCAGTGGCTCCACCGTGGCAGTTTACGTTAGTCAATTGACAAATGGCGGTAATAGGGTTAAAGTCGTCTGTGAATGTTAGAATTTCGTAGTAATTAAATATTTCATGAACATCATTTATGAGCAAGAGAAATAGTAAGGGACCCAAATGGCTACTTTGCGGGACCCCCGATATTACTTTTATTACCCGAGATTGGTTTGATAAACATAATTAATATTTAGCATAGATATTATGTTGTATGTAATGCAATCTGCCTCCAGAATAGCAAATTTATTTTTGGGGTGTAATAACCCCCCGTGGGCGCCGTGGCATAGTGGGAAGGTGCGCCGACTCCTACGCTCGAGGTCGTCAGTTCGAATCTGGAAAAAAACATCAAGCATTTTTTCACGGCTCCTCCTCTTTCGAGTCACTGACAATGCTCAAAGAGTATAACTGTCTAGGAAAAGCTTCTCAATCTCGCCGTTCGGAGTCGGCATTAAACTGTAGGTCCCTTCCGCTCGTGAGAGAACAATAGCAGGCACAACACGAGTGGTTGCTGAGAAGCTAGGCCCAGGTCCACCTCGGACTGTAGCGCTGCCATTATTATATATTATTATATAATAACCCCCTGCAGGTCACTCACTCTGACAGTATAGTTGTCATTTAAGACGCTTACCTAAACATTCTTATGAGCAAACTAGTGAGACATGCGTATGAATTTGATTGGAAACTATACAATTTATATTTCCGCATACACAAGTGCACATGTGCAATAATTGGTACATAAAAACTCTTATAAAATGACAATTAGAACCGATTAAAGACTCATTAAGAATGACATAACGCTTTTGTTGACCTAAATGATCCAATCTAAAAAGTAATTTCATCATTTTGAAATTATATTATATCAGAGAAGGGTTCAATAGTTCGTGTACAACAAACATTCTACCCTTTCACCTAGAAATTGCTCACAACCCAAATTGGCTTTGTCTGACGAGAAAGTTAAATTTGATTGATCTACTTAACATGTTTTACCTATCAGATCTGGAGTACGCAGTGAACCATTTTTAAATTTTTGTGGGTTCCTATTGGTTGAAAGATATGATGATACCCAAAGGAAAACAAACCATTAACATTTTTAATTACACCCTAGACTTTTGGAAATTGCCTGTTTCAGAGATTCAGCACATTTAGCTCTTGGAAGTAACAAACTCGATATGGGTTTCAAGAAAATTCAGTCGATATATTTAATGGAGCATTTATGCTGAGAGAAATCAGCACATATGTACTTAAACTGCCCAGAACATGTCAAAAGTCTTGAAAGCAGCCGATAACAGGTTAACTTACTCAATTATATACCGTTAATTTTTAATATATTTAAAAATAATTCAAATATTCGAAAATTCTGTATAAGAAGTTACATAACTTGTGCTTAATGCCAAAGAAAAACCAATAAACAATCATGCCCTAGTTAAACACAATTAAAACGTGCACTTAAAAGCACGCGCTTTATTTTCCGATACTAATCCCCAGAATTGAATTTCTTCGTTTTGTAATCAATTGCTAACAAATATGCGAAATTCACAATCGCTTCACTCTGCCATTACGATGCTCACGTCCATAGTTCACATATTTCTTACTATTCGTCACAGTTGGCTTGCTTTCAGTTAATATTTTCTTCAGTTCGTGACTTTGGCATTATAGAATATCTACAAAAGCGGAAAAATATTTACCAACCAAATCTGTCTCATGTGCACGTTCATTTAACACCTGAAATGTGCAAATCTGTGCTCGACAGAATTTCTTCAATCCCCCGACATACCTGACAACTACACGGGGATAAGAAAAATAAAAGATGTGAAAGAGAGAGTTCATACACACGTAGATCACCATCGGACAAAGCAATGAATTCAAGAGGAAAAAGTAAGAGATCAATGCGCAAACCTTTGAGTTGATAAACCGGACTTCCAACGGGCGTGTTCTCCGACAGACTAAACCGTGCCATGTCCCCAGAACCGGGCACAAAGTAAGGCGGTTTATTCTCCAGCTGACATTTTACAATTCTAAAGAGAAGCGCTATTTGAAGAAGTGCAACTATCCCAAAGAAGTGGCCAAACCACCGCCGATGCGGATCACGAGATGATCGCATAGTGGTTTACTTTTCCTCCAAACTCAAGCAATAATTGGCACACCGGTGTTGCCAATCGCTCTCAAAGTGGTCAATCGCAAGACCAGTCTTCGTGTTTGTTTTTTTATTGGTTCCAATTTATCGTCGATTTGTGCAGAAATCCCCCGAAGCTGTTTGTATGACCATCAACCTTGAATGTGGTGAATGCTCGATTATACCGCAAGTACACCAATCACGATCACTCACAATTCACTTAAACGCACAAATTTTTCTTCTCAAAATATTTTTGTGATACTTTCTGACACTTCACATTTTGATTTCGAAATCCGGAGAGCAACAAATATTCGATTGGAAATTTGTTTAACTTCACTGATCTCGCGAACACTATTTTCGTAAAGCCGATAAATATTTTTTTTCAATTTATGTATGTGGGGACAAAGCAAATCTCAACGAGTGTAATAATTACAGAAAGAAAAAAAAAAGAAAAACGGAGAACACGCTAAATGACCGAACCTCGCTCCTAGACAGATCAATCTCAACTTAAGCTACAAGACAGTGACCAGCAATACCTGGCTTAAGAGTCACCTGAAAAGTAAATGAATACCGGTTTTTCCGCAAAGAAGAGATACTGCTCGGACACATCTGAAAGATGTAGCCCAATCTTTTGTCTCTTTTCGTAGTTTTCTTAATTCGCAAACCCAGCTTGCAGGTAAGATATTCGAGTCGACGGCTGCACTTGGAGATCTTTTTACTTCTCTTCAAAGTGTTGGTGGGTACAAAATGAATGAAAAAAATGTGTTTTACCTCCACACATGTATGTGTACCGCAATATGCAACCGACGGAGTAAGTTTACCTTGTTGGCCCAGTATAGTTGTCTCGACGAGAATAAAAGTGCGATAGAAATATATGTAGATGCCTGTGTGTTTTCTTGTGCTTAGGTAGGTGAACTTGGTTTGTTTAGAATCTAAGTGGAAAAGGAGGACAAGAAAACGCATAAAGCCGTTTGCCGGCCGGCTTATGTGCTGATAAAAATAGAGGGACACATTTGGTTATTGTGAATACACCATGATATATCTGACCGTTGTGTGATGTTAGGCGCAAATAGTATTTTTAATTTAAATTGCCGCTGGACATCTGTATGAAAATGTTCACTTTTATTTATTTGTTAATTTAAGAAGCTAGCTTATTATCAAAATTAATGAGATAACTAAATACCCATAACATCAAGGACCTAAAGCTTATTTTAAGCTATTTGTGAATACTAGTACCGTTTCCTCATTGAAATAAAATAAAACAAAAAGCGCGAAGTTCTTCGTACAAAAAAAATATGAAATATGAAGGAAATGTGTCAGAGTTAATGTCAAAATTACAACACTTCAACACTTATGCACTCGAAAACAGGTAGAGGAGCGGGGGCACGGGTCTTCTGCGACCTCTTTGAAAGATCCTTAAACCTAAACGATGAATGTAGAGTTTTCTAAGCAGAAGTAGTAGCAATAAATAAGGCGGCACTTACGCTTAAAGAGCTAAGTTTGACTGGAAAAACGATAACCATACACTCCGACAGCCAAGCGGCTATAAGAGCCATAGCGTCGGATATTGTAATATAGAAACTAGTCAAGTTTACAGACAGAACGTCAACGAAATCTCCTATGGCCGGTGTTGAACAGGAAGAAGTCATTATCAAGGATTAGCATAGGTCGCAAGGATAGATGAAATAGAGTCCGTCCGCCACCTGATATACTCGTACGATTGTCCAGCCCTACGGGAAAGGAGGCTGCTAACACTAGGCTGTAACTTCTTCGACGATGAATAAAGTAATCTGAATAAAATAGATCCTACAACTCTGGAGGATCTGAATGAAATAGATCCTCCAGCTCTGGGTGGTTCTAATCAGCAGTAAAAGTACAGGTCTCACGGAGTACACCCCCCAATGGACACAACTGTTGGTCTCAGAGAGCCGTGACCCATTCGACCTAACACACACAAACAGTAGCACAATTAGAAAGTTGCATACTTTAGTTTAAAGAACACTGGCATAAATCTAAATTGGGATTGTTCGCCTATGTCATAATCAAAACGGAAGAGTGTTTAAAATGTCTTAAATCCGTCCACTATATTGCGTTTATGTCCGGTAAATATTAATATCGGGAGATCAGACACCTGAACATCGCATATAAGATCTCCTCTGTCATTTTTCAGGGTGAACGCCTGTAACATTACGTCACCAATCTGATAGGTTCTTATTGGTGTGGTTTCAGGCAGGAAAGTTCAACATCGACCAAATCTTCACACTACGGCAGATCCTGGAAAAGACCCAAGAAACACAAATCAACAACCACCTATTCATCGATTTCAAGGCCGCGTATGACAGCGTGTATAAATGAAATCGAGCTATACAACGTAATTCCTGTCTCTAGGTTGTATAGTATGAGGAAGAGAATTATCACTGCTCCATAAAGGTAGGAACTCACTGAGACATTCAATGTCAAAAAAGGCTTAAGACAAGGCGACGTTTCATCATGTGACTATTGCATTGAGAAGGTTGTGCAAAACTCACTGGCCAACACAAGAGCCACGATTTTCCAGAAGTCCATATAAAAGCTAGCATACGCGGATAACATTGACGTGATTGGTCGAACTCAGCGGGCTGTCAATAGGCATTGAAACGGAAGCAGCTAAAATGGGTCTGGGGGTAAACGAGGTCTAAACGAAATATATGCAACTACTACTTCGAGGTAGTCAAAGTCTTCGTCTACCTCGGATCCGCGGAAAACAGTACAAACAATATCAGTACCGAGATCGAATGCAGAATAGTTTCTGCCAACCGCTCCTTGCTTGAGCTTAAGAGGCAATTGAGTAATAGAGCCCTGTCTCGAAGGATCAAGCTGATTTGATATAAGAAATTAATAAACCCTGTCCCGCTATATGGTGCGGAAATATGGTCATTATTACAAGCGGATGAAGAAGCTTGTGGTCTTTTCAAGAGAAAATTCTGCGTGTGATTGTTGGTTTTGTTTGCGTTAATGAGCCAGAGGAGACGGCCCCAACCAATAGTGTGTGAAATTGGAGACAACTAACGAAATATCGTGCTAGCAAACAGACTACTGATCCATAGGTTAAAACTTTACTATCGTTGTATATAGCCATCCACCACTGCTGCTATATTTTATGTTATTTTTACGGTTCTGGATATTTTCTTTCCAGTTTTAAATGGAGACGATTGTGATGCCTTTAACTTAAAATGTGGACTTACGAGTAGATACTCGCGCAGCGTTGAATGAACACTTTCAGATACCACGATTACAACATCGCCCGTGGCCACAATAAGAACAGCCCTTAATATTTGCTTTACGACTTCGGCCACAATAGTGTGCTGAGAGGACTGCGTCTTGCGTTGTCCCTTTGTTCGCCTTCCTAATACAACACAGGTCGCCTAGGTCTGTCTTCAGCATAAGCCCAATCTAATGGGCTAGTAGGCCGATAGTCCTTGGTTGTGATAAGACTTGATTTCCTCGTTTTTGCGCAAAATCACTCCATGTGCAAATCGCATCCGACAGTTGAATTCGACTGCAGTCACATTTTGTTATTACAAAGTCAATTTTTCCGAAACCACTCGCACTCAATTTCTGACACAAGTCGTGTGTATGGGCTACAACTCAGGAAGGACTTAAGGCAATATGGAAAGAATAGACATGTTAACCTTCACATGAACAGCAATTTTAATTTACTTACGCGAACAGTATCTACCGGGGTGGATAAAAAATAATCTCATATATTTTGTATGAGTTGCATCTTCGGATACGGGTTTTTTTTAAGGTTCCGTCCACAAAAACGGAACCTTTATAATTTCGGTGTGTCCGTCCGTCCGTCCGTCGTGTCTGTCACACTTTTTTATCTCCGAAGTTTATGAAGATATCGGCATGAAATTTTGGAATTAGGTATTTCAGACCTAGATGTCATTGCCTATGCAGCGATTTTAAAAAGTGGGGCCATTTGGGGGTGGCTCCAGTACAGGTGAAGTTGACATTAATTTTGAAAAATTGTCGCACCCCATCGAAATATATATCAATCGACAGATCTTTCGAAATGAGGTGGAGGTTTCTTTCAACACTTTTTTATCCAAAATACCGTTTGGAAAATATGGAGCCCCGAGGTTTTTTTAAATGCGTCCCCCCTGCCATTTCTAAACCAAAGTGTTTAAAAATCTGAAAAAATCACAAAAACTTGGCTTCATTGAGTACTTTCATTTAAAACAATTTCGAGCATTCTGGCCCTAATGATTTTGGAGATATTGGCCAAAAACGGTCCATCATCGACATTCAATTTTGAAGATCTGAAAACGCAGTTTTAAAGACCTCAGCGTAAGCATTAAGAAATTAAAAATTTCTAAATATCGACTTATGTTGAAATTTTGAGATATCTAAGATTTAAAATGATCACAATTTTCATTTTCACATATAATTTCATGCTGTGTTCGGCCACTCTATTCGTTGATGAGTGTTATCTTTTCGATCTCACCCCTAAATGCCCAACAGAAATGAAAACGCACACCGCAGGCATGAGCAGTGATTATGTATGTGTATGATGGAAGGGATTTTCTGTGTTAGATAAACTTGGATAGAGGTATAGATATGTGTATGGATGAATGATCGTTTGATTGGATCTATGAATGTATGAATGAAGGGTTGATTTGGGTTGAAGTTAGAAGAAAATTCAACTTAAATAGTTTGGCAACGTCGTTTGATATTCAGAAATCATCCATCAATATTATGCGACCTTCCCCGTGCGAGTTCAACTCGTACTTGCCCAGTTTTTTTTTGGAATACATTTAATGAATCTATTTTCAATTTGGTTTTACGAAAAACTGCAGTTTCCGATTTAAGACCTTTTTGTCTAACGTCAAAGATTTGTAAAATTTGTGAAAACGAAAGCGTACCCGACGATTGAAATATCAGCTTCATACGTACAATTAATTCATTAAATTTTCAATTAATTTAGTATTTAAATTGAACTAATGCCAACTGTTTTACACAGTCATTGAAGACAATTATTTGCCACTATATGTAATTATATTGAAACTTGCAATTGTTTTTTCGTGCACCAATTAGAGGTTACATTTATAAATCTACGCAAAGTACACACTTTTTTATACGATTTCAAAAATTATTTATTTTTTGTAAACTAAAAATATAGACTTTTCAGAATTTATATAGGATGTTATGCCTTTGAAAACAAACTTTAATGAATTTGAAGAAATTGGTTGGTTTCACTTCTAGTCCCAAAGAAAATTAAGAACAAATAATTCATTGACGAATTTTGATATGGAGGGTCTCTTCGAAGTTTTCGTGTATGCATATATCACGCTTAATACCACCCTACGTGATGTGATTTGGCGCGGAGTTATGTGACATGGCGTGATGATACGTAATATGTGATATTATATGACGTGGCATGGCGACATGACATAACGTGTCATGAAATGACATGACATGACGTGACGTGAGGGTGACGTGAGTTTAACATGAGGTGATGTGAGGGTGACGTGAGCCGACGTGAGGGTGACGTGAGGTAGGGTGAGGGTGACGTGAGTTTAACGTGAGGTGACGTGAGGGTGATATGAGCTGACGTGAGAGTGACGTGAGCTGGTGTGAGGGTGACGTGAGGGTGACGTGAGGGTGACGTGAGGTGGCGTGATTGTGACGTGAGGTGACGTGAGGATGATGTGAGCTGACGTGAGAGTGACGTGAGGTGGCGTGATTGTGACGTGAGGTGACGTGAGGATGATGTGAGCTGACGTGAGAGTGACGTGAGCTGACGTGAGGGTGACGTGAGATGGCGTGAGGGTGACGTGAGCTGGTGTGAGGGTGACGTGAGGTGGCGTGAGGGTGACGTGAGGTGGCGTGAGGGTGACGTGAGGTGGCGTGATTGTGACGTGAGGTGGCGTGAGGGTGACGTGAGGCGACGAGTGGGTGGCGTGAGCTGAGGGTGACGTGAGCTGACGTGAGGGTGACGTGAGATGACGTGAGGTGATGTCACGTAACTTCGCATCACGTCATCTCATTTCATGTCGCATTACGTCACGTCATTCTATGCCATCTCACGTCTTTCGACGCAACTTCATATCACTAGAGTGGAGTTAAGCGTGATATACACGAAAATTTCGAAGAGACCCTCCATATCAAAATTCGTCATGAATTATTTGTTCTTAATTTTCTTTGGAACTAGAAGTGAAACCAAGCAATTTCTTAAAATTTGTTAAAGTTTCTCTTCAAAGGCATAACATCCTATATATTTTCTGAAAAGTCTGTATTTCTAGTTTACAAAAAATTAATGATTTTTCAAATCGTATAAAAAATTAAGCACTTTGCGTAGATTTGTAAATGTAACCTCTAATTGGTGCGCGACAAAAAAAATTGCTACGTTGACGTTGACCAATGACAATTCCATGCTGTGATCGACGATGTGATTTCTTTAACATCGTTCTTGAGAAGATCGTGCAAAACTGACTGGCCAACACAAGAGTCACGACGTGATTGGGCGAACACAGCCAGCCGTCAATTATGCGTTTGCTGGCATTCAAACGAAAGCGGCTAAAATGGGTCTGGCGTTAAACGAGAGCAAAAGCAAGTATATGCTGTCATCGAGAAAGGACGCGCAACATCAACGACTTGGCCAGAACGTCAGCATAGGCAGCTATAACTTTGAGGTAGTAAAGGACTTCGTCTACCTCGGCTCTGCAACAAACAGTAAAAACAACATAAGTACCGAGATCAAACGCAGAATAACTCTTGCCAACCGCTGTTTTTTTTGGCTCAAAAGGCAATTGAGTAGTAGAGCCCTCTCTCGGAAGGCTAAGCTGATTCTATACAAGACCTTGATCATCCCAGTCCTGCTGTACGGTGCAGAGGCATGGACAAATCCCAAGCGGATGAACAGTCTCTTGGTCTTTTCGAGAGAAAAGTTCTGGGCGCGATCTTTGGTCCTGTTTGCGTTGAGGGCATTTGGAGGAGAAGGTTCAACCACGAACTATATGGGCTGTACAGCGACATGAGTCTAGCCAGGCGTCTACGGATCCAACGCCTATGATGGCTAGGCCATGTATAGCGTATGGACAACTTAGCTCCGGCCCGAAGAGTCTTCGACTCTGAGCTTGTAGGACAACGCAACAGAGGACGTCCACGAACAAGGTGGCACACACAAGTCGAGGGGAACCTCGGTCGGCTTGGTGTGCAAAACTGGAGACAGCTGGCGAAAGATCGTGCTGGCTGGAGAGGCATGTTTAGTGACGCCCAGATCCCCCTCGGACTGTAGCGCCCCAAGAAGAAGAAGAAGATCGACGATTTAAAACCATGATGAGTGTTACCTCTCACATTCCATTCATTTCAACCCCTAAATGCCCAACAGCAATGCACACACCGCAGGCATGAGCAGTGATTGGATATGATGGAAAGGATTTTCTGTCTAAGATACGTTTTTTTAGAGGTATAGGATGGCTGTTTGTTTGGTTGTATGCACGAATGTAGTAATGAATGGTTGATTTGGGTTCATGTTAGAAGAAAATTTGACTCAAATAATTTGAATTCTTCGCCCGATATTCAAAAATGCTTCCATCAACAAATATTTATGCGACGGAACCTTCGCCGTGCGAGTACAACTCGCATTTGCCCAGTTTATTTCTTTTTCTTTTTAATATTCTTCGTTTTCATTTAGAGCTTGCAAATTTATTTTTTTTAAGGTGTTGAGTGCATTTGAAAAGAAAAATACACGAATACCATAACAATAACTCATATAAATTAGGAAATGATTTCGAATACCTTTCATCGTCAGCTGTTTCTAGGTTGTTATTTGATGAACGGCAACCATATTTTGCAATACTTTTGCAAGAAATCAGCTCCGACTCGGAGTCGGATTTAGATGAAGTTGTTGCAGATGGGGAGTCCGATGAAAACTTATTGCCTGCAGAGGCAACTGCTAATTGTGATGCTAAACGAAATAATCTGGAAGAAGAGCTGAATGATAACACGGGTTCTGAGGCGGATGATGACCAAAGGTTAGGAGGTGCAATTGAAGGCAAGAACATCGAAGCACATGATCCCGAAGAAGAAAATGCTAGTAAAGTTTCAGGTAATTTCTGGGTTAGGAAGGATGGAACCAAGTGGTACAAGACTACAAAATCTGCATTGCGAAACGGCATCATGAGTAATGAAGTTCAAGACATCGTAGGCATACGAACAGAGAAGCTAGAAGTGAATATAGCAACTGGAATGCTCAAAATCCCAAAAAAAACCCACTGAAAAGGAAAATACAAAATCAGGGATATTTAGGTATTTTTTAGTCTTGGGCTGCCATAGATCCAATGAATGAACTGTGGAAAAAGAGAACTTGTCCACTTTATAAAGCAAAAATGTCGGTTAGGTGCTTCAAAGCCATTTCCAGGTTCATTCAGTTTGATTCGTATGTTACAAGGGCAGCTCGGATCGCCACTGACAAAGCGACTCCTATTGCAAATATCTTTGACTTGATCAATGCAAACCTAAAGCATAATTTCAGGCCATCTAAGTCAACAGTAGAAGAGCAATTCCGAGATAGAGGGAACAGAAAGTTTACCCAATATATGCTGTTCAAGCCAGCCAAGTATGGGATCAAACTTTGGTGGGCTTCTGATTTTACAACGTCGTACCCTCTAAATGGCGAGAGAATTGTCCATGGACAGTTTTTTTACAACCCTTTCATTGGCTAATGAACTAGTTGGTTGGAAAAGGACAGTTGTGGGAACCCTAAAGAAGAATACACGCTATTCCAGATGACGCCGACGATCTAGATTTCATTGGTCCCTAACGACAAAAGGGTGCATGCCACATGTGTAACCAACTAAATAAAAAAGCGACTTACAAGATACGCCTGCGCCAAATGCTGAAAAACTTTAAGCGTAAAACACAGTCTGAACCAGAAAAAATGTGAACATTGCCTGTTCAAGATTGTATATGTATATATTCTACGTTAAAGTTGTTTTTTATTGTATTCAGTTTATTTGGTATTGATTGTTAGTCACTGTAGTTTAGTAAGAATTCGCTGTTACTCACTGTCCCAAAGGACCTTGAAATCAAATCTACACCAACAATTGCAGATCGGTGCATCGGAAGATGCATACCGAAAAGTCATACGAGGTACCCCACCAAACAAATGCATTTGTGAGTACGGGATGTGAAAATCGAATGTTGGTTCTTGCCTACATCTTCCCTTTGTATTCGGTCACTTGGATCTCGATCGTGTAGCTGGATGGTAATTTGGTGACTTAGACAATATAGTGTGTTTAGAATAAATAAATTTAAATAAACGTTATAACGACGCGATCTATTGGTGTTTAATTCAATTAAGTGAATTTATCTCGGACTTTTCTGAACATTGCCACATTTTAAAATTTTTTTTATAAAAATATCGATTTATTCTTTAATTAATTTTAATTAGTTAAAATTATTTTCAGGAATGAACATATGTGTACATATATGTATATGTATGTATATATGAAGAAATATTTTCTTCGTCTAATTTATGATATTTCAGTGCCAAACTACGAAAATCTTAATACAAAGTGCATGAAAATTACTGTATCTACCTGGGTAGACACTGTTCGTGCACGTAAAAAAAAGTCAAAATTTAAAAAAAAAACATGGATTAACATTCCCCAAACAATTTTTTTCAACATATTCTCAAAGCTACAAAGAAATTAGTCACTGAGTCGAGCGGTATCAATATGTAATCAAAATTCGCGGAAATATCGGAAAAAGAAAATTCAAATATATACCCGGGTATATACTGTTCATGTGGAGGTTAATACATACATTTTCATAAGAAATTATCGAAGCTTTTGTTTTTGTGTGATTTTCAAATATGCGTATTTAGAAAAGTTCACAATTAGCCGTAATTTCCGCTAGAGAAGTCCTCTTTTGAAACGCTATGCGCGAGATGGCAAAATTAGGCTCCATAGTAAGAAAGGAAATGGAAAAAGGCTGCCATGAAACAGCGGAGACGATGCTACGATAGATTGTGATAACCAGAAAGATCAAGCAAACAATCACACCCCCACAGTGGTGAAATCGAAGGCGAAAGTATATTTTTTAAAGCGAACAAAAATGATGTCTTCTAATATGTAACAAGAGTGACGGAACGGAAGTTATTGTTATTTTATTTAATATTATCCATATTTCGACATTCTCATTAACTAAAGAAGAACTACAGCAAATCAATTTAACTAAATTCAATTTTGATAAAGCGGAGCATAATTTTAGGAGCTTTTCCCCGACAGCATAATCAGACATTTTCTTGCGTTCACCAACGATATCCACCAATTTTTCAGAAAAAACGTATTTGAAACAAATTAGCAAATTTTAACGACTTCTAAGCAAAGGACATATGTGTGTATCTTATTAGTGACCCTAAAACACTTAAGCTAAGACATTTGAAAGAATACTTTGAATCGTTATCTTAATACATTTTTAATGTCATTGGAGAAAGATGACTTATTAGTGAGCAGTTGATAAACGGCATCGAGGTGAAATAAGAATTTCTAAGAATTTTCGTCTATCGTTATATCTCAGATATTAAATCATTGTTTCAAATGCTTAAGTATCATCTATGAACAGAAAAAAAACAATTATGATAAAAGCAAAGGATAAGGTGGGCTGTGGCGTCTTCCCTAATGAACATATCAGTATTCCCCTTCGCGTTACTAACCACTGTAGCGGTTTTCAGGCAGAGATAATGGTAATTTGCGAAGCTCCCTTGTGGCTCATGTGGTATGTAATATACGAGTGTGTTTAAATCCCTAGAATTAGTGTTCATACATTGACCGTTTGATATTCAGCAACGTAACAACTACGGGCGCAGTGGCCGTGTGGATGTGTGTGCCGAGCTATACGCACTAGACTTTTAAATCTAGGTTCAAATCTCCCAGTTCAGACAAACAATATTTAAAAAACAAATGTTTGCGGCTCCACCTCTTTCGAGTCACTGACAATGCTCAAAGAGTATAACTGTCTAGAAAAAGCTTCTCAATCTCACCGTTCGGTGTCGGCATTAAATTGTAAGTCCCCTCCACTCGTGAGAGAACAACAACACACAACACGAGTAGTTGCTGTAGAATTTAAGCTCAAGTCCATCTCGGACCGTTTTTATTATTAAATAAAAATGTTGTATTTTAATATAAATATGCTCTCAAACTTTTTATTTATGATATACCTTGAAAATAGTGAAGACTAATATTTTTGTCACAAATCCACGAACGTGTACAATTGGATTTTTTTTTTAAAGTACTACCAACATTCTGAATCGGTGGTTGCAACTTTAAAAGCGCTTAATCAAATTTTCGTTCGTAAAATAGTTTTTAATTTTTTATAAAATAGTAAAATAGTTTTTTTTTTAAATTACTTGCACTTTTTATTGATTTATATTGCACACTAGGGACAAAATGCTGAAACTAGTTTATTAAGAGTGGATTTAATTGTATAACCCCACGGCCCCCACGGGCACTTTAAGCTAATGCAAAACTTATTTTTAATAACTTTCGACCTGATGTAGCGATTTACCCACTCTAAATAATGCATAATTAAATCTATAATAATTTTTGAATCAAAAAAATTAGAAAAAACTTAGTAACTGACCGTTATTTAGAACTACTTGATACTACCTACAAAAATAATTATACATGTTACCGAATGAACATGCCCATCATGTTTAACAAGAGCTAACTTCAGCAAAGTTTAAGCTGTCACTAATTTTTTTCCATGAAAATGTCAACTATCATTTTCCTAAGGTGTAATTCACGACCCTCGTGTAATTTTCTTTTTCAAATGAATTAATCCAACTATTACACAACTATATTTTTGTTTTTGATATATTCAATTTTTTTATAAAATTACCTAGCCTACATCTACATGCAAGTCGAAAATTGCGTGCGTCCCGAAACAAGCACCCGATCTGCCGCATGACAAGAGATCGACTTTGCCTTTTTGGGAACCATACTAATATTTCGGGTTTAAGTGCACAGGGTTTGAAATTGGTGCTCTTCTCTCTAGCCATCAGAATCTTTTGTGCTCCTTTTTAGCATCTTTAACATCACAGGTTGAAACCGCCCTACTGAGTTGTAGAAGGTTCTTAGCGCTCTGTGAGGCGTTTCGGTCGTAGTTGAGCCGCCCATCCACAGTTGAGCCGACGAAGTAACTTTTATGTCCATTCAGCGCGCTCCCAAGTTAAGCCACACGGGACAGCCATAGGTGAACAATGGCTGGATAACAACCATGTAGCAGATTACCTTTACTTTTGTATCGAGTTGGCTGTTATAAAACAGTCTTTCAGACGTAATAATCGTCCACCCAGACATACAGGAATACCTCGAGTTACGACGCTTCGACTTACAACGTAGGTAAATTTTAGGAAGCTTTCCTCGACATACAGTACCTCACGCAAAGCAAGGAAATATTTTTGATTTTTTCTTCTTGAAAAAAGTAATTTATTAAAAAAACAAAAATGTAGTTACAATAACACATATTTCATTTAAAAAAACAAATAATAAAAGCAGGTAAATATTAAACAACACAGACTACTTATTAGCAAAAAGTTTTTCCGTAAAAGATGACAATATGGTTTCCCAAGCTTCTTGGATTTGTAATTTTAGCTTCTGCTTATTAGAGAAGAGACTTTCTTCAAGCAGCAGTTTTATCTCACGCCATGGTTGTTCAATCGGGCATAGATCAATCGATTTCGGAGGTGTTTTATGCTGCACTTGGGGCAATATAAAGCAACTATTTGCGTACTTAGTAAGAGGTGTGCTTCGGATCATTGTCTTCTTAAAAGCAATCCAAATGCATGCTTAATTTTTCTGAAACTCCATAGAATTCACTTGAAAATATTCAAATACCCAATTTTGTCCATGGTATTCTCTATGAATTTAATGCCCGCAGACACTTGAAACCATACAATCCCACAACATCACACAACCTCCTTCGTTTTGTATGGAGAAGCTTTATTTAAGCGCTGCGTTTAGTCCTTTCCAAACAACTCGCATATGACTTAATAGAAAGTGGTTTATTGTTGTTCCATTTGAAAACATAACACAACTTTCTCAAAAGCTTTCTAGGTGATTTACATATTGCCTAGCAAACTCTATTCTCTACAATTTTCTTTGTTCTAATAGGTGTATGCTCAATTTTGTTAAGTACTGTACGTCATTTATGCTTCGAGTTACGACAGAAAATGACTTAGTAGACCGTGCAAATTTGAAATCTGACATTCCAAAATCTCATCTTCCTCTATTTCGGGAAATTTGCGCAAAAAGCAGCGGAAGGCAATTCCAATTAAAACTAAACGAGATTTTGGACCGCTTGCCCGTCGACATCGGGACATCGGCGTTCCCTAAAGCTTTCCTATTTAACTGTGCGCAAGATAAAAGTAAATGCCAGTATTTTTTTTACTTCGACCTAAGTCGATTTCGATTTACGACGCATTTTCTCGGAAGGAATTAGCGACATAAGTCAATTGAATGTTCCTGTACCAGTGATAAGTACCGAAAATATGGCATATCCGGATGAGGGTAAAAAACAAATATTTTTCATCAAGACGTATGACATTGGTTAAAGCAGAACTAGTTCAAGACTTGGCGAAATAACAAAGGTAAACAAAATTTTATTTTGGTATTTTTAAGAATGACTTGCGAAGCCGGAAGAACGAAAATACACAAAGCTTGTGAACAGCTTGGATGACGTTCACGAGACTAGTTATTCCTTTCTTCCTTGTATTTATTTTACGACGCCCGATAACCATTTTTTATTTGAGCCAAGCTTTCAAATTTATTGAATACGTTGATCATACATTTCTAACAAAACACGAATTTTAATGGTTCTAGAGTATTTAACCTACTCACAGTTAGGTGTGGTTAATTTATTCCCGCAGCGCTAATGAGCGTTAGCGCTGGTCAGTGTTTATTTTAACGTCATATAGATTTATTGCAGAAAAGTACTGGTTTATTTAAGGTAATTTAAATATTGCTACCAGATTTTTAAAAAGAACAAAACAGAAATATGAATTTAAAAAAAAATAGATACGGATACGGTAAATAACATAAAAGTACTTATGAAAAATTATTTAACTGAATACTTGGAAGAAACGATTGTGCATATAATTCCTTTCGAAATTCGTAGAAGAGGCAGGAAGAGTTTTCTTTGCGATAGGTAAGACTCTTGGTGTTTTTCATGATTGGGAAGAAGTCGATTTAGTATTATTTTAGAGTATTGGTACCAATAGAATTAACTGTAATACTTACTTATCGGGCGAGTGACCGCTGGATGATTTGAGCCTGACCAATTGTCGCCTTCCATCGCAGACGGCCTCAACTCAATATTTTCGTCTTCAGAAGCCACTCAAGACCATGTAATCGTGACAAGGAATGCACACAGTGATTTATATCAAACTTACAATTTAGTTCTTAGGGATGACGACAACATTTAGAGTTGCTGCTGTTAAAAATACCAATTTTATGCAGGTTTTCAGTCTTTTGGAGTTTGAGATATTTTTGGTTTAGTAGCGAGATAAATATAGAAATTGAAAATATACGCTTAAAAGCAAAAATATGCTTTGAAAAATAATAAAAAGACGTCAACAACAACAATAACAAAAAGACTTTAAAAATAAACAGTCATAAATTAAACTTCATTTCATTAAAAAGAAAATTAAAATATTACATATTAGTCTGACTACCACGAGGAAGTTCTCTACCCGAATTCCGTACAGGAGAAGTTGGGAAGAGCTATCAGCAAATGACGGCGAAGTGATCTCCCTACATACTCAAAAACAGATGCATTAACGGGGGTAGGGGTCTCTGCGATCCCTTTGAAAGATCCCTAAACCTAAGCGTTTTTCAAGCGGAAGTGGTAGCAATAAATGAGGCGGCGATTACGCTTAAGGAACTTAGTTCGACTGAAAAAACGATAACCATATACTCCGACAGCCAAGCGGCTCTAAGAGCCATAGCGTCGGATATTGTAATATAGAAACTAGTCAAGCTTACAGACAGAACGTCAACGAAATCTCCAGGCTAAACACGGTGACTCTCTGCTGGGTACTGGGACACACAGAAGTTCAAGGAAACGAGAGAGCGGACGTGTTGGCAAAGGAGGGCTCAGAGTTAGATAAATCTCTAGCACTACCTTATGTCAACATGCCGTTAAGTTTCCTAAGGAATGAAATAGAGGACGAAGCCTTAGAAAGAGCAAATGAGCGATTGCTGAATCTGGATATTGGGTCAACAACGAGAACCCTATGGCCGGTGTTGAACAGAAAGAAATCATTATCAATGATTAGCCTAAGTCATCCTTACGGACGGTGGTGGGAGTTCTCACCGGGCATTGTCCCATAGGCATCCATGCCAGTAGGTTAGGTATCCCCCATAGCGACTACTGTAGAAGTTGCAGGGACGAGGAGGAAATAGAGTCCGTCCGCCACCTGCTATGCGATTGCCCAGCCATACGGGGAAGGAGACTGCTAACACTAGGCAATAACTTCTTCGACGAGCTGAAGGATCTGAATAAAATAGAATATATACAACAATCTAAGTGGTTCTAATCACCAGTAAAAGTGTTGGTCTCACGGGGTACACCCCCTAACACCTAGGGCACAATTGACCCAACTCTTGGTCTCAGCGAGCCGCGACCCAGTCGCAAGGGCACCCTACCTACCTATCTACATGTTAGTCTCATTTAAATAAGGTACTAATTGTAGAAATTCATTGAATATGCCTTGTAAAATATACCAAAGTGTTTTTTGAAATTTTCAGAAAGAAAACTGGAAAGCTGGAGTTGTGTTTAGTGCTACCAAGTTGTTTTTTCCATGGAGGTAAACATTTTAAAGATTACGAAAATATGAAGTAAAAATATGTATTTATTTTGAAAATATGTCCAATAAACCAAAAAAAGCATTTATATGCATTAAAAATATGCTCTAACGATTAAGTGCAATTTTAAAGGAAATCCACTGATTCGAAAAATCCTAGCCCTGCTTATAACAAAGGCGACGTAATTGTTATCAATAATAATAATAATAGCGGCACTACAGTCCAAGGTGGACCTGGGCCTAGCTTCTCAGCAACCACTCGTGTTGTGCGTGCTTTTGTTCTCTCACGGGTGGAGAGGACCTACATTTTAATGCCGACTCCGAAGGGAGAGATTGAGCAGCTTTAGTTACAAAGTTTTACTCCTTGAAAGAGGTGGAACCCTAAACAATTTTTGTTGAAAAATTGTCTAGTGCGCATGAGTCGGTGGACATACCTACTAGGCCACAGCGCTAAACTGAAATTGTTATGTCCCTATTGTTATTATTGCTTAATTTCATAGTCTACAGTGTAATTTTTTTAATTTTCACTTATTTAACATTCCCTTACTAGGTACCATTTGTTTCAAACCAATAATGAATTAACTTTTCAAGTGGACACGGCCAAGCTATGAAAATTGATTGGAATGTATTGACACTCAACGGAGTTTGCGACTAAGGCCAAAGTCGGTCATCCTTGCAATGTATTTCGCATTTCTGCTTTACGCAAGAGCGATGTTTAAAGCATTTTTATACCATCCTTATTAAATTGCGTTCAATTGGCTTTATTTCGATGTCGGCTGGTTAATTTGTATATATTGAGTTGTACGACATGAAATGTCCGTTTTTATAGTAATAATTTAAAAGCCAATATTATTTTTCCATACATTTTTTTTCAGTGAAAATAGGATCCATTGGCATCTATAACATTCTTCTAACTTTGTATCACGATAAAGTCAAATATTCTTTGAGGCAATCAAATCTTCAAAGGCTCTTATGATCTCTACTCGGTTCCGGAAGATCTTCTGCCGGCAAAATGAATCCAGATTGCCGAAAAGATGATAATCCGTTGGAAAATATCAGGAGAATACGGTGGATTCGGAAGAATTTCAAAACCTAACTGCAACAGTTTCTGCACCGTTACTTGTGAGGTATGGGGTCATGCAAAGGATCGGACCGAGCCTATTTACAAACGCAGGCTGCTTTTTAGTTAATTTGGCATGCATTATCTCGTTTTTATCACAATATTTGATAGCGTTTATAGTTTCTCCTGGTTGAAGAAATTAAAAGTGGATTGGTCCAATGTCCACCAGATTGTTAACATAACCTTTCTTGGGTAAAGATCGGGATTGAAGGTGTTTTTGGTTTTCCATCTGCATCCAACCATTGCCCACACTGCCTTTTACGATTATCGTACTCACTTTTTACCACGGGTGACTTACTTATTTACTTAGCAGGCCTACGACTCACGTATGGTCTGAGCCTAAGCTATCGCTGCCTTCCATCATTGACGGTCCTGGGCAAGCTGCTTCCAGTCATCAAGACCAAGCTGTCTTAGTCCGCTTTGACTTGGTCTTTGTACCAGAGGTTCGGTCTTCCTCTCCTTCTCGAACCAGGAGGCTCGGACTTAAAGACCCTCTTAGCTGGAGCGTTGTTGTCCATGCGCTCGATATATCCGAGCCAGTGCAGTCGTCCTGGTACAGCTCATAGAGTTCGTGGTTGTGTCTTCTCTCCATTCGACTTTCTCGCAGACGGAACCATATATCCGAAGGAGAATTTTTCTTAGCTGTCGATTGTAATGTTTTGCCCTAGATGGTGTGCGGCGGATCGTTTCTTGCTCGACAGCATATATTTTGTCTTATCCTCATTAACTTTAAGACCAGCTCGTTTCGCCTGTTCTTCAATCGCCGTAAAAGCTTCCACTACGGCGCGTTAGGAACGCGCACCGATGTCGATGTCATCTGCGTATCCCAACAGTTGGACTGACTTGTAGAAGATAGTGCCTTGCGTGTTCACAGCAGCCCGCCGCACTATCTTCTCCAGTACCAAATTGAAGAAATCACACGACAGCGCATCTCCTTGCCGAAATCCGGTGCAGGTTTCAAACGGCTCGGAGGTCCTCGAGCCGAACTGCACGGTGCACGGTATGTATTAGCGTGGTCCGAACCAACCGGATCTGTTTTCCCGGGATCCCGAATTCGGCCATCGATTCGAATAGTTCCTTGCGATGAATGCTGTCATATGCGGCTTTAAAATCGATAAAAAGATGATGCGTATCGATGGTGCAAAACGCCTTTAGACGTTCACACAGTACGCTGGACAGGATCTTGTAGGCGACGTTGAGCAGGGATATACATACCTCTATAATTGTTACAAGAGGTAGGATCGCCTTTTTTGTGGATGGGGCATATGGAGCTGATATTCCAGAAGTGGGGCATGCTGTCGTCTTCCCAAATTCTACAAATGATCAGGTGCATGCTCCCTACCAGAACATTGCCAACGTCACGAGTGACTATCCGGCGCAAAAACGGTTCAGTTTGGTTTCTTAATGTAAGCGATTCGCCTATTTCCAGGCGCCGTAGTTTTTGGGATTCGTTCAGTTCATGGGGTACCCACTTATTGAGTTTCTTTCCTATGAGAGAAAGGTGTAGACTTATTGTCATTTGGGATACTCCTATGCTTTGTGCAATCTCCCGCACCGATTTCGTTGGGTCTACATCTACCATTGCTCTTAAAACATCGTCGTCAACTAACGTTTCTGGCTTCCCTCGTGTTTCATTTTGGAGACTGCATTTTTCCGAACGCAACTTCGTATAGTGCGTTCGTTTACCACTACATCCTCAAATGCGACATTAATATTTTTCATACCCAGTGACGCATTATGTCCCATATAAATTCGTAAAGGAAGAGTGTTCGAATTTGAACTGTCGACAGCATGGTAATTAATAACTAACGGTACTTGTAACTTGTAACGAACCCTAAAATTCTCATAGGTCAAGCACAGGTATCACTTTATTCGGATTCGGAAATCAAATCCGATACTCAAATCAATTCGTATTCTTTATCACTTTCGGATTGGGTTTGAATGCTGCCAACTTTTTATCAATACTCGTAATTTCCTAAAGTCAAATCAAAAAATAATCATTCAAACAGTAGTCAGTCGCAAATAAGTTGAATTCAATTTTATTGTTTCACACATTGAAATATCACATTTAACAAATAAATAATATTATTTCTAAAAGAATATAATAATAATAAGTGGCAATGGATAGCGTCGCTCTGTGGTTTGAGGATAGCGAAAATCAAAAACAAAATATCCAACGAAGGAGACTTATAGTACGTTTGCACCGCACCCAAATTCAGCATTTCAGGAACAAAATTTCAGAATCCAATTTTGCGTTCGCACTGCAACTTCAGCATTTCAAATGACAGCTAGTGTCAGAATTTGTTATTAATATTTTTTCTGTTTGGAGATCAGAAGTGGTTGAACCATTTAGCTTGATTTATTAATTTAAAGATGGATTTAAGTGCTAATTCGGACATGTTAAATATATTGCTGACTCAATATAGAGGTATAGAGTTCGCGTTGAAAGTTTTGTCCACTCGAAGCTATCAAATAATGAGATAACGGCGGCGTTTTCTACTATTACTTAAGAAGAGAAGACTTATAATTGCAAAAGTAATTGCAATGCATAGACAACCAAGAAAAGTCTGGACTCATGTAAGTAATAAGTGGAGATATTGTATACGGTTTTCTTAGAAAAATAACAATTACTATTTTCAGAAACGTACAAGTACTTTCTGAGAAAAGGAAGTTCCCGAAAAAGATGATGAGTTTTTTAAAGAAAACTTTCGTATGTCTCGCGAAAATTTTAAAATACTGCGCAATGAACTGCAAGCCCTGACAAGACACAATACTAACTTTAGAAAGTGTATTCCATTGCAAAAAAAAAATCGTCATTACATTGTACACAATTGGATCTTCGGCGTTGGCAAGGCCAGTTTGCCAAATATTGACAATTTTTTACGAAGAAGTTTGGATAACCTTACGCCCAAAGTACTTGAATTCTTATCCAGTTTCGAAAATTTAGGATTCCTTCAGCGTTTTGGAGCTATAGGTAAGAACAAATAACAAGTACATATATATGTAGGTACAAAGGTTCCCAATAATTTCTTTTAAATTGCAGTTAGACCTGATGCTGAAGATGCCGTTGATTACTACAATTATAAGGGTTGGTATTCTTCCGTATTGTTGGCTATTGCTGATTATCGGTAAGTTTATTGTGTATATTATATACCCTGCATCTTGGCTTATACACACATGATTTAGTTATAGATTTCTTTACATAAATGTCGGTAGCCCGGGCCGTTGCGATGATTCACAGATATTTGAAAATTCAAGCCTACAAATGGAACACCAAAAACGAATTTTCAGGGAGCTATCAAGAAACATATGCGGTGTTGACGTTCCAGTTGTCCTCATCAGAGACTGCATTTCGCTTTTCCAATATAATGATGAAACTTTATCCGTACAACAGTACTGCAACGCAAGAAGAAAACAACTTCAACTATGCCCTGTCTAAATGACGGAGGGTAGTTGAAAATGCATTGGGGCATTTAAAAGGCAGATATAGGCGAATTGGAAAAGGACAAGATAACCACATAGACAACACCAATCTCATTATCAAGTCCTGCTGTGTTTTGCACAATTTTTTAAATGAGCACAATGAGAAATTTTTGTGGGCGTAGTGTCGTCGGTTCGAATCTCGAAAAAAACATCAAACATTTTTTCACGGCTCTACCTCTTTCGAGTCACTGACAATGCTCAAAGAGTATAACTGTCTAGAAAAAAAGCTTCTCAATCTCGGCGTTCGGAGTCGGCATTAAATTGTAGGTCCCCTCCGCTCGTGACAGAACAATAGCACGCATAACACGAGTGGTTCCTGAGAAGCTAGGCCCAGATCCACCTCGGACTGTAGCGCCGCCATTATTATTATTAATGAGAAATTCAACAATTGGTTACAACGTCAAAACGAAACTCAAGGCAGAAAACAACCAGAGTATGCATCTCAAATCAGTGACTTCATCACATCAGCTGAAAGTATTAGAAATGCTATTAGCCGATACATAAAAACAATTGTTATGCTTTCTGTTTTATTTTTCTAATAATTTTAGTATTTCCATTGAGCATTGTACATGCTTTTCAAGTAACCCTCTCGATTTCCATTAATTTATCATCTGCCTCCTTCATATACTTCAACTCACTACAAATAACGTCGTCAGTTTTCTTTAGTTGCGTGAGTAATTTGTCAGTCTCTAATCTTTGTCTTTTAACAGCTCTTGTTCGCGATGTTGATGCCGGTGACTCTGATGTTTTTGGTAATGAAACATCATATTATTATTATTAATATACATAATTTATTAACATATAATTTAATTATAGTGTTAACAGAAAAAAAAACAAGAGCACAAGTTGCGAGATGAAAGGCAAGTTTATTATAGCGACGGATAGCTTTTCAGTTGTAACTGCTATTTGCAACCCAAATTAAAATGTCACAATTATTAACAAAGTCAGAGACCGTGTGATAGATATGCCAAATAAAGTAAAACTTATGTGGGTACCAAGTCACGTTGGTATAATAGGGAATGAAAAAGCGGATTTAGCTGCTAACCTTGCACAACGGTCCCCAGTCTTTGAAACGATTGTTTACACAAAAGAAGACTTTACCAGGATCATCAAAAACAGCTTAAAAATTAACCAAATTCAGTCTTGGGCCAACTATTCCCAACATTATTCAACAATTAATAACAGACTGCATCCTGTATACCCCACTTCAACGCCCAAATCTATGATAACTACATACATACCTTTGTGAGATTGCGATTAGGGCACACAGCAGTAACACACAAACATCTTCTTAAAAAGGAAGATCCGCCCACATGCAGTGGCTGCAGATCCATATTTGACATAAACCACATTCTAGGCGTTGGCACATGCCCCTCGCTGCAACATCAATCTATCCAGCAAATTTTGAACGAACCAACACAGGATAGTGTTTTAAAAATATATAACTTCATCCAAAATGAAACATCATAATTTGACGCATCTGATGGCGATTGAATCAATGCTCCGAATGGTGACAACAGTGAAGATGCTTCTGCTCTAATCTGCGAACAGCTTGGCCCTACATCACCTTAAAATTTACACAATAAATATCAATTTACCATTGAAAACAATTATCTTTACTTGTGGGAATGCTGTCCTCAATTGCATCCAGGATGTGGATTTTCTGCTCCCCCAAAATAGAATGAATTCTTGTATATAGGGGCCATTCCGAAGGGGATCCTCCTGAAGGTCCAATTTTTTTCTCTTTCCTAGGATTTACGAAAGTAAATAAATGTTTATTATAAATATAGAACATACATATATATATGTACATACCTGTATTTGCCGGTGAGATTGGTAATTTTTATTCTGGGTTAACATCGACGCCTCTTTCCATAAATTTAGCCGACATCTCTTTGTAGACATGGCTATTTTTGCGGTTGCCACGGAGCCCACTAATTTTTTCTTCCCAGAGCTCAACAAAAAATTCCTCGTCTGTGTCTGTCCACCTCCTTCTTCCTTGCTTATAATTTTTTCGTCGTTCCATTCTCCTTGCAATGATCACTTGAAATGATTAATTGTTTTGTTGACACCGGTTTTTTGTTTATGTCAGCGGGCTGAAATGTCATTGCATGAAGTGCTGAATGGTGCTGAATTTGTAAAGAGGATTGTTCGATTTGACGAACTTACAAATGCAACGACGAAATTCTGCATTTCCAGAATGCAGGAAATGTATGGCGCAATGCAATGCATTTGGGCTGAAATGCAGAAACTAGCCGAAATGCTGAATTTGGGTGCGGTGCAAACGTATTATTAGAGATAGTTCTAATATTATGGAATTAAGTGATAGCAGGTAAGCTATTCTTTAAATTAGCATATGTGTGATATACAGTCAGCGTCAAAAGTGAGTGTACAGCCATCGGGAGAAAGTTCATCCTTCATTTTTTTAAAATGAAATATAGTGTTTATTGAAGTATGAGTTAAAACCTTTAATTTGATGTGCCCATGTCCACCGTAGCTCCTGCTGGTATATTTTATTTTTGAGGATGAACTTTCCCCCGATGGCTGTACACTCACTTTTGACGCTGACTGTGTGTATTTGAAACATACTTGTAGCTTTGTGTAAAACTTTCTGTTGTCGAAGGAAGCCTTTTTATATACCCTGGAGACAATAAAAAACAATTTACCGATTGTTGAAAAATGAACGTCCGTACAGCCAATTTTAGAACTGGCATCAACCCAGAAGTTTTTAGCTCAGGGAGGCTATCAACACCAAATCGGCCAAGATAGGTCGGCTTGTCCCAGCCAGTCCAAATTGTCTGTGTGAATAGAAGACATCCTTTGTCTTAGACATACATATATCATTTATGTTATCGGAGGAATCTAGGAACCAAACAAAACAATACAAAAAAATTGCTGGAGTTATTGGATTGATCGATGGAACGCATATTCAGACAATTAGGCCTAGAGCAATGGAACATTTGTACTTCAACCGAAAGCTGAAGCATAGCATAAACGCCATGATCGTAAGTAACGTATTATGGACATTTAAAACAAGAACTAAGATTTTTTTTAGATTGCAGATCATAATACGAAAATATTGGCAGTAAATGGAAGGTTTGGGGTTGTATCCCATGATTCGCATGTATGGGGTATAAATGCAGAAAAGAACTACCTGGAACGGAATTTTTCAAACGGAGATAGATCTTCCTGGCTTTTAGGTAAGTATCTCAGGCGATGCCTTTTGCATATTTTTAAATATTTTTGTTATAGGCGATTCTGGATACCCGCTTGAACCTTGGCTTTTAACGCCTTACCGGATGGCAGCTAAAAATTCATCTGAAGCAAAATTCAACGAGCGGCTGTCGGCAGCAAGAAGTTTAATTGAGCGAACTTTGAAGGGACAGTTTAGATGTCTGCTAGCCGCCATTTTTCATTGTAACTCCCTTAAGTTCAACATATGTACGTTTTGCTAGTTCCATCTTCTTTTTGAACTCCCATTTTTGGACGATCGTACCTTGAAATACAGTACATACTTTTTTAACTAAATCACAGTAAATATTTCCAAACACACCTTTTTCCAGCCGTTTATATCCCCCATCGGTGGACCTTTTGAATTCAATTCATCTACCAACCTAGCCCACAGCTGAATGTCTTGCGTCTGCAGATGGAAGAAATCCTTTGGCAAGACCTACATGTTTGGATATAAATTCAACCAAGTCTTCAAATTGTTCAGGCTTGGTATTTCCTGCCTTTGTTGCTTGCCTTTGAAATTAAAATTTGAATGAATAAGGAAAAGTATTTCACAAAGAACATATACTCACATGTTTCACCAATGCCCAACTGCTCAAATTAATTATTATTGCCTTAATTTGCTTCTCTTTTGTGTGAAAAAATTAAATAAACTAACCAAAACAACTGTAGCGCAACACAATCCGATAATAAAAGAGTTTTCGAATGGAAATTCGTAAGTCAGGACGGTTTTGACAGCCGCTTTCGGAATACCAAATACCAAATTTCTGTAACAGAGTTGGCATTACTTTTAATTTTCGAATGCGGATGGTGTTGTAAACAAATAATTAAAACAATCAACTTCATTTTATTATTTTCTCTATCTTTTATTTCAAACTACATAGGTCCGCTCCGTTTGACTTCCTACTTTACAATGAATTATTTCCTACATATTCTTGTACAGGCAGCCCTTTTGCTCTCTTTGGATATTTGAATATTGTTCCTAGAATTCCTACAACTAAATTTTTGCATATCGTTCCTAGAAATGCCACAGTGTGTATTTGCTATAGACGTACACATTTTTTTCCATACTATAGTAATACAAAATAAGGCCCCAGGTCTTTAAACCAGTGTTTGAAAATGTTGATCTAAAATATGTAATGAAAATAGTTTAAAACTTTGGTGGGAGTGTTATAGCTTGGGCAGCTTTTTCTTACCATGGTGTTGGATTGCTAGTCAGAATATTCCGTGGGATGGATCAACTTGAATACAAGGACATTTTATAATCTTATATGCAATCAACTGCGGCACAAACAAGCGCAGTCCCATTGGCATCCCAATAAACGATTTTGATCATATGATTATTATCCGACCGGTGCAGTTTACAGAAAAGGAGATTAAGGAAATATTCATAATTCGCTGCGAGGCGGTGGACTGATGCAGATCTAATGGATCAGTCTAATGCGGTACGCCATCAGTTGATGACCACCTCGAATCTGGTCTGCAGTCGATACAAAGTCACCGAGATGACTACAGTCGATGTTAAGAAGGTGTACTCGCTGTTCTTTGACGCGCACTTTTCCAGTCAGATTGTCAAGAAGTCCCAGGATGAGTACATATTCGAAATAACCGAGGAGTCCAGGAAAGGGGTGTCGTCCACCAGTAGCTCCCAGTCCATGGACTGCGGCGACTACTGAAGCTCAGCTTGTAGTTATTCCCTTCAAAAAACTCTCTTCAAGAGGTCATTGCGATTTTCAAGATCTGAAACTCGATTCTTAAATTGTTATAACCAAATAAAACAAAATAATACTTCAATAAAATAAATGTTTGGTCTAAATAACGTAATGAAGAGTAGAACTTTATATTTAAAGATTGGATAAAGCAGACAAGGAAAGTTGTAGAACATTACCGAGTGCTTTAAGGTCAATTCGTTCAGCCTGTTCTCCAATTGCCGTGAAAACTTCCTTAACGACTTGGTGCGTCAGTTTCGGTAAATACCATCAGCGTAGCCCAGCAGCTGGCTAGACTGATGTCTGATAAGCATTTCCATATTGGCGCATTATCAGTTCCATCACTTGACTTATCAAATCTGCTTGCACCCTAATCTACTAAATAGTTTACAGCCTTTTTCGAATACAAGTTTTGATTAGGCTACGCCCTATAAAAATGTTCATATTGTGTGAAGATCTTGTCGAAAAAATTTCTGATGTGTGAAATTACCTCAATTATCTGAGTTACCAAATCATCCGAATATGCACTAAACCAAAGTCAAATATGAATGTATGTTCACATTCAAAAGTTAAACAACAGCTTCCGTCTAATTGGTTTCGCAGCAGATACTTATCAAATCCGTGATAAGTAGCACAAGGTTTCCACCTCTACCCATCCACACGAAACTGTGTCTTCTGGAGATGGGTTTACCGTCAACCAGATTGACCACATGCTAATCAATGGCAGACTACAAGTATGGAATGCACACATTCATTGAACCCCACATTGATGCATTAGCATACCTCGCAGCTACTGGAAAAAGATCAACTCACCTGAGTGGGTCTCGTGAAGCTAAGATTGCATCTAAAACCAATCAGTCACAAATTCCGCACAGAAATTGTTAATGAAAGCCAATTTTAAATAAATCGATGGTATTTAGCCTAACATACAGGATTCGGATAAAAATAGGTTTCATTGATTAAATATCATAGAAATATTTATACACCTAGACTTCGGACGGGCAGAAGCCATTGACTTAATCTCCTGATCTAAACACGTTTTGATATTTATGTTCACTATGTTCACCTTTTAAATAAGATTTGGGTTGGAATAGATATTCAATGTTGTTATCAAAGATGTCTATTTAAGCCAGTGGGACACCGCAACAAAAGATGACCGTGACTTTTGAGGCGTACCCAAGTTGAAGGTCAAACTAGTTCGGCAAGCATTCGGAGCATCCAAAAAATGCGACAACTTCTAATCACATTCAACATGTTCACAAAGTGGTACTACTGACGATCGCCCCTTACGTTGGGAATAGTGACTTCTGGCATATTCAAAGAATTTGTAATGCCGCACTTTTTTTGAGAACGCATTTGAATGAACATTTCAAAATCTTTCGTGAATTCTTCACATCTGAGACGAAAGAAGAACCAAAACAATGGACTGCAAAGTCGGTCTCTTCAACTGAATGTACAATGTTTCCTTTCGGATAGCCACGGAATTATGTTTATCTGCAACCATCTCGAAAAAGATAAAGCAATAATACAAAAAGACTTTGAAAATATAAGAAAAAAACTATCGTAGAGGAAAATTCTGTTACAGCTCACACTTCGGCGGTCACCATCAAAATGAAGTAATAGTCGCGAGCAAGAATTATTAAAAAAATTAACAAAATGTGTTATGAATAAAGATATTCCCAAGTAACTACCAGTAACTGTGGGCGCCGTGGCCGTGTGGATTTGTGGCGTCGGCTCATACGCACTAGACTTTTACAGTCTAGGTTCAAATCCCAGCACAAGCAACAATTTTTGAAAGAGCAAAATTGTTCGCTGCTCCACCTCTTTCGAATCAATGCTCAAAGAGTATAACTGTATAGAAAAAGCTTCTCAATCTCGTCGTTCCGAGTCAGCATTTAACTGTGGGGTGTGCTGTAAGCGCTCCACTTTTTCACATCCAGTGTGGTATGTTTGGGATCGTTATCTTGTTGGAAATAAGATCTGATTAATATAGTCCTTCTGCGCTTGTTCGAAGATTTTCCTTTAAAATATTCAGATAAATTGTTTTATCCATTATTCCCTCGATTATAACCAGATTTACCAACATCGGCGAGTGACATAAACCCCCCCACCGTGATACCACCACACCCATGTTTTCTAGTTTTTATAGTACTTTTTGGATTGAGAGCTTTTCCCTTCTTTCTCTAAACTTTTACACGTACATCTAAGCCAAATATGAAAAATTTAGACTTATTTGAGAATATTACATTATTCCAAAGTACGGTTGATTTATTTTCGTAACCCATTAGCAAATGTTATTCGCTTTTTCCTGTTCACATCACTAATACGCGAATACAAGTTTTTTTTTGAAAATACAATAAAATTAACAATTTTTTTCCATGTATTATGGCTTTATTATTAAGAACGAACATTCCCATTAGTTATGAAATACAACGTCGTTCAAGTGGCTGCCTCGGCTGGCTTCGCAGTAGCGCATTCTGTCACCCCAATTTTCCAAGATCTTGTTGATGGTTTCGGGCTGTAGCTCACGGATTGCTTGAATGATATTGGTCTTAAGTGCATGGATCGTTTCTGGATTGTTGGCATAACATCGCCCCTTCACGGTTCTCCACAAAAAAAGTCCTAGGCGCTGGGAATTTGGTGCGCAAAAGATCGATTGTTGCATGGGCTGTGTGGCATAGCGGATCATCCTGCATGAACCAGAGGTCGTCCAAATCCATATCTTCAATTTCAGTAAAAAAAAAAGTCGGACAACATGGCTCTGTAACGTCCACCGTTGACCGAAACGTTTTTACCAGCCTCATTTTCAAAGAAAAATGGACCAATGATGCCACCACTCCACAATCCTCACCAGACTCTCACTTTCTGTGGATGTATTGGCTTCTCGACAATAATGTGCTTTTTCGCCAAAATCGTTTTCGCCAAATTCAAGTTGCTCTAAGGCCCAAACTGCGAAACGATAACGAAGCGGATGGTCGCACGCCTTCAATTACTTAGTCAATTGGACCTTGTAAGCGAATAATCCAAAATCTTTGTGCAGAAATCTCCTCAGGCTAGTGCGTGAAATATTGAGCTTTTGAGTCTCACACTCTCGGCCACAGCAGCCAAATTCTCATTATGCCCACCGGCACCGTACGACGACGGGGTCCATGAGTGATGATTTCTCTGTAAGATTTACCTTTGTTATGGTTGTTTATAAAAATACCCTTCTCTTGAATTGTTAATTATTTCCTAACCATTTTAATTCCAATTCAAATGACAAATAATGCGACTTCAAGCAAAGCATACTTGCTCCGAAAAGAATAGTTTCTAAATTATAACAAATTCACAGCGTTAAGAAATTGAACGGGTACCAACACTTTTGCCTGATACAATTTACATGCAGCTTTCAAAAAGCGCGATTAGATTATTTCTTCGTAGTGTAATTGTTCCTTTTTGTCACCGTAATAAAACAGTAACTTATGAACAACTAAAAATTGACATTTATTTCATAAAATGTTCATTCGTATAGCATTTTGTTAATTTTTTTCGAAATTTATGATGGATTACCTTAATTTTTGCTTGCGACTGTATATTTTTTTATGTTTTATTCGAAAGAAAATTTCAGACCGTGAGGTTAAAAATACAATTTCCATGTGTTCACCACGGATAAAATTGTTCACTACTTTCTCCAGTAACTGAGACGTTTTGTCAGCAATAACGCGGTAAATGCTGGGTGTCAAATGGTCCAAGTCCCTGGATTATCAGTAAAAATCAGCGACAAAAAGACCCTACAAAAAATAGTCCAAGGTGGGGTACCAAATAATCTTTTAGGTCAATTCAGTGAGCAATGGATTGCGTCTTATGTGACATGAAGCGCCGCATTGTCGAACTTTGCAGAGCTCTTCCAGGTTAAGGCTATTCAATCCTGAACCAGAAACAAACTGAATTCATCTCTAGCGCTCTTCATTGACCGTAACGCTCTGATAGACCTCTTCTTTGAAGAAATATGGACCAGTAATTTACTGATTTAGCCTATAAAGCACATCAAACAGTGACTTTATTGTAGGTCTCATTAACGTTGTGGAAGTTCTTATTTCCTGATCTAGCAATTATGTTTAATAAGGTAGCCAGTGAACCAAAACTTAGCTTCTTCGGTGATAGCAAAATGATAAAGCATGGAAGACAGTATTTCACCGAAGCATACTAGATAAGCACTCGGCCAATAATCATCTATTGTGCATAGGTTGGATGATTTAAGGTGTTGCTTTAATAAACACCACGCTGCGTTTCTAACGTCACTACTGATGTGCAATGAGTCACATATTGTTACTTACACGAGACCATCGCTGTGCTTAGAAATATTATCGCTGTTTGTGGATGAAATTAAGTAGTCCAAAAGGATCGATGACAGAAGACGATGAAAGAAAAGTAGAAGCGGTCGTCCTCTCCGCTTTACTTGTAACCTTAGAATGGGTAAATATTAATCACTGCTCCCAGGTTAAGGTTATTTCTTTGCCGCATTTGCTAAGAAGTATTTTGCAGTTGGCTATTTTTAAATTTTATTAAGGGTGACTGCCGTATAGGTGAAGTTTCTATGGATTTTGAAACATTGACGCACCTCCTCGAGTCATACATCAATCGACAGATCTATTGAAATAAGGTTGATTTTTGCTTTAAAAATACGGAGCTCCAAAGTTTATTTTAATGCCTCTCTCGTGCTAATTCTAAACCAAAGTGTTTGAAAATCCGAAAAAATGGCCAAAAACCTTCAATCACGGACATGCGAATTTTGAAGATCTGAAAACGCAGTTTTGTAGGTCTGATCATAAAGAAATGATAAATATCGAAGTATCGCTTTATGTGCAAATCGAGATATCAAAGATTTAAGTTTTCAAAGATTGTCCACTCGATATGATGATGAGTGTTATCTCAGATCCATTTCAACCCCTAAATGCCCAACACACTCACCGCAGGCATGAGCAGTGATTGGGTATGATGGAAGGGATGTTCTGTGTTGGATAAACTTGGATATAGACATTCGTATATGTATGGAGGGTCTTTACTTGTTTGTATGTATGAATGTAGTACTGAATAGTTAATTTGGGTTGAAGTTAAAAAAAATGTATTTCCGTTAAAGCTTGAACTCGTCACCTGATACTCAGAAATGATTCTTTCAAAAACTATTTATGCAACGGAACCTTCCCCGTGCGAGTACCACGAAGCTTGCGTTTTATCAGCGTTTCCATGATCATTGCTGTGGAAGAAGGAGACAAAGACTTACATTTTTGCAAAGAAGAACGCCTCTTCAGAAGCATTGGAGGAATAACGTCCGGGTCAGCAGATTTTTGCGTGTTGAAATCTTTAAGTACTTTTGCAACTTACGAGTGTGAAAATGGATTTGTCCCATGGTAGAATCGACGCTCTCAATTACAGCCAGAAACAAAGTGAAATCAGGCAGCGTTGAGCTGGCTGCGAAATGCACGGCAAGCAGATTGGCTTTGTCTAAACAGCTGACAGCTGGTATGTCCTTACAAATGAGTGTTAGAATTGAAGACGAGGCTCAATTTATTAGGTTTTTAACAATTGACCAAAATGTTTACTACCTTTAGGACACTGTCGCACTTTATCCTTCAACTTTTGCTGATAGGGGAATTCGTGTTCGTGCGTCGACCCATGGGCATTAGACTTTCACAGTCTAGGTTCGATTTCAAGTTCAGACAAACAATTTAAAAAAAAAAAAAAATTGTTCACGGCTCCACCTCTTTCGAGTCACTGACAATGCTCAAAGAGTATAACTGTCTTCTCAATCTCCGCCGTTCGGAGTCGGCATTAAACTTTAGGTCCCCTCCACTCGTGTCCCCTCCACTCGTGAGAGAACAATAGCACGCACAACACGAGTGGAAGCTAGGCCCAGGTCCACCTCGGACTGTAGCGCCGCCATTATTATTATTATTATTATTAATTAGTGAATTGCAGTCATTTATGGCTCGTTTAAATTCGGAAGAGTTGACTTAGTAAATTCTGAAAATCGAATCCTGATAGCCTTTGTACAGTTTGAGTTGAACCACGTATTTGCTTTGGGTTGAATTTTCTTCACCATGTGAGGAATGGAGGATCCACGTCAAAATCGAGGAATTAAAGTGACCACTTAATATTCCTAAAGAAGTTGTTAAGTCCGCTCCAATTTGTTTAAAAATTTGTACTCTAACTGTTTGAGGTGAAAACTAAAAATTAGTAGTCAAACGAGCCTAATGATGACAAAACCTATGTCGATACAGTACTTGTCAGGATGAGAGATGAGAAACAAGTCTAAGAGGCTGACGGAACGATCTGCACACGCGTGGTTGCTGAGAAGCTAGGCCCAGGTCCACCTCGGACTGTAGCGCTGCCATTATTATTATATTATTATTAGCTGAATCAGATTGTTTACCTCAGCTGACATTTCTACGTCTATTTCTTCGGGTGTTGTCAGGCCTGAATGTTGAAGCCAATTATAATGGACATTCAGTTAAGCTTAGAGAATCGTTCTTTACCCGTACCACACGAATATGGATAGCTCAATATTTCCCACTCACTATCACAGACATTTAAGACCAATGTGAACAGGTACTTCCTGTCCCTTTCTCCCTCTATACCTCGGCCCGGGCCGTGTCATGATTCCGTACACTTAAGGGTATTCGTAAAACAATTTGCGCGCGCAAGTTATAAAAAAAATTAGAATTGTATGTATTGAAATTCCCCGCGGTAGAAATTTCAGTGCGAAGATACAGGGATTGAATTTTTGTGATAGAGTCGGATGGTATATCAAAATCGTCGTAAGTTAAATTTCTATCTATAAATGAAACATTAGTGAATTAGGGGCTTAAGGGCATGACATTTTAACGGCAGAAAATTAAAAAAAACGGTTTGGAACGGCGGCCATAGATAGTTAGGTAGGTAAGGTGGCTTCCCTCACAGGTGAAGGATTCACTTAGATCCTAGGGGTCCATTATGATGCCACTGAGTCTGCTTCATACCGCTACTCTTGAAACAATTTTGTGAATTGGATGAACATCCAGATTTTCTTGACATTTATCTCTGATATGCCCGCTAAATTATTTATATAAAAAAGCTCCTAGGGTTTCTTTCTCTGTGGCGCCAAATGCAGGCCAGAGAAGGTGCGAGGGTGTTTCCTCTTCTTCGTCATCCATACTGCTGCAGTAATCATTGTGCGGCAGCCATAGTCTTGCGTCGTGTCCTGTGAGGACTCCTACTAGGTTACCCAATTTATTCTTGCTAAGGCTGAGGATGGCTGTGGTTTTCCGAAGATCCATTTTTGGCCAGGTTTGTGCATGTGGGCCGGTGTTGAGATTTCTCCATCTTTCACAAGCCCTACTGATTGCTAGCTCTGACTTCATGGTTTTCAAGGTTTCTATCGGCACAGAAACATTGACAATGGTGGGATTAGTAATTATTGTACCCTTCCTGGCTAGTTCCTCTGCTTCACAGTTTCCTGGAATATCTCTGTGCCCGGATACCCAGCACACCATAAGGCTACATTGCCTCGATATCTCATTGAGAGACATAGGAAAGATTCTTACCAATCTAGATCTTAAAATTATTGATTTGAGTGCTTTCATTGCTGCATGACTACCGGTGTAAATGACGATACTCTTAGAACAATGTTCGTTTCCCATTGTTGTCTGCTTGGGATAAGACTTCTATATTCGATGTTGAAGTCTAAGATCGCGATTAGAAAGTCTGTAGATTTTTCTAAGAGGCTATATGTGTTTAGTATACTGGCGTGACCTATATTTTGTTGTCTCTATTCTGAGAGTAGCCATATTGTGGTTGAATTTGGCGAGCTACATCACTGCACGTACATATATGGTGAGATAGCGTTTTATTATTGTGTCCCAATCTCCAATTCATTTCCTTCATTCTGTTGACCAACTACAAAATTAAATGAGATAAGATTCTAAGATCCCTGCGTATGTTTCAAATATGCTCTTAAGAATGGCGCAATAAAACTGCAATCAGTTGATTTGCTTAATAATTTGGTTCTATTTACGGAATCTTTCCTTCCGACTTATTTTTAATTGGAAGTTGCTACAAAAATTAAACGTCACCTACAGATGTAGCAAAAAGGAACATAGATTATAAACCAAGCTTATAATTCTCACTGGACCATCAAGATCAGTGTTCATCTATGTACATTTATGACTACACTCAAGTGTACGCCCAATTACACTGCTCTTCACGCTTTTGCGATCATAAGATGCTCATGCATTTGCACGATATTAGTGCGGTACACTTTCTTTTTAATCTCCACCGCAACTAGATGTTGGTGTAGTTCAAATTTAAACAGTAGTGTTTTGTAATTGAGCAGGAACAGTCACAACAAGTGCTCAACACAAATGGCGCACGTAGAAACAAGTTGTCTGTAGTTTTGTGAAAGATATGATTTGTTCGATTTATACATATTCAAATCAAAATCAGTGTCACTTTTTAAGGTCCAGTCTATTTTACTTTTTATTCCTCACGTGGATTGTCGGAATGGTGTTAATCTCATCACTAGCAGTAAGTTTCGAATGAATGACATTCTCTTTTACTTATTGAGCTCGAATTTCTGCTTCATAATTAAAGTGAAAAGAAAGAAACCCTTTACCCTCTAAAGAGTCAGTCGAATCTTATAAAAAATGATTGAGTGTTCTAGTTGGAATTGAGATAAAAAAAAATACTTCATTTTGAACTTAAGCGCTTTAACAAATTTTTACCGAGCATTCGAACAAAAACAATAAATTCTTTTGTGGTTTTTTGTTGATGTTTAAGGGATTTATTTAATACTTCATTTCAAGGATTAGGTGACAATTTTTTTTTAGCAAAGTTTTTATCACGTTTGTAAAATAGTTTTATAAGTGCCGAGGGACACGAACGTTTTTTTAAAAACTGCTGCGCCGCTGCGACAGAATTCTGCGGTAAAAAACCGCATCTGTGCACCCCCATTATAAAAAAATGTACCTTTCTACATAGTAGACTGCGGATGCGGATGCTTCTCGACAATGACGTGCGGGTTTCCCGAAATGATTTTTCGCCCAAACTCGTTGTCCAATTCAAGCTACTCTAAGGTCCAAACTGCGAACCGATAACGAAGCGGATAGTTGCGCGCCTTCAATACCTGAGTTAATTGAACCTTGTAAGCGAATAATCCGAGATCTTTGTGTAGAGTTATTCTCAGGCTAGTGCGTGAAATGCTGAGCTGTTCAGATCGATGGCGAGTTGATGTTCGTGAATTGAGTCTCACACTCTCGGCCACAGCAGCCACATTCTCATTTGTGCGCACCGTACGACGACGGGGACCATGAGTGTTGTCCACTAGCACACCAGTCTCATGAACTTTTTGCATAAACTTGAGTACAGCAGTCGCGGTGGGTGCTTCATTTCGGCCAAAAACTTCTTTTCAAAAAACGCCCTGTTTGGGCTACACAGCACTCACTGTGGGAATAAGTTTTCATTATTTCCAAACGTTGCTCAAGCGTAAGGCGGCTCATTTCTTTCCGCGGAGGTATGTTACTGACTTTCTATCAAGATTTCGAGCGGGAAACAGCAGTCACTGTCAAAATAACTTATGATTTAAAAAAGAACACATTGTAGACCGTCGCGTGTACTGTTCTTTATTCAAAGTAGAACAAAAACGTTGAAACAAAAACTCTCGTATCACATATGTGACTGACACTAATGTTATTCGTCAAAATTGTCTGTCAAATTGTTAATTGAAGTTTCGTTAAATGAGTCTCGAATAGTCTTTTTTAGCCAGCTTATCTCTTCCCCTCTTGTACAACACAGCCGTAAAGGCAGCGACACTGCGACCTAGAGTGATCTATTGTATCGACGGGTTTGATTTAACCCCAAAGTCATACTGTTTCCCTTATGAAAGATAGTATATCTTTTCTAGTGGAGCTTTTGAACTCCACTGAAATAACTATTTCCCTGTGTAAAATACGTTTCCTTAACCAGTGTAGTTCCGGACATTCACGTAAAATGTGTTCTGATGTTTCGTCCACTTCTAGGCATTGCCTACATTCCTTATCCTGGGACAGTTTCATTTTGTTTGGGTGACATTTCAAGCCGCAGTGGCTAGTAAGTAGTTTTATTACACTTTTCTTGTCTAGGTAAAGGATTTCCTTACAGGAATCCGGTCTGATTAATCGTTTGAATTGCCTGAGACCCGACTCATTGGTCCAATGGTCTAGGTGAAATTTATTTTCCCATACATTAATCAGCGCTGTAGTTGTTGTCCAATTGGCGCTACAGTACGGTTCAGGACTTATGAACGCAGTTTCTGAACCAGCCTTTGCGAATTCATCTGCAGATTCGTTACGTGCAATCCCTTTGTGTCCAGGGAGGGAACCAGCAAAGTTTCACTTTGTTGTGTTTGTCGAGGGATTGCAGTGTTTCGTGGCAATATTTGATACGTTTGTAGTCCATCAGGTTGGACGATAAAGCCTTACGTGCTGTCTGGCTATCCGAAAAGATTTGTATTTTTGCGCCCTTGATACCTTGGTAAGGAGATTGTGTATGGTGCAGCTATGCAGCAGATTTCGGCTTGAAAAACAGTATGATCGATAGATCCCATAGTTACAGAGATCCTAGTATTGGGTCAAAAGACTTCAGCTCCAACTCCAGAATCCATTTTCTATCCGTCTGTGTACCATACTAAACTTCTGGGGTCTAGTGTTGGAACACCATTGGACCACTCTTCACGATCCAATATTTCAACGTCAAATAATCTGCTGAAACAATGCTGCCTGTCTCTTTTAGGGATTGAGTTGAGTAACCTAAGGTCGTAAATAACCCACTAGATCGCCTGGTTTGAACTTATATTCTAGGTGTAGTTTTATGGCATATCTGGCAGCTATATTCCTCATGAAGGGTGTTAGCACGACGATAGCTTCAAAAGCTGTTGTGGGGCAAGTGCGCATGGTACCTGTTTTGCCAAGACATTCAACCCTCTGTAGTTTTTGCAATTTTGCCGTTGTCTGTTGAAGGGTTTTTTGACGATGGCAGCGTATGCGATTATGGGTCTCGCCATCATTGTGTACAACCAATGTATAATTTTGGGAGAGAAACTCCAAGTCCTACCGTATAGACTTCTGCTGGCCCACGCTGCTCTAGTAGCACGCTCTATAGCGGACTAAATATGTGAATTCCAGTTAAGTAGTCTGTCCAGGATTACTCCAACATATTTGACCTCGCTGTAATAGACTAGTGTGGTGTTTTCGATTGTTATAGGTTCAAGGTTGACTCGTGTTCTCCTTGAGAATGGCACTAGAAAGGTCTTACAGGGATTTTTTGGTGTGGTTAGGTAGTGCTTTTACTCCAACGAAGAAGATAGAGTGTTATTCTATATTATTCGATGTGGTCAAAATAAAAATTTTTTAAACAAGAAAAGTAACCAACTTTTCGCCGTTCAGAATCAGCTTATAACTACAAGTTTCGTCGCACGCTTAGAGCGATTGTGGAATCCAGGCAATAACTCTACATTAGTTCTAATGGCTGTAATTCTGATTCTTGCCAAAAGGATTACTGTATAAGCATGATCAGATTGGATGTAGCCTTTCATATTGTTTTTGATAGAATTGCTTTTTTACCCAGTTACTGCGAGGGGTGAGGAAGTATGAGTCTACTACTTAATTAAAACCGTATTCAAAGCGACGTGGACGGTCTGTCGGCAATATTCTTTGAATTAATTGTACTTTAAACGGAAACAAATGCTAATCATCCTTCAAAAGTTATCGTAAGGCGTTTCCACTGACGCCAAAATGATGAGAGCGGTAACGATGCGACATATATGGGTTCTCGGCAACACTCTTTCTCTCTCTAGTGTCTCTTCAACCAGTTCATTGGAACGTCTTGGGCGTTGATGAACGGCGTGTCGACTATCTCCCACTGTTCTGTACCCGGGGATTTACCCAAATTTAACATCAAACGACGAATAGTTTTGTCAGACAATTCTTGTTAGCCACAATATTTTCGACGATATGCACGTTGAGTTAAAACAACTAAGCGACTATTTTCAATGTAAAGTGCAACTATTTCGGCGCATTGTTTCGGAGTGAAAGGATTCACAGTTAAAATTGTACTGAATTGATGTTTCAAAACATGTTTACTCAAGTCAATTGGTTAAATCTGTATAGTCTCCGCTCTGTCTCCAAGCATTTTCTATCGATCAAGTTTGAGAATCGATTGTTGTTTTTGTTGTCCTCACTTCTCTTTGGTTGTGCCCAAGTCGTATACACTATCCATTCATGTCTTATTACAACGATGTTCCCGATCCATTCTTACATACATTTAATTACACTCATAACACTAGCTTCTCTGTAGTCCATATCTGTGTCCTTCTATTACTGAGGTTTTGAAGATATTAGGGACGAATGAAATCAGATTCTGAAGTCCTTTCCAACTTGACGTGAAATGCATTGCGAATAACATTTGTATACAGGCGCATATATTGTGGCCCTACAGTTCATGGTGGACATGTGCCTGGCTTCTACAGCATCCTCTCGTGTTATGCTTGCTATCACTTGTTCTATCACAAGTAGAGGGGGCCTGCAATTTAATGTCAATTCCGAATGGCTTGAGAAGCTTTTTCTATACAGTCATACACTTTGTCAATGACTCGAAAGAGGTGGAGTCGTGAATTATGAAAATTGTTGTTAATGCAGAGAATTCAGCCTAGACATTCAGCGTAGAAGTCGACGCACTTACCTGCTTTGCCACGGTGATGGTCACTACATAAATTTAACTGCTGTTAATATTGTCAACCGGTTTTTCATTTAAATAAAACCTTTTCTTCGGTTTGAATTATATCTGCATGTGAGTAAGGTTTTAAACTGACATTTATGCCCACGCTAATTTTATATCACGATATGTTATACATTTAATTTTTACGCAGCGTGATGGTGCAGTCGGTTACAACGTACATATCTGATCTGTACAAATAATCGCGGGGATTTTTCCTTTACGTCCAACTAAATTCTTTATGTGAACATTGTATTGGTATTTATCACCATAAATAAAGATAATTCTCATAAAAAATATATTTGTATGAATGCGCGGATATGAAATAGGTTTGTGACTTATACGAGTACAGTGTCGGACAAAACCAAAGCACTGAATGGTGCGTATATACATTTTGCTCAATATCTCTCTTTGTACTGCAGATTCAGTAGAATTAAACATTAACATTTCGGAAAGATGAGCGATTTTTTTCATCTTTCTTCCAGGATACTGGTGCTCTAGGTTAGGTTAGGTTTGGAGGTGATGACTGACCCTCACATAGACCAATTTTTGGTCCATAGAATTACCACTTTACAGACTGTTGACCTCAGAGCCTTTATTGAAACAGAAAAATTTCGAGGTATTTGCAAATTTGGAAATTAGCTTCTCAGTACTATTGTTCTGTCACGAGTGTAGGGGTCCTACAGTTTAATGCCGACTCCGAACGGTGAGATTGAGAAGCTTTTTCTAAATAGTTATACTCCAATGATGCCACCACTCCAGCAAACCACTCCGCAAAAACTGTCACTCTCTGTGGATGCACTGGTTTCTCAACAAAAACGTGCGGGTTATCCGAACCGCCGAGGTGAAATTCGCCTTGTCAGGAAAGATGATTTTTCGCTCAAAATAGTTGTCCAATTCAAGCTGCTCAAAGGCCCAAATTGCAAAGTGATAACAAAGCAGATAGTCGCGCGCCTCCAATTTCTGAGTCATTTGGACCTTGTAAGCGAAGAATCCTAGATCTTTGTGCAGAATGAAATGTTGAGCTGTTCAGATGGATGGCGAGTTAATGTTCGCGAATTGAGTCTCACACTCTCGGCCACATCAGCCACATCCTCATCTGTGCGGTGCGCACCGTACGTTGACGGGAACCATGAGTGTTGTTCACTACCATCACAGTTACACGAACTTTTTGCACAAACTTGCGTACAACAGTCGCGGAGGGTGCTTCATTTCGGCCAAAACTTCTTTTCAAAAAACACACTGTTTGGGCTACACAGCACTCACTGTGGGAATAAGTTTTCATTATTTCCAAACGTTGTTCAAGCGTAAGGAGACTTATTTCGTTCCGCGGAGGTATGATACTGACTTTCGAGCGGGAAACAGCTGTCAGTATCAAAATAACCTCATCTCATCTCATCTCATCTCATATAACCTCTCTCTCTCATCTCAAAATAACCTATGATTTAAAAAATAACCACTAGATGGCCCACTCTGTATAAAACGATCCATTATGTCGTAAATTTTGTAAATTAAAATTATCCCATGACAGGAGAAGCAACACCAGACCATCGTACTTCCTCCTCGGGACTTTATTTTAAGTTAAGTTCTAAGTTAGTGGGGTCCCAGGTTCGATTCCCAGTGAAAGCAAAGTTAATTCGCTTTTATCCGGTTTTTCAAATCTGGGCTAGTCACCATTTGCTGTTGGAATCAAATTAACGGAACTATCACTGAAGCGGTCGATCAGTGGTAGTAGTCTGACGTGAATATCACAATGCTGTGTGTGCTGGTAAATTCACTAGCAGCCCCCTAACCTACCGTAGATTCTATAACACTTTGAGCCTCCTACACGTCTTAAGCCGTCTATGTTCAATTTTCATTGCTTCTGTCAATGGTTTTTATTAAATGTTGTGTATAGAATTTTCGTTCTCCATTGTAGTCTGAAGCTCAAGTGATGCCTCGCTAGCAGTAACCACTTCACTGATCTTACATATATCTGCTGCTCCATAGGTAATTTTAGAGATACTTCTTAAAATAAAGGTATTTATGCAAAAATCGATTATCAAATCGTGATGCAGATAATTTATTTATTTATATTTACTCCATTGAATATGCTTGGCATTTACAGAGACACCCAGTATCTACCAGTGCTGTTCCTCTCTATTGACCACTACTCAATTAACATGAATCATAAAGAATCATCTTCCTTTCATTTCAGATCCCTCTGATGATCTTAAGCGTATCATCATTTGCGTTAAAAATTCCAAAGTCAAATAAAACCCAGTCGGGGCTCAACAGCGTTTTCTCGAAAGGCATCACGATGCATTCAGTCCAGTCAAACGTGAGACCTTTAAAACCATCAAACCACAGAGAAGTGATCAAAACACAAGCGAGCACAACACAAATGCATCACGAAACGCCTCATCCACTGGAGCGTTCACAGGCGCAACCCAATTACCACAGTCCACGGAACGCGAAAGGGAAAATGTTGTTGCCAGTATGGCGCTCGGCACGTTTGCAAACAAACAATTTCGAGAGATTCCCAATCGACTATTCATCGTTTAGCAGTCAAATACCGCGTCCTCCACGGTTGACACGCACGCAGAGTGAGAATCATAGGCGCTACATTGAATCTGTATCGGAGCAACCAAGACCGTTCAATTTTCCACTTGAAGGCCCACAACCGTCTGAATTCAAGAAGACAAAGGGTTCGAAAAAGGAAAACTTGCAAAACAAGTCGAAGAAGGTGAACAACATTCAGGATATTTTGAGACAGGACCAGGGAGTCAATATGAATCAGTACCGTATGCCTGTGGGAATTCATATTTCGGGGTCTTTTAAGAATCTCCAGAAGAGTGGAATATCCGATGTTTTTCGGAAGTACGTGCAGGTGCAGCCACAAATGGCCCCAAGCATGCTAAATTATCAGCGAGTTTCGTTCGACCCATTCTTCCCCTACAAGCCCAAGTCACTGAATGAAATCAACTCGTTGGCAATGAAACAGCTGAATTTGAATCGCACGAAGAAGAAGAGCAAGAAGAATCTTCTGCCGAGTTTGATTTTCCAGCAAAGTGGGCACAGACCAGTCGCAACAGACTACTTCATGGACGCGTTAAGGTTGAATCACTCTTTGAACAACTTCAGAGGTCAGCAGAACTTAAAGAATGAACCTTTTAGCCTTAAGTTGGAGGTTTATCCGATCCGCAGTGGGAAGAAACTTCCCGTCTTGCCGCTTCCAGGAGGACACTTTCTTACAACGGTTCGGCCCCAGATTTTCGATCCATTTTATCCGCAGTTGACCACACCGTATGGAATGCCAATAGGCAGCAACCCGAACTACTTCAACTACGTGCATCCAACGGCACAACTGATGAAAGGACGAGTTCCTCAGTCAGCTAACGCATTCATGAACCCGTATCATCATGACAAAAATCCATCGGAGTCCAGTGCTTTAGGAGCACGTCCAGACGACACATTAAGGCCAAATGAGAAAGGACCCAAGACTAATACGAATCAACTGATGGTGCACCTTAATGTGTTTCCCAGTAAGAAGGAAAGTCCTGTTCCCCAGAACCACCTTTACGATGTAATCCATGCGGATGTTCACGAACGTAGCTTGTCCAGCTATGCAACGACAAAGAATGAGACCTCGAACTCAACCTACATAGATTGTGAAACGGGAGAGAAGGTATTTGAGGATGAGGGTGATGGATTGGAACCCTTCGAGTATGAACACCACAAAAATATGAAAAATTCATTCGGAAAGTCAGAGAATTTCATGGACAGAGTGAATGAACAGAAACCTAATGAGACGTTGAGCGCTAAAAGGATCGATGGGGGTGAGCCCGCTGTTGATGCGTCGAAAATGTCAACCTTCCGGTTCCCAGTTGAAAATCTTATGCAGTTCCAAGCAAATGATGCTGTTATATAAAAACTATTTATTTTGTATTTATTATTATGTACTTTGAGGCGAATAAATTGAATCTTTAAATTGAGTCATTGAAATGTTATCTTTGTGTAACATCTACAGGGTGCCGTGTAAGGAACGTTAATATTTATTTGATGAATAACATTTTTCTTTCTGATATTATTTAAACTTGGCATTTATTAAAATTTAGATTATGGTTGGGAAATATGTTCACATTATGTTTTAAAGGTAGTACCACTCAAATGGTGCCCGTTGTTTGCTTCGACCTGACGTGCTCTTTCCAAAGTATTTTCCACTATTTTTCTTAGAATTTCAGGTCCCAGCGCCCTCAGTTCTTAACGGAAATTGGCCTTAAGCTGTTGTATGGTTCTTGGCTTATTGGCGTACACTTTTGGTAGCCCCAATGAAAAAAATCTGGTGCAGTTAAATCGGGCGAACTCGGTGACCAGTTAAAATCAGAAAAATGCTTCATTATCCGATCACCAAAAATGTCCCTCAGGAGAGCCATGGTTGGGGATAATTGCTTTCAACTCATGAACCAATTGAGTTTTATATGGAAAAGAGGTGTAACTGCTTTAAAATTCTTTGCAAAGACTGCCTAGATATCACCAACTGCTGAGAACGTCGCCTGATGGTAGTTTCGGGGTTTTCCTCAATACTTACGTGCACCCGAGCAATGTTCACATCACTTCGAACTGTTCGAGGTCTTCCAGCACGCGGAAGATCATAGAGAGCCCTTTCTTGCTGAAAGCTCTGAACCAATGGTTAAATTGTTGGAGCACTGGGCGCATTTCGAACATGAAATAAATTTCGATATAATCTTTGTGTTTAAATAATTGAATGTCGACTTTCAAAATAAAATTGAACACTTTGGTTCACCAATCACATCATCACGTCATTATCCACGTATAAAGGGATTATGCATTATGGCTTTATTATTAAGAACAAACATTCCCATTAATTGTGAAATATAACATCATTCAAGTGGCTGTCTCGGCTGGCTTCGCAGGAACGCATTCGGTCACCCCAATTTTCCAAGACCTTGTTGGTGGTTTCGGGCTGTAGCTCACGGATTGCTTAAATGATATTGGCCTTAAATGCTTGAATTGTTTCCGGATTATTGGCATAATATCACTCCTTCACGGTTTCCCACAAAAAATTGGCTCAAATCGCAGCTCCGAGGCGCCCAATTGATATCGCCAAGACGGCTGATAACACGACTTGGGAATTTGGTGCGATTGTGGCAAGGTGCATCATCCTGCTTGAACCAGAGGTCGTCCAAATCCATGTCTTCAATTTCAAAACAAAAAAAGTCGGTTAACATGGCCCTGTAACTCCCACCGTTGACCGAAACGTTTTTCTCAGCCTCATTTTCGAAGGAAAATGGTCCAATGATGCCACGACTCCATAGTCCGCACCAGTCTTTCTGTACATTGGCTTCTCGACAATAACGTACAGGTTTTTCGAGCCCCAGATGCAGCAATTTTATTTGTTAACAAGCCGCCGAGATGAAAATGCGCTTCGTCAGAAAAGATGATTTTTCGCCCAAAATCGTTGTCCAACTCAAGTTGCTCTAAGACCCAAACTGCGAAGCGTTAAAGAAGCGGATTGGTGAATCAATTGGACCTCGTAAGCTAGTATTCTGAGATCTTTGTGCAAAATTTTCTTCAGGCTAGTGCCCGAAATGTTGAACTGTTGAGATCAATGGTGAGTTGATGTTCCTGAATTGAGTGACACACTATCAGCCACAGAAGCCACATTTCCATCTGTGCGCACCGCACGACAACGGGGACCATTAGTGTTGTCAACTAGCCTACCAGTCTCACGAACTTCGTCGGCGTCGCGGTGGGTGCTTCATTTCGGCCAAAAATTCTTTTCGAAAAACGCATTGTTTGAACTACACAGCACTCACTTTGGAAATATGTTTTCAACATTTCATCCAACTTTGTTCAAGCACAAGGCGACTCATTTTGTTCCGCAGAGATACGATACTGATTTCTGTCAAGATTTCGAGCGGGAAACAGCTGTCAGTGTCAAAATAACCTGTGATTAAAAAAAAACACTAGATGGCCCACCCTTGCTACCAGTTGTACGGTCTTTGGAAAATCTTGCGTCTAGTCTTGTCGGCCTGTGAGTTTTATAATATCTTCTCAAGGAATATATTAAAATGGTCAAATGGCAGCGCGACCCCTTGTCTAAGATCTTTTTTGGCAGTAAAAGTGTTCTTAACCGACCTTGATGGAGCAGTGATGTCTCCATCCTGCACAACCTTACGACATTGGCAAGAATATCAAGACTAGACATGTGCTATACAGTTCGTCTTTATACACACATATCCGGCCTTGAAATCAACGAATGAGTCGGTGCATGCGCCCTACCAGCTCATCTCTGAGTTGGTGCATACGCCCTATCAGCTCATCTCCAGTTGTTTTAAAGATACGTACAGCCCGCAGGAGCTTAATTCAACTCTGGTCTCGATATCACTGTTTAGAACTTGACTAGCTCGGGGCGACGGAATTATCAGCGTTCGTTCTGAAGAGTGGAATATTCTGTTTGACAGATCCTTCTTCCAAATTCTCAGTATCGATTGCGTCTCTACTTCCAGTTGCTCGGCCCATCTGTCCGAATTTTATATAAATTTTTTTTTGATATGTTATTTCACCACTTCGTAAAACATTCGGACATTATTCTTGTCGTAGCACCTCTCTCTGTTTCCTCACTTCTTCTCTGTTCATAGAGCTCGCTAGAGCAACTCTTGTGATTCAGTGCAGGGTTAGGTTGGGTTAGGTTAGGTTAGAGAGCTGCTAGTGAATTCACCAGCACACTTAGACCATGTTGGTCTATTGTGATACCCACCGTCAGACTGCTACCACTGATCGACCGCTACAGTGATAGTGTCGTTAATTTGATCAGACTGGACCAGATTTGAAAAACCAGATAAAAGCGTATTAAGTTTACTTTTACTGGGATTCGAACCCTCTAACTTAGGGCAGGTATTTAACCAACTGCCCCATCCAGCCGTCATCAGTGCAGCATTGCTTTGTAGGCTTTCTGCTTTACTTCATCTGGTTACCTGTACTCGTTGTCAAACCAGGAGTTAGACCTCAACAATAGCCTCAAAACTATTAGCCGCTGACGGTAAAACTTCGACACGCAAACTTTCAAGATTTGAAGTCGCATTTTAATGGATCTTGATGAAAATATGAAAATATGATCTGTATCAATTCTCGTTGCAAGTTCCGAAATATTTCACACTCATTTTCCACATATAAATTCCGCTCTAAAATGAACGTCAGTTTCAGAGGATTCTCGTTCACTCATTCAACCCCCGAGTGCATAACAAGTTCAAGAATGACGACATGTCTTATTAAGATCTAGTTTTAAGCATTCTTCTTCATTAGGAGAATTTGCTATTCCAAGAACTACATTCCTTCCGCAAGATCAGAGACAAAAGATTGCAGATATCCCAAGGCCGAAAGATCTGGTCGGAACGGTTTGTACGTCGCTCGTCATGCTTCAGCTTTGCTCACGTATAAATGGCGGAGCGGTATTTCTTCACAACTGTTCAAATGAGCAATTCGTATGCTATTTTTTGTACCAATTTTATGCAAATGTGTGGGAGAGTATCATTTTCGTTCATCTTCCTTGCTTCATTTCCATTATTTTTGTAAGGAGGTGTGTTGAAGGTTTGGATTTTTTCTATTTTGAAATGAATATTTATTTGTTTCTTTAACAGTTTCCCCAGACTGAACAAATTACCTATTTTGCCTTCGTATTAATAGAAACAAACATTTGATTTGAATTTGAAATTTTTGATTCTATTAAAATGACTTCCCACAATTTGTTTGTCTGTCTCTACGCGTAAAAAGATTAACCTTCATCCTTGTTGCATTCCTTCTTTTAGTGCTGCTCTGCCATCCTTCACTGACAGTGTTGGCATGCATATGTATGCAGTCGTATTGTGTAGACGTATTTAGTATGGAAAAATATGCAGCATGCTAACGTGCTCAAGTCGTTAAATCATTTTATCAAAATCATGATCGGTGGACAATTACGTGAAATTTTGTGCAGGAATGATATGCCAATAAAAACCCACTATTTATTGTTTAGTGAAAGATTGCGAAGAACGTGGCTATGTAGCAGAATAAAATGCATGAGGTGGTCAGCTGAAGTGAATTGCTAAAATGTATTCAAAACTATCCATCAATTTGAATTTTATACCGCGCTCGAATCTTTTTGTGAGGTACTGGTTGACTTTTGGGAATGAATTTCGGTGCTATAGGATTTGTGAGCATGGAGTGCTTAACAAGACCTTCTCTAACAAAAATGTGTTGTCCGTCACGCACTGTTTTTTCTTAAACGAGCTTTTTTGTAACGAACCATGGGACCAGAACTTGCAAACAAAATTCACTCATCTTGTATTCTCTACGAGCAAAAATATTCGACACTGCCGCAGTTGGGTCGCATGGTTTGAATTTGCTTACGACGCAAATATGCACACACAAGGAGCAATTTGCGTAAGAGCTCGAAGCAGTCTGTGTAATGTGCTTTAATTGTTAAATTAGAAAAAGTATTCGTTTGTGTTTTATTTAACTGAACAGAGCTCACGAGTGTGGAGTTATCAAAAGATACTAAAATTTCCTTCAATAAGGACCACTAAATTTTCATTTCCAAAAAACATCGTCGCATGCAGTGTAGAATAGAAGATCGTTCAAATGTGTGTTTGCACGGATTCGGAAGGTTCCACTTTCGATAACATTGAAGCATGATTTTGTTTGAATTTGCCGAATACAGTTCATTTACATTAAGATTACCAACATACTTACTTACTTGCTTAATGTAGCGCTACAATCCGGGGTTGATCTGGACCTCAACCAACAAGCGTCTCCAGCCAGCTCGATCTTTAGCTAGCCTCCAGTTTCCCACGTACAGTTGGTTGAGGTCCCTATCCACTTGCGTTTGCCACCTGAGTCGAGGTCTTCCTCTACTGCGCCGTCCCTCAGGGGTGGAATCGAAGACTTTCCTGACCGGAGCATTGGTTTCCATTCGCTCTACATGACCTAGCCATCTTAATCGCTGGATCTTCTGTCTAAGTCGATGTCGCTGAACAGCTCGTACAGTTCGTTGTTATATCGTCTCCTCCACTCACCATCTATGCAGACGGGACCGAAAATCACCCGAAGAAATTTCTTCTCAAAGCAGCCAAGATCAACCTCTTCCGTTTTTGACAAAGTCCATGCTTCTGCGCCATATAGCAGGTCTTGTACAGGGTTACCTTGGTTGTTCGAGAGAGGGCTTTGTTTATCAATTGCTTTCTTAGCCCAATGAAGCAGCGATTAGCAAGAGTTATTCTTCGTCTGATTTCAGCGCCGGTACCTAGGTAGACAAAGTCTTTGACTGCTTCAAAGTTATATCTGTCTGCCGTGACATTCTGTCCGAGACGTCGGTGTTGGGTGTCCTTTCTTGTTGACAGCATATGCTCGATCTTGCCCTCATTTACCGTTAAACCCATCTTCGCGGCCACCGTCGCAATACTCACAAAAGTGCCATTAACATCACGCTGTGTTCAACGTCAAGTAATTGGTCATATGCCAGTAGTTGGATGGACTTCTGAAAGATTGTGCCTCTGGTGTTGGCGTGCGAGTTTTGCACAATTCTTTCAAGTACGATGTTGAAGAAGTCGCATGGCAGCTGGTCGACTTGTCTGAATCCTTTTTTGAAATCAAAGGTCTCGGTTAGGTCTTTACCGACCTTGATGAAGCAGCGTACATTCTCCATCGTCATCCTACACAAACGAATGAGTTTGGTAGGGATGCCAAAACTAGACATTGCTCTGTATAGCTCATCTCTATAGATGCTGTCATACGCGGTCTTAAAATCGATGAAAAGTTGGTTGGTATCGATTTGTGGTTCCTGGGTTTTTCCAAGATTTGCAGCAGTGTGAATATTTGTTCGATGATAGAATTTCCTGGGCTAAAGCCACACTGGTATGGCTTTAGGCGTTCAAACAACACGGCAGATAGGATCTTATAGGCAATGTTTAGAAGACTGATGCCTCTATAAAAGGATTTCTTTTTAGAAATGAATATTTCAGAGGGTCTCCTTCTTTGTTTGATCGTGCAAACAATGCTGAGGTTCCATTCATTGGGCACGCTTTCTTCCGACCATATTTTACAGATGAGTTGGTGCATGTTCCTTCCAAGTCATCGCTGCTGCTTTGAAAAGCTCAGCCGCTAGGCCGTCAGCTCCAGCGGCTTTGTTGGACTTCAGTTTTGATATAATAATAATAATAATAATGGCGTTGCTATAGTCGAGGTGGACCTTGGCCTAGCTTCTCAGCAACCACTCGTGTTGTGCGTTCTATTGTTCTTTCACGAGTGGAGGGGACCTACAGTTTAATGCCGACTCCGAACGGCGAGATTGAGAAGCTTTTTTCTAGACAGTTATACTCTTTGAGCATTGTCAGTGACTCGAAAGAGGTGGGGCCGTAAACATTTTTTTTTTTTTTTTTAAATTGTTTGTCTGAACTTGGAATCGAACCTAGACTGTGAAAGTCTAATGCGCATGGATCGACGCACGAACCCACACGGCCACGGCGCCCACAGTTTTGATATAGCTATCTTCAATTCATCCAGGTCGGGGGGACGGAATTGTTGATCTACATCGTCCCTAAGAGTACCAACTGTTGGCGGTTAATCTGCAATTTAACATATCCCAAAAGGAAAAGGCGTTAAATCGCACGATCTCGATGGCCAGTTCACGTCTCCGAGATAACCATGCGCTCAAATTAGTCGTTCAGTATTTCAATTGTGGTATGTGCTGTATGGCCAGTAGCGTTGTTCTGTTGCAACCGTATGTCGTCTACGGTCATATCGTCAAGTTTAGGATACAAGTCTTTTATCATCAACCACCAAACCTTGAATAGCCGGCATTTGTGGCAAGGATAAAAATCGCATAAGAAGCGGAAGGTTTGTGAAGCGAAAATGCCCCAAAACTGCTTGCAGCATTTTGTTAACCAATTGCTGAGGTAATGGCTTTTGCCCATGGTAACAACTCCGTAGAGAAGGAGAGACACAATAAAAGGATATTTATGGGTCATTGAAAAGCTGCAGCTTGCCTTTTAGTATATTTCGCCTATTAAGTAGTACTTTCATACCCAGCGTTGGAGTTGTTCACATCGCTCCCATGATGCCTACTTCCTTGAGTTTTGATTATGGTCTGTCGTTGTTAACATTTTTTCTATCAAATTACAGCTTCAAGTTATTTTTAAAGCCTTTTCATAAGAATACCAATGGTCTTATCAAGCAGTGCATATATACCCCTATCAATGTTCGAAATAACTAAATAATAATAAAAAATGCTGCTTGGATCAGCAATGTGTTGTCCCTGGTATAGAGCAAAGTGTCTTGCCAACTATTGGTTCGAAAAGCACCAAGAACTCCTTGAATTCAATCGTCTGACTTATTTAGAAATTTACTTTCTTGCAGCTTATTATTAGCACCGCCTTTTTTGTACTTTGGTACTTTCAGGCTTGCCTCCTTCTAATTGTATAAGTCTGTAATCAACTGACGGCAATATCGTCGATAAATCCGATGACTTTTAATCAGCCTGTATTTCATATTTATGGTACATACCATGCACCATAGAAATGGACAAGGCTCGATTCTATTTTATATCACCAATGCTGTTTACCATCGTCAATTTGGTCGTTCTCTACCAGTTTTCATGCATTCATTGCGATGTACTCATCAAGGGAAGTATCATTACCCCGGGGATCGTTGGACAAATAAACGTGGCAAGTCTGCAATCGGAATGTTGAATAATTACGCGGAATGCAGTGGCTCACTTAATGTGCATTCATGGCAAGTGGTAACCTTCTCAGATGAATTGAGTCGAGAGTGCGTCAACAATGTTGTAACGTATTTCACTTCCATCCGAATTACTGTCAAAGGCATGCTTCCTCCTAAACTATGGGGATCTAACATTGTTTATAAAAATAGTAATGATAATAATAGGAATAACATAATAATAATGGCGTTGCTACAATCCGAGGTGGACCTGGGCCTAGCTTCTCAGCAACCACTCGTGTTGTGCGTGCTATTGTTCTTTCACGGGTGGAGGGGACCTACAGTTTAATACCGACTCCGAACGGCGATTTTGAGAAGCTTTTTTAAGACAGTAATGCTCTTTGAGCATTGTCAGTGACTCGAAAGAGGTGGAGCCGTGAAAAGATGTTAGGTGTTTCTTCCGAGATTCGAACCTTAGATCTCGAGCGTAGGAGTAGGGCACCTACCCACTACGCCACGACGCTCGCTATAAATCTTTTAGATTTGGTAAAAAGATTTCATTGCATTGCATATCTTAAATATCTTTTGAGCTCTTAAACTTCTTTGCTGGAATTTTTGAGTTTATGAAATTATCGTTGTATCGCAATATTTCTAAAATGGAACTCATCGATTAACGAAGACTTAAACAGCCGTGCTCGTCTGAATTTTAACACTTTAAGCTGCTGTGGTGTAAGGTGTCAACTTTGCAAGTCACACAGAGCGTGTGATGAAAATATTTTCGGTGTTCCCATGACGAGTGTCTGGTTTATCGTACATGCGACATATGAACCACATTTTTGAACTACTTTTGAGATGAGTCGTAAAAAGTCGCTTAAGCCGATCAGATGTGTTTTTATTGTCTAACACTGCCTTTCCAACTCGTCTGTGCGCATTATTTCCGATGCTACCCCAATCTACTATTTAAATTTAAATTTACATTTGGTCTTAGTTAAGCGGGGCAAAAATTTGCTAACATCCTAAAACGAAAATAAATGGAACTGCGGTCGTCGTAAAAAAATCGTTCAAAGGCATTGTTCTTTATTGATTTGCACAAAATTCAATATATTCAATATTCAATGTAGGTATAAGCAAACAGAGAAGCATTTTTCACTTTGGTATTTTATTTACTGGTGTAAAGCAGCCCATCGCGCTCAAACACTTAACAGCTGACACCAAATTCGTATTTGCCACACACATTGCGCTGTGTGCACGAACGTTAATTGCTGACATTTGAGAAGAAGTAATTTCGCGAAATTGAATGACACTTAGTGACGCCAAGGCGTCAGTGCATGCATGGTCTTAAGATCACAGTATGTATGCATTCGCCTGAATCTTAAGCTGACTTTATCGACGGAAATGATTATTGTTGAGGTTTAGGTGATTATGGTTTGCAATTGAAGAACCAGTTTGTTGAATGTTGCAAGTCGTCATAGTTCGATGAAGCGGTTTGGATTCAGTCAAAATCAGATAAAGAACCCTTTGATCAGTTCGATAAACAAGTTTTGGTTACGTTGATGGCGATTTACAGTCAAAGTCGAGAGATGAACTGCATATATACCATATAGGTATGCATGAGGCAAGTCTTGAGAAAGCAGTCAGCATAAGGTCTCCAAGCGTGGAGTCAAATTTGCTAGATACTGCTATAGCATCATCGCCTGCAAAGAGGATTACTTTGCACCTCTTCTGTAAACGTTTTCTTTTCAATATTTTTAGTCAAACTAAAACAAATCACAAAAAGTAAGAATATATATAATAGAAAAAAAACTTAGTTAACTTATTTTTTTTTGTTGTCTACTACAATACCTTATTTATTTTTTTTGCATAAAACTTACAACTGACTTAAAAACTAGAACTTAGATTAAACTGTGCATGCCATGGTGAAAGTAAATAGACCGACTTTTGGACCTAACTGTGTTACCCTGGATTATAGAGGATCAACGCATGCTGTCTCGAAGAACTGACTGCCTCGGCTCAAAGGAATTAATGAAACTATGCTGGTCACAGGGACCTAGCCGGACATAGCTGATGAACTTGCCAGGATAGTGTCAGTAACTAAACATAAGACAACAGACAACAGTAGACAACAGTATCCTAGAGTTAGCGAATATACTGTGGGCCAAATACAAGTTTCTTTTAAAAAAAGCAATAAAATGAACAAAATTAAATTGTTTCCATGTATTATCGCTTTATTAGTAAGAACAAACATATGAATATTATGAAATAAAACATTATTCAAGTGGCTGCATCGGCTGGCTTTGCAGTAGCGCATTCTGTCACCTCAATTTTCCAGGACCTTGTTCATGGTTTCGGGCTGTAGTTCACGGATTACTTGTGCTTGGATAATATTGGCCTTAAGTGCTTGAATCGTTTCCGGATTGTTGGCATAACATCGGTTCTTCACGGTTCCCCACAAAAAATAGTCCAAATGGGTCAAATTGCAGCTCCGAGGCGGTCAGTTGACATCCCAAAGAGGGCTGACAATAAGATTTGGAAATTTCGTGCGCAAAAGATCGATTGTGGCATGGCACTCTGTAACGTCCAACGTTGACCGAAACGTTACTCATTTTCGAAGAAAAATGATCCAATGATGCCACCACTCCACAATCCGCACCACACTGTTACTTTCTATGGATGCATTGGCTTCTCGACAATAACGTGCGGGTCGGGTTTTTCGAGCCCCAGTAGCTGCCAAGGTGAAAATGCGCCTCGTCAGAAAAGATGTTTTTTCGCCCAAAATCGTTGTCCATTTCTAGCTGCTCTAAGGCCCAAACTGCGAAGCGATAACGAATCGGATGGTCGCGTCCCTTCAATTGCTGACTCAATTGGAACTTGTAAGCGAACAATCCGAGATCTTTATGCAGAATTCTCCTCAGGATAGTGCGTGAAAAGTTGAGCTGTTAAGATCAATGGCGAGTTAATGTTCGTGAATTGAGTCTTACACTCTCGGCCACAGCAGCCACATTCTTGCACCGTACGACGACAGGGACCATGATTGTTGTCTACTAGCACACCAGTCTCATGAACTTTTTGCACAAACGTGCGTACAACAGTCATGGTGAGTGCTTCATTTCGGCCGAAACTTATTTAAAAAACGCACGGTTTGGGCTACACAGCACTCACTTTGGAAATAAGTTTTCAATATTTTCCAACATTGTTCAAGCGTAAGGCGGCTCATTTCTTTCCGCGGAGGTATGATGCTGACTTTCTGTCAAGATTTCGAGCGGGAAACAACTGTCGGTCTCAAAATTGCCTATGACTTAAAAACCTTTAGATGGTCCACCCTGTAGAAGGTGCTGCTATCTAACCACCTGTAGGACCACTCGGACACAGTGGCCTGGATATGATCAAGCTAAAACCGACAAATTTCTTCAGTGCGACAAAAGCTTGCTGACGAAGACATTTGGAGCTCTCACCTGTCATAATTGTCTAAACTGCTATGAACGTGGGACTAATGACATATGTTAAGGCTGTGTGATGTGGATGAAAATGAACATGAGGATACTCCTAACTACCTCTGTCACTACTTTAGTCTGCGTCAGTTGAGATATAGAACATTGGAAGAATACTTCTCTCATGACCCTAAGAAAATTACAAAAAAAAACCTTTGTACTTCATCTCTTTCCAGGTTTGTAAGATCAACAGAATGGCTGAGGAATAACTACCGACAGTTGCGGTACAAAGGAAAATATACAAGAAAATACCTCAAGGACCTCCGTCCGTTTCTCCAACTACCTACCAACGCAAGACTTCGTAAGACTGCATCAAGGTCTGCAGCCACGCGAAAGCAGGTGAAATTATGAACCACATTCCCTGACAAGGTTAAATTCGTGCTTTTCAGCTTAAGAAGAGCATTTGGCAAGCATCTTCGGCTACTAACAGTGTTTTGCCTCCTATGGCCTTTTATCATCTTCTTTTCCTCAGATGAACTTGGGTCCAGCTTCTCAACCACTCGGGTGTTGCTCTATCGTGTTTCTGTACCGATCATTTCCATCGCGATTACAATGTGCAATCATTTTTGTTGGGTGTTTTGTGCTTATTTTGTGTCGTGTTCAATTGTGTTGATTTGAAGGTCACGGTGAATCTTGATTAGAAATACGAGTATATCAATCCGCATTGGCAATCGACCTAAGAATCTTGTTTGTCTTCGTATAATGTTCCGACTTGTTTTCTTTGAAGTACCCCAGATTTGGATACCATATGACCATTTCGGTTGTATAATGCTCTTATAAATTAGTATCTGGTTGTGCATCGATACTTTTGAGTGGGGTCTGAATAGCCAATCGAGTTGTCTAAATGTATGTTCAATCTGTTCACATTTTTGTTGCATGCGAAACGTCAATGGCAATTTGCTGTCCAGGTGAATCCCCAAGTATTTGACAACCGGTAGATGCATACCTGTTTGTTGTTTATTATTGGTGGTGGGGGCGTATATCTTGGAGATAACTTGTATCGTTTTGTCTTCATTGATCTTTGCGTTCCATTTAGAGAACCACTCCATCGCTTTATCTAGTATCTTGACGTTGGGAGGATGCAGTGGTGTTCGAAGATTTGCTGTGGTGTATCACCAGCAAAAGTAGCGACCAAGGCCGTTTCATTTTCAAGAGTGGGATATCTGCTGTGAAGAGTAAATAAAGGAGGGACCTAGTATACTTTCTTGGGGAACTCCATCATCAATTGAGTGTATTATGGAGCATTTGTCACCAAATAACTCATAACATGGAGAAAATCCTGTTGAGCATACAGGGGTTGAAATAAATGTGAGAAATAACACTTATCACCGTGTGGAGTTGTCGATCACAGCTGTATTGGACTTTATGTGTGAAAATGAAAATATTTATCATTTTAAATCTTAGATATCTCAAAATTTCAACATAAATCGATATTTTGATATTTATCATTTCCTAATGCTGCGTTTTCAGTTCTTCACAATTCGCATGTCGATGATTGACCGTTTTCGGCCAATATCTCGAAAACTATTAAGGCCAGAATGCTTGAAATTATTTTAAATGAAAGTACTCATTGAAGACAAGTGATCCAAGTGATTTTTTTTTTCAGATTTTTAAACACTTTGGTTTAGAAATAGGAGGAGGGACGTATTAAAAAAATGTTAAGCTACTTACTTCTAAAACGTTACTTTTGATCAACCTCATTTAACCTCAAGATCTGTCGATTGATATATCACTCGAGGGGGTGCGTCAATATTTCAAAATCAATAACAAATTCACCTACAGTGGCTCAAAGTAATAACCGGACAGACCGGTTAGTCAGTGCAATCGAAAAATAAACTGGGCAAGTGCGAGTTGTACTCGCACGGGTAAGGTTCCGTCGCATAATATTGATGGATGATTTCTGAAGATCAAACGACGTTTCCAAACTATTTCAGTTGAATTTTCTTCTAACTTCAACCCAAATCAATTATTCATTCATACATTCTTACATCCGACAAAAACAAACGTTCATCCCTACATATGTATACCTATATCTCTATCCAAGTTTATCCAACACAGAAAATCCCTTCCATCATACACATACCCAATCACTGCTCATGCCTGCGGTGTGTGTGTGTTCATTTCTGTTGGGCATTTAGGGGTGAGATCGAAAAGATAACGCTCAGCAACGAATAGAGTGGCCGAACGCAGCATGAAATTATGTGTGGAAATTAAAATTGTTTTCATTTTAAATCTTAGATATCTCAAAATTTCAACATAAATCGATATTTTGAAATTTATCATTTCTTAATGCTTACATTGATGTCTTCAAAACTGCGTTTTTAGATCTTCAAAATTCGCATGTCGATGATTGACCGATTTTGGCCAATATCTCCAAAACCATTAGGGCCAGAATGCTCGCAATGGTTTAAAATGAAAGTACTCAATGAAGCCAAGTTTTTGTGATTTTTTCAAATTTTTAAACACTTTGGTTTAGAAATGGCAGGGGGAGACGCATTTAAAACTTTGGAGCTCCATATTTTCCAAACGGTATTTTGGATAAAAAAGTGTTGAGAGAAACCTCCACCTCATAGGGTGCAACAATTTTTCAAAATTAATGTCAACTTCACCTGTACTGGAGCCACCCCCAAATGGCCCCACTTTTTAAAATCGCTGCATAGGCAATGACATCTAGGTCTGAAGTACCTAATTCCAAAATTTCATGCCGATATCTTCATAAACTCCGGAGATAAAAAAGTGTGACAGACACGACGGACACACCGATGAAAGCAAATTTAATATATTTCGGTCAGATGATAAATCATATGTTTGGAGAAAGCCCAACACCGAGCTAGCAATTTACGACGCACTGTAAAGCACGGTGGTGGCTCCGTAATGGTATGGGGATGTATGTCTGCCGCTCGACCTGGAGAACTGCATATAATTGAGGGAAATATGAACCACATGACGTATTTAAATACTTTAAAGGATAACCTGAAGCAAAGTGCAGAAAGTCTGGGGATTGGGGATTGCTACAATTTTTATCAAGACAACGATACAAAGCTTAAGGCTTTAAACGATCGTCTGTGGTTTATCTATAATTGTCCACACGTACTTGAAACGCCTCCCCAGAGTCCGGACCAAAACGTAATTGAACATTTATGGGATTATTTAGATAAAATTTCCAATAAAAGATCCTTGACAGAGGCTTTTAAAGAGGAGTGGAACAAAATAGAGCCATCCTATGGCAAAAAATGTTTTTTTCAATGCCGGACAGTTTTAAAGCAGTTTTAAAACAAAAATGACTGTCTACCAAATATTAAAAACCATTATGATGAAATCTATGTCTTTTAATTTTTACTTGGAACATTTGTGGAATATTTTTATGTATAGCCCATTTGTCATATTTTTGACAGATAGACTTTTCTAATACATCCCGAAACATGAACCCTCTCCGATTAGCCACCGACCCACAGTTCCATAGGAGTTAGATACCCAGTCTCTTTGAAGGTTGCTCGATGCATCAATTGCAAGTTCGGAGTAGAATGTTAGACTAGGAGAGGCTACACAAATACAAGCACATTTTATATAATAACACATCTTGGCATTGTTTAACGAAATGAGTGAACGATGTCGATGTTTGACAGCTTTGCCGTTGATGGATCGGTTATCAAAACATCGATGTTAACATTTACGAACTAAACATGCAAACATTAATGTATCCCTTGCATCCCTAACTGTGCAGAGTAATTTCTTGCACAAACATTCAAAACTGTGCACAGTTAAAAAAAACTCAAAGTAACTAACTCATTTGAGTGAAAACGTGCAGATTTTATGTCTGCACGTGTGAGATTTACTCATGTGACATATTTGTTTGAAAGAAGAATGAGCAAGGACAGGGCCGGTCGGAGCGGGATGAGCGCCCAGGGTATTGGGTGCTCCATTCTTCAAATTTTGCTGCATAAGTCGTTCCACATTACCTAAGCATCGAAGAAATATTCAGAGAGAGTTTTAGCAAATTCAGTTATAAGGTCATAATGATCTAAATACTTTTATAACTCCCTTTCTGTTGACATTATAGACAAACCTACTAATTCTTGAGTCATGGTTGTTTTAAGGTATTTTTCTATTACCCTTAGTTTGGAAAAACTGCCTTCTCATAAAGCTACTGTGATTGGCATTGTAGCTCTACCTTTAATTTTTGTTTCGGTTTTAAAATAGTTTCGTAACATTCATCAGCTTAAAGTCGCCGACGAGATTGTAAGGATGTTTCTAGAAATTTAGATAGTATTTCAAGACTACGTACAATACTCTTAGTTAATACAGTGCGACCTCAATGAAAGCAACCCTCGATACGTGCAACTCCTCAATAAAAGCAACACCTTAAATCTTACCATTGCTGGATCAGTAATTGCAACTCTTAAAAAAATGGCGACTCAATAAAAGCAACTATTGTTTCATGAACTCATGAATACATATTTTTATAAGGGACCAAATCATAAAAGAACCCAAGATAATATCATCGATTAACGATTTGTTTCAAGAGTTGACAGTTCCCAGGACATAACTGATTCGATTGCCGAAAATGAATCCAATTTGGAACCGACTAGTAGTAATCCGGAATCAGAAGTCGAAAGTGATGACGAAAAAGAATTTGAAGCAGAGGCTGCAATTTGAGCACTAAACATTTGCCTACAATGAGCTGAAGAAAATGATGCTTCACATTTTAGCTCTGGAAAATATACGACAGTCTGCTGTGGAAAAGAATTCTGCGTCGAAAAAGACATAATCAAAAGTGTCCCAATTTAAAAAAAAAAACAATTAAAGTTTGAATTTTTTGATTGTTATGAATTAAATTAAATTATCAGTTTTGGTCTGCTTACTAATACTATTCTGACATTTTTAACTTTTTGTCTCATTTTTGGCACCTACAATTTTTTGACTCGATTATTGCAACAAACTCAATAAAAGCAACTGCCCTAATTTCTATTAGTTGCTTTTATTGAGGTCGCACTGCATAACAAAATCATACATTTTTCCACATGAACGAATTTCGAGCGAAGTATGTGTAATATTTTCTAAAACTTTGACACTTGCTGACAAATCAATAGACGGACTTTGCAAATATTTACTGGTGGGGTTTTGGTAAGTAAAATCAAAAATTCTATTTCCTAGCATCTCAGCAAAGTTCTTTGCTTCAGGAATCCTTCTCTCAGATATTTCTATAAGGCTTTTATATATTTGTATCTCCTAAGTTTGTTTTTAAGGGTTTGAATGAATCTAGTCTGCTTTCCCACCTTGCTTCTGAAAGAGATTTCAGAATAAGATTTGGCACGTTTCTTTTTTATAAATACTCCACCGACTTGTAAAACATGAAAAAAGTTGTAAGAAACTTAACAGCATCTAATGTCCACCGAGCTGAATCATTGAGTACTAATTTCAAGAAATGCGAGCAGCATCGGACGAAAAATGCTTCTGGTTCAAAAAATCGAATTCTATTCCGAACACCAGCTTCTTTTCCCTTCATATTTGAACCATTATCGTACAATTGACCTCGAGAGTTGCTTTTTTAAATTTCATGGAATTCAAATTTGTGTAAGATTAACTTCTTAAGTCCCTCTTCGGTCTTGTCTTCTCCTTCCAAAAACCCTAAGGAATGCTGTTGAATCTGAAACACGATTTGTTTTCTATCCACAAACCTTATGACAATAGGAAATTGTTCTATGAGTCTTTTTTATTGGTAGAAAATAATTGCAAACTAAATTTTAAAGAAAGGCAGCACATAGACAAATATTATTTTTTTCATTTATGCTCACATGCGCCTGTGCATTTGCACATACTGTACATACGGTGGGTTTGGCCCTGTGTTAGGGAGATATAGTTTCGAGTCGTTCTCACACACACACAACAAGTAAGAAGAGAAAAATTAACAAATAACGGTACATTCTTTTTCTTGTTCCACTTGCTATTCTTTTTGAGTAAGTCTGTTTGAGCAAGTCTGTTTGATTGTTTTTCGATGTTAAGCTGCTGATTAACTCTTTTACGCGATTGAATTGAAAATAATAAATAATAATAAAGTAAATAATACATCCGATTTCATATTTTATGAAAGTCAAGTGAAAGCTGAAACAGTGGAAGTGCCTGTTTTGAAAACGAACTGTTTTGTCTTTTGTGTTCAGTGTTCATAGCTTGCAGAGAAAATGACAAAAAAAAAATACCTTCGGGGCAGAAAATAGAAAAAGGCGTAAAGTTGTTGAAGCCGAAAATAAAAAAACAAGAAAAAAGACATTTTGGAAATGCATTGTTGAATCTGCCGTTGAGGTAAGTTCTTTGGGAAACATATTAATTGTGTTTGAAATAGTTATGTCGACACAGTGGAAACAGAAAGTAAAGGTACAGTTGAAGTAGAAGGTCTAATAAGGTCGGAGGAGTTTTTTGAAGATCCAAGTAACTGGACAGATTCATCAGACGAAGATATAACCAAAATCGTAAGAAAGGGTCCAATTCAAGTTCAGGATCATTCTTTTCCAAAAACAAAATACCAGGAGATTTACAACTTCCAGTTATCAACGAACTTTAGCAGGTAAGGCAGTTCCGAAGATTTTGCTGATTTATTCAAAATCAAAAAATTCGGTTCCAAGCCTTGCCAAGGACAGGTACAGAATATTCAGACTGGCCACATTGAAAGTCCACCTCTTGGGTAATGGGGAAACGGCTTATACTACCGAAATTGAAGAATGGGGCGCTAAGCGTAGGGTCGTAGTTGTTTGACCGTCATTTCAAAAATAAAAGACTCAATTGAATTGAAGTAGGAATGGGAATGTACATACGTTTTTGGTGAATTTACGTTCTATAGATGACAATCCAAAAGACTGATTAAAGCCAGTTAAGCAGGGGAGGAGTTTCTTTCAACGTCAAAGAAAACCTAAACATTTTGCGTGATTGTGATTGTGATTTTGTGATTGTTCCAAAGTAGATACTTAGAGGCGCAATTGCCGCGAATAGAAAGTTGTTCACTTTCCACGATCCAAGCGCCTCTCATGGACAGTGACAACAGGCGACAAATGACAGCGTTGAGTTTTGAAAGTATAACATTTTACGAAATTGTTGATTCCTCCTTGAGCAATGCTGTCAAGCCTCGAATTTATTGAGTTAATCATGCGTTACTACTAAAGTTCAACGTCTGAAGAGGAGAGATGTGAATCAAGAAGCGAATATGAAAATCCGAGGGTACTGTTGTTAGCAAAGCAAATAAATGGGCTAAAAGATTCAGATAGAAGATCGTTGGTGAATAAAGGAAAAAGGCTCGGAGACGGAAGGGAAATTTGGGGCACACCACCATTTCTTTTGTAGATTTCAGAATTGAATACGTACAGCACTATGTGTATTCAATGATTCGAAAGAACAGCTTCTAATCCAACGAAGAAAAGATTCATCTATAGCGAAAGCATGAATTTAAGATAAGATACCTCAAATGCTTTTGATAACTTTCAGCAAAACGGGGTAAAGTTGGTTCCACTCCGTGAGATCTTCCATCGAATCACAAGTTGACCTATTGCTATGAGAGTCATTTAAAAATCCTAGTTCTTCGTTCCAGCTGACAACTGATTTTGGTATGATTTTGATTTTGGTATGAATACGCTTTCTTTAGACATTGCTGGACAATGCCTGTCCATTTACTCGGAAAAAGACCGACCATAATGGCCGTAAGGAAACTTGAGTCATGCGCTTTCTTTAGAGGCTGCCTGGACAATGCCGGTCCATTTGCTCGGAAGAAGACCGACCATAATGGCCGTAAGGAAATTTGAGTCATTCGCTTTCTTTAGAGGTTGCCTGGACAATGCCTGCCCATTTACTCGGAAAAAGACCGACCATAATGGCCGTAAAGAAAATTGAGGACAAGGCCTGGCTTTCTTTAGAGGACAAGGCCTGGCTATTTGGCCGTGAGGAAACTCGAGTCATACGCCTTCTTAAGCGGTCGCCAGGACAATGCCTGTCCATTTACTCGGAAAAAGACCAAACATAATGAACGTAAAGAAACTGAAGTCAATAGAGCGAATACACAGAAATGATAAACTGTGACCATAAATACAGCTTCGATCAGTTTCGATATGTTCGTTCAGTTTTGCTTACTTAAGTAGGAGCGACGCTTGAGGAAAGGAAAGATGAACGATTTTTCTACGATCTTTCTACTATAAAGCAGTTTTTTTAAGAAAACCGTATAAATAGATCAGTTTTTGAACTCCCACGAACTATTCTTTTGTTGTTTGATATGTTTCTTGTTTTTTTTTTTTTAATAAAATTAAATCTTTAACTAAATGTCGATGCTTGGAAAGATGAATAATTCGAAAAGATAAACGGGGCCTGTTTTACATCCATTCATCTTTTCGAGATTCTGTATATACTTCGAAGTTGGACGATATTTTGGTTACTTTTCGATAGGTTCTGACATAAGCTTAAGATTCCTTAAGTCAATTTCGGTTAGCCCTCAAGGCAGAAGGAAAAACTCGCCCTGCTGTTATGCCAAGGTGGAAGAACACCTCTTCAGCACGACGGCGGTGATACTATCCGGGATAGCAGATTTGTGTATGTCTGCATTGGTTCATCACCGTTAGCGACCCAGGAAAGATGGTGGTGAGAGACGTTGGTGTAGCAATCGACGTGCAAAAACGCTACAACGTGGTGTACCCAAAAACTGTTGATTGGTTAAAGCCGATACGCAAACCAAACCTTCAGAAGTACACAAATACAGAACCTATAAAATTCGAGATGCCTATGGATGACATGAGTCACAATCCCAGCAGCGGATGTAAAAATCTTAAAGCGCTGATCAACCTCTTGAGATATTATAGTTTAACGAATTATGTCATCAATTCGCGCAGTGGAGTTCTTCTCTCATTGAGATTTTGATTATTCACAATGTACGAGTCAAAGGTCCCTCGCGCGACACTGTTTAACTGCGTTCACTTGACCGCTGCCCCATCCTCGGTAAATTATAGTTAATACCCCGTCCGCAAGGTAGCCGCAGGTCAAGACCAAACGCACTCCGGTTCCGCACTTGAATTTTTACTAACCCACCAGCAATCAAACGTTTTGAGTACAATATTTGTAAGTAGATACTTTGTTTATTTGACAGTAGATACAACACTTAATGTTAACGTAACAATGTCAGGCAGAAGCAAAACTAAATACAGAAAACGAAAGTTAAGATGCGCAAAGATACATCTCGTTCTTGACAGCGCCACCACTGTAGCTATGTGAAGTCAATGATTTGAAGAGACCGTTCCGAACAGAAGGGCGTTCAACAGGAATAGATACATAATACAATGCAATAATTGTTTTACAATAATTCTTAATTTATTAATAACAAAACCTATCTCAATAATTAATTACATATGTAAGTGACACGAGTAACACTTGGCTAAATTCACTGTCGACAATTCGATTTAAGGAAGGGGAAAGGAGAGGGGAAGTAATAAGTAATAAGGGGTACACACTGCAATGACTAGAAGAATCTAGCCCTAGTCAAGTTGCTCCATCTACCTATGCTAGATCTTAAACCTCAGGGATGACAAGGTTTTCAGTGTTTATTGCTGCTTATTTTTAGACGGCTTCAGGGAAACTCTTTTCGATGCACCTGGTCGAGGGCTTAGTAAACGAAGGGAATATTTGGCACTGGATACTTGTAGCCGGAGAACTCAGTTGGTGGCAGATATGATGGGGCTGGAGTTGATGTACGCACAACTGGAGGGAAGGTTGGTACTGGCCTTGGGGTTGTGGGTCTGGGTGTTGTTGGCACTGGTGCTCGAGTTGTTGGGGCACGAGTTGTCACTGGGGGTGATGGAATTCTTGTTGTTGGTGGCAAATACGTGGGTGTTGGTGGAGGTGGTATCCTGCGGGTTGTTGGGGGCACGTATCTCTGAGTCGTTGTCACTGGTGGTGCTGGCCTCCTTGTGGTTGGTGGCAAGTATGTTGGCACCGGGGTTGTTGGACGAGGTGGGGTTGGGCGTGGTGTTGTTGGTGGAGGTGGTGTCCTGCGGGTTGTTGGGGGCACGTATCTCTGAGTCGTTGTCACTGGTGGTGCTGGCCTCCTTGTTGTTGGTGGCAAGTACGTTGGCACCGGGGTTGTTGGACGAGGACGTGGAGTCGTTACTGGTGCAGGGGGAATTCTTGTGGTTGGAGGCAAGTAGGTTGGAGCTGGGGTCGTTGGTGGAAGTGGTGGTCTACGGGTAGTTGGGGGCACGTACCTCTGAGTTGTTGTAACTGGGGGTGCTGGCCTCCTTGTGGTTGGTGGCAAATAGGTTGGCACCGGGGTCGTTGGACGAGGACGTGGAGTCGTTATTGGTGCAGGTGGAGACCGTGTCGTAGGAGGTAAATAAGTTGGGACAGGTGTTGTTGGTGATGGAAGTGGCCTACGGGTTGTGGTAACTGGTGGTGCTGGCCTCCTTGTTGTTGGTGGCAAGTATGTTGGCACCGGGGTCGTTGGACGAGGACGTGGAGTCGTTATTGGTGCAGGAGGAATCCTTGTGGTTGGAGGTAAGTAGGTTGGACCTGGGGTCGTTGGTGGAAGTGGTGGTCTACGGGTTGTTGGGGGCACGTATCTCTGAGTCGTTGTCACTGGTGGTGCTGGCCTCCTTGTGGTTGGTGGCAAGTATGTTGGCACCGGGGTTGTTGGACGAGGTGGGGTTGGGCGTGGTGTTGTTGGGGGTGGTGGTGTCCTACGGGTTGTTGGGGGCACGTACCTCTGAGTTGTTGTCACTGGTGGTGCTGGTCTCCTTGTGGTTGGTGGCAAATATGTTGGCACCGGGGTCGTTGGACGAGGACGTGGAGTCGTTATTGGTGCAGGAGGAATCCTTGTGGTTGGAGGTAAGTAGGTTGGGATTGGTGTTGTTGGTGATGGAAGTGGCCTGCGGGTTGTTGGGGGCACGTATCTCTGAGTTGTGGTAACTGGTGGTGCTGGCCTCCTTGTTGTTGGTGGCAAATATGTTGGCGCAGGAGTTGAAGAAATGGAACGTTGTGTTGTTACTGGCCGAGGAGGAATCCGTGTGGTAGGAGGTAAGTAAGTTGGGATTGGTGTTGTTGGTGATGGCAGTGGCCTACGGGTTGTTGTAACTGGTGGTGCTGGCCTCCTTGTGGTTGGTGGCAAATATGTTGGCACCGGGGTTGTTGGACGAGGTGGGGTTGGACGAGGTGTTGTTGGTGGAGGTGGTGTCCTGCGGGTTGTTGGGGGCACGTATCTCTGAGTTGTTGTCACTGGTGGTGCTGGTCTCCTTGTGGTTGGTGGCAAATATGTAGGAACCGGTGTTGTTGGACGAGGACGTGGAGTCGTTATTGGTGCAGGAGGAGACCGTGTCGTAGGAGGTAAATAAGTTGGGACAGGTGTTGTTGGTGATGGAAGTGGCCTACGGGTTGTGGTAACTGGTGGTGCTGGCCTCCTTGTTGTTGGTGGCAAATATGTTGGCACCGGTGTCGTTGGACGAGGACGTGGAGTTGTTATTGGTGCAGGAGGAATCCTTGTGGTTGGAGGTAAGTAGGTTGGGACTGGTGTTGTTGGTGATGGAAGTGGCCTGCGGGTTGTTGAGGGCACGTACCTCTGAGTTGTTGTCACTGGTGGTGCTGGCCTCCTTGTGGTTGGTGGCAAATATGTTGGCGCAGGAGTTGAAGAAATGGAACGTTGTGTTGTTACTGGCCGAGGAGGAATCCTTGTGGTTGGAGGTAAGTAGGTTGGGACTGGTGTTGTTGGTGATGGAAGTGGCCTGCGGGTTGTTGAGGGCACGTATCTCTGAGTTGTTGTAACTGGGGGTGCTGGCCTCCTTGTGGTTGGTGGCAAATATGTTGGCACCGGTGTTGTTGGACGAGGTGGAGTTGGACGAGGTGTTGTTGGTGGAGCTGGTGTCCTACGGGTTGTTGGGGGCACGTACCTCTGAGTCGTTGTCACTGGTGGTGCTGGCCTCCTTGTTGTTGGTGGCAAATATGTTGGCACCGGGGTCGTTGGAAGAGGACGTGGAGTCGTTATTGGTGCAGGAGGAATCCTTGTGGTTGGAGGCAAGTAGGTTGGAGCTGGGGTTGTTGGCGGTCTACGGGTGGTTGGGGGCACGTATCTCTGAGTTGTTGTCACTGGTGGTGCTGGCCTCCTTGTGGTAGGTGGCAAATATGTTGGCACGGGGGTTGTTGGACGAGGTGGGGTTGGACGTGGTGTTGTTGGTGGAGGTGGTGTCCTGCGGGTTGTTGGGGGCACGTATCTCTGAGTTGTTGTCACTGGTGGTGCTGGTCTCCTTGTGGTTGGTGGCAAATATGTTGGCACCGGGGTCGTTGGACGAGGACGTGGAGTCGTTATTGGTGCAGGAGGAATCCTTGTGGTTGGAGGTAAGTAGGTTGGTGCTGGGGTTGTTGGTGGTGGTGGTGGTCTGCGGGTTGTTGGGGGCACGTATCTCTGAGTTGTGGTAACTGGTGGTGCTGGCCTTCTTGTGGTTGGTGGCAAGTATGTTGGCACGGGGGTTGTTGGACGAGGTGGGGTTGGACGTGGTGTTGTTGGTGGAGGTGGTGTCCTGCGGGTTGTTGGGGGCACGTACCTTTGAGTTGTTGTCACTGGTGGTGCTGGCCTCCTTGTCGTTGGTGGCAAGTATGTTGGCACTGGGGTTGTTGGACGAGGACGTGGAGTTGTTACTGGAGCAGGAGGAATTCTTGTGGTGGGAGGTAAATAGGTTGGGATAGGAGTTGTTGGGGATGGAAGTGGCTTACGGGTTGTGGTAACTGGTGGTGCTGGCCTCCTTGTTGTTGGTGGCAAATATGTTGGCACCGGGGTTGTTGGACGAGGACGAGGTGTTGTTGGGGGTGGTTGCGGTCTGCGGGTTGATGGTGGGTATGTCAGCGGTTCGTCTGGTGTTGAGTAAATATAACCAGTTGGCGTGACTGTTGTCCTGACTGTAGTCCTCACAGTAGGAGGTGCAGTTGGTGGTGGCGTTGGTCGTGCGGTTGGTGGTGGAGTTGGTCGTGCAGTTGGTGGTGCAGTTGGTGGTGCAGTCGGTGGAGGGGAAGGTCTACGTGTCGTTATAATAACGGGCCTTGCAGTTGTTGTTATAAATGGTGGTGGAGGTTTCTTGGTAACTGGAGGATACGTCAATGGGTTATCCGGGGGTGGGTACGTGTATCCAGTTACAGGTGGACTTGTTGTCCTGGCCGTTGGTGTCGGAACATATACTGTAGTTCTCACAGTCGGTGCGGGCGTTGGCCTGTTTGTTGGTCTCACAGTCGGTGCGGGCGTTGGTCTGTTTGTTGGTCTCACAGTCGGTGCGGGCGTTGGCCTGTTTGTTGGTTGATAAGGGGTGGTACTAATCGTTGGCCGTGATGTAATTCGTGATGTCGTTGGATAGGTAAATGGTTGCTCAGGCGTTGGGTATGTGTAACCAGTGAATTTTTCTTGCGTTGGTGTTGTCACTATTACTCTTTGTGTACTTGAGGGTACATATTGCGTTGTTCTAGGACTTGTGTTCACCCTTTGTGTCGTCACAATTCTTGGAGTTGTCGGAGGTGTAGGTCTCCGTGTTGGCTCGGGGAAAGGTATATCCGGAGGAGGATAATTATAACCCTCTCCTGCACGTGCTTTCCGAACTAATTCAGTTTGGTCTGTCGGAATCTATTGATGAAAGAAAATTGCTTTGCATTTTAATGAAATTCATGGGCGAAGGCACTTACCTCCAGTTCCGCACAGTACCCGATCGCGCAAAGCGCTAAAATTAGTACAGCGCTCCTCTGAAAAGAGAGACAAATATTTACATAATTTTATTTTGCGGCGAATTTTAAATATTTCTTGATAACCCGTGCGGTGAAGGTCGTTTCTTTAGGAAATTTGATTCATTCTCAGTTAATCTATTCACCGGACTTTACATAATCATGGATTTAGTCGAAGTGTTGATGCCTTTGAAGTGTGCCTTTAAGGTGTGTGTGCTACTGTTTAAAGATTTGACTCATCTGAGTACTTTCCACCCTATCTGTTGACAAATTCAGCTCATCTTTGTATTCGAACTGAGCCTTAAATGTTCACACATTCAAGTTGGAATAGGATTATGCCACACACAGTATTTCAATTTACGTCTGCATTCAAACAAGAATTACTTAACCGCCGTGGAACCCGTGGAACATGATTCCGTATTTGATCCGATGTCTTGCCATCTTCGGTCGTGTTGTAAAGCCCAACAACTTCGATTGAAAGACAAACATAAATTTAAACACCTCAACGTGTGTTACCATAATTCGATGCTGGTCGGTGGTATCATCTCAATAAATTATACCCGTGCGCGAAGTTATACATAACATCGCGAAGGTCATGTAAGTTCAAGTTCGCTGCGACAAGTTGCATCATATACCTACAGTGTTTGATTTTCGGTTTTTCAATCAACCAACTAACCGTCCGCTTTCATTCAAGCAAGTTTTTGTAAATATGTATATTACAAAACTGGTACCTATCGCTAATAAGATACTCGCATAACGAAATCGGAGATAACACCCAAGATTTCCTAATTTCAGAAATCAAAAAAAAAAAAAGAAAAAAAGGCGGACTAGATATTTGTTTGGCGAGCGTGTGTTGATGTTTGTGGTTTTATGAGATAAGTTGAAAACCTTGGAGACGTTGAACTCGCCGTCAACACATCAGGATGAGAGATCTCCAGCATGACACCAACTTTTGACATTTAAAAGTATTTGTCGTTGTTTTTGTTTTCTTTATTGAAATCGAAAGTTGTTTCTCTCGAGGTTAATTAGATACGCCTGTAAGCGTTCAGTATTTTTGGTGGAAGGTTCTAAAAAGTAAGAGTGATTGTAATTTTTTGTTTAGATAGATATAAATTTTATTCCTTTCGTAAAGAATAAATTTGCCTCATACATAAAAATAGATAGCAAAATTGGAAGGCAGCAAAAAAACTGGATTTACTAATAAAAAGTTTCAGTTCCGTGTTAATTTAGACAAAAATGTGTGCGTCTCTAAAGCAAATTAAGAATGGTTGATGGTTTGATTTAAATATTTAGGAATACATTTCACAGAACAAAGCGGTCTCGACCGCATGAATTACATAACTCTGCGCCAAAGTTCTGTAGATGGAAATGTATTGGATTCTTAGAGCTGCGGGCAGTTATTTCGTATGAGACTACGCAAGATGGAACCATAAAATATATTTATAACTTGCTATGATTCGTTCTTGACGTAGTTAAACGACACACACAACAAATAAAGCCTGGCAACAGACCTTACACGCGCTGAACAGAGTTCAAGACATCAGTTGGCGGGTGATTTCGTAACAAGTTATTTTATACCGTCATTCGACATAGGTCGAACTATCATAAATGACACTTGAGATAAGTGTATAACTACCAGCTGTCAGCATTCTTTGTAAAGAGCAAAACATTCGGAAGACAGTAGTCTTTCTGAAATACATTTTCAATTGGTATTGACAAATTCTCGTGACGAGCGGGTTTGGCATTTTTAATCAAATCTACCATCCAATCCGATCATCGAATGCGCATATTTACACAGCCATTAAAAGTTTTCGCATATTTCTCATCGATCGCGCCATAACGCTTTTACGCTAGTGCCATTGGCACAACACAATTTTGCAGACTTTGTGCACATAGTTAAACGAGAAAAGATTTATACAATAATCGATGGCACCTACATTACATCAAAGTTCAATTTGATTAAGTAGGTATACACAGAAAAAAACACGCTGACGGACACACACGTTTGTGTGGCAAGATAAAAACTTGTGGTCTCCCGGAGATGTGTCACGATCAAACCGAAGAAAATACACTCCAGCAGTTTTTCTTGAAATTACTTTGCCAACTTAAAGTGTCGCTCACGGAGGACAAGGCGACGATAAGACCTCCGTGGTGCATCTCCACACCGTGGTTTCTGGTTATGCATTCGATTGGTGTTGTTACTTGGAGAATTATTATTTTCCCCCGCGAGACTGACCTCCTTTGTGAATTCGTTGAATAAAATTCGGTACGAGGCATTGGTGACGCCACTGAGTGGGTCTGATTTACATCGAGGCAGTAAAAATAAAAACCAAGGGAACTTAATTGGATGGATGTTTAATCCACAGACACACTCGTATGCATCTACATAAGAGAGCTGTTTTTGTTGTGACTGGGGACCGGAATGCAATGAAGTGGAATTCTGCGAAAACAAAATTTCATATCTTAATCACCGACCTTAAGCCCCTATGCCATAGTCTGAAGTAAGCCACCATAAATACAAGTCGCTAATGAAAGGACATCGTACAGATACTCGTGTGAAAAGCTTTGTAATATTATTACCCGGTTAACCATGGACAGATTGAACGTAACACCCCTGAATTGCTTCAGACCAATCACCCTGCTGTCTATAGGTCATGGCTTAGTGGACGGCGGTGATTTCTCTGGTTTGACCATGCGATTTTCCCATCAATAACCAATTTGTTATAATTAACACAATTATCTATTCTCCTCCAAACCATTAATGATTTGTAGCCCTTCGACATAGCTGGGAGCTTCACAATCAGTTTCACGTTTGAACAAAGATAGGAATTCGAATACTCTTTCGATTGGGCGGCACATTCTGAATTATTTGCATTTATATTTTTATCTGTATCTAACGTCAAAAACTCCCCCGAAAAAAAGAAACTGTCATTCATAAGCTGACTTGAATTCAGTTTCAATGTCATTATGCTTCCTGTTTGATGTGGTCTTCGATCGTTAATGACTTTGAATAAAATATATATTTTGTGTGTAAACGCTTGGACGTATCTTTGTGTTGCTGCTTTAGATGTTTTGCATAAAATTAATTTGTAGACTGAGGCCACACAGAGGTGATTTAAATTTTTTCAGACATTTGCTGCTTGTATCTCTTTCAAATTTGGGCGTTAATGTGCGGAACACGTTTTTTTTTTTTTTATCGTGTACTCATTTTCATTTTTCGTTAAATATTAAATAAATTGAAAACGTTTTTCATTTTATTTATGTCTTACACAAATTATGATGAAAATATGAAGCTGTGTATGTTAGATGGGCGCAGCACGAGGTTTGACGGCGCGCTTTTGATCATTTCATTCTGCTTCCATATGAATTTGATTATTTCAATCGACTAAACAATCGTAGCTTATAAAGAAGCGTCAGTTCAGTAATCCCCTCGGAAAGACACAACAATGGTAATTAACATGAATCGAAATAGTTCTCATACAAGTTGTGGAAGACTTCACAAAGAACAAATTAAGCATACATATCTTTCGGATTAAACGCCAAATTATATATGGATTCAGCCTTCAGTAGGGGCATCAAACGAAGGCCAAACCACCTCGCCAGTTGAGCTTGGCTTTTAGTGAATCAAAAAATCTCGAATATTCATCTGCAGACGAAAGAGAAAAAAAAGAAAAAACCCTCTTACAAGGCCGGAGTATATTTCCTCGAATTTTTTAACCACTGATTAAATTGTTCAGATTTCTTATCTGAATGTGGACCATTTCTGCTAATACATATGTAAATCCGTTTCCGGAAACGCACGATTAACTTTTGCATTGCAACGGACACGCTGAAGGTTAAAATAAATTTATGGAAATCGATTTACAGCAACCACAAGTCACGATAGCCACAAGACTCGACTCGATATTCTCTTAAATTCAATACAATATTTCTGGCTTTAACCATAAACTATCAGACTGACATTCCTATATAATGACCCTGTAAATAACTTGTTTATAGGTGGAATTAATAAGTATCTTCAAGGTTAGATTCCTGATTTTGAGATACTCGTATCTTACTTCAACTTTTAAGACCTTCACATCCGTTTGTAATGGGCGGACTATAATACGTTTGTCGGTTTATTTGTAGGATTTCATATGGAAATTCTACTCCACTTAATGGTGATGGATTCTGAACCAAGACGGGTCTTAGATAAATTAACTTGCAAGGAAGGAAACTTTTATGGATCACGTCATACCGCAAGTGTGTTTGATTTTAAATTTAGATACACATGCTGCAGCGTCTGCCGGTATAAATTGTTCATAGAGTTAACTAGGAACATAAACTACAATATGCTGTGAATATAAATAAGGCTGTGAATAGAACTAAGCGTTTTGGTGGTGGATTTGCTTCAAGTAGGAAACTGAATCTTTATGTGTTATGAATTTTGGTAAAATAATTGTTACGCTTTACATTCGCTAACCCAAACCATGTGTGTGAGGAATTTTGTTCTGTCTTTTGCTTCTCAGATTATGAATCGAGAAGCTTGCGGATTCTGAGAAAGAAAAAGTAAGCTAAAGCGGATCTAAGCTAAACAGAAGCAACATCTGTCATTCAAATAGAGGTATTTTGTTGCTGAGGGAAATTCCCAGGTATCTTCTCCCATCTGTATGCTCTGTGCAAATAAAATACCAATTGACGCGCCGTGATGTGTTGGCCACTACTTGAGTCTTTGAGTGCTTGGAATAATCTTCCCAGCATAGGTAGTAGTCTTTAAGAAATATGAGACAAATATTTGCTGATAGGATAGGCGAATTTAACGCAAGTACAGTAGAAGCTCGAAAAGATGGACGGATATAAAACGGGCCCTGTTAATCTTTTCGAATTGCTCATCTTTCAAAACATCGAAAATCTGTTAAAGAAGAACTTTTAGACATGCATACAAATATTGCATATATCGAAATACAGTAGACGCTCGATATAGTGAACTAATAAAAACCGGACCTGTTCACTGGAGCGAGATTGTTTATTGTAACGAGCGTGGGCTGCTTGAAGCAAATTTCATCATTTTGATGAAATTTGAAGTACAATTAATCATAAATAGAATATAATTACATTTTCTCTTTGTAATAAATAAAACCAAGCCAATATTTATAAAAAAAAATCGTTTGTTTTTAACATAATAACAAAATAACTCAACCGTAAATAAACTTAAAACGCAACAAAAATAATACATTCCATATACAAGCAACACGCACTTTGTATTTGCTTCAAACAACCCTAAACTGTGTACCATACACATAACATAACAAATCGTGCAAGATTTTCGCTCAACACAATGAGTAGATGAAACGGTATACAATTTTGTGTGTTCACTATATTGGATTGTTCACTATATCGATGTTCACTATATCGAGCGTCTACTGCATACCAATTAATTTTATTTTTGAAAAACAAGAAAATTATGAGAAATAATAATTATAAGATGTAGAAAACAGATGTTTTCTTTAAAAAAAACTGTTCTATAGTAGATTAACGCCCGGAAGAGAGATGGGAAAAATTTGACCATCCTTTGAACTGTTCATATTTTCGAGATTCTACTTTAATTTGATTCTTCTCTTCAAAGCTTCTTAGCTGCTTGTAGAAGACAGTCTCCCGGATAAAAAACCAAAAAAAATCGTTTCCGAACTTTTCATGTTTTCGAAATTCGACTGTAATTTGAATCTTTTCTTTAAAGCTCATAAGTTACTTGTAGAAGACAGACGCCCGGATGAAAGATGGGAAAAAATCGTTTCCGAAGAGTTCGTGATTTCGAAATTCTACTGTTTTTTGAGTCTTCTTTTTAAAGCTCCTCAGTTGCTTGTAGAAGCCAGTCTCCCGGATGAAAAACTTGAAAAAATCCTTTCGGAACTGTTCATGTTTTCGAGATTCTACTGTGATTCGATTCGTGTCTTTAAACCTTCTCAGTTGCTTACAGAAAACAGAAAATGGAATTGAATTTTAAGAAAATCTTGGCTCATCTCATCGCCTACTTGAAATGCACAATTAAGTTTCAAAATATGAAAAAATCTCACTACTCTCATGACTGTGAATTGTGAATAAAGCGACTCATTGCACGCTCAACAAAAAAAGAAAAACGAACATCTACTAAAACAAGTTTAATTTATTCTTAAGAACCCTTGAATACTAAAAACGTTTATATCAAACCCACTTGAATCGTGTTGCATGCAGATTTTTCGAAAAAAAGAAATAAAGTGGCATGCAGTATAAACTCAAAGTGTTTATGGTCATCGCTAATAAGCCATATAATGCGATTGACGATCAAGAAAATCCAACCCACATAAAGACATAATTAGGTGTGGCAAAGGCCATCAAATATGGTCGTGCTTCTTATGTGTCGTAAATAAAAACGTTTGATAAATTGTTATGTGAATATTGTTTGCTCAAAAGACAAATACAAGTGAAAGTTGTATCTGCTGCACAGAGAGAAGTAAGGATAGATCGTGATCTATAATTTAACGAGTTTTGCAGCATCTAGGAAGCAAGTGGATTCATTCATTTAATACTTGGAGAACATGATGGCAATCATGTGCACATCATAACCCTATGATTCGATTGCTCAACTTGATTGTTTATTTATATGTCCATCAAAGTGTGCTACGCTTCGAAATGTTAATGGACATTCATTGTGTTTACTCTTGGTATCGTGCGTGTGGTGCATATAACAAGCAAATTCCATTATGTCTCGTTTCGCATTTGAGTATATAATTTTTTGAATTAGAATAAGAGAGGCTTCAGTTGACAATTGCTGGGTCAGATTTTTTTTTTGATTTTGTCTTATTCAATCGACCACACGAACTGTGATACTATCATGGACACGTGAAGTGACTGCATGTTATGAATAAGGAATTTGTATCGTTATTCGGTTGATACAGATATTCTACAGTGATACTGAATATTTTTTCCTATTAGAAGAGAATGAATTTTGGCATTTAAAATACACTTAAACATCTACCAGTCGGCCCTTTTAAAATGGCATTCATAAATGGAGTTAACACCCATTTAAAGAAAAATTGATGTGTTATGTTAACAAAACCTTCAAGAAGAGTGTAGAGTAGAGTTTAGATGCGAACAAAAACATGCACATTTCTCGAAAGTTTTGATCATTTTCTTATGAGCCAACGTGAATTGTGGAAAAACAAAAGTTTGAATTACTTTATTCCTTCTTTCATTATGTGATAAAATACCTCCTAGACATTATTTTCTACGACTTGACATGTGTAAGGAGGACCTGGGCCTAGCTTCTCAGCAACCACTCGTGTTGTGCGTGCTATTGTTCACTTACGAGTGGAGGGGACCTACAGTTTAATGCCGACTCCGAACGGCGAGATTGAGAAGCTAAATAAACCCTTGCTTGGTACGCCTTTGCGTCTAACAAAAAAATAACTCGCTTCTAGATGCAGATTTGAGGGACCTTTGCGTTTAACAAAAAAATATACAATCGCACCTATTCAAACTCGTTCGCTTCAAAAATAAAATAAAAAATTGATAAATTCGGATATTAAGTACAGTTTATACAAATTCAGTTTCCAACTCAATACAAAAACCAAAAACTCGTTAACAAGTCCTTTATTTTAAACTACAATTACCAACATTTTCGGTATTTAGCAAGTAAGCAAGTTTGGTTTACATTGACTGTATATACCAACTAATTCAATTTGAAGTGCTTTCTACAGGCAAGAAGATACAGATCCCCTTATTTATCATTTATACCATCAGAAGGACAGAAGATCAATTGAAAAACACCCGCTGACCACTTAAGTGCTTATTTTTCCAACTACACCAAATCATTTGGTTGTTACTGTATCATGTTTTTGTATCCCCCAATTCCTAATGTCAGATCAACGGGTTTGTGCAAACTTGTATGAGATAAATAATAAAAAAACGCCGTTTGCAAATTATTAAACCGTTATACAAAATAAAACAACAAATTTGAATTTATTGTTTTGTCAAGAAGACCAGTTTCAAAACGAAAGATAAACGTCTGATTCAAGTCGAAAAATAAGTGAAAATAAAATATTCCATTGAATTCCCTATTAAAGTTCACAGTTCAGAAGCCACCATTGCATAGCGACCGGGGTATAAGACAAATATGCATGCATTTTAAATTATTCACAAACATAAGATATTCACTTCCATTGAAACCCCCCAATGGATCACGAAAGCCCACCGTCACCGTGTGTCACATAAAGTTGACAGTAAAAACTGCATAAATTAATATCTCAACCAGAGGCAAGCAAGAGAGACACACTTAGATTCATTCATCCAGCACTAGGCGATGCAAAGTAAACTTAATTCGTTCGACGTAGCTGAAGATGCAACAGATACCCGAGGTGATAATTAAGCGAGGTGGTTATTGCTGAAGAAGCACAAATCATCGAGTATGGGTCGTTTGAATTCACACAATTATATCTATAAATCATGTTAAATGTCTAATGTTAAATGTCACTGTGACCGGCCGACCACTCTGTCCACACACTGCAATAGTATTCTAGTTATGCAATCCATGCAGGTATCGTCAGATCGGTCAGCAGCACCGTGTGTTCTTCATTTATACGAGTGAGGTTGTGTTTTTTTCTTTTTTTCAATTTTTTTCTTTTTCTTTTTTCTCGGATCTTAAACAGCACTGAACACACATTTCAATGAAACTTCATTTCCATCCATGAGTTAGTTTTTTTTATATCTGCACTTCACTATAAATCACACACAATATCTAGGCAGGCACAATCCTTAAGTGGCGGTGGCGACGACAATGAAGTGACAAGGTGACCATGGCGACGACAGCACAGCACGTTACGGTAATTGTCCCAAATAGTGTTTCGTTTTGAAAATTTTTTGTTTGATTGCTCTACTCACCATGATGAGCACTTAATGTAAATGTCAGCACGTATTAATCCACAGAGGTATCCTGTTTCGCTGATGGTCCACAGTAGGAAAAGAAGAATTTTTCAAGGATATCTTTCTCCAGGAACGGCGAGAAATAATATCCTTATCGTGTCACAATTCAATAACCAAATGAATTTGACCGATAAACGGCGAGACCAAATTAAGACAATTGATTTAGACACAGGTGGATAAGCTGTGTTGGTTGACTGCTAGACAGAGTGTGGAGTACCAACTAAAATAACAAATCTTATAGGTTTTCTATATATACTCGGCGAAGATGCTACGCCGGTGGAGACGGCCCAAGTTTTGAGACGCCGACGATGATCGAGATGAAGAAGTACCAATGTATGCTTTTGCCAAACGCGATTGAACCCTCGCTTGAGCTCCACACGTTAACGTGTGGAACCAGATTTCAATGAAGATCTGGTCTATCTATCTGGCAATTACCAGCTGGCCATCTTGTGGTCGATACACGCTGACACTACTGGGATGGGAAAAAAAAGCTTTCGCCATGTGGTGGTTAATTTAGCGATTTAAATATTCGTACATCTGTGGATGCCACTGAAAATGTTTAACGTATCCCAACAACTGTTGTGGCTGTTGTGATCGCCATGATGGTCGTCGCTGGTGCGGGTTATTGAGTTTAATGTTAAGGTAGGCTTATGCGCATCGGAGCTTTTTTCTATTTCTCCTCTTCGTGTTAACAAATGAACAACAAATATTTGATAGCAACTTGTTTCGCTTGCAAATTGGGATGTTACTGTTTGGCCGGTTGTCTGGGGCTATGGAGATGACCTCTAGAGCAGGTTCATATACATACACACATAAATACGTGTGGGAATAACTGCACATTGCATCAGTATTTAATGACCCATCCGAAAATTGCACCTGTACTATGGAATATCACGTATTCTCCATCCATCGCAGAGCTTTTGAATTGAAGAAAAATGATTTTGTACGCCGAGAAGAACATCATTTGCCGATTACAAGTCTTGCCTCAGCATGATGGCCATTGTGCATATTAGGCCTGTCATTTCAGTAGTTGTCAATTTTTCTACGGTGTAGCATTGTTTTTTTTGTGTTTTGACTTCTCGAAATTAGTGGTTGCTGTACATCATAATTTAATGAGGTTTAAGGTGGATGTTTTTTGTTCCCAGCTTTTTTTGTTAGCTAACCTAGTTTCATTGAGGCGTTGGGACTAATTAAAACAGGGCCTTGGGGGCTTTAAAGTCAACTTGATTGGTTGACATAGAATTAAGTATCAAGCAGCCATTTGGAGTGGAAAATTACTTTTTTTTCTCGTTTGGGTGGTACTTTGCCTTCGCGCCTAATTTTAGATTTATAATTTTATTCATCGTTTTCATTATTTGTTTCAGAATTTTGCCCCAGGAGGATTGCAGAGCTGTCAATTCATGTTAGTAAATGAACACGATTCATACATATTCTAATCGCTAGGAAATTACATATGCTCACTGTAATAATACTTTAAGAATGTTACTGCTTAGATCCCACTTCGTCCGGTGTTCGGTGGTTCTTTTAGATAAACGGAACTTTCAAACAAAAGAAAACAATTAAAAATAATGGTAATGACCATGATATTGGCTTTATTCAGAAGATAATTTTATGCTATTATGGTTTGAATATGACTTTTGGCACGTGCTCACCTCAGCTGCTTCGAAAGGAGAGCAGACCGCATATTCAAGGGTTCAAAATTCTTTGATTTATAACTATGGACTAGTGAATTTAATTTACAGAATACATTCAAGAGATGTGATATCGCAGGATCTAGCGGGTTATTACATGGGCGGAAAAAGGCATAATTGCCGGAGACATAATAAACGATTTTCACAAGCCAGAGGGAGATGGGTTGGATGTGCGAAATCGGGCTTCTTCATCCGAAAATCCACTTTCAAAGTAGATTCTCGGGTGAATCAGACATGTTTTAATTCCTTTTCGTTCCGTTTTCAACATGTTGTCCTCATTTTCTCGTGATCGCTGATCGAATAACACCTCACGCATGCTACGTAGCATTTTAGGAAAATTGATTACAGGGACATTTTAAGTGCAATTTTAATGTTTTTTCACTGCATACATATAGTACTACATGCAAACATTGCTGCTGCACCTCAAACAATGTTTTTTATCCGTTATTTATGAAAATTACGAATTTAAAGGAGAGCATTACTCAATTCGTGGTAGTCAATTACATCATGAAAACACAATTCAATTGAAGGGATTCGTGTGTTCAACAGGCAGATTTCCCAGCCGTTTGCTAACACCCACTTATACGACTGGATGGCGCATTTGGTTAATTGCCTGTCCCAAGTTAGAGGGGTCCCAGGTTCGAATTCCATTGAAATCGAATCTTGTCCAGTCACCATTTGCCGTTGGGATCAAATTAACGGCAATGGAGTAGGTTTCTGGCAGTACAATGGACCAGTTTTGAGTCTGAGTGCTCCAGAAGCGTATCAAAAAGTCCCCGAAAAAAAAAAAAAAAAAAACAGAATCACCCACTTAGAAACCAAATCATCGACCCGTTTCGCAAGCTTCGAGCATTCCTAAAAAATGCATTGTGTTGCGCATTGTGCTGCAGGTAGCGACGTCTTGTTGAACCAGAGCTCTCCTGCTTTAAGGTCATTTAATTTGTGGAACGAAGAAAATTTATGATCTGATCTATAGTGCTCTGCATGAATTTTGATCTTCGAAGTGTATTTGCTGTATTGGCCTAATGTGCAATGGTTTCTTCGGAGCGTGTCAAGTCATAGCAAAGTGGCAAGTCACAATGATAACAAATCAAATCTTAATTCTCAAATTGGTTGTCACTATAAACTGTGTTTTGTCAGTTTGAATCAACTCACTAAACCGTTTTTCCATTGTTTGAAAACAATTTGATCGACTCTAGATGGTCACAACGGTTAAAGGGAAAATAACAAAATAGATATGTTCTGTTCATTACAAAACAAGGGCAGTTAAATTGGCGGATTTAACTTTACATAATATAATTTAAACAAAAAAATTTATAAAATTATGGGCATAATGCAGTTAATGACTTATTCCGCGACAAGAATAAATTAATAATGCAACATTATGCTTTAAATTTGAGTCTGAACTTTTGCAGTGCTTGTGACGTATTTTGTCAGATTTGTCGAACATTCCAGGAATATTGTCAACATTCTATGAGAATGTTACATTCCCTTTTACCGAAGGTTGAAATTGACTACAAGTTGATGCTCTTCCAATAGCAGATATTAATGAATATTTACAAGTTTCCATGCAGCATATTAATACCGGAATAACACAATCAACATATCCGTCACAAGCATTAAATCGATCCAGTTCAATAGCCCAACAGCACGACCTGCTTAAAGTAAGCAGCACATCCAACATTTCCGCCGTGCGCAGTGCATCGAACTTTTTTAACAAAGTTAGCTAAGTTAGGCTTAAGAAGAAAAATTAATAAAGCGGCACTTCGTGTACGATCACCATAAGTGAAAAAACGTCTTTTAATTTACACAACTTGGACACTTGCTTCCCGAAATTGTGATTATTTTTTTTATGTTCTTTTGATATCTGTGTCTTTTGATTTAGTGTCTTCAAACGAATATGATATACAGTTGGGTGCAAAACTAAGCCGTAAATCAAAAATTTCATCAAAGTGCCCTCATATTGGGCAGTTAGCTTTTTAGGTTTTCCTCCTAGAGAACTTGCTGTGTCCAGTTTTACTTTTTTCTCAACCGAGCAACCACAGGTTGGCTAACATGACACCCTTTTGCTATTACCTGCGTTGTTTTGCCTTCATTTTGGGATTTGTTGAGATGGACGCCATGTCATTCAAGAAATTGTAATGTAATTCAGAAAAATTATTTTTACCTTTCAGCAACTTTCCGACAACTTAATAAAGAATATTTCTATAAATGAAATTTATAAAAAAAATCAGAGGCTTCCTTTTCTCTTTCGTAGTCAAACCGGAAGTACAGAATTTATTCACAGAAAATACTGGTGGTTTTGCACCATTTTTGTCATACGTTTTTAATTTTATTTCCCAAATGAGTACAAAATTTAATGTTTCGTTTTTTTGTATAGTTTTATTTAGTTTTGATAAAAAAGTGTTTCATATATGTTTTTCCAACACTCATTTGTTATTTTTGAGTTTAACTGGTAGAATTACTCAGCGACTCATTTTTGCACCCAACTGTATGTTTATTATGCTCTCTTTATACTTTATACTTTTTTATTTGCAGATAGTCAATGTAAAAATATTCATCTTCCGATTGTAATCTGCTGCTTTTGATGGCTGGATTGAAAAATTGCTTTTTAAAAATGGTTTTACTCAACTTAGCCTGCCAAACTTTTTTGTTGTCCGAACTGAATTTGGGTCTAGCTTTACAGCAGCAACTCTTGTTGGCCGTACTAGATGGGGTTTACATATAGTTTTATGCCGACTCCTAACAGCAAATTTATTAGAAGTTTTAGATCAATACTCCTTAAGCGTTCTCAGTGATTCGAAATAGTTGGAGCCGTTAAATTTGAAAGGCTTTTCTAATGGAAATCGAATCCAGAGCTTAACCGTTGATGCCGACGTATTTACCCTCCAAGCTACCCTTTTGCACAAAACTATGGATATAGTTAAACCAATTGCGATGTAAATATATTGACGTAGTTGAAACTTACGAAGATTATTATATTTTAGTGTTTAATACATATTTCGAAGCGTTAATACGCGAACCATGCAGACACAAGCGTCTGCACCTAGCCTCTATTAACGAACTCCTACTCTCACCTCCCCGTGGTGAAATCCGGGAGCCGAGTACCCTCGACAGAAGATGGGGTAACCAACCCTCGTGGGACGTCTGGGCGGCTGCAAACGAGAGAGGGGGGAGTGTGAGTCTACCAGGGCTCATCACTCTTTTTAGGATGGCGGCGGAGGAGCTGGTCAACTGATTGGCCAACGGCGGCATCCACAACTCCAGTCAGCAGGAGCTACCTGGTTTCCATGGTAAGGTCGGGACCTTGGAATAGAGATGGCGGCGGATGAGCCCTTTTAGGGCCAACGGCGGCGCTCACAGCCTGCAAGAGGCTACCGACACCGGATCCCTCCGGACCCCTTTGTCCGGGGGCTAAACAAATGGACCTGTCCTCCCAGTTGGAGGTTGTGCGTGGGGTTAACTTCCTCACCACGTAAAAAAGTAAGGAGTTGAGAAGCAACAATATGCCTCGGATACGGACGGATTTACTGTTGACGACCCCAGCAAACGGAATAAGGACAATGACTTTCGGTTCTGCACGTGGAATGTGAGGTCCCTGAACAGACCACGTGCAGCCGATGAACTCGCGGAGGCCCTAGACTGCTATAAAGCAGACGTTACCGCAATCCAGGAAGTGCGATGGGATGGGCCGGGCAAAAAGAGGATGAAAAACTGCGATATCTACTACGGCGACTGTTACAGAGAGCGAAGGCAGCGATTATTTGGATGTGGATTTGTTGTTCGAGGCAGACTTAGGCAAAAAGTCTTAAGCTTTAAGTACATAAGCGAGCGCCTCATAACAATCCGCATCAAGGCTAAATTCGGCAACATCAGCCTAATCTGCGCCCACGCCCCAACGGAGGACAAAGATGACGATAGCAAGGATGACTTCTATGATCTCCTAGAAAGAACGTACGATCAATGCCCCAGCTACGACACCAAGATCGTTCTAGGAGATTTTAACGCTAAGCTGGGTAAAGAGGAAATCTTTGCTAGAGTCATCGGTAAACACAGCCTGCACGACACCACGTCCGAAAACGGACTCAGGCTGGTGGACTTTGTTACGGGGCGAAACCTCTCTGTAGCTAGCACGCGGTTCCCACACCTCAACATCCATAAAGGGACCTGGCGGTCCCCTGATCATTCAACCGTCAACCAGATTGATCACGTTGCGATCGACGTCAGACACTCCTCCAGTATTCTTGATGTCCGAACTTTCCGAGGCGCCAACATCGACTCGGACCATTTCCTTGTTGTAGCCAAGGTAAGGACACGGATATCGAGAGAAGAACGGAGTCGAGGAAGCCAACCACGGTTTGACGTCGAAAAGCTACAATCGCAACAGACTGCCAGGAACTTTGCCGATCGAGTCTCCCTGAAACTCTCCGAAAGTTCGACGCCGCCTGCACTAACAATAGACGAAGAATGGAAACGTTGTCAAAGAGCCATCAGAGAAGCCGCTACTGATGTGCTGGGTTTCAAAACACCACCTAGGAAAAACCCCTGGTTTGACAACGAGTGCAGGCAGGCACATGCAGCAAAGCAAGAAGCCTACCGGGCAACGCTGCATCGAACCACGAGAGCTGTTCGTGAGCTCTACGAACAGAGAAGAAGGGAAGAGAACCGGCTTCTCAGGAAGAAAAAGAAAGAGCACGAGAAGCGCGCGATCGAGGAGATGGAGAGGTGTTATGGCAGGAATGATGTCCGAAAGTTTTACCAAAGGGTAAAACTTTTATCGAATGGATATAAAGTTCGGACAGAAGCTTGCCGGGACGAAAATGGACAGCTAGTAGTAGATTCGCAGTCGATACTGAGAATTTGGAAAAATCATTTCTACAGACTGTTGAACGGCGATGAGGACACAAATACCGCTGTCAGGCAGAATGTTCCACTCAACACAACGGACGATGATAGAAGAGAATACCGTCCCCCCGACCTAGACGAAGTCAAGATAGCGATATCGAGACTGAAGTCTAATAAAGCTGCTGGTGCAGATAGTCTGCCCGCCGAAATGTTTAAAGCAGCTGGAGGTGATCTGGTAGGGCGCATGCACCAGCTCATCTGTAAGATATGGTCGGAGGAAAGCATGCCCGATGAGTGGAATCTCAGTATCGTTTGCCCGATCCACAAGAAAGGAGACCCCTTTGACTGCGCCAACTATCGAGGGATAAGTCTCCTTAACATCGCCTACAAAATCTTCTCTGCCGTTTTGTGTGAACGCCTGAAACCATTCGTGAACAAACTGATAGGTCCATATCAGTGTGGTTTCAGGCCCGGGAAGTCCACCATCGATCAAATCTTCACACTGCGGCAGATCCTGGAGAAGACCCAAGAAATGCAAATTGACACACACCATCTATTTGTCGATTTCAAGGCCGCATATGACAGCGTGTATAGAGACGAGCTATACAGCGCCATGTCTAGTTTTGACATTCCTGCTAAACTCGTCAGACTGAGCAGGATGACGATGGAGAACTCTCGCTGCTCCATCAAGGTCGGTAACGAACTCACCGAGACCTTCAATGTCAAAAAAGGTTTTAGACAAGGCGACGCGCTGTCATGTGATTTCTTTAACATCATTCTTGAGAAGATCGTGCAAAACTCACTGGCCAACACAAGAGGCACGATCTTCCAAAAGTCCGTTCAACTGCTAGCTTATGCGGATGACATTGACGTGATTGGGCGAACACAGCGAGCCGTCAATGATGCGTTTGCTGGCATTGAAACGGAAGCGGCTAAAATGGGTCTGGCGGTAAACGAGGGCAAAACAAAGTATATGCTGTCATCGAGAAAGGACGCACAACATCGACGACTTGGCCAGAACGTCACCATAGGCAGCTATAACTTTGAGGTAGTAAAGGACTTCGTCTACCTTGGCTCCGCGGTTAACAGTACAAACAACATCAGTACCGAGATCAAACGCAGAATTACTCTTGCCAACCGCTGTTTTTATGGGCTCAAAAGGCAATTGAGTAGTAGAGCCCTCTCTCGGAAGACCAAGTTGACTTTGTATAAGACCTTGATCATCCCAGTCCTGCTTTACGGTGCAGAGGCATGGACAATATCCCAAGCGGATGAACAGTCTCTTGGTCTTTTCGAGAGAAAAGTTCTGCGCGCGATCTTTGGTCCTGTTTGCGTTGATGGCATTTGGAGGAGAAGATTCAACCACGAACTGTATGGGCTGTACAGCGACATGAGTCTAGCCAGGCGTCTACGGATCCAACGCCTAAGATGGCTAGGCCATGTTGAGCGTATGGACAACTTAGCTCCGGCCCGAAGAGTCTTCGACTCTGAGCCTGTGGGACAACGCAACAGAGGACGTCCACGAACAAGGTGGCGCACACAAGTCGAGGGGGACCTCTGCCGGCTTGGTGTGCGAAACTGGAGACAGCTGGCGAAAGATCGTGCTGGCTGGAGAGGCATGTTGAGTGAGGCCCAGGTCCACCTCGGACTGTAGCGCCCTAAGAAGAAGAAGAAGAAGTTTAATACATATTATTTATATTTATATTTACAGGTCGGGCCATCTAGTGGTTCTTTTTTTAAATCATAAGTTATTTTGACCCTGCCAGCTGTTTTCCGCTCGAAATCTTGACAGAAAGTCAGTATCATACATCCGCAGAACAAAATGAGTCGCTTTACGATTGAACAACGTTGGAAAATATTTCCAAAATGAGTGCTGTGTACCCCAAGTTTTGGCCGAAATGAAGCACCCACCGCGACTGCTGTACGCAAGTTTGACCAAAAAGTTTGTGCGACTGGTATGCTAGTGGACCACATTAATGGTCCCATCGTCGTGCGGTGACGGTACGGCACAGATGAGAATGTGGCTGCTGTGGCCGAGAGTGTGAGACTCAATTCACGAACATCAACTCGCCATCGCCATCGATCTCAACAGCTCAACATTTCACGCACTAGCCTGAGGAGAATTCTGCACAAAGATCTCGGATTATTCTTTAGCTCAAACTCTTGGTAGGTAGAGCTTAATATTTTGCATTTTAATATAATTTATTTTATATTTCAATATAGTTATAATAATAATAATAATAATATTCTTTTACAAGGTCCAATTGATTCAGCAATTGAAGGCGCGACCATTCTCTTGGAAAATTGGGGTGAAAGAATGCGGTACTACGAAGCCAGCCGAGGCAGCTACTTGAACGACATTGTATTTCATAAATAATGTTTGTTCTTACTGATAAAGCTTTAATACGTGGAAAAAATTAGATTTTGTTAATTTAATTGCATTTTTAAAAGAAACTTATATTTGGCCCACCCTGTATGTAATACTCATTTTAATATAAAAGAGTATGAAGTAAATGTAGTCAGCTCGTACGCACAAAGTTGTGGCTCAATTCCTAATGGGGCAACAATGACATTCATTTAACCGCAGCACCTCTTTAAATCCCATGGAAATGCTCTTAATATAAAACTGTTATGAAAATCTTCTCAAACCTTGCCATTCCAAGTCGATAGAAAATAGTGAGTCCCGCTCCTTGTGTAAGGATAACATCACGAAACGAACAATTGACTAGGTTCTGTCAGCGGCACCTTTAATGGGCTTGAACTTGAACTCTTTTAGGGAGACCTTAAACCTCCGAGTTGGAGAAGGTGCAACAAGAACCAAAACAAAAACAAAACAATCCGTTGCGGCGCTGCAACGACTGGCTAAAGCTGCTTATGAGCTTTACGAGCAGAAAAGAAGAGAAGCACACACTTTCCAAAAGAAAAATATGGAGCATCAGAAGCAGGTGACCAAAGAATTGAGAGATCTTACTGCAGGAAAATAAGACACCGTGGTGTAGTGGGTATGTTCGTCGACTCCTACGCATTTGACTTTCAGTCTAGGTTCAGTCAGCAGCACAAAAAAATCAATTTTTGAAATTTCACGACCTTACTTCTTTCGAATTATTGACAATGGCCAAAGAGTATAACCGTCTAGAGGACTGGATGGCGCAGTTGGTTAAGTGCCTGCCCTGAGTTAGAGGTTCGAGTCCCAGTGAAAACAAAGTTAATACGCTTTTATCCGATTTTCAAATCTGGTCCAGTCACCATTTGTCATTGGGATCAAATTAACGGCACTATACCTGGAGTGGTCGATCAGTGGTAGTAGTCTGACTGTGGGTATCACAATGGACCAACATGGTCTAAGTATGCTGGTGAATTCACAAGCAGTCCGTCTAGAAAAGAAGTCAGCTCAAGAAGAAGGAATATTATCTACAATTTAGATTCTGATTAACTTGGAACGGGATTAAATGTTAATCCTTTATCAAAAGAGTGTATTCGCCTGCACCACGCTTGGTCTGATCTGCTACATGGCTTCTTTTTTAAAGTCATTTACCTGTAAATAGTGTGTCTTAGCCATCATAAAACATGTTAGCTCATTAATAAAAATGTTCAACATAAATTTCTCGCCTTTTACCGGCAAAAGAAACTGTCAAAATAAATGTTTTCATAAACGATGACCTAACAGCGGCCCAACAAATGCTTTCGTATACCGAAAGCTATGACATTACACATAAAAAAATGATTCATATCCCAGCAGACCGATTTATTACCTTGTTCCACTGAAATTCTGTAACCTTTTCGCAAATTACCATAACAACATTCACACATCGCCCATAAGAACCCCAACATCGGACCCCGTGCAATTTTACTCGCAAGCTTGTTCTTGTAGAAATTAGTCCTCCTACCGAGAGCAAAGATGTTAGAGAACACTGTTCATGTAAATCATGGGCATACTGACTCGGTCTTCAAGCAAAGAATTGGCATGCGAACTACATAGGTATAAATAGTCAACCAAAACGTACAGAAAGTGCATAAATTAATAAATTATAATGCAAATAATTACTTGTTCTTTATTTTTTCAAGAGGACAGTCTTGGGTGGACCTGGGTCTGAATGAACATGCCCCAATAGGCAGCATAACAACATTTACACATTTATTCGCTGCTCTCTCAATTTGTTCGCGCCGCTTGCATATTTAAGGCCGGCCCATGCTGAGTTCCCCCTCTGGAATATATTCGAAAACTTTTTCAAGCGGATCTGGGACTAGATGGCCTTACCATCCTAGGCGTTAGATCTGTATAGGCTTAGCCAGACCGATGTAGCTGTACAGGCGGTAAAGTTCGCAGTTGAATCTATTCCACCATTCATCCTCAACGAAACCGGAACCAAAAGTAAAGCGCAGTACCATGCTCCCAACTCACTAAAGGCTTCGTCATCCGCTTTTGACAAGAACCTTGCGTTTGCAACCTACGACTTGTTTATATGGTTAATTCAGTAAGTTTAGACCTCCACACGTGTCTGAAAATGAACAGAACGGCACTGATTTTAAGGTTTCTGTACCGTAAACCATCTCGAGGACGAGCCCAGGAATTCACAGCCACCTAGCCATCGACAACCTGTCTTAAGACTAAGGAGTGACATTTTTAATGAGCCAACTTGGGAAAGCGGAATTTTATTACTCTCGTCATTATTTAGCCATAAAATTTGACTGGGCTTATCTCGTCGATCTCTTTCCTCACAATAGCAATCGATAGCAATCTTGCATATGACTTTGTCGAGGCAGTATTTTCTGTGCTAGCCATTGGGTGTTCTTGGGACATGCGCTCTACAAAAACTGTCGAGATTTATTCCTAAATTACTGCAGGAAAAATCTCGTGTGACAACTCCAATAACCTTGAGCTGATCAGTCTTCCTTTCTCTTCTTCCACATCCGCCTCAGTCTCGATGGCCATCAATTTTTCAACACGCCGACAATAAAGACAATTCGAATGAATACTTTGGTTCGCACAATTGGGAAATCCCTAGAACGGATTGAATTCTCATTGGCGGTATTTTTTTGCATAAAGCAGCTTTTTGTGTACTCACTCAATCTTAAAACCACGGATTTCCTTCGGCAGCTGATTAGTCAGTTGTTAATCAGCTGAGTTTATGACTCCAAGCTAAGGGATATTGCGATTTACAGATTTGTAAACAAAGGCACACCACAAGATGGAATAATTTTATCTCGGAAACTCGCGGTCAACGAACTCATAATATTGGAAGAGGTGGAGTGTTGATTTACATTGACACTGCCACTTCTTGTCAACTCATCTTCAACGATCAGAGAGCTCAAGCAACATTCGCTCTGTAAGCAAAATGCTTGGACCAAGAGCTATGGGTTTGGATCAAGGACTACGGGTTTGGACCAAGGGCTATGGGTTTGGAGTCAGCTTGTAGAAAACAGAAAACAACACTAATGCAATTCACTGTTGCAAGACAACTGTAGGCTGCAAAATGAGGAGAAATGAGGAGAAAGTGCGGGTTGTTTTTTACATTGAAATGTTTTCACTCGTGGATCAGATTTCAGACAATCTCGATTTCATATCTCAGAACACAAAACTTCACCCTTCCCAGCTTCAAATCAACAAAAGGTTTATTTCCACTAGCATTCCGCTCAGAACAGAGTATGAGACCGGCCCTCAGAAATTGTTCACAAATAGATCACCAAGTCGGAAATGGATTCTTCTTTTAGGGCGCTACATTCCGAGGTGGATCTGGGCCTCACACAACATGCCTCTCCAGCCAGCACGATCTTACGCCAGCTGTCTCCAGTTTCGCACACCAATCCGGCCGAGGTCCCCCTCGACTTGTGTGCGCCACCTTGTACGTGGACGTCCTCTGTTGCGTGTCCCACAGGCTCAGAGTCGAAGACTCTTCGGGCCGGAGCTAAGTTGTCCATACGCTATACATGGCCTAGCCATCATAGGCGTTGGATCCGTAGACGCCTGGCTAGACTCATGCCGTTGTACAGCCCATATAGTTCGTGGTTGAACCTTCTCCTCCAAATGTCCTCAACGCAAACAGGACCAATGACCGCGCGTAGAACTTTTCTCTCGAAAAGACCAAGAGACTGTTCTTCCGAGAGAGCGCTCTACTACTCAATTGCCTTTGAGCCCATAAAAACAGCGGTTGGCAAGAGTTATTCTGCGTTTGATCTCGGTACTGATGTTGTTTGTACTGTTTACTGCGGAGCCAAGATAGACAAAGCCCTTAACTGCCTCAAAGTTATAGCTGCCTATGCTGACATTCTGGCCAAGTCGTCGATGTTGTGCGTCCTTTCTCGATGACAGCATATACTTGGTTTTGCTCTCGTTTAACACCAGACCCATTTTGGCCGCTTCCGTTTCAATGCCAGCAAACGCATCATTGACGGCTCACTGTGTTCGCCCAATCACGTCAATGTCATCCACGTAAGCTAGCAGTTGAACAGACTTTTGGAAGATCGTCTCCCTTTGTTGGCCAGTGAGTTTTGTACGATCTTCTCAAGAACGATGTTAAAGAAATCACATGACAGCGCGTCGCCTTGTCTAAAACCTTTTTTGACATTAAAGGTCTCGGTGAGTTCATTACCGACCTTGGTGGAGCAGCGAGAGTTCTCCATCGTCATCTTGCTCAGTCTGACGAGTTTGGCAGGAATGTCAAAACTAGAAACTGCTCTGTATAGCTCGTCTCTATGCACGCTGTCATATGCGGCCTTGAAATCGATGAATAGATGGTGTGTGTTAATTTGTATTTCTTGGGTCTTCTCCAGGATCTGCCGCAGTGTGAAGATTTGATCTATGGTGGACTTCCCCGGCCTGAAACCACACTGAATGGGACCTATCAAATTACAGACTGTCAATAGATCCAAATATATCCTATGGTTCTACTGCAATGTATCTACCCATAAGTACCCATAAGTGACAATTGCTCGTAGTCAGTTGATTGGTGGTTAACAAACAGTCTTTTTGTCAGAGCAAAGACCTTCTCCACAATGACCAGAAAAGCATATAAAATATTATCAAAAAACTTATAGTGGTTGAGCAAGGTGCAAATGGTTTTTCCGAAACTTCAGTTCGGTGTGATTTTGGACCTCAACCAACAAACCTCGCTAGGTGTTGCCAATTGCGTACACCAAGTTAGTTGAGGTCCCTCTCCACCGCGGGCGTCCTCTGTTGCGTTGTCCTACTGGCTTACCGCGGACCGAAGTAGACGAGGTCTTTCACTACTTCGAAGTTATGCCTGCCTATGGTCACGTTCTGGCCAAGTCGTCGATGTTCTATGCCCTTTCTCGATGACAGCATATACTTCGTTTTCCCCTCGTTTACCGCCAGACCCATTTCCGCCGCTTCTGTTTCAATGCCAACGAACACCTCATTGACCCAATCACGTCAATGTCATCCGCATATGTTAGCAGTTGTACGGACTTTTGGAAGGTCATGCCTCTAATGTTGACCAGTGAGTTTTGCACGATCGTCTGAAGAACGATATTGAATAAATCAGATGACGTCGTGTCGCCCTGCCTTAAATTCAAAGTCTCCGTAAGCTCGTCACCGACCTTGATGGAGCAGCAAGAACTCTCCACAGTCTGAAAAGTTTAACAAGAATGTCAAAACTAGATATGGTTTTGTATAACTCGTCGCTACGCACGCTTTCATATGCGGCCTTGAAACCTAGGTGGCTGTGTCGATTTGCATTTCCTGGGTATTTTTCCAGGATCTGCCGCAGTGTTATGATTCGGTCGATGGTCGACTTACTCGGACTATAACCACCCTCTAATGAGGACCTATCATATGACAGCAAAGACCTTATAGGCAACAACCAAGCAATTACCAGAATATACCGGTACTTTACATTTACATACCTTCGCAAATTTTGAAAATATTTCGAGTACTCCTTGTTCCAAGGGGTGTTCCTCTATAACGCAACGGTGTGATCCCTGTAATTCATCAACCTCGGTCAATAGCATTGTGTTGGACAAGTAAAGTGGCCGTCGAGGCATAGTGAGTAAGTGCGACGACTCCTACACTGAGAGTACAACATTACAGAGTAAGCATGTTCAACTTGTACACTATAGTTCCATTCCTGATGCAACTCTCATTTTTAAGCCCATTTCTTTCGAGACATAGAGCGCAACAGTCAAGCAAACCTTTTCAAATTACTATTTTTTTTTGAGAATTTTTAAAACTCTACTCGAGTACTCAGACTCAAAACTGGTCCATTGTACTGCCAGGTAGCAACCCACTCCAGTGCCGTTAATTTGATCCCAACGGCAGATGGTGACTGAACTGTATTCGATTTCACTGGGACTCGAACCTGGGACCCCTCTAACTTGGGGCAGGCACTTAACCAACTGCGCCATCCAGTCGTTTTTCAAATTACTTACACAACAAGAATAAAAATAAGAGCATGCAAAAAGATCTTCAATCTTCATTATACGTTTGATTTCAATAATGTTCTCAACAACATAGTTTAACTTACAACAGGGTTTCATATAAAATATCTCCGCAATTAATTACACCACATAACTTTGCCATATCTGTCGTTCCATCTTCATAGAACCATCCCAGTTTCAGCTTACATTAAAAAGAATTAACCCACCAACTGATCAATCTGAAAAGGCTAACTGGTCTATCAACACCATTAAGGCACTCACTTCCGTTCGAAGTTATTTCTGGTACCTAAAAAATTATTCATTTGGTTAAGATGATTCAAATTACGATAAGGAAGTCGTTGAAACCCTTCAAAACATTTTTTTCCATGTAATGACATTGACTTCTTCTAAATTCATTCACATTCTACATTCTCACTTTCTCGTTATAAAAGGCCTTGATTATGTGATGCCTTACTGCTTGTATAGAACATATTAATCCAGGAAATTTGTCAAATATACATAATGCATGTGTTCTAAATTTGTTGGGACATAACAAGATGTATTGGGACGTATTTCATAAATTGAAATCTGAGAATATATACCCAACCCATTCACTGATTGTTAAATCTCTGATCTGCTTCCAGTAGTATTTTGAATATTCGAGATCCCCTACAAATATCTAGCAAAAAAGTCTAGTCAGCATAAATTTTGCACCTGTCAAATATTTACCCGTCAGATGAAAAAGCTGAAGTTTCAATGCTCTACAGATTTGAGATACAACCTTCGTGAGGAAAATGCGCATTAGTTTAAAAACCACCACCCACAAGCTTCTAGTTCCGCTATGTAGCTTAAATGCTTTCGGTTTTATTCAAAACAAATGTGTCTGTCACTTAATCCGGTAAATATTCTTGACAGTTCGTATATTTAGAAATTAATTATTTGAAAGATTAAATATGAATACGACGTCGATTAACATAATTTATGAAAAGCTTTCTGTGTTCTCACTCCTCCCAGAAGTCGAATAAATCAATTTGATGTGTGATTTTTGTAACTATTGCCCTCTTGATTGAAGACAAAAAAACTGTACATTTCAATAAAATCTGGTTCCGAAAATAAACTCTCCGTATGCGTAGCTTTGCGCATCTAAAGGTAAACGACTTGAACCCGTGAATATTTTATATGTTAAAGATCACCATTTTCGATAGAACTTACGTATACACATACAGAATTGGACACTTAATTGCCTTTACGTAACATCTTCGTTTTTTTTTTGTTTCAGAATAAATCCGGTTCAAATTTGCCTACTGAAGTCAGACAGCAGTTTATGGTGACTGTGTAAGTCGATAAAAACGTTCCTTTCTTGCATCTTTTCATTACTGTCATTTCGATAACTTGTTATATTTGTACCTCCGATCGTTAGTCTAATTTTGGAATATTATGTAAAGGATGCGGCGGTTGTTAAAAAATTTTAAAGCGAAATGTGCGACCCGATCTAGGAAATTCGGGTATTCAAACCAGACAAAAGAGTTGGTGCAAGAACTTTTTCATGGATTTTTGACTAATCGCAGAATAACTATACTAAACCACGTATTTGTGCTCTAATCCCCCAATTAGCATAGCCAACTCAATAAAAATTGAATAAGTAGAATTATAAAAATAAATTTAAGGATAAACATAAATGTTTCTAAATCGAGATTTAAGTTAACACAAGCATTCCGCTCACAATAGCAATCTTTAATATAATTTAGTAGTAATTTACTATTTTCACTGCGATTTGCAAGTTTGAGTATAGAACCAATCTTAAGTGCAAATCGATTATTCAGCTGACATCAAAGCGGTTACGCGCTTTCGATTTAACTGGAATATAAAAACATAAAAGTTTCTGTAAAACCAGACTTTTTACTTCGCTTTTAGAAATTCATATCACATAGGATTACAAGATATGTTCGTATTCTAAAGACAGGTGTGGGATTCTACTCTGACGCAGATCTTTGAAAGACAATGAAGCACCGGCTATCATTCGTTTGACTTTAGGCAATCAGCAAAGAAGCTTCTTTGTTACTACGCGAGCATCAGATAATAGCACAGTAGAATCTCTTAAAAGTGAACCCCGATAATGTGAACTACAAAAATGGTGCACTATCTGCTCTAAAATGTGAACTCATGATCACTTCTCACTATTCGAATGTGAACCGATCTTGGCTTTATTTTGAAGCTACGTCCATGGCATGTCAACTGGATAGCGCAGTTGGTAAAGTGCCTGCCCTAAGTTAGAGGGATCCCAGGTTCGAATCCCAGTGAAAGCAAAGATAATACGCTTTTTCCCGGTTTTTTCAAATCTGGTCCAGTCACAATTTGCCATTGAGGTCAAATTAACGGCACTATCACTGGAGCGGCCGATCAGTCACTAGCAGCTCCCTAACCTAACCTAACCTATGTTCGTGCCATTATGTAGGGAATAGCACATCATACAAATGACCGCTTCAGCTTTCTGTCAGTGCTTCAAGCGGTCGGGGCAATTTTTGATGACTCGGTCCAATGTGCTAATATTCCGGCAATGGCGAATGTTGGCCTCGAACTCTTCCTAAGTGCTTCGCTTGCTAGCGTAGACTATGCGAATGTTGACGTATTCGCAGAGCAAATAATTTACTGGTATTAAGTCGCATAATCGCGGTGGCCAATTACTGAACGCTAGCGGTGAAATGACCCAGACGCCAAATTTCTCCTTCACACATGGCATGTAACGCCATCTTGTTGGAACCACAGCTCGGATATATCGATGTTGTCGGCCTCTGGCTACAGAAAGTCGCACTAAAGGGTAGTCCATTTTGGAGTTGTTTTTTAAATTATAGGTGACACTGACAGCTGGTTCCCAATCGAAATCTTGACAGATAGTGAGTATCATACCTCCGCGGAACGAAATGAGTCGGTTCACGCTTGAGCAACGTTGGGAAATATTGAAAACTTATTTCCAATTTGAGTGCTGTGTGGCCCAAACAGTGCGCTTTTGAAAAGAAGTTTTGGCCGAAATGAAGCACCCACCCCGACTGCTGTACGCTAGTTTGTGCAGAAAGTTCGTGAGACTGGTATACTAGTGGACAACACTCGTAGTCTCCGTCCTATCGTGTGATTCAATTCACGAACATTTCACGCCTGATTGCTAGCCTGAGGAGAATTCTGCACTAAGATTTCGGATTATTTGCTTACAAGGTCCAATTTACTCAGCAATTGAATGCGTGCGACTATCCGCTTCATTATCGCTTCGCAGTTTGGGCCTTAGAGCAGCTTGAATTGGACAACGATTTTGGGCAAAAACTCATCTTTTCTGACGATGCGTATGATAAAAATCTCGGTGGCTACGTTAACAAACAAAATTGCCGCATCTGAGGCTCGGAAAACCCGCACGTTTTTGTCGAGTAACCAATGCATCCACAGAGAGTGACAGTGAAATTAAAGACATGAATTTGGACGACCGACATCTGGTTCATGCAGGACGGCGCGCCATGCCCCAATCGATCTTTTGCGCACCAAATTCCCAAGGCGTTATCAGCCATCTTGGAGATGTTAATTGGCCACCTCGGAGCTGCAATTTGTCCCCTTTGGACTTTTTTGTAGGGAACTGTAAAGGACCAATAACGGCAATTTAGCTTGTTGATATATAAATCCGGATCTCCGACAAACATTTTCACTGCCCATTTAACGAACTCATGGGCTTTGTCTATGATCATCCGACTTCAATTTTTGCGCCAGCATAATCCAAAAGCCCAAATCCGATCGCAAAATAAGCCCAATTCAGCTAATCGCCACGAAATCGACATTTCTGGGTTTTCTTCGATAGTGGCCGCTCCGGCGGTTATGTTTATATGATATTCCTCATTTAGCACCAATTTCTGTCTGGTTGGTGGCCTAAGGTACAAAAAAGGTGTACTCACTTTAAAAATTTTCATAGAGTGACAAATTGTCTGCACACTGATGAGTACGGACCTCATGACGAAACTCACGTTGCGTATTGATTCCCATGAGAAAGATAAACTAAGCCGGAATTTACGTAACATTTCTTAATAATTTTCGTACGATCGGTAAGATTAAAATGGTATACTTTGAAATGGCAAACCTTAGTGAATACTCTGACAACCGTATTTAATTGGTAACTTTTACAGCTGCTAAAACACAATAATTGAAAAAAACTATCATTGCTCTCTGGTCGCCTTTTGTCATGTAACCATCCATCATTTTTACCATGTTTTCATATTTTGTGAAAGCATGTGAATTTTGTGAAGCCTAGTTATTTCAACTGTAGACACGATAAGTTCACAAATTCCCATGAGAAAGATATTTGCCATACCGCTGCAGCTGTCATTTAAAACTCGTTGGTTTTTTTCTGGGTTTGGCGGACTGTGAAAATTTGGTCTATATTCGATTTGTGGGGCTGTACTGGTACGTTCCATACATAACGGCTTTAACCGTTCACACAGTACGCGGGAAAGGATCTTGTAGGGGACATTGAGCAGAGATATGTGTACATATCCAGTTTTAGCATGAGTTAGGATCACCCTTTTGTGTAGAACTCTTTTGTGTTAACCAAAAAACTATGAGCTTTCTTTCAATTATCCTTATTGATAATGTGAATAAATCTAAACAGAACTGCTCATACATAAATTAGATCTCACTCTCGCCAAACTACTGTATTTCGTTTCAAAATTCGAATGAGAATATTTTATGTTCAAAAATACTTCGTTACGTTTGTTACTAGCGGTCAAGCTAGGATTTAGTTGAGATTTTGAATAGAAAAACAAAAACAAACGCATAAAACCATCAATGCTTGCCAACATTAATTTAATGTGATCTCGCACCCATCACAGGAATTTGAGGTGACGCAGTAGGAAGCAAAATGTTTACCAAATAAAATGAGTCATAAGGCTCTCATCGCACAACTATTTGAATTGTGTTTCTATTATTTATTCTCTAACAATCTGCAAGTGCAATTCAAGCAACTTTAATGGCTTTTTTTAAAGATGTTTAGTAAAAGATAATAAAAGTCGGCAATAAAGCGGTGCATGTGTGACTTGCATACAGTAAATAGAGAAGGACGGAAATAAATGGCGACTTTACGGTCTAGTTCAATGTTTACAAGCAGATTAGCGATCGTAATTTGAGACACATCTTCCTGCGTCATTGGCATGCAACCCAATCGTATTTTCCAAATGGGAGCACATTTGTCTTAGTTATTATTCGGTGACAATGAACCCTGGGTATGCATTTGCAGTAAAAAATTGCCACCATAATTTCGAATGGTGCTCACAAACAGCCTAACATCTGCATGTGCCCATCAAGTTCACTATAAAAGTGTAAACTCTCGAATGACACTCATCTCACATGCGGAAGATGTTTCATAAGAATTTATTACACCTGAAAAACTATAATCCCCATCAAGGTCAATGTCACTGCAGTTATGGAATGTTTGTTTGGAGAAAAGGTTGACACATCCACAATGAGACTGCACAATTCGACATGAGAAAATTTATTGACAAACATTTCTATTAGCGGCACGTTTGGCTAAACAAGTTATCAACCAAATGCCAATGAAAAAGGGGCTCTCGAATAAATGTAATTATGAAGGTAAAACATTAATCAAATCGACCGAGTGGCAAGCCATCAAACACCATTCACATTGCACTTCATTCTATGGTGCTTGACCAGAGTAGGTGCTTCAGTCGAATTCCCAAGTTTTTATGGAGCTTTAAAATGTTTTAATTCATAGGAGATTTATATTATAGCAAATTTGTTTCTTTTAACGGTTTTTTGTTTTACTTTATTCGCCATTCAGAGGTGGAGGTGATTTTTCACGCGTTAAATTGTGTACGAATTTTAAAAGGAAATGCCAGTTGACTCGAGAAGCGGTTGGTTAAATGTCTGTGGATACCTCCAAGAGCTCCTTGACTTTTCCGCTTGGAAGAACGTCGACTTGTTTCGTAAATTAAGGTGTGAACAATACACTTTATTAAGGTATTCAGCTAAATTCTCATACAAAAAATTCATGTTCAACAAATTCATCATGAAAGACACAGATCAAAAAGCCCACGGGAGAATTGGTGCAAAAGTGAGACTTTGATTTAGACGATTCGAATGAGTTGCTGGGAAAGTGATTCATGAAATTGTTGATATGGAAACCTTTCACAGCTAAATATTTTCGGAAATAGATGATTTATGCAAAAGATTCCGAGCACCATCAATTTGTGGTCAGAACACACATTTAGGTTAGGCTAGGGGGCTGCTAATGATTTCACCAGCACACTTAGACCATGTTGATCCATTGTGATACCCATACTCAGACTACTACCACTAATCGACCGTTCCAGTGATAGTGCCATTCATTTGACCCCAACGGCAAATGGTGACAGGTCGAGATTTGAAAAACCGGATAGAAGCGTATTAACTTTGCTTTCACTGGGATTCGAAACTGGGACGCCTCTAACTTAGGACAGGCACTTAACCAACTGCGTTGGGAAATATTAAAAACTTATTTCCAAAGTGAGTGCTGTGTAGCTCAAACAGTGCGGTGCGTTTTTTGAAAAGAAGTTTTGGCCGAATTGAAGCACCCACAGCGACTGCTGCACAAGTTTGTGCAAAAAGTTCGTGGGACTGGTATGCTAGTGGACAGCACTCATGGTCCCCGTCGTCGTATGGTGCGCACAGATGAGAATGTGGCTGCTGTGGCCGAGAGTGTAAGACTTAATTCACGAAAATCAACTCGCCATCGATCTCAACAGCACAACATTTCACACACTAGCCTGAGCCTGAGGAGAATTCTGCACAAAGATCTCGGACTATGCGGTTACAAGGTCCAATTGACTCAACAATTGAAGGCACGCGACCTCCCGCATCGATATCGCTTCGCAGTTTGGGCATTAGAGCAGCTTGAATTGGACAACGATTTTGGACGAAAAATCATCTTTGCTGACGAGACGCCTTTTTATTTCGGCGGCTACGTTAAAAAACAAAATTACCGCATCTGAGGCTCGGAAAACCCGCATATTATTGTCGAGAAGCCGATGCATCCACAGAGAGTGACAGTTTGGTGCGGATTGTTGAGTGGTGGCATCATTGGACCATTTTGGTTCGAAAATGAGGCTGGGAACATAATTTCGGTCAACGGGTGGCGTAAGAGGGCCATGTTGACCGACTTTTTTTACTGAAATTGAAGACATGGATTTGGACGACCTCTGGTTCATGCAGAATGGTGCGCCATGCCACACAGCCCACGCCACAATCGATCTTTTGTGCACCAAATTCCCAAATCGTGTTATTAACCGTTTTGGCAGCTGGCCACCTCGGAGCTGCGATTTTTGTGGGGAACCGTGAAGGACCGATGTTATGCCAACAATCCGGAAACGATTCAAGCACTTAAGGCCAATATCATCCAAGCAATTCGTGAGCTACAGCCCGAAACCATCAACAAGGTCTTGGAAAATTGGGGTGACAGAATGCGCCATTTCGAAGCCAGAAGTTAGCCGAGGCAGCCACTTGAACGACATGAAAAAAATTTAAATTTGTTCATTTTTTTGCATTTTTAGAAAGAAACTTGTATTTGGCCCCCAAACTTGTATGGATGGCGCAGTTGGTTAAGTGCCTGTTCCTAGTTCGAGGGGTCCCAGGTTCGAATCCCAGGGAAATCGAATCTGGTCCAGTCATCATTTGCCGTTGGGTTCAAATTAACCGCACTTGTGTAGGTTGCTAACTGGCAGTACAATGGACCAGTTTTGAATTTGAGTGCTCCAGCAGAGTTTCAAAAATCCTCCGAAAAAAAAATTAATGTATTTATTCCTAAATACTCGCACATTCATACTAGGGGACGGCTAAACAGCTTACAATTACCTTATCAAGTTATATGATCACAGAGTGATGCAGTAACCCGAGCTACAACAACATCCATATTAAGTTGACTTAACAGTACCAGAATACTTCTTATACTTGTATCTCCAAGTGGTGCGTTAGCTCACCTTACAACGCGAGCTAGCAAACCTCTTCTATAGGTCCGCTTCTAAAGAAAAAAATAATTGAATTAAATGTAACCAGTTTTTTTTATAAAATTTATAAGTGAAATAAATGTATTTCATTTTTGTCAAAATTTAAAAAATATCACTTTCATCCTGTTTTAAGTGCTGAGACATCATATTTTAACTATAATTGGCGGTATTCGATGCACTGACATGTCGCATCGGGAATTCCCGTCTAAGACAAAGGTTGGTGCTCCAAACAGATTATCTTATCTGCCACGCTCGGTTCAATGACTTTACGACAGTTAAAAGTGCTTATGAACAGACTAACACCATTATTAATTATGTACCCGAAAATATTATGACAAAGCACGTAAAATCAATTAAAACGAAGCGACGCCACGCATTTTTCCTTTTTCAATGCACGCTTAACACGAAAAAAAATGTTTGCGCTTAGCAGGTGCCTTCATGGAACATCCACACTTCGGAATTATCAGCTATCAGAGAGCTTTGCAAAACTTTGTTTTTATGCAAATAAAAGTTCGTGGATTCGATTTTAATGACCTTAGCACATCACAAGGTCCTATTTGATTTCATTCGATTTCGTCTGCGGTGTGTGATCCACAAAACGCACATTCAGCTGACGTCATAGTAAGTATTTGTCAACGGTTCTGGTCTAACCACTCTCACTTTTCTTTTGGTGTTTCTTTACTTTGCTCAAAATATTTTGCATATTTGCCTCGTGCGATAATTCATTGATATAGACAGTTTGCGTATGTCATTCAAATTTATTCAACGGTCGCTTCCGTCTCACTTTACGTATTCTACGTCAGTCCGTTGGAATTCATCTGTATAGAGTAGTGGTCAATCTCAAAGTAACGTGCAGAGAGCCAGACACGAGTGCGACTTCCAAAAAAACAGCGACGGTCGCACTTTTTTGCCTTTGGTGCCGTCTGGTTTTTTGTGATTTTCTCATGCCAATGTATGGATATGTGTATGCAGGTACACATTTCACTTGATGTTGCAGCGCCTGGGTTGCCTCAAGAGTACGCCGGCACGACGAGTTTCGTAACAGTTACATAATCAGCGACCTTGGAAGAGTATAATACATTTTGCATGGATGATATTAATCTTCCGTCATGAGCGAGAATCGATTTTATTTCGCGTCGTTAAAACTCACGGGGACCCTATATAAACTGTGACCTTTGCAGCAAACTATCAATTTTAACTGAACTTCCTTCTGATGATAGTTTAAGTATACACATCTCTTCGCTCGCGAAGACTTTAAGTGGTTTTGGCCGCGCAAAATTTATGGGTGCGGTGTATTAACCCTAAAACAGGATTTTGGCTGAACTACATTTTAAGGCTACACCGACAAGTGTGGCTTGTGTGTGTTTACGCACTTTGGCGCGTCCACTGATCGCGGTGAGACCAGACTGTAATTTTATTGGAAACAAGATAAATTAAATGAATTTTGGTTTAAAAGTTAAATGTCAAACTGTCCTAAATTAGTTAAGTAGATAAATGTCAAACTGTGTCGAATTTAATTTTATTTATATTTTCCATCAGTGAATACATTTGTGCGTACATTTGTTTATAAATGTTCAGACGCATCCTCCTGATTATTCAAAGAATTCAGACTTAATTGGTTGTGTTTTGGTCGTATCGCATAATTATTCAGACATTTGGCTGTTCTCGTTCAATCTATTTTTTTGTGGAAGCATTTCGAAATACCTGTTTCAACAAAATAAAGTGTTTTTTTCCATTAAAAATAAGGAAATAATTTAATATTAAGAACAGAGCGTAATATTATTCAAATAAAACAGAAACAGATAAATCTAATTAACAATAACAACGTAGGAAATGGTCAGGTGGGAATTGCACTCGGGCACCATTAATAATTTCTAAAAGAAGCAATAATTTCTGAAAGAAGCAATTCTGAATATCATTCAACGAATTTAAACTATTTCAGTTCAATTTCACTTAGATTAGAAACTCGAAAAGGTGAACAGACATAAAACAGGCTTTGTTAATTTTTTCGAATTGTTTATCCTTTAAAGCACCGGTATTAAGTTAAAGAAGAACGTATAGCATACATAAAAACATTGAACACAATGTTGGCCAAAACAAAAGCAACTGGGCTTTGCTTCATACTGTTTTTCGATTTTCTACGCTCCCTTATGTCGGGTCTTAAACAATTTTTTTTCATAAATTTTCTATGTCCTAAACTATAAGAAAAAACAACAATAATATAACCCTCCAATGGGCGATTTAAAAAAAAGTAAACTCCATTTTTACCTCCATCTTCAGCTGGCCAAAACTAAAACAACTAAACTTAAAATTTAAAAAAAATCAAAAAATTAGTACTTAGTAGCAAAACGCTTATTTTGGATGACAGCAGCGCATCTTCTTTGCAAGAGGTTTCTTTTGGAAAGAGGTTTGAAATAATTGACCGTGGAAGCTTCCTTAACCTTTCGGAAAATCATAGCCTTGATTTTGTACCTCCCACGTACAATTCTTCTGTCTACAATCTCCCAAAGGTTCTCAATAGGATTGAGATCCGGAGATTGCGCAGGCCATTGCATAAGCTTTTGTACCCTAAACCACTCCTTGACCACTTTGGCGATATGCTTTTGCTGCTGAAATGTCCATTTCAGAGGCATTTCTTCCTCAGCATTACTTTCAAGGTTGTCTTTGTACACAAATCGATCCATAGTTCCATCCATTTGATGAATTGGCCCGATACCGTATCCAGAGGAGCATCATCGAAGAGTCGTTGATGGTGGTCTGGCCTCTTTCAGGATCGTAAAGAAACCTTTTATTTTCCGCTAAAAATAGAAAAGCAAGGCTAAAGTTTGTACATGAGTACCTCTGATCTAATACTGATCTAATCTAATCAGAAATGGAAGACAGTCTTATTCTCAGACGAGTCTAAGTTTAATTTGAACGGTTCAGACGGATTTTGCCGTGTTCGTCGGACAATCAATCAAGTCCTAAACCCTCGGTATTGTAAGGCTAGTCTCAAGCATGGAAGCGTCATGGTTTGGGGATGTCCACAATTAAACACCAAAGACCTCTACACTCACGTAGAGAAACTGCATGGTATGCCATTTTACGCGGAAAGCATCATTAGGTCATATGTCTTTAAGGATTCTAGTGGCAAAGCTGATAACAGATCGCCATTAGGATATGTTGAAATACTTACTTGGGCCTGAATCGGACCTTCGCAACATTCGGTTTCAACAAGTCGGTGCCACATCACACGCAGTTCGTGCTAAGATGCAAATTTGGAAAGACATTTTTCACTTCTGAATGGTGTCAAAAGTTGTGAAATCGGCGGGTCCCCACGATTCTCTTATTTTATTTCTCTCGAACCCTGAGGAACCAACCACAACTTTGATGCGCAAGGCCAACATTTGAAGCCAAGGTGCTAAAATCACACCAGAACCTTGCGCAATTATTATAAAAATGTACTCGCCTTTACGCCAATTGACCGTCACCACATTTTATACATATTTAATGTACTTAGACTCAGGTATCGTATAGATCCCGTAGCATAAGCGTATTTGCTTCTTAATTGGGATCTCCATATGTGGCTTTCAAATTTCAGGTTGTTAGATATTTAGTGGAAACAATCGGGAATTTGTTTTCTGGTTCCCTGCTTCTCAGATGTGCTAGTATGCCATTTGACATTTAAAAACAACACGCAACAGAACCCAAAAAGACGGCACTTCCAATTAAAAAAACTTTTTAATTATCAATTTTACATCAAAACATTCGCATTTTGATGAAATGTGCTCCAAGCAGTGCACGTTCGTTACAATGAACAATCTCGATGCAGTGAACAGGCTCGGTTTTTATTAGTTCACTATATTGAGCGTCTACTGTATGTACTTTTAAAAAAATCTGAAATTTTCCTTTGAATTATTGATTTTCCAAAAAATGATCCTCTATTTCATCTACAATTCTGATAGTAAGGTTGTTTCCATCCTGGTACGTTACTAAAGTTGCATGAACCTAAAGTGAGTCTTTTCTTGAAGGAATTTCAACCACATTCTCGACTACTGGAATTTCCATCTCCAAATCTTCACCACCCGTTACTGAACATTCTTCAAATGAGACCACCACATTATTCGTCCCAATGGAAAGCGAGAGTTATAAGGAGCAAAAAAAAGATCAAGTTTTTAGTTTCGAAGACAAGCTCCACGCTTTAAATTCCAACAACCACAAGTGAACAAACAAACATCACTTATCCTGAATCAGAAACGTTCATTTAACTTGAAATCAGAAACGTTCTATGGAGAAATCCGCATGGCAGTGTATTCCTTCTGAATGTGCTAATTAACATTGCCATGAATCAACCCCATCATTAAATTGCTAGCTCCGTTGATTTAATTGGCATAAGGAGACACTTCTTTCACTCCTTCACACCTAACCCAACTTAAGACATTTCCGTTCAACAGATGCGTCTACTGCTTCATGAAGAACGACGCTTAACCGCAACAGATTACAGAACCACAGGCGGTCATTGATCTTATTAAGACCACTTAACATATAACCTTCACTTTCGGGGCAAAGAAACCGCGGACAGCCTCCTTGCCAGAGCAAAAGGCTTCTTTATACCGGTCTGCCAAACATACTCATACATATGATGTCAAAAAAGAGATACTGATCGAACAAAATGTCAAGGTACCAAGCCACGCTTCAAATGGCTGACGCCTGTCCGTGTTGTCCATTGATGACTTATTTTCGCAAGATTTGTCTGATACCTCTGCAAAACAGCGAGTATCTGAAGAGGATTATCTGTGACATTTAGAAGTTTGTTATAACTTTCATTCGACGGAATACCCTTAATAAAATCGAAAGCAAGTTTACTTCTGTAACAGTGAGGGGATATAATTAAGTCAACCGCCCCCTGTTGAGTGCTACTTTAAATACATTTCTTGGAGGAAACCTGCAATACTTGACTACAAATATCTTTCCAAGAAGCAAAGTTTTTTTAGCAACTTAGTATTTTTGTACAAAGAAATCAGTAGGATGAAAAAGATTTATTAATTAGTAAGATGTTGCTACTCCTTCATTATTTACGTATTCTCTTAACCAGTTTTTAATGATAGAAATTTGTCAAAACTATCAGATATGTATTTATCCACTCTTAAGCCAACCAACGAAAGCAACATTTTATATATCGAAAGGAATTATGAATTCTCAAACCACACACGTTTGAATATTATAATCTATTTACATTTAGAATAATTTTATTAGGCATCCGCCAGAAGGCCATTTGACTCGCAATTTAGTTTTCGTCTATAAATAATAACTTCATTATGCGTCCCTAATCCCATTTAATAGAGTGGCCAAATTTGTCTTTTCGGTTTTCTTATCCAACATACTCGTAAGTCTTCCCATGTCATGTGATAATGAGCGTGAGGTATTGCTAACAATATGGTTCTGAGCTGAATATGAATATCTCCTGCTGAAGCATGGTAGGCTCATAACAAAGCATTATTTTATATTTCCTTTTTTTTAAGTTTCTTCTATCAACTGGGGACTATGGTGTTTTAAAGGGGAACATTTGGAGCGTAAGTACACTCTTTTGGACATAAAGCTACCAACCAGGCAGAGATTGTTGGAAAATTAAGAAATCATAGTCGCCCTGGCGGTTAGTATCAAGCAGAAGCGCCGGCTAAGCTGAATTGGGCCAAAGAAATCGCCAGAGTCAACTCGGCTTATTTTTCGGTTAGATTCGGGCTTACATCCATATACAATTGTGCAGACGCAAGAATTGAAGGCGGGAAATGATAGACAACGCCGTGAGTTCGCTAATTCTTTATTTTCTTCAGCTGGCGCTACAGTCCGGCGTGGATCTGTGTCTCTGCCAATATTCCTGTCCATTCACCACGATCTTGTGCTAACTGTTTCCAGCAACGCACGTTCAGATGTTTGCGCTCCTTTTCAAGCTGTGTACGCCACCGGACGCGTAGTCTTGCGTCCTCGGGGTTAGGTTAGATTAGATTAAAGAAGGGGAGTATGATCGTAGAGACGTCACTTCTACTAAGGCCCATTGTAAATTCCTTTAATATTTGCGGTATACAAATTTATAAAACTATCCTATCACGTGATGGATTAAACCACCCCGTGCTCCTTATAAATCCAGTATATCTGCGTTCGTTAAGTCCGCAGTCTGTGTGAAAAAACGGTGAGGTGACATTGTGCCAAACAACATTGTGCCAAATTGGCATAATGACGCTTTTGAAAGTGTCATTGGGCCGAATATTCACATTTGGCATAATACCGCTTTCAAAAGCGTCATAGGGCCAAATTAGTTTGTGACATTATGTCAAATTTGGCCCTATGACACTTTGTAGAAGTCACATTATGCCAAATGGCACAAGATCGTCTAAATTTGCAGCAAACTAATAAACACAGGAATACGTGTGGGGTTGCAGAGGGCAGCAGTCCCCTCCATCCGTACTTCACTGTTCACCCGTACGCTTTTTAAATGTCTCAGAATGTTTAATGGAAGGTATATTTTAATTAGGTAAGCAAAATCAGATATACAGCGGAAAGCGACATAAAGCCAATTGTCCTAAAGCCACTTGGCCTTATGTCGCTTGGCGTTATGTCATGGCACCCTTCGCACCTACTCCAAATCCTATAGTGACCCAGCAGGGGGGTTGCAGGGGGGGGCCCAAAGTGACATAGTGCCAAATTGGCTCAAGGACGCTTTACCAAAGCGACATTATGCCAAATGGAAAAATTCGGCCTAATAACACTTTCAAAAGCGTCATTATACCAAATTTTTCCTTTTGGCACAATGTCACGGCACCGTGAAGAACCATGGCACAGCGAAGCTAGACGCCGGTTCTGAAGAGCTGGGTAGTGGTATAGCAAATGTTGGATAGTTTCTATTTCTTCCTCGCCACCGCAGCTCCTGCAAAGATCGCTGGACTCCGCATTCCATTTTCGAAGCATAATTCCGATGGGGCAATGTCCTGTGATTACTCGGACAAGCGACAAGTGGGTCGAGTTTCGTTCCAACGCTTCTTTGTTTTTTCCAATTTTAAACTGTGACTACGTTGATCTTGTCGTGTGACAATTCTTCCTTACTAGGCAGAACGTGTTGGTTTCTTTATATGTTTGCCCATGTTCTGCATTCCACTTTTTATGAATTCGAGCTGTTAAAGTGAAAATTCGGCTTCTGCAATCCGATCGAAATGGTGGTGGTGAATTTGAATTTCGAAAATGAAAATCGGTGTTCTGCAATTCGATTTGCAGTGAAATTGTATTAAATACGTGAACTATTCAGATTTTTCATTTTCTTTTTACTGATTTTATTTTTTATTTTAGGGGAACACACAAAAATTCAAGGGGGGTGGTATTTTTGTGAAATTTATGGAGGCAAATCCCGATTTGTAAGGAACTCTTCATTCTGCCATTCTTATATGAAACTATTGAATAAAATTGCTTTCCTGGAAAAATATAAAAACTGCAAACTGGTGGTTCTATTTCTCTCAAGATGTACAAGGAGGTTAATTTTGTATGTCGAACCCTTGTTTAGAAATGAAAAAGATGATTCAAATGATCTATAGGAATATTCCCTGAGGATTCTTCTTTTCATTTTACTTCGAATCACAAAAAAGTATTCAAAACAACAACCAATTGCCTGTCGAAACAACGAAAACTAAGCCAAAACAAAAACCATTTCCCTGCCGAAGCCAAGGCAACAACGTTTGTTTTTTTCCGATAGTGAATTCGAAAAATTCGAAATCAATCGAAATGCAGAACATGAAAATTCACTTCGGGTGAAATGGAAATTCGATTTCAAATTCATTTCACTCGAAATGCAGAACATGGGCGATTATGTCGTTTATGATCCGGTACAATGCACTTAGTTGGTGGTGACCGCAAAGACGTATCCGCCCATTTTAGATGCCCATTTCAGATCCTCGCCTAGTCAATTCATCTGCTCTCTGGTTCCCTGCGATTAAGTTCTGGCCCCGAACCCAGCAGATTTTGACTTTGTGAAGACTGATGGACCTCAGTGAGTCGCGGCAATTCATAACAGCCTTTAATTTCATTGTACAGGATCCAATTGACTTCAGTGCAGCATGGCTGTCTACAAAAATGGTGATATCCGATGTTGGGATGACGGTTTCGTGTATGCATTTGGCTGCCTTCTCAATCTCCAGAATTTCTGTTTGGAAAACACTGTACATGTCAGGAAGTCTAAATGATTCCCGTTTGTGCAGGGTGTTCAAGTAGATTCCGGCCCCTGTATTTGTGTCCATTTTAATAGGACAATCTTGTGCTTGTTGATAACGGCATTCAATGACCACTCGTCTCTAATGGGGAATAGAAGTGGTTATATAAGGGAGAAGTCATTATATAGTCGGTATATATTCGGTGTGGCTGTTAGGCTGCTGAAACCATTTTTCTTTTCAAGATCATCACTCCTTCGGGATTAGAGTCAAAGACCTTCGGGGCCGGAGCGTTGGTGTCCATTCGCTCTACATGATATAGCCATCTGAGACAGAACGCTAAAGAAAAATGAAATTAATCTACACCCACCCAGCAGCTCAACGTTTATTTAATCATCGAAATGTCCAGAAAGAAATTGATCCAATATTGACGTCTGTGGTTAATACTCGAGACGTCAACCACGCAACTGAGCTGCGGTGGTGTTTCAGAAAGATCTGTTTACACGATAAATGTTGTCGCGTAAATTTCAGTTAACGAAAATTAGGGACAATTTTTTTTTGTTTCTATAATACAAATTGGCGTAAATTGACGCAATAAAATGTGCTTTAAACGATTGATGTCGAATGGACATCAATAATGCGAAATATTGACGCAAATCGTCAATCGTTTAATCCTAGCATGATGTGTTAGTCACTTGAAAAAGAACGGCCAAGATATCATTAAGCACATTATGATATAATCCCATTTACATCAGTCACGATGCGGTTGCAGAAACTCTTGGTACTGACATAATTATCTCCTATAAGTGAACCTTGATTTGGTGTTATGATGTCAATCCCAGAGCTCAATAAATGACGAAAGATATTTCTCCCACAAATTGCGGTAGGAATGGCGATAAAAAAAATATCGAGGCTTGAATGTATGAACTCATCAATTCATAATTCATGAATTTGTCTAATGCAATGCAGCGTCATGATTGACTCATATCACCCTCTGAGAGCTTAACCTCTAGCTGTGGGATGGTATGCTCATGCAAGTTATTAAATAAATTACCATCAAGTTTGAATGTCATTAACAAAATTTTATTATTTATTGTAAGCACGAGGCATTCTGTCATGACCACGCCTATGCTATTTGTTTCTATAATGCACTGATCAATGGCCTTTAATTTTTTTGCCAAAATAATGCGCTGTGATTAGGTATTTTATTTTGTGGGAGAATGGCGGTGAACTACAACAAAAGTAGCTTCATTTATCGCTCAGTAGCTGAAATTCATTTGCATAACGAAGATAAGTTATATTCTCAATAAACATTATTTTAAAAGCCTGTATTACTTTAGCACTGCAGTCGGAAAGGCCGCGGGAAATTACCTAAAGTGTATGAACAGAATTTAAGACGTAGAACTTTCACTTTCAATCCCCAGTCAGCAGTCATTTTAAAGACTCTGACTATACAGTTTAGTCAAAGCTTGACATTAAGTTAAATGATGGAAGTGCTTTTTGACGCCCTCCTTTCTATAGTTTACTTTAAAGTATTTTACAGTTTTTAGTTTAGGTGTGTTTCATTTTCATTTCTTCTGGTGGCATTATTTTCATTGCTACATAGTTTTGCCAAACAGCTCTTTTCAGTTATATTGCTTTTTATTCATTTTGTTTATACCAGTTATAACCGAAAAAACCGAAAAAGGCGATAATCCGGAAGGCCGTTGGCCCCGAGCATTCCAGATAAAAGGGTTTTTACTGTAATCAAGTGACGTCAAATCGCATAGTCTTGGAGGACAATTCACAAGTCCATCACTCAAAACTATGCGTTTATCGATTTTTTCCTTTAATAAGTTGGTTGTTTTGTTTGCTGAAGGACATGTATTGCCATCTTGATGGAACCATATCTCTTCCACATGCATGTTGTTCAATGTTCAACTCCACCAGAGTACAGACCCCACCAAACTGCAACAGATACAATAAAACCTCATGCGGATCATCTTCTTTCTAAACGCGACAATTTATTGGCATATTTAGTGACATACCCGTTTAGCCAAAAAATGAGCCGCAAAGCTGAACACAATTTTTTGATAAAACAGTTGATTTTGGGTCTATTCACAAACATTTCCACATAAACGATGGACATTCGGCTTCAATTCTTTGCCGAGCTGGATCGAATAAGACTTAAAGCCAAGATTTATGCGTAAAATATCCCATAAAGTGGACGGACAAAAAACGAGCAATTTAGATCTTCCTCCGATGCGCACTCTTCTTATGAGTCTAAGTGCCACTGCATCTCTGCATCGTTCCAGATGTTCGATTATGTCGGGAGTACTATTTTGCAAGTGGTCTATAAGTTTGACGCACAGAACCATACTTTTGGAACCAAACTCTTAAAATTTTGTAACGTTATTGAAGCCTGTAGTCATCACTATAACATTGCAAAAACTGCTGAAAATGAACTGGACAAGTGCGAGTTGAAGGTGCTATCGAATAAACAACTTTTGATAGAAGCATTTCTGAATATCAGGAGACAAATTCAATCTATTACAGTTAATCTTCTAACTTCAACCCCAAACAACTATTCATTACAACATACATAAATACAAACGAACGTCCATACATACATATGCGAATATTTCTATCCAGATTTATCAAACACAGAAAATACCTTCTATCATACCCATGCCTGCTGTGTACACATTACTGTTGATCATTTAGGGGTTGAAATAAATGTGATTGATAACATCTCAGATCTTAGCATGAAATTTATGTGTGGAAATGTTAATATTTTAAATTTAAAATCTTTGATATCTCAAAACTTACACATAAATCGATATTTTAATATTTAACATTTCTAAATGCTTACACTTAGGTCTAAAAAAAAATTGAGTTTTCATACCTTCAAAATTATGTCGATGATTGACTGTTTTTGGCCTATCTCCAAATGTATTAGGGCCAGAATGCTCGAAATATTTTTTTAAGAAAAAACCAAGTTTGGAGCTATGTATATATATATTTCTCAAATGGAACTTTGGATCAAAAAGTGTTGAAGTAAACCTCCACCTGTAGGGTTTAATTAATTAGATAATGGACTAATTTGCACACAAAACTATTTTAGAGGATGTGATATTGCCGAAAGGGGACTGGGAAATGCCCTTGCTTTAGGCCTTGTAGCAGGAAAGCGATGCAAAGTACACGTCTAGGCTAGTCCAAACGTAATCACAATGTCATGTTTATGTATTGGCCCCCTCAGTCAACGGGTTTTAACCCGATACAAAGTCTTTGAAAGATCTTCCAACGCAAAATGAATAGTGAAAATGTCAAAAGTGCAGACCATTTTCCTTAGATGTATAGAGATGGCTTAAAATGAAATTTCATTAAATATTATATTGAAATAAATTGAATTAATACCAAAAATGTCTAAGACAGTCAACGAAAAGAATTATTTGCAACTAAAAACAGATTTTTTGTAGTTTTTCTGTAATTCCATTGAAAGTTGCAAATGTTTTGTCGCGCATCAATAAGAGGTTACACTTACAAATCAGCCCAGATTACACAATTCTTTAACATGATTTCAAAAATTACTTACTATTTGTACAGTTCAAATATAGACCTTTTAGAATATATATAGGTTGCTATGCTTTTGCAAAAACAAATTTATGAATTTGAAGAAATTGACTGATTTCACTTCTAGTTGCAAATGTTTTGTCCAATACTGTATGTGCATGAAAAATTATATAAAATTATAAAAATTATAACCTTAAAAATCAGGACAACATATAAAGAGTCCAAATTTAATATTAAGCGGGTTGATGACACTCATAGTCTTGCTGTGTTCAGTAGCTCACAATTTGGTATGTATTGGCCATACAAAGAATCACGTAGCCTCGGTCGATTCGAGAGAAAGGTTTTGCAATCATGTTCCAGCATGCCGTAATGACGATTGCAGAAGAAGACGTGATTTTAGCTTGCCGTATGGAGATAGTTTGCACAACTGGAGACAAACAGAGATATTAAAAGGATAACTGGAAAGGCTTGTTAGTTGAGGCCTCGATTCCCATAGAACTGTAACGACAAAAGTAAGATAAATATTTTTGAATATTTTGAATATTTTAAAAAAAGTAGAAGTTGTTTTGTTTTGAAAACGTTAGCTACTATTTAATCCGAAATTTATTTATGAATATATATGTATAAATCCGCCCACTTCAATTTCATGACCTGTTCAAGTGAAAGGACATAAATTCCGAAAATATATTTCTTTATTTTTATCCAAACCAGATGTATGACATCTTCTCTTGCCTCCAAGTGGAACAAGTTGCAGAACATTTGTGTGTTTTTCCATAAAAAATAATAATTTGTTTTGCTGAATTGTTTTTCAAGACGTCCTTGGATGTAATATATTTGACTTTTGTGTATATTTTGTCAAAAATATTTGTTAATATAGCAGAACGTATTTTTTTTCGTACCATGTGACTGATTATTGGTTCTGCGTCTATTCCTGCAACCACTTTCTTCCACAATAGGAGCTTTTGTGACTGATTCAATTATAACAATAATAATAATGGCGGTGCTACAGTCCGAGGTGGACCTGGGCCTAGCTTCTCAGCAACCACTCGTGTTGTGCGTGCTATAGTTCTGTCACGAGCGGAGAGGACCTACGGTTTTTTAACGCCGATTACGAACCGCGAGATTGAGAAGCTTTTTCTAGGCAGTTATACTCTTTGAGCATTGTCAGTGACTCAAAAGAGGTGGAGCCGTGAAAAAATGTTTGATGTTTTTTTTCGAGATTCGAACTGACAACATGGAGCGTAGGAGTCGACGCACCTACCCATTACACTACGACGCCCAGTGCAGGCACATACAATTAAATAAAATAAAATAAAAAGTGTGATATAAAATACTCCATTTTTGAATCCACACTTTGCCCACCAAAGCAGTCAGTTCTTGTGTTCAAGCAATCATCCCTTTCATTATACACACAGTGAGCGTCAAAGGAAACACCTATGTGGTGACATAGTAAAAGACTAATAAAATGGGTTCCAGACCTCCGATTTTGCAAATTTTTGATGTTTTTTATTTGTCTATTATTTGTTACTTTTACCCTTAAACAATATAACTTAAACCAAATGTATCGAAAGATTTAACAAAATTCACATTTTAAGTAAATTTGTATTCCTTGGCGTTAACAAATTTCTTCACGACAAAAATAGGCATTTAAGTAGGCGTTTCACCACACTATAACGACAACCAGAATACCGAAGAATTATGTTCCACAAACATAAAACGTCATTTTTCGTAAAACGACTGGTATAACGCCAGCTATAATCCTAATATCGTACAGTCGTTTTCGACAAGGCGTTCAACGCCAGTCGTAATAAGGGTAATTTTTACTCAATCAAGCCTTAAAATGGTTCAGGACGGTTCAACTCCGGAGCGATGCTACGAAACAATTACTCACATGTCGTTTTACCTCGACACTTTCCAAAATTGTATCAACATATTTGACGGCAGGTATTCTAGTTTACTAGAACGAAATTACCTAAACCATTGTTCTGCCACTCGAATAGATATAGTATTAGGTCCGTACACTTCACGGACTTTTTTTCTTGCCTCCGTTGCGTTTTCATTTTAGCATGTAAAGGCAATTTGATACATGACGAATTTCTCCTTTGATACTTCCATCTTTCATGAGTTACTACTTTAAACCGGATGAATGGCACATCTGTCAAATGAATATTTTACTATACACTCACACCTTTTCAACGAGTTCAAGTATGCAGCGATGCACTGACTACCGTATGTCATACATTCAACTAAAGGCATCTAACGAACAACTACGAAATTACTTTCTTTCAAACCTGATACACGCTATAGAAATAAGTCGTTTCTCGTAGTTCATAAAAAAGGCTTATATCCTTACAATTTACCCAGCTAGTGCGAGCATACATGTTCAGCGGTTTTAAACCTGGAACGAAAGGTACTATTTTCTATTCCAAAAGGACCGTGGTACTAACGGAGCTCCGCTCATAAAAAGATGTTAACACTTAACAGACAGAAATACTAATACTGGCCTATAGCAGTAATATTTGTCAAGCCAGCTGTTAAGCACAATCTAAAAACTTGAAATGTAAAACAGACAGGAAGTGCTTACAGGAGTATACGGGCCTATTATATTCCACAGCAGCGTATATGTAAATTTAAGAATTTGACACCTTTCCTGATTTCTATAACTGTCTTGGTTTGACACGATTCTCACCGTAAATCACCCCCTGTATCAATAACACTGATATGTGTGATGAACTTGGTAATAAACAAAGCTTTTAAACAAAAGCAAGTCACACATAGAGATACAATTTGAGCAAATCAAAATCAACTCTTTCGGACTTGACAAGGCCTACGAATGCCATTGACCAATTCCGGGAATCGCTTGTCATTAAAGACACCCAAACCGCGAAATCTGGTTTCACAAAATATTTATCCACCACGGTGGAAAGGACTGGTGCTAAACTCGATATTTGTGTACCACAAGCATTAGCATATTTAAGTTTACAAAATTCAATCTTTTTCAAATATATTTGAAGAAACATGTTTGCATTTGGCTCGATTTAGGTGAACCGAAATACCAGTAAAACTGGAAGTGTCTCCAATTATATATGCAATGTGTAACATGTTATTGAGCATACATATGTATGTGCATAATCCATATTCCAATTGCTGTGTCTTGATTGACTATTTCTTTCATTTCCCATAATAGTGTGCAAATTTTTTGTTAATTCCATTATACACATTTTCCAAGAACTTCAACTATTTCTGGTATATGCTAATGACCCGTCGAAAACATAAGAATACCACAAGACGAAGCTTTGGACGGAGTTTTATTTATTTACGTAAGACTTTCGAATTCACGGTCTTAAGGCCATTGTGCTATTCATTGTCTGTTGGCTTATATGTACCGTTCATATTTTGCTACATTAACAAATCAGATTGAATGGATTTTCTTGAACAAATTTATTCATTCCTTTTCTAGATCAGGTGTGGAATCATTTCTGGCGAATTATAGTTGTTCTATTTACTATCACTTTAAATTTAGTCACTAAAATTAATTTTTTAGTGGTTTATAACAACACGTTTAGGTTCTTGATTTGTAATAAGAAATTGAAATTGTACACATGTTATATTTCTATCTAATATTGAGTACAAACTATTGCATACTGTCTAATATTGAAACTGCAGTTTTTCGTAAAACCGTTTTGAAATTACTTACTTAATACTTACTTAATGTGGCGCTACCGTCCGGGGTGGACCTGGGCCTCAACCAGCCAGCTCGATCTTTAGCTAGCTGCCTCCGGTTTCGCACGTACAGTTGTTTGAGGTCCTTATCCACTTGCGTGCACCACCTGAGTCGCGGTCTTCCTCTACTGCGCCTTCCCTCGCGGGTGGATTCGAAGACTTTCCGGACCGGAGCATTGGTTTCCATTCGCTCTACATGACCTAGCCATCTATTTTGAACTGAATTGAAGAACACGGGGTATGCCATGTATAGGATTTTAGTGCTGCCTTTAAGAATTTTACAAATTCTCTAGATGGGATTTCTTGAAAGTCTTTCCCTGTTACGTTTGTTTGGTGTTTCATTTTAAATCTTTCTCGGGCAAGACTTGGACAGGCGGTCAGTATGTGTTCCATAGTTTCTTTGGCATGTCCACATCGCCTACAGATTTTTGTGCAGCTAAGACCCAATTTGTGAAGGTGGTAGTTGCATGCCCCATGTCCTGTTAGTGCTTCACATAGAACTTTAAGGTCTGCTTTATTAAGTTCTAGAGCTTCTTTGGCTCTTTTGGGATTGTGATTTTGTTCCATGAACGTTCTTGAGTGTTTAATAGCCTCTTGGTTGTTCCAGAACTGATTCTTTTGTTTTATAACCCATTTGTTTAGGTGTAAGTTTGTGTCCGTGTTATTGAATCCATAAAGGGGTGAAGGCCTCGTAAAAGGTACCCGAGCACCTTTCTTGGCTTGTATGTCAGCCTTTTCATTCCCTTCATGGTTTTCATGACCTGGCACCCAGATCAATTTTAACCTGTTGTTACCTGCCACTTTGTTTAGTATATTGTGACATTCCCAGACAGCCTTAGAGTTGAATGTGTAGCCCTTTTGCGCTTTAAGAACCGCTTGACTGTCTGAGAATATGTATATTTTGGTATTTGTGGGTTTTCTGTCGTTAATGCGGTGTGCTGCTTCATTTATTGCGAACAGCTCGGCTTGAAATATTGTTGACTCATTACAGAGAGGAATGTGTAGGCTGCATCTTGGTCCTATCACTCCAGCCCTACCTTGTTTTCCGATTTCGACCCATCTGTGTACCATTTTTGGACTCCATCATTCATCCACGGGGGGTTGTTGTTCCATTCTTCTCTGCTTGGTATGAGTATATCGTCTCCTCCACTCACCCTCAATGCAGACGGGACCGAAAATCACCCGAAGAATTTTCCTCTCAAAGCAGCCAAAAGCAGGACTGGGACGATTAAGGTCTTGTACAGGGTTACCTTGGTTGTTCGAGAGAGGGCTTTGTTTAGCAATTGCAATCTGAATTAATAGCGGTACCTAAGTAGACAAATTCCTTGACTACCTCAAAGTTATATCTGTCTGCTGTGACGTCTCCTTTTTTGTGGATCGTTCAAACAATGGTGAGGTTCCATTCGTCGAGCATGCTTTCTTCCGACCATATTTTACAGATGAGTTGATGCATGTTCCTTACCAAGTATTCGCCTACTGCTTTGAAAAGCTCAGCCGCTATGCCGTCGTCAGCTCCAGCAGCTTTGTTGGACTTCAGTTTCGATATAGCTACCTTCACTTCATCCAGGTCCTGATGGAATTATTGACCTACATCGTCCCTTTCACTCGAGTTAAATGGTTTAATCTGCCTGACAGCGGAAATCGATTCTTCGTCGTCTTTATACAGTCTGCAGAAGTGGTTCATGCTCCTTCTTTTTCCTCCTGAGAAGCCGATGTTCGTCTCCGCTTTTCTGCTCGTAGAGCTCGCGAGCAGCTCTTGTCCTTCTTTGCAGTGCCGCTTTGTAGGCATCTTGCTTAGCTGCATTCGCCTGCCGACACTCGCCGTCAAACCATTGAAATTAGATAAATTATTTTCAAATCGGGATTAAATGTGTTCGAAAGAAAGAAATGATGACAAATAAGCTCTGAAATGAAGTTGTGCTAGACTTAAGTTGTGCTAGACTTAAGTCGAAGAAGACTTTTGTCAATACTTTTTTTTTAGTTTTTAGTAAATAAATTCCTTGGTATTTATCAAATTGAATTATTTTAAGGGGCTATACTGATAAAAAACAATTTAAAACAAAACTGCATCGTTAGATTACTTTATTATAGTTTGGGACTCGTAAGGCTGTAACAATAGTACAATAGTACGTAGAATTTTGTTGAGACCTGTACATACAGGCGGGTAAAAGAGAATTTAGCACTTCTACAGACTCACTCCCCCCAACGACTTCCGCGACGACTTCCCCGATTTTAACTACGGGAAGGTGAAAGTATAAGTTCGAAGAGAGATGCGTAGTGCAGACGCTGATTCTGCATGGCTGGCTAGGTCCATTGAAAACTCTATCGCTTATAATAATAAAACTAATAACGTGCTTCAGGATTGCATTCCATCACATTCGTTATAAAAGGGTCCTCAATCTAAAATGGCTTTAGCACTTGGAGGTGTTCCTAAAGGTTTAATTCGTTCTTAAATCGAAATAAGAAAACATTTCCTATGCAAACATATTGTAAACACAATACCTTTACTGCCGTCTTTCAGTCCATTGAAACATCTGTAAACAACACCTATTTCGGGTTTGGTGGCCTGTCATAAAGTCAATCCGACGTCCTCAATCAAATTGAATTATCTAAAGAAATCATGGAAATGAAAATCAAAAATAAAGACTGCATCAATCTTTTTCTTCTCTAAACAAATCCGCCTGCCTTGTGTCGTTGGTTTAAATTTCTTGCACAAACAACAACTTTTTAATTTATTTACGATTTATTTTATTTTATTTTTAACAACTCATTCTTTTTTTTATTTAATTCAAAACAATAATTTGCATGGTAATAGAATTTTGGAATTTCATTCATGCATAATTTAATTCAAAACGAAGAAATGTGAGACTTCTGGTCCGTGCAGTGTGCATATAAAGCCTTTCCCCCGCCTTCATCTGCAAAAAAAGCTGTCAAAAATCCTGTCAAATCAGAAACGGCACGGTTATTTATTTATAAGCGTTTCGGCTAAAATTGTTCAAGGAAGCTGCTGCTTCACACAATGAAAATACTCGTATCAACAGGTTTCCCAAAAATAGTAAATAGCTTGTTTATGCTCATGATGTCATTTTAGATAACATAAACGCGAATACCTCTTCCGGAAATAATTAATATAAGTTATACGCTTTCGTATGATATACACGATTGGTGTTATCTCGAACAGTTGATAGGAATCGTGTGAACAGAATTAATTTCGACACAATAGGAGTTGTATATATTTACAAGCAAAATCACACCCGAGAGTGGATACATACCTGCGGTCCAATGCCCGAGAATGTCGATCACCTTAGTCGAAATCCACGCTAGACAACATGAAACACCGTCCAAAAACAAATTGGAATCAATGATGTGCAAATCTTTTCAAATTGCACCGCAAGGCAGTGCTCAACACTGACACACATCGTCCGCTCGGGCAGCGTATGGCAACATTTGCATATTCAATTAGCACCTAAATTAATCCATTGGGTAATACTGAAGCCCAGTGGGTGCGATAATTGCATCCGTGAAGATGCAAATAAGGAAATATATAAAAGAGGCTTTCGTTGGCTGACTTTGGTTTTGAATATAAATAAAATCAAAACTAAACCGGGTTGCTGGCGTTTATTTCTGTTTGAGAACTGTGAGTGATGTATGGTGTCAAAATTTAGAAAAAATGTTGATACACCATTAATCTCATGTTAACAATGCTGACAGCTTTGGCCCGTTCGAGCTGCACGAACTCGATTTTTGCGTGATTGACGATACATACAGTTTCGTTTGTTTCGCCACATGACACAAGTCATGTAGACAACAAAAAACACCGTAAATGTCAACAGTTTCAATCGCGTTAAAAAGGGCGAGTCCAGTAGGCAACTAGCTTTTAACTACTGATCGGAAAATTTACCTATGTAAGTAACTAGAATTTGTCATCGCCGCAAGTTTGAGGAAATATTTGACACAAACTCTCGGAAGAAGATAGATGTGTACTCGATTGCAGTGATACTTCGTTAAGCTACAAGGCCATTAGTTCTACAAGATATTTCATGATTTTGTAAAAACTCTATGTATCTGCAACATTAGTGTCGTAAGGGAGAGTGAAGCCACACGCCGATCTGAGCGGATTGGGAAAACACAATTATGACAAATTTCAACAATTTTGCAGTTCGTGACGAAAATCAATGACATCCAAATCAAATGCTCACCGCTTGCTATCGATCTTAAAGTCATCTTGGAGACGAGCTGTACGGCACTAAGTCCGGTTTCGGTGTGCCTGTCAAACACGTTTGTCTGCAGAGGAGGGTGTTGCTGAATCACTGCTGCCACATTCTGGTCAATAAAAAACTACGCGACGCTTATGGCTTAAATGTTGAATAAAAAACTAGAAGAGATTACCTTTCGAGAAGTTTATCTAATTGTAGGTTGGTGGGTTGAAAGCGCACTTAGACTAGTGTTTGTCCATTGTGTAGCCAAGTAGATTGAGCATGAACCAATCCACTTGTCTACTAGAAGGAAACAATTTAGATCTATCGGTGTAGCGTTATAGATTACTGAGGTCGCAAATGCTCTCAAACAAGTAAGCTCCCAAATAATGTCATCTAAGGGACGCTAGGGCCGGTCAGTTACGGAGGAGATGTGAAACATTCTCTCCTTTTTTCTCGTTTAAACAGCTTCTGCAGAAGTCGTTTGCGAAAACGCAGAGTTTTCTTTCTTTCACCCGCCATGATGCCAACATTTGATCTAAGATCAGTTTCTTATATCCTTTGAGATCATTCTGAAAGTGTGGCATGTTATGTCTCACATCCATTATTCGTCTTTTGAGTGACACCTTCTTGTAACAACAATTCACAACCACTGTAAGAAGTTGTACTTTATTATTGGTGGCAGGTTGGGTGTCTGGCAACTTCGTCCGCTTTTAAACTGGTACCCCACACAAGCGGATAGTGAACTGTTCAGCCATCTTATCTAATAATGAGCGGCAGATTGTTACAACTTACGAGTTGGAGAGTAGAGACACTAGTTCTAGGTTTTCGACTCCTTGCCCACGAAACGTATGGCGCATAGAGGACATCAACCAACTTGACGTGCGAAATTAGAGGCAGCTGAGTAAAGACCATGATAGCTATAGAGGCTTGTTGGTTTAGACCCGGGTCCACTCAGGACGGTAATGCCATCAGAAGCAGATGGCAATGTTGGTTTAGGCACAGGTCCACCCAGGACGGTAATGCCATCAGAAGAAGAAGAAGAAAAAGAAGAGGAGTTTCAGGGTGACGATGACTGCCTGTAAAAATGTAAACATAGCTGGCAGATGTTTTTTTTTCGGAAGATTTTTGAAACACTACTGGAGCACTCAGACTCAAAACTGGTCCATTGTACTGCCAAGTAGCAACCTGCTCCAATGCCGTTAATTTGATCCCAACGGCAAATGGTGACTAGACTATTCTAGATTTCACTGGTAATCGAACCTGGGACCTCGCAGATGTTACAATCTGCTTAAGCCAGGGCAAAGCTGCGCGAATTGCCATTATCTCCGCCTAAAATACGCTACAGCGGTCAGGGAGGCGAAGGGGGAGACTAATATTTAGATCAATAAAGAAATCGCCACTACCAACCCCTCTCTTCGTTTTCGATCAATTCGTAAAGAAATATAAGGATCCCTCGAAAAAAGTTGTACTTCAAGTCCAGAAATCACTGTCTGTAAGCAGGGTTTCGAAGTTCCTGTCGAAAAAATATTGAGGTGTGGCGTTGCGGATATTTATTCATTTTAAAATAGTTAAGTGTTCAAATACAGGCAGGCACATGCAGCAAAACAAGAAGCATACAAGGCAACGCTGCATTGAACCACGAGAGCTGTTCGTGAGCTCTACGAACAGAAACGAAGGGAAAAGTCATTTCTACAGACTGTTCAACAAATAGACACAAATACCGCTGTCAGGCAGAATGTTCCACTCAGCACAACGGACGATGAGAGAAGAGAATACCGTCCCCCCGATCTAGACGAAGTCAAGATAGCGATATCGAGACTGAAGTCTAATAAAGCTGCAACTTCGCAGTAGATGCCTCTATTGGTGTTGAGAGAACAGCACGAACAACTCGATCGACTACTAGAGAGTCTAGACTCTACATTAAGTTCATTTTTCTGAAATACATTCTTGCTTCTGTTGATATCGAGTTAAAAACTTTGAATTTTAACAAAAACTTGAACACATTTGAAAGTCAAATCATTAATTTTGTTTCTAAGCTATAATTTATATTACATTCATTATAAATCACTGTTTCAAATCGCGCAACTTCCCTGTGAATTGGGAAAAATGTCAAGGTTGCTCACACAAGAGAAAGGCACATGTAACCCACCCAGCCACAAGTCTTTTAACTTTTTTAATGTGGCAAATTCTTAACAAAGTCGTTAAGTGGTTCTTGATGTATTTATAAGGCCCAAAAACATGCGGACTTCCGTCACAATTCAGTTTTAGAACCTCTAGAGTGGCTACCAAAAAAGGCTACTGAATTTTCTGATTGAAATCAATTATTCAAGATATTTCTTTAAATTGTAGGAACTTTTATACTCAATCGGATATGCTAGCTGATATAGCTCAGGCATAAATGAGGCATCGTGGTCCATGTCATTTTCTCAGTCGTTCAACAGGAATTTTCTCAACTCCAATTGGCTAATGTTGTCAAATGTCTGACCAGCGTAATTACATATTAGTCTCAAAATTTCAGTCCGACATTTTTTAAATTATTAGTCCATATGTGAGTGTTGTATAGTTGAGTGTGTACATCGAACGTTCATACCACGGTAGAATGGTACCAACTAACTCATTGAATTATTGTACTCAAGTACTAGTTTATTAAAGGCCATTTATCCATCGTTGGGTAGGAACATTCTATAGTAATACATATTGAAGATGTGATGTGACATCTTTGATGCCGAGTTTTGGGCCATTTGCCCCAAAAACCGTTTTGGATTTTCATTTGAAATGTTTATCCTTGAAATCAAAAAACTGCGTAGTGATCTTTTCTTAACTAGATGCGCGTGAAGTTACGTTAGGGGTCCTTAAAACTAGACACTGAACGCCATTAACTCTATTCTTCTTTTTCTTCGTGTGGCGCTGTAGTACAAGGCGGACCTGGGCCTCTAAAACGTCCGTCAATCTCAATGCAATCCTCTGTTGCGTTGTACTACAAACTCAGAGTCGAATGTTATTCGGGCCGAAGCTACACTGTCCGTGCAGTTTATATAGCCTAAGCGCCTTAGGCGCCGAGCCTTGCTAGTCTGATGTCCCTGTACAGCCCATGCAGTTCTTTTTTTACAACTACCATAAACACAATTGGGACTAAAGATCGCACGCAGAACTTTACTGCCGAAAATCAGTTTCTTTGTCCTCTGTCGATCTTATCAATTTCTCTACAGCGGGACTGGGAAGCTCAAAGTCAGCATGATCAGCTTTATTCCTCAGTTGCCTCTAAGTGAACAAAACTGAGATCGACAGGAGTTATATTCGTCCGATCTCCGTACTGATGTTGCTCATTCTGTTAACTGGAGAGTCGAAATCCCCGAAATCCTTGATTTCCTCGAAAATATTGTAGCCCATTTTGACGTTCTGGACAAGTTGTCAATGCTGTACGTTCTTTTTGCGTGACAGCATACACTTCCTTCTTTACAGCTAGACCCATTTTAGGCAACTTCATTTGAATGCCAGCAAACGCCTCATTGACAGTTTGCTGTGTTCGACGAATAAAAACAATATCATCACCGTATGCTAGCAGTTTTGGTAAATCCTTTAATATTGACCAGTAACTTTCACATAATCTTCTCAAGTATAATATAGAGGTATTCACATGACAGAATGTCGTCTAACCTAAGATCATTTTCGATATTTTTTAAAATTACAAACCGAAAAAAACAAGTTGCTAAAAGGTTCTGTCTAACGAGAAAATTTACAATACATTCGATTTATGATTCAAAACTAAGAAAAAACAATTTTGGACGCGGGTTTCATACGGTTAGCTAAAATCAGCTTAGCTTGTGCTGCTATTAATCATTCAGCATTTAACATTCGTACAGAGAGCTGGATAACAAATTATAAAAAAAAGGGGTCAATGTGGCAATATCTTTAAATATCTAAAAATAATTATTTAATTACATGATTTTTGGTTTAAATCTTGTTACGAGCAAATCAACCATTCAGCCTGTAAAGAATATTAAGCAAAATGTATGTACATACAATGGGGAATGCTGTAAAAACTGGACGACAATTAAACGTACATACACCAGAAAAAATGTATGCCGTCAGGTAGTGTTGCTGAATGTCCTGGTAGCTCTCATAAATGCCTTGCACATGAATTGTGAATCATTTTTGTTGATTCAGACAACCGCTTGACGAACAGTGAATTTTAAATACACGATATTCAAAAAATCGTGGGTGCCGGGCCCTGGTGTAGTGGGTAAGTGCGTCAACTCCTACGCATAAACTCTGAATTCGATTCCCGTAAAACACCTTTGATATTTTCACGACTCCATCTTTTTCGAGACACCGACAATGCTGTGTATAACTGTCTAGAAAAAGCTTCTTAATCTCGCCATTCGGAGTCGGCATTAAAACTGTAAGTCCCCTCGTGAGAGAACAATAACACGAACAACACGAGTAGTTGTTAAGAAGCTAGGCGCAAGTCCACTTTGGACTGTATCGCCTCCATTTTTATTATTATTCAAAAACTCATGCAGACATTTATTTACGATTTTATTTAATATTAGTATATTTAATTCTTACGCATTATAAAATTCGTTCTCTTCTGTTGCTTTTTTTCACCTTCTTCTTCGTATCCCTTGTACCAGTCATCGACCTTGCTGCCGCTGTCGTCTTCTGTGGGCGAATTGACGTCAGAGTTGCCAACAATTTCTGTTTAACATTCTGAAATAAGATTTACATTTTTACTTCAATGCAATCCAATTGACGCAACAGTTCAAAAAAATGACCATAAACGGCGACAAAATTGGAGCACTCGAGCTTATAACAGACTTCCACCATTTTCGGCACAAATTATGAGCGATAATGCAAATTTCGACTGACTGGCTATGTTAATAAGCAGAACAGCTGCTATTGGGGAACGGAAAACGATGAGTTGATACACCAAAGACCGCTACACCTTCGTAGAGTGGCTACATGAAACCTAATTTGCGACGACATCATTAGGCCATAATTCATTAAAATTACTGGAAGACACACTGTAATAATTACTAGTAACCGTTATCGGGACATGTTGGAAATTAGCTGAATGAGGCCTGCAGAATATATGGTCAGAAAGACTGTGCCACATAACACAAAGCTCGTTCCATGAGGCGCTTTTTGCAAAAAATATTTCTCTGCCGATTAGGTCCTACGGTCCTCTGATTTCAATGTTCTCCTTTTCTTTCTACGGGGACGTTTGAAGGCAAAGTTGTATACGAACAGACCAACCACAATATTGATGCTCATAACCCACATTCGAAACGAACTTATTTTGTCTCCTGTTTGCTGAAATTTGACCAAGTCAGAATCTTGTTTGAATGAAGAATACAGTCAAAATCGCTTACAATGACATCGGTTAATAATAATAATAATAATAACAATAATAACGGTGGCGCTACAGTCCGAAGTCGACCTGGGCCTAGCTTCTCAGCAACCACTCGTGTGCGTGCGTGCTATTGTTCTCTTACGAGTGGAGGGGACCTGCTGTTTAATGCTGACTCCGAACGGCGAGATTGAGAAGGTTTTTCTACATAGTTATGCTCTTTAAGCATTGTCAGTGACTCGAAAGAGGTTGAGCCGTGAAAAAATGTTCGGTGTTTTTTGTGGAATCGAACCGAGAACATCGAGCGTACGAGTCGACGCACCTACCCACTACGCCACGGCGCCCACATCGGTTATAACGACAAAATTCTTAGGTCCCTCCTGAGCTTCATTATACAGTCCCTGGCCATATTATTAGACGCACTATAGAATTTATGCGAAAATGCGATTGAAATAAGTCTCTACTTGTTTACACATTACAAAACATAAAGAAAATAAAACCACAAAACAAATTGCTCATCTCATCTCATCTTCAGTGACCCGCATGTTCCACTAAAGGGGTCGCGGGGGGCAATGCATGCACCCCCAGATCTCCAGGCCACTCGATCCTCCACTATCGACTCCAACTCATCAGGAGCTATGCCCAAGCACAAGCAGGCGAGTGTTTAGACTCGGTCCAATCATCATCCAATCATCGTCTTGGGTCTGCCAAGCGGTACCATGCCTGATGGAATCGCATTCAAGGCAAGAAGAAGGAAGTTCCGCACATCAAAATGGAAGTTGTGTACAAAATGAATTGCCATGATGGTGAAACCAGCAACCTTTGCTATGTAGGCACCACTAAACAATTCCTACGACAAAGGTTAGCTGGTAAAAAATCGGACATTAACACCAAAAATTCAGCGAAAACTGTACTAGCTAACTATGGCATACACGCCAACCATCAGCCAGATCAGGTGACGTCCAAATCTTACAAACAGAGGAACACACTAGAGATATACTCTGAAAACTGTGCAGCTTCCAGAAAATAGCAACAACATGAACAGAAAACAGGACATCCAAAACATATGTGTCTTATACTTGTCTCTCTCAACGAATCAGAAATTTTAAATTTCCCATAGTTTCATTATAAGACTGATCTTCGTACGACGAAGTGCTAAAAAGTCAATAGTTCAGTCTTTTTTCTAGCCAACAAAGCCTTTTTTTATTTTTAAACTTTTGTCTACAAAAACGATACAGTAGAATCTTGAATAGATAAACAAATATAAAATAGGCCCCGTTAATCTTTTTGAATAGTTCATCTTTCCAAGCGTCTAAATTTAGTTTAAGAAGGCAGTATCCACACCAAAATTACAATTAATTTTATTTAAAAAAAAACAAAAAATATATTAAAAAATAAAAAAATGCAAATTTAAAAAAACTGACTTATTTAGAATTTTTTTTTCAGAAAACTGCTCTGTTAGTGCCTGATTACATGAGCGGAAGAAGGCAGGATCGGGAGGGATACAATATACGACTTTCACAAGCCAGGGGAAGATGGGTTGAATGCGCCGAAAATCGGCCATCTTCCACCGAAAATCCACTTTCAAAGCGGATTCTCGTGTGAACCAGGTATATTTCCATCCCTTTTCGTTCCGTTTTCGGAAAATTGATCACAGCGACGATTTAAATGCAATTTTAATGTTTTTTTGTCACTGCATACATATAGTACTACATGCAAACATTGCTGCTTTTTTTATCCGTCATTCGTGAGAAATACGAATTTAAAAGAGAGCATTACTCAATTCTCGGTAGAACATTACTGGGTGAAAACATGATGCAAGTGAACCGATTCGCGTGTTCCACACGCAGAAATTCTTGTCCGCCCAGTCGGATTTCCCAGTGGCTTGTAAACAACCACTTAGACTGTCGTTCATCTTTCGGAACTGTTCGTGTTTTCGAGATCCTACTGTACAAGAAATGGATGCAAGGTAGGATATTTTTTAAATAATTCTAACTTAAACTTTGGGCCTCTTGACGTAGTGAGTATGCGAGTCGAATCCTACCCACCAGACATTAAGTCTAACATTGTCACTCACAATGCTCAAGGAGTACAACTGCCTAGAAAAACCTTCTCAATCTCGCGGTTCAGAGTCTGCATTAAAATGCCGGTCCCCTTCACTCATTAGAGAACAATAGCACGCACAACACGCGTGGTTGCTGAAGAAGCTATGCCCAAATCCACCTCAGACTATAGCGCCACCAGTATTTTTAACTCAATCTTGAGGATATACCGGTAGAATTAATAGAGACAAAGAAGAATTTCAACTGGTTCACGGCTGACGTCAAAATATATTCAAATCTTCTCACGATACAATAACATGCCAATTCAGACCGATGCCAATGGTTTCAGTTGTCCGAAGTTCACATCCAAAAAAGCAAATAAAGCCGTTTTGTCACTGAAAACAGGATTAAACCAAATCAAGGCTTACCAACCGAATTTCATACCAAATAGCTACCGCCATTAATCATTCACGTGTATTGCAACAACTCCGTTTAAAAACAGGGTGTGGGCTTTAACACAAACGTTTACTCGATCCACACTGAGCCAGCTCAATTATAAATTCATTTCTTTTCTTAAATATGGCATAAAGTAGGCCAGCCAAGACCTCAGCCAACGGAAACGTATCATAAAAACCATTAAAAGAATGAGGCCTCATCTGCAGCGTGGTCTCTGCAATGAAATTGATATGCGATGAGACCACCGAAACAACAGCCTCATCAGATTTGGATAATTGCAAGATTTGTCCGAGGTAAACCGGCTGACTTGTTTTAGTTTTTCAGCGTGTGACTGATTAATTTCCTTATGAATCCCCGATTGAGATAAATGTTTCATATCTGCTCATATCTCCAACCGCACCAAAGCACAAAAACATCAGAGAGGTAGCTCAGTCACACACCACTTTGTTCGTTTGTGTTGAACCCATACGCGGACGACCTTGAGAAGTGATAATGAAAACTTTGGTGAAAAAGAAAACCAGAAATTCTTCGTCCATCCCTACCTCGGAGCCGAAAAGATACCATGTTGGCAGCTGATAGCGAGCTGGGTCATTATATTTTATTTATAGTTCGCTACACCATGATGGCCAAGCTGAGATGTGAATCTCGGGACGTGTGGTTATTTATTGATCAATACTTCTTTAAGCTTGACAGAAGTAGATGTTACATAATTTAGCTTAATGGTTGACGCAGCATTGCATGTGTGTTTGTACACTTGACGTTTTGATATTTTGGACGAAGTGTTACCTGATTTTCTGCTTTCTGGGCGTTTACATCCTTGTTCGGCAGCTTCACTTTCGTTCTGAAAAATATAAACAAACACCGCTTAATATAACTATTGGAGCAACTAGTTTGAAAAAGTCTTTCTCCGATTCATATTCGGCAGGTTTCTTTTCGGATTAAAGTTCAAAATAATTAGTAAACCTGACACCCGCTCAATAATTAAGCGACAATGTCTGCGAGGCAAAAAGGCAACCAACATATGTAAAGCGTGTTTGTATGTATATGAGTTGAATCGTCTCGGAATGTTTGGAGTAATTCAGACAGCGTTTCGATAGAAGAAAACCCCCGAAATAAAACCCGCTTGAAGTAAGAGATATGCGTAAACTTGGTTCTTGGCAACCAGGGTGTCATTGGGGGGAAACATTCGATTAACCAGCTTGAGATTACTAATTTAAACATAATCAAACATCAATTAGGAGGACGACTAGACTCGGTCCATTTCAATTTGCATGAATTATTCAACGAAATTTGTGGTTCTGGGAAATGGAAAATGCTCAAATTATTCACCTTTCGTTAACTGAACGTAACGGTGGAGTGCTCTATGCGTTCTGTCGCTTATAGTTCTTTGGGTAGCACTTCCCAAAGATCATTTATACATTTTTGTTGAAAATTAGTTTAATATTTCGCCTTGATGAAAGCGTAGTTCTAAGAAGATGTTGCAAGTTCCCTTCACTCTGCAAATCTTACAGCGGGATTATTAAGGGATGTGCAGCTCTTCGCGGGCCCTAACTAAGGCCAGTACATCTCTTAGCACCATGCACAGGGAATACATTGTATTTAACGAGGCAGCTAATAAACGGTGGTGTCGATTAGACACCTGCACTACAGCTAAATCGTTATGGCCAGTCTACGACAAGAGAAGATTTACCAATCTCATAAAGTCGAAGGGATATACGAACAGCCGTTGGGGTCGTGACAGGGCTCTGCGCGATAGGAAATCATGCAGCACGGCAGGGAATATCCCACAATGACTTTTGTAGAAGCTATAGAGACGAAGAAGAAATAGAATCTATTCGGCTCGTACTATGTGATTGTCCTGCATTAGCCGTTAGGAGGAAGGAAACCCTAGAAAGATTCTTCTTTTCGGAGCTGGGAAAATAGAGCTTAACAAATAGAGCTCCTGGGATACATATCTATATCCGGGTGGTTGAACTTAGCTGTCGATACATAGAAGTTTAGGTTTTACCACGGTTCAAACTTGTTGGGCACAATGGAGTCATAGTGGTCTAAGTGAGACGCTGGCGTATTTCAAGACTTTCAATAACTTTTTCTATTTTCCTGTATAATTGTCTTTTTCTTTTTGCAGGTTATAATGTGGTCAATATTTATGAAGCAGCGAAAATATTGCCAATATTTCAATTCAAGATTAGCTCCCACAGCCTTCATGATAAGAAGATAAGAAGAAGTTTTTTCCGTTTTGAGGAACGTGATTCAGTGGCGGACCGTTCTTGAAGAGGTGCTCATCGAATATCGAATATTCACATTGAAGACAACTTGAAGTCTGTGAGCAGATTGTTGCAAATGATCCATCCACCCATCATCGTTCCGGCTAATTGGACATTTCCAGGACAACTTTGCGAAGGAAGTAGAAGAAAGTTGGATTTTATGATCTTGCAATCACTGCTACCGCAAGACCACCGGAAACGACTGCAGTAAACTGTTCGTCTTACACAACACGCCCGCACAGAGGTAGTAAGACCTATCTTAACTTACGGATTATTTGGTGGCAATCACTGGAGAAGAAATATCTTCTTTCTAGCCTAGCTTGGCGAAGGTCCAAAAATCGGCTTAGGAATCACTGGTGCCCTAAGGACAATACCAACACCAGCGCTCGAGGTCCTTCCTACTCTATCTTACCCCTCTTGATATCTTCTGTAATAGCAGAGCGGCTATAACCGTAATGAGACTCAGGAAATCAAGGTGTGGAAAGACAAGCCATATGGGCACGCGTCCATCCTCTCAAAATAGACAGCATCATATAGATACAAATCACCGGGTTATCTGCCGCCAACCCTGACTACCACGAGGAAGTTACTTACCCGAATTTCGGACAGGAGAGATTGGGAATGGCGGGGAAGATATCTTCATATGCAACTGTCTTGAAAACAGGTTCACGACCGGCGGCAGGGGTCTTCTGCGATCTCTTCGAAAGATCCCTAAACCTAAACGATGAATGTAGCATTTTCCAAGCAGAAGTGGTAGAAATATTTGAGGCGTTTACGCTTAAAGAGCTTACGAGTAGTTTGACTGAAAAAAACGATAACTATATACTCCGACAGCCAAGCTATAAGAGCTATAGTGTCGGACATTGTAAAGTCGAAACTAGTCAAGCTATGCAGACAAACCGTCAACAAAATGTCCAGGGTAAACACGGTGACTCTCTGCTGGGTACCGGGACACACATGATTTCAAAGAAACGAGAAAGCGGACGTGTTCGCACAGAAGAGCTCAGAGTTAGATAATGTCAACATGACGTTAATTTTCCTAAAGTCAGCAAATGAGTGATGGCTGAATCTGGACATTGGGTCAATGACGAGAGCCCTATGGCCGGTGTTGAACAGGAAGAAAACATTATCAAAGATAAGCATAAGTTGCAAGGATATACGGATGGTAGTGGGCATTGTCCGATAGGCACCCATGCCAGAAGGTTAGGTATCCCCCATAGCAACTATTTTAGAAGTTGCAGGGACGAGGAGGAAATAGAGTCTGTCCGCCACCTGCTATATATATATATATAGACGAAGACTGCTAAGAAAAGGAGACTGCTAACACTAGACAGTAACTTCTTCTACGAGCTGGAGGATCTGAATAAAATAGAGCTGAAGCACCTCCTTAGATATATACAACAATCTGGGTGGTTCTAATAAGCAGTGAAAATGTGCCCACACCCAGGGCACATTGGACCCAATTGTTGGTCTCAGTGAGACCAAGACGCAGTCGCAAGGGCGCCCTATCTCCTACCTACCTATAAGCCACACGAATGGATTTTTTAAATAATATTTTGATACCAGATGAAGCGAATTTCCATTTAAGTGGTTATGTCAACCAGCAAGACTGTAGATTGGTAATCCGAAAATCCAAAACGAATGCACCAGTATCTTCTTCTTCTTCTTCTTAGGGCGCTACAGTCCGAGATGGACCTAGGCCTCACTCAACATGCCTCTCCAGCCAGCACGATCTTTCGCCAGCTATCTTCCGTTTTGCACACCAAGCCGGCCGAGAACCCCCTGGACTTCTTTGCGCCACCTTGTTCGTGGACGTCCTCTGCTGCGTTGTCCCACAGCCTCAGAGTTGAAGACTCTTCGGGCTGGAGCTAATTTGTCCATACGCTCTACATGGCCTAGCCATCTCAGGTGTTGGATCCGTAGACACCTGGCTAGACTCATGTCGCTGTACAGCACATACAGTTCGTGGTTGAACCTTCTCCTCCAAATGCCATCAACGCAAACAGGACCAAAGATCGCGCGCAGAACTTTTTTCTCGAAAAGACCAAGAGACTGTTCATCCGCTTGGGATGTTGTCCATGCCTCTGTGCCGTAAAGCAGGACTGGCATGATCAAGGTCTTGTATAGAGTCAGCGTGGTCTTCCGAGAGAGGGCTATACTACTCAATTGCCTTTTGAGCCCAAAAAAACAGCGGTTGGCAAGAGTTATTCCACGTTTGATCTCGGTACTGATGTTGTTTGTACTGTTTACCGCGGAGCTGAGGTAGACGAAGTCCTTAACTACCTCAAAGTTATAACTGCCTATGGTGACATTCTGGCCAAGTCGTCGATGTTGTGCGTCCTTTCTCGATGACAGCATATACTTGAATTTGACCTCGTTTACCGCCAGACCCATTTTAGCCGCTTCCGTTTCAATGCCTGCAAACGCAACATTGATGGCTCGCTGTGTTCGCCAATCACGTCAATGTCATCTGCGTAAGCTAGCAGTTGAACGGACTTTTGGAAGATCGTGCCCCTTGTGTTGGCCAGTGAGTTTCAATCACATGACAGCGCGTCGCCTTGTCTAAAACCTTTTTTGACATTGAAGGTCTCGGTGAGTTCGTTACCGACCTTGATGGAGCAGCGAGAGTTCTACATCTCCATCCTGCTCAGACTGACGAGTTTGGCAGGAATGTCAAAACTAGACATGGCGCAGTATAGCTCGTCTCTATGCACACTGTCCCATTCGGCCTTGAAATCGACGAATAGGTGGTGCGTGTCGACCTGCAATTCTTGGGTCTTCTCAAGGATCTGCCGCAGTGTAAAGATATGGTCTATTGTGGCCTTACCTAGTCTGGAACCAAACTGATAAGAATCCATCAGATTGTTGAAAAAAGTTGCAGGCGTTCACGCAAAACGGCAGAGAAGATTTTGTATGCGATGTTAAGAAGAACTGGTGCATGCGCCCAAGCACATCATCTCCAGCTGCTTTTGAGATCGATGGCGAGTTGATGTTCGTGAATTGAGTCTTACACTCTCAGCCACAGTAGCACACTCTCATTAGTGCCCACCGTACGACGACGGGGACCATGAGTGTTGTCCACTAGCATACCAGTCTCACGAACTTTTTGCACAAACTTGTGTACAGCAGTCGGGGTGGGTGCTTCATTTCGCCGAAAACATGCAAACAAAAAAACATCCATGCAAACATACGCATATCTATCCAAATTTATCTAACAGAGAAAATCCCTCGCACCATACATTTGCTAGCATTTTTAAATCCGAAAAAAAGCTGGTGCCAAAACGTAATTGTAATGATATAAGTTGTGACGGACAAGCTAATATGGGCAATATTAACATTTTCAGTCGATTGCTATGGTGCTGCTTAAAGAGGCATTTATGGTTCTGCCTCTAGGAGTGTGCTGATGTGCTGAATTTATGCTAATTGGATCATTGCGCCAGAAGTCGTTCCTTCATTGGCATCAATGCGTTAATTGTTTTTTTCTTTTGAACAGCAAAAATATTTAAATGACCTTTTCTAAGATCAGAACTGCTATTTATCCATACGGAGTTTATGTGTTTTTAAGTGAAAATGTAAATAAATTGTGGTTTTTATAGAAATTCAAGTTGACCAAGAAATAGTTTAAGGAATGGAGGTCTTTTTATTTAGCTTGCTATAATTAGATCTTAAGACAACTTGCTTACGTACGATCTGATTGAACAAGTTCCGTTTACCAGGTTTGACATTTGCTCAGAGTTATAAAAATGGTTTTAACAATTTTGAAAATCTTTGCAACAATAAAGTTTTCACACTGTTCACTTAAAAATGCAGCCGTTAAAATTCAAACAAATGTTTATTCTGTTCATCAAACAACTGGGATCGAATCTTGTTCCTTAATTCAATTAACAGGTTCGACCATAAAGCATTGATCTCACGTTCTGTTCTGTTCTCTGTTGCTGTGTTGATAAAAGGCTTTTACCATTTTAAGTCACTTTAACTTTTTTGTTGAGAAATTGATCATATTTTACGTTATACTCTGTTGAATAAAGTCTTTAATCTTGAAACATACGTTTAAACAAAAGCTTTTAAACATTGTTCCTTGATTCAGACAGCGATCATCTTTTCAGTATAATCCACTCCGCTTCATCAGAGCTATTCGAGGCAGGCGGCGATGTTTTGGTAGGGACCATGAACCTGATCATATGATTAAAGCATGGCCGACGAATGGAATATTCACTCTACATGTAGCATCAACAAAAAAGGTCTTTCTACCTCGTGCAAAAACTATAGAGGTATATCCCTGTTCGCCATGGGCGCCGTGGTCGTGTGGGTTTGTGCGCCGACTCATGCGCACTAGACTTTTAAGCCTAGGTACGAATCCCATTCAGACAAACAATTTTTCGCAAAATTGTGGACAGCTCCACCTCTTTCGAGTCACTGACAATGGTCAAAAAGTATAATTGTCAAGGAATAGCTTCTCAATCTCGCCGTTCGGAGTCGGCATTAAACTGTAGGTCTCTTACACTCTTGAGAGAACAATAGCTCGCACAACACGAGTGGTTGCTGAGAAGCTAGGCCTACTTCCCCCTCGGACTGTGACCCCGCCGTTATTATATATATCCCTGTTCTTGTCCCCCAACAAGAACATGCCCACCGTACTGTGTGAACATCTACGAGTAAATCCTGTTCTTCTTTTTCTTTTGATGACGCTACAGTCCGGGCTGGACCTAAAGACTGTTTCCACCCCACTAATCGACACGTCCGAACATTCCACGTGCGAAGAAGATCGTTGTCCTTTGTACGCTTATTGGGGCCGTTGGCAACATTGCCATCCACATCCGAGGCTCGTTGCTGTTCAACAAAATTTTTTTTACACGGTCGGTCATTAACCTTGTTTCGCAACGTCCAACCTTAGGCAAAAGCGGCGATTTCCCGGCACTTATAGAGTTGCTTCGAATAAGTCGTAGTGGCTCAATAAGTAAGTTCACTAAGTAACAGCCGACCTGGCTGGAACTGTAGGTGCCACAGTTGATTCCATCTATGCCGCTTGGAGAAACGAAACGAGAAGTTCCTTAGTTAAACATATATTCCTTTCTCTCCTCAGCTGTCGCCAAGATCATCCTTAGGGAACAAGTGTCATATTACATAAAAGAGGTACTAAGCACTCAGGATTCCCTACATGTTATACTGTATATGCTTGCGTCTTCGTAAAATGCTTGACTACCATCTACCATCTACCATCATCCCTAACACCCAGGTCCACAACGGACTGCAGTTCCAACCAAAGGAGAAGTATCGACACGTACCTTCCGCCCTCGCAAATCAATTATAGACCAAATCTCCACACTCCTCTAAATTCTGGAAAAGACCAGCCATACGCACTGCCTTTACATCGATTTGAAAGCTGCATACGACATTATTCATCGCAAGGAACTTTTCAACGTAATGGGTGAATTCAGGATCCCGCGAAAAATTGTATCGCGCCGCCAATACAACAGATTCACTGTGTCCTACACAGGTTACAGGATTTCTGAATTATTTGAAACCTGCAACGGATTTTAGCAGGGAGATGCGCTGTGGTGTTAGTTCTTTAATTCGGTCTTGGGGCAGATAATGCTATGAGCAGAGGTATATACATATGTAAAAGCGACAAATTAACAAATGGGTCCAGATATTGCGTTACGCGGATGACTTCGACACTTCGACACCGCTTTCACGGCGGTTGAAAGAATAGGCGAAACAAGCACGTCTTAAGGTTTATAAGGAGAAAACGAAATGTATGCTATCGAGCTAAAATCAATCCGTTGCTCATCGTATGGGACAAAAGGTCGCATTCGATAGCTACAATTTTGAGATAGTTAAAGAGTTGATCTAGATCGCGGCAAACGTGATCGGCACTGTTTAATTAAGAACTTTGAAAAAAATGAAACACTGAAATTATTAAATATTATTCTTTATTATTTGGGTGTTGACCCTTTGAATGCACACGACGGACTGAGTCGAGCTCTCATACAAATTGCACCTTGTGCGTACAAAATATTGCATCGTAAGCTAATTCAAACCGTGCGACGCAACTGCAGCGGTGTCAAATATTTTGCTCGTGGAGAATACGAGACGCGTGAATTTTGTTTGCGAGTTCTGGTCCCACGGTTCGTTACAAAAATTATTGACATAAGAGCTCGACTGAAATATAGTAACTTAAACATACTCCCCCCCTTGAGGGTTTCTAAGCCTCTAAATTTAATACAATATAATTGAATAAGAATCGGACTAAAAAATAAACAAATATGTTATTTTGATGTGAGTTTACTGTATAATTATTAAATAATGAAGTTATAATTAGATGTCATTTGAATGCACTTGAGACTTAAATAACTACTTCAAACCGTTGCGGTGGTTGAGACCGGGGTGCAGGCGTAGGTCTTTGCCTTTTCGAATAAAAGTGCGCAACTATCAAGCCAATCATGCCAGCCAATAAGAAATACCCTAACGCATAGTGATGATAATCATGTGGGTTCATATCTTCTGGTCTCGGAAGAGACTTCGTTTGGTTAATTACGTCATCAATCATGCTCTTTAGTCTATCAAACTCCGATATGTCAACGTCATTTACTTCAGATGTTTCAGTGATGTCTTTTGCAACGTTGTGATTTAGTATCCAATTGGAGATATTTGCGCTGGGAATGAAGGAGCCTTTTATGATAGTACTGTGTTCTATTCGTCCGTGGATAATGAGAGAAGGTAACTTGAGTGTGCAAGACCTTTTGAATTCCAATAACACGTTTCCAGTTAAATGCAAAGGGCGGGTACTGCCCTGACAAATAAGATGCGCGGTTAGACTAGAAACAATGGAAAGTATCCATCCGTTGGATGTCTTTAGATTCTTCCATTGGTTTTCTGTGGGTACTAACTTGATAGTACATTCAGCCATTGCGTTATGAGCATCGTTCAATAAGGCCATTTCACAACTATGGTGATCGTTTTGATGTATAGAAACCGGGTGCGTTTGACCGCAAAGATAATTCCGGAGCTGAAAAACTTTGCACGACCCTAACTCCGCTTCTGTTAGTGAAAAGTACTTATCCCTTGTTAAAGTGACTGCCAAATACGAATAACTGCTCTCTATCATATAGCTTGAATTTTTGTGAAGTATGGGAATTTTAATTAGATTGAAAATTTGGAATTCTTCTGGATTTATGAGAGGCAACTGCATCTTAAATATTATTGTATTATTCATCAGGCGAGCCTTAACTGTTGCCATTTTGTAAATATCGATGCCAGATCCACTGGGTAATGTTAGTGTGCTTGGGAGATGGTTGCGTATTAGCTGCAGTTGCTGAATAAATTGGTCTGGCGTTATCAATTTTGGGTTTATTTTTTCATGGCTCAGATCTAGCATCACGTCTAATAAGACGTCTTGGATGCGTTCGAAGTTGGTGACCAGCAAGGTTAAATACGATGTTAGTGAGGACAAGTTTAAAATTACCTCATTTATTCCTTCGTTTTTTCGAATGGCGTTGGTTGTTTGAGAGAGATGTTCTCGAAGAGTCTTAAATTGTTGGTAGATTTCAATTGTGTTGCGTTTGAGAATATTTGCCGTAGTATCTGCTATAGAGCTTTGCTTGCGTACTAGTTCTGCTAGATGATGCTCATTTTCCTTAGCGGAAACAATTTCCTTTTCGATATGATTGGCATCATCTTGGTCTAACACCCCAAAAAGGCTATGGGCCAGAGTCCCAACAAAATCAAATGGAGATCTTCTCATTCTGGTTCTGATGTGCTGCGATGAATGAAGGTTGAATAACAGATCGTTGTTGTGTTCAATAATTTCCATTCTATGTCTTACGGATCCGATTATTGGATTACAGTTTGCTTGTTGTGATATTTCCCTTGTGCACATTGTATTTAATAACTCCAAATATGCCTTTATTTCTCCGTACTCTTGCCAATATGTAGTAATGTTATAATAAACATATATATTCCAATATGTATTAATTGTTTGAATTCTACCAATGTCCTCAAAATAAATTCCTGCTGCATCATCAAGCTTGCTTACCAGAATATCTTCGTTCGTTGCTGTTATGGATGTGGGTAAAATAAGTAACGTCAAAAGCATTGCGGCTAAGAGTGAAGGTTTCAGAGATTTCTTACTCCGAAGGTTTCTGCCCTGAGTACACGTATCTTCAGTTATGATGGTATCTTTTTTATTATTGGGCTCTTGGTTATCCTCTTCTATTGAACTTTCTATTGGTAGTGGGCACAAGTTGTGTATTGCTCTTAAGCAAGTTCCAGTTTGAGTTCTTACCCTTGCCACCCGCACTAGAGAATCACCTCCCTCACACACTTCTGTTACGCGTCCTAATTTCCAACTCATTGGAGGAATGTTAGCTTCCTTTATGACAACAAGTGTACCAGGAGTTAAATTATTCGATTCGGTCCTCCACTTCATTCGTTGCTGCAATAAACTTAAATATTCCAAAGACCAGCGCTTCCAAAAATGCTGCTGAAGACACTGAATTTGGCGAAATTTATTAAGACAACCCATTTTATTATTTGTAACATCCGGCTCAGGTAGAGCCGTCAGTGGTGCTCCAATTAGAAAATGTCCAGGTGTTAATGCTTCCAAATCATTTGGATCGGATGTCATAGCAGTAATTGGCCGGGAGTTCAAGATGGCTTCTATTTGAATAACAACTGTCGACAGCTCTTCATAGGTGAGAGATGCTTCACGAAGATAGCGGACAAGAAGGTTTTTTGCAGACTTTACAGCAGCTTCCCAGAGACCGCCGAAGTGTGGAGAACGTGGTGGGATATATTTCCAATTTATTCCATTTTCCAAACAAGCTGCCTTAATTGATGATTGATTGTTCTCATCTTCAAAAGCCATTTTAAGATTCATCAATTCATTTTTTGCGCCTACAAAATTTGTAGCGTTATCACAGAAAATGGTATGGCATAATCCTCTTCTGCCAATAAATCTTTTTAAGCAATTTATAAAAGATTCTGCAGAGAGATCTCCCACCACCTCAATATGTAGCGCCTTTGTCGCAAAACACACGAAAACAGCTAAGTACGATTTTGTGGGTCCTTTACCTCTGATTTTGTAATGTGTCTTTATAGGGCCACAGAAATCTACTCCGCAATATAAAAATGGACGAGACGGATTAACTCTCTCCTTGGGTAAATTGCCCATCATCTGTGCTAAAGGTCGTGGATTCAACCGGAAGCAGATTACACATCTGGAAACTGTTTGTCGCGCCATTCTCCCAACACTTAAGATCCAGTATCTTTGTCTAGAGATAGCGATTAGAGCTCTGGGTGCTACATGCATATGCTTTTGATGTAAATATGCTAAAAGCAGTTTCGTTATATTATTGTCTTTTGGTAGCAATATTTGATTCTTAGCGTCGGCCATAATTGATGCATTTTTTAATCTTCCACCAATTCTAATTAATTTGGTCTTTTCATCAAAGAATGGTGATAGCGATGCTATGCTGGAATGTTTGAGTAGGCGCTTTCCTTTCTGCAGAGTACTATAATCATGTGGAAATTCTCTTCGTTGCACACTTATAAATATAAAATTGGTTCCTTGTTGAAGTTCTTCTACAGATAAAAGAGTGCCACTTCTTAATGATTTATGCTTCCTGCAATTATTATAAAATCTATAAACATATGCAAATATCTTTTGCAGTACGTAAAATGAATTTCTATGATTCACTTGCTCAATCAAATTTTCATAACTAATTGCTATCATTGTTAACACAGATTTATTCTTGCGCCGTTCTGGAATATCTTCTGGAAAACAATGTGGCGCCACCTTCCAGTATCCTTCGTCTTTGGTAAGAAAATCAGGCCCATTAAACCATAGTGGCTTTTTGAGAAGAGTTCGAAGATCCACACCTCTTGATATCATATCCGCCGGATTGTTGCTTCCCTTTATGTAATTCCATTGATTTATATCTGTTTTTGCTTGAATTCTTGCAACTCTATTTGCAACATACGTTTCCCAAGTATAAGAAGGGGATCGTATCCAAGCCAGCACTGTGGTGGAGTCAGTGTAATATGTAATTTTCTTTATTTTATCGCATAGCAGCTGTGATATCCTCTCTACTAACTCAACCATAAGCACCGCACCTTGTAATTCCAACCTCGCGATAGACATTGTCTTGAGAGGCCCAATTCTCGATTTTGAACACAAAAGTTGTGAATACAGTTTTCCTTGGTTATCAATGGATCTGAGATAGACACATGCACCAAAGGCACTTAGACTGCTGTCTGAAAAAGCATGCAGTTGGACATAGCTGCAAGGCAGTGAAACATATCTGGGAATATTTATTTCTTTCAACATGGAGAACTCTTTTATATAATTAAGCCATTTAATTGACAGCTCTTCGGAAAGTGGTTCGTCCCAAGATAAATTTGTTTTCCATAGATCCTGCAAAAAGAGTTTTCCAAGTACTATAACGGGTCCAAGTAATCCTAGGGGGTCGAACAGCCTGGCGAGATCAGCTAATACTCTTCGCTTGCAAACACGTTCATACGCTTCGTTGGTTACATCAATCTCAAACTTGAATTTAAATGCATCAGAAGAAGGATCCCAGATTAATCCTAAAGTTTTTATTACTTCACTTTGATGAAATGTGACAAGTTGTTCTTTATATTGCTCAGGAATATCTTCCAGTATTTTTGGATGGTTAGCACAAAACTTTCGTAATTCAAAATTGCCCTTTTTCAGCAGATGACAGATTTTAGTTAATAACCTTTTGGCATCTTCTATGCTTTCTGCCCCAGTAAGGCAATCGTCGACATAAAAACAGTTTTTAACAGCATGCGAAGCCAGATGACATTCTTCTCCATTGTCATCCGCAAGTTTTGCCAGACATCTTGTAGCTAAATATGACGCCGATGCTGTTCCATAAGTTACAGTATTGAGTTGGTATATTCGCAGTGGAAAACTCTGATGTGGTCTCCATAAGATTAACTGCATCATCCTGTCCTTAGGATCTATCAAGATCTGTCGATACATTTTACTTATATCAGCAGTAAAAACATATCTATGCATTCGGAAGTTAATGATGATTGAGAATAAATCTGGTTGAACTGTTGGTCCAACCATTAAAATGTCATTCAATGAACAACCAGATGAGCTCTTTGCCGATGCATCGAATACCACCCTCAGTTTTGTTGACGAACTTTCGGGTTTTATAACACAATGGTGTGGAAGAATATAATGCGTTTTACCAAGTTTGCAATCGCTGATTGGACTCATGTGACCGAGCGATTCATACTCTTCCATGAATTGCGTATATGCTTCTCTCAACTCACTATTTTTTTCCAATTTCCTTTCCAATGCCAGAAAACGTTTTTTAGCCATTTCGAATGACTCTCCTAATGTTTCATTAGGATCTTCTTTATATGGCAAACTTACTACAAATCTATTGTCTGCATTTGTTCTAATGGTTTTCTGGAAATGTATTTCGCAATCATGTTCCTCTTTGCTCATTGTTCTTATCGGAGCATCATGATTCTCAGTTTCCCAAAATTTCCGAACCAGCTTGTCCAATGATGAGATTGAGGGCCTTGTAGCTATATGACAGTGCGTCGTTGTCGCGTTCACTGGTATACTTCCGGCTACAATCCATCCTAATTTTGTGTTACGTAGCATTGGAAGGTTATCTGATATTCTTATTTCTCCTGGCAGAAGCAAATCAAAAAATATTTCTGCTCCCAACAGAATATCGATGCGTTGCGCCTTGAAATGCATAGGATCAGCAAGGTGCACGTTTGGCGGTAAATTCCAGGACGATGTGTGCATTTCATGAATGGGCTTGTATTCGCTTATACGAGGCATGATGCTGGCCTCAATTGCTGTTTTATAGGATGATGTCCTCGACTCAATAGTGACATGTGCGATAAACTCGGCCTTGCACTCATTACCTCCTATGCCGCTGATTGGAACTTCCAATCTGTGTTTCTTGAGTCCTAGCTCATGTGCAATGCTCGCCGTTATAAAGCTGATTTGCGAACCGGAATCCAATAGAGCACGACATGGGATGCGAGTGCCGCAGGCGGAAATGACGTTAACAATCGCAGTAGCGAGATAGACGTGACGTTTCTTAAGATCTATGGCTGCATTACCGGACATGACAGGTTGTAATTCGCACTTCTTATTCAAATAGGACTTACTTTGAGTTAGCTGCAGTTTCTTCTGTTGGTTAGATGTTGGTTGAAATTGTTGTTTTTCCTGCTCAGGAACCTGTTGTTGACGAGGGTGAAGGAGTGTGTTGTGCTTGCCATCACATTTTTGGCAAGATCTGGACTGGCATGATGGAGAATAATGACCTGTCTTGAGGCAATTTCGGCAAAGTTGTAGTCTGCGAACAGCCTTTTCTCGTTCATCCTGTGAAAGAGATAGAAACTGTGAGCAATTATAAATCTTATGCTTACCCGAGTTACACATAGTGCAATTGATACTATTGACACTATTTGTTGCAGTTAGCGCGGCTGATCTTTTCCTGTCATCCTTGGTACCCATCGCTTCCAATGTCTGGAATCTCAACTCCACAAACTTCAGGAACTCATCTAAGCTCGGGCTGGTTCTAGGATCTTGTAACGACTGCTCGAACAAACCTCTGCTTTCCTTATCCAGTTTCTGCAGCATTAGATGAACTATCAGTGGGTCCCAGTTATTAATGTCGATGCCCAGGTTTGCGATAGCTTGCATTCCTTCTTTCGTTGTGTCATGCAATCTTCTCAGACTATTGGCAGTTCCCATTGCTGAAGATTGTGACAGTAATCTTGTCAGTTGAGCCGTTAGTAGCAGTCTCCGATTATCGAATCGCTCAACTAACGTTCTCCAAGCCACTTCATAATTAGCATCTGTTGGCTGGAAATGCTGAATTAGATTATGCGCTTCCCCAGTCACGTTGGCACGAAGAAAGTACAGCTTTTGGGCCGGTGGTATTGGCTGTTCATGAATAAGCTGCTTAAAAAGATCGTGAAATTGCCGCCAGTTTAGATAGTTGCCATCGAATTTTGGCAATTCTATTTTCGGCAGTTTCATTGTTGTGGTAATTGGATTCGCTTGCATTTTAGGTCCTTCCAACCTTTCGCACAATTCGATAAGTGTGACCTCGACTACATCTCTCATATCGAAATGATCTCGAGTTTCTTGGATGGATGCTTGATCCCCCAACCTTGTACGAAGCTCACGAATTTCATCCCAAGTTTCCTCAATGGACCTTGCTCTGATTCTGTAAACGGAATCAGATTTTCTTTGGTCTAATTCTACCTTGCTCTTATCGAGGGATTGCTGAAGTATGGACATGAGCAAGGTTAGCCTTTCTTGTAAATTTACACCTTCCTTTGATCGCTGTCCCACTGACTGTTGCTTTATATTTCGCCTTTCTGTGGCATAGTGGTCAAAACCATACGTCCGTTCCGCTGCTGGGTCTGTTGGTGCTGCTTGAATTGCTGCTGCTGTGGCTGCTGGTACTGCTGCTGCTGTGGCTGCTGGTACTGCTGGAGCTACTGGTCCTGCTGATGGCTCCTTTCGCTCCGTCTGCACTGGCTGTTCCGATAGCCTCATGGCTATGTCTTTATTAATGTTTTCATATACTGACTTTATCTTGTCATAGTATGACTTAGCGAAATAATCGTGATTAACACTTTCACTGTAGTTGTCACGTATCTCGCTGTCATTATTATCGAATTCCTCCCATAAGGAATCCAATAATTGCCAACGTTGCTCCAGATAGCTTCTTGTCTTCCTGCTTGAACTGTCTTTTCCATAGTTGCGAGCAAGAATACAAATTTCTTCTCCAACTTTGTTCTGACGGTCCGCAAGTTCTTCTAGTTTACGCGACATATCACTTTAATATATTTTTTTTTTTTTATTAGAAATGAAATCACCGGACACAACCTTTCACTTTTTACTTATTTGTTTTTTTTTTTATTTCACAATTTACAGGCTACTAAACTCTTTTAGTAGTGTCCTGTCACGGTCGCCAATGTTTAATTAAGAACTTTGAAAAAAATGAAACACTGAAATTATTAAATATTATTCTTTATTATTTGGGTGTTGACCCTTTGAATGCACACGACGGACTGAGTCGAGCTCTCATACAAATTGCACCTTGTGCGTACAAAATATTGCATCGTAAGCTAATTCAAACCGTGCGACGCAACTGCAGCGGTGTCAAATATTTTGCTCGTGGAGAATACGAGACGCGTGAATTTTGTTTGCGAGTTCTGGTCCCACGGTTCGTTACAAAAATTATTGACATAAGAGCTCGACTGAAATATAGTAACTTAAACAGGCACAATCACCGATGCAGAATCAGACGCAGAATCACTTGGCAACAGCTGCTACTTCGGTTTGTCGAAACAGCTTGGGTAAGAATTCCTGACTCAAAATCATTCTTTAAATATCTCTTATCTAGCGCGTTTTGCTTTATGGGACCAGCTGGGCGATAATCAGCGATACAGAGTTAATTTGTTCCTTTGCATTCGATCGAAAATTTTGCGTTAAATATCTGGTCCTGTCTGAGAGGATGGCAAATGAAGAAGAGGTTACGTCTTCTTCTTCTGTTTGTGATTCGTCGAATAAACTAGCTCGGGCACATCGAGCAAAAGAACTAAAGCGAATGCTTTAGCTAATAGAGTCTTCAAATATTAATTTTTGCTGTAAGGAAATCAAGTTCAACAGTTTCATAACTATTTTACCGCTCCGGATACCAAAGTAATACACTCTCGGCTATAAAAACGCTCCTCTTTTCTCATGTCGTGAAAGGCATAACCATCAGGTTTTTCAAAGTAATTTTTTTCATCCGAAAAAACAAAACACTTAACGCCATTCTTCTTGCCATGCCCCATGTACCTTGAAAATTCAAATCACATTCACTTCCGCTGATGGTTTTACGAAGGTTTCGTTTAAAGTTGTAGCCGATTTAGTTAGTCTAACTTTATAAACACTACTACCACCACTGGTTTCTTGCATTTTATTCGTAAGAATTGGGAGCACATCGCAGATTGCTCAGCTATCAGCCGCTATTGTGGACGTTTTTTACCACCTTTCTTGGGTAAGAGTAGATTACGTTATAAGAACAGTACCTACGACGTTTCGTACATTTACACAATTAAATAAATCAACTTTCCTATTTTTATTCTTTAAGACTATACAAATTCCGTCCCCCCTATCTTGACCAGGTCAATATCGTCTACTGCTATAGGGAGTGTGGCATCTAGTGTTTTGCTTTTAAATCATAGGTTATTTTGACATTGACAGCTGTTTCCCACTCGAAATCTTGACAGAAAGTCAGTATCATACCTCCGCGGAACGAAATGAGTGACTTTGCTTGAACAACGTTGGGAAATATCGAAAACTTACATCCAAAGTGAATGCTGTGTAGCCCAAACAGTGCGTTTTTTGCGTTTTGGCCGAAATGAAGCACCCACCGCGACTGTTGTACGCAAGGTTGTACAAAAAGTTCGTGAGACTGGTATGCTAGTGGACAACACTCATGGTCCCCGTCGTCGTACGGTGCGCACCACACAGATAAGGATGTGGCTGATATGACCGAGAGTGTGAGACTCAATTCGCGAACATCAACTCGTCATCGATCTCAACAGCTCAACATTTCACGCAGTAGTTTGAGGAGAATTCTGCACAAAGATCTCGGATTATTCGCTAAATTGACTCAGCAATTGAAGGCGCGCGTCCATTCGCTTCGTTATCGCTTCGCAGTTTGAGCCTTAGAGGAGCTTGAATTGGGCAACGATTTTGGGCGAAAAATCACATTTTGTGACGAGGCGCATTTTCATATTGGCGGCTACGTTAACAAACAAAATTACCGCATCTGGGGCTCAGAAAACCCGCACGTTGTTGTCGAGAAGCCAATGCATCCACAGAGAGTGAAAGTTTTTTTACACGGTGGGCATTACAAAGCCATGTTAACTGACTTTTTTTTTACTGAAATTGAAAACATGGATTTGGACGACCTCTGGTTCATGCAGATAATGCTATGATACAGGGTGACCAGATAAGAACGATAGGAGAAGAAATTTAATTGAAACAACAACGGTGTTCTGTTAAACAGTGATTCTGACTTCATTATTTATGGAATAGCACATCACTCATATTGCTACCTCAGCTTTGCTACCAATGCTTCAAGAGTTTGGTCTAATTTTTGAAGACTCGCTCCAATATCCATTTGCCGTCTCAAATTCAGGCCTGGAGCTCGTCCAAATTGATTTGCTTGATAGGGTAGATTAAGGATTCGACGTAGCCCCGAAGAAAGTAATCTAGTGGTGTAAAGTCGCATGATCGCGGCGTCCTACTGATGAACGCTGGCCGATGACCGTGTCGCAAAATTTCTCCTTCATAACTTCGAGCGTTGCGTTGCTTGTATAGCATATAGAGCCTTCTTTTTGGAACTACAGCTCGGTTATACTGACGTTGTCGAGCTCCGTCGATTTACATTGCGCTTTACCTAAGACCAGTGACGGTAACGGTGTTTTCTTCCTCATTTTGGAAGAAATAAGGTCCGACGATGCCGCCATGCTATAACCCGCACCAAACAGTCAATATTTGTGGATGCATTGATGCTACGTCGAACAATTGTAGTTTGTCGCAAAAACTATGCTCCAATAGATGCAATTTTACTTGATGATTTCTTGGCCTAAATCTCGATCTCCGGCCAACATTTCCAGCGCCTAATTAGCGATCTCACTACGTTGTCTATGGCCGTCTGGTTTCAATTCTTGTCAGCACAATCTTATATGGATGGATGCCCATCCCAATCCAACTTCAAGATAAGCCGGATTGACTCTCTGGCAATACCCAATTCAACTAATAGGCGCCGAATAGACATTTCTGGGTCTTTTTCGATACTAGCATTTATATCGGCTATGTTTTCTTTATTTTACACCAATCTCCATCTGGTTAGTGGCTTAAGGTCCAAAAGAATGTACTCAAGCTGAAATTTTTCTACGGTTCGACGAATTATCTGCACACTGAAGCCATGATGACAACAAACTTCATAACGAAATTTAATAACATTTTTGAATAATTTCGGCACTTTCGGCAAGCATGAAACGATGGATTATGAAATGGGAAACTTTTGTAAATATTTAGGCAGCCGGATGTCATTGGTTAATTCGACAGCTGCTGAAACATAACAATTGGAAAAACTACAATCGCCAGATAGGTCACCCTTAAAATGTGCGTGCTGCATGCAACAGTTGGGCCGATATTCGCACAATGCAAGTCGGTACAACCATTGTATCGTGTATTTTGTAGCTAAGGGATGCGAGAGATAGACTGAAAGGTAAAGAACATTCCCTCCCTCACTGCGTCTACAAAATTTGTTTTTTTAGAAGTCTCAGTCTTTTGGGAGGTGTTTCTATAAGGGAGGCCGAGACCGAGGCGACGCGCTATCATGTGATTTCTTTACTGGCCAACACAAGAGGCACGATCTTCCAAAAGTCTGTTCAACTGCTAGTTTACGCAGATGACATTGACGTGATTGGGCGAACACAGCGAGCCGTCAATGATGCGGCATCGAAACGGAAGCGGCTAAACGAGGGCATATGCTGTCATCGAGAAAGGACGCACAACATCAACGACTTGGCCAGAACGTCAGAATAGGCAGCTATAACTTTGAGTTAGTTAAGGACTACGTCTACCTCGGCTCCGCGGTAAACAGTACAAACAACATCAGTACCGAGATCAAACGCAGAATAACTCTTGCCAACCGCTGTTTTTATGGGCTCAAAAGGCAATTGAGTAGTAGAGCCCTCTCTCGGAAGACCAAGCTGACTTTGTATAAGACCTTGATCATCCCAGTCCTGCTTTACGGTGCAGAGGCATGGACAATATCCCAAGCGGATGACCAGTCTCTTGGTCTTTTCGAGAGAAAAGTTCTGCGCGCGATCTTTGGTCCTGTTTGCGTTGATGGCAATTGGAGAAGAAGGGTCAACCATGAACTATATGGGCTGTACAGCGACAAGAGTCTAGCCAGGCGTCTACGGATCCAACGCCTAAGATGGCTAGGGCGTGTAGAGCGTATGGACAACTTAGCTCCGGTCCGATATAAGTTAACCAGTTTTGTTACCGGTGTAAGGGGCAATATGGCGGCATGTTTAAAAAACTCATCTGTTTTGCAGTTGCCTGAAATGTCTCTAAGGCCCAGGTACAATGTTAACCAAAAGGTAAATTTTAATAATAAGACGATTAAGAGCTCATTTCAGTCCCAACCTTTTTTGTTGAATGAATAGGCAGGGATTAACGCTAAATATAAGCTCACACTAGTAAAGTGGATATTCAAATGTTAAGAGATGCCAATATACAAGAATTATGACAAAGAGAAACCAAATTGAAAAGGAAACCTCTTTCCAAGCGACAGAAGTCAATATAAGGCTTAAACAAATTTATTGTTGATGCCTAAGTATAGACAACGCAAGTTGAAAGGAATGAATAATAATAATAATTCTTCCGAAAAATAAAAGGGGAGCCGAAATTCCAAATACCATTTCGGCGACCTTGGATTATAGAAAAAAGCCCACTTATCATTTGATTGACCAGAGCTAATCAGCTGGCACAGCACTTTTTACTCCGCCTTGGAGACTGTGAAGCCCATCGCCAACTGCCTTACTTTTCCCAAAACCAGTCGAATTCATTAACTATTATCACCCTTCAAACTTGAATTTTGCATAACTTGTGCGAAGGTGGTAAACTCACGTGGGACTTTTATTCGTGGATGCCACATAAAACTCGCAAATATTCAAAACTTTATTTCGGCTGTCACCACGCAAAATCAATCATCTTCCGATTTTGAATATATAATTACCCCTTGTTACTTTTTCTTGTTCTAAGGAGATAAGCTGAAAATAAAACCATCGGAATGAAGCCGCATAAAAGACGAATACATTTTTTGCTTGTCACATCGTCTCCGATTCCGAAGAGTGACGGTAAATAAGAACAGAAGAACTCAAGGCCATGGTAATCAGTCACGTAACTGAATATAAAACAGTCATCAAACGTTAATTCTGTCAGTTGGTTCATATCCTCATGGATCTAGTATTTCTGGAACTTTATCAAAGAAAAAAAAAGAGTTTATCAAAACGAAACATACACACAAGAGCGGCTGTGTATGCACGGTTGTGTGAGAAATACTCTCAGTTTTGAAGTCTGTATCACAAACGAGAATAATTTATTCTACAAGAAGGAATTCAGATTGACTCGGAGTGTGAGTCAAATACCATAGGTGGCCTTCAACACGGTTAGATACATCAACTTCAAATGAACGTTATACACCGAAGAGTGTTTCATACGTATTTTTTTAGGGTTCCACACCAAAATGATACAGAGGAAGCCCTTCACTTCTTTGCCTGTTTGCCTGCCGTCGATTTTAAAGCTCCATAAATTCTGAACCCTATGAAGCTAGGACGTGAAATTTTGGGATTGAAGATGTATACATCTAGCCCACAAATTTTTCTAGATATTCTTAAGTAAAGGCCACATTTTCAAAGGTCACAATAAATGCTTCCGAAGAATTTCGGTACATGTTAAAGCGGTAGTGGCCGTTGGTAATATAATTGGTCGAACCCTTTTAAAGAAGAAGAAGAAATAGGAGGATGAGAGAAGAAGAATGGATAAACACTTTCTGGGATTTATGGTAAAAAGACTCATCAATTCTTTATTCAGTCGTCATAGTTTCTGTTCGACCTGCGTTTAGACCAAAGTGTGAGGCTAATAAACGGTGTCTGTATCAAAGTCGTTGACATTTTAAGTTTGAAAAAAGTTACGATGTAGTAGGCAGCGATAGTGAGGTAAGTAGAAGTGACGGTTCAAAAGTGTGAACCTAGTAAGGACTAGATGTCATCTGCTAGCATAACTCTTTTAACTGCTTGTTAGGGCGTGTTTCTGGGAAGGTAATAAAACCAACGTGTGGAATTTAAGAAACTTATTATTCCTTTAATGGTCAGTGAAGTCGTGATGACGCGTCAGTGCGTATTGTAAGGGATGTTCAATCTAGCTGCTTATGTAGGCAACTGAATGTAGTATACAGCTTTGGCCAAATGTATTAGACACCCTTTCAGAATCTTTATATCTTCAAAAAGCAAAACAATTGATGAAATGAGAAAGCAAAAGAAAAATCGTTTACAACGTTTAGTGTCGCCGAAAACCATAAATTTCAAACTAATTACTTCTATGTTTATTTTTTTTTTTTTGAGTTTTTTTGAAACCCTACTGAAGCACTCAGACTCAAAACGGGTCCATTGTACTGCCAGGTAGCAACCTACTCTAGTGCCGATAATTTATTCCCAATTACTGGACCAGATTCGATTTCACTGGGATTCGAACCTGTGACCACTCTAACTTGGGGCAGGCACTTAACCAACTGCGCCATCCAGTCGTGTAAGATAAGTGATTTGGTAGCAAAGACAAAACGATAAGGGTGACTAATACATTTGGTCAAGGCTGTATTGTTGGGAGAAACCGAAGATGGGATTCATTGGAACTTTTTCTTAACGACTTATTTCCCTATGCTAATGTGTGCGAACTAAATTTTAATTTGTTAACTAAAATTTTCTATGTTTCGGATAAAGAACGCCACGGCTAAATAAGTTTTAGATTAGTAACCAGTAAAAAATAACAAACTGTGCAAGTGCAAGTTGTACTCGTATGAAAAAGGTTATCTTGAACTTGAAAATCAAGTGCGTAGGGGTCGATGTACATGTTCACAACGCCACGGCGACCACACAGCACCTGTCAGCGTTAAGCTGTTCGATCTGTCATCAAGAGATCAAATCAATCGTTGTTTTAGGTAGTAATTCCATGGATTTTATGACAGCCTGATTGACGATGAAAATGCAGATTTCGTGTTCCACGTTAGCAAGGACAGTTCCTCACGAATTACCATAGTTTCCGCTCGAAAAGCACCACCGTGATCAGGAAGGCAAAAAGAGACACTAATTTGCTAAGCATTAAAAAAGACACCACCACACACTTCCTCATTAGCTTTGGAGCCATCCGTGTGAAGGGTAGCTTACAATTTTGCCAGAAATCGCTTGCAGAAATTAGGATTTCGAAATTGTTGTGAAATAAGACATGTTTTTTGATAGAAACCAACATTTTTTTAATAATGTGGAGTGTTCAGAAGATGGACTGGACTACTGATAGAAGGTCATAAGATGAACAGCAGTCGCTGGCACTAAAAAGATGCAGAAGAATTCGTTGAATGTATACACAACCTATTCAAATGCTTGCTTGTCTTCGGACTTTCTTTTAAGTGTTTTAGTGTACAACTATATCAAGTATAAGCCACCTGGCATTTAATAACGGAAAAATAGAATATTTTTTTAGAATGAACCGAACAGCGTACATAAGTCTGGAGTGGTTCCACTTAAGCGCACTATTTTGTAAGCAACAAAACTCTTAGCTTATGTTTGGATTACACCCTTTTACAATAACAATAAAAAGGGTTAAATTATGACGATCTTCAGCGCATATTTCTTTAGTTTAAGATCGCAAGAATGGGAAACGCAACGTGTGATATAACGAAGTAGCCTAAATTAAGGAATTGTGCCAGAAAAATACTTTTTTTATACAGGTGGCATCCAAAAATAAATACTTTTTTACAAAATAAAAAAAAAAATTGGGTAATGGAAATCTTTATTTGGGCCTTTACAATTTTTTCTGCTGAGAAGAAAATATGATATCCGCCAAATGGCTGCCGCTAGTGCCCATTTGTCCCTGTTTTATTGCATTTTCCATTACTTTCCGCAAGATCTCACAAAAATACGGCCCAAACACTCCTCCGCGTGAACGCCGCAGCTCAACAGTGGATTTGAGTGGATGTAATGGCTCTTCTTTCATCACACGCGGATTTTCAGTGGCACAGAAACGAAGATTTCGTTTATTGACGTAACCACTTAAGTGGAATTGCGCCTCTTCGCACATGATGATTTTCGACACAAAATCTTCCTCTCCGTTGTTGAGACTGAGGATGGCTTGACTTGATTTGTATGCTGTCTGTATACTGCAGCTGTCTAGTTCACAAATGTCAAATATGATTGACGTACGACGCCATTTGCAAAAACATCTTCCGATAGGATGACCAATTTGCGCCACCCGGTCATATAAAATGCCTGCGGTTTTTGGTACACTTTTGAAATAAAAAGAAGTTCTTTATTCAAAATCAATTTCAATCAAGCACATATTGGCCATTGTTATCTACGACTTTTTGCCATTTTTCCTGTACCTTCATAATTCCATCGTAGAACTTCTGTGGTTTCTCAGCGAAAAACTTGGCCAAGTGATTTTCGGTCGGCCAATTTTTTACCACCAAGAGAGTTTTGCAGAGACCGAAACAAATAGTAAACAGAGGTGCGTCAATTTGTTCCGGATCATCAAAGATGTGTGTGGCCTAGCAATGTCATGATGGAAGACAACTCCCTTTCTGTTGACCAACTCTGGTCGCTCTTTCTTGATTGCTTCATTCAAACGAAACGAAACGAAACGTTGTGCATAGTAGAGGATCGAATTGACTATTTCGCCACGTTCTAGCAGCTCATAATAGACAATTCCCTTTCAATCCCACCAAACATTCAACATAACCTTGTTTGCCGTCAATCCAGGCTTTGAAGTCGTTTCGGGTCGGTCACCGGCCTTTGACCATAATCGCTTGCGTTGGATATTCCCGTATTTAATCCATTTTTAATCGCCCTTAATGAATCGCTTAAAAAAAAAATCGTTATGTTTCAGCAGCGTTTCACTGATGGTTATTCGGTCAATAGAATTTCATTGCGTTAATTCATGTGGCACCCAAACATCGAGCTTCTTTGAGTAGCCTGCTCGTTTTAGATGATTCCAAACTGCCATGCGGTTGATGTTTAGTGCCTCCGCTATCTCCTGACAGCTTCCGTGCCGGTCTTGCTCCATCAGTTGCAAAATTTCGTCGACTTTTTCAGTGACAGACCGACCAGTGGGAGGTGCATCTTTTACATCGAAATGCCCGGAACGGAATCGAACAAACCACTCCTGGGTCCCGCGTTCACTCACACCATTCTCACCGTAAACTGCACACATTTTTTGGCATGTTTTTGAAGCATCACATAGCGTATTTCTTCAGATATTTCCTATCTGTATAACATTTAACACAAGCAACGAATTACACAGCTGTCATCACAAAAAATGCAGCCTGACATGTCACCTTTCAAACAGGTGTTTGTCTGATACAATCAGATTAGTGTTTCCAGATATATATAGACATCAACTCCATCTAGTGACAAAAAAACGCGGAGACTTTTATATGACCTAATATTTCTTTTATTGAAGAAATTAATTTGCATTTTTTTTTCAATTCGTGTAGTTTCAGGTGTGTCTCATAATTGTAAATTTGAAGTGGATTATTTGGCGCACCCCGTCTGGAATATGCAAGTCTGTTTAGGTAGAGTTTGTAGGTGAATTCAGCTAAAACTGTTTGAATTTTTTTATTTCCTACTTAAAATTCCTGCCTTCAAAAAATTATTCAAAAATTATTTTAGGCACGGAAATCTTAGCGCCTGAGCATTGCTCGCACTTGACCGGTTTTTTTTTATAAACCACCTGTGCGGTATATGCAGTTCACTTTAATCTGTGCCATTTAAATATCACGATAATCGTAACAGTACCGGTCACAAAAAAAACGAAAGAAATAGTTTTCAGAACATAGAACTTGATTTGCAGGAACATAAACAAAACTTTCTAAACAGCTTCAGTTTTGTCTGTCCTCTATAATTATTTTAAGTTTACTTTAAGATGAGTTCGCATATGTAATTTGTTTCATTTTTATAGCGATTTTAATTATATTGCATTGACTATTAAAAGGACGTTAAATTAGCGGTATCGTGCAGTGTGGATTGAATTTTGCATTGATCTTAAGTGTATGCATGCAAATGAATTCATAAAAGGAGACGAATTCGGCATAAAAATAAGTGATGAACAAATCTGATGACATAAACTATACAATCCGGTTTTTTTGTTTCCTTTTTCATAACTTGCATCAAGGTCTTAGGCAACAATTTGAAAAAAGCGATCCTTAACTCAAACCCGGTTACCAACATAAAGTTGTTTGACAAATTCGAACAGTGTATCTCAATTTAGTCCAATGTCAATGGGAACGATTTAGAGAATCACAAAATAAATTCAAATAAAAGAATGGAGACGGTAATGAGACAACAGTAATCAATCAAAAGGAAAGTGTCACAAAGCCAAACACACACTTGGAAAATGTTCGTGCTAAATTTAAGAGAATAACGTGAATATAATACTAGAGTGGCTCTATCAACGAATGAATTAGTCACATCCACAAAGTAATAAATACATAAGCCATATACACAACCCTTTGATTTCCCAACCTACCTACGGGCAAGTGTCCTTGGCGGTAATACATTCTTTGTCGTTTTGTGTGGAGTTCGTAGCAGTATATAGATTTCAAGACAGCGTCCGTAAAGATGAGCTATACAGCGCCGCGTTTAAATTTGTGTACGATGACAATATACAGGGATGTGCATTTTCATCTCAGCAAACAAAACTGCCGCTCTGGAGCTCGGAAAACAGAAAACCCGCACGTTATTGTCGGGAAGCCAATGCATCAACAGAAAGTGACAGTTTGGTGCGGATTGTGGAGTGGTGGCATTAGTGGATAATTTTTCTCGAAAATGAGGCTGGGAACAACGTTTCGGTCAACGGTGGGAGTTACAGACAGAAATTGAAAACATGAGTTTGGACGACCTCTAGTTCATGCAGGATGGTGCGCCATGCCACGCAGCTCATGCCACAATCGATCTTTTGCGCACCAAATTCCCAAATCGTCTTAAAAGCCGTCTTGGCGATGTCAATTGACCGCCTCGGAGCTACGATTTCACCCCTTTGGACTTTTTTTGGATACCCTGAAGGACCAATGCTATGACAACAATCCGGAAACGATTCATGCACTTAAATCCAATATCATCCAAGCAATCCGTGAGCTACAGCCCCAAACCATCAACAAAGTCTTAAAAAATTGGGGTGACAGAATGCGCTACTGCGAAGCCAGCCGAGGCAGCCACTTGAATGACGTTGTACTTCATATTTCATGGGAATGTTTGTTATTTTTTTTAAAAAAACATTTTTATTTAATTGTATTAATTTTATTGCTTTTTTAAAAAGAAACTTGTATTTGGCCCACCCTGTAGAACTTAGGCCGCGCCATCCAATTCGTTAACTCACCAAGACGGTTAATGCCAAATAAAGTGATTTCTTTTACATCATACTTGACAATATCGTGCAAAAATTATTGGCAATCACCAGAAGCACAGTCTACCAAAGGTCCATACAATTGGCGCGGAGTCGAAGACTCTTCGACCTAGACCGGTACTGTTCTACATGGGCTCGCCATCTTTGCTGTTGAATCTGTAGATGCCTGCTCGAGGACATTTTACTTTGAAATGAATGACAAAGGTTTTTTGTTTTTGTAACCGTTACATCCATTTTCAGTCCGCAAGAAATGTATCATCCATGGCTGAACAATAAGTCAGTGTCACCCGCGTGTAGCGTCCTACCCGTGTAGCTACCTACCCGCTAGGACGTCTCCCGAGCCATGAGAGAGAAAGCCATGAGAGCAGCTGGCTAAAGGTTGTGCCAACTACGGAGTCTTGTTGATTGAGGCTAGATCCACTCTGGGTCAACAAACAAATTAGCAGAACAATAAGAAATCAAAGTGCACCGAAAATTGCGAAGGAAGTGTTGACTGAATTTGGAAAGCAATGTTCAACACCGACGGCACGCCACACCATCAAAGTCTGTTTCAAAGTAAAATTCAATTAAAATTTCCGATAAACAATAGTTGGAGAAATTACATGATCTTTGCAGATGACAAACTGTGCTACATCAAGAAAAATATGGCCTGAGTACAACCGATCCAAAGCAAAAGATCTCCTTCGACGAACTCGACATGACATCACTAGATTGGTGACTGTCTGTATGAGACACTGGCCGATTGGAGATCATGCCGCAAATCTTGGTAACCCACTTAACACACATTCTCGCAGTTGCAACAACATAGTTGAGAGGGAGTCCTTAACCCACTTCTTTTGCACTTGCCAGGCTCTTGCAAGAGCCAGACAGCTACCGCTTGGTAGACACTTTTTCAAATCACTTGACGAGATTTCTGCTAAAGATATTAAAGAATTAATGTCCTTCTTAAATATCTCAGGTTGGATTTAGAGATAAAAATACACTTTACATAGAACCTACCTACCTACCTTGCAGATGACAGCAAATATGTCATTTTATGGGTCGGATGGAGGAGTTATGTTGAGGCGGAGGTCAAATGAAGAGCTTAAAAACAAAAAAAAAAACAGTTAACCACATAATGTACATGTGTATCGCCCGAAGGTTTTTGGTAATCTGTTCATTACAGACAGTATAAAGAGCAAGCAGACTTATTTGAGTTGGGTTTCAGTATCTACCCAACTTAAATTGAAAAAAATGTTTCGTCATGAGAGCCCAGGAAAACGACCCAAAGCGCAAGGCTCATATTCTTATTTTTATTCTTCGCGAGTGGCTGCCCTATAATTGTTTTTGAAACGCTACAATCTCGAAATTGAAAATTTGTGGGATGACTTAGATTGTTCGGGAAAATCTAGGGCTTCCGTTGCATACTGGTGGTTTAACAACTTGAATGCAATAAACTCAATGCAGAGCGCGTACAAAGAATTATGACGAAACGCGTTAATGGGTTACCAAACACACCGAGTATACCCAACAGAATATTGATTTATAATTAAAACAATTTGGGGGCGCCGTGGCGTAGTGGGTAGGTGCGTCGACTCCTACGCTCGAGGTCGTCGGTTCGAATCTCGAAAAAAACATCAAACATTTTTTCACGGCTCCACCTCTTTCGAGTCATTGACAATGCTCAAAGAGTATAACTGTCTAGGAAAAGCTTCTCAAAATCGCCGTTCGGAGTCGGCATTAAACTGTAGGTCCCCTCCACTCGTGAGAGAACAATAGCACGCACAACACGAGTGGTTGCTGAGAAGCTAGGCCCAGGTCCACCTCGGACTGTAGCGCCGCCATTATTATTATTATTATTATTATTATTAATTAAAACAATTTACAGAAAACAATGCTAATAATAATGGTGGAGCTACAGTCCGTGGTGGTCTTGGGCCTAGCTTCTTGCCTGTTGCTTGTTCTTTCTATTGAACCTAAACTTGAAAGTCTAGTGCGTTGGGGTCGACGAACATACCCACAACCCCGCGGCACCCACTAAACAATACCGAATATTAATGACACTAACCATGTGTATAACATGGGTGAACACAACCTATTTAAAAAGATTCAATATTTTCATTAACTATCCGAACACACAACAGGGGTTGACTCAAGGCTAATGACATTGCGCCACAAAATTGATATCAGTTTTTGATAAATGTTCCAGAGGCAAAATATTCATGTTTCGGGTGAATGCTACGAGGGGCAATGTCCCAAAGTGTAATAGTATCACACATCCAAATCCCCTCATGGGGCTACTTAAATGCTTGAGTTTAAGATATAATCGCTTGAGATTGAGATACAATCAAAAAATACCGACTGGGTATAGCGGCGCTACAGGTGATTACACTACAAAACGAACATGTACATAGATACATGTATAGAAACCGAAAATGCGGTTTGTTTTTTGCAGTGGAAGGCAGAGACACAAATGGTAAGACCTGCTATCCAGTTTAAATGATCAGGTAGGTAGAAATGCCACCACATTCAGTTTAATGATAGGATATCGATGATGAAAATACTATAGCCGACCTATAGTAACTAACTGTTAATGAACGCGCATCGATAGTGGGTGTTTAGTTGGGAAGGAAATGGGTTAGTTGCGCCGAAATTCACTTTCAATATTCGTGTACTGCTCAAATACAGTCAGGAACATTCAGTTTCATACGAGTACTAAGTTTCTGTTTAGTTTATAATTTTTATAGCAAATACAGCGTTTTGCTATTCTTTCAAACTTTCATCTAATCAACAATTATCTGTAGAACATTATATGGCTTAGAAATGAAAAAACTAAAACACACCGCCAAAAAATAGCCGTTTTATCAGATAAGGTACAGAAAACATGCGAAAATTCAATTTCATACGACCTCTTGCATAGAGATGAAACCCGTTAAGTTGAACTACCGTTTGCTGAAAATCATTAAGCGAAATTGGAAAAATAGTTAATCTTCAGAAAGCTACAGTGCAGAGTATTTGCGATCGGTATTATAAGGAAGGAAGAATTGAAAACTTACCATCGTCAAGAAGCCCTAGAAAGATAACACCATCAGATGAAAAATTTATAATGAGGGAAATAAAAAGAGATCCTAAATTAACTGCAACGGAACTAGTGACTAAACTAACAGAATTCAGTAACACCATTGTCATCCCATAACAAATCGCCGGCTCTTACTTTTTTTGTCGTGTTTCAAGAAGAAAACCCTTAATCAGCAAAATAAACAGAAAAACGTTTAAAATTTGCATTAGAACATCGGGATAAAACAGTAAACTTTTGGAAAAACAGTATTTTTGTAGACGAAAGTAAGTTTACTGTCTTCCAAAGTGACAACAAAAAATTTGGCGAAAGCCGAATGAGGCATTCAAGTTGCAAAATCTCTGTTCCACTGTAAAGCATGGTGGTCAGTCAGTGATGGCATGGGGTTCCATGAGCCATGAAGGAGTAGGAAATTTGGAATTCATTGATGGAAATATGAATAAAGAAATGTATTTGATAATTAAAAAAAAAATTAGTTCAAAGTGCTCGAAAATTGGGGATAGAAAACACTTTCCATTTTTACAATGACCCCAAGCATAAGTCTTTGTTGGTGCGAACTTGGTTACTATACAACTATCCCAAAGTGATGATAACTCCTCCTCAAAGTCTAGATATTAACCCGATCGAACATTTATGGGAGTATCTGGACAAACAAATTAGGTCGAATAACCAAGCACGGACCAAAAGCCAATTACAACAAGTAATTTCAGAAGAGTGGGCCAAAATTTCGTCAAAGGTTACTAAAAAATTGGTTGAATCCATGCCAAGTCGACTTAAGGCTGTCATAGAAACATTGAACAAAACATTGAAGATTTTGTTAACTTTTTGTTTATTTACTTGCTCTTTTCTATTTTTTGACGTATGAAATTGAATGTTCCTATATTTTTGTTCTTTCTATCTTATTTTTTTTATTGTAATTATAATTTTTTTTTATTTTTTTTTCTTTAACTAGTATCTAAATATTTATAAAAATAATTAAAAAATATTTAAATTTGTTTGATTTCCAAGGCTTTCATTTAAATCAAGTTTCTTACTCAAAAGTGCAATCGTATGAAACTGAATGTTCCTGACTGCATGATGCTGCAATACATTCTAGCATTGCTACTGAGCCTCCAAAAAATCATTTGCATCCGTTATTTATAAAAAGTGTAATTTTTAAGTAGAATTTAATTTATGACAAGGAAGCTTTGTATTTTTCGCTTACATTTCGTTTAAATTTTTGATGTACAGTTACACTTAAAATTGAGCATACACTTCAAAAATAAAAGCATTTTACGTCCTTTGATAGGCGACAAATCTTTTCTGTAATTTTTTTTTCATATTGTACTAAGGATAATAACGAAAATGGAAACGAAATTGTCTAATGTGCCTAAATAAAAAAAAAAAAATAATACATAATTTCATCACACTAAATTGAGCGTGCATTGGGAGTAAAATAATAAAAAAATTGTTAGTATTTAGTACAACTTGTACTTTTAATACTTTGTATGACCGATTTTCCCACCGATTGACCCAAATTTCTTTTGTGAATATCGAGGTATTTAATTTTGTACATCTCTCGAGAGCACAACCGCAGATGGCATGACTCACCAGGATGTAGACAGACCAAGAGCGGGCTTCCCAACGTGTGTAAGAAATCCGCTGCTTTCTTGTTGTCTCTTAACAGAAAAGAAATGCCCACGGACATATCGTGGCTTAAGGCTACTATAACGGACCTGAATAAACAATTGGATGAGCTCAATAACAAACTCAGCGAAAGGGACGTGGAAATCGTGTCCCTAAAAAAACATATTTATGTCAGTGGCAGACAATGAGTCAGATACCATGGAGAATGTCTCTCATGAAAGCTCTTCCTCTGAAGAAGAAACATCCTACAGACAAAGTGCCAAACGATCCTACGAAGGAAAGCCGATAGCCGTTAAAAAAACAAACAGAACTAATTATCGAACCAAAACCATGCAGCAATGCAACAATGCAAAACAATGCAGCAAAAGGAACAAGGAAAAGTGACAAATTCGGTCCAACAGCCCATGCAGAGAACAAAACAGTAACCTACAAAAAAGAGCGCAACTAAATCACAACTGAAGAAGCCACCCCCAATCATCGTGAAAGAAGTCGAGTCAGTGAAAGCACTCATCAAAAATCTAGAAACCACGATCGGTTCCAAAAAATATGAAACCAATGTCGGACCGAATTCGGTGGTCATCAGGGTTACAAACTCGCAAGACCATAAAATCGCCGAAAAAATGCTGCTTGAAGTACAACAGTATATATAACAGTATACATTCAAACGTGAAGAGGAGAAAAACAAAACTTTCATCATACGTTACAATACATCTCCCCGGAGTGGACAAATGATGAAGTGAAAGAAGGACTAGAAGAAATCGCACCTCCACTAAAAATAGTGAAGGTGGACTACTTTCAAACGGCCAACAGACGAAGCAACAACATCCAACAACAACGCTGAGGATGATGCAGCTAGGACCAGAAGAGAACACAGAGCACCTAAAATATATTAAGGTGCTATTCACCCAAAGGATCCGAGTGGAGGCTCCAAACAAGCGGACAGCTACCGTACACTGCAACAACAAGAGGCACCTGGCAAATGGTTGCCATCTTAAACTCCGGTGCATTAAATGCCTTGCGCAAGGCAGGCGTCAATACAGAAGGCACTATCTTCAACAAATCCGTACAGTTGCTGGGCTATGCAGACGACATTGACATCATAGGTCGCTCCCTGCGAGCCGTTATAAAAGCTTTCACGGCCATTAAAGAAGAGGCGAAACGAATTGGTCTTGGAGTAAATGAGGACAAGACCAAATATTTGCTGTCAATAAACAAAGAATTATCGGTCCACCGCCTAGGACAAAATGTCACTGTTGGCAGGTGGTTAAGGAGTTTACATAACTCGGAGTAAATATCAACCCCACGAATGACACCCTAGTGGAGATTCGACGAAGACTGTTTGGCGAAACAAATGGTTCAGATAAAATGCTTGCTTTACAAAACGCTAATCCTGCCAGTTTTACTATATGGAGCCGAGTGTTGGACGATAAGCAGAAAAGCAGAGCACATTTTGGGTACTTTTGAGAGAAAAATTCTTCGTCGAATTTTCGGTCCCGTATGCGAGGAGGGCGAATGGTGGAGAAGATACAACCGCGAACTCTACGAGCTGTACAAAGATGTGGATGTAGTCCTAAAAGCCAAAAAACGACGACTACATTGGCACGGCGACATCGAACGAATGAACAACAACGCTCCGGCAAAGAGGATCTCCGAATCACAACCCACAGGTTCGAGAAGAGAAGGAATACCGAACCTCCGTTTCAAGGATCAAGCTATCGCGGATGCCAGAGCGCTTGGTCTAGATAACTGGTAGCAGCGTCCCCGGGACCGCAGGGCATGGAAGGCTGCCGTGTTTTAGGCATCGACCCTTCACGGGTTGGGAGCGCGCTAAGTAAGTAAGCAAGCATTAAATGCGCCGAGAAACATGATCGGGGAGAATGCCGCGTCAACCCTGCGGACCAAAGTCATGAAACGATCGAAATTACCACTCCGAACGGAAAAACCACAACAAAAACAATGACAGTCACGTGCTGTTACTGCGGAGCTGCAAGCACTCCTTCCAAAAATTTCCAACAGTTCCCCTGTGGTGAAAAAGTGTCAAATATTGTCACCAATTACGAACTTCATCTTAAAAAATCAAAATGATTGATTTGAAAATCATGAAATATACATTCAATTGTTTGTTCAATCTGTTCAGAGAAAACGCAGCTCGAGATTTTCACGTTTGAAAGCAGAGATGATGTCCCGGTGAAATAAAGGCCCAAAGGTCCCTCCTAAGTTCAATTTTTAATTTATGTGCAGACCAAGTAAGATCACCTATAGACCAGTACGATTGTGTTGGCAAACACCAAGAAGAGGTTACTTTCCTATTTGCTGCATGAAATTTTGGAGTAATGGCTGAAACACAACAGTGCGTCAGCGTTGTCTATCAACGGACATGCACGAAATACTGCGTCGACCTACGTAAGTGAAAAATGAGAGAGATGAGAGGATCGTAATGAATCGTAAAACGTAATTGGATATTTTTTTGACAGAGGGAAATTGAGAAATGCTTCCCAAATTGAGAACATTCTGTGGCAACCGACATTTGAGACATGAAAACAGCTGACTAAAATTATTTTAACAAAACCAGTTTGAAATCTCTGTATGCTTGGAAGCATGAATACGCCAAATTAGCAACAAGAAGCACCTTTTTATTTTTTTTGGCGGAAATTAAAGTCAAAATGATTTTGAGCAAATAACTTATTAGACTTTGCATTTTTACAAATAAAATTCCCCAAAATTACGGAGGGCCAAATGACTCATTCAATTTGTCCACTCTTTACACTCTGCTAGGCCACTATCCTAGCTCCAAAATCAATTGTGTGCATAATACCTTTGTAGTCAAACTCCGAATGATCCGCAATTCGTGTTGCCCTTTTATACGCAAAATTGTAACGGTCCTTTATTAAGTTTTCTATTTTCTTGATTTTCCAATTCTCTTCAGCTACATTTAATTGTGCGTATGAATAGGCAGCACGGTACATTCGTGTAGCACATTTTAATTAGTTCTTTTTCACATAATACATGATTTCAAAAAATTGAATATAAAAGTTAATGGACAATTACTCTGTAACTAATTTTAAACAATTCAAGTAATTCATGAATAATTAAGTACAGTTTCAAATAACAACAACAAAAAAATAATGATGGTTGCTACATATTTAATAATGATGGCAGCTACATTTTCCGCAATTAATTTCTGGAACAACTGGCTGCTTTACGAAGCTCATCATTTTAAAAACCAATTACAAATTTGTCCAACTTCACTCCACTGCTTTTCGGTAACATTTTTATTTTTATAATCATTGCGGCTGTCCTTCCATAGAACTGGGCGGTTTAAAAAAGCTGAAATCAAACTTTCTACGTTTAGTTTCTCTATGATCTTATTTCGTCGCTCAGCGATCGACTAAAAAATTAAAACAGATTTGGTTGCCGGGCGACGTCGCTCTGGCGCTTAAAAAAATCGCAAATCACTCAGTGCTTACGTGGCCACCTCCGTATGATTTCATGTTTTAGTTTTTTTTTGCGTCGCTCATTGCGTGGCCGAAGAATCAAGCGAACTTCGGATAACTGAAGAACAATTCCACTTATCCAGTCTGAAAATTCAAAAAATTCTAACAACATAATTTTTAATATGTCAATATTTTATTTAAAAAAAAAACTCGAAACAAAACAAAACAAAACGTAAAATTAAAGAAAAACGAAAAAAACGTTAAAACGGTTTTATTGATGGGCGCATTCAGTTATTCGATTTCAGTTATGCGTATTAGTTTGAGTATAAATTAATAATTTTTGTTGTACATTTTTTTCAGTTAACCAAGTTTTTCAGTTAAGCGGAGTAATTTGTATGAAGATTGTGAAAAAATGCTTCGTGACAAATTTTGTGTTTCAGTTAACCGATTTTTTCAATAAAGCGTAGTTCAAATAAGCGGAGTTGATTGTACTGCGTACAGTTGTTGCACACGAAACGTCACTCTGTGTTGGACAGTCATTAAGAGCGTCATAATGAGAGAGGGCAGTTCTTGTTATGCAGTCGTCCTGGATAAACGAGAATTCTTGCCGTGTTGCCTCTTCATAATTTTCTTTATTATTTTATAAATTTTTCATGTAATTAATTAATAATTAACTAATTAATCTATTAAAGTGAATTCGAAATAAAAGCTATCTTTGACACGGAAATTATACTAAAACCATACAATTTTCTCCTTAGATAAGGCCGAGCAAAAAGATATGATAATTCACGGAAATTCGACTTCACTTTCACTATATTGAAGGTACGTATAGAAAATGTAGAAGTACATATATATTTTGCTAATGAAGAATAAAATACTATATACGAGTATGTACAACGTTATAAATTGTATATTGAATGTCCGTGTTGTGTGCCAAACAGTTTTTGCATACACCTATTTTGTGTACCATATGTTTACGGGATGAGATGTCAATTTTTAACGCAACCCTCACCGGAAAGAGGAATTCCCGTCAATACATGCGAAGAAACGAAAGTTCTCCACCACCACCAAAATCAGAGACAGCTAGCGTGGAAACAACGTCGTCACTACCAATACAAAAAAAAACACAAGAACATCATCAGCCCCAATATCATCAACAATAACGCTAAAACGACGACTAAACCTGCGCCCGCAACACCAGCAGCTCCCCCGAAGACGAACTCCCAACCCACACCTGCTAGGAAACCTGCTCCACAAAACACAGAGCCAGAAAACATTTGTGATGTGCAAATTCATATTTGAGATCTCCTCTCAATAAATCAACTTAGTGTACTCGATTAATGCCATTTCAACTCGACTCATTCAGTTGACAAAAGAAATGCACAATGTCGATTTATAAAAAATAATAACCCAGACATTATTTCATTACAGGAAACCAACATCAGCGTGCGTAACCCCATACAACCCCGAAGGATTGATTGCCATTAAGAAGGATAATACATCGAGGAACGGCGATTGTTGTAAAAGCAATGTTTGATATGAAGAGTTCTGGACTACAGTCTATGGAAGCCACAGCCATCTTCATTAAAATGAGCGGGTGAGAAGCCCTTCTAGGATAGTTTCTGCGTAACCCCATACAACCCCGAAGGATTGATTGCCATTAAGAAGGATAATACATCGAGGAACGGCGATTGTTGTAAAATCAATGTTTGATGTGAGTTCTGGACTACAGTCTATGGAAGCGACAGCCATCGTCATTAAACTGAGCGGGTCAGAAACCCTTCTAGTAGTTTCACTCTACAACCATTGTTTTGCCCACGAATGTGACATTCTGACGGTAATAAACAACAAATACAGTCAGTACACGTACTCCGTGATTGGTGGAGACTTCAACGTCCGACACAAACTTTGACAAGACGACGTGTCTTCCTGACAAAAAATCAGTTAAGCAATGTGTTTGGATGACAACAACTACCTACATTCCCAGCAGATAAAATCTTGTCCGATGACCCCATCGATGCTGGACTTTCTTCTGGCTTCATCCAATTTGGTCATCATCCTTCCAGATTTTCAGAATTTCTCATGTACTGTACATGCTAGCGATTCTGATCATCTGAAGGTCGAGTTGAAGACAGGAATCTCCCAGAGAATACCAATCCGAAGGCCCATCCCCTACACCAATTTCAGGACAATGAACTGGTGAAAATTCGAATCCGAAATCAGTGACCAAATACAATTGCCGAAAGATGGCATTAACCTGGGCAACTCGGTAATAAATTATTCAATTTTCCAATTTCAGTCCGTAGTGAACGAGGCGATAGAGAGGCTGAACCCTGCGGACCAGTCATGAAACGATCGAGATTACCACTCCGAACGGAAAAACCACAACAAAAACAGTGACAGTCACGTGCTGTAACTGCGGAGCTGCAAGCACTCCTTCCAAAAATTTCCAACAGTTCCCCTGTGGTGAAAAAGTGTCAAATATTGTCACCGATTACGAACTTCATATTAAAAAATCAAAATTATTAATTTGAAAATCATGAAATATACATTCAATTGTTTTTTCAATCTGTTCAGAGAAAACGTAGCTCGAGATTTAGCGTAGCGGAGATGATGTTCGGCTCCCCCGGTGAAATAAAGGCCCAATTAATGAAAGAACGGCAAGGTCCCTCCTAAGTTCAATTTTTAAATTATGTGCAGACCAAGTAAGATCACCTATAGACCAGTACGATTGTGTTGGCAAATACCAAGAAGAGGTTACTTTCCATTTTGGAGTAATGGCTGAAACACAACAGTGCGTCAACGTTAGCGTTGTGTATCATCGCACACAATTCAATGGACATGCATGAAATACTGCGTCGACCTACGTAAGTGAAAAATGAGAGAGATGAGAGGATCGTAATGAATCGTAAAACGTAATTGGATATTTTTTTGACAGAGGGATGCGCTGTAAGAGCGAAATTGAGAAATGCTTCCCAAATTGAGAACATTTTGTGGCAACTGACATTTGTGACATGAAAACAGCTGACTAAAATTATTTTAACGACAAAACCAGTTTCAAATCGGTGTATGCTTGGAAGCATGAATACACTAAATTAGCAACAAGAAGCACTTTTTTAATTTTTTTAACTTTATTGGCATTGTGGCGGACATTAAAGGCAAAATGATTTTGAAGAAACAACAATGCTTTATTGGACTTTGCTTTTTTACAAATTAAAATCCCCAAAATTACGGAGGGCCAAATGACCGATTGCTCGTTTAATTTGTCCAATCTTTACACTCTGCTAGTGGCCTAGATCCAAAATCAGTTGTGTGCATGCGACCTTTGTAGTCAGACTGCGAATGATCTGCAATTCGTGTTGCCCTTTTATACGCACAATTGTAACGGTCCTTTATTAAATTTTCTATTTTCAATTCAAGAAATTCATGAATAATTACCTATTATAGTTTATTATAGCAGTTCCAAATAGCAACAACAAAAAAATAATGGTGGTTGCTACATTTTCCGCAATTAATTTCTCTAACGTTCAATTGTTTGACCAGAATATTTTTTGATTTGACATTTCAGAAATGAAAACAGCTGACGGAATATATTTTATTTGGTATTTGAGAGAGAGAGAGAGGGAACAGCTGATTAACGCAGTGCTTCAACGCACATCCTCCGTAACATGAAGTAGGCTAGCGCAACGCACTGTTGTGTTTCGGCCATAAGAGCAAGATAAGAAATCATCAACGTCCGTAGAGCTAACAGAAAAAAGAAAGAAATCATAGTTGAAAATGGTATGGAAAACATTTTTGAAGACTCCTATTTTCTATAAATATATATTTATTTATATTAATTTATTTATATTAATGTAAGGTCAACACAACTTGAAATACTACAAAAGTTAAATATGAATTAAATAAATGAAGTTATGTATAAAAGCAAATTATTTTTATTTGTGTGTTCACATAAAAAGCACATCCAAGACAATTTTTAAGGTTTCGTCTTCAAAAACAATCATTCGATGTAGTGCAGGATCACGTGTTGTTGTAATAAATGCAAATTAATGATTCGTATTGATAATGTGGGCATAAAGAAAAACACCTAATATTGAAGTCTCCTGTTATAATTATTATTAAAGAATTATTTTTTTTTATGATAACTCGGTGATCTGTATACCACTGTTATTCCTGTCTCCACGTTTCCATACTTGATTGTACACGTCAAGTGCCACATTTCCCAGTCGACTTTTCTTTTTATTATATCTTTTGTTATACATTTAATGTGAATATAAACCGTGACTCCACACGTTCCCAATGACTTAGATAAGCACGATATGGCATTATTTAAATTTCAGTTTCATTTTTGTCGGTTAAATGCATTTCTGATTTTTGTCAACTATTAGTTCTATTTTATTAAAAATTGGTCCTCGAATATTCTTACTGAATCCTGTGATGAGCTTTGTTTGCTAGTATACAATTTTCTCTTTTTATCTATAGTTTTTTTAGATGTACATGTGCAGATTGCCTATCAAATGTTGTATGGTTTTCATCTAGTTGTAGGTTTAGTTTTTTGTTGCTCCAAACATTTTCTAAATTTGTTTATTGGTTCCTAAATCTCTTCTTTTTTGCAATCAGTTGCTCTGTGGTTGAATCCTTTGCATTTGAAGCATCTCATCTCCGACATTACCTCATGACGATTGATGCGGTTTACAACTCTTTCGAATCTTTTATATATCCGCTCTTCGAAATCTGCAAGAGTTGGACTCGTTACGCCGTCACCGCGCTGATTTGACGATGGAGAGTTGAGCTGAGTGGGAGTAGATATAGCGTTCCTCAGATCATTTTTTGTAGATCGGAGATTTGTAGACATTACGAGTGTGTGGTGATTGTGTGGGTAAGATAGAGTTGAATAAAAAGAAAACCGGCCGTGTACACGACCAATGCAATATTACTGTTTATGAATTAAACACTTGGTTGGGGCAAGAATTTAATTAATAATAATATATAGAAAACTTTTTGTTTATATTTAATAAGTATGCACGTTTTAACTGAAATTTAGTTTTTCACTCGTTAGAATAATTCAGCTGGACGAGATGGAAAACGCGACTACTCAGATTGCTACATCATTCAGTTTTCTCTCCCATTTCTTTTTCAATTGAATTTTTTTCCTCTTCGTCATTTGCTCTCGATTACTACTACTCTAATGTGTTTATGATTTGTGTTGGAAATTAATAAATTTTTTAGATCAACTTTATTGTTCAATTCCTCCTTCTTCTTAATACCATTTTGTTTTATTTTAGATTTAATGATAAGTGGCAACACTGTTTTAATGTTGGCACTATTTTTTGGTTTTCTGTCATCTTGGCAGTTTCGGCACATGTCATTGCATTTGTTGCAGTTTGTTTACTGTTTGCTATTTTTTAATTTCTTCACACAGTGTTACTATTACTTTCCAGTTTCAAGCACAGTTTCATAAATTCTTTGTTTAAAGCTCTTGTAGTATAGAACAGTTTGACTACTTCGCCTATATTTTTTTGCATGCCTCCTGTACCTCTTTCATTTCTTCTTCCTTGCGTTAAACGGGATTCGATACTTACTTACTTATCCGGCCTACGGAAAAAGCCATGGAAGGACTGGGCCTGAGCTATAGCTGTCTTCCATATGCTTCCAGATGTCTAGACCTGTTGACCTTAGTCTTTAAACCGGTGGTTCGGTCTCCCTCTTCTCGAACCAGGAGGCTCGAATTCGAAATCTCTCTTGTATGGAGCATTTCTATACACTCGATTTGTCCGAGTCAATTTAGTCGACGTATTCAATATGCTCTAATAATTCCTTAACTTCGTTTTCATGTTTTTTTTTCAATAAGTTGTCGAATTTGTCGCTAAATAATTTAAGCCTGCATATCTTTTAAGACCAAATTAAGGTTCTGCTTACATATACAGTTGACTCCGCTTAACTGAAACACCGATTTGCCACAATTTTTTTTCTCACTTAAGCGGTATTTTCTTTCAAGCTACTGCCACGCAATGCGCGATGAGCGTTTGAGCGACGTGCGATAGAGCGATGGGTGGCCATTTACTGAGCGTCATCGCTGAGCGATTAGTTGCGAAAATGTAATTTTCAAGTTCACTTCGTCGTAGTCTTTTAGGTGAAAGTCGCGTTCATGTAAATAATCCTCTGGCTGTCGCAGATTCTCTTTAGTTGGATCTGGAACAACGGTCTGCTTTACGAAGTTCATCATTTTAAAAACCAATTACAAATTTGTCCAACTTCACTCCACTGCTTTTCGGTAACATTTTTATTTTTATAATCATTGTGGCTGTGCTTCCATAGAACTGGGCGGTTTAAAAAAGCTGAAATCAAACTTTCTACGTTTAGTTTCTTTATGTTCTTATTTCGTCGCTCAGCGATCGACTAAAAAATTAAAACAGATTTGGGTGCCGAGCGACGTCGCAAATCGCTCAGTGCTTACGTGGCCACCTCCGTATGATTTCATATCTTTTAATTTTTTTGCATCGCTCTATCGCTCTTCGCTCAATCGCTCAATCGCTCGTCGCTCATTGCGTGGCCGCAGCTTTAATCGAACTTCAAATAACTAAAACACAATTTCACTTATCCAGCGCGAAACAAAACAAAACGTAAAAATAAAGAAAAACGAAAAAAACGTTAAAACGGTTTTATAGATGGGCGCAGTCAGTTATTCGATTTCAGTTATGCGTATTAGTTTGAGTATAAATTAATAATTTTTGTTGTACATTTTTTTCAGTTAACCAAGTTTTTTAGTTAAGCGGAGTAATTTGTATGAAGATTGTGAAAAAATGCTTCGTGACAAATTTTGTGTTTCAGTTAACCGATTTTTTCAGTAAAGCGTAGTTCAAATAAGCGGAGTTGATTGGACTGCGTACAGTTGTTGCACACGAAACGTCACTCTGTGTTAGACAGTCATTAAGAGCGGCCGATCTTGTAGCGAGTGCTGTGAGATTAATACTTTTATAATTTTTTTATTAGCCTTGTTCGGTTTTTCGGAGAAATACTAATTACGAATCGGATGTGAACGTCATAATGAGAGAGGGCAGTTCTTGTTATGCAGTCGTCCTGGATAAACGAGAATTCTTGCCGTGTTGCCTCTCCATAATTTTCTTCATTATTCTATAAATTTTTCATTTAATTAAATTATTTTATTATATAAAGTAAATTCGAAATAAAAGCTATCATTGACAAGAAAATTATACTAAAATCATACAATTTTCTCCTTAGATAAGGACGAGCGAAACGATATGATAATTTGCCGAAATTCGACTTCACTTTCATTATATTGAACGTACGTAAAGAAAATGTAGAAGTACATGTATATTTTGCTAATTTTTTTTTTTTAGCGAGTTTATGTGAAAATCTTCAAAAGACGCTATGGGGACCGTTCCATCATAGCGAAAGGGATTTTTACCCCTTCAAATAAAACAAAATATATTCATACTACAACTAAGTTTGACACTTATCCAGCAGTTTTATTTTCTTGATTATGTCGCGTTTTACAAGAGATTCTCCACTGAGAGTTTCTGCTAATAGCGCAACTAAGCGCGGGATGAATTCACCGTGTTAGGTCAAGGGGTTTAGTCCTTTGAAGACGGCGCAATACGTTATTTTCGTCAAGAATTGGAAGGACAGCAGGGTTTATGTGCTCTTCCAGACGACGCTTATGCTTACGAGCAATGTTCTTAGTTTCATCCTGGATTGATGCAATTCCAAGATCTCTGTGGATATCGTAGTTCCGTATGTACCACGGTGCGTTGACGATGGTTCTTAATACTTTGTTTTGAAAAGTTTGTAGTATATTTTTTTATTACTTTCTTTGGTACAACCCCATAGTTGTATACCATATGTCCAGACGGGTTTTAGCACTTGCTTGTATCTAAGCAATTCGTGTTCAGTACTTACGAGTAGTTTGGAATATTTTCCAATAAGCCAGTATTATATTTATATTTTATTTGGAGCTCTTTCGTTTTTTTTTGACGTGTTCTATCCACTTAAGCTTTACATCGAGATTCATCCCGAGGCATTTCGCTTCATTTCCAACGGGTATTTGAACACCACCACCGTGAGAGCCGTGGCGTAGTGGGTAGGTGCGTCGACTCCTACGCTCGCGGTCGTCGGTTCGAATCTCGAAAAAAACATCAAACTTTTTTCACGGCTCCACCTCCTCCGCTTTTCAATCTCGCCGTTCGGAGTCGGCATTAAACTGTAGGTCCCCTCCGCTCGTGACATTTATAAACACGGGCGAATTATTCACGTTGTTATATGTAAAATTAATATGAACGGATTTGGCTTCATTGAGTTCAATTCTCCGAGTGTTTCTCCATTCGTATACCCGATCTAAAGCACGTTGCAGTTTTCTAGTCGACTCTTCGACCGTTTTGGCAGTTACCAAAATGGCGGTGTCGTCAGCAAATGTGCCTAGTACAGTGCCAACATTTTGTGGCATATCGCTACTAAAAAGTAAGTAGAGGAGAGGACCAAGAACACTTCTGTGGGGTACTCCAGCTTCTATAGATTTAAATTGCGCTAATATTTTGCTAATGAAGAATATAAGAAGATATGCTAATGAAGAACATAAGACATATGTACAACGTTATAATTTGTATATTTAATGTCCGTGTTGTGTGACTGTATGCCAAACAATTTTCGCATACTCCTATTCTGTGTACCATATTTCTGCGGAACGAGATGTCCATTTTTAAAAAACGACTGCACGTTCGGATTGCTTGTGCTCCTTTATTGCAGACCTTGCAAATGAAGTGTGCTTTTTGTGATTGTTTGATGTGAAGAGTTTCTGTTTTTGCTACTGGTGGCTGATGAAGCTTGCTGCAGAATGCAGCTTGTTGAAGACCAACGACCTCCAACGTTCTAAGCCTGTTTTGTTTTTAGTTCGTTGTCTGTACCTTACCTTTCTTCCCATAATTGTTGTGTTATAATAGGTAACTTTTTAGTTAGCACAAATATTAATATTACGTCCCAGTGTTCAATCACTTTTCACATTTCTTAACACTAGCACTTATCGGTTTATTAGGATTTTGTCCAAGGCGTCCATCAACACTGTCTTGTATTTAGAGTAAGTGTCTCGAATCTTATCGAAAATCTCATTTTACTCGTTTACTTTTCAAGGTTCAATTTTGGAAATCCCGTCGGCCTTTTGCTGGGTACTCGTTTTGTAACTTTCCTCCGGTTCAGAGATTTTGTTGAGTATGTAGTTCCTCGATCGTTCCTTCATTGCACGTTTTCCGAAATTGTCAGAATCTTAGACTTTAAAACATCCGGAAGAAGAAATTCGACCGTGCCATGGGCAAGAAGGAGCAGGCAATAGCCAGAGTACGGAAGTTGTACGAGGAGTTCGTCGCCAGCTGCAAACGGAACGTAGCCATATACTATCCAGAGCTTGCGGCTGCAATTCATCAAAAGTTAGGCAATTGCGTTGAGCTGTATGAACTTACGGAAGGGATGGAGTCTGACCAAGTCAGTGAAATCTCCAGCGACTCGACAGGGGACCAGTCATCGGAAGATGAGGACTTAGACGCAACCCTCACCGGGGAAGAGGAGTTCCCGTCAATACATGCGAAGAAACGAAAGTTCTCCACCACCACCAAAATCAGAGACAGCTAGCGTGGAAATAACGACGTCACTACCAATACAAAAAAAAAAAACACAAGAACATCATCAGCCCCAATATCATCAACAACAAAGCTAAAACGACGACTAAACCTGCGCCCGCAACACCAGCAGCTCCCCCGAAGACGAACTCCCAACCCACACCTGCTAGGAAACCTGCTCCACAAAACACAGAGCCAGAAAACATTTGTGATGTGCAAATTCATATTTGAGATCTCCTCTCAATAAATCAACTTAGTGTACTCGATTAATGCCATTTCAACTCGACTCATTCAGTTGACAAAAGAAATGCACAATGTCGATTTATAAAAAATAATAACCCAGACATTATTTCATTACAGGAAACCAACATCAGCGTGCGTAACCCCATACAACCCCGAAGGATTGATTGCCATTAAGAAGGATAATACATCGAGGAACGGCGATTGTTGTAAAAGCAATGTTTGATATGAAGAGTTCTGGACTACAGTCTATGGAAGCCACAGCCATCTTCATTAAAATGAGCGGGTGAGAAACCCTTCTAGGATAGTTTCTGCGTAACCCCATACAACCCCGAAGGATTGATTGCCATTAAGAAGGATAAGACATCGAGGAACGGCGATTGTTGTAAAAGCAATGTTTGATATGAAGAGTTCTGAACTACAGTCTATGGAAGCGACAGCCATCGTCATTAAACTGAGCGGGTCAGAAACCTTTCTAGTAGTTTCACTCTTCAACCATTGTTTTGCCCACGAATGTGACATTCGCCGCAATCTGACGATAATAAACAACAAATACAGTCAGTACACGTACTCCGTGATTGGTGGAGACTTCAACGTCCGACACAAACTTTGACAAGACGACGTGTCTTCCTGACAAAAAATCAGTTTAGGAATGTGTTTGGATGACAACAACCATCTACATTCCCAGCAGATAAAATCTTGTCCGATGACCCCATCGATGCTGGACTTTCTTCTGGCTTCATCCAATTTGGTCATCATCCTTTCAGATTTTCAGAGTTACTCATGTACTGTACATGCTAGCGATTCTGATCATCTGAAGGTCGAGTTGAAGACAAGAATCTCCCAGAGAATACCAATCCGAAAGCCCATCCCGTACACCAATTTCAGGACAATGAACTAGAGAAGAATCCGAAACCAGTAATCGTGAACGAGGCGATAGAGAGGCAGAAGAGACCAAGGACAAGCAGGGATAAATACAGGCACTTTTCGGAAATTATCCAGTCCATCAGTGCTCACTCAGACAGAGTTCTGCGAGCCTGGAATACACAAAATAATGAGTACAGAGCCATACACTCCCAGTTCAAATGTACCGACATCATGTTCCAGCGAGATGTCAAGAACTTCCACAAAGGGGATTTCAAAAGAAGTCTGAAAGAAATCAGACCAGGATCCAACATGTTCAGGAAATCGGTGGGATAATTGAGAACACGAACAAGAAGCCACAGACCTCTCAAAGGATGATGATAAAGCGGAAGCCTCCGCTGCTCACTTCCACGGGAACTTCAGGGCCCGGCCATCAGTTCATCTGTCAAACATCATCAACGAGATCGATACGCGGGTGTCTGCGGTGCCTGACCTTAACGACAGCATCACATGGTTTAATGAGGGCAACAAATCCGCTTACACGACGGATGGCGACATGTTTGCGACCATTGCGGAAGTCAGGAGCATTGTTCACTCCAGCAATACGAATAAGTCGTTGGGTAACGACCACATTTCTTGCTCAAAAAGTTGCCGAGAAGGTTAACCGTGCATGTTTGGAGGGTTATCGACCTATTGCCTTGCTATCGTATATAAGTAAGGTCCTTGAACCGATAACGCTCAAAGAGGTAAATATGCTAAGTGGAGAATGCAGAATCCTACCATCACACCAATTTAGTTTCAGGCCAAGCCATGGTACACTTCATCCACTGCTGGGGCTGCACAATGACGTCATGCGTGGACTTAACAAAAAGGAAACCGCAATGGTGTGTCTTTTGGACATTGAAAAGGCCTTTGACACCGTCTGGGTCTGAGTTTTCTTTATCCAGGTTAACATTGCAAAGTCATCACAGATTCAAGGATGAGACCAACTCTCTTCAACGCCTGTACCGCGGGCCAACCAGCACAAGTGGATGCAGGAGACTCTTGTATGCAGATGACTTCTAGACATATACTACCTTACCAAGGACTACGTGGACACCACCAGACTGATATATAATTCAACTTGCCACCAATCTGTTGAAAAACCTCATAGATCATCTCAACCACGACATACAGGAACTGCAGGACCATCCGCTAGAGCACAAAACAGGACAGTACCGAGGCTAAACTTCGCTACAAATTTTCTTTTTTTTCTTTATGCTTGTAGTTTTTATTTTATTGAATACACAACTAAAAAGCAAGTCATTTGTCCAATACTCTGTGAATATAGAACGAGAGTATGTGCAAGAATAAGCGCATAAAAGAATTAAAACACGCTATCATCTGATCTTTTGAAGATAGTAATGGAATATTTTAACAATAGGAAACTCATGTACTACACCGACGATGGCCCGAAATACTAAAATGTCGCAACAGGAGTTCCACAGGGATCTGTTTTTGGACCACTCTTGTAGAACATAAGGTAGGACAGTGTTCTACGGCTAAACCAACCCGAAGGAGTACATGTGGTTGGCTTTGCCGACGATGTTGCTATCGTCACAGCGGCCAAACACATAACAGGAGTCGAGAATATAAGAGATTGGGTAGAAACCGCTAGTTTGGAGTTAGCTGATCAGAAAATCGAGGCCGTCCTTATAACCACACCCGCAAGAAGTTGGAATATGCAACTTTCCGGGCAGGCAACCCGTTAATCAAATCGAAGGAGTCAGTGGAGTATCTCGACTCAGAAATCAACGAACGGGATGAGTACCTTTCTGATTTTATAATCAAAAAAATAACCTCGTTCTTTGGAACAAAGGCAATACTCCGACATTCACTTTTCCGAGCACGGATAGATTTTAAGGCTGGGAAGTTGTCTTAGATATCACTCTGGCTACTAACAATCTCACAATAACGGTAGAAAACTGGATAGTATCCGATCTAAGATCATTCTCTGATCATAAGTGGATTTTTTTTTATGTGATTCTCAAGACCGTGGATCCCATTCCCTTCAGAAACCTTAAGAGAATCGACTAGGCAAAGCTCAGCCTATAAAGCCCCTAATTTGCACATTGTCGCACCCCCTCGAGTGATATATCGACAGACAGATATTTTGAAATGAGGTAGAGGTTTGCACCAGTGACCAGAGCAAAAATACTCGAAATCTTCTATTCGGTGTATTTAAAACTTGATCTAAATGTCAATAAGGAGAACTCGATTCAGATAATGGCCATCGGTGAAGCCACACAGATTGCCACCAGATTTCTGTATATTCACAGCAACTAAAAATCCCACGAAAAAAAAAACAAAAAACAAAATTATCGACGAGCTAATACACCAAGTTTTCCCAGATATCGCAAGAAATTACAAAAACCATCAATGGCTCAGTGAACGTGCTATTGTATATTAGCGGCCAAAAACAATGATGTTAACTCCATTAATTTCACCATTCAATGCGAAACACAAGGCGAAGCGAAAACATATAAATCCATTGATACTGTGATGAATCATGATGAAGTTGTCAACTATCCAACTGAGTTCTTGAATTCACTTGATTTACCCGGAATGCATTTTTTTAAATTTGATTTTTTTAATATGCGTAGTAACGCGCGCCGGGTATAGCTAGTATAGCATAATTATTACTTCCATGCCCCGCGAAGTAATACCTTACGGTAGTCCCGCGGAGAGAATGGTTGAAATGTGCAGAGCGTGGGTTAGTACCTTTAGAAGATTCCCACAATCTTGGACGCACCAAAAAAAAAAACAAAATAACGCCATCATCTGATCCTGTGTGTGTGCATGTACTCGTAGGATCACCCTGGTAGTTCACTACTGGCATTCACCCGACAAACTTTAAGGAGAGACAGAGATCACTTGCGTATTGTATTTCAATCGACTTCGGTATTGCTTACATCGAGCATGAGTGCAGATTTATTCTGTATTTATGATACTACATATTTACAGTCCACTTCATCAATAATAATAATAATAACAATGGCGGCGCTACAGTCCGAGGTGGACCTGGGCCTAGCTTCTCACTAACCAACTCGTGTTGTGCGTGCTATTGTTCTCTCGCGAGTGGAGGGGACTTACAGTTTAATGCCGACACCGAACGGCGAGATTGAGAAGCTTTTTCTAGACAGTTATACTCTTTGAGCATTGTCAGTGACTCGCAAGAGGTAGAGCCATGAAAAAAATTGTTGGTGTTTGGTGTGGTGTTTTTTCGGGAATTTCGGAAATTCATCGATAAACAATATTAATAAAATTATAAAATCCCTGTGCTTTTATTTTAAACCCTTTACACTGTACATTAGAACAATATATATATGCCAGAACAAATACGTCTGGACCCTATTGTCGAGCCGACACTAATATCTTAGTTTTAGAACTAGCTGTAAGTTATATAGTAAATAGTTTTGACGAAAATAAAAAAATAAAATAATCAAAAAATATGTAATATATTTTATTTAAAATAAATATTTATTAAAAATAAAAAATAAATTAATTAAAAATAAATTTATACGATAGTAAAAATTTATTATTTATAATTTATTAAATAAAAACGTTTTTAAATAAATACATACGCGATGTTGTCCCAGTCTTTTGCTAAAATTCAACGTTCGCAGACGTGAACTGGCTTGATTTTTAATTCTTCGCAATACGTGAGTCTAATGTATTTACTTTTTCAACGACACTCAGATAATCCACAGATTAATTTTGAAAAGTTCACAGTGCTTTCGGAATTGATAAAAACCAAAAGTGAATTCTTGCGCAATATCAAAGAAGGCTTTACGGTATTCGCTCAGATCTCGATGTGCTTCAACAATCAACCTCCTGCTCGACGTAACATCCTCACAACATAACCCACAACGTTGCATTATCAGCGATAGATTCGGCCTGTGATCGTCTATCTTCCAATTATATGGATGTGGACAAAGCGATCACTGAACTCAGGAAAGAAATTCCACCCGATATTAACCGACTTTCTGAGGCCTGAGCTTGACAACATCGATATATACGAGCTGTGGATCTAACAAGAAGGATCGCAAGGATCGAAGTTGTAAAGGAGAAATTTGGCGACTCGGTCATCTTACGGCGAGCGTTCATCAATTGACCGTCGCGATCATGCGACAATTGACACCCCTCGATTATTTTCTCGAGGGAAACGTCAAGTCCTTAGTCTATGCTAACAAGCCAACCGCTTTAGACGAGCTCGATGTCAACATTCGAGACGCTCTTGCCGGAATAACGACGCACATTTGACGGAGGCATCAAAAATTGCACCGACGGCTTAAAGCACTGCCAGCGAAGCCGAGGCTGCAATTGAACAAAACGTGCCCAAATTTTTCCACAGCATTCACCGTAACTGAAGACTTTAATATCTTATACCAGAATTTATGATTTCGACCGTTCAAATCTAGTTAGAACCAAGAATTGCAATGGGAAATCGCGTCTGCAGCATTACAATCAGATAACAGATCACTTGTTTGATTTTTGACAGCTTTAAAATTGTAAAAATATGTACATATACATACATAAAAACGTGGTTTGAAAATTTCACTCCACTGATTTTTTTTATAATCTTTTGTGGAATCCTATCACGATTCTGCTTTGCACTTCTGCTGATTTTGATATGTCACTTACTACCGTTTCGATCCAAACCAGCTGTGCTGGGCAGAGAATAAGATAAACAAGTGTGTAGTCTACTTTTGTCGCATTATGTAAAACTCGACATAACAGGATAATAAAAAAATCGACCTTGAAAGCACACGTAATAGAGAAACATACTAAGCTGATGTTTAAAATCGATTTGAACGTCTGCATAACACCGAGCCGGCAGACGACCATTATAGCAGCAGCAATAAAAAATATAATTACAGCTGAAATGGAAATTAAAAAAAAGCTTTTAAAAAAGCTCTCAAACCAGACTTTGGTTTGAAAAGAAATATCTGAAACTGATCATAAACGGAGATGTACGTATTTGTAAACAAACAAAAAGGATGTATTATAAATTTGGAGTGATTGAGACGACTGGATAGCGCAGTTGGTGAAGTGCCTCCCCTAAGTTCCTCTAACTTAGGTCCCAGGTTCGAATATCAGTGAAAGCAAAATTAATACGCTTTTATCCGGGGTTTCAAATGTGGTCCGGTCACCATTTGCCGTTGGGATAAAATTAACGTAACTATCACTGGACCGGTCGATCAGTAGTAGTAATCTGACTGTGGGTATCACAATGGACCAACATGGTCTAAGTTTGCTGGTGAATTCACTAGCAGCCCCCTAACCTAACCTAAATTTGGAGTGATTGGGAGCATAATGTGATTACAAACATAAGGAATATCAAGGTCCAGCACGTAACTTAAAATAATCAAGGATTGCTCATCGTCTTTTAAATCGAAACAAGTCTTTTTTGGCAACTTGAAACAAAATTCATTGTGACTTGTACTAAAAAAAACACTGTGAACTAAAAAGTGAAACGACAAGTCGGTATGTTTTGAAGTATTCGATAATATTCTAAGAAAACGGCAATTTTTCCTCTCTTGTGAAGTTTTGTCGATTAAAAACGTTTGTTTCAAACCTAATCCTCAAGTTTGTATGCTACCTACTCCGATAATTCAATCGAGATCAATCGATTGAACAAATATAGGTGCTGGCAATGGTCGATTACATCCAGTATACTCGATTGTTTCAAGTTGGCACCACGCTGTCAGCGGAGAGTAATCGTACAAATAAACGGTGTCAAACGGAAAAAAAACAAAAATAACTAACACAACTTCACCATCGGACAAAATAAAGTGCACAACAATATTTTGACTTATTTTATTTAGCTTAGTAATGACTTGAAAATTGATATTAACATACAGTGCCTCACAAAGGTATTCGAAATTATGTTTTTTCCGGGATTTTAGTATTGTTAAACAACAAATAATTATTATAATTATAAAATTAGTTTCAATACAATATTTATTCTCTGATAACAGAAAATCAGAAAAAATAATGCATGTTTACTGTCCTCAACAACAACAAACAGCAACAAAGCAAACTAAGATCTGGGAAAAAACATAATTCCGAAAACTTTTGTGAGGCACTGATTTATTTTAATAAAAAAAAACGTGTAGTCATTCTACTTAGGTTGGGTTAAGATCAAGTGCCCGACTGCAGTTCAATAGTATCAATTACGTCAACATAAGCTCATTGTGGCCACGTGGATCATGTGTATCAGAAATCAGCGACATAGAGACGATCAACACTTTCCTCTTCACCCGCTAGACATTTTTTGACAGCGTTTTCTATATTATTTTTTCGTACATTGACCGTGAAAACGTGATTTGTTTTGAACAGCTGATTGACTTCCCCAAACTAAATAGGGGAATTTTTTGGCATAGTGGCATAGTGGGTAGGTGCGTCGACTCGAGGTCTAAGGTTTGAATCTCGAAAAAAACAACAAGCTTCTCAAAATCGCCGTTCGGAGTCGGCATTAAACTGTAGGTCCTCTCCACTCGTGAGAGAACAATAGCATGAACAACACGAGTGGTTGCTGGGAAGCTAGGCTCAGGTCCATCTCGGACTGTAGCGCCGCCATTGTTATTATTATTTTTTTTTTGTCGGAGGTTTTTGTAAATCTACACTGGAGCACTCAGACTCCAAAACTGGTCCATTGTATTGCCAGGTAGCAACTTGCTTTTTATGAAATGTCATGGTCTTCCGAAGGAAGATTGAGTTTGTGTTTTCTTTTATTTTCAGCTTGTAGTCTGGGAAACACTTATCCCGGGAATTATATCCAAGGGATTAGGCTGTGTTGGAGAGTAGTCCGAGTTCTACGCCCTTTGTTCTATTTTTGTTGTATTTATTGACTGAGGAGGAATGTCCAGCAAAACAGATCTTTGTAGTTGTTTGTTTTAAATTTGCGGTGAGGTTATTATGTACCACAACTGTGACTGAGATTACGATGGGTGTTGTTTCCACTCTTCCTGCACCTTACATTGCGGCTAGTTCTATTGCCAGTGCCGAGTATTTAGAAATTTTTGTGGCAAATGTTGCTTGTACATTTCGGTTTAAAGTCACCGCTACAGCAAAAATCTTTACTTTCCTCTATACCTTGTCAAACAGAACTATATCTGGTCTGTTTGCTGGAATATATTGGTCTGTAGTTATCGTCATGTCCCAGTAGAGGTTGAAGTTGTTATTTTCGAGCACGGGAGGAGGCTGGTACTTACAGTAGGGCGTGAATGTACCTGCTGAGTATACTGCTCATACAGGTAATACCTCTTCTGGGATTATATTGTTGGCCATCAATACTGCAATATGTATAATTTTGGGAACATTATTGTGACGCTTAAGATAATCGCTCTGGGCCATTGTTAGACATGCTGATATTATGTGATCAATGGTCTCACCACGCATGCCGCATCTTCTACAAGTGTATTCATGGGCATTCGGCAGCTTGACTATATATTTCAAATAGTTCCTAGTTGGTAGCACCTCATCCTGAATTGCAAACATTAAACCTTTCGTTTCGGAGTAAGTACTTCCATTGGTCAGCAATTTGTTTGATATTTTTTTATCAACGTTTTGATTGCTTAACGTGTGAAAGAATTTTCCATGCAGGGGTTTTGCAGCCAATGCCTCAAGCTTTTGAGAACTAGTTTTGGTGTTTATTTCGAGTTCGGGTATTTGGAATTTCAAAGGTGTGCATGCTTCATCAACCAGTGCCATAGTTCTTATTCGGCTTGAGTCATTCCGTTTCCAATGAGAGGATGATGTTCAAAGTCTGCGAAGTTCTGCAGTTTTCCTGACAAAAGAGGGAAATATAGTTTCGCGTTACATTTGTAATAATTTAATGATTAATAAGTGTTTTAATGTATTGTATAAGCATTTCCACACCACCCTTGAGGTATGCTTTTTGGTGCGTCAACCGCATCATTACACAATCAAAAAAGAAACAGTTTAAAATGCGAGACTAAATTTTGTAAGCAAAAAAAACAACAAATGTACATTTATTAAATAAGAAATATATTGCCAAAAGAAATTGGAAGACAGTGATTCTATTTGTGAAAATCCTTACAAGTGAAAAACACACAAAAGCTTGTTTTTGAAAGTGGTGTCGCTCAAGTCCCTATTTCAAAATTTAACCAAAAAATATATCCTTATTCTAATAAAATACTGCAAAATGAATTGCTGAGACAAATTTTCACAACACTTTCATCTAAATGAAGCAATGCAGTCAGTCGGTTTGCCACACTTTTAAGGTGGTATTCAGTGAATGCAAAAATGGTTATCAAGTTTACAAATGTATTCATCGAAGTCTGAGGGAGGCGCAACCAGGTTACAATCATCAAATTGCTTAAAATTGGTAAATATTAGGCTGGTCGACGCTTGCTCTGTGGCTAGAGTTGGCAAAGGCAGGCTACATGAATGGCTTTTAAAACATTTTTGAAAAAGTCAACTATAAACGAAATTATTTTCCTTCAAGAGTTCATTTGCAATTATCTCTTTGGTTATATTTTTTCCGTGAATGCTGGTTTTAGTCCATTTTGGTATGTTTGTGGCAGCCAAGATGTGTATTTCATTTGCAATTATCTCTTTGGTTATATTTTTTCCGTGAATGCTGATTTTAGTCCATTTTGGTATGTTTGTGGCAGCCAAGGTGTTTTTCATTTGCAATTATCTCTTGGGTTATATTTTATCCGTGAATGCTGATTTTAGTCCATTTTGGTATGTTTGTGGTAGCCAAGATGTGTATTTAACCAATGTCTGGTTGCTGATAGCCTGTAATTCCTCAATTTCCACTCTTTCACAATTATCCATTTTTCCTTGAATTAAAGCGGGAAGAAGAATTCGATAAATTCTCCGGTGCTTCTCACCGTTTTAGCTGCCAGACCAAAACTATTGTGGGTGAAACAAACCGCTGAAACTGTGTTGCCCAACACTTGGGAGGCTAATTTTACCTTCATTCTCTGAAAGGTGTTTGGCTTTATATGTGCGTCGGTCAGTAATCTAATTCCTAATTTGTCGCTCCATGAAGCACATGAAGTGCCATTGAACACAATGTCATTCTTGAGTAGGCAATTACGCGTACTCTTGAGTAAATGAGATGCATCAAAAAAGAAATGTATAGGGTTTGACAGCATTTACTTACTTATTTACTTAACAGACCCACGACCCATTAAGAGTCCGAGACTGAAATATCACTGCCTTCCATCGCTGACGGTCTTGGGCACGTATTCGGGCGGTATTCGTCGCAACCGAAATCTTTCAAGCCTACAACGGTATCACTTTTCCTGCAGTAGTCTACGTGCGCTTTGAGGGACATTTTATTAGCTGAAATAATATTAATAATTATGACGACGCTACAGTCCGAGGTGCACCTAGCTTCACAGCAATCTCAGCAACCACTCGTGTTGTGTGTGCTATTGTTCTCTCACGAGTGGTGCAGACCTACGGTTTAATGCCGACTCCGAACCGCGAGATTGAGAAGCTTTTTCTAGACAGTTATACTCTTTGAGCATTGTCAATGACTCGAAAGAGGTCGAACCGTGAAATTTTTTTTTTAATTGTTTATCTTAAGTTGATTTTGAACCTAGTGAAAGTCTAGTGGGCATGGGTCGACGTACAAACCCACCATCAGCTAAAATGGAACAGTATTAGAAACATACTGAGTAGCTGATTCGTTTTCAACTCAAGAGCTTTAATATTGAAAACAATATTTTAGGGAGTTTTTGGCCACGAAGAAATGTAGGACCGTAAAGTGTTCGCCGATGGGAGATTTAAGGAAGGCCGGAGTAATCTATAAGTCACAGGAAATGTAAAATGAATTAAAAGTGCCAACATTTTCAACTTATGAGAAAACCTATTACCCTTACTATATAAATTAAACAATATTTTGTTTTACTTAATTCTAAACTTCCCATCTTGGGATATATTTCTCGACTGAACTTAAACCTGAACTTATAGCAATACCTCGGCAAGCACCGTCAGCAGGTCAGTGATGAATCGTGCTTGATAGCAGATGTGGGTTTGTCCTGCCAGATGAGGCACAGAAAACCCGGACATTTCGGACGCCTGCGTTTTTCCCACGTGTTCGGCGTTATATATTATGTTTTTTTTAATGTTTGCGACAATACTCGTAGGATTTTTGTCACTTATAAAGTGGCAAAGAGTTTCTGCAACCGTTAGTGAATTTGTTTCTTGCAATTCTTCTAATTGTTGTTCTAAAAACAAAGTGTGTTTTTTCTGGCTATTTATTACAACTTGCTGAGAATGACATTTATCCAACATTCCAATTTTAAAAAAATTGCTTCAACAAGTTGTAACCTCTGTCGAAGCGATATTTTTTCTGGAGTTGTGTTACTATAAAACTTACTTGTTTGTGTCGTCACATCTGTAATTTCACAAATCATGGAAGCTGCCCAGTCATCTTGGTCTGGTGATGTGGTGTCCTCTTCTTCTTGTACATTTCCGAAAGTGTTAGGGGCTATTACATCTATATCTTCTTCATTCGCGTCCGGATTGCTTCTCCAATATCATCACCTGTGTTTTCTTCCGTATTTGTTTCTGGGATTTCTTCCTTCACATCTCCAATGGTTACACATGATAGGCGAAATTAGAAAATTTAATGAAACAACGGCGGGTGGAGTTCAATGACTTTATTTAATGTTATCGTAATCGCGACTGTCTCGCACAGTCCCTGTCGCAGGCTTTTATACGCTGCAACAGATTTATGTCTGGAAATGTTGTATGACAAAGCCGCTGGCGATTCGGGGAGGCAAATATTTTGTCAGAAAAATTTTTTGCACATTCCGTATCATATTTTCTTAGGTGCCGTAATCCCAAACGCTTTATTGGACTTTGTTTCGTACAAATTAAAAAATTTGATTAAATTTCCAAAACTACGAAGGGTCAAAAGGCCGATTGCTCGTACAATTTGCCCACTCTGCTAGAGGCGTAGCTCCAAAATGATTGGGGGGATACGACCTTCGTAGTCAGACTGCGAATGATCTTTTTTAATTAGATTAATGCTTTTTATTTTGTCAAAACTGTTTACGAATTTACTTACAGCTAGACTTAAAACTAAAATATTAGTGTCGGCTCAACAATAGGAGCCCGACGAATTTCAAATTACATATTTAAATTGTCCTATCGTACAATGTAATTGACTTGCTTAATCTAATACATATTTTTAGTTATGTATAAAATGCAATAAAATGAGTTATATTAAAAGAGAATAAGAGAAAGAAAAAAATTAAATTAAATTTGTACAAGGATTTAGCCTCGGTAGTGTCCTGTGTTGTTCTTCTTGTAGAACAGCGTTGCTTCGTTGTGGAAAAGGTCATCAAATCTGGGGTCATTGATTGCCCTGATGTGAAGGTATCGATGGCTGGGCTCTAGCGGGTGTTCTTGCAGCTTCTGTATGTCCTGGTTGGGATGGTCTACGAGGTTGTTCAACAGCTTGGAGGCGAGTTGGATAATATACCGGTCTATGGGTCTATGGTCCCATCCTCAAACCTTGTGGGACTAGAGCGTCGATATCCTTCATTGATGACCTTGCAATGTTAACCTGGACAAAGAAAACTGTGTTAGTTAGAAAACTGGAGATTATTCTTACCAAGTATAGAGGGAATCCAAACTCGAGAAGTTTAAAGATGAGCTCTTTCACCCAGACGGTATAAAAGGCCTTCTCAATATCCAACAGACACGCCACTGTGGTTTCCTTTTTGTTGAGTACCCATGTGACATCATTGTGCAGCCTAAGCAGCGGATGAAGTATTCCGTGCCTAGGCCTGAAACCAAACTAGTAATTAATTATTTTGAATTAAAAAATAAGAGAGTTCCTTAACGAACTTGTCGAAGAAAAACACTTTTCGCTGTACCGTATAAGATAAAACACTAATCTTAACGGCTCGAACTGAATTTGTAAAAAATACTTTTATTGTAAAATATAGGACCGATTGGAATGCGGAGTTTTAAAAATCCAAGCGTTTGAAAAAACAGGGTAAATATATTTTGAAAAAATATAAATTAAACGAATACTTACAAGGTATCATCTCGAATGCCATAGGTATGAACTATATTGTCACAATCAAAAATACAACGTTTAATTTTTGTAACTGAACACCAAAAATTTGAAATGCACTGGTCGTTATAATTTATGGGCTTATTTTTATATAGATGATTTGTATTGCACAAAAGCATCATTGTACAAAAGTTTAATCAACCTTTTTGCTTTCATAACTGCTCTTTAATTAACTCTTTTTCATAACTTCCGTTTGAACCCTTTCTTCATTATTTTGTTATTATTATTTTATTTTGTTATTATGTCTTATCTAAACTTTTTTTTTTTAATTTTAACGTGAACGTGGGTTTTTTGAATTACTATTTACTTAAACGCCCGCCCAAGTCATTCACCAGGAAATTAAGGCGAAGTTCAACGAAAATGTTAGTGTTCAGTAGGAGCATGACATGAATAATTACGACTGGAAGGAATATTGGAATAGTGGACTTATTGGCTGTTATTAATTGACAACATTATTATAATTAAAATTCAAAAATATTATTATTATTATATAATGAAATATATGGATAGGTTTGATACATTTTTTTATTTGTTTTAATTTAATTGGCAGTATTGAAAGAATCAGAGCGATAAAAGAAAATGTGAGTGATCCTTCGGAGAAAATTAACGCTTTCCAAGCCACTACAAGAATATAAATAAAATCCCACGATATTTTGCATAAATAAAAAAATAGCAAAACACAAAAATTATCCTTACAGGATTCTTTACAAGGACATTGTAAATTATATCACTTGCGCACAAAAAGTCTATTTTCACTCATGAAATTCGTTAAAGCAAGTTTTTGTCTTGCTCAGACAAAATGGAAGATTGCAAGTAGAACATATCCATTGTGCTCTCCTTTGGTGTCCTTGTCCTTGCTACAGCGTGCACATCTTCGCAATGAAGTTCTTACAGGTTTATGTGAACGGTTTTTTTTCACGCGTACGGTGGTCTTATTTTTTTTTCTTTTTGTTGTTAGTCAGAACGTTGGCACAGATCTGATATAAGATCTAACTTAAATTCTTTGAAAATATACAGTCCCTGGCCATATTTGTGGTCACAAGGCATAACCGCTTAAGTCGGTTTTTATACTTTTTCAGGAGAGGCGAAAGTTTCAAATTAGTACTACTAGTACTTGGGCTACCAGGTTTTTTTGGAATAACTTCTGTTTAAAGAAAGATACAGACATAAAAAATGTTGTGAAAGTAGATTTAAACATGCTGAACATAATGGTACTTATAACTCATTTTTGTCCTAACTTTAAGTTTAGCGGTTATGGTTTGTGGCCACAGATATTATTACAAGCACTGCAAAATTTTTATAATTACAAGATTATACGCAATATTTTTAACTTTTAACAATAGAGAAACTAAGATCACTGCCGAGATGAGATTTCTTCGTGATGTTTTGGGAATCACTCGCCGGAATAGGGTTAAAAAACACGGCAGTGCGCGAGGAACTTCCTTCTTCCAACGGAAAGGGCTGTACTTCGATCATGTGGCACGAATTTCCCCATTATCACGACTTCCGAGGCGTGGCTTTGATGCGATTACATCTGGTAGGCTACCGCTTGGCAGACCCAGGACGAGATGATTGGACCAAGTCTAAACACTCGCCTGGTTGCGCTTGGGCATAGCTCCTGATGAGGTAGAGTCGATGGCGGAGGATCGAGTGGCATAGAGATCTTTCGCATGCGTTGCCCCAGCGACCTCTTTAGTGGAATATGCGGGTCACTGAAGGTGAGATGAGGTGAGAAATTTGTTTTGTTGTTTTATTTTCTTCATGTTTTTATTTTGATATGTACATGCATAATGTCAAAGTATCGTAACATAGCGTAAACAAATAGAGACTTCTTTCAGTCGCATTTTCGCATAAAATCTGTAGTGCGTCCAATAATATTGCCAGGGACTGTATGCGTTCACGCCTACTGCATCCAGAAATTGAGAGAAAATCTCTGCCAAGATGATGCTTTCACAATAATTTTCTTCGATCAGGTACAAGATATCGTTTTCATTTCGATTCCTTAAATTCTGTTGATTACATTAATATTGAACAACAAATTTGATCACAAGTAAATTTCAAATAAAACCACCAAATTATACCACCAACTTAAAACGTTTACAGGAAACCGATATTTGGCTAATTCGAACAAAATACGTTTTTAGTTTGTGGTTTTTAGAACCTTCTCCTCCAAATGCCTCTACTACTCAATTTGATTCTAAAAAACAGCGGTTGACAAGAGTTATTCTGCGTTCGATCTCTGTACTGATGTTGTTTGTACTATTTACCGCGGAGTCGAAGTAGACGAAGTCCATCACCACCTCAGAGTTATAGCTGGCTATTGTGATGTTCTGCTCAAGTCGCTGATGTTGTGGGTCCCTTCTCGATCACAGCATATACTTGGTTTTGACCCTGTTTACCGCCAGACCCATTTTAGCCGCTTCCGTTTCAATGTCAACAAACGCCTCATTGATGGCTCGCTGTGTTCGCCCAATCACGTCGCGGATGACATTCCGCGTAAGCTAATAGTTAAACAGACTTTGGTGGAAGATCGTGCCTCTTGTGTTGGCCAGTGAATTTTGCACGATCTTCTCATGAACGATGTTAAAGAAATCACATGACAGCGCGTCGCCTTTTCTGAAACCTTGTTTGACATTGAAGGTCTCGGTGAGGACCTTGATGAAGCAGCGAGAGTTCCCCATCGTCATCCTGCTCAGTCTGACGACTCTTGCAGGAATGTCAAAACTAGACATGGCGCTGTATAGCTCGTCTCTATTAACGCTGTCATATGCGGACTTGAAATCGACGAAAAGATTGTGGGTGTCGATTTGCATTTCTTGAGACTTTTTCAGGATCTGCTAACTTAGAATATATATTTCTGAGATTGGATGTATCCGCGCTGGTGAAAGCTGTTTTTACTTTTTGGAAGCAGTAGAAATATTTCCAGTTCAAATTAACGTAACACCAGTAAAGCTAATTGGACATGGAAAATGGAAACAAAATTTTTATAAACAGCTGATTAATTGCAAGCATACAATTGTCTTCGTTTTAAAATCCTTATCAGCATCCAACAAAGTACAGTAGCCACTGAAATTTCAAATTCACAACAAAATAGTACCGTTAGGTGGTGTTAAGTTAGTATTATAATACGTATACGTGCAATTAGAAGAAAATATTATTTCAGTACAAAATCGCCAGTATTTTTACGAACCTTTTATATGTAGTAGTACTAATAGAAATTGATAAAAAAAACAACAATTTGTCACAATTCATAAAACAATGAAAACATCATCCAATTTTAATTGCTGTACGTGCAATTTTGTAATGTAGTGTAAAAAATGACACACGGAGATTGTCCATAAAAGGGGAAGAATCTCGAATGCAACAGATATACATACATATACAAAGACTTTGAAAACGAAGAAACGATGAAGACTGGGAGACTGATAAAGTCAATTGCACCGATGGTTCCAAGCCGCGCGGCGGGAAGAGCATAAGAGTCTACTCAACTTTGTCGGAGATATCTCCATTTTAACTGTTTCAAGAAGCAGCATCCTTACCTTTAATGAGTCCGATAGACTACAAGTTTTTTGTTTTGACCATGATAATGGGACCTAAGTGGCCCTATACCTGCTTTACACATAATCATGCAGACATAAATGCTCTGGACACACCATCGACTAGATACAGAATGGTAATATTTACTTAATTTTTAATATTTACAGAATGGTATATCTTACTCATCTCAACTGAAGATAGCGATTAGATTCAATATCAGCATATGCTGGGTCCCGGGACATAACGAAGAAAGCCAAAGAGCTGGCGAATTAACGCCCTTTCCCTTCGGAGAGATCGTATGTCGGAGTTGTCGGAGGTTTTTGTAACACTACACTGGAGCACTTAGACTCAAAAATTGGTCCATTGTACTACCAGGCAGCAACCTACTTTTAATAAAATTTCATGGGTTTCGCAGAGGGTTTCATCGCTTTCAAAAGGTGGCAAAGGGATGGGTTAGATCGCCGAGAGCACATTCCTTTCCAACTGTTTGATACTTCTGCGTTTTTCCACTCATGTAAACGCCATCCAATGTAGTCTGTGATGTATCATAGCAAAACGGAAAACCTTCTATTCTTAATGAGGAAGAGTATTAGCGCTGCCATGGAAGTTATTACTGATCATTGCAACGACGTTAGAAGAATGGGGGATCCCTACAATGATTTCTATAGGGAATGTAGAGATGAAGAGGAGACAATCCTACACAGGTGCACCTGTCTTGTCTTGCACAGTAACCTAGATGAACTATCCAAAATGAGTTTCCGAAAACAACAAATAAGATCAGCAAAATGTCCGATCACAACAATCTCAAATAAACTCATTATAAGAAGGATTTATCGTACTAATTATTTTGATTTTTAGACCAAGCAACTGTTAGAACAGAATGTGTCAATACAATAAACTCACTACGGCGCTTCTTGTAAATATCACTTCAGATCTCACGACACCTCCTGCAACAATCACAATCATCCAATAACCAAATACAATGCTTGCGGCCTTTTTCAAAATAAAAATTAAATCAATCTCTTTCTTTTTAACCTACATAAAGTTTTTGGAGTAAATGAGGAGAAGACGAAGTATTATATATTCTTTCGAGTAAAAATTGATCCGTCGCCTATCATATAGGTCAAAATCACCATCAACAGCTACAATTTTGAGGTAGTTGGGACGTGTACTTCGAGGCAAACGGGAACTCCACAAACTCGAAGAATTAAAATCAAGATCTACAAAACCCTGATCCTGCAGGTTTCTCTATATGGAGCCCGAAAGCCCGAACTCAGCTGCTTCTTTGAACGGAAAGGGCTGTACTTCGTTGGTTTGGTCACGTGGCACGAATGTCTCCATCATCACGACTTCCGAGGCGTGCCTTGAATGCGATTCCATCAGGTAGGCGACCGCTTGGCAGACCCAGGACGAGATGGTTGGACCAAGTCCAAATACTCGCCTGGTTGCGCTTGGGCATAGCTCCTGATGAGTTAGAGTCGATAGCGGAGGAGTGTGGCCTGGAGATCTCTCGTGCATGCACTGCCCCCGCGACCCCTTTAGTGGAACATGCGGGTCACTCAAAATGAGATGAGATGAGATGAGATGAGCCCGAAAGCAGGACTGCAGAGCTGATCCTTGGTGCCTTAAAAAAAAAAAATTCTGCGTCGGACATTTGGTTCAGTCTGCGAATGGAAGAGAAGACAGAACCGCGAACTCTATGAGCTGTACCAGGATGTGGACAAAATCCGGGAGACAAAAATCCGTCGACTAAAATGGCCAATGCTCCAACCAAGAGTCTTCGAATCCGAGCTCCCTGATTCGCCGAGGAGAGGAAGACTGAACCACCGGTACAAAGACCAGATGACCGCGGATGCAAGGAAATTTAATCTTCATGATTAACAGCAGCATGCCCGGGACCGTCAGCGATGGAAGGCGGCAATAGCTCAGGCTGAGTCCTCAAGGCGTCGCAGCCCTGATAAGTAAGCAAAGGAAATAGGACAGTTTTTCTGAATACGTTTCTTATTCAAGTGTATTTTATTAATCTTGTTAATATTTTTCTAGTATTATTTACAAAATATACCTACAGTTTTAGGAAACTTACTCAAGAGATAAACATAAATAAGTCATTTAATGATTGGTTTCTGTTCTTTTTCTACATATTTCTATAAAAAATAATTTATGTACACAGTGATATCAATTCAGATCCAAAGACGTAACGCCGTTGGTGCGTCTTCGGACTGAGTAAGTCTTTTGTGATTTGCGAAACTTATTCTAATGCCTGCAATGAAGTGGTGATCTGATGAACAACACACGGGATCACAACTCGGTGGAATATTCCTCAGCGTTCACAGAGAACTTTCGCCAGCAAATGTGATCTCCGTTTCCGGCTGATATCTCTCCTAGCCCCGTGGCTGGTGGTTGGCCATTCGCTTGCAGGACGTGTCTGTTGCTAGGATTAACGCTACTTCTATTCGGGATACTGTAACTTTGGTTGGAATTTCTTCCCATTGGATTTCGCGTTCCATATGTGATTGATTCTTTGGAAGGAGTGATTTCAATTCTGGTCGAATGATTGTTACCGTCGCCATTCGATAACCTGCGAATGTAGACTACTTCTTTGTGTCTTTCATTGTGAACAGCTGTGCTGGGACTCAGCTGAGTGTTGCGAGGTTCGTGATTAACTTGCTGTCGTGATCTATTTGAATATCGTAATCCCTTGGCATCGTTGCCTTGAAATCCGGTAAATTGATGGTTAATGCCGGGATATTTGTCCACGCTAATGTCCTCTTCAATTGCTGAATCGCCAAACACGGATCCACTGTAGTTGGGGGAACTGTTGCCCGGTGTGGAGGACTTCCAATTGTTTGCTCCGTACTTCTGCGTGGAATATTGACCCTTTTTGATCGAATGTGTGTAATCACGTGTTCCTCGTCGGCGCAAAGTAAAGTCCTTCCTTCCGGTGTCTTGACACACTGATCGCCACTGTTTCCAGGCATGACGGGCCAGCGGGTCAGCTGGCCCCCATTCCTTAGCGGGTTTCGCAGCTTCGCAAATCATTCCGAAAAAGTTGTAGTCCACCTGCTTGAAGATCTCTATACAAGCTATGATCAGAATTACTCCAATGACGAAGAGTATAGGCGCCCATCGTGGCATGTATTTGGTCAGAAGATCACCCTGATCGTCATCGGCACACCACCAAACGAGAACTCCTGTCAAAAAAGCTGGGCCCAGACACCAAAGATACACCCAGCCTTTGAAAATCGGTCGTCCAATTGAGAACTCCAAGTCTGTGTAGATGTTTTTTGCTCCATATATCCAAGTGGTGGCGATAAGGTCAAATATCAGAGCCGTAATCACCAGTGTGCCAACTATTCTGCTGTCTAGAACACGGGGAATGATGAATTTGGGAGCGGCTAGAGACACGACTGCTATAACGAATCCAATCAAGCTAATGACATAATTCGGATGGCGGGGCACAAGTCGCGTTGATGTGTAAATCGCAACAGTGATCGAGACGATCGCTGAGATTACAATCAGTGCGTAAATGAGGCAGGGAATAAGTTTGGCAATCAAGCCATTCGGTTCGTTTAATACACGATCGTAGATTGCGGTCAGTGGTTTAAGTGCATCCAAGTTGCTGAGGCTTCTCGATGCCAAATTATCGTATTGGACCATGAACAGCGTCACTGCGATTGCGTTTATGAGCAAATTGAAGCAGAGATATACTACAGATGTACGAACTGCGTCGCCTTTGTAGAGAAATTTACCCGTCACCACGGGTAATGCCCCGAATCCAATGTTGGTGGCGTATATTACTTGCACGAGGGCGTTGAACCAAATCGTGCTCTCCAAAAGCAGCGACTTATTAAATGGCCACAGCTCTGGAAAGTATAGTCTCTTCAGCGACGAATGTACTTCCCAGCTGGTTAATGAACACAATAGAGCGAATCCAATTAGTCCAAAGAAAAACGTTATGCGTCGGTAAACCTTTGCGTTGTGGGTGCTGAAAAAAAAAAAAAAGAAATTAGCATTTGTCCACACCGAGCGCCAAATTGGACCTACCAAAACATAACTGTCATCCAGATAAATACTAAACCTATCGTTAAGAGTCCAAAGTAAAGTGGGTTCTCCCAAAAGGGCGTAAGAAACGTTTTTTGAATGCACTCCACCCCATTGTTACCAACCACCTTGTACCCGTTCTGGATTTATGAAAAGAAAGATTGACACAATTTTTTGGACAGAATTCAACAAGCATTGCGAGATCAACTTACTAAAGCTAACTTGATGTCACCGACACATTCATTAAAAGGCAGTGATTTGAATATGAACATCCCAATGTAAGCCAGTGACAGGACTGCCTGAAGAGAAACCCATATGGATGCCAACCAGGACGCGAATCTGCTGACTATTACCGCTCCTGCAAAGAGAAAAATGAGTAGATAAATATAAGTAAGTGTTAAATCAGATGATTAAAAGGAAGAGTATTATGATTCCGATTGCAATCAGTTTGATTTTGATTGCATATGCCCACAGAAAGCGTGTAGAAACAGTGTAAAGAAAATGCGGAGTTGTTTGTTCTCATCAGTAAACTAAACTCGTAATAAGTTGCCGCTCCTCTCTTGATAAATGCCCGAACAGTTTAACATTCGCCTGTGCTGTGTGCCAGCCCATAGAGACATCTCAGGTAACTCCAGAGTGGACGAACCTATCAAACATTCAACCATATTACCACCCCTAGATGTAGTTAGCAAAGAGGACATACCATTTGCTACGTGAAGGCTGTTGTTAATATAATAATAATGGTGGCACTACAGTCCGAGATCAACATGGGTCCAGCTTCTATAGCTTCTCAAATCACCATCAATAGATATGAGGAAAGGCACAACGTGTTACACCTCTTGAATGATCTGGGTTAAACTAGATCCCAAGTCTTAAGATTTTATCTCCCTTACAGGTATTATAACGGACACTGTCTACTAGTTGAGCATGCCAAAGAAGGAAGTACTTCAGTAGAACATGTCTGAATTGAGAAGAAGTAGAAAATGTTCTACACCTCCCTTGCACATGCCTGCCCCAAAAATCACTCAGAAAGAAACATCTGCGAGCATACTTTTACGACAAGATTTGCGACCTTAGTGAGGTATCCATTAGTAATCTATCCACTTCATATAAAGCTCCAATTAATTTATCATAAGTGGACAAGCGGATTATTTCATGGATAATCCGCGTGGCAGTACAATGGACCAACTATGGTTTAAGTTTTCAATCCACTTTAACCTACAATACACAATATCCTTTCCTTCAACGAAATTGTAATTTGTGTAATTTATGGATTAAGGGATTAAAGAGAACGTGAGAGAAATCACTCGAACTTAAGAGGCAGCCTTGGGCACCGTGGCGTAGTAGGTAGGTGCGTCGACTCCCACGCTCGATGTTCTCGGTTCGATTCCCGAAAAATCACCTAAAATTGTTTCACGGCTCCACCTCCTTCGGGTCACTGACAATGCTCAAAGAGTAAAACTGTCAGTGACTCGAAAGCGGTGGAGCTGTGAACAATTTTTTTTTGAAAAATGAACTCAGATTTGAACTAAGACTGTGAAAGTCTAGCGCGTATGGGTCGAAGCACAAACCCACACGGGCCTTATTGAGGTATCCATTAGTAATCCATTAGTCCACTAAAAGCTAGTTTCAAAGTGTCCATAATTGCTTCAGGGAACTAAGCAAAATTTTAGCACCAACTGTCATTTACGTACGTAGAGATCGATTGATTTCGTTCCCACGTAAGTAACCAAAAGTAAAAAAAACTTGCCGAAACGGAACGAAGCGGTACAGTATAACATTTCTGTTTAGTGCGTTTTTTAAAAAGAAGTTTTGGCCGAAATGAAGCACCCACCGCGAATGCTGTGCGCAAGTTTGTACACACAATCGTAAGACTGGTATGCTAGTGGACAACACTCATCGTCCCCGTCGTTGTACGGTGCCAACAGATGAGAATGTGGCTGCTGTGGCGGAAAATGTGCGACAACGATCTCAACAGCTCAACATTTCACGCACTAGCCTGAAGAAAATTCTGCATAAAGGTCTCAGATTATTCGCTTACAAGGTCCAATTGACTTAGCAATTGAAAGCGCGCGACCATCCGCTTCGTTATCGCTTTGCAGATTGCGCCTTAAAGCAGCTTTAATTGAACGACGATTTTAGGCGAAAAATCTAACGAGGCGCATTTTCATCTCGGCGGCTATGCTAACAAAGAAAATTGCCGCATTTCGGCTTCGCAAAACCCGCATATTATTGTCGAGAAGCCAATGCATCCACAGAGAGTGACAGTTTGGTGCGGATTGTGGAGGTGGCATCATTGGGCCATTTCTCTTCGAAAATAAGGCTGTGAACAACGTTTCGGTCTACTGTGGGCGTTACAGAGCCATTTTAACCGACTTTTTTTTACTGAAATTGAAGACATTGATTTGGACCGCAGGATGGCGAGCCATGCCACAGTCCTCGCCACAATCGATCTTTTGCGCAGCAAATCCCAAATCGTGTTATCAGCCGTCTTAATAATAATAATAATAATGGCGGCGCTACAGTCCGAGGTGGAAATGAGCCAAGCTTTTCAGCAACCACTTGTGTTGTGCGTGCTGTTGGTCTTTCACAAGTGAAGGGGACCTACAGTTTAATGCCGACTCTGAACGGCCATATTGAGAACCTTTTTCTAGACGGTTATACTCTTTGAGCATTGTCAGTGACTCGAAAGAGGTGGAGCCGTGAAGAAATGTTAGGTTTTTTTTTCGGGAATCGAACTGACAACATCGAGCGTATGAGACGACGCACTTACCTACTACGCCACGGCGCCCACAGCCGTCTTATCGATGTCAATTGGCCGCCTCGGAGCTGCGATTTGACCCATTTGGACTTTTTGTTTAGGGGAACCATGAAGAACCGAAGTTATGCCAACAATCCGAAAACGATTCAAGCACTTAAGGCCAATATCATCCAAGCAATCCGTGAGCTACAGCCCGAAACCATCAACAAGGTCTTGGAAAATTGGGGTGACATAATGCGGTACTGCAAACCCAGCCGAGGCAGCCACTTGAACGACGTTGTATTTCATAATTAATGGGAATATTTGTTCTTACTAATAAAGCCATAATACATTGAAAAAACTTAATTTTGTTAAGTTTGTTGCTTTTTAAAAAGAAACTTGTATTTGGCCCACCCTTTATGTATATATATTATGGCGCTACAGTCCAAGGTGGACTTAGGCCCAGATTTTACAGCTATCATTCGTACAGTACGTACTATTGTTCTCTCACGAGTGGAGAGGACTCTACACTTTATGCTGACTACAAACGACAAAGTTTGAGAAGTTATTTTTTGGCATTTATTCTCTTAAAGTATTGTCAGTGACTCGATCGAGATGGAGCCGTTAATTATAAAAAATTGTTGTCTGTGTCGGGACAGGACACTTTTTACGCTCTATCCTTCCTTAGATAAATGTAGATAAAACGGCTTTAAAATTCATAAACAACGCCGTCAGACAAAATACGATATCAAGTTTCAACTCGAAACCAGATGCACGTACTCTATGATTGGAGTATCAGTTCCGTGTAGCAGATATTCCAAAAAACATTCGTTCTTCAACTTACTATCGATGAATAAGTTTCCAAATTAAACCTCAATTTAATTTCATATGAATGGCTGACATCAGTTTCATTTTAGACTAACAACGACCAGTTTTAATTCATTAAGGCGACTTCTCTACCGCCTTTTTATCGTTAGCGAGGTCAGATATGACTTACTGCATGCACCATTGACATTTGAGCCAAACTCGTTACACTACACCGAATTAAATCTTGCTGGTAGCGAAATCATCGACACTTTAAGAACAAAAACACATTTTAGACAAGAAGTTTTTCTTGTCGTCCGACTTTTTGAACATCTTGCGGAGAATATTTATTACTTACTAAGATGCAACAGAGATACGGCAGTCCAAAACCTACTAGATATCGGATTACATTAAAATGATTGGAAAAACAGCGTAAACGAGACATTTGTTGGTTTTGAAGCGGAAGCGATCGCTCTGAATATAAATGATAAACTGATGTCATCAAGGAGAAACACATCCCTGGCCAGAGAGTAACAATGGACAGCATATCTTGTTTTAAACGCAAAATATCAATACTCGTCACAGCAGAACGTGACATGAATGGGACAAAAAATTGTGTATGCTTTGATAAACGAATGCCAAAAGTTTACCGCACCCACAAAACTGCACCGCAATATGAGGTCCAAATTTAAACGGGGGGGTATCCCGATTGGGCAAAACTGATCTAATGTGATGAAAGCTAAATGCTGATCCCTCGGCATGTTTTAAAATTTCACAGATGAACGTGACTTCATCAACCAATATAGAGACCTCATATCAGGAGCATGTTGTCACAATTCAGAGTTCAAGCTTTAGTCATTGTCGTCATACATGACACACTGCATAAATAATCCAGAAATTAACTCCAAAACATCAACAACAAAAATGTCTTCCTGCAAAAACAGGCATTTGGTAAGATGCACAAAAGTCAACCACGCATTGTAGAATACCACACCAAAAATATGTAATACTTCAGTCGATGACTAGCCTAACTGTTAAGGCTGCTGTTGAAGGTCGTGATGATAGCACCATATTTTAAAAGACCGACCGGTTTTTCTTGAAACTCACAAAATTGATCACGCTTATTGAACTTTATTAGATGTTATTTATTTTTAAGCCAACTAAGAAAACTGGAATTTAGCTCTATGTCATACCTCTGGAATATTTATAGAAAGAAATTATTTGCCACAAAATAATTGTTTTATCAACCTGATTTTGATTAATCCAAAATAATTTTTAATTTTATTTAAGAAATAACGGGATTAATATTGCGAGAAATAATTGAACATTTCAAAGTTAAAAAAAAACTTTTCTTGAAGACTGTTTGCAGAAAAGGATTTTCTTGACATTCATGGAGCTTTTTACAATGTCCATGTTCATGCTTGGGTATGCAGTTGCTGCATCAAGCCTTGCACTGAGCTCTGCATCTCCCTCAATTTGTTGAATACATTGATGCTGTAACTGGTCACCAGCCGAAACATCAAAGCAAAGCGGCTACCGGCAAAAGATGTCACACGTTAGTGTGAACTCCTGTCTCTCCCTTTATGGAACTTGATGGCGAATAAACTACTATTAACACTAAAAGTGGTAGAAGCCAAAGTGATCGCATGTGCAGATGGCAATGCTCTTTCGGGAAAGCCTACTCTCGTTTTGGAGACCTAATGCAAAATACTCTCTCTTCAGTCTTCAAATTAGGAAGGAAGGACAGTCTAAATGCCAAGGCACAATAGACACGATTTTTATTAGGAAATACATTTTTTACATAGACACCCGAATATTAGTAACACAATTGTTCTTTCTCAGAAATCACGAAATGTCTGGGTCCTATTCTGGATAGGAAGCTTAGCTGGAAACGAACACTTGCTGTATTGTCAGTCAGAGTAGCCCAGAAACTTTAAATGACCTACTATCTCTACGTTGCGTCGTTCTGCTCAGCTGACGTTGTGATCAGTTGATCCATACTGGACATAACTCTACACTACAAAAGGAAGATTCTAAGCCATGCACGCATCAGCATAAGTGCTGCGGTCACAACCCTAGCATTTCTTCTAACTATCCACCTTGATGCCTCTTCTCAATGTTTCAATTATTGAAGGCCTTGCATCAAAAGGAAGGCAAGTCCAAATTTATCTTTTTGTGGGAAATCAAAAAAAAAAACTGTTTGAAAAATTCATTATTACACAATTGTTTAAAAATGATATGCTATTAAAAAATTTGCATATTTTTACATTTTTTTAATCAAGTTTTAAGTTTAATAAAAAATATTAGTAATTATTGCGATTTTTTTAAGGTTGAATCTGCCCCGAATTTGCTAAAAATATAGACTTGCCCCCTTTTGCTGCAAGGTCTTCAATTATGGACACTCCATTTTATTCCTCTCTACAAATATAGACCACAGCAATCGAAACTCTTATTCCAAGCTTGTCTTAAGGTCAATAAGGAGAAAACAAATTATATGATAACAATCAATCCATCGTTCACCACCTGAGACTAAACAGAATTGCTCTTGCCAACCGCTGTTTCTTCGGTTAGTCGAAAAAATTCCTGACTTGACGATTCAAGCTCTTTACCCTTATCCTGCCAATATTACTTTACGCCGAAAGCTGACACATACTGGTTCTTGGTGCATTTGAAAACAATTCTGTGTCTGATATTTGGGCCTGTCTGCGAAACATAAACCCGAGCTCTATGAGCCGTACAAAGATGTGGATATAGTTCGAAAGGCAAAGATCCGTCAACTCAGCCAAAATCAAATGTATGAACACCAATGCTCCAGCTAAGAGTCTTCGAATCGCAACTTCCTGGTTCGAATCGAATTGAATCTCCGGTACAAGACCCAAGTGATCGCGAAATCTTGCTATTGCTGACTGGAGGCAGCGTGCCCGGAACCTTCAGAAATTGAGAGCGACAATAGTTTAAATCAGACCCTTCATGGGTCTGATAAATAAGTGGCCCAGAGAGAGATTTTTACAAATCCGTGCATATGTACATATGTGAATGGAGTCCATACATATTTTTGTACATAGAGCAGGCGTTGGAGTTTGCTCCAATGAACAAAATATTAGTCTCTCCTTTCGCCACCCTATTAATTTTACCATGTTTCCGGCGCAGATTATCGTAAAGCACTGTTCTAGCTTATATGGAATGTAATATCCAATCGTGAAATTTGCAACTTCACGGGTAACCAGGTAATCATCCTGAAACTGGCGCCCATCATTCAGTGAGATGACACAACAATTCATCACCCGCCTGTCCTAGGTGTCGGCCTATAAATACATTCCGCGTAATTGTAAAGCAAACGAATTTGTCAGACACCTCTATATTGAGTCCTTGTAAGTGAGGGAAAACAGGAAATGAAACAACTGACGAACTAGCTAAACAAAAAGTCGTAATCTCGACACCATCAGCATCACCCAACGCAACTCTAATTCATCTGTTTTTTTTACCAAATTCGATGCTGAGCTCCTGTCGTATAACCAACTTCTTCTGGCCTGACTATGACATTCTAAAAACTACACGCATAATCTGGTTGGTATCCCTTTTTCATACGAATCGTAGCTCACAAAGTCCGAAATCCATTCTTCACCGATGTGGACGCATTTATGAACACTGTTTTCTTCAGATTGAATTTTAAATATTGTCATATTTTTAAAATATTATCTAATGCAACATTTAAAAAAAAATATTATTCTTCAACATTGCACTACAATGTCAGCAATTTTGAAGAATGAAGTAGTGTATGTATAAAACTTTAACAAGAAATTATCGCACATTCAACTTACCTTTGAAAATTGGTGAGGACCGCCATGTATGAGCTGCTCCCTGTCCCAGAAACTGACCAATGGATACTTCCAATAAAATTGTTGGAAGGCCGACTAGAAATAGCAGTACTAGGTATGGTATCAAATACGCCGACCCGTATTTGTTCAGCTCCCGTGGGAATCGAACAATATTGGCATAGGAAACATTAAGGCAAATGCACAGCACAAGACCCCGGAATACCGAACATTTTGTCTGAAAGAAAAAGCAAAACAAACAAATATGATAGTTAGTACAAAGCCGGTCACAAATGCAAATGACATAAACCAGTTTATCACTCATATATCTGATTAAAGACATTAGCCTTTGCCAAAAAGGCTAAATTTAATTGTGCATATCTAAGTTGCTCAAGGCAAGCAATGGTTTGTTCAAAAGCTCATTGCCTTGACCTAATTTTGAGCAAGTAGACATTTTAGGAGAAGAAAAAAAAGACAACAAACTTGAAAACTCCAAGAAAAAGATTACTTAATTGAAAGTTGTATCCCCAAGAGGAGAGTAGCTCATGCACGGGAGTAAACATTTACAAGACCTCTTAGTGATTAAGTAACCACTGTGAGTGCACAGCTATCCAAGAGATCCGGCAGATAAACAAATCAAGTGATGTTGTTGGGAGTCTTGCAGACTAATGAATGCTTTTGGCAATTCACTAAATGAGTCGTGCAATTTGTAGAATGGATTTTGTACACATGTAAAACTTGTGAACCAAGATTTAACACATCAGCAACAATTTGGAAAAAGTGGTTGGACAAAGCCGGCTTTATCGTGATTTGAATATCGCCTTAATCAATTTCTTGAATAGAAGAGGAATATAATATGAATAAATACGAAAAGCATGACCAATGTTTAGGAAGAAATCCTGGGTGCACATTTTTATTTCAAAGCGAACTATTTTGTCTTACTTTGATTTATGGCATAAGAACAGATTGCTTTTAAGTGGTAAAACAGCGGAAGAATCCAACAGAATATTTAGAGTATATACAATTTATACCCCCGAAATAGTAACTAGAGCAAAAACAGAAAAGAATTCTGTGAAGCATGGCAGACGAAATACACCTAATCATAGAGATCAAATATCCATTCGCTGCAAATAGTGCAGAGAAAAAGTGTAGTAAAATGTGCTGCAAGAACAAGTGAAGGTCAAGAAAGAACCAATTCCTGGATGAAAATGCAGTGTTTTCTAAAGTAAATAAACTCGGAAAGTGTTACAAAACGCGTTTTCAGATGTTCAAAGTTCGTGTTACATGTCGATGTTTTACCGTTTTTGCTTCAAAACTATAAGAGCCAGAATTCTCAAAGGTGCTCATTAAAGCCATTTTTTGGTGATTTTTTTTCAGATTTTTAGACACTTTGGTTTAAAAATGGGAAGGAGGACATTCTAACCGATGGTACTCTGAATCAAAAAGTTGGGAGAAGGAACATTAACCTAATTTGAAAATATCTGTGGAATGATATATGTAAATCTACGTCAATTTCACATATATGGAAGCAACTCCAGAGTGCATCCAATTTAAAAAATTTAATGCGCAGAAATTGATAGCTACATAGGTCCAAAGCACATTCCGAAATTTCATTTCGATATCTTCATAAATATAGGAGCTGCGAATAGTGTGGCAGACAAACGGACGGACAGACGTAACGAAATTCGATTCTGTGAAGGGAACCTTAACCGAAAAAGACTTTAGGGCTCTTTGGAATTCTTCTGAGGTTCGAATATCGGCTCAGTCCAAACTTAAAAATTTCGAAATTTCTTTGTTATAATACAGGGAGGGAAACCTAATGTTTTTTTTTCTAAATCATAGGTTATTTTCAAACTGACAGCTGTCTCCCGCTCGAAATCTGAACAGAAAGTCAGTATCGTACATCCGTGGAACGAAATGAGTCGTTTTACGCTTGAACAGCGTTGGGAAATATAGAGAACTTATATCCAAAGTGAGTGCTGTGTAGCCCTAACAGTGCGTTTTTTGAAAAGAAGTTTTGGCCGAAATGAAGCACCCACCGCGAATGCTGTGCACAAGTTTGTGCAAAAAGTTCGTGAGACTAGTATGCTAGTTGACAACTCTCATGGTTTCCGTCCCGTCGTCGCACAGATGAGAATGTGGCTGCTGTGGCTGAGAGTGAGACTCAATTCACGAATATCAACTCGCCATCGATCTCAACAGCTCAACATTTCACGCACTAGCCTGAGGAGAATTCTGCACAAAGATCTCGGATTATTCGCTTACAAGATTCAATTGATTCAGCAATTGAAGGCGCGCGACCTCCCGCTTCGTTATCGCTTCGCAGATTGAGCCTTAGAGCAGCTTGAATTGGACAACGATTTTGGTCGAAAAATCATCTTTTCTGACGAGGCGCATTTTCATCTCGGCGCCTACGTTAAAAACAAAATTGCTACAATTGGGACTCGGAAAACCCGCACTTTATTGCCTAGAAGCCAACGCATCCACAGAGAGTGATAGTTTGTGCGTATTGTAGAGTGTGGCATCATTGGACCATTTTTGTTTGAAAATGAGGCTGGGAACATCGTTTCGGTCAACGGTGGGTGTTACAGAACCATGTTAACCGACCTTTTTTTACTGAAATTGAAGACATGGATTTGGACGACCTCTGGTTCATGCAGGATGGCACGCCATTCCACACAGCCCATGCCACAATCGATCTTTTGCGCACCAAATTGTGTTATCAGCCGTCTTGGCGACGTCAATTGTCCTCCTCGAAGCGGCGATTTTACCTCTTTGGACTTTTTTTTGTGGGGAACCGTGAAAGACCGATGTTATGCCAACAATCCGAAAACGATTCAAGCACTTAAGGCCAATACCATTCAAGCAATCCGTGGGCTACAGCCCGAAACTATCAACAAGGTCGTGGAAAAATGGGGTGACAGAATGCGCTACTGCGAAGCCAACTGAGGCGTTGTATTTCATAATTAATGGGAATGTTTGTTCTTACTAATAAAGCCATAATACATGGGAAATCTTAATTTTGTATTTTATTGCATTTTTTAAAATACACCCTGTACACCCTGTACATTCAGGTAGTTGATTTCTATAGAAAAGAAGAGTTTTTAGCACGGTATTAATTTCGGTTTGTGATGCACGAAAAGTCACCACCACACAAATCCTTGTAGGCTGGTAAATTAGTTCGTCCATATTTCTCTGTAATTGAAGTCGGACAGGCGCAGCCTATGGAGAGAGTTATAGGCTCATGATTACTATTTTTTTCCTTCACCAATCGAGCGTCATAAAGAGCCTTAGCTTAAAGCTAATCCGTGTAATAATTCACAAAACTTACGAAACAACTAAATAAGCCAAAATAATTTGATGTGCAAGAGACGCTATATCACCGATATTCACCATCAGATGTTTGAAAAATGTGCCAAGATTTTAAATTTCAACGATTTACACAAGCCAGCCGTATCACACACGTGCCTGAAGTCATCTATCAACATATATGATAAGAAATTATATTGCGAATACGCAAATATCATGATCAATGACTCAATTTGTATGTGATTTAATTTATTCAACAGCTCTGCAGCTCTGAAATCACCCATTATTATATTTCGCACTACATTACAGTCCTCAGGACATGCATATCTTTAAGACAATAACTCTAACAATATTGTCGTAGACTATGAGATATCATTATTGTCACGATTTCTTTTTCTAGATTAAAATATTCCGATAGCATATTAACTGACAGTGTACTTTTAATCTGTAACTGATGAAGCGATAAGCAAGGGTCAATGCTCATGTATTCAAGAATCTGAAAAATGTTTAATTCAGCAAATAAAATAGGCTTTTATCTATTCCGACAGAAACATTATATTTACAAATATTATGGAAAATATAAATGCATCAGAGATTGATTCCCTTGAATTGGTGCAATTGTCTGTTCCTATCCCTATCCCTACCCAAAACTGTAAAAATACATACAGTACCTCACAAAAGTATTCGGAATTATGTTTTTTACGGGATTTTAGTACTGTTAAACAACAAATAATTATTATAATTATAATAAAAAAAACTGTTTCAATTCAACATTTACTCTCTGTTAACAAAAAATCCGAACAAATAATGCAAGTTTTCTGTCTGCAACAACAACAAACTGCAACAAACTAGGATCCAGGGAAAAACATAATTCCGAATATTTTTGTGAGGCACTGTATGTACGAAAAAACGATATCTGTAAGTCGAAAAAAGTTTTTATGTAAACAGAGAGCTCTAACTTGAGAAAAATGTCTGCATGTAGCAAATGTTAGCCCAATATATAAAATTGGGCTGTGATCTATCAATTGTTTACAGTGAAGTTGGTCTGAATACTTCTGCACGAAGAAAATTTCATTGAACATATTTAAAAAAATCCCGACACAAGTCGGAAACCTGGATATTAGTCGGAAATTTTCCGATATTTATTATATTCATAGCGTAGTGGGTAGGTGCATCGACTTCTACGCTCGAAATCTGGTTTTGATTCATGAAAAAACACTATTTTCATTTTCTTTTTTTTTTCTTCTTTCGAATCACTGACAATGCTCAAAGAGTATAACTGTCTAGAAAAAGCTACTCAACCTCGCCGTTCGAAATCGACATTAAACTGTAGGTCCCTCCACTCGTGGGAGAATAATAGTGTACACAACACAAGTGGTTGCTGAGAAGCTAGGCGCAAGTCCACCTCGGACTGCAGCGCCGTCATAATTATTATTATTATGGCCCTATATATCACCTCAGGCTGCGAAAGTTGGACACAAGCAATATTCGCCCATACTTCCAGCACAGGAATTCCAGAGAACAGCGGTATAGTAAGGAGTACGTATGTATGTACATATTTTATCATTTATATTGATATAACGCCGAAATTTTAGTCTGTTGTCTTTTTCAAAAAAAAATTTTAAGGGGCGGAAAAAACGAGATAGCCTTTATTTACAAAAGTCACGAATTCATAAACTCAAATTCAAACACATGTATGGTCTGTCAAGAAATTGTTTTAGCATGGCAAACAAATTTATAATTTTTACTTTTCCTTATCAAATTAATACTTCTTGTTTTGGTAATTTCATTTTAATTACCTTTATTTTATTATTATATAACAAATGGTATCAAAGAAAGTATATTTTGACAGTAACAATAAAAAAACAGCATAAAAATCAGAAAAGATTGTGTCAAGTAATTTAAAATTAACAAAACAAAAAAGATGTACTCCTTTCAAGCCTGAATTGTGAGTTTTCTTGTCTTGTTAAATCAAATTCTTGACGAACTCTTTTTGACATTTATAAAGTGGTAGCTTTTGTTTTTCAAAGCGTTCCCATACTTTTATAGTATTTCAACCTCTCTCTCATCATCGCCATTCATTTGAAATTAAGAAAATGCGGATTTTTGGTGCAGGAAGTACGGGAACAGACCACCAGCTGATATTACCATTCTTATTGACAGTTGCCATGGATATAGCCATGAAAGCTATATCCGCAATAAAAATCAAAGACAAGCTAGTCGCAAGCTGTCGCGAAGATCTAAAAGCTCTTGGCTCACAGTACTCGATCAATCTGTGCTGGGTCCCAGGAAATAGGGACATCAGCAATGAGATAGCTGATGAACTTGCCAGAACAGAGTCAGTGACCGACGTGTCACAAGCAATATATGGTATTAAACCGCCCCTCTCAGAGCTGAGGAAAAATTATGGATAGAAATATCATTGAAATGGCAAACAGTAGATGGCGCGGTCTGTCTACATGTGTTAGTAGTCATCATGTGTTAGTAGCATTATGGCCCAGATACAATCGACCAAAAACCGACAAAATCCTTCAGTGCGACAAAGAGTTGCTAACGATGGTGATTGGACTGGCCATAATCATCTTATAAACCACGCCATGAAAATGGGACTCTCCAACGACAACATTTGTAGAGGCTGCGGAGGAACGAGGCTTACAGGAAATTTCAAATAAACCTGTAAGATCTCTTTGCAGGTTCATAAGGAAATCGGGATGGCTCCGGCACAACGAAGGACCATGAGTACGACAAGGGTTACAAGGGGACACTAATCCCCAATTGGGCATCACAATGGGTCCTCAAGGACCTAAGTGAGGCGTGGCTTACGCTCGTCTACCCACTTACCTACCTACCTACCTACGGGAACAGACTAGATTACTGACCAGAATATATGTATTATTTCAAGATTCTCAATCAACTTTCAACTACTGAAAATCTAAAGGTTTTCTATATTTGGATTATTGGAACAAGAAATCAAATGTACTTGGACAATTTCTAAAGGGACGATTAAAACATTAAAATTGATGTTTGAGGTACGAGCTGTCAGTGGTGTTTTTTTTTTTCTTTTGGAGGATTTTTTTTATGAAACACTACTTTAGCACTCAGACTCAAAACTGGTCCATTGTACTGCCAGTTTTGATCCCAACGGCAAATGGTGACTGGACCGATTTCGGAACTTGGGGAAGGCACTTAACCAACTGCTCCATCCAGTCGTGTTGTGAGTGGTGTAGTATGTATATAAATTTGGAAAGTACAGTCTGTGTCAAAAGTGAGTGAACAATCATTAATTAAGAGTCTAAATTAAAATTTACCAGAATGATCTACGCCAGACGTTAATACAACAAATCAATGCCCTGAAATTATACTTCAAAATACGCTTTATTTTATTTTACACAACGGTAAATATAAATCAATTAATTTAATTCACAAGAAAAAAAGCACTAAAAACAAGTGTCAAAAGTGAGTGTATATCCAAGAATTAATTTATTAAAAAATTAAAACGTACTTTGTATACCTTTGCCTCCGTTTCCAGTTTTTGCATCTGTCGGTCTACATGTTCATACAATTGATTAATAAAAACGAGCCGTCTTGTCTTACAATCATTGCCATAATCATATGTACATTCTCTATTAAAAGCTGTTTTATTATTAGCACTTTTCTCTTCTATATTTGATTAATTGTTCTATGTTTAGGATTATGTTAAGTAAAACGCAGTATATTTATGACTTTGGAGCTTAATTTTTGATGCATCCATGTCTGTACTAGCTCATTCCGGTGAATTTTAATTTAGCGAATAAATACGTTTTCAGCAGGTGACCTACTGTTTACTCGCTTTTGACGTTGACTGTATATATGTGACATATTCATAGCAAGAACTTCCTCGAACACGCTTACAATATCACCTATATTGTAAGCAAGAGGTAAATTCGAGAGGAAATTCCTTCGGATAGTCTTTAGTCTCGTATACACTGGTGGTGTTTAGATGTAGAGACTGAAGGACGAACTTTACGAGCTGTACAGCGATATTGACCTGCTCGAACGAATTCGTGTCTCTTGTCTCAAATGGATAGATAGGATAAATGTACAGCGAATGTACACCAAATGATCTGGCCTGAAAACTCTTCGACTCGGACTCCGAGAGACAACGCGGTAAAGGAAGAACGCAACCCCGATGGCCTACAAAGCTGAAAAAGGAGCTCAGTCAGCTGAACCTACGTAACTAAAGGCGCCTAGCCCAAGACCGTGCTGAGTGAGGAGGCATGTTGAGCCCAGGTCCAGATAAAGAAAACATAATACCCAAATCGCAACAGCGCGTTCGTTTCACATTTTCTGTAGAAAACACGTAAATCATTAGTCAAGTCGGAATAGCGCGGTCGGGCGTTGACATTTCACAGACTGTAATATCGTAAGTCCGAGCAGTTTGGAGTAGAGCTACTCTCTACTCACTCGGGCTTTTTGACAGAAAAAAAAAAACAATTTTTTTTTTATTCTTTTGTGTTTTCACTTTTGGCGGGCAAAGGCAATTATTTGTGTAAGCAAATCATTTTTTGGAGGGATTTTATCTATACTAATTGCATTTTTTTCTTGTAAAATGTATTTTAGAAAGTGGATAGCTTCGAGAAAGATATTTTACTTGTCAAGCGCGTGAGTTCTATTTCCATTTGGAAAACTGAGTGCTCGTGCTTTGACATAAAATTCTCGTAAATTCGACAAAACGCGTACCAATCCCTGTCAAAGTCTGAGCGACTGAACGCGCCTTTGCGATTTGGGCTTAAAAGTTTATATTTTCAAGGATGTGGATTGCTTCTAAGGGATAAAGTTCGACACACACTCCGATGGTCTTATGATTGAAGTTTTAATTCAAGTTCAACACAAGAATGTCAAACAAAAGACAACTTTCCATAAACAATTGCATACAGGATTCTTAGAGGGGAAAAATCAATTCAAATTCTATAAGAATACAATAAAATTCCTACTCAGACAAACTACATGAGATCAATTAGTTATCTTAATTGCTTTGTGTTAATTGATTTTTAATTTAACCAAAATGAAGATTCATATCATATAGCCACCGATGTCATTAAAAAAACAATATAACCGTTTGCATGCTAACCCGGAACAAATAAACATTTTTCTATGACTAACTTCCCACATTTAAAACCACACATATTTACGAGGTATATTGTTTGTTTATTTATTGTTTATTTGTCCAATGTATTTAACTCCAACCACGAAATGAAATGTTAACATCAACTATTCGAATAAACCACACATTTTTGGTTGATTGACGACAGTAGCTCCTCATCTACAAATATTTGAAATGTGTGCTTTAACGTAAATTCATTGATTATCTAATTTTTGGGTGGTTTTTAAGGCATTGCAAGCTTATTCTAACAGACAGTGACAGAATTCAGATTTCACCTCCAATTCTCCTTCTTATCGAATTACCAAATCATAAAGGCGTGTCATGTAGTCCGGACAAAAACGGAATAGAACGGTCTCAAAACTTTTGTATAATACTGTACATAGAATGAATAACTTTATCATTGTCAATTTCTTATGAATTGTGTAACATTCACCGGTCGTAGGTGTCGATTATGGTCAAACATACAATGGTGGTTATGTGAATACTAGTAAGGCAACTTGACCTTGTTCAGAACCACATAGCCATATATGCAAGTAAATAAACCGTTACTGCCCACTGTAAGAAGTTGAATGGATTGAATGGATGACTAGCCGAAGAATGTGTGGTTGATAAATTATATTCACAAGTTACCGCCCGGAAATATAAAATTTAATTAAACGTCTTAGTAAAAAACCTTTTATTGGCTACGGCAGGGGGCAGATGTTGCTCATAGCGTTCTTTACGTCTCAAGTTTCACTTTCCCTTTACTTTAATTCGATACTTAAGAAAAAACTTGTCAACAAAGTGAGTTAGTAATAAGTCATAACAGAAGTCGCAGTTTGTTTTAAATTGTTCTTGAAATAGCCGAAAGTTTTGATCAGTGTTGTCATTTTAGTACTTTTTCTTTGTAGTAAATTATTTATCATTATTATTATTATTATTTATTAACAAGTAATTGAAATTACATGTTACGAACATATTAAAAAAAATATCATTGAAATTCCGGCTCAGTTGTAAATTTTTTTGCTTTGCAAAAAGTCTGAGGTCGGTCGTCATCATGGCCTCAGTGTCCAAGCAATTTGTCGTACCGTGGAAAGATTTGAGCGTATGTACACTCTTTTGGACCTTAACCCACCAACTAGATAGAGACTGATGAGAAATAAAGAAAAGAAAGCGTCCGCAGAGGTCAGTATCGAAAAAGACCCAGAAATGTCAAATTAGCGCCAATCAGCTGAATTGGGCATCGCCAAAGAGTCAACCCTGTTTATCATCTTGGGATTGTACTCGTATTTGCACCTCATCCATAAAAGATGGTGCTGACGCAAGAATTAAAGCCGGACGACCATAGACAATGCTGTGAGTTCCCGAATTGGCCGCTGAAAATGTTGGCCGGAGATCCGGATTTTGTCCAAAAAATCATTTTCTCTGATAAGGCCTATTTTTGTCTCATTTTTTTTTTCCGATCGTTCTTATCTGGTCACACTTTATATCCAAACATACTTCAAAATTGCTATAGATTTACATTTTTGGAAGTAGGTCTAAATTTCGAAACAAATGCAAGAGATTAAGAGGAAAGGCTGGTTGGGATATGCTAACGCCCCTAAAAGCACCTACTATCAGTAAGCACAATGCTGGGTTTGGACTCCTTTCTCAAATCAATTATCAGGAGAGGAAACTTTCTGCAGCAACGCTTGTTTTTAAGAGAATGTTAAAGATAATATTCAAAACATTCAATGACATATGAATTTCATTCACCAAATTAACAAAATTATCGTTCCTTGTGCTTCGATCATAAAATATAGCCATGATTTCACAAATAAAATAAATTGACCTTTAGTTAACGACAACGGAAGTGGTGACACATCCAAATAAAGAAACAACGTTTTGAGTACGACGAATTCGTGACAGTTTGCTAAGAGACTTTACGAGAAGGACTGACTGAAAGGTGCTTTTTTTAAAAGGCTCTACAACCAAAAAGCAATAATAATCTTTGAAAAAAAGCTGAAACGTGGGTCAAGGAGACACTAAAGTGAACTGATAAATATTTTCTGCAGAAGTAATTTTATACTTTTGAGGGGTAGACGTTATAGGGGTATGATTCAGGCGCTTCTGTATAAGGGCTTTTAATTGCTTGAAAATGAAAAGAAGTGGCAGAAATGAAAAGGACAAACGATGCCCCAGAAATGTTATCAAAAGATGATACGTGACACTAAATCCGAAAGAAATCCGATCAGAGAATACAGGGTGAGAAAAGCCTTAATAAAAACTGATAGAATCGTATAGAGGATCAGTCGATCCGTTCTTAACTTCCTTAGGTTAAACAACAATAACCTCATAATCATGATGTAAAAATATCAGCTGTGAGTGTGTATCGTCATCTGAAATAGTTTCAGCGCGTTGGAAAGATTACCAGAAATAAACCTCAGGTGTCCTAAAGGGACTGACTGAAGAAGACCCACTTTTGCTAACGCTCACAAAGATAAGGGTATGTCCATTTGGAAAAATATTTTATCAAGCGATGAAATGAAACAAGTGAAAGTGAAGATTTGGGAAGCCTTGAAAATGATTCTAGGTACAAAGCATTGTGGCGAAAGTAACATGATGTAAGCGGCTATGATAAGGCGTGGATTTGGTTAAAATTGATGGCACAGCAATCCAAATACATTCTGGAGAGCCGTATGGAGTCAAACACTAAAAATTGTATGCCCATATTATGGACTTTCGGAGTCGGCGTTAAACTGTACGAGCCTGGCTGTCTGAACAGATGGTGATGTCCTTCTTGGATATCACGTTGTTCTTGAGCCAAGACAGGGCTTCTTTTATTGTCATCGTCTCAGTCTGGAATACGCTACAATATAATACAATATACTAAAATTGAGATCCTTGGAGTAGACACCTAATCCTACTCACTTCTTCGTCTTGGACCCATCTGTGAAAATACTCAGAGGACCATCCAGCGTCTGAGTATCAGACTTACAATCGGACTTGGAGGGTATGCTGGTCGAGAAGTCTTTTTCAAAGATGAAATGAGGCGGTAGAAACTCGAGGTTATCTAGAATTTTGTCGTCGTGCGGTAGAAACTCGAGGTTATCTAGAATGTTGGAATGACCTGTATGGTGGTTATTCCACAGGTGCAGTGTTCTGAGTCTTACCGCTGTGCAAGCTGCTGTTTGTCTTGCAAACAAGTCGAGTCGAGGGAGATGCAGTGTAATATTTAATGCTTCGGATGGTGTCGTCCTTAGCACCCCACTGATGCATATGCTTGCAGTTCTTTGCACGCGGTTGAGAAGGTTGCGGTTGACGGCTGTGCCAAGAGCTGTCCATCATATTGAGACTCCATATAGCAGGATTGGTCTGACTACGACTGTATACAGCCAGTATGCTATTCTAGGCTAAAGGCCCCATTTACATCCGATTGCTTTTTTACAGCAATAGAGCGCAGTGGTAGCTTTCTTAATTCGCTCCATGATGTTGGTCTTCCAGCTTAGTTTTCGATCAATGATGAGACCCAGAAACTTGGCCTTATCTGTAAGCGTGAGTTTTACGCCACACAATGTGGGATAAGAACGGGTTGAAATCATGAAAAGATTTTATACAAATAATAACCAGTATTTTAGTAACTATTATTGGTAAAAAAAAAATCATTACAAGCGAGGAAGCACACTTCGACTTACTAGCTCTGCTAATTAGCAGAATAGTAGCTATTGATGAACCGAAAACCGTCTATTTGACACACAAAAGACCATTACATCCTCGTAGACTAACTGCCTGATGCACCATTTGGGCCGGCGAGATAGTTAGTCCATATTTCTTTATCAGGAGGTCGACAGGCCCTAACGATCCTGTGGCAGTATTTCTGGTAAAATAGCGAAATCAATTCTCAACATAAATGGCAACGCCTATCTTGTTGATGTTTGCATCTTGAGTTGGCTAAAATCAAAAATCACTGCGAATAAATACTCATCAACTCAAGGAAATTTTAACGAAAATGTATTTTCCTTTTCTACATTTTTTCAATGGTCCTTCGAATGTATTTAAAAGTTATTTCAGCTGTCACGCATCACAAAAGAAAGACCACTAACAAACGAGCTACGTTGTAAAAACCACAAGAATTGCTGATGACTAAGTTTAAAGGCTTGGGGGCCCACAACAATCGAATAAAAAAGTAGTTAACCCCGATAAAAATAATTAAAGAAGATGCGTCAGACTAGAACCATTTGTCTTTCCGTATTTTAGATGACAGCACAGTTGAAGTTTAAACAAGAACGCATACCTTGATTATAAAAAGAATTTCTTTTGAATCTGATCTTGACATTCAACCACTTTTTTTAAGTCTGAGTTAAAAGATTGAACAAAGAGTCCGTTTCATGAATTACATTCATGGAATCATTTGCACCAACTCGAGGTTTATATGACTACTTTTTGTCATGAAACTAGCACTGTCCAATAAAAGCATTCATAAAGAGACAAATACTTCACACATTACCAACTCAAATCAGCAAATTCACACAGAAACTAAAAGATTCTGCAACCTAAACAAATTTTATTTTCAGTACAAGAGCTGAATCACATACTCCCCAGGAGTGGCAAATCGTGCAAAAGCATTTAGTACCCCTTTACTAAACCCCACTACTTCCTCTCAAACCTACTCCCATCACAAGCAAATTAATTCATTAGCACAAAGATTAGAATTGTGTTAATGGCAAGAAGATATGTCTGAATGAATAAAAAAGTAAAAGCAGAATATGCAAATTTTGACTTTCCATAAGCCGCACTTTGAATATCGTGCGAAGAAAGTGAAGCATATACCGTACTGCGCCGCATTCATTAATCACGCCAATAAGTATCCCAACATTCGATCTCACGATTATCGAGAATTTGCATCCATCCCCGCATTCTTCGCCGGCAAAATGCTGCAGATTACAAACAAATAACACGAAACCGCAAAGCAAACACGTTCACTCACAGAGTTCGTCAAACTTAAAACTAATGACTTCGTATCGAGTCAACGAACACCAAATCAAATGTGAAGACACTGATAATAGGATCACTCTTCTCACCAAAACACTTTTGTATCTAGGGTTACACTCTAGTCTGCGTACTCACTTTTCCATAGTACCTAAATGGCACATCCTCGTGGACGACATATAGATAATCTGCTAGATACTTTGCTGTCGGTATCTCCATCTTTGGGCAGATCTTATAACGCTTGTATGGGTAGCAGAACTTTTCATTTTCTTGCATTTATACGCGTGTGTATTTTGTGCTGTATTGCGTTGAAATTTCACCGTCAAATTTGACAAGGTAACCAACGAAACGTTACACAAATAAATCTGTCAACCGAATCAATTCTAAGTCAAAGAGCCACCACAATGCTCGCATAGTACTCGAAATCAGTCTTTAGAACTTGTTTGCCATTTAACAAACCGCGTCTCCTCTATGCTTCTGACCGAATTCACCCGAACAAAGGAACTGCAAAATTGGGGAACGCGCCGCGCTCTACTAAGTAATTACTGTTGATTCTGATCACTTATTTTTTTTTCTCTATTATTTTTCTTAAGCCCACTCACATTTGGAGAAAGATATTGTTTTTTGTTGTTTCTCAGAAGCAATAGGTACGAGGAGTAATCTTAAACTCGCCAAAATGGATCGGTGTTCATTTGCAAAGTATGCACGTTTCGCAATTTGAAATCATTTTTGATTTGGTTCGAAGAAAACCCACCGGATATTAAAACACACACAAGCCCACTCATTGGCAATCAAACGACAAAATGAAGACGATGAAACAAATCTGTCAGCTACTTCAAAGCGCTGATGGGTTGAACATTTTTGGTAGCCCGCTCCTTCATCAAACCGCTGACTTAGTTCAATTTGTGACAATTCCTTAATTACATCCAAAAGCCCGCACTGGTTGACGTGATGCCGTTAATCAGACTAATCTAACATACTGCGGTTCGCGACAGCTGACGGACACGAAGAAACTTCACTTACAGCGCGAGCGGTCTTATTAATGCAAAACGAAAGACTGAACCAACCTACGAAAATTCGTATCTAAAATCCACGCTTGGAGATTTCAAATGCTTCGCGGCACCACGTATAGGTGGGAAACACTGGTGCCATGAAGTTTTCCTACCAGCCGTGCATTTTCGTTACGTTTCAGCGACTTTCTTTGCCACTCATGCTGCCATCACCGTCGTCGCTGGACAGTTGTCGGCGCTTCTGTAGGAAGAGCAAACGAAGGGATTGCTCAAGCACCAGGTGCCTCCAGTAATTAAATTGATTTAAATAGAAAGGAAAGATGCACTACATGTTAATGGCAAGAATGGAAACCATTATGACATAACTTAGGTAAAGTAGTTATTCTATGTCTAAGAGTGTTTAGCTTTTTCGGGTCGAGTGAGTTCTGGTCGCGGTAGTTGTGCGACGGGAGAGATTTTATTCATATCATATTTAAACATGCGACGACGATTATTCTGTGAGAAAAGATCAAAACGAAGCGCTGGGTTTAGTTAATGGAGAAGGGCATTGTTTATTACTTTTTCCTTGCATGTGTTCAAATTCTGTTCTAGGAATTATTATGTAAGTGGAAATGTTCTCAGCAAACATGAATGCATTCAATGTAGTAGCATGGTGGGTAAGTTTGTTGTTAGATAAAGAGTGCACTCTCATGAATAGACAGAACACAGCTGACAGATCCACGCATAAGATGTAAATGGAGACTATTACTGAAGGCTGATTTTTAAGCCTTTAAGGCTTTAAGAATTGTAATCAAATAAACGGAATTTTGGATTTGAAAAATATTATTCTGAGAGGATTCTTTCTAACTTACTTTTTTCTTTGCTTCTCCAAAAACCCGTTTTCATATAATTCATGCTGGCATTTTATTATTTTAGGGTTATAAATAACTTTAGTGATTTTGACGAGTGTGTAAATTACTTTATATTATAGAATGGTCAAATATAACCACAGACACACATATCATTATGTCATACTTTTTGTATTTGGGCAGCGAAATTCGATTCTCATTGAAGAGTATTTAGTATTGTATTTTAGTATTAATTTGATTCAGTGTTTAAACATAAAGAACAAATTTCTTATATAATATTTTTTATAAGCCAAAAATTAAGTATTATTATGGTTATTGTCTTGCCTTGCCAATATATGCAGGGGCTGTGGTGACGAAGAGAAAAAAGAGAACACTTCTCATTGCTCCAACAAGGAGGAGCAAGGAAAAGAGGGCATCCCGGTCTCGCCTCAGATGCGGATATTTACACCGACTAGACTGTGGAGTCGGGGCTTGTTTTTACATCGAAGCACTTAACATATCCACTTCTATCAGACTTATAGACTATACCAACGAATATATTCGCTATTCGGACAGTCTGTCATATCATAAGATTACATCAGAACACTATACCACTATATATATATATATGTGTTGACAATCAAGGTACAATTAGGTCTATCGGATCGGCCTGCATAACCTCAAACATAGTCAGGGGACATGAGATGACTGCGTTCAGGGAACTGTCCAGCGTCACCTAAGTTTAGCTGACGAAAGACTAGAATCCACACTTCCATTGCGGCCAAGTGTGGTTATGCTTGGCACTGCTTCATAGGTATGCCAAAAGAATATGACTCTTCTCCGATGAGAAGATGCTAAGTTGGCTAAGATCAAGTGGTTGACTGAAGACAACAGTTTCAATTAGACCAACAGAGGCTTATTGAGGCACCTCGACAATCAGAATCCATAAACCATTTATTGTCTGTTATGAAGCGTTCAAGCTGACTGATGCTAATGTTGCTCAGCTCATTTAAGTCGTCCAGGAAGTAAGTTCTTAGGTGTACTTTCCTGTGGATAGAGAGGGCACATTAGGTAAAGTCTCCTCCTTCTCTATTCCCTGGAACTTCTGCGAAAGTCGTTGTATGAGAGCCTCAACATAGGGGCATTTTTGCCAATAGTGCAGTACCCCTAAATAACACCGATGAGAGTGCTCGTCTGTTTCGGATTAAGCGGAATGAAAGCTTAGAGTTAAGTTTGGGTCTTTAAAAGGAAGTAACTCTCCACTAGGTAAAAGTAATTAGACCGTTCCGCGCCTGGCAATTTCATCAATTTTGAAAGTTACAGTAACCCGTCACTTAGATGAGGTAAATGTTAATATGCTCGGGCATCAATAGAAAGGATGTTGTTCAGGGAGGTATTAGAATAAAATCTGATAAAGAGATTTATCAGCTGGCTGTCCGAACGTATGATGATGTCCACTTTTTGGATATCACATTGTTTTTAAGCCTCTTTAATCGCAATAGTCACCGCTTGAAAGATGCTACAATGATGAAGATGAATTTGCTTAGAGGGGTGAAATAGTAGGAGTCATTCACCACCTATGTACTACTCCGGCTCTGTTATTATTGAGGTGCTTGCACTTAGGAGCCGCCTACTTCTTGGTTTACCTCAGTATCCTTGGAAAGGTAGCAATCAACAATCTTCTTAGCTTCTTAGAAACTCAAGCTGACTATTATACAGCGTATAAGTGTCCTATCTTTTCTATGAAACACTTCCGCTGCGCAATAGACCTCTGTCTAAGCGAACCTCATCTTAATGGGAATAGGCTCCATAACCTAACCCAAACTAAGTGAAATGTAAGCCTTAAGTTCTGAAATTATACTTCTCTTCAATTAACCTAGTCTTCTTAGCTACTGGGAAAATATACAGCTGCTTGTTTCAAATCGTATCTTCGGCGCATAAGAAATAATCTCACTAGTAAGTCAATATTTCATTCTTAGACCTACGTACGGCTTCTCATTGCTTCCTTTCTCTTCACAATTAAAAGCGATATGGTTTAAAAAAGACTGTTGAGGAACGTCAAATTTTTCTGTTGTACTCCGTTATTTCTAAATTTGTAGCAATTTACAGCTTTTTCCTGTAGACTTCTTAGGACAAATATCTTTGAAAGTTCAACGTTGTTTTGTTCGGCCCATTGAATATACATGTTAAAGTTCTCAACCACAGTCAATGGAGTTGCTTTGCGTCCTTCCTATCTAAGGTAACAAAAACAAAAACATTCGTTATATAGATCGTTATACGTTATATCGATCATTTGTTATATAGGCATTCGTTATACTGGACCACCAATGTATGTAATTCAAAGATATCAAATACAAAACTGAATCAAAACATAATGACACGAGTGTCAATGCTGTGGGAAAAAATCCCAATGAACAGTATACAGTCTAAAGAAGCATGACTTTTCATAAGGCAGCGCACCGTACTTCACTTACACAACAAAAATCGAGGTGCGTAAAGCTTGCATGTGCTCGCGTTGAGTTATGATGTGACATAGTAGTACATCCATGTTTGACTTTTCAATTTGCTGTGATCGAGTACAGTGTGCAATGAGCTCTTTTCTTTTTGTTTTCTTTTTTCCTCACTTGTTGTATCTGTTTTTCCGTTGGTTTTCTTTCGCTTGTCTTCTATTGCCCGTGCTTTTTTCACAATTGATACAATGAACGAGTAGGCGTAGTCGAACAACCATACATACATAAGCGCATATATGAAACCACGCCATGGTTTTTCGATGATTATTAATTTAAGAAAAAACACTTTATGAATACTTAATGGATGTGATCACACTAAAAAAAAACAAACTCGGAGTGGATACGTGCGGTTGGGAAATTTTGTACGGCTTTGGTTCTTTAATGACATTATTAGTATATGACCTAAGCGAAGGTAGAAAACCCTGTTAAAAGTCATCATTAGCTTGGAGCTCTAATAGCATAAGGCGTTGCGGAATAGATCTTTTTTATTTGCATTTAAAAAAGGTTTTATAGTTTGCAATTTATTCCGTATAAGTTTAACTTGACTTTATCATATCATATCATAAAATAACTCATTTATATTCCTTTAAGCGAAGTGTGAGGGACTACGGTTAAGGTACATCAACCAATCGCAAAAGTTAATAAACAAGTTCTTCAGTATGCTTCATATGCTATCCAAAATAAAACAAGATTTTTTGTTTATAAAAGCATAGACACAATTATCACAAATCCAAGTTTTTTAGTAATTTGAGCTAAATGTGGGTGCCTTGGCGTAGTATGGGCGTCGACTACTACGCTGAAGGTTCATGGTTTAAACCCGGACACAAAAACTTTCATTTTCACAGAACCACCTCTCTAAGTCGAGTAATATCGAGACTAAAATCAAACAAAGCTGCTGGGGCTTCTCTGTAAAGCAGCTGGGGATGACCTTATTGGGCGCATGCACTTGCTCATTTGTATGACATATTCGGAGGAAAACATGCCCGATGAGTAGAATCTCAGTATCGTTTGCCCCCCATCCACAAGAATACGTCTTTGACTGCGCCAACTTTTGAGGTATAAGCCATCTCAATATCGGGTATAAGATCTTCTCTGGGGTTTTGTGTATATGCCTGACACCTAGGGATTCAAACGATACATCGATTTTTGCAAAACATCGATGTTTCGTTCATAAGCATCGATGTTAACATCGATGTTTTGATAACCGATATATCGCCGATACATCGACGGCAAAATTGTCAAACATCGACGTGGTTCATCCATTTCGTTAAGCATTGCCAAGATGTGTTATATATAAAATGTGCTTGTATTTGTGTATGTAAAAGAGCTAGAGATGCGTAACTTTATCATATCTTAGCCTCTCCTAGTTCAGAGCAGAGATCATAAAAGCTTTTTAAATGAAGCGCAGGAGAACTCTAAAAACACATTAGCCGATGAAAACACTAGCAATAATGAAATGAAGTCAGCTGAATGAAATAGAAATGTAACGCTGATGTGGGTTCGTATAGCCATATAATAGGGTTTGAAAAGTACATCCTATATAAATAACGAATGATTGAATCATGCTGAAAGAAAGTTATAGATGGAAAAGTTTAGATTTACAATTAATAAAAATATAAAAAAAATATACGATAGCTTTCGAATGTTTACCACAAAATCGGACATGAGGCATGCATAGTATTTGGTACGGTTTTCTTCAGTTTTTTGAGAAGTATTAAGAACTAAAAGGCATCTAACCGAATAAATTATCCTGTAAATTTTGGCAATGTCCCAACCTCAACTCTTCTTTCACTACGCGTCTTTGTATGACCTAAGAACAGAAAAGTTACCTTATTAGTGCCATCCTTTCCACCACTTCTAAAAATGTAACTACTGCTTTCTTGTGAATTACCCACTGACCCATTTCAGCTCTAAAAATTCCCTGAATCTTTTGTGTGCATGAGTTAAGTTTGTTTGTCACATGGCAACTCTGAATTCAGCCGGCATTTTATGCATAGCTCTATCCCAAAATAAACCTCAAGGCTAAGCACGTGATATTTATCTTTTTAGCTCAAAAACTTCATCATTACAATCAAGTACACTCCCGCCATTGAAGTGTGTTTTCTCTCATCGAACATAATAGTCATTTATCCGGCAACTTTTCGGTTGCTTGATGCTTCTAACTAGCTTTCAAATTTATGCAAATTCAGATGGCGTTACCTCTTAATTAGTTTTATTCATTGCACAACCGAAAGAAGTATTGCAGAAAATATTTTAATTACATGTTATGACTGGATACGAGTGCTTGTACATTTCTAAAGCCAAACTGCAGTTAAGGCTTCAATGCGTACCATGCAACTGCACACCCAAAGTAAAGGCGTCTATTGAATACACAGCGAAAGGGGGAGACAATAACTCTGCCACAAAGCCTGAGCATAAAACAGACTTGATTACTTCAGATTTTCCATTCGACTGCCTAAGAGGATCGCCTGTCTGTGAACGTACATTCATTCTTAGTCTTGTCTTGTTTACCTAACTGACGTCAGCCGAATAAGTATCACGGATTTGTTTTTTTTTTTGTTTTATTGCAAACAACAAACGTAAACAATGCAAGTTAGTTCCACATATCAGTGTCTCTTAGACAATTGCAAGTAACAACACTTACGTCATGGTTTATGACTCTTTCGGCCACCGGCAAGGAATGATCCATACGCATAGTAATGCCTTATTCCTGGTGAATCGGACTTCAATGCTACGAGAAGTGACTTGACAGTCACTTGACATGACAACATATACAAACATAATCTCGAAATGGAAGCACTGCAGGTTTGTAAACTATGCTACGGAAACCTGAAACTGGTTCATTCAATAGTTGGGAAGAATGCCGAGTGTCGGACGTCACAATGACAAAATCTGAAATACTGAAACTGAAATCCATTTTCCTTAATGTGCTCTGAGGTGTGAAGAAGAATCTCCAGTTACCATGGTGAAAGGAACATGGGAAGAGTTGGCTTAGATATCTTTAATTAGATTGAGAAATATAGCTGATCGTGATATATATTGTTTCTTTTTCCAACATTTAGGTGGGGTGGTGTTTTGAGATATGCGAGACTGAAGGGGATCCTTATATATAGAACAGAAGTCTGAACTGTATCCTTTAGTTTGTATAAAATGATGACAACCAGAAAGAAAATTAAGAAAATAAAGTCTGTGGTTTGAACTTAAACCTATTGAGTGTTTTCCAAGCATGATCTTTAGGAAGTTCCCGATCCTCTGTCATGCATCTAACAAAATTGATACAGTATTTGACTGTGCAACAGTCAGATCTACCTCAGATGTGTTTATCCTTCTTCATCTTGATTACGCCCCTTTATTGCCTACGATCATTTATACACGCATGTGCACAAGTTCAATGGGATTATTTCGTTTTCTTTAAATCAAGTTTTTGATCAAAAACTGCCTGCACGAGACATTTGCGGATACACATTTGTTGTTGACGTAAACTACGGGAACTGTTATACAGTTGGGTGTCATATAAGGAACGGCTATATGGTAATAGTGACACACTCCGATGTGTTGTATAAATCCATCCTCTTTCATCCTGTTCGGTTTCACCCATTGGGAGAAAGCACGAGGAAGAGAAGAAATGTTTTTTTTCCACAATATTAAGTTCACAAAAATGAAAGAAACACGAAAAAAATACTTCTAAATGTTCAACATCAACAAAAAACCATTTAGCACATGCACATGACATAAACATTTGTTTCTCCTAGCTCCTAGGAGTATGCTTCAAGTTTTGCATTAGAAAAATTATACCACATTCCCACAAGAATTAATGTATAAAAGATTATTCCAGTTAAAGCATTGCATATTTCTTGGATGCTACACCAATTTTTCGTCTTTCATCAACAGTCAAAGACTCACCAAGATACACCCCAAGTTGATATTAACTATCATTTGTTAACTATTTACTTCACTTAAGCTTCACACTCTAACCAAAACACACATAGGTTTCAAATAATATTCTGTGATCCGCAAAACTCGCTTGAAACACAACAACTAAACGGATAGGTTTACAAAAAAACTGTACGAGTTCATTCAATGTCACCGAAGCAAGGCCATTCACATCAAATGCAATTTGATGCCTTAAGCTTTACGCTAGTGTGAAATACAATTTTAATTTACACAGCAAATATAATATTTGATGTCACTTCAAGTTCAGTTTAATTTTACCGTCAGCGAATAAATACTGCAAGGGAAGCATAATCTCGATTCGTAAATCAACGACCTCACACAGTACCACTCGTCCACTGACGTTTTGAAATCGTGATGAACCTAATTATGGACGAAAATTGAATGTTTTGTACTATTTAACAAAACTGCCTTAATGTCAGATAAGCAAATATTTTAATATTAATGTAAATACGATTTCAGTCAGAGAATTTTTATTTATTGTGAGAAAAGTAATTTAAGCCCATGGTTGAGGGATATTTGTTAATTTTTTCTTTTAAAATTCAAAAGACAATTGTTTAAATGAAAGTTTACGTTTTTGTAATAAGAAACTGAGCTAAGTTGATCGTGATCACTGGGAAGATCGTTGTAATGGGCAATTCATACGTTCTTTATACTGATCGCATGATTTACGAACTTAAAAAAAAGGTAGATTGCATGAATCATGGCGCTCTGGAGCAAACATTTTATCTTTTCCGCAAATTATACTCGTAAGAATTTAGTAACGCCGACTGCAGCGCTCGAGGTTCTTCCTACTCTATCTTACCCCTCTGGACATCTTCTGTAGTAGCAGAGCGGCTATAACCGGAATGAGACTCAGGACAGTCAAGATGCGGAAAGACTAGCCATATGGGCACGCGTTCATCCTCTCAAAATGGACAGCATCATACAGATGCAAAACGTCGAATTTTTTGCCACCAACCCTGACTACCACGACGATGCTCTTTACCCGAATTCCGGGCTGGAGAAGTTGGGAAGAGATATCCCTATACACTAATGGCTCAGAAACAAGTGCAGAAACGGGGCCAGCGGTCTTTTGCGATCTCTTTAAAAGATCCCTAAACCTAAGCGACGAATGTAGCGTTTTCCAAGCAGAATTGGTAGCAATAAACGAGGCGGCGATTACGCTTAAAGAGCTTAATTTGACAGAAAAAACGATAACTATGTATATACTCCGACAGCCAAACGGCTATAAGAGCCATAGCATAGGATAGTGAAAAGTCGAAACTAGTCAAGCTATGCAGCTATACAGAACGTCAACGAAATCTTCAGTGTAAACACGGTGACGCTCTGCTGAGTACCGTTACACACAGGAGTTCAAGGCAACGAGAGACCGGACGTGTTGGCAAAGAGCCGTCCTTTGGTTGATAAATCTCTAGCACTACCTTATGCCAACATGCTGTTAAGTTTCCTAAGGAAAGAAATAGAGGACGAAGCCTTAGAAAGAGCAAATGAGTTATGGCTGAATCTGAACATTGGGTCAACAAAGAGAGCCCTATGACAGGTGTTGAACAGAAAAAAATCATTATCAATGATTAGCATAAGTCGCAAAGATATACGGATGGTGGTGGGAGTTCTCACCGGACATTGTTCGATAGGCACCTATACCAGAAGGTTAGGTATCCCGCATAGCGACTATTGCAGAAGTTGCAGGGACGAGGAGGAAATAGAGTTCGTCCGCCACCTACTATGTGATTGTCCCTACAGGGAAGGGGACTAGCACTAGGCAGTGAATTTTTCGACGAGCTGGAGGATCTGAACAAAATAGAGCCGAAACACCTCCTGAAATATATGCAACAATCTGGGTGGTTCTAATGAGCGGCAAAAATATAGGTCTCACGGGGCACACCCCGCTATACCCAGGGCACAATGGACCCATTGTTGGGCTTAGTGAGCCGCGACACTGTCGCAAGAGCACGCTATCAGCTACCTACCTGCCTATCATGCTACCTGTGGACTATTATTGCTCTTGGCAAACGCCTCGATACCACTAGCGTTTATACAAACAACTTGAGAATGCATTGACCTCTTAGCGATTGAATGCAAACCTTTCTTATCATCTGAATATACACGCACTATCGTTATAAAGGTGTTATCTTAAAATATTCAGCCCTTGCGCAATTTGTATCCCCGACCAAATATATTAGGCACCCTGTACATCAATATGTGTGTCTTAACTAAACATTTCCTAAAAGTGTTTAAATATTTGCCTCCTTCTATCAATGTTTACCTTTCGGTTATTTCATTGGGTCAGTAGTTTCATGAGCATTTTTCAAGATGACCGTGAAGAAATTTACTCGATTTCGGTCTCAAAAAAAAACGCGAAGTAATTTAATTTCGCGACAAACAAGGTACCAAAAAACAAAATAATGCATAAGGGTGCAATGATCTGGATGTAAAGACTCAGTAAACTGTATTTCTCCTCGCAGTAATTTGTAGATCGCTCTTTGGGAAAAGCAGAATATTAAAAATGAATATCAAAGGACAAAGAAAATGTGGAATTCTTAGCAAATCAGCAATCGACGTCGTTTATATTTATCCGGAACTATTTGCTGTTTAAGGCAGAGGAATAGTTGAACAACTGATCAACAGATTGGACACCAAAAAACATGGTCAACCATCGAACGATGCCTAACAATACAAAGTTGTCAGGTACCGTCCAGAAAAAAAATTTAAGCATAAAGAACATGAGATGAGTAGTGGCGCTATCCACAGATCATGGGAACTTCAAGTATCATCTAAAGAAGAAAGCACTTTGTGAACATGCTTGTACTCTTTGCCTAAAGGAAGAGGAGACTGTGGCAAACATAATGTGTCAATGCCCGGTATTGGCCAGTAGAAGAAAAAAGATTACGAGTGATCACTAGATGGATATTCAGTTGATGAGCCAGACCTTCATTAAGCAAATGCTGGCGATGAACCGAGAGCGTCGAGATCAGAGAAGAACCAGAACCAACATTTAAACCAGCGGAGTAAAAGGATGCCTTTCTCTTAAAACAACATTTTGAAATATTTTCATTTAGCAACAATAGCAAAAATGAAATAACCTACAAAATTAGCACAGCAAATAACTAAAATCCGCCAACATTGCGGTAGTATTAGCAAAAGTCGATTATGCACATGCACGACCATCGCTCAAATCACCAGTTTACGACTTCATCACGGTCAAAGAAATAGAAATAATTGAACGAAAAAAACGCTCAGGTCACTCTGAGTCCAAAGTTTTGAGATAACTTCTTCTTTAATCAATTCGAACTAGATTAGTTATGATCGCTAGTCTCCTCATTAATGGATAAATTATGTCTGGCAGTTGTCAAATACAAAACATATCTAAGTATGTCATAATTTAATTGACCCACCAGTCAACTCATTAATCAAACACATCCATTCGTGCGACAGAAAGACTGTCTGCAGTTACCATAATTACCAGCCCCTAATAAAAATGCAAATTACATTCGAATGACTCAACCGCAACTCTGCTTGGCAGCATGAAACTAGTTTAATCACACATTTGCTAGCCCAGAGATTCAGCGGTGCCTCAGAAAAACTCACATCCAATAACCACCATCCTGCTCTTATCTTAAAAAAAAGCACTTACATTAATTTTTTCCACATTCGAGTTGCCTTGCCTTGCATCAGATTACTAGTGTGCTGTTGGACAGTACTTGAAGTAATTTCAGGAAGGTGGCAATTCACACTACAATGAAATAGGCTCAAAACCAGAGACCAGAGACTTGCGGCTTCTCTCGTCGTCCACGACACACAATGGGACCCGTGCGAAATTGGCGTGGGTGCGTGTTTCGCCTGGGCCTCTTTGCCGTCCACCAATGTGTGCCCATTATTCCATTGTGCGGATAAAGTTGAAATTGTTGTTGAGTCGGTTGAATTATACGGAACCGAGAGATAATCTGTCATGAGTAATTGTTTCGAAGACAAATATTGATTGCATTTCATGAAAATGGGCAGCACGAGATGCACAAATGTCATTCACCCCGTGGACAAGGTCACCTTTTGACAGGGAACGCCTTTCCGGATTTCTTCAAATGTATTCATAGACACTTTGTAAGCAAATCTGTACAACTATTTCCACCACATCAATTTCATTTGTATGTAATGAAACAACAACAACTGTAGAGTATCAGTTATCAGCCGACGGTGTCGCAGATGCGCAACGAGACGGATGCAATCAATGCCGCGCTGATGTTTATGCATTTTCTGGTTTGAAGGTCTGAAGTTCGCGTTATCCGGAAACAAATGATTCCATTACGTTGGCATTACCGTCAAACAATTATAAAATCATTAGTTCACGCTTTGCGTAGACTTTCATTACCACTGATTGAGTAACAATATGTACTCCCCGCAGTTATACATTAGGTAATCGCTTTACAGCATCGACACGGACCATAGCTAATTAGCGAAAACAATAGGTAAAGGAAAATTTATTAGAAAGTAATTCTAGTGGGAGATGATGACCCGAAATTGTTTTCCAATTGTTTGTGACGAGAAGAGATTGATATTTAGGAACGCAGACAATGTACACATGCAGCACAATATAGATCATTAGAATTACAAAAAAATGAAAGTTTGTTTAATCGGAAGCAGAAAAATGTAATTTTCGAGGAAAATGTCGTTCAATTACCAAAAGTGCGTTAGAAATATTTTTAATGTGTATGACGGAGCACATAAAATTACAAGCAGTAATGGCCCGGCATCATCTCTCAGGGTAAATGGCGAAAGGAAACTGGCGAACGATATTACAGCAAGAAAGTATTTAAATGCACATATCAAAGATGACAAATACCGTAAGAAAGTAAACGGTAAGAACGGAAATGACGTTATTCTTTTCCTTTGGATGGCGCTACAGTCCGCCGTAGGCTTGGGCCTATTTTCTCCAGTAATTTAGTGGTGATCTGTATTACTGAATGTGGTGTTTCAAAATAAGTGTGCATTTAGGCCGTATGTGCTGCGTCAAAATGTTATTTATCATGTTATAAACTGCCTAATAGTTTGCTGCATTGAAACGGAAACTGTTAAGATGAAGGCAAAACAAAGTACATATATGCTGTTATCTAGGAAGAATGCCCAACGTCCACGAATTGGCCAAAACGTCCCCATAGACAGCAATAACTTCGAGGTAGTGACGGACTTCGACAACTTCGGCCCCGCGGTAAATATGTAGTAGAAGCAACATCAATCGCTGAATAACTCTTGCCAACCTCTAGTTTTTGGGCTCAGAAGGCAATCAAGTAATAGGGCCCTCCTTCGAAAGACCAAGCTGAGTTTGTATAAGACGGCCCAGTGACATGGACAATATCGAAAGCGGATGAAGATGCTCTTGGCCGTTGCGAGAAAAAATTCTCCGTGAGCTCATTGATCTTCTTTCCGTTGATGGCATTTGGAGACGAACAATTCGACCACGAACTGTATGGTTTATACAGCGACAGCGTCTACAGATCCAGTGCCTAAGATGGCTGAATCCTCGTTACTTTGCGAATTAAAATAAAATTCAAATGCTTAAAAGCGAAAGCTCACACCCAGGTTAGGTTAGGTTAGAGGGCTGCTAGTGAATTCACCAGCACACTTAAACCATGTTGGTCCATTGTGATACCCGACTAGTACCACTTATCGATCACTCCAGAACAAAGAACCAAAGTGGTTCCATTTTTTTTTTAAAGTTAACATTCATTTATTCAGGCACAAAGATTATATCGAAATTTCTTTCATGTTCGAAATGCACCCAGTGCTCCAACAAGTTACCGATTGGTTCAGCGTTCTAGCAACAAAGGGCTGTCTGTGATCTACCGCGTGAGTTACGTTCCGAGACGGAATGGTTACAAAACATACACAAACAAATTAAAAAAAGACAATGGTTTTTCATAACATAAATATATTTGGTATAATAAATAAAAGAAATCCGACTTCGTCGGCGGTCCTGACTAAACTAACTACAGCGTCTATGCACTTTTAATAACAGTTGACAAAACGTTTTAGGCGTAAACAAATGAGAGGGCTAAGGAAATAGGAAAGGACGCTATTGATACAACACGTAAACAAATAAGGGAATTGGGAGAAGACGCATAAACAACAACAAGTGCATCGACGCTTATCTGTGTGTAGGGTTACCAACATGTAACTCGTGCTGAAAGACCTCATGCAGTTCGAAATGATGTGAATATTTCTCGGGTGCAAGCAAGTATTGAGGAATATCCCGAAACTTCTACCAGACGACGTTCTTAGCACTTGCTGATGTCTAAGCGGTCATTGCAAAGAATTTTAAGGCAGTTACACCTTTTTCCATATAAAACTCATTTGGTTCACGAGTTGAAAGCAAATGATCCACAAATGTGCATTCAGTATACCCTCGTTTTGAAGACTTGTTCCAAGAAAAAACAAGTTTATTCGCAAACTCATAATGAGCGATGAGGCCCATTTTCACCTCAACGGTAACGTGAATAAACAAAATTGCAGAATATCGGGCATCGAAAATCCAAAAATAATTATTGAACATCAAACGCACCCACTTCAATGCACAGTGTGGTGTGGAATAGCGTGAGTTCGTAATCCCAACATTAGCGCAGTACTGCAACGTCAAGCGTTCTTAATTGCAAACATTTGGCAATGATGCTTTGCATTACATTCTAAAATGCAATATAAGAGTAACGATGCGCTAACAAAAGCAACTAGCGCATCATAGATTATTGTGGTGCGATGGATTTTTTTATTTTCCGACTCAATTGTTTCTTTTTCTTGTCTAAAATATATTGAAGTAAGCTGGCATTGTAATTGCCAACATTATTAACCAAATTATTTAAAAAATCGTCCTGAATTCCTTAAGACATTTTTACAAAAAAAAAAAAGAAACAATTGAAACACAAAATAATGAACCGTTCTAAAACGCAAATTAAAACATCGTAACATTAAAAAATCGTTGCATCGCATCACATAGGCAGTGATGCTTACGTGATGCACATTTTGTTGAGGTTTACGAACTCAGCTATAACCTCAGAAAGAATGGTTGGAGCATATTTTTTCGAAAACGGTGAACAAGTTGCGGTTAATGTGGACGGCTTTCAATACCGGGCAATGATTGAACATTTTTAAAGCCAGAGGTAGACACCAACGCGATTTGCAACTCTGTTTGCTCAGATTCTGACCCCGGTTAACTCGGCTTACAAAACTTACTTCACTAATCACAAAACCCCCAACATAAAAATAAACAAAAAACAGAACTTTAATTCAGCATACAGCCAACATGTGTGTCTTTACCGTTGGATGTCACGAGTAGCGTTCATTAAAATCGTCGAAACAAACAGGCGAAAAAACAAGTACAATTATGAATGTAAAAATCAAAAGACACAAATCACAGCACATGTAGTTTCTATCGAAAACATTGATCTCGGAGATAAAGGAAATGTTGAAGAGAAACGTGTTATTTGACCTACAAGCAAACTGCACAATCATGCCACCAATAGCAGTCAAACATCTTTGCATTTCTCAAAAACTCTCATCCGGAACTTTGACTGACTATGAGTCCTCTCGCCACTTCTGGGAACATTAATTACAAATCTATGGTAGTACGGGTGTGACTAATTTGAATTCATGATTCCTCGCTGTTCGATTACCGTTATCAAACCTGCAGCGTATTCAAAAGCGAGGGGTGCATTTTCCTCATTAAATTTGCCGATGAAACTCATGCAAGGTCCATCCGGTGTAAGTGGCGTGATCATATCTATTTAAAGAAATTTTCTTTAAAACTTTGGTGAATTAGCATACTTGAGCAAAAGGTAAACTATCAAAATTAAATGTACATTTAGAAAACATTTTATACGTTCGAACAAACACAATTAAACGAATCAAGCGATTGTAACTACACGATGAAAGCTACCTAAAGGATTAGCACCCGAAAAAATGTTCACTATATTTGTCTTTTTATGAGTACTACTTTATCACAATGTATGCCAAAAAAATAAAACCAAATTTTAAAATAAATAAATTGAAGCCACTTACTTGTGTGTTTGAATCCTCATCACCTGCAGGCAGTAATTTCGCGGTCGAACCACTTTTCAGATTAAAGCTGCCGCTACTTGAGAGATTTTTCGATGGTGAAGACTCAGTTGTTGCAACAAAATGAAAATCCCCATTGGCCGCCTCATTGCCCGCGTAGTTACTTTGACATTCCGATATCACGTCATTTGTTGTGTGGCTACTCTCACTGCCGATACCATTTGCGGATGACACAGAGGACATTCCGGTTGCTGATGAATAGCTCGCCGTATTCTGAGATGTCACGTGATTGTTTCGCTCCATTGTTGATGGATTGCTGGTGGCGTTACTTTTTCCACTTATAATGTATATTCCACCATCACCAACCCTCTGTGAGTGGGTAAAGTTCTTTCCCGAGGTACGAATACCACCACTCGCGTCTTCGGTAGACGACACCAAACGACCACTAGAACGATTCGACTTGAAATGCTGACCAGTAAGGCTAGAGGCTAACGAGTGTTGTATTCTTAATTGTTCTGCCAGCACTGAACCGCTGGTTCTCGGCTTATACGCTTGGCATTGATCTCCATCACTGGGGTTTGAAGATTTCGGAGTAAATCTGCGGTTTGGGCCTGTGTCTGAGCGCTCGTTCTCAACATACGTCATTGGATTATTCTCACAAACCTGAAATTAAAAATACGAAACAAAAATGATGAATCAGCGCTCGCTCGAAGATGAATTGGTGTTTATTTAAAGATATTATTCGTTTACATTTGATTGGCAACGGTATCTCCTGGCAGGTGCTAACCGGAAACCGGTATGAGTGCAGAAGTCATGCAAAATGGTCATCATCATTATCAATACAAAAGTACATGCAAGTATATGAGTAACATCTCTTGATGTCTCAACGAAACAATTAACACTTTTTCGAATATAAGAGAAGGCATGCACTAATTGCTGTTGTTCTTCTGAGCAACTTATGTAAATCATTTTTAATATTGTAAATAGAACAGGTTATTTATTTTAATTGCAGGATCAGCAATGATTTATTGTGGCTTAATAACGGCAAAAAACAAGTTTGGTGCCGAATGCTGAAAGGCGAGTAAGGCTTTCAGTGCTTTTGGGTAACTCGTAAATGTTAATATTTTTTGATAACAATGATAGCTCTATCTCTATATACGAATCAGATTAGTACTAGAAGTTTCTTTAATTTAAAATTGCGCAGCCTATTTTAACAGTTCGTTGAACAATTTTTTAGAAATAATATGAGTCGAGAAGAATGGAATTCTGCAGAGGATTTCCAGACATAATCTAGGTGAGCAGTAAGTGAGAATTTAACAAATTGGATATTTAAGCGGGAAAAACGGGTTTGTGAGCGTTAAAAATACATATTTTAGTAAGTTTTAATCATGATAGGTAGGTATGCTTCAGCCCTTGTGGCTTATGGTAGTAATCTAAGCACAGTTTGGGTCCATTGTGCCCTTAAGGATAGGGTGGATGTAGAGCACAACCGTAGGACCTGTATTTCCCATTGACGATACAAATACAGTCATAATCGTTTATAACGACCGTCAAGGGACTGACAAATTTGGTCGTATGGCGATTTTTCTAATGTCATTCTTACGAAAATTGTGCGTATCTCAAACGTCAACACTAGAGACATGATCTTCAACAATAATATGAACCAATAATAAACGCGAAACAAAAAGAATAACATGTCAACTAACGGTAAGCTGTAACATAGCCAAAATTCTATGTATACTTCGCCTATACAGATAATTTCTTTAATACTATTGATTTTTTAATGTCCCTTTTTTAAAACCTGGTGCCCACATGCCGTAGCATAGTGGATTAATGCGTCGACTTCCGTGAAAAAATGTTTGATAATTTCGAGATTCGAACTGACGTCCTCGAGCGTAGAAGTCGACGCACCTACCCATTACGCCACGGCACGACGCCCATACATAATCTTTTAAAAAAAAATTATAGATCCGAGAATTGAACGGGATAGCCACCCAAATGGGCGCCGTGGCCGTGTGGGCTCGTGCGTCGACCCATGCGCAGTAGACTTTCACAGTCTAGGTTCGAATTCAAGTTCAGACAAACAATTTAAAAAAAAAAAATTGTTCACGGCTCCACCTCTTTCGAGTCACTGACAATGCTCAAAGAGTATAACTGTCTAGAAAAAGCTTCTCAATCTCTCCGTTCGGAGTCGGCATTGAGCTGTAGGTCCCCTCCACTCGTGAGAGAACAATAGCACGCACAACACAAGTGGTTGCTGAGAAGCTAGGCCCAGCTTCACTTCGGACTGTAGCGCCGCCATTATTATATTATTATTATTATTATTAGCCACCCAAATAAGGCACTTAAATAGGGCACCTTTTGTTAAGCATAAAACATCGTGAAAAAGGATTCCCGTGGCTGTTGTCAGCACTTTTGTTGATTCTATGCCTTGAAGATGTGCAGCGGTTATCAAAAACAGTGGATACTCACTCAAATGTTAACACCCGAACTTTAAAAATGTTTGCTTTTAATAATGTGCTTTAGTCGCGACAATTTGTAAGGCATGTTCACTCCTTTTTAATATTTTTAGTTTGTAGGAAACTAATGGAATTGAGTTTTTGTTTATAAATAAGTGAAACTATTCCGGTTTGAATGACAAAAGAATTATTAAAATCTCTCAAGTACAAGGAAAGATATTGAGCAAAATGTCTATGCGGACTATTCGGTACTATTGTTTTGTCCGACACTGTATGTCTCCTCCACTCATGAGAAAACAATAGCACGCACAACACGACTGGTTACTGTAGAAGCTAGGCCCAGGTCCATCTGGGACTGTAGCCCCACTATTATTATTTTTACTATTAAATGAAAAGAATTATAAACAAAGATCAGTTGATTTTGACATAAACTTCACTATTGCTACGAACTCGAACTAGTGTGGAAAAACACTCTTAATAAGGACAAATATAACGAATCATGAAACCCCTTCCCTTTCTATGGAAGAATCACAGAATAATTGGGGCGAATATACAACTTGCAACTCACTGATATCCATATTTATTTTGTTTTAACTGCTAAGACAATAAGCATCCTATTTTTGACTTCAAAAGTTGAGTTTGTATTTCACCTTCCTCTAATTACATATGTTAGAATTGGTATGAAACAATAACAATCAATCATCATACAATTTGGTTTAACTAACTTTACCGTACCATTATGTACATACGATCAGCGTATAATAACAAAAAGTAGTAAGGAAAATAATTTTCTACACACGTAGAAATATGGACGGTCATATGCATATAAACACATACGTATGCATCATAAATATTCGCAGCTAAACCATAAAAAAAAGTGAAAAAGTATCCGACGTAGAAAATATTAAATATCTTCTCCACGCGAATCGAAAAAATGAAACGATCAAACACAAAGTTACAGTCTCCTAGCAAATTTCTTCGTATCTAAAATTATAATTCAAATAACTATGTATGCATCATTCATTTCCGCTACTCGATTATCATATTACCGTTAGACAAAAGGTTTTTTTCATCGACGAAATGCAAAAGTGAAAATCTTTTGACACAATTCCGTAGAAAGTAAAATCCAGGCAAAGCAAATTTAAACTAGACTATATACTTTTCTTATGTTTTTCGTACTCACAAGAACAAAAAAGATACGGGTATTTGTAGCTCTTGGCCAGATCAACGTACAAATGTACATATGTACATGTACACATATATGCTTTGCTTAGCTGCATATGTGAAGTGAGTCCAATGAACCCTTGTGACACTCAAAACCATAAATAAAAAAAAATTCACTTTCGAGAAAAATTGTGAATAAACTGTTGGTCATTATTTAGAAGAGAAAAGAAAAGTGACACATCAAACAATCTGTGTAGAGGTTAAGAAATCAAAAAACCCAACTAGAGTTCCTTCAATGATAAAACATTGCGTTGTATCGACTGACCTATTTAAGTTGGAGTATAGTCATCCAACAAAAGATGTCATTTTGAAGTTAACGTCGTTGTTGAACTGTCAACTGTCAACATTCAATTGTCAATACGATAGCTTTCGATAAGTAAAAATTAGAGGGTCGTTTTTGAATAGATAGATAGATTGGTGAGAAAACGGACGAAAGCTACATCTCACTTAGGTCCTAGAGAACCTAGAGAATTTATATCCCCCCTTCCTTAGCGCATATTTTTTTCTCTAGTCATGTCGCATCTACCCAGTTGATCTTATAGAACTGAATGAAGACGGCAGAAGTTAGCTTGAGATTTCCACGTGGAAGAAAGTATTCTTCCTTTGTGGAAGAAGTATTATAATATATTCAGGCCATCGTGATCAAGTGGTCACGCAGGTGTTTAGAAAGCACCACCTTCTATTTCTTAATTCTAGGATCCTATTGCCCACCTTTCTCTTCAACGTTTCGTTCGTTCGATATTCCCTGAAAAATTACGTACTCTTTTGCATACTTATCAGGTCAGCAACCCATGAAAGATCTGAGCACCTGATCCAACATTTAAAGTTAATTCTAGAAAAAACTTGACCTTAAAATATTTATTCACTAATTTACAAGTGTATCAAATATTGCAATGGAATAAAAAAAACTACAGAAGTCTTTATTCTTTAGGTTATAATGAAGGGTAATTTTTTACATCCTTTGCCTTTTTGGAACCACATGTCGAGCAGGTTCAGCTGGTGCATGCATCCCGACCATGAACCACACCAAACAGTGAATTTGAAATGAACTTCATCGTATGAAGGCAATTGAAATTGGTGCCAAATTTAGGCACAATGGTTCGAAGTGTATTTTTCACAGAGCACGAATTTTAATATTAAAATTCAATAATTGTTCGGGTGTATGTCTTTCTATAATGAAAATGCAATGCTTATTTAGCATGTTTAACTTTGGCACATGTCACAAATCACACATGAGCTGTTAAAAATAGAACGCGGAAAAATCAAACAGCAAAAAAATCACCCCTTATAATCATTACTTTCTTCCCGGACTGTATTTGAACAGGTGTATAACAATGAAGCAAAGAAAACCACATTTCTGGTACATATTTGCTAAGAAGAACAAATGAGGGTAATTATACAGGAAATATGTTCGTTAATTAAGTCTATATCTGGATATATGAAAATTGTAAATTGAGAAAATCGAAAATCGCCCAATATTTATTTTTTTCGATAATTTACGAGTAAACTAAACATATGAAATAGTAGTACATCTAAAAACTAAGTTATTGTGTTTAAGTTTTCATAAAAAAATATTTATACAGGGTGCTTTTTTATTTTCCGATTAAGTTTTGCTGCCATTTTGATTAGAAAAACATTTGACAGTTGTGGAGACAAGAGAGTGGACGAAATTGTATCATGGAGCAATAAAAGTCGATATAAAATGTTTAAATTGCAATCATAAAATGTTTGTTTAGTTTTGAAAGAGCAGATAAAATCACGTATCTTCTTTGTTTTACATTATGTGCCGAGTAATTCAACCATTAAACGTGTAACAAAATGTTGACAATTTGTATACGCTGGAAAATACTGTAAATGTCTGAAGCAAGCAGACATTATGCGCGACAAAGCACTTTTCGACTTAGCTAGTTTTGTTCTTCTACTTAGAATGACGTTGTAGTCCGGGGTGAATGAGGGCCTCAACTAACAAGCATCTCGTAGCCAGTAATATATATTTCCTCGACAGTCTACTATAGAGCAGTTTTTTTAAGAAATATGTTTAAATAAGTCTATTTGACTTCTTTTTTTTATTTCTCTAATGTTTTTTTTTTTTAATTCAATTAATTCTTATTTTGATATATGCAATATTTTTGTGTATGGCTATACGTTCTTCTTAAGCTACATTTCGATCCTTGGAAATATGAACAATTCGAAAAGATGAACGGGCATGATTTATATCCGCTCATCTTTTTAAAATTCTGACGTATTAAATAGAAAAACTGTTATTATATATTATGGAGTATGAAGTCTTGCCTTCTATCTCTTCACACTAAGAGTAGGATAATATTTTTTTACCAACAACAGCGTGAAAAGAGTTTGTGATGCAAACTGCAGTGTGTTATGTAGTATTATGCGCAACACATTGTTATTTAGCATATTTCTTAAGCCATAAAAAAACACATAAAAACTAAGCTTAAACTAACAAACTCAAATGAAGCTGCAAACATAAAAGAGGCTGCACATGTAATATGAAATTGAAGTTTTTTTTCTGCTTTTGCTTTGTTTTGTCTCATTATTATGCATGTGTTTTAAAGCTACTGCTATCTTATCTAATTTTATGAATGAGCCGGGTGATCTCCACTGATGTTCACAATCGTTTGTTTATGTTACACTTTTTTGGAAAAATTTAACTTAATTACGAATAACAGAAAAAAATTAAGTTCAATTACGGAGTTTCTCTTACAAGTTTTTAGTAAAGGTAGAAATGACCTCAAGAACATTCTGGTCCTACAGCAGCGTACAGTACATACAACCTTTGGTCTTGATGACTGGAAGCAATGTGCTTATTGCCAACGACAATGGAATGCGGCAATTGCTCACGCTCGCACACACAAGGATGTGATAAGTTAGTAATGCGTTCGTGTCCTTGATTATTATCATTTTAAAAGCAATAATCCTAAGACGGGCCGCGGAACTCCGTAAAAATTTGCTTAGCACGTTAAGTGCCACATGAGACCACTTTGGTCTCACACGAATATGGGCTTGCTGTGCCGCATGATACCAGAGTAGTCTCACAGTAGGTTCGCACACATTTGTGTATGCAACATTGTATTAGACTCACAATAGTATGTATTGAATCTAATGCCATTCTAAACTTTACACCCAAGAGACTGTTAGGATTGACTTGGTTTGCGGCTGTCAATGTGTCACCATACGGGGCTTCGAACTTGCTATACTTGCGCGTATCAGTCTTGTCATAATCCTCAATATCACTGTAGACTACGTTTCAGGCTACTTCGTCTATTATTCCATCTACCTTATTGAGAAGTTGCATCGGGTTTTCAGAATCCGGTGATACTGGTTCTTGAAGCTGCTCTGCTGGTACGGCTGCTTGAGAAATTGAGGCCACTGAATATAATAAAACAACGGTAAAATGGAAGTATAAACACGCAAATAAATCTATCTAAAATCATTTTCCGATAGTAATGTCTAAAATCGAAGTGTCAATAAAAAAAAACCTGTGGCCTGTGAGGACAGTTTTTAGGATTGTACTCAACGTGTTAAGAACACTCAAATACCTTTTTTCCATAGTATTCTCTATGAATTCGAAGTACCTCCAGACACTTGAAGCCATACAAAGAACCCCACAACATTACACAAACTTCTCCATGCTATATGGTTGATTTGATGTTCTTTTAAGCGGTTTGCTTAGTCCTTTCCAAGTAATTTATATATCACGTGATACAAAGTGGATTACTGTTGTTTCATTCGAAAACATAACATAACTTTCTCAAAAGCTTTGTGTGTGATTTACATACAGTAACAAACAAAAGTATTTGGAATTATGTTTTTTTTCTGGATTTTAGTATTGTTGTAATTCTTATAGGTGTACACTCAATTTTGTGATGTATTTTATGTCAGTAAAATAAGCTGCGAATATGATTGTTGAGGAAAATATTCCAGGACAAACAATCAGCATCAAGCAGGCAGCCATTAAAGCGTTACAGTCAACATCGATAAGATCCAAGCTCGTAAAAATGTGCATCAAAAGACTGGACGATATTTCATTATTTCAATACCCAATAGGTTGACCCGGCCACATGGGAATTTCATGTAACGAAAAGGTGGATGAACTGGCCAGGGTTGGGTCACATCTAAGCTCTTCGCGGGCCCTATCTGAGGCCAGCACACCGCTTAGCACTTTGCATAGGGAAATAGACATTGAATCTAACGAGGCAGCTTATAACCGGTGGTGTCGACTAGACACATGCGCTACAGTTAAATCGTTATGGCCAGTCTACGACAAGAGGAGATTTACCGAATCCATAAAACTAGGTCGACGGGATATACGAACAGCCGCTGGGGTTGTGACAGGGCACTGCGGGATAGGGAATCACGTAGCCCGACTGGCACTACCCCATAACGACTTTTGTAGAAGGTGTAGAGACGAAGAAGAAATAGAATCCATTCGGCACGTAATGTGTGATTATCCTGCACTAGCCGTTAGGAGAAAGGAAACCCCAGGAAGATTCTTCTTTTCGGAGCTGGATGGTCTAGGGAAAATAGAGCTTAACAAACTCCTGAGATACATATCCATATCTGGTTGGTTTAACTTAGTCGATACATAAAAGTTTAGGTTTTCCACGGTTCAAACTTTTTTGGCACAATGGACTCATAGTGGTCTAAGTGAGTCGCTGATATGTTTTTATGTCAGCAAGGGCACTCTTTTACCTAACCTAACATACAGTACCTGGCCATATTATTATACGCACTATAGATTTAATGCGAAAATGCGACTGAAAGAAGTCTCTACTTGTTTACGCTCTGTTACGATACTTTGCCATTATGCATGTATAATGCAACATATCAAAATAAAAACGTAAATAATATAAAACTTCAAAACAACTTACTCATCTCATCTAATCTTCAGTGACCCGCATGTTCCACTAAAGAGGTCGCGGGGACAACGGACACATGAGAGATCTCTATGCCACTCTTCCGCCATCGACTCACCCGGAGCTCATCCGAAGCTATGCCAAAGCGTAACCAGGCGAGTGTTTAGATTCGGTCCAATCATATCGTCCTGGGTCTGCCAAGCGGTAGCCTACCCAATGGAATCGCATTCAAGGCACGCCTCGGAAGTCGTTATGATGGGACGTGATCAAAACATCGAAGTACAGCCCTTTCCGTTGGAAGAAGGAAGTTCCTCGCGCACTGCCGTGTTTCTCACCCTATTCAGGCGAGTAATTCCCACAACATCACGAAGAAATCTTATCTCGGCAGTCATCTTAGTTCCTGTACTGTTAAAATTTAAAAATATTGCGTATAATCTAGTAATTATAAGAATTCTACAATGCTTCTAATAATATGGTCAGGGACTGTAGGTCAGTGAATTTCCATTACGCGCTGTCGAGTCTTTTGGTTGGTCCTTTTACGCATATGAACTACACCAAAAAAAATCATGCTCTACAAAACTCTTATTCCGCCAGTCCTGCTATATGGAGCCGAAATCTGGACACTAAGCAGAACTGCGGAGCTGATTCTTGATGCCTTCGAAAGAAAATTTCTACGTCGGATATATGGTCCCGTCGGCGAGGAAGGCGAATGGAGGAGAAGACACAACCGCGAACTCCATGAGCTGTACCAGGATGTGGATGTAGTCCGGAAGGCAAAAATCCGTCGACTGCACTGGCTCGGCCACATCGAGCGCATGGACAAAAATGCTCCAGCTAAGAAGGTCTTCGAATCCGAGCCTTCTAGTTCGAGAAGGAGAGGAAGACCGAACCTCCGGTACAAAGACCAAGTCATCGCGGACGTAAGACAGCTTGGTTTTGAAAACTGGAAGCAGCGTGTCCAGGACCGTCAACGATGGAAGGCAGCGATAGCTCAGGCTCAGACCCTACGCGGGTCGTAGGCCTGCTAAGTAAGTAAGAACTTAACCATATGCACACTTTTACTGAAGAAAACTCTAAAAATAAAAACTAAAAACTAGTCACAACTTTCCAGACATCGGTGTACGAATCTTGATATTTTGCAAAATATTCCATCTTAATCTATTTCTAATCACTCAAATTAAAGCTTGAAACAAAACTAAAGCTCCATGAAACTATCGATAGCAATTTAAAAACAGAGGTTACTAAGATACATATTTTGCTAGCTATCATAAGTTTAATTTTATTCACATGAAACCTAGGTTTAACATTAAAATCAAAGATTTAGTTTTACGATCTTATCCAAAAGATCCAATATCTCTTTTACTGCTTACCTTCAAGGAATTCCAAAGTAACAAATAGACAACTTTTCAATTTTTTTTACTACACACGTGTATCTTAACTATCTTTTGTTTAAAAGTGACATCTACTTATCTTACATTGTAAACATTTGTTAAACTATTTTATCTTCATAAGTTGTATGGGAACTTTCGCTTTCAAATTAATTTTCTTTTCACTATGAAGATGACGGTTGGAACAATGACATTGAAAAATGTCAACTAACTGTGCATGTGTGTGAATAGACTTTAGATATGTGATAATGTATGTTTCGGAGCGATGAGATTCATAATGTTGGCTACTATTTCCCATTTCTACAGTCTTACAGTCAATAAGGAAATACAATTCTTTCAGAATCCTTTATACAGAATTGTTTCACTCAGACTCAGCTCATCAAACTTTGTTTTAGATAATTATTCCAGATAAGATTTGCGCACTTTGATAGTGAAAAAATACATTACTCTCAATGTTGTCTCAGATGGAATAAAGACAAATTCCTGGAGCCAACGAATCTATTGCGTGTGTCATTATCTTATCAAATGTACACACACTCACTTGTGTATACATCAGAGTCAGTCTCCCTTATCTGTCACGACTGCTGGCTCATTTTGTTTTTCTTCGTACCAAACAAATAATTAATTACGGTAGTCCCAACATCTATGAAATTCGTCATCGTATTTATTCCGACTAAGAGACTCTAAAATGCAGTCAAAAACCATTAACTGCAGACAGACGATAAGGTGACGAATTCCACTTCAATTAGAAGCCAACAATTGAAGCAAACAGTTTATGATTAATTTTATTTACATTTCCCAAGGAATGTAATTGTTGAACTAGAGTTGACTGAAAAAAAGACGTCATTGGTGTAAAGTAACTTTTGGAAAGGTTCCAGTCAGAAGAAATGTCACTGTTAGTTGGATGACGAAGATTTATGAGTAAGCTAATTAATGACCCATAACGTGACTGTCATGGGAACAATGGGTGTGAACGTTTTTATTACGTTCTAACAGAGTATTTAGAAGTAGTGTACCATCTTCTTTTGCAAAAAGTCCAATGTATTTACAGTGAACTCTCTCATAAGCGAACACTGACGGTACCAAACAAATTTGTCCGCTTATGAGAGGTGTCCGGTTATGAGAAAAATTTGACATTGACAACATTGAAAAAAGAAACACATTAAACATGCATTTATGGTGTAACATTTTATTTTAAAATGGAATTAATTTTGCGATAAACATTGATTGTCAACATTTTTTGTCAATGTTAACAAATGCTTCACTTATCCCATGATGATGCTATTCGACCAAATTACGAAAAAATATTTGTATCTATGTATTGTGCGACGAGGATTATACATGGTCGGATAGGCGACAGAAGTCCGCCGGCGCCGGAGCCTGCTGTTTACATTCTTCATTTTTTTTTAAATTTTTAGCTGGGTAACAAGGACAAAACGCAAAGAAAAGGAAAACAAAGCAATGCGTTTGTCAGTTTGAGAGAGAGTGAAATTCTATTGCGGTTATGAAAATTGGTGTCCGCGTCCGGTTATAAGAGAGTCCGTTTATGAGAGAATTCTTTACAAGAAAAATCGTGTAGATAATTCCGTTGTGAGCGCCGTGGCGTAGTGGGTCGGTGCGTCGACTCCTACGCTCGAGGTCGTCGGTTCGGATCTCGAAAAAAACATCAAACATTTTTTCACGGCTCCACCTCTTTCGAGACACTGACAATGCTCAAAAAGTATAAATGTCTAGAAAAAGCTTCTCAATCCCGCCATTCGGAGTCAGCATTAAACAGTAGGTCCCCTCCACTCGTGAGAGAACAATAGAACACACAACACGAGTGGTTGCTGAGAAGATAGGCCCAGGTCGACCTCGGACTGTAGCACCGGCATTATTATGATGTAAAGAAATCACATGACAGCGCATCACCTTGTCTAAGCCCTCTTTTGACATCAAAGGACTCGGTGAGGTTGTTACCAACCTTGATGGAGCAGGGAGACATGGTTCTATGAAATGGTCAGTAGGCTTCAGCTCTTGAGTCAATTGAACCTTGTAAGCGTGTTCAAAATCTTTATTAAAAATTCTCATCAATGATGTTCTTGAGATGTTCAATTGTTGGACACGAGGACGAGTCGAGGTTGAAGGCTCTTCTACCACACTGTCGCGAACAACAGCAATGTTTTCCGCAGAACGAACTGGGCGAGCATGCACAGATGTTTTCACATTTCCTACAGATCCGGTTTGCTGAAATTTGTGCACAATTCTACCGATTGCGGACACATTTGGTCTATTATGCTGACCAAACAAATCATGAATTGCACGAAATTCATTTTGATTTGAACGCTCATTTTCGTAAAAGGCTTCAACAATCTTAACGCGCTGCTCAATTGTTTACCTCTCCGTGGTTGAATTTGTCAAACACTGAAACAAAGAAAATTAAGTTGGCAAAATAACTTCACGTTAAGGTGTGACTAACAATTAACATGCATTATGAGTGTACCCTTTATTTTTATAAAGGCACATGCCACTCAATACACAGCAGAATCAACCTTACAACTCCAAGAGAATTGAATTTAAGCCTTATTCATAATCTTCGTTGGCACCCACATTCTTCGCACAAACCCACATGGTTAATCTTTTCGCATATAAATTCTCTCCGATATCTAAAAAAATATCTGCATCATCTGTTCAGAGATAACAATACTACATAATTCACAGCACAGTCAATTTATTAAAGGAAACTTTTGATGAGCGCATAGTGTAATGGTATAGGGGCAGTAAGTGAATTGGCCTCCAAAGTCATGTGATATCACACTTCTATACTATTTTCTATGGGGACAATTAAAGACACTGTTTTATAGTTATTATCCAGGGACCTTGGAACACTTGGAAGCCAACAATTACTGTTCAACTACTACTGTTCAACTACTGTTACGGCTTCAACTACTGTAAAAAAAATATTGGTATTTGACCTCCACATTGCACTTTATTTGAAGCAGTCCAACGGGCACCTGTCATTTGAATAAAAACAGTTCACTTTGAAGTTCTCACTGTCTTCTTCTTCTTTTTTATGTGGGTGGACCTGGCCGCAGCCACCAAGCCACTCCGGCTACCACAATCTTTCGGTAACTGTCTCCAAATACTCACACCAAGTTGATTGAGGCCCCTTACACTTGTGAAACATAATGTCCTCTGTTGTGTGGTTCAACAGGCCTTATATTTGAAAATTTATTTAGAAAATAATACTCGTCTCATCTGATACTAATTTCGATAAAATCCCATATTCATTTAATTCAATTTTGCTCAATTATTTTAAGAAGATTACATATTTCGGTTGAGTACTAATTTTTTTATGAAATTAGAGGGGTTCAGATTCAACGATTTGATCGACAAATCGTGTTTAGTGAAAATTTAACGAAACGAAATGTGAGCGTTAATACTCATCAAATTCATCGGCAAACATCACCTCAAAACTGAATTTCAAAAATAACGGAAGTGCTGATAGCTACGCACAAGATTATTTTTACAGACAAAAATAAGGACTAAAACTGCAATTTTGTGTTCATTTATTATATATTTATTTCCCATATTTCAGAGTCCTTAATGAGTTTAAGTGAACACTTTCCAACATACAATATTCGTAATTTCTTTTAAAATGGCCTGGCTAACCACAAGCTACAAAAATTCTGGAGAAGTTAAACTGCCTTTCTAATTTGACGAAATACGTTTAAATTATAAAATTCAGCTGGACAAGCACGAAAAATACCAAATGTTTGACAAGCAGTCGTTTGATGCGTTTACAACATCAAATTTGGACTTGCAGAGAATGCAGACAGTTAAGTGTGAACCCCTCCACTATCATATCTTTCACCAATTTTTTTAATTGCAGATTATTTTGCTAAATAATATCTAGTGTGCCAGCGGAAGGGAACAAACACACATTTGTATAAAGTTGTTGCAAAAATAATTGCGGTCTTTAACCGACAAGCCTACGGTACAAGCCTATATAATGAATCAATGAATGCGCTCCTCGAAATACGTGTGACTACACAGGGAACCCCCCCTTGGTGGTATACCCCACTTTGTGGGAAAAGGCACCAAAAAATACCTAACTAATACATTAATTTGGCACCTTGCGTTTCCTACAAAAGGATCAACATAAATATTAAAATTCGCAAATACCTTGATTTGAGGCATTATAAAGTTATCATATTAGAGAGTAAAACTAGTAAATGTTGATAAAAATAGATTTTCATTTCATTTTAAATAATAACAAAGGTGTATAATTTCAATAAAACAAATGACCGCTGAAACTAAACAAGTTCCTAAATGAGTTGCAATTGCCTTAAACGGCAAATGCTTTAATTTTTTTTTTAAATAAATGCCAGTCATTTTTTAGGGAAAACTTATGTACACGATATTCTTGTCTACATAACCCACAAAATGTTATCTGCATGTGTTGTGTACAATACTGTCTTCTTCAAGATAAGACATGTTTTTTTTATCTTTTTAACAAGTGTGACCTTAGAAGAGCAACCGAATTAACCCAGAGACCAAGGAAAGAATGCTACATGGACTTAAATTCGCAAATGCTGCACAGAGTGCTTCATTGACATAAATTGACAGAATGTTGGACCTCTTACTTCGGAATAATTTCTTAATTTGGAAACCAGCACCTGCACAAGAAGTTGATTGCATTTTTATGGAAATTTGTTCGTTCCAATGACACCTATGCAGTTGATCCCAAAATACATTTATGGGCATATCTAATTATTCCCAAATAATCTTCTTGAGTCATTGAAAAAAGTTTCAAAATTGGATAGCCATGACACGTTCACATTTTTCGTTTACGATTACTGCTGCACATTGGATCGACTTCCAGTTTGTTATTTGTTATGGATTAACAATAATCTTAAAGATTGACACAGATTTCACGTAAGTTTATGACCTTCTCCAGATCTGTTACACAGACTTAGTTTTTTAGAAACAAATGTTTCCTCTCACAGGGAATCGATTAAGTCAGTAGAGTCAACCTTGAAAGCAATGACAAAGTACCGGTGGTGGTATTGACACACATGTTGTGCCGCGCCCTTAAATTTAATTTTATCACTGCACCGAAGTGCGAAATTCGAGGAAATTATTTAAGTACAGTATATGGAATATAATACATATGGACACGTAAGTGTTCTTCTGTGTTTAGTTAAAGTTAACACAAAGCGGTTTTGTAATATTTAAGTATTCGCAACAAAAACTTGCTTACAAAATACACAACTGACCTCTACATCATTGTTGAGACAAAAGAATTTTTTAGGGGTTTGCTCTCTGAATTGGCAAACATTTTTTCAGCCACAGCCAATAAGAACCCGACAGCTGATATATGGCCAAAGTGTAGGCCGTGTATTCGGTACATTGGTGACATCAACAATAATAAATTTGCATCTTTCACCGCACATTTTACAATTCAGATATTGAATATTATTGTATACTATTCTACTGGATGAACAACTTGTACTAGAGTCGCTGTCGATACTGAGAATTTGGAGAAATCATTTCTGCAGACTGTTAAACGGTGATGGAGCACAAATAGAGGTGTCAGGCAGAATGTTTAGATAAGAATTCCGTCCCCCGACCTAGACGAAGTGAAGATAGTAAAATCGAAACCGAAGACTAACAATGCTTCTGGGACAGATTACCAGTCTGCTAAGATCTTTAAGGCGGCTCCAGATAATCTGGTTAGGCACATACACCACCTCATCTGTGAGACATGTTCAGAGTAAAGCATGCCCGATAATTGGAATCTCAGTATCGTCCTTATCAGGGTCGTTTCAGAGATGAGAAGTCCAGAATAGACCAGATCTTTAACTACGCCAGATCCAGGAAAAGGCTCCAGAAGTGCAGGTCAACAATGAGCATCTATTCGTTCATTTCAAAGCCGCATATAACAGAGTTCATAGAGATGAGCTGTACAGTTTCATGTCTAGTTTTGACTTTCCTGCCAAACTTGGTAGACTGAGCAGCATGACGATTAACAGATCTTGTAACGAACCCACAGAGACCTTCGATGTCAAAAAAGGTATTAGGCAAGGCGACGCGATATCATTTGGATTTTTCGAAATCGTCCTTGAAGAAGATTGTGCAAAACTCACTGGCCAACACAAGAGGCACAATCTTCAAAAAAGTCCGTACAACTGCTAGCATACGCGGATAATATTGACGTGATTGATCGAGTACAGCGGGCAATCAATAAGGCGTTTGACGGCATTGAAACGGAAGCGCCAATATCAGGTCTGGCAGTGATCAAGTGCAAAACGAAGTATGTGCTGTCATCCAGAAAGCACGCATAACAGCAAGGATTTAGCCAGTACGTCACAATAGGCAGCTAGAATTTCGAGGTAGTCAAGAACTTTGTTTACCTTAGCTTTGCGGCAAATAAGATTCGACCACGATCTGTATGGGCTGTACACCGAGATGTATCTAATCAAGCGCCTAAAGTGGCTGGACCATGTAAGGTGCATGAACAACTTGGCTTCGACCCGAAGAATCTTCGACTCTGAATCAGTGGGACAACGCAACATTGGACGTCCACATCTAAGGTGCGACAACTGGTGACAGTTAGCAAAAGATTGAGAGGCTTATCCAGTGTAGAAAGACACAAAATGAGGTCATAAATGCAGATGGCGAATTTTGACAAAGTGTTAAGCTGACTTTCTTTTCCTTACATAGTGTAAGGAAAAAAAAGTGTAAGGTTGCAGTGTATGTCTGTGCACTCACTTGATTTAAGTTTCTGACGGCTATTATGGTTGGGCCGTATTATGTTAATGCTGTACTATTTACATATAATAGGCTTTCAGTAAGTTAAATTAAGCGGTATAAATCCAATCTATTACCACTGCGCCTCAAAAAATACGAATATGTGAGGACCTATCAGTTGGATAATATAATAATAATAATAATGGCGACGCTACGGTCCGAGGTAGACCTGGGCCTAGCTTCTCGGCAACCACTCGTGTTGTGCGTGCTATTGTTCTGTCACGAGTGGAGGGGACCTACAGTTTAATGCCGACTCCGAACGGCGAGATTGAGAAGCTTTTTCTCGACAGTTATACTCTTTAAACATTGTCAGTGACTCGAGAGAGGTGGAGCCGTGAAAAAAATGTTTGATGTTTTTTTTCGAGATTCTAACCGACGAACCTCGAGCGTAGCAGTCGACGCACCTACCCACTACCCCACGGCGCCCACACTATCAGTTGGATGCCAAAATCAAAAAAATCAAAACGACAAATTATTCCGATTTTGAAACAATAGAATAAATCTTCATTCATCAGAACGCGGAAATTATAAATAAGGAGAAATGGCAGGAATCGTGGAATACATTCTTCCGGATCAGCTGCCGTTGTTGAACGCGCATTCGGTTCCGCGAATGAGCGTACGCGAACGGACAGAAAATCTTAATTGAAAGTTGAAACGTTGAAGGCCATTCTGACCACTAAAACTAGCTTAAAAATTACGTGCGTAGACTTAAATCACTGGATATACACAAAACCGGACATCGAAAGCAAGCTATGACTTTGGTGGCGTACGAATAGACGACGAATTATATGACGTATATATGTATATATTCTGATAAAGACTACATGTACAAAATAGCTGTAACGTCCTAAAGTAAGATTCTGGACAAAACTTGGTTTCAAGGAATTATCTTTTTCGATTTGTTTTAATGGTGCACTTATGCTAGAGCGGCCTACAAACCAGTTAACACCTTCTAATTTTGTGACTCGAAATGCATGATATTCTCAGTATTATTTGTTATTGTTACTTGATTATTTTAATGTTGAGCCACGGTATATATACATAAAATTAAATGCAGGTTTATATGTCTGTATGTATTTCTTAACAACAAAGCCATAGGCTCTAACGTTTTGTCATCAGACCTCAAGGCTGGTGGCGATGTTTTGGTAGGGAGACTGCACTAGATCGTCTGATCGTCAATGAATGGAATACCAGCTACAGATCCCCCATCCATAAAAAAAGGCGATCCTGCATCAACTACGGTCTTACTTACCTCCCTGTTCAATGTCCCCTACAAGATCCTACCCAGCGTACTATGTGAACGTCTAAGGCCCTTTTGCACCGCACAATCCAGCATGTATCAATGCGGTTTCCGGCTCGCTAAATCGACTATAGACCCAATTTTCACACTCCACAAAATCTTGGAAAAGAGCAGTGTTTCACTTCAAATCGATACGCGCCACCTCTTCCTCGATTTTCAAATCGCACACGACAGGAACTATTCGATGTCATGACGGAATTCAGGATTCCGGATTAAAAAGTACACGATGCACTGTAAAGTACGGATTTAGGATGTTTGAAAACTACATTTGATTTAGACAAGGAGAAAAACTGTAGCATGATTTCCTCAATCTAGTTCTGCAGAGGATAGTGCGGCGGACAGATGTAAACACAGAAGGCACTATATTCTATAAATCGGTTCAGCTGCTGAGTTACGTAGATGACGTCGACATTGTCGCGCGAGTATTCATGTCGAAGAAGTATTCACGACAAGTGAAGAACGGCCAAAACAAGCTGGTTATAGGGTAAATTTTGAGGGAACTAAGAAGTTTGTCTCGCGAACTCTTGCTGCTCCACCAAGGTCGGTAACGAACTCACCAAGACATTCAATGTCACAAAAGGTTTTAGACAAGGCGACGCGCTGTCATGTGTTTTCTTTAACATCGTGCTTGAGAAGATCGTGCAAGACTCACACAAGAGACACGATCTTCCAGAAGTCGGTACAAGTGCTGGCATACGCAGATGACATTGACGTGATTGGGCGAACACAGCGAGCAATCAGTGAGGCGTTTGCTTGCCCTGAAACGTAAGCGGCCAAAATGGGTCTGGCGGTAAATGATTGCAAAACCAAGTACAGTCAAGAACATTCAGTTTGATACGGCTACTAAGCATAGTGGTCAGTCAATGATGGTATTGGGTTCCATGAGCCACGAAGGAGTTGAAAATTTGGAATTTATTGATGGAAATATAAACAAAGAAATGTATTTGGCAATTTTAAAAAAAATGGGTTCATAGTGCTCAAAAATTGGGGACAGAAAACACTTTCGATTTTTACCAGGATGTCTTTGCTAGTGCGAACGTAGTTATTATACAACTGTCCCAAAGTGATGGAAACACCTCACAGTCTAGATATTAACCCGATGGAACATTTATGGGAGTATCTGGGCAAACAAATTAGTTCGAATAACCAAACACGGACCAAAAGCCAATTATGTCTGTGTCAGAACGTCACACTTGACAGCTATAAGGACATCATCGGCTCTGCGGTAAATAGTACAAACAACATCAGAACCGAGATCAAGAGCAGAATAACTCTTGCCAACCGCGGTTTTTTTGGGCTCAAAAGGCAATTGAGTAATAGTGTCCTCTCTCGGATGATCAAATTGACTTTGTATAAGACCTTGATCATCCCAGTTCTGCTTTTCGGAGCAGAGGCCAATGTCCGAAGCAGATGAAGGGCCTCTTGGTCTTTTCGAGAGAAATGTTCTGCGCGTGATCTTTGACCCTGATTGCGTTGATGGCATTTGGAGAAGGTTCAACCACGAACTATATGGGTTGTACAGCGACATGAGTCTAGCCAGGCGCCTACGGATCCAACGCCTAAAATGCCTAGGCCATGTAGAGCGTATGGACTAATTAGCTCCGGCCCGAAGAGTCTTCGACTCTGAACCTATGGGACAACGCAACAGAGGACGTCCACGTACAAGGTGGCGCATATGTATAAATCGAGGGGGACCTCGGCTTGATGTACGAAAATGGAGACAGCTGGCGAGAGATCGTGCTGGCTGGAGAGGCATGTTGGGTGAGGTTCAGGTCCACCTCGGACTGTAGCGCCCTAAGAAGAAGAATAAAAAGGAGTTTGTCTACCTTGGAGCAAACTTAAACTCTACAACGATAGGATGATGGAGGTCCGATGACAACCGCTGCTCAGTTTGGGTCAAAACGCCTAACTCGGAGGACCGACATTTTGCTCTACAAAACCTTAATCCTGCCAGTTTTAATGTATGGAGCCGAAAGCTGGACGATAAACAGGAGCGCAGAGCTGAGTCTTTGGCCTTAGAAAGGAAATTCTTCGATGCTCGTCTGCGAGGAAAGCGAATGGGGAACGTGAACTTTACAAGCTGTAGAATGAAAAATGCGTAAACGTAAACTAAACTGGCTCAGCCACATCAAGCGAATAAACACCAAGAACCCGAGCCTCCTGCTTCGAAAAGGAGGGGAAAACCAAACCTACGGTATAAAGACCAAGTGATCGCAGATGCAAGACAACTTGGTATTGATGACTAAAAGCAGCATAGCCGGAGTCGTCAGCGATGGAAGGCGGCACTTTATCAGGGTCAGACAGGGTTTGTTGATCTGAAAGTAGAGCAAAGCAAACTTCTAAGCTTTGGACCGATCTTCGTGAAATCTTGACACGGTGTTAGGATCAGGAAATTAATACCAAAATATAACAACTCATCCTCAAGTTTTGATTAAGTTGCTTATTTCCTTAAACCCTCGTGGGTCAAAGCACCATTCTTCTCACTTGAGTGAGGGTTTTCAAACTTTGACTTTCGAAATCATCTGAAATTTCTCGGTCTCTCCGTTTTGCTGTGTTGTGTACTCGAGTAGCTACTAAAAGTCTAGGAAACGGTGCTCCACTAGCAGTAATTACTCTGGTTATATGTATATAAATCAAAGGGGCTTTATTCGCCCTGAATTGTAGAACATTAAAGTTTCAGAAAATAGCTCATTCTAACATAATAATGTTCCGCTCTATACAACGCCGAAATTTTAACTAATTTAAGCCCAGCCAAGCGAACCTATGTATAACGTTAATACCGCAACGACTTTAAAAACATTTTTAATTTGAAGCGAACCAAGAAGACATTCTTAGCTCTTAAGGATCAAGAGAGTAGTGCTTAAACTGATCTTGAACTACGAAATTGTAACCATGAGCAATATAAAAATAAATAAAAAAACTAGAGCTTTTATTCCAATGCCATGTTCACAAAGTTCAACGGACAAGTGTGCCATTGTCCCAAACATGGCAATTTTATAATTTTTATAGCACCTTGTATGTTAATGGTATCACATTATATTATTAAATAAATTTCTTTGAATTCGGGGTTTCGCATCTCTTGAACTTGACTTCTGCCGCCGATTTTCCATGTAGACAAGACAAGAGCAATCGTGTGCGCTTCGTTACACTTGGGTGCACCACGAACACCTCAACTACGATGGTTGTCTACGTATAATTCGTTTGAATAGCCAGTTTAAAGAGAGCACCTACCCTATCATTTGGATGGTGCCTGGCTTTGCTACTTCTTGTTAATTTGTGTATACATCCATAATACTTCACACTCTTTGCGCGTTAAATATGTTAATTGAACTTCACCTTCTCAATCCTTGATATAAAACACGTATGTATGTATATTTTAACAACTGTAGAGTTTCACATATTCATCTGAATATAAGATGTACGTACTCAGCGATGACTTTGATTCACTTTGTCGTCAATGTTAACACTTCATTCCATCTGTAGGTCATGGCACTTGTTAACTTAACAACTTAAGGTTTAATGTCTTGGCATCACAAAAATTTAAAACAGAATTCATAAAAATGTTTTTTTAGTTATGTATTTTAGTCAAAGTTGAAAGAAAAACAAGATGTTTTAAGTCTTCAAAACGGAAGTTGAAGCATCAGCGCAAGTAAACATGAAAATTATTCTAAACAATCGAATTTTTCCTAAACCTATGCATACATATTCATATTCATCAACTGTCATTCAATTTGTGGCTTGAATATTTAAGGTAGACTTGTCTTAATGTGTTTCCTATGTAATCCCCTCCTATTTAATTTATTAAAACAGTAATGTGCCTACAAATGCCATGAATTGTATGCAGTATCTCACTAAGCAGGTTATATGTGAGGAACCAGATTAAGATAGGGTCTCAACAAGGTCACCTACATGCATTTACCCAGAAATCGGGGACAAGTTTTCCATTGCTAATATAAGCTGCATGGAAAAAAAATAAATAAACTCGTCCATATGATCGAAAATTTAATCGCAGAGAAGTTGGGTACAAATGAATAACTTTGTTGATTTTATAATATACGAGTAAGTAAAATTATTCAATCTTTTTTGATACGCATATATTTTCTTCATTTACTCTGGACAAATAAACGGGCATAAGCACATTGTAACTATCTTCTCACTTGCAGTGATTATACACCAACATAGAAGATTTTATACATAACTGAATGAGAGTAATTTAATTCATAGAATTCTGAAGAACAATTCAGTCTTGTGTGACCTATTAAATATGGGTTTGAAGAGATTAGCATTTCTGTGGAAGCACATTTAACGGAAATATTGCGGTAAATTATACGGCCATTATTATGCAATATTAATTAAATATCAACCAATTATATCACAAGCACAGCATAAGAGCTAGAACGAAAACCGAAACCATAACGAAATTTAGTATAGATTCTCCAAAGATGCAATTTTTTTCCAACCATTGTATCTATAACTTTCAGTTTTAAAATTTCCCTGGGATATTTTTGATAATTGACACATGAAATGTCAAGGGAAATTTTAAAACTGAAAGTTATAGAACTTTAGGAGTTATAATAGTGAACAAAATCAATTTTCAACTCTCCGGTTACATCTCGAGTCGAAACCAACTCCGAAACAAGTTGAGCATTAGTGAACAAAATGACCCAAATTCTTCTGCGAGAATAAATTTCGGTGGAATATGTAAATGTACTCGTAAGCACACATCAAAAATATCCTTGCAAAAATCCGCCTCATTTTCGGACATGTTCCATAGATTACAGATTTTTTAAAGATACGAGTATCTCATTCGACTGCTACATCTGTAAATTAAATTTAAATATAATGATTTTCTTTGAATTTTTCTTTTTGAAGTATCCTTAAAGTATCATTCCTTGTGACCTTTTTGATCAGTGGTTGCAAGAAAAATTGCATCTTTGGAGAATTTATGCTCAATTTCGTTATGGTTTTGGTTTTCGTTCTAGTTCTTATCCTGTATCCTAAAATTTCCCTTGGGATATTTTTGATAATTGACACATGAAATGTCATTTTCAACTTTCAATTTACGGTGTGCGTTGTTGTTCGCTATGAGAAGGAAATTCATCAGATTTGTGTGGCTAATTTACAAACTGAATCTGATTCACTGCAGCCAATTACACCGACGATTCCAAAAGTTTGTTGATGCTGTTGGAATTGTTGGTGGAATTGGCTGCAGTGGATCAGATGAAGTTTGTAAATTAGCCGCACGAATCAAAGATAATCAATTAAAACATTTAAAAAATATTTTGAATTTCAGTATTAATTTTTTAAATAAAGATTTTAGTATTAAATAAAATAAACTATTTTACATTGTCATTTTAATTTAACTGAATTCCAGTAGATATGCACATATATGTGCATTTGTATATGTATGTACGCACTAATTGAGAGCGAACGTTGTCAGTTGCTACCGATGATGTCCTCAAAAGCGTTTCAGAAGGAATATCTGCGGCGGCTACCATATTAGAGAAATTCTCCTTCGTCGAATCGTTTTTTTAACCCTGACATATTGAAGTTTCACTGACCATGAGTAGATCCTTTGAAAATCCCAATGAAAATCTATTGAATCAAAGAGCATTTACCTGTCAACGTTTATTTTCAAATTTGCTGCAGAAGGAAAACCATACCTTGCGATTTCTAAAATTATCTGCATCACTTCCACCTGGAGATTGTATGTGAATATGTGTGCAAAACGAACAGGCAACTACGGTAATAAAAGAAAAGAGATAGAACGAAACCACTGGTTTTCTCCCTTAACTTCTGCTATTTCCGTAAGTTGAGAAAATCGAGAGTTGATACACTCTCGAGTTGAAAATTGAAAGTTGAAATCATAAAATTTGGGTGAATGAAAGCAAATCCAGAAGTTGAAAAGAAAAATCCTAAAGTTGTGTTCAACTTTTAGTGAATAAAATCACCCTTAGCATTATTTGTGTTAAAGGTGTTTTTTTCAAATCAGAGATTATTTTTATTTTTACACTGACAGCTGTCTCTCGCTCGAAATCTGAACAAAAAGTCAGTATCGTACCTCTACGGAATGAAATGAGTCGCTTTACACTTGAACGTTGGGAAATATTGAAACTTATTTCCAAAGTGAGTGCTGTGTAGCCCAAATAGTGCGTTTTTTTAAAATAAGTTTTGGCCGAAATAAAGCATCCACCGCGACTGTTGTATGCAAGTCTGTGCAAAAATTTCGTAAGACTGGTACGATAGTTGACAACACCCATAGTCCCCGTCGTCGTACGGTGCGCACAGATGAGAATTTGGGTGCTGTGGCAGAGTGTGATGCTCAATTCACGAACATCAACTCGCCATCGATCTCAACAGCTCACCATTTCACCCACTACCCTGAGGAGAATTCTGCACAAAGATCTCGTATTATTCGCTTACAAGGTCCAATTGATTCAGTTGAAGGCACGCGACCATCCGCTTCGTTATCGCTTCGCAGTTTGGGCCTTAGAGCAGCTTGACAACGATTGGACAACGATTTTGGGCGAAAATCATCTTTTCTGACGAGGCGCATCTTCATCTCCGTGTCTACGTTAACAAACAAAATTTCCGCATCTGGGGCTCGGAAAACCCGCACGTTATTGTTGAAAAGCCAATGCATCCATAGAGAGTGACAGTTTGGTGCGGATTGTGGAGTGGTGACATCATTTGACAACTTTTCTTCGAAAATGATGGGATGGGAACAAAGTTCCGGCCAACTGTGGTCGTTACAGAGCCATGTTAATTGACATGGATTTGGACGACCTCTTGTTCGTGCAAGATGGCGCGCCATGCCTTACAGCCCATCCCGCAATCGATCTTTGCGCACCAAATTCCCAAATCGTGTTATCAGCCGTCTTGGCGATGTGAATTGGTCGTCTCGGAGCTGCGATTTGATCCCTTTGGACTTTTTTCTTTGTGGGTAACCCTGAAGGACCAATGTCCAACAATACGGAAACAATTCAAGCACTTAAGGGGAATATCATCTAAGCACTCCGTGAGCTAAAGCCCGAAACCATCAACAAGGTCTTGAAAAATTGGGGTGACAGAATGCACTACTGCGAAGCCAGCCGAGGCAGCCTCTTGAACGACGTTGTATTTCATAATTAATGGGAATGTTTATTCTTACTATTAAAGCCATAATACTTTTTAAAAAGAAACTTGTATTTGGCCCACCCTGTATCAGTCAGAAACCATGGCTATCTTAGAACTTGAACGATAATTTCAAGTTTCATATCCTCTCATACATTAAAAAACGGCGAAAGTTGGCAACAAGCAGTGCTTGCAGCAGATATGTGTGCACGTATACACTTGCAGCATAGTTATTCCTTCGAGTAGCAATACAACAACGATATGCGTTTCATCATTCGCAATAATACATTGACTTTAGGGGAGTTTTACCGAATTATGCTATTGCAAACATTAAATTTCTTCATTCACTGAACTTCTTTTTATTGTCATCAGAAAGCAGATACTTTTTCAAAGTTTTGCACTGCGGGTGGTCAACAACAGCTTTCACTGTATATGCACAGTCAGCGTCAAAAGTGAGTAAACAGTCATTAGCTGAAAGGTATTACTCTAAATGAAAACTGACAGGAATGGTCAACGTCAGACAATGATGCCACAAATAAAAGCTCTGAAATCATACTTCAAAATAAGCTATATTTCATTTAAAATAACCACAAACATAAAGAAGTTAATTTAGTTGAAAAGAAAAAAGGGGCTAAAAACAGGCGTCAAATCTGAGTGAACACATCCTTTTAAAAACAAGTATCTTATTGAGAAAAAAATTGTACTTTGTATGCCTTTACCGCTTTTTCAGTTATCCTATATGCCGGTCTTAATTTTCATACAAATGTTTAACAGAATCGAGCCTTTATGTCTTACAGTCACTGACACAACCATATATACACTCACTTTTGAATGCTGTTTTCAGCACTTTTCTCTTTGAAATTTAAGTAATTGTTTTATATTAACACTTATGTTAAATAATATTAACTATATTTCAAAGTTTGGCTTTTAAGCTTTAATTTGATATATCCATGTCTGTCCGGTGAATATTAATTTAGTGGATAAACCTTCAGGAATGATGTCCGAAAGTTTTACCAAAGGGTAAAACTTTTATCGAATGGATATAAAGTTCGGACAGAAGCTTGCCGGGACGAAAATGGGCAGCTAGTAGTAGATTCGCAGTCGATACTGAGAATTTGAAAAAATTATTCCTGCAGACTGTTGAATGGCGATGAGGACACAAATCAAATCAAATCTGTCAAGCAGAATGTTTCACTTAACACAACGGACGATGATAGAAGAGAATACCGTCTTCCCGACCTAGATGAAGTCAAGATAGCGATATCGAGACTGAAGTCTAATAAAGTTGGTGGTGCAGATAGTCTGCCCGCTGAAATGTTTAAAGCAGCTGGAGGTGATCTGGTAGGGCGCATGCAGCAGCTCATCTGTAAGATATGGTTGGAGGAAGGCATGCCCGATGAGTGGAATCTCAGTATTGTTTGCCCGATTCACAAGAAAGGAGACCCCTTTGACTGCGCCAACTATCGAGGGATAAGTCTCCTTAACATCGCCTACAAGATCTTCTCTGCCGTTTTGTGTGAACGCCTGAAACCATTCGTGAACAAACTGATAGGTCCTTATCAGTATGGTTTCAGGCCCGGGAAGTCCACCACAGATCAAATCTTCACACTGCGGCAGATCCTGGAGAAGACCCAGGAAATGCAGATCGACACACACCATCTATTTACCGATTTCAAGGCCACATATGACAGCGTGCATACAGCGCGATGTCTAGCTTTGACATTCCTGTGAAACTCGTCAGACTGAGCAGGTTGACAATGGAGATGGGTCCATCCAGGTCGGTAACGAACTTACCGAGACCTTCAATGTCAAAAAAGGTCTTCGACAAGGCGACGCGCTGTCATGTGATTTTTCTAACATCGTTCTTGAGAAGATCGTGCAAAACTCACTGGCCAACACAAGAGGCACGATCTTCCAAAAGTCCGTTCAACTGCTAGCTTACGCGGATGACATTGACGTGATTGCGAGAACACAGCGAGCCATCAATGATGCGTTTGCTGGCATTAAAACGGAAGCGGCAAAACCAAGTATATGCTGTCATCGAGAAAGGACGTACAACATCGACGACTTGGCCAGAACGTCACCATAGGCAGCTATAACTTTGAGGTAGTTAAGGACTTCGTCTACCTTGGCTCCGCGGTAAACAGTACAAACAACATCAGTACCGAGATCAAACGCAGAATAACTCTTGCCAACCGCTGTTTTTATGGGCTCAAAAGGCAATTGAGTAGTAGAGCCCTCTCTCGGAAGACCAAGCTGACTTTATACAAGACCTTGATCATCCCAGTCCTGCTTTACGGCGCAGAGGCATGGACAATATCCTAAGCGGATGAACAGTCTCTTGGTCTTTTCGAGAGAAAAGTTCTGCGCGCGATCTTTGGTCCTGTTTGCGTTGATGGCATTTGGAGGAGAAGATTCAACCACGAACTGTATGGGCTGTACAGCGACATGAGTCTAGCCAGGCGTCTACGGATCCAACGCCTAAGATGGCTAGGCCTTGTAGAGCGTATGGACAACTTAGCTCCGGCCCGAAGAGTCTTCGACTCTGAGCCTGTGGGACAACGCAACAGGGCGGTGCCTTTATGAAATGAGTCTTTACAGACTGCATCAATTCATATTCATTTGTAAATAACTCAAAAAAGAATGAATAGAAGTTATAAAGAAACTGAACTGAGTAACTCCCAAAGCTTCACAAGTTTCAAAAGAATCTTAAAGTGGACGCTTAGAGATCATCACATAAAAAAAGGAACAATGAGCCATGGCGGAACACCAGCCTTGTAGAGCGTATGGACAACTTAGCTCCGGCCCGAAGAGTCTTCGACTCTGAGCCTGTGGGACAACGCAACAGGGTGGTGCCTTTATGAAATGAGTCTTTACAGCCTGCATCAATTCATATTCATTTGTAAATAACTCAAAAAAGAATGAATAGAAGTTATAAAGAAACTGAACTGAGTAACTCCCAAGGCTTCACAAGTTTCAAAAGAATCTTAAAGTGGACGCTTAGAGATCATCACATAAAAAAAGGAACAATGAGCCATGGCGGAACACCAAAGAAGGTGGTAAAACAATAAATGTATGTGGACATGAACATTTTTAAATAAAAACGTTCCAAACGCTGCATAGAAAAAATGTTCTAAGCTTAAAGCGAGAACATTGAAATGAATCGTGTATGGGAAGTTCTAATATAATGTGAAGAAGAGAGAGCTTCTTGAAGATGATGGATGTAAACTACGCCTGGAGGGAGAAGAGACTGGGACGCACATATTATGCTAATGACCAGTTTTAGCCACCAGAATAATACAGATTCAGGGTCATTTTTGGATGAAACTTCAGTCGAAGAACCAGATTTCCATTCAGCAGATGCTAGCGCTACCACGAGGGATCAATATTACAGAAGACCTGTTGAGAAAACCAGAGAGTATACCTGAATTTGAAAAATCCTGAAGGAGGGATGACAAAGGACAAAATACGGTGGTCTGGGTCGGTATTTCTAGAAACCTTATACAGGTTACATATCACGAAAAACACTCAAAGACAGACATTTTCAAGTCGCCTTTGTAATATAATATTTCAGTTGAAATTAGATCAAAACTGTGCGAACGAGAATATGAACACGAATTTGTAAACATTTCCCACAAGTTTGATGCACACACAGAAGGAATCAAAACTGTCAATGTTCCAAAATGATAACATTAATGCCACTGTCAAATAAAATGTATTTTTAGTTGGTAAGTTGACGGCGTTAAGCCCAGATATAAATTAAGCCCAGATATAAATTCGGTACACCCGTACCGAATCGGTATTTGTAATTTACATATACATTTATTTACTAAGCAAAATATTCGAAGATTATTTATTCGTTTGCTATGTTTAGTCGTTTATATGAGAATACGTCACTCCAAAAACTAGTTTTACTCTTCTTTAAGTACACTCAACATTCATCGGAAATTGTAATGATGTCTCCTGAAGACACACATATATTGGTTCTCATCAATTTCTACACAGTGTTGGGGATTTCTTGAGTACCATTGTAGGTTCTTTGCTCCACATTTCGTCAAACTCAAGTGCAGGCCACAGGGCGACTGTTAAGTACGCGTTCACAATTGTCATCACTTTCGGAACATTGCCAAAAATGTGAGATGTGCTTGTGAGAAAGTTCAGCACTCATACTGGTTATCTGAGTGGTCAATGACCCTTGATTGCGATATTTGAATAATTGTACAGAATGTGGTGATATAACGTTATTTACTATTATAATTTTAGTGCCTCTAGAGTTGTTAAGCTGCAACTGAACTGAGATTGGTATTAAATATTCAGTTGAATAAAAAAATCAAAATCAAGCCGTAAGATATTTTTGATTCAGAAAAATTAAAACTACATTTCTGGGTCCAAAGGAGTTAAACAAACATCCGAAAGATCTTAGATTTTAATCAACGATATTCAATCAAGTACGTTACTCGTTCACCAGTAGGGACATGGACATTTGAATACAGAACCGTTCTACAACAGGGACATGTATTAGTGTGAATAAATTTCCAAAGCTCGGAAACTATCAATTTGTCTTATACTATTTTTTGTCATGGGCCATTTGAAACTCTACGTTTTATGTTGTCGCTAAGAATAATCTCTTATCCGTCTCTGTTTTATATCTACTCAGTCCACTAGTCATCCTTATGTTTCCTTTTAAGGAAAAACGAGTATAATAAAAACGTTTTTTACGATAAAATTATGTCTATGTTTTGATGCGATGATTCCGTTGTCCCTGTATCGTCAAGTGAGACAACACTGTTGGACTCTAAAGAAATTTATCGAGACTGTAATATGTTACATCGACCCTTCCCAACCGGTGCTTAGGACGTTTAACCACCTGATGAATTACACACATAGGTACAATAACTCAAAGAAGATCCTAAATAACTTTGTTCACTTAAGCGTGTTTCCGATTTTAAGGCACATGCCTTATTGATTACTAGTGCGGCTGATGTTCCATCAACTATGAAAATACGTAATCGTATACAGCCGACTGAACTATAATTAATGACATGCTGCTGCTGATTGTATCGTATCGCCATAAAAAAATATAGTTTTAGTCAATACAGAAACGAAGTCTCATCGATGCTACGTTCTAGCCTTGCCATTGAACTCAAAGATTTAATCAATGTGAGTCCACTGCTTTATTTTTATTTTAAAATTCGAGGAGAAATTAAGTGGAAAATTAGCAAATGCTGTGTCATGCCGATGCAGTGACACAAATGATTTATCACAATCAATTCTTAGAATTCTCTAAAATTAATCACTGTACCAAAAATTTGTCTGCAAATGGCTGATCTTCGCCAAACTTCTATACTTTTACTTATAAGGAAACTACAGTTTCAAGTCTCATTTTAATAGAAGCATTATTAGCCTCTAGTTAAGGATTGCGCTGGAAAATAAAACACCTCCACAAGAATTAATTCACAGACGCCATAGACGGAACCGACACATGAAACACAACATTTGATTCCACAGATCATCAATGCTATTCAAAACATTTATTCATCAATTTAAATCTGTTAACTACTCGTATGTCATCCGGTTTATTAATTAATTCCTCTTTCTTTGCTGCAAATTATAAATACATTTTAAAGTGTTAACTTGCAAATTTCAGTAAAAGTTTTTCTTTTTTTGTTTGATTCAACTGATTCAATGAATACGAATAAATCGTGCAATCTATTTCGACAGGTCTCCCAAAGGAGTAAATCTGTAGTAACAGGATTGCGTGAGATAACTTGTATAATAGGGGACTCTTTGCACTACGAAGAATATATGTACCTATTATGGACGGAAGAACAACAGACAACAAGCAACTACTGACTTCAGTGGGTATTGATCCCGGTAACTTGATGACAACACTTTTGTGGTCGAAGATCCGCGGAAAAAGTGGAGGTGCTTACTGCAAAGTTCAAGAAGCGTGCAAGGTGAATTCCAGTATTCGCCCGAACCAGGCACTGGAGAATCGTTTACGAGCGAGCAACTCTCGGCTTCGATATGACCTGTATCATTGGCGATCTGAGAACATCGGCTTTGTCCAGTATAACAATATGGCTGATAATGTCTTCGCCAGTGACGAAGGACAATCTCAGTTCATATCGAGGACAAAACTCCGATCTTCAAAACACTAAGGAAGAAGAAGTCAACTGGGATCGACGAGATACCCAATATTGTCCTTCGCCATCATCCTCTTGAAGTGGTGAACATCCACGCCGTACGGTTTAACAATACTCTGAATAATACTCGTTGTACAGAGCGTTGGAAAACTGCGGTGGTTCAGCAAATTCCAAAAAAGGGAAAAGGTTTCTCCCATCCAGGCAATCTTCGGTCAATTAGTCTTCTCACAAATATCAGCAATGCTTTCGAGAAAGTAGGTTTTTTTTTGGTTTCGGAGCGTTTTTGAAGCAGGAGGAGCACTCAGACTCAAAATTGGTCCATTGTACTGCCAGGTAGCAACCTACTCCAGTGCCGTTAATTTGATACCAACGGCAAATGATGACTGGACCAGATTCGATTTCACTGGGATTCGAACCTGGGACCCCCCTAACTTGGGGCAGACACTTAACCAACTGCGCCACCCAGTCGCTGAGAAAGTAGTTGATAGAAAGAGCTCTGCTCAGGTATATCAATGACAATAATTCCGAATAACCATTTCGGTTTCAAGTTGGGGCATGATACTATTAATGCGATGTCAAATTTGGTATCGGATATCCAATGGAACAAGAACAGAAAACAATGCGCGGGTGCCTTGCTGATTGATTTGATATGGTTAGAAGGACTTTTCTATAAATTCAAAAGTCTAGGCATAAAACAATCACTACTGTGTACCTGCTGTGTAATATGCTTGCCACAAGACGGTTCGTCGTCAAAAATGGCAATGTAAAAAAAATGATCTTCAAGAGTGTGCTGTTAATTCGTCGGTCCTGTTCAGGATTTTCACAAATGATCTAGTAAGTTCACTATGACAAAGTGAGCACTTGTGTACGCAGATGACTTGGTTGCATACAGATCTGGATCAAAGATCGGGGATATTGTCACAGCAGCATAACTTAGAATTGATTCAGAGATTTTATGATGATTGCAAGTTGGTAATCAACTACCAGAAGTTGGAAACCATTCTGTTCGGAAAGTCATTGTGCAGGGCTTTGGCGAAAACAAAAATGAATTTGCGCAAGTTCTCAGTTGTTAGGCCACACGTACAACCACTGTTGTCTATCTATCTAGATCGGGTTTTAACAAACATATAAATCCCGCTCTGACCAGTGACAGAGGATCTTTAGCCATAACTAAGAGATTGTGGTCGTCGCCATTGTTGACTACCATTCGAGCTTTTTTATGACATTTTCATTCTGTTAGATAGGAGGGCTTCCAGGATTTAAGGCATCTTCACATAAAACTGTGACTTGAACTATTCCTTTAGGAGAAGTCTTGTGGTCAACTCATGTGATCTTGCGGGGCACTGCAAAACATCTTAGCGCAATATCAGTCGTCTGTTTCAGAATATTGTCTATGACATAGCCATTCCAACCAGAGGGAACCATATGTCCTTAAGCAATGTTGAGACTTTACAACTATTTCGCGAAATTTTCAAATCTTCAAATCTTATTTTACCGTAAAAAAGCGTATAAAAGTATATTAACGTGTATAAAAATGTATAAAAATGTATAACGTGTATAAAATGTTTAAAAGTGTGTTTAAATGTATAAAATGGTATAAAAGTGTAAAAAAGTATCTAAAAGTGTATATGTATGCAATATTTTTCGGATGTATAATACACACTTTTATCCACGTAAAAAAGTGTGTATAATACGCCAACTATTATACATACGTCTACAACTATTATACAACGTCTAAAATTTGGAAATTCAAATCAGTTCGAACTGACGCTAAGTTATGTCTTTCTTTTTCCATTCCGGAGAGACGCAACATCTTTTGAACTAAAACATGTCTTAAGTAGCCGATTAAAGACATCGGAAATTCTTTGTTCTTTATTTTTAAAATAAGTTATTGTGTGAAGTTAAAAAGGTGACTAATTATTCACGCCCATTCAACGCTGTCTAAGCACTAACAAAGAAATATTTCATTGGGAAAGGTAGTACCAAAACGAGAGGGCAAATGGAGGAAACTCGCGATCATCTGTCGTAGTCAATAGAATTAAATATATTCAGAAATATAAAAACCAATAGGAAATTGGAAACTAACATCAGCACTACCAGAATGCGGTCAAATTCCAGAGAAGGTTACAAGAAAACTTGTTGAATCCATTCCCGAAGAATAGCAGGAGTGGAAAAGTTCAAAGAAATAATCTGAAGTATTAATTTTATTTTTAAATTAGGTAAATCTTTTTTAAAATAAGTGTACACTCACTTTTGATGCTTGTTTTAGCCTTCTTTTTTGTTGTGAATTGAATTAATTCCTTCATGATTAAAATGTTGTCGCATACAATAAAACATATTTTGAGGTATGATTTAAGAGCTTTACTTTGATGTATCCACGTCTACCACAGTCCATCCGGGGGAGTTTGAATTTACAGGTTGGATCTTCACCAGACTGTACACTCAATTTCGACGCTGACTGTATTTAATATACAGTGCATGTTTCTTTACGTGTACAAACTTTGTTTCATTATATTGTTGGAATTGGATACAAAATAATAATAAATTGACCAACCATTTTTCAAATCGACCACTCCTACAGCTGTTTTCAAGACTGTCCATCCAAAGTGATTATGTGAACCAAGCTATTAAAAAAAAAATTCTTTTAACGGCCCTTTTATACCAGCCCCAGGTTTTTCCAGTCACAAAGAGTCGGGTGGTTAAGCGCTGCATTGAACGACTAGTTGGAGACAGGCGGGCAGAAATAGATGTTACCCCAAATTCACTGACGAATTGTTACTCATAAACATTGTGAGATATATTCCGCGTTCTTCAGAAGTACAGCGTTCTATTGCTTACTTACACAAATTCTAATTCTATCTGCTGAATTCGATGACATTTATAAAATCTATGACACTTTCGGATGGGGTTATTAATTACGGCTCACTTTGTATACTACAAAGTACATGTTATTTATGGCACCAGAGGACGTCCACAATTAAGGTGAGAGACCTGAAGAAACTTTTGGGCCGAAACTTGAGACAGCTAACATGGATGTGTTAGCTAGAGAGCGCTGTTGTCTAAAAGCAAAGTTCGCTCCAGGCTGTACCGCCGCCCAAGAAGAAGCTAACCGGATTTGTTTATTCTGATTAGCATTAATCGTTAGTGTAATCAATTAGAATACAAAGCAAAAAGTGAAAGACAACCTTCACACGGCCTTGATAGAAACATAAAACAAATTGTTATCGTGAAAGTTATTTAATGGCCAATAAATAAACAAGCAACACAGCAGATCTTATATAAATCTGTTAGCAAATTTGATTTGTTCATTGATGATGGAAAATGCATGCAAATCAAAAATCAAATGACAATAAAATATATCTCAAAGTTAAGATATACGCGAAATACGTAATTACGACAATTCAAAAAGCGCAAGAGTCTGAATATGAGCCGCAAAATGAAAAATAGTAGGTAAGTTCAGTAGAATCTCGAAAACATGAACGGTTCTACAAGGTGGCGCCGAATTAGTTATCCTATCGGAAGATGTTATAATTTTTGCAAATGGCGTCGTACGTCAATCTTATTTGACATTTGTGAACTAGACAGCTCCAGTATACAAACAGACAAGCAATGGAGTACTATATTCCGCAAGAGCGTGGAATAATTGTGTCGATTTTTTTGAACAATTATCGGTCGGTGGTGTTAGCGCAACGGGAACTTCGACGTCGATTTCCTAATCGTGTCGAGCTAACTGGGCAAATATTCCGATGCTTAGCTACTCGACTCGAAAAGACTGGAACCACAGAAGACCATGCAGAGCGTATCCACCACCGAACTGGTCGGGAATATCACGGCTGTGGCTGCCGATGTTACAATACGGTCACTGTTACCGGGAAACGCTACAGGGCAATGATAAACGACTTCTTACTGTCGGAATTGGATGAGCGGTGCTGGGTGAACATGTAGTTTCAACAAGACGGTGCAACCGCAAGCCACAATGGATATTCTGAAGGAAGCGTTTCCTGATCGCGTAATCTCCCGTTTTGGCGATTTGACATGGCCAGCAAGATCGCTCGATTTAACCATTCCAGACTTCTTTCTTTGGGGCTACTTGAAGGCGCGGGTTTGTGCCAACAAGCATTAGACAATCGCAGCCCTTAAGGAAAATATTCGACAGGAATGCAAACAGTTATCACCGGAAATCTTGTGAAAAGTCATGCAAATGCGATAAAACGGGCAGAAAAATTGTAAAGGTTCTTTTTTTATTTAGTAAAAATATAATTTTGAAACAAAATTGGATGATTAATTTGGCGCCAACTTGTATAACGTGAAAGATGAACGATTTTTTTCCCATCTTTCTTCCGGGCGACAGTCTACTATTTTTTTTACGGCGCGGACATGAGCCTAGTTTCTCAGCAACCACTCGTGTTGTATAGTTTTCTCACGATTGGAGGGGACCTATAGTCTAATGCCGACTGCTGAAATCGCCGTTTGATTTTGAAAAACTTTTTCTAGACAATTATATTCTTTGAGCATTGTCAGTGCCATTAAAAAATTATAGGTGTTTTTTTTTCGAGATTCGAACCTTAGACCTCGGGGAGTCGACTCACCTACCCACTACGTATGATCTTACACTTACTCCCTATCGGCCTGTTCATCAAAAGCAATGTCCACAAGACGGCATTGAGACTTAAAGAGGCAAATAGTTTTAAGTTTAGATCCTTTGGGCATAGTAACATATTGAATATTTCCAATATCAATACACATTACCACAAGCTCGTCACCCTCTTTGATTGTAGATTTAGAATCATCATTCCAACAGGAGAGTACTGGAAAGTACGCAGTGCTGATCTAGAAAATAGCATCAACATTTATACTGATGGCTCTAAGCAGAATGAAGGCGTTGGTGCTGGAGTCTATAACGCCACGCCCAACCACATTTGGTTCAAATTGCATTTCCTACAAATTGCATGATAGTTGCAGCATTTTTCAAACCTCGTTGCTATACAAAAAGCAGCAGAAAGCCTATCTAATAAACCTGAATCTTCTCATATCAATATTTATGTGGATAGTCAGGCGCACTCAAAGCTCTTCAAAGCAACACAATAAAATCTAAAACCGTATACAACTGCTACAACTCGCTACAAACACTTTGTGTAAATAACATAGTCTCTCTATATTCGGTTCCTGGACATGAAGGAATTCCAGGAAACGAAACTGCTGACGTACTTGCTAAGCAAGGAGTCATAATCCCTACAGAATCAATAACCATTGCAGCGCCAATTCGGCTGTTTTTCGCCGAAATTGATACCGAGTCATATAAAGTGGCTAGCAGTATATTGAACAGGAGCAACACCTGCCGTATAACTAAAATCTTCTGGCCAGACTACGACATCCGCAAAACCAAACTCTTAATCTCGTTACCTAGAGTGCACTGCACCACACTGGTTGGTATCGTTACAGGCCACTGTCCGTTGAGGTACCATGCTCGTAAATTTGGCCTAGTCTCTACCGACATGTGTAGGCACTGCAAAGATTCAGCGGTCAGTGGAACACTGGAACACTTCCTCTGTTTTTGCCCTGCTCTGGCCAAAGCTAGACAAAAAACATTAGGACAGCTTTTCTTCAAATCGCTAAACGATATTGGATCCTTGAAGCCACATCTTCTCATCAAATTTGCATTAACTTCAAAATTCTTCTGTCTCAATAAAGGCTATTAGGTCAATACTTAGGTTAACTCTGTAAGTGGTAACACTATGGACCAAAATCGGTCTATGTGAGGCTCAGCCACCACACCTAACCTAACCTAACCTACCCACTACGCCGCGGTGCCCACAGTCTATTATAGAGAAGTTTTAAGAAAAACGACTAAATAAATCTGTGTTTTGACCTCTTATGAACAATTTTTAAATTTTTTTTGTTTCTTGTTTTTTTTTTAATAAAATTAATTGTTATTCTGATGTATGCAATATATTTATGTACGGCTAAATGTTCTTCTTTAATTACATTTCGATGCATGAAAATATGAACGCGGACTGTTTTACTCGTATATCTGTTCGTCTTTTCGAGATTCTACTGTACTTATAAAGACAAAAGAAACGAGTAAATGTAAACACCGAAAGAACTAACTCACTTTTTTAAATTCGCTCAACTTATGTTCTGCGTTAATTCTGTACTCACGAGAAGGTCGATTTTGCTTTTAAAAATAATACATCCCTGAGAATATTTTACCCGATTACGTAAAATTTCAAAACAGATTCTAGTCAATTAGAAAAAACCTTCACGTCAACCAGCTATTCTAACCTAACATTGGCACGTATCTGAAGTTGACAAAACCGCCTGCAACCAGGAAAAACGACCGAAAAAAACTAATGTACGTGCGATGCCTTTGAAAACCGAACCAATAAAAAATTGCTATTATACGTGAAGTAGCAAAATAATGGACATTTCCAATTGGGCTAGGTCTGGCGGGTCCATAAAAACATCAAATCCATTCAAGCGTTGAAAGTAAAACCCAACACGACGGACGAAAATCTCCGTCGCACCTAAACAAACAATTTGTAAGCACCGAATCAAAGCGGGTAACGAAATCGAAAATGGTCACACATTCAAGTCCACAGAATCGATGAGTACACTTGACATCGTATCGCCAAATAAGGTTAATTTATTTATTGAGCCTGCAGTATGTGTAACAAAATGAATGATTTCGGCTTTAGAAAGATAACCACTCCGGTTGCCAATAAAAGCGTGCAATACGCCCAGAGGTTGGTATTGACCATTTGGAAAGAAAATGGAAAACACGTTGAACACCATTCGCATATTCACCAACGCTGTTCGTTAGTAATCTTAATTCGCTCAACATTTAAGGTCTAGTAATTTCAAATTAACTGAGAGAGTTAGTCAAAAGAGAAAATTGCAAAGAGAAAATAATAATGCACAAATTGCAGTTTAATTAGGCTAGATTGTGTAACCATAAGAAGCTTTAGTGTTTTGTATGAGTTGTCGGATACCTTCAGCATGCACATTTGTAAATATCACAAACGAATTGGGTATGCCGGCAATACTTGAGACCGCAGAATAGTGTAATTATGACACGTTCCAATTGCAAAAAAATGCTCTCAATCCGTGACATTGATTTCAGGTTACATTTTATTGAGTTGCAACAGGAATGCTTTAAGAAATATTGGTAAATGAATAGATTCCCAAGGTAGTATCTGCTTCTCACTGAATTTCAGTGAGTGGGCGTTGTTTACGATCACTCCGACATGTAATTACAATCCAAGTGAATTAATAGGTTTCCTTTTCTAGGTCTGACTAGAATGCAAAACTAGAAATATTAAACAAGTTCAATACCCCATGGCAGATTGCTTGAGGCGGTTTAAATTTGTTTTTCTTTAACGCATGAGAGCACTGAACTTAGTATTGAGTCGCACTGATTCACCGCCAAACTTGACAAAGAAACTTGTTATACAAGCCTCAAACTCTGGTTTGTGGATACATAAACTCGATTGATTCGAGTCTGACCACACTTAAGTTGGACAAGAGAAATTGTCGTGTCGGTGAAAATGCGTACGGTGTAATATATCAATTAACAACATTTTACATCAGACACTGTTATAATCCACAGATTACCGAATCTCAAATGATACTTGCTTTACGCACAAAAAAACCATACACTTATGTCAATAACATGTCTTAACACCTTGTAATCATTTTATTTTTAACCTGAACTAAACTGCATTCATGTAGGAAATGCACAAATATAATTAGCAATCAAAACATTCATAAGCATCAGTTTATATTTTCATTTTATGGACAAGGTTTCACACTGATGCCCTGGGGCCAATTCCCTACCTTTAATGGTTTTAGATGATTTGGAATTTGACATGACTTTTTCAGACTGTCAAGCATGCACATATTTAAAAAGACGAGAAAAAGGTTAAGGACGATCTAATATGGTTCAGCAGACGTTCAAATTATTTAACCACGATGTGGCATGGAAAATGTGGATGGTGAGCATTTGCTTACGTCGTATATTTGAGTGACTACTGATGGGTCGCGCCCTAAAGTTTCGTGCACATTGAATTGAATAATCGACTAATTTATCTTTCAAGCAGTTCATTGCCCTTCTTTAAAAAGATGATTGATTATTTTAAGCCGTAATCAATTCTCAAGCAGCAGCATACCGCCACCATGTATTACACAAGGTTTGTTTCTTTTTATGGAATATTGCCTGAAGAGACAGACATTTTTGTCCTCAATTTTGACTTTAGACTTTAAACCAAAGACTAAATTTGTAATTTGTAATTCATACAGAAATATTGCATAATCTCAAAAACATGAACAGTTCTATAAAATTACCAGTTCGATGCACGATATTTATTCATCCTTCCAGGCGACAGTCTATTACAGATCCGTCTTTTTAAGAAAACGTTTTTCTATGTCTTATAAACAATTTTTTTATTTTTTGATACGTGTTTTGTTTTTCAAACACAAAATAAATTGTTATTTTGATATATGCAATGTTTTTATGCATTATATTATAATAATAACAATTCTGGCGCTACAGTCCAAGGTGGACTTGTGCCTAGCTTCTCGGCAACCACTTGTGTTTCTGTCTAGAAAAAGCTTCTCAAAATCGCCGTTCGTAGCCGGCATTAAACTGAAGGTCCCCTCCACTCGTGAGGGAACTATACAACGCACAACACGAGTTGTTGTTGAGAAGCTAGGCCCAAGTCCACCTCGGACTGTAGCGCCGCCATTATTGTTATATTACTCTTTGACTCGAACGAGGTGCAGATGTGAAAATATCAAGGTGTTTTTTCGAGAATCGAACCCAGACTTCGAGCGTAGGAATTGACCCACTTACCCACTACGCCACGGCGCCTATGACTATACTTTTTTAACTAAATTTCGATGCTTGGAAGTATAAACGATTCGAAAAGAAGGACGAGGTATGTGTTATATCTGTTCATATCCCTGTTTCATACTTATTTAAACATTAAAACTTACCTCCTTTTGCGGAGAATGTTCTCTATTTAATTTCCACTTCATGCTTTTACTTTTGACTTATTGCACCGCGATGACACGTATTAAATCATAGGAACTGTAAAGAAAAAAAATATCTGATAATTTTTTTGGTCAGTTACTGAAACAAATAAGAGGAATTGGTTCAAAATTGATTTCAAGATCCAACAAACTATATTAATATAGGGAGTTTTTTATGTTTCAAATCGAACACAAAAATTAAATAAAATGCAATCTTATCGGGTTTTCCAATAAGGACTTAAAATTGTTTTATTAATAAAACACAAACCATTCGCGATACCTCGAAAATTTTGTTATTAGTTTGAAGTATAACCAATACATTTATATATGGACAGGACCATTTCTCGATTTAACAAGATCGTCGAATTTAATAAGTCCGTTGTTACACCTACTTGGCTTGTGGCACCGACTTGTTAAAACCTCATATCTTTAATGTGAGGTCGATGCAATTGATCAAAGAAGTAGCCTTGCAACATCTCTCTGTAGTGATCTTCATTGACTGTAACATGACGATCATTTTCATCGACTGACAAAACGGCCCAATGACACCACCGACGTGAAAACTATACCATTTCTTATGGATGAAGTGGTGTTTCTTGAACCACATAAAGGTTTTCACTTGACCTGTTGGTCAGGTCATATTCTGCCTGCTGACAAAGGCGCTTAGCCGAAGATCCACTGAAGAATATTTTTCGATAAAATTAGTCATCTTCTTCCAACATTTCTATACCCTAATCCGACGTCTCATGTGATCGAGTGCGATCAGTTCTTTAGTTAACTTCATCTTATAAGAGTGCAGACGAAGATCCTATCACAAAATTCGCCAGTGTGTTCTAAGCGATGACCACTTCCTAAGAACGCCATGAAAGCGACTGTTTTGATACGTTTGCTACTGACGTTCGAACAGCAGCAATATTATCGCACTTGTCTGTCTGTCTCACTGACACGGGAAATTACAGCAGCGAGAATTTAGATTCAAATTTGTTCACTAGACTATGAATGGCTTGTCTATTGGGACGAGAAATACGACCAAAAATGTGCACTAACGCTCTTAAAGTTCCCTTCACAACAATGTAATACATTTTATTTATTTCTAAAACTTCTTCATTCATGCAAATCAGGGTGAAAATGTTGTTTTTATCGAATGTTTTGACATTGAACGTTTGGCTATTGGTATAAGTGTGCGTTTACAGTGAAAGTTCACCACTCTTTGATATCACTCTACTAGGGAAATAGTTTCTCGCGAAATTTGCATCGTAGTAAGAGCTCTCTGGGATGCGGAACGATCTTATTGGAGTCATGTTTTGTAGGCCTACCTGATTTAAATCGAGCAGAAGAAAGCTTTCCAACATGTTCCAGTAGCGGTCACAAGAACAGTATTGTCTGTGGCTCATTAACGACGCACCACGAAGGGTACCCCAATAACGTCTCTTTTATTTAGTAACATTTAGAAAACTACGAAATCCTGTTCCCGTACTCTCATTGTTTTCCACAAAAGAGAGCGACCAAGGGATAATAAAAAGTGTCTCTATGGTGAATATTTTAACCCAATCAATTTTTTAGAACGTTTCATCAAATATATCAAATCACTGAAATCTATCAATTTTCGTGTAAGTTAAATTTGAAATTGATTTGTGATGTCAAAAAATGAAAAACAATTTTACAAAAACAATGAATCAAAATAAAAAAAATCGTCCAGCAAATATTCAGAAAGTCATTTTGGTTAATTGCACATAACACTTTTATGTCTTCGTTATTTTGTTTATCCATTTGAATTTCACAATTCAGAAGTTCACTTAATTCAAACATATATTTTTGATTGTTAAAAAGTGTGCAGCTTTTGTTTATGAATAAACCCGTTCCTATCCATTGTTTTTTATTGCAGAAAATACGGGAACAGACCTAATATTTACCAAAATATCAGAGAAAGATTAAATGTAATTTTAAATTTTTGAGCTTCATTTTGAAATTGTCTGAACAAACATTTTTTTAACCAGAACTCCATATTGGGAGGAATATTGTGTCTTAATAAACAATCACTTTTGTAGGTCTGTGTAAATAATAATAATAATAATAATGGCGGCGCTACAGTCCGAGGTGGACCTGGGCCTAGCTTCTCAGCAACCACTCGTGTTGTGCGTGCTATTGTTCTCTCACGAGCGGAGGGGACCTACAGTTTAATGCCGACTCCGAACGGCGAGATTGAGAAGCTTTTCCTAGACAGTTATACTCTTTGAGCATTGTCAGTGACTCGAAAGAGGTGGAGCCGTGAAAAAATGTTTGATGTTTTTTCCGAGATTCGAACTGACGACCTCGAGCGTAGCAGTCGACGCACCTACCCACTACGCCACGGCGCTGTAAATACTTATGTTCATGTAAACGTACGTAGAAAAGAAGTTTACAGCAAATCAAATACTTTAAAACACAAATCATTGAAGTATTTCATTTAGGCAACATTCATATATCATACAAATGCGTATGTGTCTATAGCCACATGAGCAACTGATATAAATGGGTCATTACACTACTTATTATGGTCATTAAAAGGAAAAGTCAAACACAAAAATACGCGGAATGAAACCAAAAGGTACGATTTGTTTAACCCACAAACAACGACTACAGAAAAAATATTTTGAAGCTCGTAAACCAAGAAGGGTACATGTATTTCCACCTTAATGAAGTAAGTCTTTCTTCCATATGAAATGAAACATATGTGAAAGTTTTTGTAACCTATATATGTAAGTCAGCAATATTTAGAACGTATAAAGCAGACGTTTAAAGGCTGTACAATGTTTACCCAGACACAAAACAAATCGTGGAGCAGTTTAACAACAATTAAGGTAATGATACACAAAAAGCCAAGAACATAATTACAAATTTGGAGGCACATAGATATATGTACGTAAAGTGAACATATGCACAATGATCGTAGCAGAATATAAATCCAGATCCCATTAAACAAACTGAAACTCCTGACCCAGACGTAGGAACCCGTCTAACTTCACTAAATATACAGGAATATATATTTTCTTCAAAATAAGCGCAGCTCTATAGAATTAATGGCAATAAAGTTGTAGGCCTTGAGTTCATCGTAGAAACCATAACGTTTAAAAAATCATTCAGTTGTTAATTTAGGTTCTTACATTTTACTGAAATTAAGGCCAAGATTAATACCGCAAGGGACAGATCAATAATCGCGAGTGGAAATCAACATACCCCTTTTCAGGCGCCTGTCTGGGCATTTCCATAATGGCTACAAGGGAGGCACTCTCTCTATATCTCTCTATATCTTGTGGCGATACAGTACGTGATGTACCTGGGACTCAACCAACACGATCTTTTGTTAAGTGTCGCAAATTGGGCAATCCTAGTTGAGGTCTCTCTCTCCACTTGGGTGGGCCCCCTAAGAAGTGGACGTCCTCTATAACGTTGTCCCACTGCTTCACAGTCGAAACATAATTTTGTATCTAACAGACGTATCGTAATTTGTAATGAGGGTCAAACTGCAATAAAATCTCTTGACTCAATCACCTTGTATTCAAATAACGCTGCCGACTGTCTCTCAACGAGATGACCCAACACTTCAAGATTTACCTCATTTGAGTGCTAGGGCTTTCGGTTATTGACAAACTCCCCACTGTCCCCACTCCTGAAGGAGGAAAACCTTGCATACCAACCTTGCAACCATAAAATTCTTAAAAAAGCTGCACACTACAAATTTCATCATTTGCAAGATACAAAATAAATCCGGCCTTCCTTTTACCAGAAACGCTTACTACGCTTCATCAGAATGAACGGATCACCAAAAGGTTTCTAACTGATGTCATCACAGGTCACTGCACCATTGCAAGACACACCAACAGCTCTTTCTGTCAATGACTTCTGTCATAGGGGCGGAGATGAAGAGAAGGAAACAATCTGCCCGCTTCTCTGTACGTATAGTGCTCCGGCTTTGCAGAAAAATGCACACGGGTGCATATTACTGCGATAATCTGAACGAACTTAGTTACACAGGAATCTACTTCTTCGATGACTTCAATCAGCTAAACAACGTCCGCATCAAAAACTTTAGCGCTTCAAAGTACCAAAAGGTTTAATGAGGAGGAAACACTCTTTCCGCGTGATACCACAAAGAGACTATACTGGTCTAAGTGAGACTGCTATTGTATGTATTAGGAGAAAATTTAATACGCGCGGTATCACAATGGATCTAACTTGATTTGGCTGACTGGCAGCCACTAAAGCCAAACCTAAAGGGTGACCAGATAAGAACGATAGAAAAATGAATAAAAATAAAACAACAATGGTGTAAGACATAAAATTAAATGTGGCTTTAGTTTGAAGCTGCATTTATGCTATTATGCATGGAGTAACACATAATTCAAATGGTCGACTTTGTTGGTCGTTCCAATCTTTGACGACTTCCGTCCAATATGTGCGGCGTTATTCGGCAATAACGTTTCGAATGTTGTCCTCGAGCTCGCCCAAAGTGGTTGGCTGGTTAGTGTGGACTAAGGACTTGACATGACATGACATTGACTGGATGGCGTAGTTTGTTAAGTACCTGCCCTAAGTTAGGTCCCAGCTTCGAATCCCAGTGAAAGTAAAGTTAATACGCTTTTATGCGGATTTCAAATCTGGTCCAGTCTGCCGTTGGGATCAAATTAACGGCACTATCATTTGAGCGGTCGATCAGTGGTAGTAGTCTGACTGTGGGTATCACAATGGACCAACATGGTATAAGTGTGCTGGTGAATTCACTAGCAGCCCCCTAACCTAACTTAACCCAACCTAAGGACTTGATATAGCCCCAGAGGAAATAATCGAATTGTGGCGACTAATTGATGAACGATAGCCGTGAAATGACTCAGTCACCTAATGGCATGTACTGCCGTCTTGTTGGAACCACAACTCGGATAAATCGGTGTTGTCAAGCTCTAGCTGGCAGAAAGTCGATGAACATCGTTCTACAGAGAGACCATTAACATTAGCGGCGTCTCATTCCTCATTTCGAAAGAAATAAGGTCCGATGATGCCGCCATGAAACAAACCGCAACAAAAAGTCAATCTGTGTGGATGCAATGATGTTTGGTCGAACACTTTTTAATTGTGAAAGCTCCATTTACGGCCATTTTGCTTGGTGACATAACCGCTGAGCCTGAACTTGGAAATGCGCGTCGTCCAAAAAGATGTTTTTCAAGCGTCCAATTAGCGAACTTACAGTGATATCCAGTCCATGGTTTTCAATTTAAATTCTTGCATCAGTGCTATCTTATACAGATGTAGGCTCAAATTCTACCGCCAAATAACCGGTGTTACCTCTCTGGCGGTGCCCAATTCAGTTAATCGCGTCAAATCGACATTTCTGGGTCTTCTTCGATACTGTCTGCTCTGGTAGCTACGTTTTCTGTCTGGTTGATGAGTTAAGGTCCAAAAGAGTGTATTTAGGGTCAAACTTTTCCACGATGCGACGAATTGCCTGCACACTGAAGCCATGATGACGACCAAACTCATGACGAGTTTGCGTATTTATTTTTATTATTAATTATTATAAAATTATATTTATTATTTTATTTATTATTAATTTCGGCCCAAAGAGAACTGCTTTTGTGCATGGCCCTACATACTCCACTCCAACAGGCAACTGTTCTTTATTTATACTAATCCAACCCGAATAGACTACAAAAATATAATAGATCTACTTAAAAGATAGACCTGGGCGCCGTGGCGTAGTGGGTAGGTGCGTCGACTCGTACGCTCGATGTTCTCGGTTCGATTCCAGAAAAAAAACACCAAACATTTTTTCACGGCTCCACCTCTTTCGAGTCACTGACAATGCTCAAAGAGTATAACCGAGTAACTGTCTAGAAATAGCTTCTCAATTTCGCGGTTCGGAGTCGGCATTAAACTGTAGGTCCCCTCCACTCGTGAGAGAACAATAGCACGCACAACACGAGTGGTTGCTGAGGTCCACCTCGGATGGTAGCGCCGCCGTTATTATTATTATTACGTAAAAGATAACGACACAGATAGAATGCGAAAAAAATTGAGTTCAGTTAATAGACGGCATAGCCACTAAACTAAAGTCCAACAAAGCTGCTGGAGCTGACGGCCTAACTGCTGAGCTTTTCAAAGCAGCAGGCGATGACTTGGTAAGGAGCATGCACCAACTCATCTGTAAAATATGGTCGGAAGAAAGCATGCCCGATGAATGAAACCTCAGCATTGTTTGCCCGATCCACAAAAAAGGAGACCCTCTAAAATGCGCCAACTATAGAGGCATCAGTCTTCTGAACATTGCGTACAAGATCTTATCTTCCGTGTTGTGTGAACGTCTAAAGGCATTCGTCAACAATCTGGTCGGTCCATACCAGTGTGGCTTTAGGCCAAGAAAATCCACCATCGATCAAATATTCCCACTGTGGCAGATCTTGGAAAAAACCCACGAACAACAAATCGATACCCACCACCTTTTCATCGATATTAAGGCCGTGTATGACAGCATCTATAGAGACGAGCTATACAGAGCAATGTCTAGTTTTGGCATCCCTACTAAACTCGTTCGTTTGTGTAGGATAACGATGGAGAATGCACACTGCTCCATCAAGGTCGGTAAAGACCTAACCGTGACCTTTGATGTCAAAAAAGGATTCAGAAAAGGCGACGAGCTGTCATGTGACTTCTTCAATATCATACTTGAAAGAATTGTGCAAAACTCGCACGCCAACACCAGAGGCACAATCTTTCAGAAGTCCGTCCAATTACTTGCATATGCCGACGATATTGACATAATTGGAAGAACACAGCGTGATGTCAATGGCACTTTTGTGAGTATTGCGACGGAGGCCGCGAAGATGGATTTAACGGCAAATGAGGGCAAGACCAAGTATATGCTGTCAACCAGAAAGGACACCCAACACCGACGTCTCGGACAGAACGTCACAGCAGACAGATATAACTATGAGGTAGTCAAGGACTTTGTCTACCTAAGAACCGCTATTAATTCAGACAATGACACCAGCGCTAAGATCAAACGAAGAATAATTCTTGCCAATCCCTGCTTCTTTGGGCTAAGAAAGCATTTGCTAAACAAAGCACAAGACAAAGTACAAGACCCTAATCGTCCCAGTCCTACTATATGTCGCAGAAGCATGGACTTTGTCAAAAGCGGATGAGGTTGCTCTTGGCTGCTTTGAGAGGAAAATTCTTCGGGTGATTTTCGGTCCCGTCTGGATAGAGGGTGAGTGGAGGAGAAGATATAACAACGAACTGTACGAGCTGTTCAGCGACATCAACTTAGCCAGAAGGTTGAAGATCCAACGATTGAGATGGCTAGGTCGTGTAGAGCGAGTGGAAACCGATGCTCCGGCCTGAAAAGTTTTCGAATCCACCGAGGGACGGCGCAGTAGAGGAAGACCGCGACTCAGATGACGCACGCAAGTGGAAAGCCAACAACCAACTGTGCGTGCGAAACTGGAGGCAGATAGCTAAAGATCGAGCTGGCTGGAGACGCTTGTTGGTTGAGGCCGAGGTCCACCCGGGACTGTAGCGCCACCTTAAGTAAGTAAGTATAGCCTGCTTCCCCAAATCACTAAGGCTACTCAAAATTTAAAAACTGCTCGTTCGCAATGCATAATTCACATGACCTTGCAAGCGATTAGTGAAATCTGTTGAAGACATTAGTAACAAGACGCGAAATTCAACCAAATTAAAAAAAATTAACTTATTTAATCGAAATGTATAAAAAACATGAGCTGAAAAATCACTACAATTTTTATGTGAAGTACCAATACAAAAAAGAAATATTTCGTAAATACGATGCTAGACAACTCATTCTTATTTATTTTATTTAACAAAATCTTGTTTTAAAGCAGAAAAATCTCTGATAAAAACAACCCATTTAAATGTATTTTTTCCCCCAATTTTTGCTTGCTACAATTTTCATGTAGAAGTACTTAATATTTAAGAACATCTGTACCTATGTATGTACAATAACCTGAATAAATACATGAAACAGTTTGAAACTCCAAACAAGAATAGGCTAATTTAGTTCACATTTTTTGACTCAATGATTTATTCGTCTTCTTATTTCTGAGCACACATACAGTTGCTCACTTCCTATATTGAGTGGAACTCACACGCGAATGCACTTCCTTCCCTTGAAACAAGATATTTATGGCTTCTTTTACACACAAATCAACACAACAAATGAATACCTTTTCCCAAACAGGTTTTCCCAGGAAAGGCTTGCAACACACCCTCATTTGAAATCAAAGAACCGACGAAAACGACTAAGATATAAATCCTAAAAAGAAGGCAAACACATGCACAAGTGTAGGAATACCTTCACTTGGTTACCTGTTAAAATTGTACGATTCACTCAAGATGAGCATTCCACTTGCCCTTACAACAAAAAAAACACACGTTTCCCCTAATTACGCTTTTCGATTCCCTATCTTCCTGTCAAAAAGTAAAATGTTGGAAAAACCTAAGTGCCGGAACATGGAAATACGTGATCTTATCAAGGAATGGTCACTTATGCAGGGACTGACGTTCAGAAAACAATCGTACTATAGAATTAAGAAAAAAACAACCACTGGATTTGAAACACGATTCAAAAAAAAAAAAACACTTTAAAGTATTCACACTTTTAACAGAATAAACAAAACTAGAAGGCAATTATACGGTATCTGACTTTTCAGAGTAATGGCTTCTTATACTCCCTATTGAAAACATTACCATTGATTTTTGATTTGACAGCTCACTTAGAAAAGTTGTAGATCAAGGCGATGCCCAAGTTCTAGGATTGTATGTGTAATTTAATTTTAAACATTATGAACTGAAAATCTGTGTGTAGTTTTTATCAGGGCTCATCAAATGAAGAAAGTAGAATATTATACTATTGTATATTTGTACTTAGCTTATTTCATATCCCAAAAAGGCCGAAAAATAAACCAGCATTTTGCCAACAATTTGTACTAAACAGAAAATTTACGTTCTAAAAAAAACTGTGGTCCATTTAAAATTCAACCAATATCTAAATTTCTTGTGAATTGCTACGAACAAGACTTTAAACGATTTCAGTGAAGGCTGAATCGCATTCACATTGCACTCGCATCCCCACATCGACTGCAGATCCTGCAAAAGAACCCGGAAATGCAAATCGCCAGACACCACAAATTCGTCTATTTCAAGACCGCATATGACAGCGTGTATAGAGACGAGCTATACAGCGCAAGGTCTAGTTTTGACATTCGTGCCAAAGTCTTCACGTTTGCCAAAGACGACGTTTGAAAATTCTCGCTGCTCCATTAAGGTCGGTAATGAACTTACCGAGACCTTCAATATAAAAAATGGATTTAGACGAGGCGACGCGGTGTCATTTGACTTTTTTAACAACATTCTTGAGAAGATCGTGCAGAACACACTGTCCAACAGTAGAGGCACAATTTTACAAAAGTCCGTTAGACCGCTGGCATACGCAGACGACATTTATGTGATTGATCGAACCAGCCGTCAATGAGACGTTTGACGACAAACGGAAACGTCAAAAACGGTTTGACCGTACGCGAGGACTGATGAAGTGTATAATGCCATTGAAAAAGGACGCACAACATTGACGAACGGTTTAATGTATTTTAAGCTGTACAGATGTCGTAAGTTCTCTTATTTTCAGAAGTAAAAAACTAAAACTTGCATATAAAAATTCAAGGAACAGACGATTAGTAAGCCTTTTTTATATATGCATATACACAATCTTTCCCATTTCCAATGAGAGTGGCTTAGATTAAAAGCAAATTGAAATGAAATTAAATGAAAAAAAATTGCAACGCTGCTTCTGATTCATCTATCTAACTTTGTAGACACATCTTTTATCTATCCTCACACCAAATCTCACTGTTCTGCCAATAGATATAACCAAACGTCCAATGTGTCAGTCTGTTGAAAACTCACACCATGATTTAAGTTGCACACTGCACAAGAAATGTTTGCGATGACCAGTGTCTTTCCCGTGCAAAAGTATTCTGCTGGTTTCGCTAGATTTCGTGATGGTCAAGAAGACCTTGTAGACGACGAACGCTTACCAAAGCCGATAACCACGTGGAATGAGGAAAACATTGAGAAGCTCAGAAAAAATTGTGCGTTCTGACGTTGTGTCGGTAACTGAGGAGATGAATGGCATGTGATCCACCGCATTCGTGTTGACGATTTTGGGAGAGGAAGATCGTAAAGAGACATTTTGTTGCATGACAATCCGGGGTCGCACGAAGTCCTAATTGAACGTCAGTTTTTGACCAAAAAAGGCATCACAATGCTCGATCACCCGCCGTACTCGCTTGATCTAGCGCCGTTCTTGCTGTTTCCTTCCTAAACTCAAATTAGATTTGAGGTTCGATTCCTCAAGGGCCCCATCCAAAAGGCTTCAACCGATATCCTCATGGTTATTTCGGTTCCTCGAATACCAGACATTCTTTGACCAATGGGAACACTATGAAATTCGGTGTGAAGATAGATGAAAAATGCTTCCACACAGTTCAACAAATGAATCAGAACTGATGTTGCAGTTGACACTTTTTCCGTTAACTGTTTTATTTCCGAGATTTTAAGTTTACAATTTTTACTTTTCAAGTGAGCGCCTTCGGTTTAGGGCCACTGTATGTTTGTTTGTTCACATTTTCTTATAAGTTTCAGAACGCAGTTAGCGGAAAACATGACATCATTTCTTAACGAATAAAGAACAAAAGTACGCATACCCCTCAAAATCAATCTTTAATGTCTCCTTAAAATTGTAGAATATTGCGTTTATGTCAAAACACTAACACGTACCGATGGTTGCTAAAAAAGATAAACATTACATCAGTTGCTAATGCTATTTTCTGTAAGTTAAATTATTTTTCTTTTCTTACGTAATTCTCATCTAGACAACCTTGAAGCATCCGCGAATGATCATCACTTAAAGTAGACAATTATAATCGTCTTGGAGTACGCAAATTACCATAACTATTGTTTACGAAAACTCACTTACGTTGAATCTACGTTTCTATCAATCAAAACAAAAACAGAATTCCCAAAGATTCTAGTCTACGACTATGTGATGAAATTGTATACATATTAATGCTGTTGATGATGAAAGAATTGTATGTTTTTTTTTGCATTCAATTTCCAATTATACAAACTTCAACGGAGTAGACGTATGCACAGGTAACAGACACCAAGATTTGTATACTTTATGATTGCATAATCAGTTTTATGGAAGAGTCAGTAGTATTTGTGTATTAAAAATAGTTTTGCATACTAAGTGGTGACGTTTGAACTTGAGCTCACTCAAGATAATTAACTGAAATTGACATTTTAAGAAGGTGACATTAAAAAGTTCTTACGAGATGTTAGTGTGATATATTCTGTGTTTTAAATTCACTTTCAAAATTGTCAAGCCAGCTAAAAATTTGCATGACTTCATAATTCCAGCAACCTTTCAAACGTGAAAACTCGAATGGGAAGTTTCTTTCCCATTCACCGTCCAACATATTCGGCAGACTAGCCTTATATGGAGCTTGTTCTTCCATCAAAGCAACTTTTTTGTCCTTGTCTCAATTAATTTAATCTAATCACCTTCGCCATTTCGTAGAGGTATTTCGAATTAGAATAGGATTCAAACAACTCTCTCACATTTTGTATCCTCAACGAAACCACAAGCCACTGAATTTGTCTCTTAACATTTTATATAAAAAAACCGCGCTACAGTCCGAAGTGGACTTGGCTTAGCCTCTTGATTGCTACTGTAGTACGTTCTATTTTCACACGACTTGGGGGGACCTACAGTTTCATGGCGACTCTGAACGGCGAGACTGGGACTCTTCTAGATAGTGGTGATGGAGTCGTGAACAATTTTGTTTAAAAAAATTGTTGCTTGTTCTGGGATCTAAACCTAGACTTCAAAGTCTAGTGCGTAAAGATCGACGAACATACTCCCAACGCCACGACATCCATCCCTAAACATACATGAATCTGAAAATTACAGCTCATGGACGACTGTGATTCTCCTTCTCCTGTTGGCGTTGCAGTCTGGTGTGGACCTGGGCCTCAACCAAAAAACCTCTCCAGCTTGAATGATTTTTAGCCAACTTCTTCCAATTGTGCACGCCAAGTTGGCAAAGTCCTTTCTCCACTTGTGTGCGCCATCGGTTTCGTAGGCGTCCTCTATTGGGTTGTTCCACTGGCGTGAAGTCGAAGACTCTTCGGGCCGGACCTAAGTTGTCCATGGGCTTTACATGGCCTACCCACCTTAGGCGTTGAATCTCTTGAAACCTAGCTAAGTACATGTTGTACTTGTTGTAAAGCCCATTGGTGGTTGAATCTTCTTCTCCAAATGTCATCAACGCAAACAAAGATCGCAAAGGTCGCACGCAGAACCTTTTTTTCAATTAAATGTTGATCTAATTCATCTGCTCTTGAGGATGGACAATCCATGTCCCTGTGCCATAGAGCAATACTGGGATGATCAAGGTGAAAAATAAAGTCAGCTTGGTCCTTTGAGAGAGGGCTAGATTACTCAATTGCATCTTGTACATAAAGAAACAGCGTTGGCAAGAGTTATTCTGCGTCTGATCTCGGTACTGATGGTTCCCTGCTGTTTACTTGGAAGCCGAGGTAGACGAAGACCTTCACTACCTCGAAAGTATATATCTGCCTATGGTAACATTGTGGGCAAGTCATCGATGGTGTGTGTCTCCTCAGTATATCCTCCAAAGTCAGTTTTAATGCGCTCTCCCCTCCCATTTCTAAACCAAAGTGTTAAAAAATCTGAAAAAATCACAAAAAACTTGGCTTAATTACGTACCTTAAGTACTTTAAGACCGTTTCGAACACTCTGGCTCCAAACATTTTGAAGATATTGGCCAAAAATAGTAAATCATCGGCGTGCGAATTTTGAAGATCTGAAGACGTAGTTTTGTAGATCTCAATGAAAGGCTTAAGAAATGGTATGTATCAAAATATCAATTTCTGGTCAAAGATTTAAACCTCTGCGCTCGTACATAAGTTTCAGGAGTCTCAGGGGTGTCTAGCACATTCATTTCAAATGAAGAAGAACAATTTATACACAGTTTGCTTGGGTGCACTCACTACCCATGATATGATGATGCAAAAAGTATTGGGCAAGTTTTCCTGTGTTAGATGCATTAGAAAAGAAGTACATATATGCTTATGAATGTAGATACGTATGTTGTAATGAATACTTTATTTCCGTTAAAGGGAGAAAAAAATTCAAAAAAATGATTCAGTTTTACTCGTTTAGTTGATTCTTTAAGTCTTTCCGGGCCACTACAAGAAAATAAATAAAATTGCAAGTATTTTTTTGCATGAATCAATTTATTTACATAATATTATTAAGAAAAATAGCAAAATAAAAAAAAATATCCTTACAGGGGTGGAATCGGCTAATGCGATAGTTGATTGTTGATTGTCACATTTGAGTTTCTTGCTCTGCGTAATACGATTGTCAATTTAAGAATCGCAAATTTGCGATCATTTTCATGTGACAGCTAAATTGGTGTCGTTTTCATACGAGTATATTGAGTTGAGTGGGTATTCAAAATTAATTATTTATGGACAATCTTCGATTGTTTTGATCATATGGTCTTACTGCAGTTGTTTTCATTAAATAATGATACAATTAAAAATGAAATATATGTATGTAGTTGAAATATGCATATGTAAAGTATATGGAAGTACATACATATATGCAAATCCGTCTTTTTATTTAATCTTTGAAGGACATATTATTAACCCATGAAGGAACGCATAGCATACATGCAATGATGTTTATGTACATACATGTATATATGTATACAACTACTACTCAATTTGAGTTACATATGGACGAAATTACGAATGGCGGTGAATTTGAAGAACGGTGGTATTAATTAAAAGAGTGGCATCAGAAAAATAAGAGGATTTTTTTTAAAACAACTATATAAGCCGCAAACTCATTACAGCTCTTGGCAGAATATGTTACATTTCCGTTTCTCACATATTCTACACACAATATTGATGGGACCATATTTATTCACGCACACCTTTCAGAAAAAATCTCCTGAAGTTTTTTTTCAAGAAAATTCAATTTCAGTGCCGAACCATAACTTGTTTACGATATATTGGCAATAAAACAATTCCCCAATTAGACAATAAACAAATTTATAAACTATTTAAAATACAAATTACAACGATTAAGCATGCCATGACATTCAAAAAAAGGAAGTGATGCCAAGCTGTCATATATTTTTTGCGATCGCATTACTCAGACGTGAATATATTTGATAGTCACATTTGATTGTCAAAAGTGCGACAATCAACTATCGCTTTAGCCGATTCCACCCCAGGATTCTTTACAAGGACATGGTACGAAAATTATACCACTGCGCTCAAAATGTCTATTTTCAATTGTTAATTGAAATTTGAAAGCAAGTTTTTGTCTTGCTTAGACAAAGTGGAAGATTGCAAGAAAGATGTCTTGCTACAATGTGCAAATCTTCCCGATAAAGTTCTTACAGGTTTATGTGACAAAGAGGATCAAATGCTTTTGTCAACGAACGGTTTATTTTTTTTCACGCGTACGTATTTCACGTATTTTTTTTTTCTTTTTATTGTCAGTCAGAATGTTGACACAGATCTGATATAAGATCTAATTTAAATTTTTTTAGTGGTAAGGTATACCCTGTATATCTTGCCAATATATATGCATTCACGACTGTTACATCCAGAAAATGAAAGAAAATCTCTGCCAAGATGATGCTTTCACAATAATTTTCTTCGAGCAGATAAAAGATAGGGGGCGCCGTGGCCGTGTCGACCCATACGCACTTGACTTTCACAGTCTAGGTTCAAATCCCAGCACAAGCAACAAATTTTCAAAAACAAAATTGTTGGCGGCTCCACCTCTTTTGAGTCACTAGAAAATGCTTCTCGATCCCGCCGTTCGGAATCGGCATTAAACTGTAGGTCCCCTCCACTCGTGAGAGGACAATAGCACGTACAATACGAGTGGTTGCTGAGAATCTAGGCCCAGGCCCACCTCGGACTGTGGCGCCACCATTATTATTTTTATTAGATACAAGATTTCGTTTTCATTTAGATTTCTATGTGCCATAGTTCTTAAAATTCTGGTGAAAAACAAATTTGGTCATAAGTAAATCTTTTTTTTTACAACACAATTTTTTTTTATTTGAAACAAAACCACCACAAAATGCGCAGTGGTATGATTTTTATACCACCAACTTAAAACGTTTACAGGAAATCGATATTTGGCTAATTCGAACCAAATACATTTTTAGCAAACAGATAGCAAAATACAATGACTTAATTTTCACTTAGATAACTTCACGATAAACCACGAGTTGCGAAATTGCAAAAACCAATAGAGCGTTTTCATATTTCAGTAGAGCCATCTCAAATTACCCAATTTTCCATATATACGTATATTTTACATTGGTTGTATTTTTTTCCAAAATATAAGCTTCAATTTGTATAGAAATGAGGTATAGAAAACATTCCATTGCACATTAAAGTATAGAAAAATGTTTAGATATGTGATACGTTTTTCGTACCACCGGCCCTGAAAGAGTTAACTGAGATATCAATAAATCTAATTAATACACATTTAATCGTACACAGTTTATTGACATATCATTAGGTTTATTATTTCACATTAACGATCATAGTGTAACTAATTTAATCATTTTGATTTGGGGATCAGCTCAGTACAAATATAATAACAAATACGCACACCCATAAACATAACAAATTGATACACCTTACATGTATACGAGTAGTACAAATTAATAGTCTTCAAAATAATTTCAAGGTCTCTTCTGAACCAAAACACTCGTCGTAATTGCTACTTTAACTTCTTAAGCAAGTCATTTGAATAATTTGCATAATACTGCGTTATATTGTGATACAAGCTAACATAAGCATTCATCCATGGCATAATAATGTTAAACCAAGGAAAACAATGAATTTAAATTGGTCCTTAAATTATCACACTCTATTCATTGACAATAACTTCATATGATCCTCTGCTTAAATAAATCAGCGCAGCTAAGATACTTAAACTTCAGAGGCGTAATAAGTGGGAAGACCCAGGTTATAAAGTCAAACACTCATTAGTGAACTTGATTTAGGTAAACATCCGCTTAAAAGCTAGATGGGGATCTGCTAATTATATGTACGTAAATTCATTCTCCTCCTTCTTATTTTTATCATTGTTCTCCGTTCCATTATTACTATCATTTACAAAGCATGCCGCGAAGCATTGTGGTAGCCCGCATTTAATAAATATGCAAACAAACGTTCAGTGATACAGCCTTTAACACATAAAAGTGATTCTTTTTTAAACAAGCATTTGTGGATATTACTGTAATTCATATACTCATATGTAACCGACGGGATGTACGAGTAATGGCACAGTTAATTCTCATACAAGATTTTCAAAGCTGTCGCGTGGGCATACGCACTAGTCGGGCAAGAGCAGTAGTCTCTACGACAGGTATGCATATTTGCTAAGAAAACCAAGCGAAATCTCATCATGCAACTTATGATTTGTCTATTGTACATTAAAAACAATTAACTGGAATGGCGTATTAGTTATGATCTTCATCTAAGAAATATTTCTTATTAAAGTGTTTAGAAATAATAATTTATGAAAAAAATACAGAAAAAAAATCTGAGGAAAAAGGTGGATACAAAGATCATTGAAATGGCAAACAGTAGATAGCGTGGTCTGTCTACATGTGTGACCATAAAGCATTATGGCCCAGATACGATCGAGCAAAAACCGACAAAATCCTTCAGTACGACAAAAAGTTGCTAACGATCATCTTAGAAACCACGCCATGAAAATGGCACTCTCCAACGATAACATTTGTAGAGGCTGCGGTGATGAGGAGGAACGAGAGGACACTCCTCACTACCTCTGTCACTGCTCTAGTCTTTGTCAGTTGCGTCATAGAACACTGGAACAAGGGTTATAAGGGGACACTAATCCCCAATTGGACATCACAATGGGTCCTCAAGGACCTAAGTGAGGCGTGGCTTACGGCCGTCTACTCACTTACCTACCTGCCTAGTACTTAATTAAAGCCACAAAATTTAGCATACACTGAAAAAAACTAAAAGTTGATCCAAGTTATCGATTAAACACTAAATAAAAAACGACAAAAAATTTCACTATCGGGTAGCACTTTCCCTAGCATCTATTACAGCTTTTAACCGCCAGGGTATAGGTTTTATAAGTTTTTCCTTAAGAGATGACAATATTCTTGGATTTGTAATTTTAGCTTCTGCTTATAAGAAAAGAGACTTTCTGCAAACAGCAGTTTTATCTCACGCCATGGGTGTTCAATCAGGCCTAGATCAATCGATTTTGGAGATATTTTATGTTGCACTTGGGGCAATATAAAGCAACTATTCGCATACTTAGTAAGAGGAGTGCTTCGGATCATTGTCTTTTTAAAAGCAATAATCCTAATGCATGCTTTATTTCTCTGAAACTCTGTAGAATTCACTTGAAAATATTCAAATACCCAATTTTGCCTATGGTATTCTCTATGAATTCAATGCCCGCAGTCACTTGAAGCCATACAATCCCACAACATCACACAACCTCCTCCGTGTTGTACGGAGAAACTTTATTTAAGCGCTGTGTTTAGTCCTTTCCAAACAAATTGAATATTACTTGATCGAAAGTGGTTTATTGATGTTCCGTTTGAAAACATAACCCAACTTTCTCAAAAGCTTTCTGGGAGTTTTACATATTGCCTAGCAAACTCTATTCTCTACAATTCTTTATAATTTTCTTTGTTTTGATAGGTGTATGCTCAATTTTGTGAGGTACTGTATCAACTCTTATCCATTCGTTCTCACAATATCTAGCACCTACTCCAGTGCCGTTAATTTGATCCCAACGGCAAATGGTGACTGGACCAGATTCGATTTCACTCGGATTCGAACCTGGGACCCCTCTAACTTGAGGGCAGGCACTTAACCAACTGCGCCATCCAGTCATCTTAGTACCTAAAAACGTTGGAAATTTTATATCACATATTTAAACAATATTATTTTTAGTTTGACGAATGTTTTTTTTTTTTTTTGTTTTGGAGTATTTTTTAGAAACACTACTGGAGCACTCAGACTCAAAACTGGTCCATTGTACTGCCAGGTAGCAACCTACTCCAGTGCCGTTAATTTGATCCCAACGGCAAATGGTGACTGGACCGATTTCGGAATCGAACCTGGGACCCCTCGAACTTGGGGCAGGCACCTACCCAACTGCGCCATCCAGTCGTGTGTTGACGAATGTTTACTTTGCAATATAATTAATTGTTTGACCTGATTTCAGTAGCATTGAATAACAACTGATAACTCAAAACTTGAGAACTATTAGATCGACTAGTGTTTGTTTCCAATCAACCATCAGACATATTGACTAAAACTGAATGCAACTGATTGGCTTTTGTGTGCACAATATGAAAATATTCTTCACACATAGGAGCAAGCAAGGATGCAATTAAAATACGATTAAGTTTCTAAAGGATATTTTAGGAAGGCGGGAAAGAAGAAATTGAGGCACTTTTAATTAACATTGGCTACTAACGAGCGAAAAGGACAATGATATTGTCATCATCATGATGAAAAAAACAAAATTTCACATATCAGTCATGACAACTGTAATAAATAGCACACTAATTATTGTGAGCTACCGCCAAAGACCAAACACAACATTACAAAAAAACGAAAAGACGTTTAGATGCTGCAGTCCGATGCAAATTGCCTGGATTCATGCCACATGTAGAAAATGTGAAACTCACTAAAGCACGGGAGTACGGATTTTGCATATTAAGAATTAGATTACAACGAGAGAGCTATAGATGATTAAAATGGGAAGGGCACATAATAACAATGACAGTAGAGCGGTCAGTGCGACGAATTATTCTCTATAAAACGGGAAAAAGAAAACCATCTGAACGCAAATACAATTACGTCCGAATTGAGATTCGCGAGATCTGCAGACCAAAAGAACGCTTAGAATAAGAAAGAAGAGCAATTATTTGTTCACAACATTACGAACTTTCAACTTTCACGCGACATAATAATGATAACGAATGCCTTCCTCTGATAGATTAACAGTAATATACTCTATATTTTTTTTACTGACGAGACAGTGTGTTGCTCTGTAAGGAATCAAGTTCTTTTGCAAGATACGTGAAATTTCGTACAAAACTCTTAAACATGTGCAGTAACACCTATTCAAGCTCTGCGATAATTTAGTATGAGTCGTTCTGCATAGGCTATTAATAATAATGATAATAATAATGGCGGCGCTACAGTCCGAAGTGGACCTGGCCCTAGCTTCTCAGCAACCACTTGTGTTGTGCTCGCTATTGTTCTCTCACGAGTGGAGGGGACCTACAGTTTAATGCCGATTCCGAACGGCGAGATTGACGCAGATCCGCACCACGTAGATTGATCTTGGGTCAATCTACATGTCCACTTGTTGGAAACCCTTTGAAGCTTTCGATTTACTCGTAGAGTAGTAGATTGGTGATAGGTGCTTCGGTGAAGCCACAGATGTTCGCAAAGAATTAGGCCCCTAGATGGAACGCCTTATCCTCTGGACAGTCTTTTGGCATTTGCACCTGAGACAGTGTCCTGCCACCATGATGTCGATTTTAGGCCTGTCAAGAGAGATACATTTTTTGGATCGTTTTGGATCTACCTTCTATTATTTGTCATTCGAGACGTAACTTCCTGTAGAAACAGGTTACATGTACATAGCTAGGAACATGACTACAGTGGATCAATGAAGAACTCGGACACTTAACTTAAATTTGTTAAATTCGCAAAATCATGTAACTTACAAAGTTTTGGAATCAAGTCTTATTCTCGCATGAGGCTAAATTTAGTCCCATTAGAACCCAGAGTTGAAAAATTAAGAGCCATGGTATAACATGGTGGTTGCTCTGTACCAAGGTTGGTGTCCGAGTTCTTTATTGACCCGCTGTATTTGCTTGCTTATCGTCGATGATACCAAGGTGATTGCATGCCTGGTAAGTTCCTTCACTTTGCAATTGCCTGGAATGTGTTTATGGCCTGTTATCTAGCACAGGCGAGTGATCATTTTTTTTTACTATAGAACTATACTATAGGCATCCAGGCTGACTGTCCGTGAAAATGCAAATATCACACACGGATATAACATTCCACTCGAGCCTGGACAGGGCTTCGTGAATTGTCAGTACCTCTAACTAAAACACGCTAGAGTAGTCAAGAAGGCGAAGGAAGAGACTAATATTCAGTTCGTTAGAAAATACGCCACTACCCACCACGTCCTTCGTTTCCGATTCATCCGTGTAGAACAGTACGAATTCCTCGAAGTGTGTAGGATTTCTTGACAGGGACTCTGTCCGAAGCCAGGGCTTACAAATTCTTGTCCGAGAAGTAGGGTAGGAAATCTATCAATTGTATACTGGACCACTGAGATGTGGCCTAAATGCGTACAGCAGTTCTTGCTGAAAACGCTAGCAAAATTTAAAAAATTGTACAGCCCAAAATCTCTTTGTACTTTATACTTTAATCGATTCCAGCTTCAGTGCGAAGATTGTGGAAATGTTTAAAATGTCCTTTCTGAAATGGCTTTTAGTAATTATTCTAATACTATAAACATCAGGAGATATATAAAGAAAAATCTAAAAGGTTGCTATTGGCTGTTAAATATTTTTAAGAAGAGTTAACTTTTGTAAAATGTTTATATTCTGAGATTTTGATGATAATTTCATCAATACAATATAATGTTTAAAGTAAAAATAGTTCAAAAACACCTATTTTAGGACTTCAATAACAGATACACGAGCCCTATTGAGATCACAGATAAATGGCATCAGAAAGACGAAGCATTGTTTTTGTCGGCTTTGTTATCACAACAAAAAATAATAACATTCATAATTAACATAAATAAAAATGCATTGTGAAAATTATGTGAAGTCATTCTTAAATAGGTGCGAGATAATTATACATGTACATAAATATTTGTATATTTATCCAAGATTAGAGACCCGGCATAGCGATTAAATCCGTTTTGGTCCACTAATATAAATACTCAAGAAAACGCCTATATTTGGATACATTATTGTTTTATTGAATGTTTATAAACATTTACAATTTTTCCTTAGTCTGCCATTAATCGCAACTTTGCTGTTCAAACCCAAATAAAAATTATTATGGTGAGTAAATGGTTATTCTGCGTTTTTTCAATCTACTGTCAATAGAAGTAAATTTTAGATGAAACGCCATTCGGGCTATTGGCTGAATTGGATAAAAAATATTGAATCTTCTTCTTTCTTTCAGTGGTGTTACTGTCCGAAAGTTAGTGAAGGGAGGCTACAGTTTTATGCAAACTCCGAACGCCTCTCTCGAGCGAGTTGGTCTTGAAACTTGATGTGTTGATCGAGATTTGATTCAAGAACCTTCAGTGTAATGGTCGACGAACCACGGCGGCCGCACAAAATGTGCTTATGTATATTAAAAAATATTACTTTTTCCAGGAAAATTTGAGTACGATATGCACGATACAATTGTTGTAACGGTTGGGCAGATTTGGTGTTGTATACAAAAATTGTATCGTTTGTTTCCACACAATCGACCATTTTACCGATATTGTATGGTCGTATGCTCTTGAGTGTACAACCTTTGTCGCATGCAACAGATTGTATACAAGTTGTATGGTGTGTATTCGCACCTAAAATTTTTGTATCAATTTCAGTTGTGTTTTGGCTGTTCTAGTGACGGGTTAAAGCTAAGTTTAAGTAATTAACTGCTCAAAAATTACGAAATAAAATGCCCGGTTCTACATAGCGTATATACATAAAGCGTGTGCTGTATACAATAGTTCGGTCAATATCGGCATAATACATGTCGGTACAGCCGTTGTAGAGTGTATTTCGTACTTTGATTCTGATATAATCAAGCTTCCAAGAGCTACAAAGTAATTTTATAAGAAGGTTTAAATATTAATTAATGCAAATGAATTTAATCTGCACTAGACGCATTTTTCAAGAAGAAGAAGAAGAAAAGGAAGACCGAACCTTCGTTTCAAGGACCAAGCCATCGCGGATGCCAGAGCGCTTGATCTGGATAACTGGAAGCAGCGTGCCCGGGACCGCAGGGCATGGAAGGCTGCCATGTCTCAGACAGTGACCCTTCACGGGTCGGGAGCCCGCTAAGTAAGTAAGTAAATAAGTAAGACGCATTTTTCAATGTTCTGTTAACGCAAGACAACAAATTTGTCAAGCTACGTCTGCTACTCTGAACGTTTCGAACACAATTCTACGTCGGCGCACGATAAACACTTACAAATGGAAATATTTTCTAGAATATACTAATTGAATTTTAATTCTTAAATAAGAGGTATGTTTCTGCTTGTGCATTAATGTTAACACTCTAAAATCCTCCAAATACGATTTAATTATAACGAGATGTAGAGCGGGTGTAGCGGGTACATAACAATAAACTCGAAAAAGAAAAACTCTTCTCAACTTTCAGAAAACAAATCATGACACTTTGAATTTGAGAAAAGCAGTACAAGCACATACTTCTACAAAAAAAAGAAAAAAAAACCGTCAACAAATTTAAATATAATAATTGCTCCGAAACGATGAACGCTTTTTTAGCAATCTCAGACGTGGTGAATGTCAATTTGCATTTCCGGGGTCATTTCCAACGTCTGCCAAAGTAAAAAAGTTGATATATGGTTGATTTCACTGGCCTAAAAACATCATAATAAGGTCAAATCTGACCTAGGTTTCAGTCTTTCGCACGAAATGGAAAATATTTCAGACGGGATATTAAGAAGACTTGTCCGTCGATAGTTGGCGCAGTCAACTTGCGACGCTGAGGTTTCATTCATAGTGTATATTTATATGTGTACGTTTGAGGTGAACGTCTAACCAATTCATATTAATAGGTGATTAAAGAATTTAGCAGACGGTCAATTGACGCCAGCGATTTAGTTTGACTTGTTTAGTCACGTAATTGTTCATTTTAACCTTGTCCTAGTCGGGCAGACGTAATTCTTGTCTATTATTGTCCAGATCGAATGGAGCATTTCCCCGATAATTGAATTAATATACTCATGTTTCCGAATTCTCAGTATTCTGCTATTTCAATTGTTAGAAAGAAGTGTTTTTCCCATATTTTGAAAACACGATCAAACATAAAAAACTGCGTTTGAAATTCATTAGAGTGGATTCAGATAAACAAGACATTATTAAAGTGAGTTACCAAGTTTATGCTAATTTAATTAATTAATTTTGTTTCTGAACGCGTGTAAGGAATGTGTCCTTTTCTATAATTAAGTTAATTGAATTTTATTGAAAAAAAATCTAAAATATCGAATGAAAATACAGTAGAAGCCCGAAAACATGAATTGTTTTATAACAGTATCCGGTATCCGGCCTTCCATTATAATATCCGTTTGTTTATTAAAAAAAAAACAACAAATTATTAAGTTTTATGATCTGATTGATTTTATTTAACAAATAATAAATAGAGGGTTTATCTAACATTTTTTTGGAAGTTTACTAAAGCCAAATTGTGGTGAATACAAATTTGTTTTTCTGGGGTAATAATTTATTACGTTTGTTTATGTATACAATGCCTGTTTCAGAAAAAAATCTCTCACTGTATACACAGCTACATGGAGATGAAAGATAAGTTTTGGCAAATTTGGACAAAATTGGGTACTGTCTTCCATTTACTGACCACCAAGACCAAGGGCCACTATTCCGTTCAAGCCCAACTGTTTTGTCAAGTCAAGCTCGTTGGGGGTATCACTTTTAGCAGAAATATCCATCTGACTATTGCCTTCCATAACCTCTTCAAAACAGTCCCAACAACTCTTATGAATATTATCTTCATCATCAGCACGAGTTTTTTTTTTGTTACAGGGTGAATCTCCTGTTTCCTCACTACTTATGGCTGAAACACAACAGTGCGTCAGAGTCAGCGTTGTCTTTCAACGCACACAATTCAATGGACATGCACGAAATACTGCATTGACCTACGTAAGTGAAAAATGAGAGAGATGAGAGGATCGTAATAAAACGTAAAACGTAATCCCAACGCACTTCATTATTCAACATGTTGGATATTTTTTTGACAGAGGGATGCACTGTGAGAGCGAAATTGAGAAATGCTTCCCAAATTGAGAACATTTTGTGGCAACTGACATTTGTGAAATGAAAACAGCTGACTAAAATTATTTTAACGACAAAACTAATTTGAAATCCGTGTATGAATACGCCAAATTAGCAACAAGAAGCACTTTTTTAATTTTTTTAACTTTCTTGGCATTAATTTTCCGCTATTAATTTCTTTAACGTTCAATTGTTTGACCAAAATATTTTTTGATTTGGCATTTCAGAAATTAAAACAGCTGACGGAATATTTTTCATTTCGTATTTGAGAGAGAGAGGGAACTGTTTATTAACGCAGTGCGTTAACGCACACCCTCCGTAACATGAAGTCGGCTAGCGCAACGCACTGTTGTGTTTCAGCCATTAATGATTCGTTGTCATCAGAGCTTATTCGTAAACTTTCCAACAATATTCTTTGGTGGGCTCTCTCTACCTGAACCGATCCAAGGAGACTTGTCTTAAACCTTGGGTCCCGAAAAGCTGCTAGAAAGTAATCTAGATCTTCATCAAGGCCATTAAATCGATTTTTAAGTTCAGTTTTCAATGAACCAATCATGTCTTTTAAATTGTAAGTTTTTCATAAAGTTTCTTCTTTTTCAAGGTATCTTATTAATGTGGCAACATGTTGTATTACTTCTGAGACGCAAGAAAGACGAGAACTAGTTGTTTTCGTTATTTCTTCAAAAGGTTTAAGAAGTCGTATACACTGTTCCAATAGATCCTAGTGACAGGCTGCCAAATTATGTAATGTGTTGTGGTCAGCAAAGGAAAGATAAATCGATCGCTTCTGTTCCAATAACCGTTCTAGCAAATAATAAGTAGAGTTCCAACGTGTACTAATATCTTGGATTAATTGATATGGCAAATGTAGTTCCAGCTGAAGAGCTACCAATTTTTCTTGACCTAAGCTCGAATGATTAAAATTTGTAACAATTCGTCGTGCAGCTTGTATCGTCTCCCAAACTTCAGACTGAGAATTCAAAGCTTAATTTATAGCTCGTTGTGGCGAATGAATAAAACATCTAGTCTGGTTTTACTTGTACCGGTCTGATTTGAGTATCAGACCACCAAACTATTATACTTTTAATTTGGGCAGATATCTGACGGCCAAATATTCGGCTATCTGGCCTAGCTGTAGGCCGAATATTCGATATCCGGTATCCGATATTCGGTATCCGGCCAAATCACTATTTGGTACAACCCTAGTTTCTACCTCTTATGAACAATTTCTAAGATGCGGCTGGGATTACACAGCACTTTTTTCTGATATCTTTGTTTCTTTCTGAGCATAGACCAAAAAAATCAAATAGATCTATCAAACACTTCATTTTTACAGTGGCCAAAAGAACATTGGTTTGTAAGATCCAAAGGTGTGTTTGGTGTTTTAATAAAACATTACTTTTCGCGCGATAAAACCGTTATAGACTGAAGAAAGACTTAGAAAATATTATGGAAAATATGCTCCCTCGCATGGAACAAGTGGTTCACTGATTTTCTTTGCGGTCATACCAACACAATGCTGAGCGCCCAGGACACCCAAATAACGTCCCAACCGAAAAAATTATCCACAAAAACCACGATATTGTGTTGGACAATCAATGTTCGTTAAACAGCTAAGATTGTAGCAATTTCTAATGATACCGTCGTTCGAATCCCAAAATATGTAGGTAAGGAGTGTCGCCAAAAACGGCAAAACCGAATTCGGGTGAAGATTTTAAAACAGAATTTGGAACTCCTCAAGTGCAATTCAAGCTAATTTTTATGGCGTTTCGTAACAGTTGATGAGTTCTGGATACACCACTATACACCAGAAATGAAAGAATCTAAGCAGTGAACATCTCCCAGAGAACGTACCCCAAAAAAGGTAAAAACGCATATTTTGCAGAGTTTGAGAAATCAGTTTTTATTTATGATTGTTAAAAAAGTTGGAATATCATTGAGAAAAGTGTATTGCTGGAAGCAGCGTTGCCGATGTGGCACTATCGTGCCATTATGTCACTTTTTCATTGATATGGCACTGTGGCACTATAAGATTTAAAATGGCACTCTGGTAAAAATTTGAAAAATTAACATATTTACGTAAACGTTTATAAAACAATCGCGTTGCCGTCAAATAACATCAACACTTTGCTAAAGTGAAATAACGCCGAACATTGCTTGTGAAATAAAGCCGAATTCAGATAGAAGGCAATACAATTTAGAAAGCCGTACTTGCTAAAAAAGCAAGTGAACTTTATCGTAATCAATGGTTGTTGGTTATAATATGTACACATACACACATAAAAAGTGGAGGAGGTATGGGGGGCAGCAGTTTGATGGTAAGTTCGGTTCTTCTATATTCTGCGCCAGCCTGGGCGGGTGCCCTTTCGGTAAAGGAGACAGCAAAGAGGCTTTCGTCAACATACAGGCTCTGCGCCATAAGAACAATCAGCGGCTTCCGAACAATTTCGGACGAAGCAGTCTGTGTGATCGCGGGTATGGTCCCCATCGATAATCTCGCCAAAGAGATGCATAGGGTGTACCTAAGGCGAACGGCAAATCACGCGGAGATTAGCGCAAGATGCCTGAAGAAGGAAGAAAGGGCAACATCTATGGCACTGCGGCAAGCCAGATGGGGTACCGCAACCAAAGGCAGATGGACCCACAAATTGATTCGCTCGATAGAAGCCCGGACATCGAGAACTCACGGAAAATGCAACTACCACCTCACGCAGTTCTTGTCGGGCCATGGAGGTTACCGAAAATATCTCCACAGATTTGGTCACGACAAAGTGAAATAACGCCAAGTTTTGGAATTTGACGTTATTTCACGGCATCGCTGCATCCACCTTCCGAAATGCAAGAGCAGTTTAAAATATTATAATTGAAAATAAAGCTATACATTTAAGTAAATTATAGCGCTTTTTGACGTCATTGTGCATTTTATTACATATATTTTAGTATATTTCTGTTTGTGGCACCCAAGGCCTTAAAATGACACTTTTTGGTAACACTGGTGGCACTTTGAAAAATATTTTTCCTGCAACGCTGGCTGGAAGAGAGAAAAGAAACAAGGACAGTCGAATCCTTCTAAGTCGAACATCCTCTAAGTCGAATTTCAATGTAACTCGAATTTTTCGTTCCTTTTTTTGCATTCCTTTCAGTTTTCCACAGAAAAATAATCCTCTTAAGTCCAAACCCCTTTAACTCGAACTAATTTTTATCTCCCGTGAAAATTCGACTTAGAGGGAGTCAACCACTAGAGTATATAGAAAGGTATAGTTATTCAACTTATGAACTTATTACCGGCTAAAAACTTAATTTCTTATTAGTCTGTAATCTGTTTACAGATACCAACCGCCGGAAATATAGATATCGCCTGTCTTCGTGTATGTACCTCTTTTTTTCAGTTGGTAACGATTTCCTTAACACGATCCAATCAAGTCTAGAACACGATATTTTCCATTCTAATACATACACTTCAACCGTTTTCTAGTATTTAAGTCCCAAAATTACATTTTCACTGTGAGTGCAACTACACATGTGAATGTTCATTTTTCAGCAATTTACATAAGCCACATTGTTGATGGGTGTGCGCGAATTGCACCTTCATATCTACAAAAATACGTAACTACCGCAAATGAGCGTGTGACATGGTGGCGCTCTCACATTAATTAAAACCTCATAACAATAGGCACCATCGCTGAGCTGTATTAAAAAATTGAATTATTTACATACATACGTGCCTCACATTCAGCTATGTAAATATATAAATATACAAACATGCATACATAGTGATATTTCAAAACTCTGCATCCCAACAACTTTCAGATGAGGTTTTTATATTTTTTTTATTACCATTGCAATGCAATATGAAAGTAGGACGATATCTTACCGATTGATTCAGCTCAACAGACTTCAGGATCCCTCAGTGCAAAACCGTTTGAACCTCTGCAACGTTGCTTATGTTCTATGTTTGAGTGTACATATAGATTTTGCAATGCAAATACATACACTTCAATTCACTCGCCGAAACACGACACACTTCTATAGCAAGATTTAGGTATAAAACACAAACCAAAACTCTATCATCCTTATGGGAGGCAATAAGGAAGCTCGGGAAAAGAGGTAACGGAAAAAAACTTGTCACTTAATGCACGTATACGCGCGGATATTACTTAGGTTACGACCGCTCTTCCCGTTGGGAAAGAAAAAAACATTTTGGAAGGTACTCCCTTACACCTAAACTGAAATGCACTTGAATTTGTGAATTCACTGCCTTGAAATGATCGTATTTTTTTTTCACTCCGAACACACGGCACTAGATGGAAACGAACACATCAGATGAACGAACAGAATTGCACTGAACCAGAACCGGTAGACGACAAACGTTACAAACAATGACGGTCACAAAACTGGTTGCAATGGAACGGACGAAGCAAAGCAGTGAAGAAAAACAAATGTGCACACCAACTTCTCATATTACTCTTGTAGAAATTGTCTCCCGCCTACTACCACACAAGCAAAAGATCGTATGGATATCAAACCACAAATATTTACACAACACAGGTGTAACGTTTGAGTAGTGTTAGTGATCGTGCAAAGAGACCTTTCTCTTTGTGGGATTAAGAGAAGCTTAACTGTCTCTTCGTTTCAACAGTCTGCACAAAAAAATGTGTGCTAGTGTTTTCGTTACGTTAAAATTGTATTTTTTGACGTTTCCACAAAAGTGGAATTAAATGTTAATTGTGTGCTGTGATTTAAACCAGAACAAATCAAATTTGAAATAAATCTAATTGTAAACAATTTAGCTACATCTATTTAAATTTAACCCAGAGAATACATTTTATGGTTAAAAATGTAACCATATTTGCCTCATGAGTGTCAAAAATTAACTGGAGCATAACATTCTAGCACAATTCATGCTCGGCCTCAATGAGGACTTTCTTTTAATTTACTAATAGCTTTGGAGATATTGACCAAAAATGATTTACCATTTTCGACATGCGAATTTTGAAGATCAGAAATCGCAGTTTTGTAAACCTCAGCGTAAGCATTAAGAAATTATAAGGATCTAGAATATGGATTTATGTGAAAATTTCGAGATATCAATGATTTAAAATTTCAAAGTTTATCACTTTCACACATAAATTCCATGTTTAGATCGTCAACTTGACACGATGATCAGTAGTATCTCACACATTCGCTTCAACTCTTTAATGCCCAAAAGCTATGTACACACAGCAGGCATAAGCAATAATTGGATATGATGGAAGGATTTCCTGTTTACGTATATAGAAAAGAATAGTTGATTTGGATTAAAGTTAAAAGGAAATTTAACTGATATAGTTTAAACTCGTCACCTGATATTCAGAAATGCTTCCATCAAAAACTATTTATGCGACGAAACCTTCTTTTTTATTTTTATTTGCACCATGCCAGCTACCGACTCATAGGTTCCCAAGATAGAATACTTAGACTTCTTAACGTATTGTTGTTGGATGAAGAAGAGGAGGAGACTGATCTACATATTCTCTGTGTCTGGTCTGGTTTTCAGACATTTCACACGTTGGCAACAGACTCCTGCAACTTCCCCAAAAGCCTGCAACTCCCCCAGAAGCCTGCACCTTCAGCAGACGTCTGCATATTTACCAGACGCCTACTTCTTACTCGTCCCTCACCAGATGCCTACTTCTTCGACAAATTCGCCCTTCAGCAAGATACCTGTTAGATATCGAAAGTTCCAATCGGTTCACATAATGAATAAGTAGGCAAGAAATTCCTACTTATCATTTTTAATCATTTTTTAGCCTTCAACATTTATTCGAAAATATTAAATGCCGTTTTTCCGTCTCTAGACGTTTTTGTTCTTAACCCTAATCAGCACAGATAAATTTTCTTCCTAATTCATCTATTCAAAAAATGTTAATTATTTTTTAAAATAATACTGAAAAACATTATTTAAAGTTTTTTATTGATTTTATTATTGACCTAGTGTTTCCTTAGAAAAACAAAGTCAATAAGTGCGAATGGAATCACTTTTCAAAAATTTGGGAAAATTACTCTCGAAACTGACTGACCCAAAGTCACCGGGTGGGCAGATTAGGGTTAATTATTAACGAAATCCATCGTGAGCAATTTAAACAATATAATAATCCTCTTAATAAATTAATGTATGAATAGCAGCATAGACACATGTTGTGGGTTTTAAAGGGAAGTTATAAATCAAAAACTGTTTTTATTAATTAAATAATTTAATGAAAAAAAGAAAAAAACATTTTTTTGGAAACAGATATGAATGTGGCCAAGTTCCAAAGCAGTTGTTGAGAGTGGCAACAGATTCGTTTTGTCTTTGCGTTTATACTCATCGTCACCGTCATGAACATTTTAAGAGGAGACGGAAAAAGAAGTAGGACTTCCATCTCTCTTTTAGAAAGCGACTCCAGGCATCTAAACCGAAACAAATCACTGAACGAAGACACATTAACGCTTATGTACCAAAAAGGAACTAGACACAGCTGAAGACTGACTGTTGAAATTAAGTCATAAATACTCACATGGGATCCGAAAAAAGGCACAATACTGTTCAACCACTTTTCTCGAGCATTGTGTACTAGATTAGAATGAAAATGATGTAAACTGCGTAAACGACATACAGTGTATCAAAATCATATTCGTACATCTGATGCCATATTTTTGCTGTTTATCAAAAACCACTGAGGATTAAATTGCTCTAGTGATAGTTTTTGCTTGAAGCTAATCTCATAGGAAGGACTGCATCTAATTTTGAAATTATATAACCTATGTATGGTCTGGTTAGGAAGTATGATAAAAAGAAGAAGTACCTCAAAAGTACCTCAAATTCATATTCGTACAGGAACCACTGAGCTTACGTTTGACATAGAGTACCGTTCACTGTTTGTTATTGTGTAAACGTAGTATTTGGAGCATTTGGGTATTAGTTTTTTTTAATAATTGTGAAAGATGTAAAGAAAAGACATTGAAACGTCCAACGAACTCAAAGAATTGATTGTTAAGTATTACAATGATGGAAAATCTTATAATCAGATTGCACATTTAGTGAATCGTCCAAGATCAACAATCCAGTCAATAATAAACCGATTTAAAAACTAAGATCGAATCGAAAATGTCAACAGAAGTATTTTAAACGAACATGTAAGTAGAAGGATATGTTAAATGAGTTCTATGAGGAAGGGCTTTTGCTGAGCCTCAAACATACCATTCTTTGCTCCATACAACAAGTAAACCTAGTTGTTGCCATCAGTGCCTCTATTGAGGCAGAATATCTAAGAGGTATGTGCGAATTTAGTAAGCAGATGAGGTTTCATGACAGCTACGTTTTTTAGTGACCTGAAGGAATTATGTCCTATTGTTTCAGGTCTAGCTCTGGTCAAAGCCGAAAGGTACTACAAAGTTTCGCTGGCCTCTGATTCCATTCAATTTCCACATGGTAAGCCAAAACACAATGCCCCGTGATGACTGACAAGCCAGCGTGCTGCAGTGCACTCTAGATAACGTGATTATTTGTTTGGTTTTGTGGACTTCATAATCAGGCAGGAAGAAGATCTTGGTTATTCAGTAGAAATTGCTTCTGTATACGGTTATATGTATATGGTTACTGCTAGTCATTTTCAAAAGCTTAACATCGACTTTTCGGTTAGCTAGTTTATGAGCTATTTCATTCCTTAAGATTTGCTCATATTATAGGGCTATTCAAATGAGCGGCGAACTGCGAAATTCGCGAATTTTGACAATTCATTTACATGGAATTTTCTTTATTTGTCGGTAGCCGCGAGTTTTCGTGGGAAATTTTAAATTTCGCCCCCAGAGATTTCGCAATTTTTTTATTCCTGAATTTGTAGATCGCGAACGGCTCATTGTGGATCGAGAATTTAATTTGACAATTCGCGAAGTGATTATTGAATTCACAGAAAAAAAAAGCGAAATCGATAATTTCATATTTAAACAATATTTTTTAAGTTTTTACTTCATGTTGTTGTTGTTGTTATCCAATGGAGAGTTAATTGGCTTAGACCATTTCCCCTGAGCAACCCAGTATAGGTGCGTTATGTTGGTGCTGCCTTGCTTCGTCCAGAGCTGGGCATTTTGTTAAGTATTGTATTATTCGTCCTGTCGTTCGTTCATGCTGCATAGGCTGCATATGTAAGATTCTAGTATTCCAATTTTGTTGAGGTGTGTGGCTAGACAGCTGTGTCATGTCTAAGTCTAAGTCTTGCGACCGCGTCCTTTCTTGGTGCTTGGGCTATGGTGTTCTGGGATTTGATATTTTCATACTTTCTCCCCTCCATTGCGGATGTTCATTTTTTAATTCTTGTTCTGTTAAGTACAGTTTTACTCGTTGTAATCTGTTCGCCATTGATATGCTTTCCGAGGTTCTACTTACGATGTTTGCTCCTGTTTTAGCAAGCCTCTCTGTTAGATTTAATTTTTCATATTTTGCTGTTGGAAGATTTTATATAAATTGAAAAAAACAGCTAACTTCTCCTTAGGTTTATGCCATGTTGATTCTCCTGCTATTTAAGCAAAAGTCTGTTACGATCATCTTTACGTTAACAACCCTTAACCATATTTGCTTAAACTCAGGGGTGTAGTATCTAAAGTTAAGACGCTAAGAACTTCTTAGGAACTGTCAATGCATACCAACTGAAAAACTGCAAGACTATACACAAACTTGTGGTTTTTGTAGTAAATGGTAGGATAAATATCATTATTCTTCTTTTTCGTAGCAACAATTTCACATTTTATTCGCTATTGCACTTAACAATAAGGTGTTTTATTTTATTCAATTACAATAAACGCTTTAAAGCACTAATACATATATATATGGGATTTCCGCTTCAGGACATAAAAATATAAAATTATAGTCGATCCTATGATGAGTTCGATTATCAATGTGATCGGGCAATGTCCGAAAAAAATGTTAAAATATCGTGAATGCTAAATTCTAAGTTAATCATTGCACCAGCATAGCATTTTTGAATTCGTTCCTCAAGAAAATTGTATTGTGCAATAAATTCTTCTTGCATTGCGTGCCAAACCACTTGCAGTAGATTCTCTTCTTCGCAAAGATGCTTTTCAACTTTTTTGTAAAGATTCTCAAGACCCTTCTTCACTTCTCTTGCTGGATATTGACCAATGACTTTGCGAAGTTCTTGTTTTGAGAAGGCCATTTGATAACTGATTTCAGTCTCCTTTACACCTTGAGCTACCTTCTGCTGTACACCTTCAAAGAAAAGCTGAAAAAATATATAAATGATTAGTATGTGAAAGAAAATTAAGTTTTCATAAACTTACGTTCAGTTTCTCCAATGGACGACCGAAGTATTTGATTACATAAGCCTTCAGAGCATCATTGTACCTAGCCTTAGCTTCCTTTTTCAATGGTTCCAGTCCAGGCACTTTCAATTGAGCCAGCAATGAGTACATGTGATGATAGTTTTCCATCTTCACAACTTGACTTGGCGTTTTCGGATGCTCGTTCGAGTGAATCGATATACATTCAAATATTGTATTAACTAACTGCAGGTACCACTTTTCCATATCTGCACGTCTGTCTGATTTTCGAAAGATCCCCTCTGATGTTTCAGCAAAGTCTTCGAAGTTCTCAACGTACGGTAGAATACCACACTTTGATCGTTTCGGTATTTTCGCATCTTTAATTGACTGCAATTGCTGTTGCATAAATCGATCAAAATTTCGTTTCACATGAACCAGGGCGGAAGCAAATGTCATGCTTAGGAATGAGTGCGTGTCTTGTGCTGACATTACATGTTGAGTAAGCCGCACAAAAACATACAGTGAATAGCTGCGAAGCAAAAAGCATAAATTTCATTCTGATTAAAATACTTGTAAAGAAGCAACAAAGTTATAGCCAATTACGTTAAATTGAAAGTTATTATTAGGAATTATACATGAGGCTGTAATTATCAAACTGTATTTGATATGCGCGGTTATTGGTTTAAATCGTTAGGAAATTTCCTGAAAAAATTATCTTTATCGCTTTCAAATCCGATTAGCCATTACCGAGTTATAGCCTATACCCCTTTCGGTCATTTTAAACGTAGAATTTCCCAAAATCCTAGTGCGCATCTACGCTGTAATAGAAAACTCTTGTGCAAAATTGGATGCTTCAACTCCCAACGACCTATTTGAAATGAGACAATATAATTGAAACTGAACACATAAAATCTTTACGTAATGGAACCTTTCCATCTTAACCATTCGCGCACCGTGTAGCAGAATACGAAGATAGGCGAGCAAAAGTCAATTTTTGAATTGGTTCGTATGTGTAAAGAACTTCTATTTAAAAACTGGGTTCGATAACCGAAAAAATACCTTTCATACTTTTCTGAGAAGCCACGTCCAAGTCCACAGGACTGTAGCGCCACTTTTATTAAAAAGCTAGTTTGCTTTCCTATACTTTACTTGTCTATGTAAAGGATTTCTTTATAGGAATAGTGTCTGATTAATTCTTTTGATTGCCCGAAAACTGTCCCATTGATCCAATGTTCTCGACGAACTTTGTTTTCTCATTCGTTAACCGTTGTAGTTAACACGTTAACACGTTGAAGCTGTTGTCCAATTGACACTACAGTACAGTTCAGGACCTGTGAACCCAGTTTCCGAACCTAGCGAGTTCATCTGCAGATTCGTTACCTGCAATCCCTTTGTGTCCAGGGACCCAGCCAAATTTCAATTTTTTGTGGTTGGCGCAATTCCTGCAGTGTATCGTAGCAAAATTTGACGGTTTTGGAGTCCATTAGGTTAGAAGATAAAGCCTTAACTGCTGCCTGGCTATCCGAAAAGATTTGTATTTTCGCGCCCTTGACTCCCTTAAGGAGATTGTGTAGATCTCAATGGCGTGGATTTCAGTTTGAAAGAGAGTAGGACTCGACCCCATAGGTATAGGGATCCTAGTGTTGGGTCCAAAGACTCCAGCTACGTCCCCAGAATCCATTTTCAATCCGTCTGTGTACCATACTAGACTTCTGGGGTCTAGTGTTGGAACACCATTGGACCAGTCTTCACGATCCAATATTTCAACATCAAATAACCTGCCGAAACCTGCGGCCTGACAATAATGTCCGGCAACACTCTGTAGTTTTTGCAATTTATTTGCCGTTGTCTGTTGAAAGGTTTTTGGCCACCAGACGATGGCCGCGTATGTGTTTATGGGTCTTGCCATCATCCTCAGCTACTATAAAAAAACCCATCGTCATCATTCTCAACTAATATTAAAAAAAACTTGATAGAAATTAAAATTTTTATAGAAAAGTGCTATCGAAAAGCTTGCCTGGGAAATATTCCGAAGGGGATAACGCCTGCTCATCGATATATCAAAACAGTAAACAAGTAATAACACCGATGAAAATGCGTGCTTAAACTGTGGTTTTTCTGCAAATGCGGACAAATGCCATGACTGCTCAAAGCAAACACGTGCGTTTTACTTTAGGAAACATTCTTGGTATCCAATCCCTGCCAGCGTACACGAAGTACTTTTTTATGGTAAGAATATACTATCATCATCAACATTTCTTATAGGTCAAGTATCCGAAGAAGCACAAGAGGCGCGGAACAAACGCAACAGAAAATATTGAGAATTATTTACAAGGAAAACATCGCGTATCGACACAAACACTGACTTGGTTCATAGGTTTCCCCTACTTTCAGACCCACACATAACAGGCTTAAGAACTCCTCCACAAAAAAAAAGAAAACAATTTCAGATGTATTGAAGCTATTAAAAGGAAACACTTGTCAACAGCATATCACAGCAGATACAAACGGTCAGGAAGACATGTCGCCAAATCTGCCGTCTTCAGAAGTAGAAGTAGAAAATTTTGTTTTTGTTATATTTATTTTAAGCTAGGTTAGATTGGGTTGTAAGTGAATTCACCAGCACTTTTAGACCATGTTGGTCCATTATGATACCCACATTCAGACTACTACCACTGATCGACCGCTCCAGTGATAGTGCCGTTAATTTGATCCCAACGGCTGAACCAGATTTGAAATACCGGATAAAAGCATATTACCTTGGCTTTCACCTGGGACCCCTCTAACTTGGGACAGGCACTTAACCAACTGCGCCATCAAGTCGTAGTTTATTTGAAGTCATAAACATTAAAAAGGATTATCGAGTGATATTACACGCGCAATCAATTTGCTCGCCTAGATTAGCATTATGTTACATTGGCCGTAGTGCAAACATTTCTGACCAAGTTAGAGTGATGGTCAACTTGTTGAGGTGTCTGTTTTTGAGTGAATGTAGAAGTTTACCATTTATTAAATTTGTCTTACTTGATGCGATCACAAAAAATAGCATTTTCGCCTCCTAATTTGTAAAACACTTTAGCCCTTGAAGTCAATGCACCACAAACTAAAAATACTCATGGTTAGCATTGCTTGTGGCCAACTTCGTGATAATAGTAGAAACATTTCCGGCCAAGTTCCATGATAGGCAGCATATGCAGGCGTTTTTTAAACATCCTCTATGAAGTTTTCTTCGTGTAGAAATATTTAGCTCAACTTCACAGGTGGCCAACTTGACTGGTTTCACTGTGTTACCTAAAATCGTCGTTCTCTAACAGTCCTAATGAAATTTATGTGAATTTAAATTAACCAAAAGCAAACAAGGCATTTGATTTTTATAGCATATGTTCACTCTTTTGAAGTTACGTCATCTCGTTAACTAGAAACATTTTACGATTGGTAGGGAGATAAATGTGCGTACCTCCGGGTCAAAGTTATAACTAAGGTTCAATATGGTAAAAATCCAATTTATGCACGTAAATATACATAAGACAAATGTTTCAAGTGTCATTATACATATCTACAGTTAGAAGATTTTTTCCATTGTCTGTGAACCAGCTGGCAAGGAGCTTCTGCAATCTCTTCGAAAAATCCCTTAACCTAAACGACGAGTGTAGCGTTTTCCAAGCAGAAGTGGTAGCAAAAAAAAGACGGCGCTTGTACTTATAGAGCTTCGTTCGACTGAAAAAACGATAACTATATACTCCGACAGCCAAGCGGCTACAAGAGCCATATCGTCGGATATTGAAAAGTCGAAACTAGTCAAGCTATGCAAAACAAACGTCAACGAGAATCTTCAGTGTAAACTCGGTGACTCTGAGTACCGTTATAGACAGGAGTTCAAGAAAACGAGAGAGCGGACGTGTTGGCAAATGAGGGCTCAGAGTTAGATAAATTTCTAGCACTACCTTATGTCAATATGCCTTTAAGTTTCTTTACAAAAGAAATAGAGAACGAAGCCTTAGAAGGAGCAAATGAACGATGGCTGAATCTGGACACTGGGTCAATGATGTGTTGAACAGGAATAGAAATCATTATCTGTAAAATAAATTTACAGATTATTCAGCATTTTACATGTTGCGGTCTGTTATATGTGATATTTACTGTTAAAAACAGCTTGAAAGCATTTAGCTCTACTATAATAAACTAAAAAGAACCATTTCGCAATTGTTATTATTTTGGACTATATCAGTGCTAATATTCTCAAATTTGTCACTGAGCAATGTTGACTGCAACTCATTTCCGACTAACGTTCATTTTCACTAGACCACGACTCTACTGTATGACATTTCATGATCCCACCAATCCATCTAGTTTTCCGGTTGAAAAGTGATGGTTGTAGACTTTACCTGGAGGAAGAAAATAATGCAGCACACATACCGTGCCAATGCCTGACATTAGTCAGCAGAAGAAATTAGATTCTGAGTCATTAGTGAAAGGGAATTTGTTGGATGAGTCAGTTGTCCTTAAGCGAGACAAAAAAAAAACTAAAGTTTTTCCGACTAAGATGGACCATGGAAGAGGAACGAAAAGGGACCCAATACCTTGGCCTGATTCTTATACGTAATTCTGAACCTTATTGGATACAGATATGAAATCAAAAGCAATTCCAGTTAATACTCACAAGCTGTCCATTTTCTCAAAGCTCTGTATAAAACTAATAAGTTCAGGCTCCAAACATCCAAACAAGGCTATCATCAACTTTCGAACTTCCTCATTGATTTGTCGATCAATTTTCTTCTGAGGAATCAGACTACCAGCTGCAAAGAATTTTCATGTTAAGACCGCAAAACTCTCAAGGCAAATGAAAAACTTACAACTCGTTTCCATTTCCTTGGGTTCAGGTTGATTTTCCAAAGCATCTAAAGTCGTTTGAGTATTCTTTGTCGTTGGACTAATCACATCCATTTGGAAGAAATTTATGCAAAACAATTGTTCCTGCAAGGCTACAGGTTCTAACTCGGCTAAAACCTTCTCTAAGATCGCATCAAATCGTTCGCGGTCGGCGCTCTCAACTCCGCTCGCCCACGACTCCTTGTTTATACCTAACGTTCCATAAGGCACTGTAACAGCTGACTTTTTAGAAGAGGTTGAAGCTTCCAAATCCTCGCGTGATGTGCGTAGTTTTTCGGATATTTGCTGGCGGGCCTAAAACAGAAATCATTCAAATAGTTGAATTCGTGAGGTGACTTTGTATGTACCAGGGCAAAGAAATTCCGAATATCCCTTTCGTAGATTTTGCTAAGTGATGTCGTGTACACCTTTGTGAGTCCGTCGTATGTTTTGCGGTCCATCGCCTTTGTCCAATGCATCAGTTCGGTGTAGGCAACAAGTTCTCTGTGAACTGAGGAATGATTAGGAAGTATAAGTTCACTAGAAGAGATTGGCGAATCTCCGAATTCATTCCCCAAATGTATGAACAGATTATTTAGGTAGCGGCTTATTGTGATGGAAAACTTTGCCTTCCATTTTTCAAAACGTTTCCTTTGATCCTGGACAGCTTCTAGGCGCAATAGAGACGGGTCTATGTCACTGTTCATTGCTTGTTGCAAACTTTTCGCTGCAGTTATTGCTGTTTCTCTTCCAGCAGCTGTCTTGAGGTCTGGTTCATCAAGCGCTTGCTGGTGCGTATGTGGAAGATCAAGTTGGGTCTAGAAATTATAAGCAAAAGTACACCCTTTACTCATCAGACTATACATCGGTTGAAAATAAAAAACTTACGATCACCCGATTTAGTTCTTTCATCAACTTGATGTTATTGTTATTTGCAATTTCGATCATAGCATTCTTCCCACCAATTTTCTCCATTGTCTCCCTGACGTGTCCAAGAATTTCTTCGTATACATCCAGACGGGCTTCGAACTTTTCGGCTTCTCGAACGGCAGTCTCTATATGCTGCATCAGAACAAACACTTGTTGTTCAGATGCAAGGACACTTTGGATGTTTGCCTGCGATTTTTTTCATTAATTTGCATTACTGTAGCATTGTTTATTAAGAAAAAAGTCTTACCCCATCCAAGTCATGCAGCTCTTGAGTTAGCTGCTCTATAAAAGTTTCAGCGTCCTTAACGGCGAAGTCACATTCCGAGAATAGTTTCATCAACTCGGTGGCCTCTTTGTCAGAAACCATTTGAAACTCCAATGATTCACCATCCTCATCTTCCTCCATATCGGGTGTTGCCTTATCTTCCCCATTTCCAGTGGCAACCTTCTCTGGGGATTTTTCCGTGAGCCACGCAATGGGCACATTTCGGAATTCAGCACGATTTGAACGCACATATTTTCCAATTTGTTTGTATAGCACCGCTAGGAAATTTTGCCTTTCATGCAAATTGATGGCGTACCACTTGTAGAGCTTTTCCACTTGGATATCAAGTTCGTGTGTTTCAAATTGTTCATTCTTACCGTCAACTAATTTAATTTCATCTAATTGCCAAGAACGTTTCTTTTTGTAGTCGCCCTCTTTTTCAGTTTGCTTAACGAGGCATACAGTCACCACAGGAATGGGAGGAGGTGTCGTGACGACGCAAAGATAACAAGCCTTTTTCTTCTTGAGAGTCTTAGTCACAGTAACCACTGATAGGACTCTTTCGCCGGTGCTATTGAATAGCTCTTTTTGCAGAATATGCTTTATGTTTGCTAACGTTCCTATGGTTAACATATTTAGAATAAATCAAACGCGTTTTTTGTTTGTTTTCGTTTTTTTAATACAGAAAAAAACTCCAATAAAAAACCATCGATTATGAACTTCGTCAATTCTCAATATTTTAGAAGCAAATAGTTGTCAAAATTGACGTTTACCAAAAAAACTGACATTTCTTTTCGTTTTGCTCTCAAAACTTGTTACTGTACCTATTGTTCTTAATCTGTTGGAATTATTTTTGAATTACAATATTTTATTGCGGAGTAACGAATATTTTTAATTCAAATTCAATTCAAAGAATTTAAATAAATAAAAATAAATAAAAGCCTAAGATCTTGATACTCATGGCTTCCCCCTTACTTTATAATTTTTAATTATAAGTTAGGCTTTTTAAATAAATACATAAATAAATAAATAAATAAATAAATAAATAAAAATAAATAAATCAATATATTAGAAAGAAATCCAATTACTATGTGTATTGCAATTCATTTTGTTGGGAGAATAGTTCTATAATTATAATGTCAGAAAGGTTTGCAAGAGACAATTAATCGGCGTACGAAGTATGTCTTAAAAAAGCCACATTCTGCAGAACATGAGCTCATGCGCAGAATTATAAAGATTTCCATCTCTAAAAGGCCACTTTATAAAAATGCTATTAGTTGAAGTCACGTATAAACAAATTCTGATTCCAACCATGATGTTAATAATTAGATTTTCGCACCCATAACGGATAACCGGACAAATAGATGTGAATACAAACGAAAAGCTTTGCGTTCGTTCGGAAAGATATCTGGTATTAATTAACTCGGCCTTGTGTCAATTGCTTTCAAAATGCTTCTTGATATTATCTATCTACATTTTTGACACTTCCTACTAGTGGCGACGTCAAAAATGATCCCTTGAATAATATTTAGCCAGGCATTTAATGCAATTAATACAAGGTCTTAATCAACTTCAGTGTTTATTGCTAATTCATAATTTGAATGCAATATAACCATAAGGAAAAGTAGACTTTGTGAACGCTGCCAATTCCGTTCGATACTCGTTCGGCTAAAGGGAAAAACACTGTCTACTTCACACTTAAGAAAAAAAAATTGGATTAGGTTTTACTGTCAGAAAGTTGACTAAAGGTATAAGCAATTTTTCTCAGCTTATTGGGATTAACTAAAAGAATTACATATTTCAGGAAATTAACAATCAAAGCAAATATGTTGGCAAAGCAACTTATTTCCAAGGGTCTCTTGCTGAGAAACGGTAAGAAATGAATATAAAAAATAACCTTACATTACATAACCAAAAGTTCACATACAATTTCTTTGACATCAGCTGGAGTTCTATCCCGTGCTGCCTATCATCATGGTGGTGAACACAGGCATTCCACTATGAACGACTTGCCAGTTCCAGAGGGAGATTGGCAAGAAAATCATAGCCGCAGAAATACCACCTACAACACTGTATTGATTAGTGGTATCTTGATTTTGAGTGGCACAATCCTATTCGTATGTTTACCTAAGCTATACCTCTACAATGGCTTTAAAAAAATGTTTTTTCTTTTCTCAGGTTAAGAGCTCGGGAATCATCCACTTCAACTTCAGCCCACCAAAATCAATCGATTAAACCTAATTTCCTTATGTGTTAGTCTTCAAGTTATGACTTAATAAATTATGGGAGTTTTCCGAACTTGAAAATTTGTTTAAATGCGTATTTGAAATAATATATAACATTTACTCTGGTTGAAAACATACATAACTTCTCTGCACATGGTTTGAAATTTGAATTAAATTCTCAAGATTTTATTGTGCCTTGGGGTAACACGTCCTATAGCTTTTGCACGCAATTCTACTGATTCAAACCCTTCTTATACTAGTATTAAATATCGCATAGAATGTGCGAACATTTATTTTGCAAATGTACAATTATCGACACTACTTGTACAACTTGGTCCTGGTCTCCTTCAAAAAGTCACTTCATCGTTACCAAGCGCGACCCGATGTCATCCAGTTGGGCATCTTTTAGCTTCGTACTGGTCTACGCTATCTTCCATCACAAGCAAAGCACCACCAGTCGCCGTTCAACAATTTTCTAGTAAGGGTCTTTCGAGCTAACTCCTCTTCGCCTATATGTCCTAGGTGGCCAGTCCATCGGAGTCTAACGAGTTTAAATTTTGTGATAATGTCTGCTTTGCAGATACCGTAGAACTCATGGTTGTAGCCCTTCCTCTCATAAGGATGGGCTCCGATGACTTTCCTTTCGAACGTGGCTAAAAGTTATGAGTGTTTTTTTTTCAGAGCGTCCAAGTCTCGGGTCCATACCTGAGTACTGCTAAAATCAAAGTATAGTACAGCAGAAACTTCAAATTGATGTTTAGGTTTCTGGATTTGAAGAGGCTTGACAAGCTGACCTAGCTTTTGTCGAATTTGAGTAGCTGCTCAAGTATTTCTTTTTCCATATTGTTCTCGTCCGCTACTTTTGACTGAAGACAGCTAAAGGATTGCACTACTTCAAATGCATGTTCAGCCGTCATGGTGTTTTCACCAAATCTAGGTGTTCTCAACCATATGCGTCGTCTGTGTAAGCCAGTATTTGGCTGGACATGGCGACTATAATCCTTCTTGTTGACGTGTTGTCAATTTGGGATGACGAATTTTTTCATGGGTTTGTATAATTTTAACCTGACTTTGCTATCATAGGCGGCTTTAGGGCCTGTAAATAGGTGGTATAATAATAATAATAATGGCGGCGCTACAGTCCGAGGTGGACCTGGGCCTAGCTGCTCACCAACCAACTCGTGTTGTGCGTGCTATTGTTCTCTCACGAGTGGAGGGGACCTACAGTTTAATGCCGACTCCGAACGGCGAGATTGAGAAGCTTTTCCTAGACAGTTATACTCTTTGAGCATTGTCAGCGACACGAAAGAGGTGGGGCCGCGAACAATTTTTTTTTTTTTGAAAAATTGTTTGTCTGATCTTGGTTTCGAACCTAGACTGTGAAAGTCTAATGCGCATGGGTCGACGCACGAACCCACACGGCCACGGCGCCCACAAATAGGTGGTATAAGGGGATTTTTAATTGCAGACATCAACTACATAGAAAATGTTATAGTAGCTTTGACGCATGGCAAATCTTATCCACCAATTTAAGGAATGAACTGCGATCTTTGCGCTGTATGACGTGATGGACAAATTTAAGGCGTAGGTAAACGTGGGCATCCAAAGAAAACAACAAAGAACACTTATTGAAAGATGCTCCTATGACTTCGTTCTTGCGAGCAACTAAGGATTTTGTTCAAAAATTGAGACACAAAAGTGGAGAATGCCCCCACTATTAAAAATTTATAGCAACATATTTTTTCTCTCATTGAGGAGTTTCTCATTCCTTGAGCAGGTCCGTCAAAAGCGATACCCACAGAAAAGCAAACAATTTATTGATTATCAGAGCTTAATTTAATACGTCTTATATAAAATCACATTAATAAATAGGTCCATCGTCCAAATTATCGTCTTCTTCATTATATGCCTCCCCGTTGTCAAAATAACTATTCCCATAGTCATTTTCTTCATCCATTTCATCGTCAGCTTTGATCTCCTTCAGAAAACAAAATTTTGTGTAAAGATTGCAAAAATTATATATATAATATAATATAATTATATATACCTCCTCCTCATCTTCTTCTGCCTCGGAATCAGACGCTTTTTTCTCATTGACTTCGGTGTCGCTATCAATTTTCTCTTTTTCTTCTAAGACCTTGAGAGTATCGTCGATATTAGATGCTTTCGCCTTCTTCGCAGACGTTTTATCTGGAATTTTCGCTTTCCGTTTCTTCCACATGGGAGATAGCTCGCTTGGCATCAAATGCCAGGGAATATCCGCTTTTATTTTGGCTTTTGAGTTTTCCAATGCATTCTGTAATAAACAAATTTAAATTTCAAATCTATACGCACGTACATTGATTTTTTCTTACCACATATTGATCAGAATACCGCTGTATATTGATCTTTGAAACTTTCGGCATTATGTAGTAAGGTGAATCTCGCATGTGAGTCAAAAAATCCTCTTTCCAAAGTATCTGATAGTTTTGAGAAGCAGTCATCTTGGAAATCGTGAAATTTGTAATACATTCATTGGTTGATAACTATGAACATTCACCTCCATTGAAACTGGCTTGGACATAAGTGGAGGAAATGTCGGCGGAGGTGCTGTTTGCACTTGCGGCATATCCTTACCAATGCATCCCATTGCCTGCAATTGCTCCTGAGTTAACGATGAAGTTTTCCCACCTCGTCCTCGATTCGCCATCGCAACTTTAAATATTTTCTCAACACGATAATGATATTAAAACTGTAAACCAGAAATCATATAGTAAATATGACTGATTTTTGCTTTCAACTTTGAATCAAACTGAAGTTTACCTTTGAGTTACTCCTTGCTGTGATAATAGTTTGTTATCTGAGGTAAACAATGTTGTGTTTGAGCAACATGCTGCCGAAGTTAATGACAGCCGGAATAACAATCGTACTCTAACCTCAAAATTATATCAGAAATGGATGCATTCAGTGCTTGAAAAAAATAAGAGTTAAAGTTTATTCAATCCCTGGAGCCGTAATGAAACTCTTTCTTCCATGGGATAGCCATAACTGGATTATAGACATCTTAATTTGCAGCATTTTTAATCATAATTTAGTGCTTATATTCGATGTTTAGAAGTGAAGCTAAATTTATTTAATACCCCATACTTTTCTTAAGTAAAAACATTGAAGGTGGAAATACTGCTCAACGTCTAAAATTGCTAGGCTGTGTAGAGCTCATGGACAATTTATCTTCGACCTGTAGAATCGACTCCGAGCTTGTGGGGAAAAGGCAATAGAAGACGTCCACGATTAAGGTGGCTCACACAAGTGGAGAGACCCAAAGCAACTTGGCGTGCGCCGATGTAAACAGCTATCAAAGATCGTGTTAACTGGACAAGCTCGTCCCAGGTTCACTCTGGATTGTAGCCCCACAAAAAGAAGAAATTCTGTCTAATATCTAAAACTGTTATTTATTTATACAATTACGGTAATAAGACATTGTAAGAAATATATTTGTAGGTACTATAAATACAATAAAGCAATAGGCGGGCTGCATTCATAAATTTATACGTATTTTTCAAGATATCTCTAGAATTGGCTAAGATTTCTCACAAGGTATTGGATTTTAAATGCTTATCTAAATTATCCGACGATGCGGCAGCACATCTTATCCAGCGGATAAGTTTAAAGCCATAAATGTATGTACGTGTATATCCCGCCATACATACTAAATGGAAACATCATTATGGAATCCATTTGTTTCAACATTCTCACCGGATGGAGTAAGACCAACCTTATGCATCAACTCGGACAATTTTTGAGCTTTTCTATCTTCGTTGTGCGCGATTACCGTACATAAATGTTCAGTGAGAAGTTCCTTCTTTTCGGAAGCATTATGGAGATCCAACTTTGCTTTTAAAAATTGAGCTTCAATTTTATTGTATTGCTTTCTAAACTTAAAAAAGTTTTCGTGAACAAAATTATCCAAAATAAATTCATAAAAACTCACTCTATGTGCGCGTAGTTAATGCATGCTGTATCTATTTGTTTTCTTAAGAGGGCCACGTCGGTTGCTAGATCGTTGTCAAGTTTCGTCAACTCCAATTTGATTTCCTCGATTTTTTTCGCTTCAGCAGCTGTTTTCTGGGAGCTACATATGTACGTACATCGAATCTGATCAGAATGAGTAAATTATTTAGGTTATCAAATTTATATTACTGTGCTTCGATCGCCTTGTAAAGCATTTCCTTTTTTTGCTTATTCTGCTCTTCAATTATTTTGCGATGTTGTTCAAAGTCCTTCAGGGAAATGCCCTTAAACGGAGACTCCACATTTTCAGTTCGCTCCGGGAGTATAGAGGATGTGTCAGGAGAGTTACTCTCAACCGGCACATGGAGTATAGACGAATCATCAAGATCGCCTTTGTTAGCATCCACCACCACTTTTGGAATTGGCTGATAAAATAATGCTCCTTCTATAGATCTAGACATGCTTCTATCCAGATTTATCGCCTCCATTGATTCTTCGTTTTCAAGAGGTACTTTGGATAATGTCTTGGAATCAGTGCGATCCGGCTTTTTAGTTCTTAGATTTTCCTGTGATCTTGCAAGTTCCTTCTTGTCCGGCATTCTACGGATACCAGGTGCTTTTATTGCATTTGGTTTCACTTCACAATGTTTAAGTAATACAGAAAAAAAACGATTAATAACATTTGTGAATGCAACAGGTCACAGGAACTTACTTGTTTTCATAGACTTCGAACTTATTTGTTTAATGTCCTCCTGACTAAAGCCATTAAATTTATCAGCCATAGTTCTTCCACTTAAATGCCACTTATGTTAAATATCTTAAAAAAACATCCGGACTTTTGCTGTACGACCATAAACTAAAACTAATATTTATCAACAAAAAAAGTTTAGATACAAGTCCGATTGCTTACGTCAATTGTATATATTCGAATTTTGATATGTGTCAATAAGAATTCGAAGTATGGAGCTGCCATTTGTAAATGATCGTTCGTTTTCGAAGATCGGTTTCGACTTGTTCTACCGATGTTCTAGGTAGATCCTGTCGCCATTCAATTTTAATTCAACCGATGCTGCAGTTATATTTCAATCCATTTTTTTGCGCGATTTATTAAAAAGAGAGTGTTTTACAAATTTCACTCACACTTGATACTGATTTTTGTATTTCATTTATTTAATTTTTTTGTGATTTATATTTTAAAACTCCAAGTTTGATTTAATTCAATTTTGAAACAGTTTCATTGCTTTAACATTTGCAACAAAAATGTTTATGTCATGGACAAGCAGTAAAATTATTTAATTTAAATTTTGTAGGACTGTGGTGTTTACTATAAAATAATTAAAACTAGACAAAGAATTCAAAATTCAGAAAAATTACATAATATCAAAACTTTTAAAGGTACAAAGAATGGTAAGGATAGCCACCACAGCCTATCTAAGGACAAATTCAGATTAGGTTTTAGGTTAGGTACAGGTGGCCTACTGTTGGATGGTAGTTTCACTAAGGCAAACATAGGCCCATTGTGGTATTACGCGAATCGGGTATCTCCTATCCACCAAACCATTTGGTGCCTGCTACGAAGTGTCTCAATTTTGAGGCGTGTGTGTCTTGAGTGTGTGTGTGTTTGAGGCGTCCTGTCCATACTAATTAGATAGAGTGAAAGTTTAAAATGCAATTTTGGCCAGATATGCTATGTGATGAGGCATGAAGTGCCTTCGGAGCATCTTAAATTGATGGTTCAATTTGTGTGCTCTTTTAAAATATGTTTTGTTGTAGCGAACGGCATAGGCGGTGATTCTTCAGTGGGTAAGAGTGATAAGACCGTTCCACGCCTGGCGAGTTCTTCACAATTCCCCGGGATGTCACTGTGTCTCGGCACGCACATGAGATGAATGTTAAATTGCTCAGGAATCTCGTCAAGATACCGGTGACAGTTCAGGGAGGTCTTAGAATGGAAAGTGAAGGAGCTCAAGATTTTATTGGTGCTTGCCTGTCCGAACATATGATGACGTCTTTCCTGGATATTGTTTTATTGTCCTTCCTGTGCACATTCTTCTTAAGCCAAGACAGAGCTTTTTTTATTTCCATAGTCTCAATGTATTTCGCTACAATGTTCCGGAAGATAGAGGGATATACTGAAATTGAGATCCTTAGAGTAGAACCCTTCTCGCTTATCCATCTGTGAAATAGAGGATAGAGGATGTGTCTGAATGTCAGACTCCCAGCCAAATCTGAAGGAGCTGATGGAAAATTTCTTTCTCGAAGAGGGATTGGGGTAGTAGAAGGTCGGTGTGATGGCGAAAAAACTCGAAATTATTGAGAATGGTACCGTGACCGATGTCTACAGGTGAGGTGTTTTGAGTCTGACCGCTGTGATCTATCCTATCTATCTTCCGAACAAGTCGAGTGGAGGAAGGTAGAGGATTATATTCATATCTGTGGTAGAGAATTGTTGTAATAGAGGGATTCATGATGATACATAAATTACTGTAATCCTTGTTTTAAAGTCACACTTAAAAGCTATCACTGATAAATTAATGTTGATGTTGATGACATTGTGAGGGATGGAATTGTGCACAAGAAGCCGTGTGCATTGTTTGAATGGCGGGATAGAGATATGATTGCTAAAATGATAGCAAGAGGGTATTGTTCTGGGTTGATAAAATTCGGATGATCATTGTAAATCCGCAATTCTGATACTGGAGCAGGCAGGTTCCTAATGGAGGTGTGAGGGACTATTTTTTTAAGGAAGCTTTGGCAGACTGATAGACGCAGAGATAATTTCAGTTTTTTTCTTTTCAGATTTTGAGAAAATATTTGTCTTTTAGTTTTAATTTTCCACATTTCTTCACATTCAATGAATTTTGGGTACGGTTGGGATGGGTTGAACTGACAACGCACAAAAGTTTGCTATCGTTTTGACATAGAAGTCATATCAGAATGATGCCATCCGTTAGTTGTGAAATTTGTTGTATTCCGTACTTACTACATCAGTATATTTCTCCAAACAAAACACTGAATGAAGTCAAAGGTTTACCGTCAGCCTTGGCGAAGATCGCCAAAAACCGTTGGTTTTTAGATATTGTTACTTGTGGAAACGTTAGAAATTCTTCACGAGGTGATAAGAACCATTTGTTCCTTTTTAGAATCGGCAAAGCGATTCCCTGATGAGGACACAAATACTGTTGTCAGGAAGAATGTTCCATTCAACACAACGGTCGATGATAGAAGAGTATTCCGTCCCCCCGACCTAGACGAGGTCAAGATATCGAGACTAAAGTCGAATAAAGCTGCTGGTGAAGACGGAATGTCTGCAGAACTTTTCAAAGCAGCTGGAGATGAACTGGTAGGGCGTGGTGCATACGCTCATCTGTTAGATATGGTCGGAGGAAAGCAGTATCGTATAGTTTGACCGATCCACAAGAAAGGAGACCCCTTTGACTGTGTCAATTATCGAGGGATAAGTCTCCTTAACATCGCATACAAGATCTTTTCTCGCGTTCTACGTGAATGCCTGAAACTTTCCGTCACCAATCTAATAGGTTCTTTTCAGGATGATTTCAGACGAGGAAGTCACGGCAGATACTGGAAAAGACCTAAGAAATGCAAATCGACACTCACCACCTATTCGTCGATTTCATGGCCGCATATGACAGCGTGTATATAGACGAGGTATACAGCTCCGCGTCTAGTTTTGCCATTCCTGCCAAGCTCGTCAGACTGAGCGGGATAAAGATTGAGAATTCTCGCTGCTGCTTCAAGGTCGGTAATGAATTCACCGAGACCTTTAATGCCAAAAAAAGGATTTAGGCAGGCAAGGCGTCGCGTTATCATGTGACTTTTTCAACATCGTTCTTGAGAAGATCGTGCAAAACTGACTGGCCAAGACTAGAGGCACGATCTTCAAGAAGTCCGTGCAACTGCTAGCATACGCGGATGACATTGACGCGATTAGTCGAACTCAGCGAGCCGGTAATGAGACGATTGTTGGGATTGAAAAGAAATGGGTCTGAAACGAGGGTAAAACCAAGAATATGCTGACATCGAGAAAGGATGCACAACATCGACGACTTGCCCAGAACGGCACATCGGCTCCGCTGTAAACAGTACAAACAACACAATACCGAGATCAAACGCAGAATGACTCTTGCCAACCGTTGTTTCTTTGGGCTCATGAGGCAATTGAGTAATAAATCCCTCCCTCGAAGGACCAAGCTGACTTTGTATAAGACATTGATCATCCCAGACCTGCTTTACGGCGCAGTGACATGGACAATCCCAATCCCAATCAAGAGCCTCTTTATCTTTTGGTCTTTTCGAGAGAAAACTCCTGCGCTCAAACTTTGGTCTTGTTTGCATTGATAGCATTTGGAGAAGGTTCAACCACAAATTTTATGGGTTGTATAGCGATATGAGTCTAGTCAGGCGTCTACGAATCCAACGTCTAAGGTGACTAGAGCATGTAGAGCACATGGACAATTTATCTCCGGCCCTAAGAGTCTTCGACTCTGAACCAGAGGGACAAAACGACAGAGAACGTCCATTTCTAGGGTGGCAAACCCAAGTGAAAAGGGACCTTAAACAGCTTGGTGTGCACAATTGGCGAGAGCTAGCAAAAGATCGAGCTAGCTGGCGAGGTTTGTTGGTTGAGGCCCAGGTCCACCCCGGACTGTAGCACCACAAGAAAAGAAGCGATTCCCCAACCGAATTATTTCGTCCTGGGGCCGCATTGTTATGTCAGCATCAGTAATCTGTAACTTAGTGCAGACTACACATGAGCAAAAGTAGGGTTATGACCGAGGAGAGATATAGAAAATTTTAAAAAGAAGAAATTAACTCGTTCGCAAGAGAACACACCACTGTCAGTAGTAAAATCTTAATTGGTTGAGAGATATTCGAAGACTGGAAAGTTGTTCCCTAAGTCAAGGTTAGTAGTAGTTTTATTATTCTACACTGCATCTTTCTTACTGTCTAAACATAATACTTCTTGATGATTGATGATCCCATTCGATGGTTATAAAGATTTCGGCTAAGTTTGCTTTGTATTAGTGTATCGGAATTTAGATGGGTTACACGTGTTAGGGTTAAATCCTTTCAAAGCCAAGAGATTCGTCAAGGGGTGTTTCATTTGATCATGTACGTTTGTTTCAAAACTTGTTTTGTTTTACAACTTTAGTTACCTGGAGGATCAGAAACATCTCTGAACAAATTTGACATTTGCTTGCTCAGTAATTCCAAATTTCCAATCTAGTCATTTGGATCTGAGCGCTGAATATATTTCAGCAACTCGGAAGAGAAAGAGTACACACGTTAGCTCCTGCTAACTAGAGTTGTTGATTACTGATCGGAGAAGTTTTTCGCCCCCGTTTAGAAAGAGAAAATTGTACTCTATTTAATGGTTTTAATGTTTGCAGGTGCCTACGAAGTCCACAGGAATTGCCCCAATCTTTTGTTCAAGGCAATAAGCTTCAAGATTTCCTGTTTGCATGCAATTTCAACAATTTGTTTGATTACAATTCTTTTGAAATTCAATTAGTACATATATTTTTTTCAGAAGAACTTAGAAAAGTTAAATTTATTTAAATAATTCATAATTGAAAGTTATGTCAATAACGTTATGCCCAACTCATCACGTAACGAATCAACGGATTGCTCCCATCTTTTTTCCCAATAAACAGCCATGAGGGGCTTAACAGATTTTCCCATTTTTATGGACCACGGCAGATACCTTGATACGTATTCTTTTCTTTGCCTACGAAATATTAATTACATACTGTAAAAACTTATTTGAAGTGTAAACTCACTTAGGACGGAGTCTGCCAGCTCCAAAAATTGCAGCCCCATAACACATAGGCAAGCCTGTGTTCAAGGCTTCTACCCATTTAACAGCGACTTCTCCTAACATGTTTGTGGGCATGCCTAAAATGGTGTGCACTAAATCGTGGCATTCTCGATATCTGGTCATAACATACGCCAACTCTGGATCCTCTAAGAATCGAACCTCCATTCTTGAATCAGGAGTGACTTTCTAAAAAAACGTTTTATCAAAAGCTATTCTTTTTCAAATGCTTATAAAAAGTATACGTTGTCATCGAGGAACTTAACGTAAGTTCGCCCAAAACTGTCTGCAGGCAAAGAGCGTAAACGATTCATGTCTATAGTTGTTGTATTGATACGGGGTTTCTCTTTCAATAATTGACGGCCTTCTTCAGTTGATTTCATGGTTTCTAGTATTACTTGCAAAGCATCTGTGCCAGTTGTTTCCCCGAGGCAGGCTATCATGTCGTGTCTAAAATAAGATTGTAAGAGTTATTTGCCTTGTAGAATGTTGTCATACATACCGATGGGGGTCTAAAAGTGATGTGATGGATGAACCTGCTGCCAACAAAAGCCTTTGGAATGGCGACACCTCTATTCGATTGGCAAGGAAGTCCCGTGTAAAACTATCTGTATTCTTATTGGACTCATCTTCAGATCTTTCATGCAAATCAGTTTTACTGAAAGTATTTTCCTCAACAGGTGAACTAGTTGCAGCCGAAAACTGGGCACGTGAAATTACTCCAGTTGTCCTTAATAATATCCAAGACTTTGTTTGCAGCATTGCACACTACAAGAGAAATAAATAAAAAAATACAAGCCTGTTGAGAATTGATGATAATGTTAAGTGAACCTCAATTCGTAAACGGATAATTACGTGATCCCATTTGGGTATATCTTGCGGGAGACACCAAAATAACAAAACAGTATCAAGGTCGCATGTGACATTGTCGTTATAGACGAGCTATAGAAAGCACGTTCAATCAACCATTAAAGATTCCCAAGAGTTACTCGTAGGTGCAAATTAACAGTTTTTAGAGATGACTCAATTATACAGTACCTCACAAAATTCAGCGTACACTCATTGAATAGATGTAATTTCGCATTTTTCGATGCGACGAAATATTTTTGAAGATTTAGAAATGCAATTTGATTGTTATATGAAAGAAAATCAAAAATTAAAAATGCTTTCCTTTCAAAATCAACAAAAGAACAACAAATTACCCTTTTCATCATACTTGAATGATGTGACAGAAAACGATGCTTACCGTTAAGTCGGCGAGAGCGCTTTTTAGAATATAATAATAATAATGGTGGCGCTACAGTCCGAGGTAGACTTGGGACCAGACAAGGCAGGGTGCAAAGTGATAGCCTATGCGGATGATATTGCTTTAGCAATCTCGGCCAAATATCCAACAGTGCTTAGGAATCTTATGGAAAATGCTCTCTCTAGACTATCAGGACTAGGACTCATCCTAGACAAAAGGCTAAACTGGAAGCTAAATATAGTGCCCGCAAGGTTACGCATGCTCTCTACGTATGTAAAAGAGCCATAGGCAAGAAATGGGGTCTCCAACCTCACATGATCCATTGGATCTACATAGCCGTCGTAAGACCTATTCTGTTGTATAAAGTGCATGTCTGGTGGCCTATACTAGACAAAGCCGTACACTACAATCACATCAGGAAAGTTCAACGTCAACCCTGCATCTGCATAGGAGGTGTTTTGAGAACTACGCCTTCAGATGCCGTGGTCGTTATCCTGAACCTAACCCCACTCGCCATTTTTGGCCGACTACTAGCAAGAAACACTGCTGTTCGTCTTATGACCTCCGCCCACTGGAACAATACTCCCTCTGGTCACTCCTCTATACTAAGTTCTCTAAACTTCCCGACTAGAAACTTTGAACTTTGGATAGATGTTACATAAGCACAATCGTCAGTGTCATCACAGGACACTGCCTCAAAGGAAATTATGTCAGCAGACTAGGAGCCCCGGCCAATATTTCTGTAGAAGCTGCTTGGACGAGGAGGAAGTGGAAAGGGTTTCACACCTTCTCTGCTCTTGCCCGGCCCTGGCGTCTCTTCAAATTATACTACTTCAAATTATGCAAATTCAGCGCGGTTCCCATTAGTAATCTACTACGCTTTATTACAGGCTCCAAATGGTTTCCCACTAACACTCTATTGGATTGACCTCAGTCAAACCATGTGGCGGCACAATGGATCAACACTGGTCTAAGTGCTCACCAAAGCCACTTTTATCTACCTACCTAGGGGTAGTGGCTGAGCCTCATATAGACCAATCTTGGCCCATAGTGTTACCATTTAAAGAGTTAACCTAAGTGTTGACCTAATAGCCTGTATTGAGACAGAAGGATTTTGAAGTTATTGCCCAACGGACAACCAGGCACCCATCAGGGCTCTGAAATAGGTCTCTGCAAACTCGAAAGTTGTTATCACAGCCATTATTACCTAAACACAGCCACTTAGGTATGCCCCTCACAACTTGTAAATTATTGCTTTTAGAAGATGCAACCCATAAAATAAATAACAGATGGGCGAGTGGCATTACGTGCCACACCTCCAGATTGATGAAGAATTAATCTCTCTGGATAGATCTAACATAAGTATAATCGTCGGTGTCATCACAGGACACTGCCTCATAGGAAATTATGCCAGTAGACTAGGAGCTCCGGCTAATGATTTCTGCAGAAGCTGCCTAGATGAGGAGGAAGTGGAAAGCGTTTCGCACCTCCTCTGCTCCTGTCAGGCCCTGGCGTCTCTTCGACGCTATCATCTAGGGGCCTACTTTTTTGAGAACTTATGCGAACTCAGCGTGGTTCCCATAAGTAATCTACTGCGCTTCATCACAGGCTCCAAATGGTTTCCCGTTAACATTCAATTGGATGGACCTCAGTCAATCCGTGTGGTCACACAATGGTTCAAATCTGGTCTAAGTGCATACGTCAGCCACCTAAACCTACCTACCTGGGCCCAGCTTCTCAGCAACCAATCATATTGTGCGTGTTATTGTTGTCTCACGAACTGAGGTGTCCTACAGCTTAAAGCCGACTGTGAGCGGCGAGACTGAGAAGCTTTTTCTAGACGGTTTATTATTATTATTATATTTACGTGGGCGCCGTGGCGTAGTGAGTAGTTGCGTCGACTCATACGCTCGATGTTCTCGGTTCGGTTCCCGAAAAATCAACTAACAATTTTTCACGGCTTCACCTCTTTCGAGTCACTGACAATGCTCAAAGAGTATAACTGTCTAGTAAAGGTTCTCAATCGCACCGTTCGGAGTCGGCATTAAACTGTAGGTCCCTTCCACTCGTGAGAGAACAATAGCACGCACAACACGAGTGGTTGCTGAGAAGCTAGGCCCAGGTCCACCTCGGACTGTAGCGCCGCCATTATTATATTATTATTATATTTACACAAGATATATGCCGATTAAATCCATTTCGGTCGACTAACGCCTATATTTGGATGCATAACTGTTTTATTGAATGATATAAACATTTACAATTTCTTCCTTAGTCTGCCACTCCCACTAATTGGGTGTTGTGCATTGCCAACGTTGCTATTCACACCCAAATAAATAATATTATAGTGAGTAAATGGTTATTCTATGTTGTTCCAATCTACTGTCAATAGCTGTAAATTTTGGGTGAAACGCTATTCGGGCTATTCGAAATTGGATAATAAATACTGAAGATTCTTCTTTCTTTCAGTGGTGTTACAGTCCGAGAAGAACTTGGGTCTAGCTTCTGCACCAAACAGTAGTGTTGGTGGATGAAGCCTACAGTTTTATGCAAACTTCGAACACCTCTCTCGAGAGAGTTGGTCTTGAAACTTGGTGTGTTGATCGATATACATATGTATGATATAAGAACCTTCGGTGTAGGAGTCGACGAACCACTGGGACCGGAAAATGTGTTTATTTTAAAAAATGTTGTCTCCTTTTTTTCTGGAAAATTTGAGGTGGCGCCGTGGAATTTGAAAATTATTTTTTCTGTGCTGGGAATTGAACATTGACTGAAAGTCTAGTACGTATGAGTCGACGTACATACCTAATTCACAACGGCGCTCAGTCAATACAGTTTATGATAAATAAAAACAAAATCAACAATACAAGATAAAAGGCTTAGTTGAATAAATTCTAGACCCCACATGTAAACACTCAAATACACATGTAAGTGCATGAACTAATTAAGATTGCTTCCAACTCCATATGCTTCAAACACCTTATCAATAGTAGTTTATCAGACATGGAAGTTTTTTTTAAGAATTTGCTGACTGCAAATCAATAACTTCACTGACTCACCTATTCGTAATCTATTTATAGCTTCTTTTTTTGCACCCGTGTTTCGTTGAATAATTTTATAAACCTGATCTAAATTGCAAATACACTTAAAAAAAAAGAAAAAAGAGGAAATCAATGACTTTTTTGAATGGCGAGCACGTTTTTTGGCAGAGATTTACAGATAATTGCTTAAGTAATTTAATAAAATCACTTCGTCTGATATGTTTACAGTGTATACATACATATGTACATATGTATTACATAAATATGCAATGCTACTTTGTGCGATACGCTGATAACGAGACAATTTGGGAGATTCCGGTATAAAAAAGTTGTTTATACATTTACATACATACCTATAAGTTCAACGACTGCGCATGAACGACGATAAGAAAGAAAACAAAACGAACTATAATTATCAGGTAAGGTCAAGTTGGGGTTCAAGTAAGCAAATTTTGAAAATACGTGTAGCTGACAGAAATTGAAGAATATCTGCTGAGCTGAGCTACAACTATGTACACATTCAGCAGAAGTGTTTTCAATTTCAATTGAGAAATGATAAATGATATAAATTCTTTGTTTTTTCGTGCACTTACTTTTCTTACACATACTTCACCCCCTCTGATCTGTCTTCAATTTATCTTGAGTATAATGCTCATATGTATCTTGTCTGGTGGTCCCAAGACCTCTCTGCATCTGTATACAATATCGAGCGATAGAACTTATATGAGACACTAATATCGCGGGGCGTCATGGCGCAGTAGGTAGGTGCGTCGACTCATACGCTCGAATCTCAAAAAAAAACCTAACATTTTTTTCACGGCTTCACCTCTCTCGAGTCACTGATAATGCTCAAAGAGTATAACCGTCTAGAAATAGCTTCCCAATCTAACCGTTCCCTCCACTCATGAGAGAACAATAACACGCAAAACACGAGTGGTCGCAACCAGGCGAGTGTTTGGATTTGGTCTAACCATCTCGCACTGGGTCTGCCAAGCGATCGCCTACGTCTACGGATCCAACGCCTAAGATGGCTTGGCCATGTAGAGCGTATGGACAACTTAGCTCCGGCCCGAAGAGTCTTCGACTCTGAGCCTGTGGGACAACGCAACAGAGGACGTCAACGTACAACATGGCGCACTCAAGTCGAGGGGGACCTCGGCCGGCTTGGTGTGCGAAATTGGAGACAGCTGGCGAAAGATCGTGCTGGCTGGAGAGGCATGTTGAGTGAGGCCCAGGTCCACCTCGGACTGTAGCGCACTAAGAAAAAGAAGAATTGCAATCCTCCCCTCTATGAATTCACCCGCGATACTCATCTCGCCAGGAATTCTCATCAGCTTACCCTTAACCCTTCTTTAAGTCGTACGTTTAAGTTTGGGAATGAAACGTATATGGTTGCTGTAGAAGCTAGACCCAAGTCCACCTCGGACTATAGCGCCAACATTATTATTATTATTACACGAATGCGGAATACTCTTCCCAGCCCATTATTTCCCGTTCTTTATATTCCACATTTAACACCTCCTCCCCCTCCCCTTTAATAATTTTTACTTTCGCCCCGCGCTGTGTTTTGATTCGCGCATTTAAGAGTAAGCTTAACGCCTTTTGCGCGCGCAAATTATATAAAAAAACGACTTCAATACAAATCCTTGTGAGCGTCGATTAATCAACTATTCATTAAAATTTTCCGAAGGTTCCAGCGGCATGTGTCCAACACAATTTCTAAAAATAACCAAGTATCTAAGCATTTCCACTAATTGTTTATTCCATTCTATTTGTGTGTTTAAAACAAAGAACCTCAAATCGTTCAAACGATTCTAACATCTGCAATTGGTAGGATGTATGTGTTTATCATTAAAAAAAAAGATGTACATCTCATCATACTATATTTTATAAGATTTATTATACAGAACATTTTATTTCAACATAATATAAAAGTTGAAATATGAGCAGCAGCTTAACGTGGCAATGGCATTGGGATTTGATGACACAGCGGCATTCATTGGGTTTAAATTATTTTATTATGAAGTGTATTCGTAAGTACATACTTTTAGTTTGATTGCCCGAAGACATTGGTTATGTTGAGAAAATGTATGTACTTCAAACGGAAAGCAACACATTAAAAGACCCCCGAGACCTCGAAAAGCTCAAGTGCCTTCGTAGTAATCACAAACGTGATGTGTTTTGAAGGTATGTGTGTACACTGTACACCAAAAAATCAAGTGTTCAGTAAGTAGGTATGGATTGAAAGTGTAAACACTGAAACCATGTATTTTTTGCCTTAATTTCTAGTGGTGCTGATATTAATTTTGAAATTGGAATGATTGCCTAAGAAGTACCTACATACAGCAGAGCAATGTAAAGTCAAACATCTGTTTTTGAAATGCAAACATGTAAAGGGATACACACGCACGTTTGAGCATACATATTTGTACACGCTTGTGATATTGGGCACATTTTCAAATTGAGCATAATTCATGGTACCCACTTAATGGCCATTTTAAGCAAATCGCGCCTTTATTTGTTATATATATTTACTTACAATATGCTTCTTCACTATAAGGCCGAAGTTGGCAAAAAAAAAGTAGCTCTGTATGTGTTGTAACAAAGTATTTGTCTTCACACACTATCATTCGAACTTGCCGAACTATTAGCGGAATGAAAGCGCGTCATCAGTCTGGTTTAAGTTTTAATTTCCCAAGTATATTGTTTTGCTCCAATGAGATAGGAAATCATTCGCAATGCTTATCTATTCTTATCAAACAGGGAACTGATACCGGGTATAAAAAGCAGAAGTAATTACATTTACTTGTATGTATGTATCTCTATCAGGAAATTTTTAATTTTGGAGACTTTTTAGATTGTGTTATTGTTGGATAGGTTGATGATGCAGATTTGTTTGGCGGTACGTATTATTCCCAGAGTCTAATCTGTATCTTGCGGAGAATGAAAACCGTATTGATTTTAAAGAGTAAGCACTTTTATTTGGTTCACTTTTAGTTTGGTCGGCTGATGATGAAGACTTGCTTGGAGGTACACATTAGTCACTGAGTCTAATTTATATCTTGCGGACAATAAATACCATGTTTATGTGTTTGAAATAGTAAACGGTTTCAGTAAATAACAATTACTTAGTGATACACAAGTAAAATCCATTCATTCCGGCTTCTCTTTTGTCTAACTTGAGTGTAATGTGCAGAAGTATTTTGTAGCTACTATACATTGTTTCCCGGTGTGGCAAATAGAATTCGGAGAATTTGATGAGGTCTTTAAATGCCTTTCAGGGTGCTCACATACATACATACTTATTTGGGCTCGGCAACATTTTAGAGAACTACGAAGCCAGCCTATCAAGATCTCTTGACTCTTATGGATATTGCGATTTCTGAAAATTGTTGAAAATATAAAGTAAATCGGATTCACAGCAAGTTTTCTTCTTCTTCTGATGGTGTTACAGTCCGGGATTAATCTGGGTCTCTACCAACAAGCTAGTCTAGCTAGGACGATTGCCTCTAATTACGCACGTTAAGTTGGCTGAGGTCCTTCTCCACTTATATGCGCCATCGGTTTCGTGAACGTCCTCTATTGTCCTACAGGCGCGGAGTCGGAGATTCATCGGGCTGAAGTAGTGTTATCCATGCGCTTTACATGATCTAGCCATCTTAGGCGTTGAATTCGTATACGCCTAGTTAGACTCATGTCGTTGTACTATGAGCAGTTCGTGGTTGAAACTTCTTATAGTGCCCTCAACGTAAACAGGACCAAAGATTGAACACAAAACTTTTCTCTCGAAAAGACCAAGAGCTTCTTCATCTAATAATAATTATAATTCTTCATTTGCTCTTGCTATGATTCCGCTCCAAAGAGCAGGACAGGGATGATCAAGGTGTTATATAAAGTCAGATTCGTCCTTCGAGAGAGGGCTCAATCACCTCTCGAGACCAAAGAAACCGCGACTGCCACGAGTTATTCTGTGTTAAATCTCGGTTCTGATGATATTCGTACTGTTTACTTGGAAACCAAAGTAAACGAAGTCCTTGATTACCTCGAAAGTATATCTGCGTATGAAAACGTAGTGGCCAAGTCGTCGATGGTGTGTGTCCTTCGTTGAAAACAGCATATACTTCTTCTTTACACCTGAAACCCATTGTTTCCGCTTCTATTTTAAAGTCAGCAAACGCATCATTGACAGCCCGCTGTGTTCGTCCAATCACGTTAAAGTCGTCCGCGTATACCAGCAGTTGTACGGACTTTTGAAAGATCGTGCCTCTTGTGTCTCATTGTAGTAAGTTTATTCGCTTATATTGTGTTATATCGTCAATTCCTGACCTAAGCTACACTCACGTGTGTCGGCGAAAGTGGATAAAGTAATTAACAAAGGATCCCGGCTGATTGATAAACCAGCAAAAGTGAACAGCGAAGAACTACATTTTTGTAAATTGAAAAAAAAAAAAAAAAAAACAGTGACCTTGAAGTTTACGACTGTTTTTATTTATTCATTTAATGACATGTTTTATAAATCTATACCAAATTACACTACTCTTGTTCGATCGTCGTTAGTTCGTTCAAATGAGGTTTACACATACAAATGTATGGCGCGAAACGAAATATAAATACAGCACTCAACAGGAACAACTAAAAAAATTATCGCTTGAAGCAATAGACTTACTATCTAAGCACTACTATGAAACACGCCTCTACATTCATTTACATCAGCTTTCCTTGCTTCGAATACAAAACTTATATCTATTTTTTAATCATAATTGTTTATGGCTTTGGTACTTATTTTCATATTAGTAATAACAAGTGAATAAATTTACACATACGATTTACATGTTACTTAAGAAGCTTAGACCCGAATTGCTATACGGATTCCCCTTTCGTTGTTGGTATCAGTAGTTCCTTATCGGGTGCCTGTTTCCTTCTAAATGTAACATATGTGTACAGCAGACTAGCAAATACGCTTATATTAATGCCAATACAGTTCACCCAGGAAAATATGTAATCTCCTCCGATAAACATTCCCAAGTATGTAACACAAATGTTTTTCAGACATCCTACAATGGTGGTGGTTAGAGCAGAATTGTATTGCGTACACAGCATTGTACTGTATGATAGGACAAAGCCCATAAAGCAGCTCATTACAAATTGGACTATAAAGAACATGTTATCCCACTGAGGAAAGTTTACTGATTTTTCCAAATCTCCCGTGAAAAGTGTAACCATCAGTGCTGGGATGAACATAAAGAGGGAGTTGTAGAACATCAATCCATATTTCCCCATGTCTATAGTGTCTAGCTTCTTCTTCACAAATACTCCATTCGCTGCGGTCAATGCATTAGTTATCATAACATAGCCGTATCCTTTCATATTAAAGGACAGATCATCACTAGCCGCCAGTAAAGCACCTCCAATCATGGCATACACACTGACTTGAACTGCAACTGATGGGCGAACGCCAAGAATTTTTAACTCTAACAACATTGTCATAAGAATGGAAAAACGTCGAAGAGCAGCAAACATGGGTAGGCTGAGGGCCTGTGTACCACCCAATCCAAACATCATGTTTCCCAGGAATATTAGAGGCAGTGGAAAAATTTTGCTAAATGAATCCTTTGCGATATCAGGGAATGTCACCATGCGCAATCGTTTGCCAACATATAATACCAAAATACTTGCTGTCAATTGACCAAGGCTTAGGAACAAAAACGATGGAAAATGATACGATGTTAAGACAGTCTTATTGACGACGGTGATCATGAAAGATGCCATTCCGTAAAATAAAGCACTTGCGATTTTTTTTAAGTATAATGACCCATCATCACGAGAACTTTCAGATAAGCCACCGCTGCTCCCACCGCCACTGTTGCTTGCCATTTCAATTATTTTATGTCTTTTCTTTATGTTTGTCTTTTTTCAATCTATGTTGCTTATTCACGAAACAACTAATACACTTGATTAATGAATGATGAAAAAAAATCCGAACATTTTATTACGACGCGAACAGCGCGGGTTTAAGCTTTGTGGCCCAGTATTTTCTTCAATGTAACACTTTAAAAGAGCAAATTGACATAAATAGTTGTAAGTTCTACAATTATTTTTCGCATTTTACCGGCAAAGAGTACGAAATTACTTCAAGGTACTAACTAGACCGATTCGTGTTGGCAGAAGCCATTTTGACAGTCTGTCAAGATTTCAACTGAACATGTAAGACACAAAGTGCTCACTTAAAAGCAACAATGTTGAGGTAGGAATGGAGGGGCCCGTTTGGTGAGGAAGTAACTGACATGTTAATCGAATTTTATGAATTAAGAAGTTATAAGCTTACCTTCAATCTGGTCAAAAAAGTGAATAAATGTATATTTGCAAAGGTATTTTATTTAGTAAAAAATGTTATAAACACCGCCGATATGTTAACTGACAGCTTGTACTTTTGTTCGAAATCAGCTGATTTCTTTTCGAACGTCGAAGCAGATATGGCATAGAGGGAGTAAAGGATAAATACCAACAATTATTCGGATACTCTTATTGCCATAAGTCATTAATAAATAAATTTCAATTTCGAAAACGTGTTGATTTTTTTTCAATGCACACTTCACTAACTAATAAAATTGAATTACCCAATATTAAAATTAACAGTTACCTTTTCTAAATCGTGTATAATACTTTCATTTGGCATAGAATTCGCACACTGGTGTGATTACATCAATTGTGTTGGGAATTCCATGCAATGAGACTATTTTTTCTTGTTGGGAGCTTAAAAACATAGTTGTGTTGTTGAGCTTACCTCATAGGCGTTAAAAGCTTTGTCAGTATCGTTTGCCTGATACACAAGAAAGGATACCCCTTTGACTGCGCCAATTATAGAGGTATAATCCTTAACATCGCATGCAAGACCTTTTCTGCCGTTCTGTGTGAGCGCCTGAAACTTTTCTTCATCAATCTGATAGATCCTTGTCAGTGTGGTTTCAGGCCAGGGAAGTTCACCATCGACCAAATCTTAACACCACGGCAGATCCTGGAAATGACCGAAGAAATGCAAATCGACACACCACGACACAAAATCGATTTCAAGACCGCGTGCATAGAGACGAGCTATACAGCGCCATGTCTTATTTCAACATTCCTGTTAAACTCGTCAGACTGAGCAGGATGACGACGGAGAACTCTCGCTGCTCCATTAAGGTCGCCAATATACACCAACACCTTCAACGTCAAGAAAAGGTTTTAGACAAAGCGACGCGCTCCCATGTGATTTTCTTAATATCATTCTTAAGAAGATTGTGCAAAACTCGCTGTTTAACACTAGAGACACGATCTTCCAAGTCCGTACAATTGCTAGCATACGCGGATGGCATTGACGTGATTGGCCGAACTCAGTGAGCTGCCAATGAGGCGTTTGTTGGCATTATCACGGAAGCATATCAAATTGGTCTGGGGAGCTGTTTTTGAGAAAGGACGTACAACCTCGAGGACTTGGCCAGAACGGCACCATAGGCAGATATTACCTCGAGGTAGTGAAGGACTTCGTCTACCTCAGCTCCGCGGTAAATAGTACAAGCAACATCAGTACCGAGATCAAATGCAGAATAACTCTTGCCAACTGCTGTTTCTTTGGGCTCAAGAAGTAATTGAGTAGTAGAGCCCTCTCTCAAGGTGACGTAGTATAAGACATTGATCATCCCATTCCTACTTTTAGGCGCAGAGGCACGGACAATATCGAAAGCAGATAAAGCACCTGTCGGTCATTTCGAGAGAAAAGTCCTGCGTGCGATCTTTGGTTCTGTTTACGTTGATGGCATTTAGAGGAGAAGGTTCAAACACGAACTGTCTGGGCTATACAACGACATGAGTCTGTCCAGGCGTCTAATTCAGCGCCTAAGATGGCTATACCATGTAGACCGCGTGGATAATATTGCTCCAGCCGTAGGCAAGTTTTCCTACGCGTTGAGAGAGCGCTGCACGTATAGAGGAGATGTGTTACAGTCTCCTCTCTTTCCGTGACTGCAGCTTGACGCCGATGAGAGTCCTAAGAAATGACCTCTTCATACTGAACGTGAAAGTGAACGTTTAGAATTAAGCTTAGGCCAGATTTTTTGTGATGAGGTACGTTGTGCTTTCGGACTAACTAAGATTAATGGTTCTAAATGTGCACTTTTGGAAGATGTTTTGCTGTTCCGAACAGCACGATCGGGGCATCTCCCCTAGGTAAGAGTATTCAACGCTAAGCGAGTTCATCGGCTTTGCAATTCCCTGGGGTGTCACTGTGTCACTGCATCCACCTTAGGTGAATGTTAAAATGATCAGTCATCTCGTCAAGAGCAATTCACGGAGATCTTATCTACCTTCTTGGCTATCCGATAATATGGTGATATCCTTTCTAGATACCACTTTGTTCCTAAGCCTTTTATTGCCATTGTCTCATTCTGGAAGATGCTAAAATATTCCAGAAGATGGAGAGATATGCTGATGTTGAGATTCTTAGAGTAGTTGCGACGTAGTCTTTCTTGATGATGAGACCCAAGAACTCAACTTTGTATATGAGTGGAAGCTTATATCACAGATTGGAGGAGGGTCGAAAGGTGGAATTTTGTATTTCCTCGTGCTGAGTACAGGGTGGGCCATCTAGTGTTTTTTTTAATTCATAGATTATTTTGACACTGACAGCTGTTTTCCGCTCGAAATCTTGACTGACTATAATACCTCCGCGGAACGAAATAAATCGTTACTTATTTACAAAGTGAGTGCTATTTAGCCCAAACAATGCGTTTTTTGAAAAGAAGTTTTGGCCGAAATGAAGCACCCACCACGACTGCTGTACGCAAGTTTGTGCAAAAAGTTCGTGAGACTGGTATGCTAGTGGACAACACTCATGGTCCCCGTCGTCGTACAGTGCGCACATATGTGAATGTGGCTGCTGCGGCCAAGAGTGTGAAACTCAATTCACGAACATTCACTCGCCATCAATCTCAACACCTCAACATTTCACGCACTTGCCTAAGGAGAATTCTGCACAAAGATCTCGGATTATTCACTTACAAAGTCCAATTGACTCAGCAATTGAAGGCGCGGGACCATCCGCTTCATTATCGCTTCAAAGTTTGGGCCTTACAGCTTAGAGCAGTTTGAATTGGACAACGATTTTGGACGAAAATCATCTTTTCCGACGAGGCGCATTTTCATCACGACCGCTACTTTAACAAGCAAAATTTCCGAAAACCCGCATGTTATTGTCGAGAAACCAATGCATCCACAGTGATTGAAAGTTTGGTGCGGATTGTGGAGTAGTGGATCATTGGATCATTTTTATTCGAAAATGAGGGTGGGAACAACGTTTCGGTCAACAGTGGGCGTATTTGGTCCACCCTGTAGTAGTTCTTATTTTTGTTTGATTCTGGTTTTGATTGACTCCAAGCCCATCTGCATTGAGCCACAAGGTTAGATTATGAAGAGCTTGTTACATAATGTCTCTTAGCGTTATCAAACCACTTTGCACCCTGCCCCTTCTAGGTATCGGTGTTATTGGAGGGTCCTTCTATGTCTGGAAATGGTACTATGATAAATTCCTTCTGTTCTACTGATCGTGCCTACAAGAGAGTGTAGAGCTGTCTCCACTGACTTGCCTTTATTATACGCATGCTGAACAGGCGAAAACTCTTAGAAGCGTCAGTGCTTCTGATATGATGATCTACTACCTCCTCGAGAGTTTTTTAAAAAAAGAAGAGTGATAGATTCAGAAGAAACTGAAATTGTATTATCTTGTGAACGCCAACCAACCGCAAATCATTCTGCATTTAAAATTAAACAATAAATTTATGGTGAATCACCCAATAAATAAAACAACTTACTGATTTTAAGTTACATGAGTTTACGAATATATTAAAATGTTCTCTATATCACTGTCTATACTTTTCAACGCTCGATGTAATCTGCACATTACTATGTACAACAGTGACATCTGTATTTTCGTACCAATAATACGTGAACACATTTTGAGAAAGAGACAGTCTGTCTTGCCGGCGTTATTAGGATACCAACCATATTGTAGTTCATTCGGTCTTTGATCTGCATGCATTGCTACACATAGCACGTGTTTTTTTCTTGTGGATTTTTAATTGTGCAAAGCGTGCTTAAATTTAAAACTATATAATGGCAGCAAATGAACAAATTATTGCTGCCCTAGTACTGGATTTTCTTAAGCAAAAGGATAAAGCACTCGCCCAAGTGTATCAAAAGAAAACAAACGCGGTAAGTAATATACGTATACACACATTCGTACATAACCACGCGGTGTTGGGTAATTTTTTGCGATTTCCTTAAACAAAAAAAATATTTTGCGCACAAGTGATGTATATTGTGGACTATTTCAACTTATCGTAAATGTGTTGTGATTTTCAGGGTTATCTGCCTAAAGGACCAAAAATTGAAGATATACTGCTGCATTATCAGAAGACATCGGGTAAAAAGATTCCCGCAGTAAAAAGCAAAGATGACAGTTCAAGCGAAGAAAGTGATTCCGAAGATGAAACCCCCGCTCCAAAACAAATGCTGAATGGAAAAGGTCCAGTTATAAAAGCCCCCGCCAAGAATGAATCGTCATCGGAAGAGAGTGATGAAGAGGAGAAGCCCAAAAAAGCTCCAGTTGCTGCTGCCAAAACTCCTCTGGTAAAAAAACCAAAATCATCTAGCGAGGAAAGCAGCTCCGAGGAAGAGGCACCCTCTAAGCCCACAGCAAAGAGTCCCTCAAAACCAACACCGGCAAAGAAAGCTGACACAGAGGATTCATCAGAGGACAGCAGTGATGATGACAAAGCTCCTCCCAAAAAACCGATTGTAGCTGCAAAATCTCCTTTGGTTAAAAAGCCGGCGTCCAGCAGTGAAGACAGTTCTGACGAAGAAACTGCACCACCAAAAGTTGTTCCCAAGGTTGCTGCTGCGAAAGCAACACCAGCGAAAAAGGCAGATTCCAGCTCAGAGGACTCATCTGAAGATGAAAAACCACCACAAAAATCGCCAAGCAAGGCCACGCCGATAGTGAAGAAAAATTTAGCAGCGGCAGCGAAAGCGACACCTGCAAAGAAACCTGCCGCCAGCAGTGAGGACAGTAGTTCTGAGGAGGAAAAACCTGCAGCGAAGCCTGCTGTAAATAAAAATGTTAAGGGAGCAAATGCAGCTAAAAAACAGGCATCCTCTAGTAGTGAAGACAGCTCAGAGAATGAAACATCAGCAGTGAAACCAGCTGTTCAGAAAGCCCCACTTGCACCTACAAAAAAGGCGGATTCCAGTTCAGAAGATTCATCGGAAGATGATAAGCCTGCTAAAAAAGCTCCCGTCAAGCCAACACCAGTTGCAAAGAAGAAGGAGTCCAGTTCCGAAGATTCTGACTCCGATGAAGAACCTGCAAAGCCTAAAGTTGAAGCTGTAAAAGCTAAACCATCACCACAGAAAAAAATTGCCGCAAAGAAGGACAGTTCAAGTGAAGATAGCTCAGAAGACGAAACTCCTGCAGTGAAAGCAACTCCACAAAAAGCTACCCCAGTCGCCGCTGAGAAGAAGGCAGATTCGAGCTCAGACGACTCATCAGAGGAAGAAGCACCTGCTAAAAAAACACCAGTCAAGCTGACTCCAGTTGTCAAGAAGAAGCAATCTAGTTCCGAAGATTCTTCTGAGGAAGATCAACCCCCAGCGAAAAAAGCAGGAATTACAAAACCAGCCGCTGCCAAGTCTGCTAAGGATTCCAGTGATGATAGCTCATCCGATGATGACGACAAACCACAGTCCGCACCGATAAAGAAAACACCAGTGGTTGCTAAGAAGGACTCATCAGATAGTTCCGATTCGGAAGAAGAAAAAGTGAAGGAAACACCTAAAGTAGGTCAAAAACGAAAATTCAGCGAATCTGGAGCTGCTGAGAAACCAGCAAAATACACTAACTTTAATAAAGCGGGTGAAAACGGCAATGTGGTAAGTAGTTTTTCTGATTTATAGATTTGAGACAGCTTTGTAACCTGTTGGTGGAAAAGCAGAGTTGAATAAACTGCTGTTTCTTTTTGGTATAAACTCTACATATGTTTTCTTTCGGTTTCCCCCTACACTTTTACGAAAAATGGTGTTTCTAAACATTATTTTTTCTTTTAAAATGAAAAATAATTTTATAGCATCTGTTCTAAAAGATTTTACAAGCACAGACTTGTTTAAATTTCCATTCCCATTCTGTAGCTCATTGTTACTTTGTTATCTATGTAAACTATGCAGAGAGACTTGGAAAATGTCTTCAAAGAACCGTCTCTTGAGCAATCTATCGGAAGACAAGAACATCATGCAATTTAATTTGAATTTCATGTTCGATCATGTTAGCATCGATTCCATTTTAACAATAATTTTTTGTACAACATTTTTAAACTAGACAACATCCACTCCGAATGGAAATATTGTTAAAAACCAAGGAAAACAAAATGGTAGCGCTCCAAGAAAGAATACACCTTTTCGTCGGGTGGTAGAGGAAGAAGTCGAAATAGATCCTCGTGTAATTGATAACTCGTTTGAAGCTAAGGTGAGTGCCCCAAATTTTAATTCTCTATCAAAGGAAAAATGAGGCACAAATTAGCATATAGATGAATACACATAAATTCAGCCGAGCACAAAATTTTTCCAAATTGGGGCACTAATCTTCTGGTTATCGATTGACGAAGAAAACCTTAAAAAATGAATTTTAGTTTATGTATTGACTTTTATCCATATGAGTATATTCTATGCTAATTTGTGTTTCATTTATTCTTTTTCTTTCATATGACCACAATGACATCAATCCAAAAAAACGAAATTCGCAACTTAATATCAAAATCGAAATAAAAAATAAAAATGGGAATTAGGAGGAAGAAGATGGAAATAATTGGAAAAATAAAAATGGCGGTGGATTCAGAGGAGGAAACCGCGGTGGAGATCGTGGTAGGGGTCGTGGAGGTGGCGATCGAGGAAGAGGTGGTGATCGTGGCAGAGGAGGTGGTGGTCGAGGCAGAGGAGGTGGCGACCGTGGAGGCCGTGGTGGTTTCAAAAAAATCGGCGATGACAGTGGTTTCAGAAAATCCTTCGGTGGCTATGACAAAGGCGAAGGAGGCGAAGGTGGTGAAAATGGAGGATTCCGAAAGTCGTTTGGCGGTAGAGGAGGTGGTGGTGGCCGTGGTGGTTTTGGTGGAGAAGGACGTGGCCGTGGTGGTTTTGGAGGAGAAGGACGTGGACGAGGAGGTGGACGCGGCCGAGGCGGATCCGGTGGCGGTGGTGGTCGTGGCGGAGGCTTTGGAGGCAATAAATCCTTTGGAAACAAAAGTTTTGACTCATCACAAAATAAAAAAATTACATTTGACGATTAGGTAGGCAGTAAGTTGCGAATTGATCACCCAATATTTCACGTTGAAAATCAGCGTTAAAATGTTCTTGTGGGATACATATGCATTTCTCCTAATCAATAACACAAAAATAACGAATGTGCTATCTCTTTACAGAAAAACGCAAGTGGTTCGTGGGGTGAAAGAGCCAGTCGTGATTTAATACACACACGCGGTAAATCATTCAAACATGAGAAGACCAAGAAGAAGAGGGGTAGTTACCGCGGCGGGCAAATTGATATGGGCGTTAATTCTATTAAATTTGACTAATAGCACTTAGTTTTATGTACACATATTTTAATTTTATATACTACCTATAATTATTAGGTACTCTCGCATTTAGCGTTTGTAAATAAGTTAATGTGGCTTAGGCTAAATAAAACAAATAAGAAATGAGTCGCTACTTATTCTTCCACGGGAGATTATTTAGTCTAAACCACAGAGAAGTACACCGTAATATCAGTCTGATAGAAAAAAGAAAAATTATACGTAGACCACGATAAATATTTTTTGTTTTTTATCGATAAGTAAAATGTTATAGGACAAATTAACCTATAAAAAAGAAAAGAAGTAATCCAGTTTTATTTTTTTTTGGCTTTCAGATACATATATATACATATACATACGTTATAATTATAATACAAAACGATCATATTTGTATTGCAAGATATTTTATAAACTCTAGATTACAACTAAATAAATTCAAAATATTTTTTCGAACTGTAATTTATACATGGTTTGCATTTTTATTTTCTTTAATTTGAACAGTTATTTATTGAACGGGTGGGGGCACCGTGGCCGTGTGGGTTTGTGCGTCGACCCATCGCTCTAGAATTTCACAGTCTAGGTTCAAATCCCAGTCCAGACAAACAATTTTTTGAAAAGAATTGTTCACGGCTCCACGTCTTTCGAGTCACTGACAATGCTCAAAGAGTATAAGTGTCTAAAAAAAGCTGTTCGAAGTCGGCATTAAACTGCAGGTCCCCTGCACTCGTGAGAGAACAATGGCATGCACAACACAAGTGGTTGCTGAGAAACTATTCCTAGGTCCACCTCGGATTGTAGCGCCGCCGTTATTATTATTCTTATTATTTATTCAATTAAGTTTCACCTTGCATCTGAGGCTACAGCCATGAATTCTTAAGTCATGTTTTCATACATTTCAGGATAGCAGTTAAAAGTAGAGTCCGACCGAAGGCCAGTTTTTCGGCCGAAGCCGAACTTCGGGTTTTGTTCTGTTGGACTCTATTTGGAATATATTTTGCAAGTTGCATTCGCATCATTTTTGCGAAATAACCCTGAATTGGATTTTCTGCTGCCATTTTTGATGTTCTTTCTATATGAAACCAGTACAAATAAATTACATGCTTTTACACAGACCACTTAATAGTTTACCAACTTGCAAATGCAAAATTTTTAATTTTAAATCTGTAAACAAGCGCACTTTCAACAGAAATCTCAACATTCGGCTTCGGCAAAATCTTCGGCCTCATTTGGCCGAAGCCGAATGTTCTGCCGAAGGTGATATTTATAGCCGAAGGTAGCCGAAGCCGAAGCCGAATGTTCGGTCGGATTCTAGTTAAAAGTTAAAATTTTTTAAACCATCTACAAGTCGGTGCATTCTAAATTCTTTTTGGAAAATTAAATTTCTAACATTAATGTGCGAGCAATTCTTCTTCTTCTTCTTAGGGCGCTACAGTCCGAGGTGGACCTGGGCCTCACTGCTTTAAACATTTCGGCGGGCAGACTATCTGCACCAGCAGCTTTATTAGACTTCAGTCTCGATATCGCTATCTTGACTTCGTCTAGGTCGGGGGGACGGTATTCTCTTCTATCATCGTCCGTTGAGTTGAGTGGAACATTCTGCCTGACAGCGGTATTTGTGTCCTCATCGCCGTTTAACAGTCTGCAGAAATGATTTTTCCAAATTCTCAGTATCGACTGCGAATCTACTACTAGCTGTCCATTTTCGTCCCGGCAGGCTTCTGTCCGAACTTTATACCCATTCGATAAAAGTTTTACCCTTTGGTAAAACGTTCGGACATCATTCCTGCCATAACACCTCTCCATCTCCTCGATCGCGCGCTTCTCGTGCTCTTTCTTTTTCTTCCTGAGAAGCCGGTTCTCTTCCCTTCTTCTCTGTTCGTAGAGCTCACGAACAGCTCTCGTGGTTCGATGCAGCGTTGCCCGGTAGGCTTCTTGCTTTGCTGCATGTGCCTGCCTGCACTCGTTGTCAAACCAGGGGTTTTTCCTTGTTGGGGTTTTAAAACCCAGCACATCAGTAGCGGCTTCTCTGATGGCTCTTTGACAACGTTTCCATTCTTCGTCTATTGTTAGTGCAGGCGGCGTCGAACTTTCGGAGAGTTTCAGGGAGACTCGATCGGCAAAGTTCCTGGCAGTCTGTTGCGATTGTAGCTTTTCGACGTCAAACCGTGGTTGGCTTCCTCGACTCCGTTCTTCTCTCGATATCCGTGTCCTTACCTTGGCTACAACAAGGAAATGGTCCGAGTCGATGTTGGCGCCTCGGAACGTTCGGACATCAAGAATACTGGAGGAGTGTCTGACGTCGATCGCAACGTGATCAATCTGGTTGACGGTTGAATGATCAGGGGACCGCCAGGTCCCTTTATGGATGTTGAGGTGTGGGAACCGCGTGCTAGCTACAGAGAGGTTTCGCCCCGTAACAAAGTCCACCAGCCTGAGTCCGTTTTCGGACGTGGTGTCGTGCAGGCTGTGTTTACCGATGACTCTAGCAAAGATGTCCTCTTTACCCAGCTTAGCGTTAAAATCTCCTAGAACGATCTTGGTGTCGTAGCTGGGGCATTGATCGTACGTTCTTTCTAGGAGATCATAGAAGTCATCCTTGCTATCGTCATCTTTGTCCTCCGTTGGGGCGTGGGCGCAGATTAGGCTGATGTTGCCGAATTTAGCCTTGATGCGGATTGTTATGAGGCGCTCGCTTATGTACTTAAAGCTTAAGACTTTTTGCCTAAGTCTGCCTCGAACAACAAATCCACATCCAAATAATCGCTGCCTTCGCTCTCTGTAACAGTCGCCGTAGTAGATATCGCAGTTTTTCATCCTCTTTTTGCCCGGCCCATCCCATCGCACTTCCTGGATTGCGGTAACGTCTGCTTTATAGCAGTCTAGGGCCTCCGCGAGTTCATCGGCTGCACGTGGTCTGTTCAGGGACCTCACATTCCACGTGCAGAACCGAAAGTCATTGTCCTTATTCCGTTTGCTGGGGTCGTCAACAGTAAATCCGTCCGTATCCGAGGCATATTGTTGCTTCTCAACTCCTTACTTTTTTACGTGGTGAGGAAGTTAACCCCACGCACAACCTCCAACTGGGAGGACAGGTCCATTTGTTTAGCCCCCGGACAAAGGGGTCCGGAGGGATCCGGTGTCGGTAGCCTCTTGCAGGCTGTGAGCGCCGCCGTTGGCCCTAAAAGGGCTCATCCGCCGCCATCTCTATTCCAAGGTCCCGACCTTACCATGGAAACCAGGTAGCTCCTGCTGACTGGAGTTGTGGATGCCGCCGTTGGCCAATCAGTTGACCAGCTCCTCCGCCGCCATCCTAAAAAGAGTGATGAGCCCTGGTAGACTCACACTCCCCCCTCTCTCGTTTGCAGCCGCCCAGACGTCCCACGAGGGTTGGTTACCCCATCTTCTGTCGAGGGTACTCGGCTCCCGGATTTCACCACGGGGAGGTGAGAGTAGGAGTTCGTTAATAGAGGCTAGGTGCAGACGCTTGTGTCTGCATGGTTCGCGTATTAACGCTTCGAAAATGTGCGAGCAATTAGAGAAAAATAAACCAAAGCTCAAGGCTCTTTGAACATTATAAACTAAGGCGACTCTACGAATGCGATATCGTAAGAGCTAGTCCGGATGTTCTCCGGTTCTGTAGATCCATCCCTGTTCGCGACAGAACGGAGAGTCACACGAATCGGGGGTTCTACTGATGGTTGCAGCCCTTTCAGACGACCTAGTTGTCGTCAGTGTAATGAGCTGATTGTTGGTCCCTTACGGCTACCTTACATTTAGGTTAGAGCATTAGATTAGGGTAATTTTTTAAAAAATAAAGGCAAAATATTCGAAAAACAGTAAAAATATAAGATAAAAAATCAATCAATCAATAAGTTAAGGTTAGTTTAAGTTAGGTAAGTTAGTGTAAGGTTAGATTAAGAATATAAATAAAAAAAAATGTTTAGACTACTAAGTTTTTAATAAAATTGTTCTTAGTACAGTCAAAATCGCTTATAACAACATCGGTTATAACGACCTATCGTGTATAACATCAAAATTCTTAGGTCACTCCTGAGCTCCATTATATGTAATCCAATACGATTATAAATCGTTTATAACGACATATCGCTTACAACGACCAAATTCGTCAGTCCCTTGAAGGTCGTTATAACCGATATTGACTGTATTTTTTTATTCACAAAAGAAGCCGAAAGGCAAAATAATATAATATAAATTAGGCCCAGTATCATTTCCTAGAATGAAAGATTGTTTTAAAGATAAAAATAAAAAATACGTTAGTTTTAACTATAGCGTTATGTCTAGTTTTGACATTCCTGTCAAGCTCGTCGGATTGTGCAGGATGACGATGGATAATTCTCGTTGCTCCATCAAGGTCGGTATTCTAACTCACCGAGACCTTCAATGTATATAAAGCGTTTAGATAAGGCGACGCGGTGTTACTTTTTCAACACCGTTCTAGAAAAGATCGTGCCAAACTCACTTGCCAGCACAAGAGGCACTATCTTCCAAAAGTACAAACAACTCCGAAACTCCTTCACATTTTTATAAATGATCTCCTGTCTGCTACTTCTAATCCAATCCACTCCTTCGCTGATGACAGTACTCTCAGCTTTTCATATTCGTTCCAAGACTCACGACCCTATCCTTCGGCCGTAGAATTGGAGCGGCAACGTATGTTAAGCACATTAAATTCCGACCTTGACAGCATATTTAATTGGGGTAAAAACAATAGAGTGGAATTTAATGCTTCCAAAACTCAATGGTGTCTACTGTAACTCAAGCGATTTCAAAATAATCAGCCAATATCCCTAAATGACATTTGCATCGAAGAAATCGAAAAACTTCTCGTCCTCGGTATGCGTATCAACTCAACACTTAATTGGAACGATCACATATTTGATAAAATACAACAGCGAGCGGTAAAACTCATAGGAGACAACAATATTTCGAAGTCGATCGACTCGCTTGAACATCGACATAATGTTTCCTCCTTATCACTGTTTTATCGCTATTTCAACCAACGATGCTTAAGCGAGCTAGCCAATTGCATTCCTCCCCTTCAAGAATTCACCCGCAATACCCGTCTCGCTAGGAATGTCCATCAATATACCCTTGAACCCTCTTTCGGACATACAGTAAAGTTCAGAGACTCATTCTTTAGCCGCACCACACGAATATGAAATTCGCTTCCCAGCCTAGTATTTCTTACACATTATAATCCACAGATATTTAAAGCCAATGTGCACAGGTACTTCCTCTCCCTCTCTGCCTCTATACCTTCGGCCCTGTGCTGTGTCCGGTGCTGTGTCTTGAACCCGGAAACTTAAGGGTATTCACAATCCCTTTTGCACGCGCAAATTATATAAAAAAAAACTGCTGGTATATGCGGACGACATTAACGTGATTGGTCGAACACAGCGAGTCATCAATGAAGCGTTTGCTGGCATTATATCGGAGGCGGTCAAAATGGGTTTAACGATGAATAAAAGAAAAACGAAAATGTATGCTGTCTTCAAGGAAGGACACACAACATCAAGGACTTGGCCAAAATGTTAAAATGCCACAACAGCTGGCTATAACTTCGAGATAGTGAAAGACTTCGTCGCAAACAGTACGAACAACATCAGTACAGTACATAATACAGCCATCTTGACGTGGCTAATTGGAGGCAGCTCGCTAAAGATCGTGACAGCTGGAGAGGCTTGTTGGTTAAGGCCCAGGTCTACCCTTGACTGTGAAGCCATATGAAGTGGTATGTAAGACTATGAATATCCACTGCAGCACCTTGGCAGCTAAGACTGCATTAAGACTAAGGAAATCTGGCCTGTGGATAGCCAAAGGCTATGGTCAAGCCTCAATTCTGAACAGATGGAATTAATCGAGACTTCGGACGGAAACGGGCTATATCATACCACGTTTAAACTGTGAGCGGAGATTCTTTCTCAGAATTCTGAGCAGCGAAGAATGGGATATGGTGAAAATGAAGTTGCCATCTTTACTGACGGATCCAAGATGCATGTTGGCACTGGCTCTAAGCTCTTCGCGGGCCCTACCTGAGGCCAGCACACCGCCTAGCATCTTGCACAGGGAAATAGACATTGAATCTAACGAGGCAGCTAACAAACGGGGGTCAGTCTAAAACAAGAGGAGATTTACCGATCTCATAAAACTAAGTCGAAGGGATATACGAACAGCCGTGACAGGGCGCTGCGCGATAGGAAATCACGCAGAACGGCTGAGAATGCCCCATAACAACTTTTGTAGAAGCTGTAGGGACGAAGAAGAAATAGAATCTATTCGTCACCTACTGTGTGATTGTACTAGCCGTTAGGAGGAAGGAAACCTTAGGAAGATTCTTCTTTTCGGAGCATGATGATCTAGGGAAAATAGAGCTTAACAAACTCCTGAGATACATACATATCTAAATCTGGCTGGCTCAACTTAGCTGTCGACACATAAAAGTTTAGGTTTTCCACAGTTCAACATTTTTGGGCACAATGGACTCATAGTGGTCTAAGTGAGCCGCTGACATGTTTTATGTCAGCAAGGGCAAATGGATGCCCCAACCTAATCTACTATTCTGTGGTGTTGCCTCTTGACACCTAAAAATTGTTGACTCGATTACTGCAATAAAATCAATAAAAGCAACTGCCCAAATTTCTATTAGTTGCTGTTATTGAGGTCGCACTGTATTAATTTTTTCTTAACTTAATATTCGCTTTCGTAACTCCCTAAGTTAGTACTTTGTTGCGTATCCGTTGTTAGCAATAAGTCAACCAGAAAAATTAATAATTCTAGGAATAAATAAATTGTTACCTTATTTGTTATTTATTTGTTATTATCTTCGTATAATTCGCTCCTTATCTCCCGATCTACAAGATTTCATATATTTTCTATGGGACTTAAGTCTGGAGATTGGGCTGGCTCCTCTAAAATCAATATTCTTTCATTTTGAAAAGGTTTTTACCAGCCGGCAATTTTGTTTTGTTTTGAAAACAGCTATATGTTTTCAGGCAAATGTAAAGCTTGACGTAATTGACTCAGTCCTTGACGAAAGAATACATTAAAAAAAAGCTGTAATAGAAGTTTTGTTTGATGAATACTTTAAATTGCAATAAAATACCATTACTGATCCCCCTCGTGTTTAGATATCGGAATTTTATACATAGGGTTATACCTTTGTCAGGAACAAATTAAACTTGCTTTCATCACTTTATAGATTTTTGCCCATTGCTCGCTTGTCCAATTCATTTGGCATTTTGCAAAATTCAACGGTTTCTTTCTATTAATGGAATTGATGACCGAAACAAATGGTAATCAGAGGGTGCAAGGTCCGGGCTATATGGTGGATGCATTAAAACTTTCCAAACAAACTCCGTCAATTTGTTCCGGGTCATCAAAAATGTGTGTGGCCTAGCATTGTCATGATGTAAGACAACTCCCCTTCTGCTGGCCAATTCTGGTCGCTCTTTCTTGATTGCTTCATTTAAATGGTCGAGTTGTACATAGTGGAGGATCCATCCATGGTTATTCGATCCATTAAATTTCTTTGCGTTAATTCATGTGGCACCCAAACATCGAGCTTCTTTGACTAGCCTGCTGATTTTAGATGATTCCAAACTGTCGGTAGATGTTTAGCGCCTCCGCTATCTGCTAACAGCTTCCGTACCGGTCTTGCTCCATCAGTTGCAAAATGTCATCGACTTTTTCAGTGACAGGTGGACCAGCGCGAGGTGCATCTTTTACATCGAAATTTCCGGAACGGAATCGAACAAACCACTCCTGGGTCCGGCGTTCACTTACATCATTCTCACCGTAAACTGCATAAATTGTTCGGCACGTTTTTGTAGCGTTTTTCCCTTTTTTGTAGTGAAAAAGCATCACATAGCTTACTTCTTCAGATAATTCACTTATATTCAAATCAGTATAACTTTTAACACGAACAGCGAATTACACAGCTGTCTTCACAAAATATGTACAAGCTTGGCATGTCAGTTTTCAAACACCACTTCGAGCGAATGAACAATAATTGCGCCAGCTAGGAGTGTCATCGGAACTAGATCAACGTGAAGAAGAGGAAGAGCGAATGATTGTGGACGCAATGCAACTAAATTGATGTCTGCAAGCAGCATGTCCAGGACGACCAGTGATGGAACGCGGCAAACCCTTCCTGACTCGTTCGCGTGATAATAGCAAGTAAGTTAGTTGGTATTGTTGGCAGTTATTGTTATTTCACCTTAATACGAAATGTTGTGAAGCAATCTCTAACATACTTATAGTTCATTGAATCATAAACATGAACGAATAAGCATTCAACATCATTGTTCATTTTAAGGCAACTTATCCTTTACATTGGTACATTGGCGCCGTGGCCGTGTGGGTTTGTGCGTCGACCGTTGCACACTAGACTTTCAAGTCTAGGTTCAAATCACAGTTCAGACAATCAATTTTTCAAGAAATTTTTCACAGCTCCACCTCTTTCGAGTCACTGACAATGTTCAAAGAGTATATTTGTCTAGAAATAGCTTCTCAATCTCGTCGTTTGGAGTCGGCATTAAACTGTAGGTTTCCTTGTTTATGATTTGGTTAAATCGGAAATTGATCTTACAGCATTGTTCACACAGGTCTCGTTCATTTTCGAATGTAGCAATTACGGTTTTATTACTCAGTGAGAAAATTTCAATCTGGATCATTTCATTATTCCAATATTCTTCGCGATAATCGGCATACTTCGTCAAAAATTATTCAGGATTTTCGAATTCTAGAGAGGAGTGCACCATGTAACTTCTCGTAACTGCAATTTTAATTGATAAAGGAGAAACTTTGCAGTATTTGACGCCACCTTCACAAAAAAAGAAATACATAAAAAAATTCAGACAGAATTGTATTCAATAAGCCCACACCTCCTTTGTATAAAAAATCAACAAAATCAAATACAAATTTCAGTTCATTGACAGAAATTGTATTCATACATCATATTGTATTTAAACAAGCCTACGCGCACATGGCTTCATATTTTAACATAATGAATGTCATAAGCCAGTATTCGTATCACAAAGGAAATATTTGCTTTTCTCTTTTCGTGAATACGGCAAAGAAAATAATTAAGAAATAAAATGATTGTAAAAAGAAGAGCGGCTCTAATTGAAAATCCAATTAAATTTCTGTACACTTCATACAATTATGGTCTAATAAATTGATCGAACTGTATGGCCGAGCGTATTGAAACTGCACTAAATGAAACCAAAATCAATTAGCTCGGTGTAATTGTGAAGCTGCAAACCGCCATTGACCGATAGGAGGAAATGAAATCTTGGAAATTATTTGTGCTAGGATTAGGAATAGCGAATCAATAATTTCGGTTATTTATTAGTTAAAATGCGGCTGTTGGATAAGAAATACTTTTGACTGTAGATATGTGATTGTTACGTAACCGAAGAAAATGTGTTGTATTTGTATTAAAGCAGAAAGCCTGAGGTATTTACAAGTCATACTTGAACTGCGGCAACAAAACTGATATTTTCTGTTATCCAACAGATTGCTTAACTACTGGCAAGTGCGATTTTTTAGTATTGAGGATATTCAATAAGTTGGTGCAAGACGGTGAATACATGAGCGGAAAAAGGCAGGATTGTTGGAGACACAATATATGATTCTCGGGTGAAGCAGGCATGTTTTCATTACTTTTCGTTCCGTTTTCGACATGTTTTCCTCATTTTCTGGTAATTGTTGCACAGGGACGATTTAAATGCAATTATAATGTTTTTTTCCATTGCATACATATAGTACTACATGCAAACGTACTACTGCAGTTTGAGGTGAACTTCCTGGTTTTACATCATTTTTCAAAATTCTTTGCACTGAAGAATGTGGTTTTTATACTATTTGGTCGATACTTTTAGATATTTGAATGTAGTTTTACCACCAATTTTTGAAGGTCTACTGACATTTCATTATAAGGATGCTATATTATAAATCTTTCAATATATCCCTATTTTTAAATTGAAAATATAAGCGCTTCAATTATTTTTTAGAAAGAGGAAGTAATAAATACAGACTTTTTACACTCTCTTAAAGTGCGTCAGCAATAATTCCTACATTCCTATGATAATACATACTCGTAACTAATACTTAAAGAAAATTAACGACTTAACAATTTTGTTCTGCAAATAAAACAATCATGAGAATGGCAAAAGAAGGGATAGGAAAGGACAGGTGCATTACAGCGAGGCAATTCGACGCACTAGTCAAAAAGCTACCACTCCTGGCCATTCCGAAGGATGATGTGAATAGGAAATTCAACTTCAAAAAGAAATTTACCAGTAAGCTCAGCAACAAAAGGGACTGGAGCAATGAATCTATGATCCACAGACTGAGCAGCAACACGGTAAAATGGTATACAGACGGATCAAGAACTGATGAAAGAACTGGAACAGGAGTTTTTGGACCCAGGACAAAATACTTCGAATCCATAGGCAAATGTACCAGCATCTTTCAAGCGGAAATTTATGCCATAGACAGATGCGTTCAGATCAATCTTGAAGGAATTATACCAATTGCGACATAGCAATAATGTCGGACAGTCGAGTCGCTATTATGGCACTAGACTCCTACTCCATCAAATCCAAGCTTAAATGGGAATGCTTGCAAAATCTCAAAGAGTTGATGAGAAACCAAGTAAAACTTTGCTGGATACCTGGCCATACGGGGATAGAAGGCAATGAAATGGCCGACTCCCTGGCAAGTAGAGGAGCATCAGAACCCTTCAACCCCATGAATGGCACCCTAGTGGAGATTCGACGGAGACTTACCCTAGCAAACCGCTGCTACTTCGGTTTGGCGAAACAAATGGGTTCAAAACTCCTAACTCAAAAGACAAAATGCATGCTCTATAAAATGCTAATCCTGCCTGTTAACGGTTAGATTCCTCTATCCAAGCCGTAGGTGCATAAACATAGACCATTCTGTGCTGTAGGAAACCATCTCCTCAGAGAAGAACTCAGGGAACTAGAAAGAAGGAATCGGATAGAAACCTGGAATAACGCTCGTGGAATGAAGCAGACCAAGAAACTCCTAGGGCAAAATAACCGGAAGAGATTACATGCATCAAAATGAGCAAGAATAACCTCCGTATCCTAACAGGCTTCCTAACGGGACACTGTAGACTCAGGGAGCATATAAGAAAACTTGGGGATTTGCAGATTTTGTGGAGAATTTAATGAAATTCCAGAACATATACTGGGATTTTGTGAGGCACTAGCCCACAAAAGAAAAAGATATCTGGCAAGATATCTGACCTAATATCAGAAGAAGAAATCCAATCACTAGAACCATCTCTCATTTTCAGATCTCTGAAGGAAACTGGCTTAGAGAAAATACTCTAGAACAAATTTCTTCACCTATGCGCAATAGGAGACCATTACCCTCAATACAACACTGAAAAGAATTGTATTTTAACTCGTAATATTGGAACTCGTAATTGTGCTTAGGTATTGAAAGGGGACACAATAGATCTTAAAGGTCGCGGTGCAATATACCCTCAACTATTATAATAATAAATATCAAGCTTCAAAATGTATAGCCATACATAAAAATAATGTATACAGTGTACTCTCACCTAACGGACACCCGACATAAGCGGACACCTCTTATAACCGGACAATTTTTTTGGTATCATTGTCCGCTTATGAGAGAGTTCTCTAAGAAAACAATTTATTTCATTCTTTAAAACAAGAAACGTATCAAAATATAAAAAAAATTGTATAGAAATTTAGAAGTTTTTGCCTTAACAAACTGCCTTATAGCAGAATGTCGCTTGGAAGAAAGATGGGAAAGAACGTCTTCCTGAACTCTTCGTGTTATGGAATTGTTCAAGTTTATGAGATTCTACTGCATTTTTTTAAAAGTTGGTTTTAAGTTATGTAACTTAGGTGTGTTTATGCTCCTTATTTTAAATTAGATTATGCATTTGTCAACAAACAAAATGGCCTAATATTTTATTCTAAGGACTCAAAGTTTATACATCGAAAGTTCATTCACTAAACTATACTCTTTTATGCGGTTGTGTCTTAATTAATTATTGGTATCTGGGTATAATTGTACATTTTTTAGGCCAGCAATTATGTGCTGCGAATGACTTGTAAAATTCCATATGTTTTATACAGTGGAATCTCGAAAAGATGAACAGATATGAAACAGGAAACAAGCACCGAAATTTGATTAAAGTACATAAAACAGTGCATACATATATCAAAATAACAATTAATTTAGTCTTTAAAAAACGCGATGCATATCAAAAAAAATTCTAAGAGGTAAAAAATCAGACTTATTTAGACGTTTCACTTAAAAAACTGTTTTATACTAGACTGTCACCCGGAAGAAAAATGGGAAAAAAATCGTTCATCTTTCCAAATTGTTCATGTCATAGAACCGTTCATGTTTTCGAGATTCAACTGTATTCATTTATTTTATTCATCTTATAATTTATATTCGTGAATTTCATTTATCTTGAAATCTATAACTTAAACTGGTATTATCAGAAGTTCACCCACTTCACTTGAAGGATACATGTCTTAACAAGGGCATACATTGTGCACTCTCATTATTAGTTCTTTTCTTTTTCAAATCACCTACCTGACAGTGTCAGACAAGTGGAAATGAATAATGAAAAATACAAATTGTCCGTTAAATCAACAAAACCCATTAGCAGGTAGGTAATATGACAACATCAACATGCCAATATAATTTGAGTCCCTCCTGACATGAATTGTCTGAGCCTACTTCCGGAATCGATCGGAACTTGTATCTTCAGAACTATGAGTGTGACTGAATTCGTGTTACAATACCCATCAAAAATTGTTTCAGCACTTTTTCTATTTCCCGCAGTCTGTTAGAAAGTGCACAACTATGAAATTGTTTTCCATTGAAATATAACAAATTATTTGGTCACTTAAAGAAAAATTGATATAAGACATATACAAGTCTCACAAGTACACTAAAGCACTCATAGCGGCAACTATTTAACCAACTCAAGAACTTACTTAAAGCATCAGTTCTTTCTTTCAATTCCAGACCACACCGTAACCAATCGTAATTACGAAGCCAAATGATAATGATGATCGCAGGTTGCACGATAATGGTGAACATGCCGTTCACGATGGCCCGTCCAGCTTTGCGTGTAACCAGAGTCAGGGCAAACCAAGGCGGTAGCGCTTAAGGAAAGGTAGATGCTACCTCGATCGCCAGTCCAAGGTGAGCAGTTGACTTGTTCGGTCGTTTCGAAAAGAATCCTCTGCTGTGCTGCTACAAATATTTCAGTCATATGTATTTATTTATTCGTCGTTCATTGTGAAGCATACAGAGGGAAGAAAAGAAGTCATAAAGTCATAAAACAAAAACGCACACACAGAGCAGGCAGCAAAGAATTGTGAACGAAGCAAACGAGAAGAAGAAATTTCTTTTCTCGAGAAAAATTCTCAGATTCAATTTAGTTTTTTTTTTTATTGTTGTAAGAATTTCTATGTAGTGTTATTCGTGTTATTCAAAGATACAGTGTTTTTGTATAAGTCAGTTTGATTTTTTTCTCGATTTGAACGATTTGTGCATACTGTGGGTTTTAAATGCTTTTCTAACGGATAAAAATCACATTCGGAACTTTGCAAGAAGACTGACACAGACGCACAAACATATTAATAACACACCTGTGGAATACACGATTTTGAGGGAATCCATAAAATAAATTATAACCAAAATGGAATACCGGTGCTATAGGTGGAGCTCCTCCAAAGTAAGTGACCCCATTAAAAGTGATATGTTCACGTTTTACTTCTTTTGATTCATTCCTGTCAAATTTCTTGTTGTGTTTGCACAAAGCGCATATGTGTGTGTGTATAGAATGTTTTTAAAGGGTATGCATATGTTTTACAGATATTTAATACATATTTTATTTTGCTGCACGAGTTCAATACACACCGGAAGATATTCTATATAATTTGGTGAACCATTAAGGTAGAACGGGTTTGACAGGATATTTTCAAAATCACTACAGTTATAGACTTTCTACACCTTCGTGTAGATAATTATTTTTTACCGAAATGAGATATTCTTGAGTGGATCGAAGCTATTTTGACGTGAAATTTATTAGACTGATTTTAAATTGTTTGGTTAGTTCTTGTTTTATAGAACAATCGCTTTGCGTTACCAAGGCGGTATTATCAAGGCCATTTACAAACCTTTAAGATATTTGTGCTGATTGTGTGTAAAAATCTGATATGAGCTGAATGAAAATGTTCAAGTTGTGACTTAATATTAGATCTGTGCTTGTAAGTGCTTACTTATTTGGATGTCTTTAGTTATTTTTTGGTATTGATTTAGTTAAGAGATTGCTGGTTGTACTCCTCTTTAGTGTGAAGTGTGAAGCTGTTTTAGATGTCCGTTGAGCATATGTTTTCAACAGCATTAACTTAAATCTTACTTAAATTTACTTAGACTCCATTTAGCGTATATGACGTAAATAATGAATTATATATGCCTACATACAGTTGCTCCAAGCCAAACTCGGTCACTTGATCTATACCGTTAAGTTTGGCAAATGTTGTTAGAAACAAAGGACTTGCTGGGAATATATTTATTTCTGCTGCAAAAATTAATAAACTAAATTTATAGAAATATAGACAACAATCAAAAATTTGGAATATTGAGTTTTTCTTCTATTTCAAAATGAGCGAGTTTGGCTTAAAGCGACTGTATATGTGCATATTTCTAAAAAACAAAGAGAATGATACTTCAACTTCATCTTCTTGTACTTCAGACCTTTACTTGATAAAACATACTGAACAAAGTAGTTTAAGTAAACCTTTGTTTTATATAATTTTTCAATAGCTTCATTGAGCACCGAAATACAGTCGCTCCAAGCCAAACTCGCTTACTTCAAACATAAATTAATAATTCAATATTGGAAATTTCTAAAATCAAGTGCTGAATGAAAAAAAAATGTTTAGTTTTCCTACAAATTTGATTCCATAATTTACGAAAAAGCAAAATTAATACTTGCAAGCAAGTCCTTTGTAGCCCCTGTTAGCAAACTTGTATTAAATTATACTGTCTTCCATTTTTAACAAAATTGTTGCACAGATTCTTGCAACAGAGAAACGGTTTTCTTATGTCTTGTTAAAGAACATTTTTGTAAGTTACCAAGTCGTGGATTTGGTACATTCGTACCATCGTACATTCGTACATTCCAGTTTTGTTCAGCATAACTTTATTTCTTGGGCGTCATGGGGTCTCTTCGTCGACTCCTACGCAGAGAGTCTCAGGTTCAAATCTGATGGGACAAACACCAATTTTTAATTTTACAGCACTTCTCGCGAATCACTGGCAACATTCTGAGAGCATAACTGTGGACTGAAAAGTCATCCAAATGTTAATGTTTTAGAGCAGTTTTTGGGACATAGAAGCTTGAAAGTGTCGTAGATCCAGATGAAAAAGCTACTCCTCTTTTTTAGAAAATAGGTGGCACATTTATTACTTTATTACATTTATTACTTACTTATCCAATTCTTTGAAAGCAAATAATTAGCCATGTTCGCCCAGCCCCAAGTTTCGATTTCAAATTCATTTCGATCGAAATGAATATTTGTGCTCGGCGTTTCGTTTGTACACGAGTTTTTCGAATTCACTTTCGGAAAAAAACAAACGTTGTCGCCTTGGTTTTGGCGGGCAAATGGTTGTAGTTTGGATCCGTTTTATATTTCAAAGTAGAACGAAAATCAAGAGTCCTCAGGGCAAAAGCAGATATTTTCAACCTACTGACGTATTTGTGACTTTTGTGCATGTGCATGCTTGTACATATGTACCTATAGATCATTGGAATCACTTTTATTCAGTTCTAAACAAGGCTTTAGTGCACAGAAGGAATCTTAGTGTACATCTTATAAGAAAAAGAACCACCAGTTTGAAGTTTTTATATTTTTTTGTTAGCAAAACAATTTTATTAAATTTGTTGTTCAAATAACAATGTCAAAATGAAGAGTTCCTTACAAAAAATCTCGCCTGAGATTTTTCCCCAAAAAGACAAAACAGTACACAGAAAATAAAAAATCAGAATAACTGATACACATGTTCATTTCAATTTCACTGCTAATTTAAAGCGCAACTGAACAGTGAACGCAGAGCACCGATTTTCAAGTTCGAACATTCAATAACACTTTCAAAATTTTCAATTCACAAATCGAATTGTGGAGCACCTAATCTGAATTCAAGTAAAGTGAATTCTGGAGCATGGCTGAATGTTTTCACTACAAACTTTATACAACTTTGAGAAGAATGTATGAATATTATATTTGAGTTTTCCATTTATTTATTTTTGTTTTTTTTTAAAACCTGACTTATAATAATAATAATAATAATATAAAATAATAATGGGTGCGCTACAGTTCGGGGTGGACCAGGGCCTAGCTTCCCAGCAACCACTCGTGTTGTGTGTGTTATTGTTCTCCCACGAGTGGAGGGACCTGGAGTTTAATGCCGACTCCGAAAGGCGAGATTGAGAAGCTTTTTCTAGACAGTTATACCCTTTGAGTATTGTTAGTGACTCGGAAGAGGTGGAGCCGTGAAAAAATCTTAGGTGATTTTTTCGGGAATCGAACCGAGAAAAAAGAAAAAAAAGTTCCAATTGATTCGAATTTTCAAAAATTTCTTCGAGCTTCACTGCGACATCTTTCAACGTGATCCTGCGGTATCCGCATGTTTGATTTCCTTAGAAGTGCTTTAGCATAACATTTGTTTATAAACATAAATGTCTTGTTTCGAGAATGTTTTCGAGAATGGCGTACATGTCTGAATTTCAATTCGAAAATGTGAGAAAAAAAAAACAAGAACATTTTTGAAAGAATTGACGAAGCTTGGAACGCTTGGAAAGAAAGAAACTTTGGGTAGTAGACGTAGTACGTTTGAAAATTTCGCGAAATTGTGGTCCCAACACTTGTTTGAAGTCAGTGTAAAACTGTAGGTCCCTCCACTCGTGTGAGAACATACGGATGTTCAACAACAAGGGTGGTTGCTATAGGAGCTAACATGAGCTCGCCTAATGTTATTAAGCCGCTTTAGCCTTGGGCCTCGAATGCTCTGGCTATCTGATTAGCTTATTAATTTTAATTGCAACCCAGTTTTTCAAACAAATAAATAAGTACTAAGGCATTGTTAGTAAAAACGCAATTAGTGCGATATTATTTGAAAATAAGAACTTATAACTTACCACTACTGTAACTGAAAAATGAACCATTTTACCGATATTTAAGGTCTTCTGTCTTAAGAAAAGCACGTATGCACGTACCTTTTCATCAAACAAAACGGAATTCTCATTTATTCGGATTCCAATTTTCATTTCCACTGCCGTAAAGTGGGTCAATGTCGGCACGGACCATAACATTAATTTGGCCTCAATTAAAGTTGTACGGTAAGAAGATATTAATAATTTGAGATGTGGAACGATGAATGAAAAGTCAAAGCACTCAAAGTATCTTTCTGAAAATAAACGTAAGCCTCCAAGCATATTTTTACATCCGACCAATTTGATAGACGGTTGAAAAATGTAGAGAGATCAGCATTTATGTACAAATTCTTCCGCGCCTCCTCTATGATGTTTCCTATAAAAAATGAATGAAGCATACATCATAAAAAAATAACTTTTACTTTGATTCCGATTAATTTAGGGCACCATCAACCTTTTTTAAATACAAAAATCCGCAGAAAATTTCTCATCATTTTACGATGGCAGTTGGTGGAAGCAGCATCGTCGTCATCGTTGTCGATTTCGTCGCATTCGATTAAACGAAAGAGTCTGAACTGTTTACTGTTAACATACAAATGTATTTTGTTTATTCATCACTTCTCTTGGCTTAAAGCTTTTTTTCTTTTTCCACATCATTTTTTTTTTCTTTTTGATATCGTACTTTCGCTGCGAACAATCAACTGAATGATCTTCCAGTACAACTACTTTCACAGGTAGCAAGTCGAATGGAGAACAAAAAAAAATTATTCAGGTAGGTGGTTTGCCGGTTGTGTTCATCTTTAGGAAGACATCTTCACGGTATTCATCCTTCTTGAGATTATTGTTTACAAGCATATCTCTTGATCTTAAATTGTTTAGGGCATACTTAAGAGCTGCTTTAGAAAAGTGCAGGAAATACTTCTGTCGCAAATATCAGTAGACAATGAAAAAAAAAATGTTTCCTATACGAAGCGCTGTGAGGCTGAATTGAGGGCGTGTGAATTTTTTTGTAGATTTATAAATCTATTTCGAGAGAAATCACCTCACAGTCGAGTCAGTTATTTCCGAGCACAGTAGGAAGAAGAATATAAAACTTAAAAACGGAAATGCTGGCTAATGGCGTTTTGCCGTTGACCCTTTTTCTCAGGAGAAATAGCTCTGAATTCTTATGGCGTGGGTCTTCTCAAAATAGAAAATAATATCAATTTAAATCGCATAAACCCAGCAACATCAGTTAGCTGGTGGATACATTACAGGTGACCCCAATCGTAACCGTGATTCTCCAAATGTAGGATTGTCCACCTGAATATGTTTAGCCTACTTTTTCTGATTATCATATTGAATCATCTGTAAACACACGTACAATATTTACGGAACAAAAAAAATCACTGGAATGGAGAGAAGGAAGAATGTATTTCTTAAAGTGAATGGCTGTACTTTAAGAACCGGCTTTAAGACGGGGCACTGACAGACACAATGCAGCATTTTTCCATTAAATTTGTATGCCAGTCACATTGTTTGTATATAACGTATTCGTTTTCTTCCGTTTAGATATTCGAAGACGCGCTGCGAAAAAGCTATCGAGAAACACGTTGCGTTCTTTTAAAGAAATGAGAACGCGACTAATTTTCATCATTCCACTGCAAGTGTTTGTTTTCGCGTGTGTTTCTTTGGCATATGCAAAATGCCTATATTTTGCAAAATATTTTGAACTGACTTTAAATATGTTTAAATAAGTCTATTGTAACATTTGGTTAATTGGACATTTGAAATCCTTATAAGGTATGAACTGTTAACAATGCATTCACACTTTTTCAATAGTGCATTTAAAAACTAAGTAAACCGTGTGTCATTATGTGTGACTGATCTTCACTTTCTTCGACTTCGTTGAGTGGCGCTACGGTCCGAGGTCGTTCTAGTCCGCGTGCGCGTGCCATCGTTCATTCAAAAATAATGGGGACCTACAGTTTAATGTCGACTCCGAATGTAGGCGGATATGAAATACTCCATGAATATTTACCTCTTCTTTAGCGCTAGGATGAAATAATCGAAGAATATTCCATACAAATCTATTTTCTTATGGCCGTGCTCAACGACTAACAATAATGTGTTTCTTATATAATACATTTTGACACTTTATTATTTTTACGCGAGTGGGGGACAGTTTACAGTTTTATGTCTCAGATGTCTACAGTTTTATGAACAGTAAAGTTGAGTTTGGCATGACACCAGTGCTAACGGAACAGAGTCATGGTTCGTGAAATGTGATTCCCTGCAATGAAAATTGTTAGAACTTAGGACGCAGAGACAACATTTTTTCCGAACATTTCTCTCTTAATGGAGTAATATGATCCGATTTTGTCTAGGAGTGTGGGAGCTTTGAGCACAAAAAATAGACCACAGATTCCAATAATAAGCGAAGAGTACGGGGAGGAAATTGGTTGTCGTGCCCAACACCGATTTGATAGATATCAAAATTCTTACTACATACAGCTGGAAAAAACTGTCTAGCTAAAAGTAGCAGCATCGGGAAATTGTTTACGCTTTCGAGAGCGCTCTTCAGTGAGGAACTTCGATATTTCATCTGTGATATTTGATCAAGTGACTTCTATTACAGTAGAAAATAATTGATTTTCAAAGAACTCCAACTTCCATTGCCTGCCTTGCATTTTGCCAAAATTATGCATTGCTTGTGGTTAACTGCTCTTAAGCACACATGAGAGAGATTGCAAATGTAAGCCACAATTAGAATCACAGCGGCTATAGTAGTCGAACATTTTACTTTCATCTGTCAAATGATGGTTTTTTTGATTCATTCGCTGTTTATTGAATTTTTTTTTCAGAAGTCTTTTTAGAAATTTATGAACGGACGAAATCATTTTGTTTTTTTTTTCTTAAATTTAGAAATTTTAATTTTTATAATTTTATACACAACACCTTCATTCAGTCACTTCTTTGCGTAGAAAATATGTATGTAATTTTTGCGAGTTTTAAACGCAACGCACGCGAGATTTCTATGGTCAGCGGCCTTCCAGTTCTAATTTCTGTTAACACGATTATTTCATGCGAATGATTTTAAAAGAAAGCCATGCAAGTTCTTGGGAATTAAAACATCCAAAGAAAATTGGATAAATCGGAGCATATTTACTCATTGCCTTTAATTATTTATCCGTTTACACATAGAAGTCTGTATGGATGGTGCAGTTGGTTAAGTGCCTGCCCTAAGTTAGAGGGATCCCAGGTCCGAATCCCAGTGAAAGCAAAGTTAATACGCTTTTATCCGGTTTTTCAATTCTGGTCCAGTCACCTTTTACCGTTGGGATCGAATTAACGGCACTATCACTGATTGTGGGTATCACAATGGACCAACATGGTCTAAGTGTGCTGGTGAATTCACTAGCAGCCCTCTAACCTAACCCAACCTCACCTACATATACAAGGACTATGCGATAAGTCATTGACAGTTATTATATTTTCTTAAATTGAATATATTTTTAATGTAGTCCGTTCAGTGCGATACACTTTTTTCCCAACGATTTTCCAACTTTTTTAACCCTTCCAAAAAATTACATTTCTCAAACTCTGCAAAACAGGTGTTTTTGCTTTTTCTTGAAAATTAAGTTCGCTTCGGTAGACTTTTCTGTTTTTTTCATTTCAGGCAGATTGAGCTTGAAGAAGAGTTCCAAAATTCGAAATCCTCACCCGAATCTGTTCAACAGATCTTTTTGATTTTTTTTTTGTCCATGCCCAGGAAGAAACAAAGATATTAGAAAACATCCTCTATCCAATCCTTGAGCAGTCTTGCAGACTTTTCATATAACCCTCGTTTCGTATGTGATGACTGAGCTAACAAGTGCAACAATTGCAAACATTAAACTTTAGTTAAAATTAACAGAAATGTAAAGGTTTATCATATTATTCTTACATAAAAGTAAAATTTAAGCGTGTACTCTTAAGTCCTAGGTATGTTTCAGGAAATGGTTCAAATCGCGTAACTTTTTCGAGTTGATGTCCCTTTGAACTCAGTCATCGATATATACTTGATCATTCACTTTCATCGCCAATTGTCAACAAACCGACAGAAATCTTATAGGAGAGAGTTTTGGAAATTCCATAAAAATTTGCAAATTCGATCTAACGAATTAATTATTTTTCATTAACTATATGCCACCAAGTTCGTACCTCAACTCTTTCGTTTTTCATTGACCCAATTAATAAAAACGAAACTGTGTGTCACGTGCTCTCTCTTTATGGAGTTTTACTGAGTTCGTTTTTTGCTTACTGTATTAACATAAATTAATAAACCGCGAAGTTTGCTTGAATATTGATGGCTATTTTTGAATCATCAAAGGAAACTGATTTATCTCAAATTTGGAAGACTACTCGATTAATTAAGGAAATTAAATTAAAATGCAACTCAGAGTAATACGAAACGAGGACGAAGTTATAGTAGGTAGCATGTTCTTATACCAACCTTGTGGTTTTTCTTTTTAAGAGAAAGTACTTGGTACACGTTTTTTAAAGAATATAAATGTTATGGAATTCACACTTTACATCCTCCATCTGATACGAGTTCCCAATTGATCTGTACCTCTCGTGGTAATTTACTACCCTAAAGTCAAATACAATACCCTTCCACCGTCGCAAACATTTCTGACCATGTTACAGAGGTGGCCAACTTGTGTTGTCTATTGTTTAATGACAATAAAAATGTTGAGTAAATTTTATACATTCGCGCAGATACATTATATTTTTAATTTACCTACAAATACTAAGTGCATTGAAACGGAAGCGGCTAAAATGGGTCAACGAGGGCAAAACCAAGTATATGCTGTCATCGAGAAAGCACGGACAACTTCGACGACTGGGCCAGAATGTCACCATAGGCAGCTGTAACTTTAACGTAGTTATGGACTTCGTCTATCTTGGCTCCGCGGTAAATAGTACAAGAAAAATATCAGTACCGAGATCAAACGCAGAATAACTCTTGCCAACCGCTTTTTTTTGGGCTCAAAAGGCAATTGAGTAATAGAGCCCTCTTTCGGACGACGAAGTTGACTCTATACAAGACCTTGATCATCCTGCTTTACGGCGCAGACACTTGGACAGTATCCCAAGCGGATGAAGAGTCTCTTGGTTTTTCAAGAGAAAAGTTCTGCGCGCGATCTTTGGTCCTATTTGCGTTGATGGAATTGAAGGAGAAGGTTCAACCACGAACTATATGGGATGTACAGTGACATGATATTAGCTAGGCGTCTACGGATTCAACGCCTAAGATGGGTAGGCCATGTAGAGCACATGGACAATTTATCTCCGGCCCGAAGAGTCTTCGACTCTGAGCCTGAGGGACAACGCAACAGAGGACGTCCACGTCTAGCGGGACTTCGGATCGAGGCCCAGGTCCACCCCGGACTGTAGCGCCCTAAGAAGAAGAGGAAATACTAAGTGCGTAGAAACGTGCTGGTTAGCATTACTTGTGGTTAATTTTCCCAGTTTTTTTCGTATATAAGATGTTATAAAATCCTAGGTAGGTAGGTAGATTGAAGTGGCTAGGAAGTGCACTTAGACCAGAGTTAATTCATTGTGCTCCCACATAGATTGATTAGGATTAATATAATTTCTCATTTGTGGGAAACTTTCGATGTAGCGCAATAGATTGCTAATTGGTGCCTTACTGAGGTCACATAAGCTTTCAAAAAATTAGTTCACCAAAAAATGTCGTAGAAGAGAAACTCCTTCTCAACTTATTCGTTTTGCAACCAATCTGGACAACGAGCCCACATCAAGAAATTTTGTAAATTACGAGCTAAAATTCCACGTGTTAAGAGATCTGCGGGTCTTTTTTTACCCGTGCCAGGGCCAGGCAGGCGCAGAGAAGATGTGGAATATTCTCTCTAGCTTAGGCCAGATCATCCTAGAAATGTGGAAATCTGACATCCATTTATTCTTTGTTTTGTGAGCTGCGTTTTTTGGTAGCAGCAACTTACATGAAGAAAGAGGCATACCTATAATAATAGAATAATGGCAGCGCATCAGTCCGAGTTGAATTTGGGCCTAGTTTCTCACTAACCACTCGTGTTATGCGTGTTCTGTCACGAGTGGAAGCATACCTATATTGCTGTATTTCCTAAGTGGAATTTCTCTCTAATTCGAAATTTTTCGCCATATTTTGTTGGCATTCCCCTCAATTTTCCATACAAAAAACTATCCTCTAAGTCGAACTAATTTTGATATCCCGTGAAGATTCGACTTAGGGAGTCCACTTTACATTGTTTTCATTGCCAGAAGACCAAGGCCACAGAAAAGTCCTTCTTACAACTTCTTATATTTTGTAGAAAGTTTTTTTTTTTGCATTTCCAACGTGTTCTGCAAGCAGAGTAAGCACCAACCGGCACTTACGAGCAGGGTACTTCAAAATGATGCCCACGTTTATTTAATGGTGGAGACACCTGCACAAAGATGACAAGTGATACACCATAAGCAACAGGTGATATTCATATTTATCTAAGTTATGACAGCAACACTGTCATGTACAAACATAAATAACAAGTTTGTTTGCCCTATCATGTACGTGCTGTGTCTTCGCGAAGGGGTCAATGCCTTCCCACACAAACGTGTCATTGTCTTTAGTTTAACACGTCACCCAGCCTGGTCAGTCATTCCTGGAATGACAAGCGAAGGTGCTAATGAATGTCAGGAATGCAGGCAGAATTCGGGACAAAACCTAACACGTGTGAACAATATGATTACTTTTTCCCCTCAATTCCAATATATGTAAGTCCTTTTGTAAGTTATTGATGTAACTACTTTCTCCACAATAATGGAGCCGCACATATTTAATTACAAACTGTTAAAAGTGAAAAGGTGGACCAATTCTTTTTTTTGAGTCGTGTCCATTATAAGACTCACTTTTACCTGCTTGAAATTCGTTTCATGTAGAAATTACTTCAACACACTTACATACACGAATACATGTGTGAGTACAAATGACTGAGTGAGAGCTTAATCATCACGATTGATGTATTTGAAAAGATACTTACTTCAATCCGATCATTTATCATTCACTATTATACGCGGGCATATTTATAAGTTTTTCATCACTTCTTTGAGAGAAATTAAAATCGCAATTAGAGAAGCAGAAGCATTAGAGGGCGATGAAGAGTATTTTCTTCTGGCCCATACCTACGCGTATTTGTATAATTATGGTTGTGTATTATTTTAGTCAATCTTAAACAAGCTAATAATTGATGAGTTGGATTCCTTTGAGGTGATATTAAAACTAACTTTCAATTTCGGTAAATGATTGGCTCGTTGACATTCAAGGTAATGATATTGAAAATATGCAGTCTCTTTTCTTAATAACAATTTAAAGTTCTTTCTAAGAATTGGTTGAGATAGTTTAATAAATTTTTAGCCCAAATGTGAGTACAATCTGTACTCTGATTGTGATTAAGTTTTTATTTCCTTATGATACAGTGAATCAAAATATAGTACACATATTTATCTAAGTACTGACACAAGATAAATCTATTGGGTCTATAACTTGAAAATGAAGGATTTACAAGAAATGGTTTAACTAGTTTTAAATTGCATCTTGTAACTGCAGTCATGTGAAAGAGTAAAAAATCAGTATGTCTCATTTCGCTGAATTGTAAACAACAAAGTTTTTGATGAACTAATTATGTTTCGTTGGGGCACAATTTACGAGAGGCGTTGTTTTTTGTTTTAATTGAAAAAATTTGCTGATGGACACCGATTGCTGTGTGCAGTGTATGGAGAACATGCTCAATCAACAAAAACAAGCGTATCGCCTCGGGCGTTTTTGACACTAGTGAAAAAAAAAACGCGAGGTAAAATCAGGAACGTTGGAAAAGGCTGAATTGAAGGCGTTATTGGATCCAGATCCATGCTAAACACAAGAAAAACTTTACCAAAAACTATTGATGCTATTGGACGAGCATTGTAGCTCAAACGCACGCAGTATGCCATAAGACATGACAAAGTGATCTTTTAACACGGCCACTCTTGAACACATGTTGCAAAAGCCATCTAGGAACCTTGCGAATATTACTCCATAATTTGAGATTCTCCACACGATGTTCACGAACTGTGATTCGAAAGAGTTCAAAAGAATTTCACGAGATATGGTAACTGTAAAATAAATATGTTTGATCATCTCCCTATATATGACGAAAGATGCAAAATGTTTGACCTGAAAACCTTAAGTTTCTTTTGTAAGTCAGCTACACTCATGTCTATCCACGATATAATTAATTATCATATAAATTTACCAGGATTACTTTTCCCGATGAATAGATAGGCTCCTCAAAGAACTCTCGGGTGAGCAATTTATTATATGATAGAAGACACGGAACCAATTATAATGAACCACTTATGCACGTTTAAAAAAGATTCGATTTTAAAAATTGCGTTTATTCATTTTTGTGATTAATGTTTTATGTTGTTTATGTTGTCATGAGATGGCAGATGGTCCTTTGTCGCGCAGCAAACATCTGTTGTGTAAAGTGGTATTGAGAGTATGCACTGATAGCACGTGGTGATTTGTGTACTCTGCGATTGATATAAAAAGATAAAATAATATAAATAAATAAAAAAAAATTAAATACCCAAACGCCAGAATTCTTTTTCCTGAACCTTATCTTCCTTTTATCAGTAAAAATGAGTATTTATTTAAATAAAATATACTTGGTATTGCAAACAAATTCGAAATTTGGTTTAAGGAGAAGGTATAATAATAACAATACCTTCTACAGTCCACTAAACATAGTTTTTAATGCCGACTTCGAACGGCGAGATTGAGAAGCTTTTTTCTAGACAGCTATACTCTTTGAGCATTGTCAGTGACTCGAAAGAGGTGGAGCCGTGAAAAAATGTTTGACGACCTCGAGCGTAGGAGTCGACACACCTATTCACTACGCCCTACGTAGAAATATTGCAACTCATTTTATTAAAAAAATACTAAAAATAAAGATATATTGATATATTATCAAAAAATAAAAAATTCTTCGTAAGAAGCAAATAAAAGGGGCAAGTGCGAGTTGTACTCGCACAGGAAAAGTTCCGTCGCATAATATTAATGCATGATTTCTGAATATCAGACGACGTTTCCAAACTATTTCAGTTGAATTTTCTTCTAACTACAACCCAAATCAACTATTTATTACTACATTCATACACACAAACAAACACACATGTGAGAGATAACACCCATCATTGTATAAAGCGGTCAATCACAGCATAAAATTTATGTGAAAAATAAAAAAAATTGCACATAAATCGATATTTTGATATTTGATTTGAAGTCTTTATAACTGCGTTTTCAGATCATCACAATTCGCATGCCGATGGTTGACCGGTTTTTGCCAATATCTCGAAAACTGTTAGGGCCAGAATGATTGAAATTATTTTAAATGAAAGTACTCAATAAAGCCAAGTTTTTGTGATTTTTTCAGATTTTTAAACACTTTGGTTTATGACAAGAGGGAACGCATTAAAAAAAACTTTGGAGCTCCATACTTTTCAAATAGAGCTTTGGATCAAAAAGAGTTGAAGCAAATCTTCACCTCATTTCAAAAGATCTATCGATTAATATATCAATAATAATATATCGAGGGGGTGTGTCAATGTTTCAAAATCATTGACAACTTCATCTATACGGGAGCCAAGAGTTATTTTCAACGTTTTTCTGCTCTGTAGTAGACTGTCGCCCAGAAGAAAGATGGGAAAAAAAATGGTCATCTTTCCGAATTGTTCATGTCATAGAAGCCGGCGTATATGAGTTTGATAGCTTCTATGAATGTCATTGATTCAAGTCTTCTCTCTTCTTCATTCATTCTTCTCAATCTTTGCAATTAATTGTAATCGACATAAAACTAAACGTCCCATTTGCGCAAGAACTCGGATAACAATAGTGGTTGCTAAAAAAAGGTAAAGGGCAAATTAAATGCTCAGTCTCCCTTCAACACGATACACCTTTCCCAACAGTTTTCGAAATTTGCTAACCCTTCCAAAAAAATATTATTTCTCAAACTCTGCAAAATAGCCGTTTTCGTCTTTTTAGAGAACGTTCGCTTCCAAAAGTCGATTATTTTGATTGTTCATTTGTTTCCTCAACTGTTACGATATTCCGTAAAAATTCACATGAACTGTGTTTGAAGAGTTCCAAATTTTGTTTTGAAATCTTCTCCCGAATCCGTTTTTGGTCCACCATTACCAATCGCGGCACTCATCTGGCCGATAATTTTTGCAAGCCCAAATGAACATACAGGATTCAAATTACCTTACCATTTGAAATTTCTATAATTTTAGCTTTCTTCATGTAGTTTGACCGATGGTTAAACACAATATCGCAGATTTGTTGACCCTTTCTTTCGTTGTGACATCATTTGGTGACTAATAGTTTGAGATCGAAATTCAGTGAACCAATTTTGCACCATTTCATCCGAGAAAGCAGAATTTTAAGTCAGCTTTCAGTCTTTTCAATGTTTTTATCGTGCGAAAAGTATTTTATTAATCAATTTTTCCCATTTCGGTCAAATCGCACAAAACAAAGTTATTTTGGTCACTGCAAAAAGCTAAGTGTTTGACAAATCTCTTTGATTTTATTTGCCTATGACCAAGAAGGAACAAAGATAAAGATAAGATAGAAAAATACTCTATGCAATCCTAGAGCCATCCTGCATCAAAAACACTGACTTATTAAAAAGCCCTCGCAATGATCAGATTTATACATATCTTAGTGGCAAAGATTCACCCAACAGCGGTTGTTTTAATTGATGTAACGTTTTAAGTAACTCTGGCCCATCTGTCACCATTTGCTCTTTTCAACCTTGCAAGACTTCCCAGAGAAATTCATCAAAAGAACCCACATGTGTTTGTCATTTTCTCAAGCCGCTTCACATATTTTTTTTTTCAATATTTAATACCAAAGATATAAAATGAAATTGATTCATTTTGAAAACTCTAAAAGTCGAAACCAAATATCAGATATACTCTTTTCACACATCTCACACTTACAAAATGAACCGTGAACTTGTAAGCACATTGCCAAAGACAAACCATCATATCGCTTCGAAGCATACACATCGACACAACAAATGTTCGGCTTAAACAAGATAAACAGGTTACAAGTTCGCTCATCACCTTAACCATAACCTTCTTGAGGAACAAACACATGAATTATGTTCGTACACACACTAAAATTTAAGCGAAACGCATGGAGCCGCAAATACACAGAAGATGTGTAACCCCAAAGCAGAAGTTGAACACAGCCACAAACTTCAAAGAGACAACAGAAAGTTAACTTGTTTTCCTTTTGCAAAAAAAATCCGACTTAAATTCCGCACGAGGTATGCCTGCACTGGAGACGGCCTATACGTCCATACAATATATATATATATATGTATGTATGTATCTCTGAGCCAGTGTAGCGTTGATCATCTTATGAAGCGAGCCGGTGCAACTGAGACTTGATTTGAACGAACGCAGTGATGGAAAATGGTACAAGCAGCAAATCTAAACCAACGGGCAAACTACAACAAGAAAATCTGCACTTGGAACGTTGTCATAAACGGAAAATGTTATTATACCTTTGGCCTACATTGGAACCACTAATGCATCATTGCCTGGAGCGAAAATCTCTGTTTATGTGAACTTGACCAGTAAAGGGGAAATATTCCTATTACTGTCGGCTGGGAAGAGAAACATCGTGTCGATAGTGGCTATGCGGTTAGATGTTGGTTTATAAATGAATTGATTAGAAGTGGCGGAAAAACGGTTAACTCGACGAGTAAATTGATATTGATTGCAGTTGATTAATTGAAGTAAACGGTTTGTATTTTGTAACAGAGGTGATAAATGCATAAACAAAAAAATCAAACATTGTAGCTACCAATCAACATAACACATGTGTCGTGTGTGTTGATCGTTGTGGTTGTGGGACACTGAACGAAAGATGATGTGATAAGTGTATCCGCCTAAGAATGTTTCATAATACTCCCGTTTGTTAATTCACAAGCAGTCAACTCTGTTAGTTATACAGAAAAGGTCATTACTCTTTAAACCGAGCGCATTTGGAATACACATTAACATATACATTTATCATTCATCTCAGGAATGTGTACGCATACACACAAGTGTACGTTTATAGCTTGCGAATTATTTACAATTTAATTATTAGGACGTGATAAAAACGCATTTGTTAGATTACTTACCGTTAACTGAAGAAAAGCTTAAGTAGTCCTATCGATACTTGCTTCTTTTTCAAGAGTATTCTTGGTATTTTTGTATAGCTACTAAATATTTTTTGAAGACAATACGGGACACTTTTTCTTATGGCTTATGTGGCGAATAAGGATAACCTGTTTGCCTAAATGGATTCGCACCTGGTCCGGGTAGAGGCAAAGTTAAAAGTTCTTGCAAAGGCTGTGAGGTACAGTGCACCGATCAGAAGTTTTATGAATAATAACAGTGGCGCTACAGTCCGAGGTGGATTTGGGCGTAGATTCCACTGCAACCAATCGTGTTGTGCGTGCTATTGTTCTTTTACCAGTGGAATGACCTAAAGTTTGACGTCTACTCCGAACGGCAAGATTGAGTAGCTTTTTCTCGACAGCTATACTCTTTAATCACTGCCAGTAATTCGAAAGATTTGGAGCCGTGAAATTTGAAACTATTTTTTTCGATGCTGCGAATTGAACGTAGACTAAAAGTCTAATGCGTAGGAGTCGAACTTTGGTTATGGCAAATGGTATGAAAAGACAAGATCGCTTCAGATAGAGAACATTTTATCACATAAATCACATAAATTTCAATGCACATTGTGTATGATCGATAAAACAGTAAAAATCATAGATAAATAAATATTTATTTTTTTGACAGTACAAAATGTTTTTATTTAAAATTTGTTAAACTTGTATAGAAATATGGTGATTCGAATCTTCTTCTTCTCCTTTTTCTTCGTCTGGTGCTTCTGGCCGGAATGGACTTGGGCCTGATTCAACATGCGATTCCATCCACCAATGTCTTATGGTAGGTGCCTCTAGTTACGCATGTTCAGTTGAAGTCTCCATCCAGCTGTAAATATTATCGGAAGCGTGGTCTTCCTTTGCGTGTGGTATGCCTCTGTGTTAGAGACTTTCCACGGCGGAGTAATTGTGGCCAATCGCTTTACACGACCTAACCATCTGAGAGAACGAGCTCGAATTCGTTTGACCAGATCGATGTTGTTGTACAACCCGTAAAGGTCGTCATTCAGTCTCCTTTTTTTAACACTATCAGTGTATAATAGACCAAAGGTAATTCGCGGGATCTTCCTCTCGAAGTGACTAAAAATGTCCTTGTCAGTTTGGATCCTTCCTTCTTTGACATATAACAGGACTGGGACTGTCAAGGTCTTATATAAACATACCTTCCAGAGAGGGCTTCATTCGCCAATTACCTTCTAAGGTCAAATACAAAGCGGCTATTAAGAGTAATCCATTGTTGTACCCCTCTCGCAATTTGGACCTTGCTACTGAAAATACTATTTGATTTGTAAATAAAAATAAAACCCTCCATCTGATGACAATTCGCAGAGTTTTGTTTTATTGTTGACATATTTATGCATATATACATGGCTCTGCACGATAGAATGATCTGTCTGAAACCAGTGATGGTACCAGTCGTGGTAAATGTACCCTTTCGTGAGAAATCCCAACTGCTTTTCCACACAATTGGGAAAAAAAAGGTAAATTCATTTTGAGAAAATATCCCTCCATTGCGTTGATGGCATCTGGAGTTGGGTTGGCTTGGGGTTGTACCACAGCATGAGCTTAGTCAATCGTCTACGGATAACACGTTTAATATGATTTGGCCATGTAGAGCATATGCACAACACAGCTTCAGCCGAAAATATTCTTCGAATCCGAACCAGTATGACAGCGAAACAGAACACGTCCGCGTTATAGATGGCGCACACAAATGGAGAAGGACCTCAACCAACTTGGAATTGGAGCTAGCGAGAGACCATGCTAGCTGGAGAGATTTGCCACACAAAGTAGAAGAAGCGGTAAATCCCGCTTGAAAATACTGGCAGCACAGAAACTAGCTCAAGCTTTCAAAGTTTGCTCTCGCTCACCACGTTACGTATTTCTCAGGCCTCCCCCAAACTCGGAGTCTAAGCTAATGCTGCCTTCCACCCTTGACGGATTTGTCCGTCTGTTTCTCCGAAGCAATAACCTTTTCTTTCACAACTCGATTTTTTTGCTTGGCGGGTTTTTAGCCTTGCACACAACCCCCAGGTAGACTTGCGCATATATTGTTTCACCTCTCAATGATTGTCGTAGGGGCTATGCAAAGGGCGCCACGGTGAGGCTTTACGTCAACTTGACCTGAGCATGTACAGAAATCGTTGGTGGTATCTAGATTGGAAGCAATCAATACCTGTGCCCTGTATGTACACGTCATGTATTGCCGTGTATTGCTCAACTCACTCAAGAGATCAAAAATTGGTAAAATTTGTAGTTGCCATAATTGGACACTGCGTAATAGGTATATATATCTAAGGATTGGGTTTCTTCTCATATACATATACATATTAATACTTTATTCAAATTTATTTAACTAAATATACAAATAATCACCACCCTGTTTTTTTATTTTTAGATCATATCAACAATATTCTTCATCGCAGTTCACGCACATATAGCAAGTTCAGCTATTTGGTCAAGTTATGGAACACAGGAAAAATGCAGTGGCCCTTCAGGACTTAAATATTTATCAGGAGATGCTCTTACAGATTCCCCAAATTGTTTGGGACCCAATAATTCGCCATATCCAAGGTAATTTTATAATTATAACTAAACACGACTTTCAAAATTCGCATCTTTAAAAAAAATAAAACTAAGGACAGACCTGCATTTGTTGAAAACGAAACAATATTTTGTACTTTCAGTGCAGCTGTTGCGCGGACATTTTCTAACTGGAGTGGAAACTCAAGGCGAGGTCGCCAAAGTAAGATTCCGTCAACACTGGATCCATCCATTACAACAAGCGCACTTTTAAGAGCATATGACAGTGCAAATAATGAACAAGTTGGCAATAGTCGATACGGTAAGTTGAGTTATCTCTCCTAAGCATCATCTGAGATATAGACTCGCATTGAAATACTTAAATGTAAACGATTTTATTTGATCCACGATTGCACTCTTAATATTTCAATAAAAAAAATTAGGAACTTTTTAACTTATAATTATATACATTATATATATATATTATAATTAGGTAACTAACATTTTAATTCTCAGTTACAAATATTTTGATTTATTTAGTTTATATATAATTTCCTGGCTACTTCTTCTTCTTGTGGGGTTACAGTTCCAGGTGGACAGAGGCCCCAACTAAACCTCGCCATCTAGCACGATCTTTTGGTAGATTTCGCCGATTGCGCACACCAAATTGGTTGAGGTCTCGGACGTGGACGTCCTCTGTTAGGGTGTCCCACTGGTTCAGAGTCGAAGATTCTCCGGCCCGGAGCCAAGTTGTCAATGCGCTCTACATGGCCTAGTCATCTTTGGCGTTGGATCCGTGGCTATACTCATGTCGCTGTATAGCTCATGCAGTTCGTGGGTAAATTTTCCTCTACAATTGCCATAAACGCAAACAGGACCAAAGATAGGACTCAGAGCGTTTCTCTATAAGAGACCAAGATCTTCTTCATCCGCTTGCGATATTGTTCACGCCTCTGTGTCGTAAAGCAGGACTGGAATGATCAATGTCTTATACAAAGTCAGCTTGGTCCTTCGAGAGAGAGCTCTATTACACAATAAGAGCGAGCCCAAAAAACAGCCGTTGGCAAGCGTTTGAACTCGCTACTGATGTTGTTTGTACAGTTTACCGCGGAGCTGAGGTAGACGAAGTCTTTAACTACCTCAAAGTTCTATCTGCCTATTGCAACTTTCTGGACAAGTCGTCGATGTTGTGTGTCCCTTCTCGATGACAGCATATATTTCGTTTTGCCCTCGTCTACCGCCAGTCCAGTTTCAATGTCAACAAACGCCTTATTGACGGCTCGCTGAGTTCGACTAATCACGACCAATCTTGGTTCTTTTCTAGAATCTGCCGCAGTCTGAAGATTTGATCGATAGTGGACTTCCCTGATCTGAAATCACACTGATGAGAACAATTAATGCAAGAATGACTTACATTAAATAACATTTCAAGATGTATTATATTACAATAGAATGTCTTTAATCAGTGAAGCATTATCTTCACTTATTCTTCTTTTTCTGTGTTGGCAGTGAGTAACCCTTATCCTCACAGGAAATGAGACCGTCGATGAACTTGCTAGGCAAGGATCAGAGGAGGTACTCTCAGGACCTGAACTTTCGCTAGGACTGCCTGCGTCCTTTGTTAGGGCTTCCATCGATGGTTGGACCTCTGAAGAGTACAACCGCACGTGGCATGACTCTCCAGGATGTAGACAGACCAAGCGCATGCTCTCCAACGTCTGTAAAAAATCCTCGGATTTCTTGTTATCTCTTAACAGACAACTCACCGGCGTACTAACGGGTTACTATACCTTCCCCAAACACCTAAATGTTCCGCCTGTGGAGAAGACGATGACACTGCAGTGCACTTCCTCTGCCATTGTCCCGCCTTTGCTCATATCAGGTGGCAGTTATTCGGTGCTAATAAGGTGAGAGCTGATGATCCTCATCACAGAAGCGTGAAATTCCAGTAAAAGTAGGTTGCTGCCTGGCAGTACAATGGCCCAGTTTTTAAGTCTGAGTGCTCCAGTGTAGTGTTTTAAAACCCTCTGACAAAAAAAAACCCGTAATAAAGGTAGTCTTCCTAGTTTGCACTATTTCCGGCTTACTGCGGCTATTAACGCGTCCCTGTATATGTGAGCTCTTTTTTTTTGGAAAATAGGGTTCGAAGCCTTTTTCTTACCCAAACTTGTCCCTTCATGTGATATGTATGATATGAAGCTACAGTAGCCTAGCTATGATGATATTTGATTTGGAGGGAACCAAATAAAAGGAATTTGCTGTAGTTTGTTGTTATACATTTTCCTAAAATTGGTTTATGACAGTTTCGTTGTCAACTTTATTTTTGTTTGACTCTATTACATGTACTTCCGGACGCACTATATCCTAGTCACCAGAATTTGTGTAGTTGTAATTTAACATTGAGTTGTAAATTAACCTAATATGGACAGTAAGTAGGGTAGAGTTGTGCATAGTTATAGAAAGCAGGGTTCGGAAGTGGAAAAGGAGAATGCACCTTAATTTTGCGCTTCAGCTTAGGTTCGCTTTGTGAGTAAGCGGACAGAAAGCCACGTCTCACTTAGGTCCTAGTGAGCCCATTGTGATGTCAAATTCGTCTAAATACTTGTTTTTTTAAATAGTATACAAATTCATTACCACTCTGATGTACTCGTACACATATGTATATGTATGTAAGTATGTACATATATGGTCAAAAGACGATTAAGCACGTGCACACGGAGCGCAGTACCAACGGTTAAAACCACTAAACTGTTTTTTTACTGGATTGCATTGCCAAAAGTACAAGAAAATTTCTCCTTTGGTGACAATTTACCACTTTCACTGGTTTGCAATATTTTAATTCAAATGCATAGATTCACTTTTACCAAACGTGTACATTAACCATTTTTTTATAAATAAAAAGAGAGTGAGCCTGTTTTACATTTTTACTTTTAATATGACTTTGCATAGATGCAAGTAGATTTTGGGTAAAAGTACTGGTTCCGTGACGAGTTTTCACTTTCATATAGAAAATGTTAACATCCAGTGGGGCATATAAGGTGAACTCAATTAGAGACTTTATGCGAAAAGAGTCCCACACATGCTCATACCCACGTACATGTGTTAAAAGATGTATACACGTTTATTGCCATATACAAAACAACTTATTGAACTAAAACAAAATAAAAACTAGTCGAGAGAAGACACTGTTGAAGAAATAGACGTATTTTAAATTAAGAATAAGTTGTTGAAGAAGTGGAAGCACTTTAATTTGTTTTTGGAAAGTTATAACTGGTATAATTTTATGTTTAATTTTTTTCTGTTCTTATGGATTTACCGTTCAAATGAAAGGCTTTATAAAACATTTTTATTGGACGATTAAAAAAATGCTTCATATTCTTCTTTCAACACATGCCTTTCCTCTAATATCCACTTCTTTATTTTCATGTTGAAATGTGGTATTCCTTTATATCCACGCACTTGCATTACCTTGGTATTTAGCAAGATCATGAAGTGAAGGTCGTAACTCAAGTCAAAAAGCTTAGTAAGCTTCGCTTCATTAAAAGTTCCAATGGGTTTCTCATAAGTTGAGATATACGGGGTAGCACAATGGATTTTAGTGGGTAAGATCGATGCCGCTTAACTGCACTTCGCTTAACTGAAAAAACTTAATTAACTGAAACAAGAAATTGTATACGGCTAAACAGTTACCGTTATCCGAAGGAGTGGTTAAGCGGAGTCACCTGTATTCCGTTAATGTAAGATCGCCACTAGGATTTTTGGCAAAATTATCCTAAAAGAAATATAATAATAAAAATAATAATAATGGCGGCGCTACAGTCGGAGGTGGATCACGAGTGGAGGGGACCCACAGTTTATTGCCGACTCCAAACGGCGGGAGAAGCTTTTTCTAGACAGCTATACTCTTTGATCATTGTCAATGACTCGAAGGAGGTGGAGCCGTGCATTTTTTTTTAATTGGTTGTCTGAACTCGGGTTTGAACCAAGACTGTGAAAGTCTACAGCGTACGAATTCTATTCTATCTTTTTATGGCGCTACAGGACGAGGTGGACCAGGCCTCTCTAGTTAGCATGAACTTTCGCTAAATGTCCCCAATTCCGCACACTCTTCCTACTTGTTTGCGACGTCTGAAACGTGGATATATACCTAGGTACTCTGTTGGGTTATGCTGAGTCTGAGTCGACTGAGAGTCGAAGGTCTATGTGGTCTACATGCCCTAGTCATCTTAGGTGTCGGATCCTAGACGCATGGACAAAAGTATAGTTTGTGGTTGAAACTTCTCCTTCAATTACCATTAAAGCAAACCAAAGATCACACGCAGAACTTTTCTCCCGAAACGACCAGGACCATCTTCATCAGCTTTCAATAAAGTCTTTGCCTCTCCGCCATAGAGCAGGACTGGGATAATAAATGTCTTACACAGCTTGGTCTTTCGAGATTCGACTATTTTAATTAATTGCCTCTTCAGTCCAAAGAAACAGCTGTTGCCAAGAGTTATTCTGTGTTTGAACTCGATACTGATGTTATGTGTACTGTTTTACCGCAGAGCCGGGGTAGACGAAGTTTTTTATTACTCCAAAGTTATAACTCAGCACTCTGACGATCTCTAGAAAGGATTCACAACATCAATGACTTTGTCAGAATCTCAAATCTATCATCATCTTTATGGGCTCAAACTTTATTTTTTCAATTCAAGCGTACCCTTCTCCATCAACTCTGGACAGATTGCACCTATACTAGTGCTATAATGTCTCAAGGGAAGCAAAAACTTTTGGTCATTCGTTAAAAATGAAACGAATACTCTGCATTCAAATCTATAAATGCTGGAGTACCAAAAGGAAGATTAGTTAAGAACATTACGAATTCAGCCTCGTCTTTGTTTTCCACGCTCTTTTTAGACAAAACCAATCTTTTTGCTGCGCATTTCGCGGCCAGTTCAACACCCTTAGATACCACTTTGTTTCTGCCTGTACTTGAGAGCGTCAAATACTTATTTTCGCAATTTACAAGAGTTACAAGAGTTTGTAAAGGTCTCAACGTGTATAAATCCGCTGGCCCGGATGGTACCCACTTCTGAAGAGACGTTCTCCCGTGCTGGAAAAATCTCTGCGTAAACTTTTTCATCTGTCCTTCTCTTCTGTTTTTTTTTTTCAGAGTGGATGAAAGACAACAATTGTCTAGCCCGTCCCTAGGTTAGGTTAAGTTAGGTGAGGTTAGGGTCCTGCTAGTGAATTCACCAGCACACTTAGATCATGTTGGTCCATTGTGATACCCACAGTGAAACTATTACCACAGACGGATAGCTCCAGTAATAGTGCCGGTAATTTGATCCCAACAACAAATGGTGACTGGACCAGATTTGAAAAACCAGTTAAAAACGCATTAACTTTGCTTTCACTGGGATTCGAACCTGGGACTGCGCCATCCCGTCATAGCGCTTAGCCCATTCCTAAAAAGATCCTGTCCTCCTCATCGTACCCACCCATATCACTAACGTCCCATATTTTCAAGGTCATGGAAACACTGATCAAGCAGTACACATTTCGCAGCGAAAAGTCCCTTGGTGATTTGATGGCATATCTCAACGAAAAGTGAAACCAATTTTTGCACAATTTAGGCGAAAGCAAGATCGTTGCGCTCGACATTTCAAAGGCATTTGACAAAGTTTGGCATCAAGCTCTTTTGTCGAAAGAGCGTGCTGATGGATCTCTTTTTCTTATGGATTAGAAATTACCTTTCAAACCATTCAATTCAAATTGTTTCGGGTGGACTCAAGTTTGATATTTTCCAAATACATAAACGCTGGTGTCCCCCAAGGTTCTGTTTTGTCTCCGACTCTCTTTCTCATTTAATGACCTCCTGCTTACTATTTCTAATCCCCTCCACTCCTTCGCTGATGACAGTACTCTCAGTTTTTTATATTCGTTCCATGACCCACGACCCTGCCCAGATGAATCTAAACGGCAGCGTATGTTAAGCATTCAATTTCGAACTTGTCAACATTATCAGTTGAGGTGAAAAGAATAGAGTGGAATTCAATGCTTCCAAATCTCAGTACTGTCTACTGGCACTTAACCAAACCCTCAATAATCAGTCATTACCATGAATGGCGCTTGGGTTGATGAAACCGAAAGACTTTCTATCTTTGGTATGTGTCTCAGTACAACACTTAGTTGGAATGATCCGCAGTTCACTGTAGCTTAACAGTATATTTATTATAGAGAACGTTATAAAATTATTATTTAAGTTAAATACACATTTCATAAATCTTAATATTTACTAAATGTATTCAGCCCCATTGTAGATCAAATGTATTTGCCTAATATCATCACTTTGTTTTTTTTTGTTACAATTCGTTTAGGTCGTGCATTAAACAACTCTCCATCTCCATCACAATGCAGCGGAACGCCTGCCCGCCTCTGCAAGACGCGATACAACACAACAGCACCAATGTACGGAGTCAGTCTCACATCAGGTCAACCTGTTACAATTGTCCAAAAGTTTCCCGATCTACTTCAGCAGGTCGTCTTTGAAGTATGCGAGTAAGTATGAATACAAAATGTCATCCAATAACCCCATATCCACTCTCACACGAGTCAAGTGCTCGAACTCCTTGATCAAGAACCAACAACAGTTGTTCCCAATGAAAGTTAATCATGTCAAATAAATCAGGTTGTTGGTACAGCAATGCGCACACTCAACTTTCATTGACATTCTGTAAACACGATAAGCACTTGTCAATAGTTGTGTTAAGTACAAATGTATACGTGTGTGTATGGACAAGTGCTCTCGCTCGGTCGTTGCTGCAATTTGACTTACTAATCTCAATTGATGACAAAGGAAGTATTAAGGCGAGATTACGGACTCTTTTGAGCATGCAAAGTCACGTATTCAATCGGATTGATTTATCTAGGCGAAGCGTATGCCAGAGAAACTAGTTCGTGCTCGTCTTCGTACAAATAGATCGTACTCATGAATTTATCATTTTCACTGAGATTCTTTTTTTTATTGTATTTCTTTTTCTTCGAGGTTTTACAGAAAACACAACGCTTCCAAAGTTGAACAGGTCTTCACGCCAATCTATAGTAGGAGAAACCACTGACTTGGCAACAATGGGCTGCATTAAGGTCCACTTTTAATTTTTCATCAATTTCACACCGTCCGCGTCGAGCCAAAGTGATTTGTGAGCTTCTTCAGTTATTAGCGACTGCCGCAACTTGTAAATCCATCGACATTTTTCCAATGAAAAGTGTGTACATGGGCAATCAATTATCACAATGGCCAGTCGTTCGGTTGTATCTGCAAAAACTCTTCTGGAATTTCTTCGGTTTCTTTTTGCAACCACGAAGAATATCTCGGCGGGTGCTTTCTCCAGGTGCAAGTGTCTCTTTACGTGTTCTTTGATTTCTTTACACTTTTCTAGTTTTCCCTTTTCATTGTGTTTCATTTACTCAAACAGGTAAATTTGCGGTGCATATAGAAATGTGGATCATTAATTATAATTAGCTGGTCCAGTCACATTTTTACTAAGTAGAAAGAAACCCCACTATAAACTTTTTTTTGAAATGTAATTAAATCTTAAATGGTTTTGTTGTTTCAATTCTTCAATGCGTCAGTTGAATTCTGCACATCTGCGAATGCCTGCCAGACTAGGATACGTGTATCTGTGGATTGTAGACTAAGGACGCTGATTTGATCGCGATTTGGTATTTTTTTCGTTTCGAATATGCTTACAAATTATTGGTCTCAGCCAATATTAGCTCTCAGAACAATCCAGAATTTCAGGCACCCCTGGCATCTTGCAAGGTTTGATTAACATTTATTTAGTTTAATGGGCAGGAAATATTCCGTTTCGCACAGTATCACAGAGATCCTCCTTTTACTTAACTGTGACTGTACTGCAGTAAGCCACTCGAACCTGATTCAACCCAATTAATTTGACAACGCAATCGTTTTGCAATTTATTTGGCTTATTGCTCACTTACTTTCTCTCTATTTGTAAATGGATATCTTCTTAGCTAAATTAGAATGCGACAGTGTCTTAAAACAAATAGAAAAAATTGCTCAAGTTCATATTAAAATCTCGTCCCGAGGGTCCTGCACTATTGTATATTTCTGAAAGAAGCTGTTCTAAATATCGAGCAAGGACTGTACTTTATGACTTTTGTGTTTAGTTAGTTATATTAGATTGTTACATGTGGGCGCCATCTCGCTGTGGGTATGTGCGCACTACACTTTTTGTCAAGGTTCAAATCCCAGCAAAGACAACAATTTTTCAGAAAAAAAAACTTAATTAAACTGTAGGTCCCGTCCACTCGTGGGACTAGTCCCAAGTCTACCTCGGAATTCCATTGTTTTTATTATTATACAGTGAAAGTCGCTGACAGTGAAGGGACCAGCCAAATACGTCGTTATAGCCGTTATATGTAAAGTTAAGCAAAGTTGTTAAAAATTAACAATATTTAATCTCAAAAATGCTCTCCATTTACATACAGTAACTCACAAAATTGACCACGCTATTTTCTGAAAAATAAAAATGTTTGGTTTAAATAACAAATGGGGATTTAAAGACTTAAGTTTATAAGACTTATTTAGACAGTTTCAATTCATAACATAAAAATAAATAACATTTTCTTTTCGCTGTAAAAAAAAGGAAAAAAAATAAAAGCAATATTCACCAAGCTTGATAAATTTTAAGAGTTTCAAAAAAACTAAGGTTTCCAATATTCAATACTTTGTGTATCTACCACTTGTGTAATAACCGCTTGTATTCGATTGGGCATGCTATCGACTAAGTTCTTGCAAGTTTCAGGCGTTATATTTTGCCATGTAGTCCTGACATTGGCCCAGAGTTGGTCTAAATTGCCGATTTCGACTGCAACGGATCTTAGATCCGGAGAATACGACAGCCGTGATAAAACTGTTAAATTGTTATCATTAAACCATTTTTTGGTTATTTTAGCTGCATGCTTCGGATCATAGTCTTACTGAATGACAATGTCCGAAGCTTCAACACCGAATTGCACTAACGATTCCATTGAATGACAACTTAAAATCTCTATATAAGATGATGAGGTCATATATCCGTCGAAAAGAAAGTATTTTGTTCACGTTTCAGTGCATGCTTGATTTGAACTGCATTTTCAAATTTTTGCATCCTCAAGGCTCGAACAATTATGCAGTCTTGAATTGCAGACAAGGTCTTTTTGCGCCCGGCTCGGTTTGTGCACGGCAAGTTTTCAAGAGTTTGCTAAATTTACTTATGGCACCAAGGGATACTCCCGTTAACTTCGAAATTTTTCGATGGGTCGTACCATTTGTTAAAAGGTGCTCAACTTGCTTCTTTTGTGCTTGTCTTAGGGGTTTGTTATTCGAACCTATTGTTCAAAGGCTTAACATAAAAGTCAAACGCATCCACTTTCAAGTCGTTTAAGGTCATACTGCATTTTTAAAGAAAAAGCGTGTTCAATATTGTGAGTTACTGTATATGACATTTTTCCAACGGCCTACAAAAACAAATATGTCTCATTTTTAAATGTCCTTATGCTTTTTGGGACAAAGTCCTGCTACGTGTTATACTGGTTAACGAACTGTCTATTTTTGAGATGATTGCCCTTGCTTTGGAAAAGGCGAAATTTCGTTGGGGATAAGTCTGATAGGTAAGACGGATGAGGCAAAACTTTATATTTCAACTGCACCGGCTTCAGGAGCGTTGACTATGCTGTGTGTGGTCTTACATTATCATGCAGCAGGATTTTGTTAAGACGTGCAGGACCTATCTCTCTGTTCTTTTTTTACCTTTCCAATGGTTGAAAGGTGATGTCTTACGATAGCAGTTGGAACTTTGAACCAAGATTTGGTTTTAGATGGATTTTCTTCAACAGCAGCTTCGCGATTCGTCTTAGCAAGTTCTTCATTATCAATGGCATCCTCTGATCAACGTCTTGGTATAATTTTAAGTAAACCCAGTTTCTAAATGTTCTTTCGCTGCAAGTACCGAAACTAGAAGCGTCGTTTATTTCACAAACAATGGAAAAAATTAGCTTATATTTACTAATGAACCAATAGCGTAAATGTACTTTTATTTTTAGAAAGGTTAAATAGCACTCTTTTTAAAATAAGAAATATTTTTATTAATTTCTTTCCACAACCTCACGTCACAACGATCACTGTAAAAATGAGTAGCAAATCGGCAATTCCATACATATGAATCGACCTAATATTTTTTCAAACTAGATTAATTGTAAATATGACATGAAAACATTGCTACAGTCTTTTTTGATTAAGACGCTTTAAAAATACTTTTACCTTTAATTAATAAGCTTGTTGATCACCATTGAAAATATTTCCCTTGTATACTTTGATTAAAGCGATCAAACGCAGTCATTAATTTTGCGAATGGCGTGCACATTGTTGTGCATTTTGGGGTTGAAAAGAATGTGGAAGATACTTTCAGATACTTTTCGTCAATTCGGAGACTTCAGTGGAAACACCAAATTATTAGTTCATTGTTTAAAAACTGGACAAGTTTCACGGCTTAACTGTAAATGCTAAATGAGTAACTAGGTCCCGCACATGTTAAAAGTTGGGCAGACATTTTTGTAATTTTTATCCTTAAAAGTTTATCGTTTTAATTTTTTATAAATTAAACTTCAGTCGAAATATCATTGTATACATTGAAGAAACCATAAGAGTTTGGTTTTAACAATTCTGGTACGAATTTTATATTAATTTGTTTTCCTCATTTTCTTTTAGGTCTGGCGAATGTGACGTAGTACGCGGCGAATGTACACAAACTTATGTCCCATACTTATTCTTAGTCATACCCTTGGGTCCAGTAACACTAACCGGACAGGACTACGTACTAGTGGAAAGCGGATGTGTTTGCAAGCCTAAATACTCGACGGGAGCACCTCAAGAACCAAATATGATACCTTAGTTCCGCTATTTACGCTAAGTTAATTTAATTTTCATTAAATTAAAAACACGTATATTATATTTTGCTCACATTCGCCCCAGAACTTACAAACTGATTCCGAATCCAGTGCGTATTTTAGCGGAGTCAAATACATCATTTACGAGTATGTATGGCAAAGTCATCATATTAAAATTTACTGTTGAGTAGACTGAATGTGAATTGAATTAAAAGAAAAAAAAATTATTTGGACGTGTGTGTAGATTGAACATATCGTGTCGCCAATGTCGCGACACCAAATAGCTTTTATTTCTTTTAATGTAATATAATTAAGCATACAAATTATGAAGAACAAAAAATATAATTAAAAAGTAGATGAGATTAGCGTAGTTTCTTAATAAGGGAATTTATTTATTGTTTAACATTTTAATGAGACATTAACATGAAGTAGGACATTCATTTGTATAGTAGTTGTGTAAACAAATGATATTGATTAATATAAGCTATATGTATACATATAAATTAAAGAAAACAAATCCCTTTTTGTTGCTTCATAATTTATAGTTCAAAAATAAAAATGAAACATCCACTAATTTATTTAAATTCACGTGTTTATATTTTATTTAATGATTGATCCCGATTTTTATACGGGACATTTCGGCCATGTTAAGCTTTTTTTTCGGAGGATTCTTGAAACTCTACTGAAGCACTCAGACTCAAAACTGGTCCATTGTACTGCCAGGTAGCAACCTACTCCAGTGCCGTTAATTTGATACCAACGGCAAATGGTGACTGGACCAGATTCGATTTAACTGGGATTCGAACCTGGGACCCTGGGCAGGCACTTAACCAACTGCGTCATGCAGTCGTCTTCATTTTAAGCTTACAGTTGTTCTTAATCAGTCGTCCCTGTTAAGGGCTATTCGCATTCGGGAACTTTGACACTTTATTGACATGGAATTCGCTGGTAGCCGCGAATTGTCAGGGTGAATTTTAATATTTCAAATGTTCGCGGCCAGAGATTTCGCGAATCTTTCATTCGTGAATTTGTGGATCGAGAACGGGTCATTGTGGATCGAGAATTCGGTTTGACAATTCGCGAAGAGGTTGTTGAATTCACAGAAAAAAGGCGGAATCGATAATTTTCTTATTTAAACAATATTTTTTGAGTTTTTACTTCATCAAAACGCACATTCTGGTGATTGTATGATTATTTCGAAAAATTCGTGTTCGCAGTTCGTGCCTCATATGAACAGTCAAATCAGTGTTTTTGTAAAAAAAAAATAGTAACAGATTATAGTTCCGTGATGGAATATTACCGTTTGAAAGGTGATACGATCGCTCAGACCGATTTGGATTGTATTTACGGAGACACCGCCCTATGATATAATAGACATCGGTATTTATTAGTGAAAAAAGTTTTGCGTGCGATTTTAGGTCCTGTTTGTGTTGTTGGCAGGGGGACCTTAATCAATTTGGTAAGAGGAGCTGGAGACATCAAGCGAAAGATCGTACTAGCTGAAGAGGCTTGTTGGTTGAGGCCCATGTCCACCCCGGATTCTGGTTGAAATATTAATTTCCAATGCCCAGTTGGAGCGGTTTAAATGAAATCCCCCTTTACACACATCGCAAGAATGAACTGACAATTGATATGTTTCAGCAACTGTCAAAGCTACCAATGACATCCAGCTGTCGAAATATTCTGTAAGGTTTGCTATTTCATTATTCAATGTTTCAACCTTGCGGAACGTGCGGAAATTATTAATTAATGAATACAATCCACAAGTGTTCAACCAAGCATCAATCCATCCACAAAGATTGACTGTTTTATGCGGTTTGGGGAATGGCGGTATTATTGGATCTCATTTCTTTCACAATGAGAATGAAGACACTGTTACCGCCAATGGTCTTAGGTATAGAGCGATGTTAACCGACTTTCTGTGGCCAGAGCTCGACGACATTGATATATCCTAAATGTGGTTCCAACAAGATGGCGTTACAACATGCCATACAAGCGACGCAACGCTCGAAGTTGTGAAGGAGATATTTGGCGATTTGGTCATCTTACGAGCTTTCATTAATTGTCACCACGATCATGCGGCTTGACACCACTCCATTATTTTCTTTTTGGGCTACATCAAGTCCTAAGTTTACGCTTGTAAGCCTGACTTTTACCGATTCCCAAAATATAAAAAAGTCTGAAATCGTCCCAACACGTGTTGGATACAGAATTGCGTTTAACCCATTAGATTTCAGTCGATACAATCAAAGCCCTTACTGAAGGGGTCATATTGAAATGAAAATGGAAGTCCAAATGGGAATAAACTGACAGATTAAGGCGGCTTGTCTATTTTTATTTGTATGAACATAAAAAAAAAAACTCCAGCAGCTTGTAAAAATGCAATACACGATAAAACTGTTACAAGATGATTTTGAAAGATTTTGTTTTATAGTACGACGATTGTGTGTCAACAATCGACGGCTCTACCGATATTGTATGGTCGTATGCTCTTAACTATGCAATGTATGCTAGGTTAGGTCAGGTTGCTGTGACAGTCAAGGAGATCTACTTAGTGATCTACTTAGACTCTGATAATTGCAGCACCAGTTGAAATCACAACCCTTAGAAGCTCCGACGTGCGCATAGTGGTTTGTCTTATCTCATTCTGGGTTGCAGTCACTTCGTTATTTTCTGGAACTTAATCTTAACATTGTCTTGTCGGCTGTATTAGTATGTGCCTAGCGTTCTTTTTTTAGATACTGCAAGTAGTTAAGTGTTGTCTCTTCGTTTTTTCCCATCCCTCCATCTTCAGCAGAAGTTTTAATATGGAGCTCCCATGCCTCTATGCCTTAGAGGCCAAATTAGAATGGCTGTCCTGTAAGTATCTCGTCCCATCTATCAACAATTAGGAATTTCGATGGCATTTGTAAGTAGAGTCCATTACTTGTAGTGTTGGATAGGATGTCTTCTGGTTAGTCGTCTGTAAGTAACTAGAAGTTACGATCCTAGACCCAGATCGTAACGGAAAGTTCGCGCACTGGGGCTTTGTCAGCTTACACAGAAACATGTGTCTGCATAAGTTAAATAGAAATGGAAACTCGCGCGTTAGCTTATGCACATATCGTAATATCGTAAGTCCGGGCACAAAGTTCTGAGTAGAGCTGCTCTCTACTATTTTGGGCTTTTTGACAGATGTGTGTTTGATTAATTTAATATCATTTATTATTAATGGTTCATAATCGCAAGAATCAACAGTCACCACTTGTGTTGTGCTTGCTTTCGTCTCTCACGAGTGAAAGAGACGTACAGTTTGATGCCGACTCCGAACGACGAGATTGAGAAGCATTCTCTTGTTATTACAAATGGGCCCAAGTCCGCCTTGAACTGTGCCGCGATTACTATTATTATATGATCACTGGAATCCATGGTCAATGCATAGAAATAGACGTTTAAACGTTTAGAGAGAGAGAAATAGAACTTTTAGTTTTAATAATGCGAATCCATCAGGTAGACGACCGCTTGGCAGACTCAGGACGATGGAGATGGTTGGACCAAGTTCAAACACTCGCCTGGTTGCGCTTGGGCATAGCTCCTGATGAGTTAGAGTCGGTGGCGGAGGAACGAGTGGTCTGGAAATCCCTCGTGCGTGTGTTGCCCCCGCGACCCGTTCAGTGGAACATGCGGGTCACTGAAGATGAAATTAAATGAGAGAGTTTTATATAGTTACTCATTTCGATTTGATAAATTGAGGTAGCAGGGTTTTGATATCAAATTTTCCTAAACTCGACCTTACCTATACCAACCAAGCCTTTGTAATGATTATATACCCGTCCCCATGCTAGGTAGCCCATGCCAAGGTAGCCCATGCCAAGGTAGCCCATGCCAAGCAATCCGATTTCTTACAGACGTATGCTCTTGGTCTATCTACATCCTGGAAAGTCATGCCATCTGCGGTTGTACTCTTGAGAGGTCCAACCATCGATGGAAGCCCTAACCAAGAACGCAGGCAGTCCCAGCGCAGATTCAGGTCCTGAGAGTACCTCCTCTGATCCTCGCCTAGCAAGTTCATCGGCGATCTCATTTCCTGTGATCTCGTGGTGACCCGAATAAGTATTACCGAATTTAAACTGCCAATCAAATTCAGAGAAGACGACAATGGCATGCGACCAAATAATGCTTAGCGCTCACACTATACGACATGCTTGACAAAATTTCATTTATGACAAAAACATGAGGTTGTGAACATGAAAAAGGAATAAACGAATATGGGCTACACCTTGGTTAGGTTAGGTTTGGGAAGGAGAGTGGGATGTTGAAACATCACTTCCACTCGGTGGCTGTAGGTCCCATTGTAAATCCCTTCATTTGGGAGTACACCTTCTATTAACCTATTCTGTCAAGTGGTAGGTGAAACCACTCCGTGCTCTTTATGAATTTTAGAAGATCTGATATATCTGCATTCGCTAAATCCGCAGTCTCTGTGAATATTCTTTGGCCCTGCGAAGCTCGGCGCCGTTTCTGGAGAGCTGGGCACTGTTGTTGGATCGTCTCGGTCTCTTCCTCATCACCGCAGCTCCTGCAGAGATCGCTGGATTCCGCATTCCATTTCTGGAGCATTGTTCCGATGGAGCAGTGTCCTGTGATTACTCCGACGAGCACACGGATCGAGTTTCGGTCCAAAGCCAGAGCTCTTTCTTTTGCCGTTGTTAAGCTCTGGCCAAGTTGATTTTGTCGTGTGACAATCAGCTACACCTTGGATAAAATATGAATGTACTCGTAATTTTTCCGTAAACTTATTAAGATTTAATCCGCGTTCATATTGACTTATCAAAAAACACAAGTAAAAAAATGTTCTGAGGTCGTACAACAACTGTTCACATTCACCGATAAGTCGTACGACCAATGGAAAAAGTTGAAAAGGTTGAACTACCATACGACAGATCTGAACAAGTTGTCATAGGAGCGTTCACTTTGTACGATATCAAACAATTTGGTCTATCAAACAAAGTCATACGAAATTTAGTATAATATGAACTCTGCTATTGGTGTCTTCCATACCTAAAGCGTCGTGTATGAATTTCAACGCAGGTTGAACCTGTGTTCAACTATGCATGTAAACATGAAACTACTGTACCCTGTATTAGCAGAATAAAATAAAATATGCGTAAGTTAAAGAAAAAATAACACATTTTGAAGTAAACAATGTTGACTCTATTATAGCATATTTTTAAAGAATTATGGAAATAACACAATGTAACGTACATGTACAAAAAGGTTGTCAGATGTTAAGATTCTTATAATTACTTGCAGTCTCGCCCTAATTTCTGCTTAATGTTTGAAAAGAAAGATGGCGCCACAGCTGGTAATTACCTTTTGACGAAACTTTGCATATTTTCTTCGTTAAATCGTTCGTCGCGTCTCCATTTTGCACTACCGCAGACCGCATGAAATAAAATTCGGAGTGTTGAAAAAGTGGCCGCAAATATTTATTATTTAATATTTGGCACTTTTAAATATAGGATATTGAAATACAATTGCGATTGTATATCTTAAAACTTTAATAAACAAAATGTATAACTTAATATAAAGTGAAATCAAGTTTAAAATATATACATATTAAAAGAGCAACGTTTAGAGCTTGAGAAAAACCGATAAGAGTTCGACGTAAAGATTTTTTTTCTTTAATATTCAAGCCAAACATAAGCAGGAAGATTTTCTGCACATTACAATGAAAATTATTTTGCACTAGTTTGTAAATTGTTTTGTGCTTATCACCGCATTGTGCAGGTTTGGTGTACTTCCAAGTCTAACATCAATTGAAATATATATTTTTTTTTCATTTGGCATAAAGGGGAGTACACGGCTGCAATGATGTTCACGGTAAGATTTTTGGTAGAAAAAAACCGGCAAAAATGTGCTGGATGTAGTGATATGTATGTATAGGCGTACAAACATGTATTCAAATACATATGTATGCAAAGGGTTTACTTTTTGTACGCATGAACCAATTTTGAAACCGATTGTGTTTTAAATGGTGGAAGTGTTTCATATTTTGCTTACGCATTTTTTAACCAGGTTTTCAAAACTATTGAAAATGATATGTTAGCTAAACACCCGCATGCCTTTTATTATTAAGATCCAAACTAAATGAGTCGTAGACATTTAGTTCAAAACTTATTACAGGTGATAACTTATCTTATGTTAAATAACAAGTCGTCATGTAGATAGGAGTTTGTTTAATTCAAGTATGGCGTATGTGCTTGAGTGTTTGTATGCTCTAACAAACAAGTACCTATGTATATTTTTTGTCCACATGGCTGTTGTTTTTGTTTGTGTGGTTAGATGTATGCGCTAATATCCGAAGATTTGTTTGTGATTATACAATATCGCCGCCAACAGATTTATGTCTGACAGAATCAGAATTGAGATGTTTTTTTTTGTTCGTTTTTAGGCGGGCTTTTGCGTATTCTATTTGAAACTGTTCGTTTTGTTGTTTTTTAGTTTTCTTGTAATATGATTAGAAATTAGAAACGCGCATTTGCGTGTCGTTAATGAAATATTTTATAACTAGAATCGTTGAGAAATGATTTTTCGAAATATCTAGATTGTTTTTGTCCAAAATATGTACTTGCTTATGCTCATTGTAATACAATGACTCAAGCTGTACGGCGTATTTTTGAGATGTGAATGGATATACACATGCGTTAACTTATGTATTGTTATTGATGTTACAGTATTCTGAATGTAAATAAGTATGCAAAATTTGTGCCGTCTTAATTTGTGAGAGCAAAACGACGTATGTATTATGCACATATGCATTTGGTAATTTGCTACATTTCTGTCTTAGCTGTGGCGTGTTGTTCACCCTTCTTAAATATTTGTTAAACGTTCTGTTGTTCAATGTATTTAATGTACCATTAATTGCATACATAAGTAAGCAACTCATTTTAAAGTTCCTTTCAAAAATCTCAAATATATTTTTCAAATGTACGGAAAGAAGCGTAGGTTAGCTTGTACATATTTCTTGATCTTATCTACAAATGTGTCCCATTAAATTTTATATCAAGAAATTTACAGGAAATTAATTTATTTTGTAATTATTTTAAGAGCTTGTCGAAACTGAATAGCGTGATAGAAAATAACCACAATAAAAGCAACCTTCTTTCAGTTAAATTTATGTTATTACGAAAACATCACCGGCATGATATTCTAAGTTTTTAAAGTGGGGAAACTCATTCCCAGGAAATATTTATTATTTTATTTATGCGCGCAATCATATTATGTGTAAGGTCAATGCTCTTTGTTTAGGTTCAAGTGGCTGACTGAAAGTCTCACTTACCAAAATTGTACAGAAACTTAAGAAAACTGAAGCAATCAGGCGATTACACAAAAATGCGACCATAGTAACCGTTTTGCTTAGTTTCGGCAAATTTGGTCAGGTTTACCTACTTACGCGGTAGCGAAATGAATCGCTCTCCACGTCAGTTGACAGCTGAATTCTCTTTAAGTTTCTGTAAGCAATTCTAGACACTTTAAAATTATGTTATGATAGAAGCTTAATTTTTTATGATTGGCCCTTTAGGCTCATTGTTCAGACAGCCAACCAGCAATTAAATCCCTGAGTTCAGTCACTTCTCATTCTAAGACCTCTCTGAACTGCCGCCGATTTCTTTACGAGATGGGTGAGCATTTTAATGTAGACATCATAAGGGTTTCCGGGACACATTAACATTGCAGGGAATTGCGAAGTCGATGAACTCGTCATCATGTTTACCTTGTGGACAACTATCGCCCATGCCGATTGCTGTAGCGAAACATTTCCTAAAAGAACACACAAATGAGACCCATTAATCGTAGATGGTCTGAAAAATTACAAACCAAATCTAGCCTGAACTTAATTCTAAGCGTTCATTCTGTCTAATCAGAATAGACAGGCCATCTGACAGAGCTCTCATCGGTGTTATTATGCGACACTGTCATTGGCACACATGCCCCAAGACTAAGACTCCGTCATAACGACTTTTGCAAAAGCTGCAGAGATGAGGAAAAAGAGATGGTTACATATCTCCTATGCACATGAGTTACAATCTCGGAAAATCAGATTTTTAGGTTTTTTCTGGGGGGCAATTTTATTCCTACTTGTGTTTTGCTCTGCAGTTTGCAACACACTTTAAGTATAATGATTTCTTACGGTTATTTCTAAGTGAAAGTGCAGTTCAGCATATTGTGGTTTGGGTTCACTTCGATTATTGAAGTGTGTAGTTCGAATGCGAACTGCTTAGTCTTTTGTTCTTAGAACGCTACCGTCCGAGGTGGACCTGGGCTTTACCCAACATGTCTCTCCAGCCAACACTATCACTCGCAAGCTGTCTCCAGTTTCGTACACCAAGCCTGCCGAGGTCCCCCTACACTTGTGTGCGCCACCATGTACGTGGACGTCCTCTGTTGCATTGTCCCACAGGCTCAGAGTCGATGACTCTTCGGGCCGAAGCTAAGTTGCCCATACGCTCTACATGGCCTATCCATCTTACGTCTGGCTAGTCTCATGTCACTGTACAGCCCATACAGTTCGTGGTTGAAAATTCTCCAAATGTCATCAACTGCTTAGTCAGTTTTGTTTATTCCGGTGGATTGCGAAGCAACACAAATGTACCATCAGCAAGTTTGCTGATTTGGCATTGTGTAACTCATTCAGCGCCCTCTCCACCCTCTGCACCTAGGAACCTACTTCTTCGATGACTTTGTTAGGCTGAATAGCATTGGCGCTTTGTATGGTTTTAATGAATAGAAAAAAGTCGATCCGCGTGGACCTATGTTGGTCACCTTAACGTAACATAACCTAGGCTCATTGTGGTTATGCTCTTTGTATGGTATCGTGTATGATTGTTTATTCAATTTATGGAAACGTGAGCCATTAGGGAAGAATCTATAAAATTACAATAACAAAACGAACGTGGTAGGTAGGTAGGTAGGTTAAAGTGGGTGCGAGGTGCACTTAGACCAGAGTTGATCCATTGTACCGCCACATAGGGATCAATTCAATTTTCCATTTATAGGAAACCATTTGGAGCTTTCGATCTACTAGATGCTAATTGGTGTCTTACTGAGGTCACACAAGCTTTCAGAGAAGTAGGGCCCCAAAAGTATGATCAAAGAGGGGCAGATGTGGAATGTTTTCCACCTCCAGCTTCTGCAAAAATCGTTTGTTAAGCCTTCTACCTTGTTCGCCTATAAGGCAGTGTCCAGTGACACTGAAGATAATACTGATTTTTGATTAGGGAATGAGGGAAATTAAATTCTTAGATCGTTTGGGATCTAGCTAAGGCCAGATCATCCTAGAGATGTGGCACTTTGTGCCTCCCATCCATCTATTGTTTTTTTTTTGAATGCGTTTTCTTGGAGTAGCAACTTGCATCTAGCTAGAAGCATACCTACATATACTGCTGTATTTCGTAGTTAAGAGACAAAGGGGTTGAGATCCTGTCTAGTTAATTCACTGCGCAGTTGCCTCGAATATCTCTGTGACCTGGTATCCAATACAGGCGAATAATAAACTGTTCGGCCGTCTTATTCAAAGATGAGAGTCAATTTGTTACTAAATTAGAGTTTAGAGACACTAGGTCCAGGGCCTTGGTGGTCGTCCTTCGTTTTCAACCAATTTGTGTAAATAAAAATATAGGGATCCTTCGAAGGGTCTAGAATTACTAATCCAAAAGTCTAGATGAAGGGCGTTTTCATAAACGTCAGACTAACAAAGGACTGCGTTGTCTATGTTCATTAATGCAGTTTTTCGGTCGGACCAACTTAGGTGAACTGTAGTACCTCTGTTCATAAACGTCAATCTGTCATCGATTTCGTGCAGATTGTGCAGTCATTTTTTGACTGCAAAAATGGCGCGATTGCAAGAAAACATTTTTTTTGATAATTGTACTAAAGCAGGCCTTCAAGAGTTCTGCAGTGTGTGTGTTCAGTAACGCATGAGAAAAGAAATGCCATTGTATCAGCGCAAATTTCCGACGCTTATGAAAACACAACATAATGAACATAAATTCATACAATTTTTTATTTCCTATCGTTTTCAAACTGCGTGAATATTGAACTATTAAAGAAGTATTTTAATCACGGCGGAAATGCTGTGTGAAATGTTGTTTCTTTTCGATACCGCAACACTTTCTTTTTAACAGCGAATCAGTATCTGAATATGTTCCGCACATTTACGTACGAAAAGGCGTATTACAAAGGAATTTAGTTCGTTTTTTATGTAAAATTAAATTTACTTTTTATTCATGATTTTATGCTTCGTTTGAGTTGAATTCGGATATTATTCTAACGTAAATGCAAGCTCGACCTAATAAACAAATGATCCAGGGATACACTTAATTTTGTCTTAACACGTTGAGTATCCATACAATCCGAAAAACTGTCCCCACAGGCCACGGATTTTTTTTTTATTGACAATTGGAATACACCAGAGTGTATGTCTTCACGCGGCACAGCAAGCCCAAATTCGTGTGAGACCAAAGTGGTCTCATGTGGCACTCAGCGTGTTAAGGCAACCGAGTTGCAAATCGAGTTGGACGACAAAAACAAACAAAAAAGTATACAAAAATCCAACTGAACACAAATACAGTCAAAATCGCTTATAACGACAAAATTCTTAGGTTCAGCGTGAACTCTATTATATGCAATCCAATAGCATAATAAATCGTTTACAACTATTAAATTCGGCAGTCCCTTGAAGGTCGTTATAACCGATTTTGACTTTACATATTTCGCACATTGCCGCGATGACACGTCTCATGAATAACAGGATTGAATAGCAACTCCGATTGATAAAAATGGAACTTGGTTCAACTCGGTGTGAACGTAATTCGCTTTTACCCGGTTTGATTTAGTTGATATATAAACAACTAGAGATGCCACGAATAGCGCTTTAACCGAATACCAAATAAGCGGCTACGATCTCAGGCGGAGTACTGAATATCCTACGGTCGAATTTTGGGCAAATGATGTGTACGTCACAGGTTTACTACCTGTCTGTGCATGTTCATTATCAGTTCGGAAGCATTTTTGTCATTTATGGGTAGATCGTATCGCGGCAAGCAATTGTTTTGCTACCAACAAATGTCGAAAAAGTGGTTTCGATTTATCACTAATGGACGCCTTGGCGTTGTGGGTATGTGCATTGACCCGCACTGCACTTCCAAATCTAGGCTCAAATCCAAGAACAAGCTAAAATTTAACAAAAAATTGTTCACGGCTCCATTTCTTTCAAGTCACTGGGAATGCTCAGAGTATAACTGTCTAGAAAAGACATCCCAATCTCGCCGTTCAGAGTTGGCATTAAACTGTAGGTCCCCTCAAATCGTGAGAACAATAGCACGTACAACACGAGAAGCTGGGCCCAAGTCCACATCTCATGCAGCGCTGCCATTATTATATTATTATTATTAAATTTTGTCGAATAGTAACCTAATTTTCGTGGCATCTCTATTAACAACTTCATTTTCATAACATCATGACAAAAGTTTAATATATGAACAACGGCACTTTCATAACATCATATTTAAAATGTTTCTTTTGTGCACATGTGTGGCGATACTGGTAATCAATAACCAATGTTTCAGGGATCTTACATTATTTGTAATATTTATATTAATTTATAACATGTATCAATTAAATTGTTTTTAGGGAACTAATCAGCAGCAGGACACGCGCTTCAGTGACAAAGAAAAGAAACTTATGAAGCAAATGAAATTCGGAGATTGCCTCAGCAAGCGAGTCGATATGTCCAAGGTCAAATTGGACGTTCTTCGACCATGGATAAGTAAAAAAATCACCGATATTCTCCACATTGAGGACGATGTGGTCGTTGAATTTGTATACAATCAATTAGAGGAGGAGAAATTTCCTTGCCCGAAAAAAATGCAAATCAACATGACTGGATTTTTGAATGGTCGTAATGCAAGACAGTTTATGGACGAACTTTGGGCATTGCTGTTATCGGCGCAGGAAAGCGAGAGCGGCATACCGGCAGAATTTATCAACCAGAAAAAAGAGGAAATACTGAAGCGGGAAGAGGAGCAGCACACAAATTCATCATCAAAACGTGATCGTTCGGGTGACAGGGATCGTGATTACGGCGATAGTCGAAGACGAGAGAGATCTAATGAGCTGTCTTCATTGAGTCAGTTGCCGCATAATCATAGCGCTATTGAACAGGTTAGGTCACACTTGAAAGCTAAATCTAGATCTAAATCGCCTGAAGCAAATAATTTAGGTAGTAACTCTAAAGATGCTACTGTAGATACTGGTGGTGGTGTTGGCACAAAGACGTCATCGTCTACAGCAGCTGTAAATGTCAGAGAACGGTCAAAATCCCCGACGAGGGATCGTGCACGTTCACCACGTCCGAAGTCAAGGGAAAGATCACCACCAAAGAAATCATCGAGAGAACGTTCACCCAGACGCTGGGATTCAACGAGGGAAAGGCGACGTTCACGGTCGCGTCATCGATCACCGGAAAGAAGAAGACGCAGTCGCTCAAGAGACCGCAAGCCTCCTCAGCAGGTGCAGTCATCTAGCCGCCGACGCTCATCACGTTCATCATCCAGACCTAAGAGAGAGGGTTCCCGAACCAACTATCGAGCATCGGAAAGAAAGACTAAATCTAAATCAAAGTCACCAGTCAAAAGGAAGGAATCATCCGCTTCTCCTAAGCCAGCTGATGCTTCACTAAACGGACATGACGCCGATGGATCAAAGAAATTGACTAAAGTACAAGCAAAACTTTTGGATTTAGCAAGTGCGCCAAAGCGAAAAAACAAAAGTCGTTCAAGGAGCTCCGATTCCCATTCATCAACTCATTCAAGAAATCGTAAGCCGGTATTAGCTAAGCGGCGCTCTCGCTCAAGGTAATGACAAACATTTCGCGACTTATGCATGTTTTACGGTATCTAATTTAATTTCGTTTCCTCTCAACAGATCAGTGGTTAAAAAGGGAAAATCTCGTTCATCAAGTTCCTCGTCTTCGTCGTCCGCATCATCGGTGGACCGGAAGAAATCCCGACGATCACGTTCTGAAACCAGCTTGTCATTGTCACCAGCAAATGGAAAGGATGATTTTGAAATTCGTAAAAATCAGAACAGCGTTCAAAAGAAGCGGCAGTATAGGAATAATCGTGAATCCTCGTCAAGTAGTTCACTCGACAAAGCTCCCCCCAGGCGGCAGGATATGAGGAGATTTGATCAAGGACGCAGATCACCACGAGGTCGTAGTCCTCTGCGTGGTGGCGGTGGAGGTGGTGGAGGCGGGCGTAATCGTTCACGTTCACCTATGCGTCAGCGTTCAAGATCACGTCGGCGATCCCGTTCACGCATAAGGTCTAGGTCACGAAATCGCTCCAGATCTCCGATGAGACGCTCAAGATCTCCAAGAAGGTAAATTAAATGATGATGAAATTTGTTTAATTGTTATGAGTGCAACTTGCAACTGCAAGGCATCCCATTAAATAGCGTTGCACTTCTCTAGGAATATAACCATTCACTACATACCATTAACAAGAATATTTATTGTGACCATCACAGCTCATAGCCAGTTTGAATTTATTTTTCAGATTCAATCGCCGTCGCACTCCAAACAATCGCGGTCGTGGAGGTGGTCGTGGTCGTGGAGGCGGTAATCGTCGTCGTAGTATGAGTCGTGATCGTATGCGTCGTAATCCGTCACCGCGTGACCGTCGCTCTCCATACGACCGACGTTCTCCACCAAGACGACAGTCACGTGATCGCAAGTTCTCACCAATACGAGATCGAAGATCTTCGCCCTATCGTGAGAGAAAGGTATCTCCGCCGCCTCGTCGTCCCTCACCATCGCCAATTCAGAGAAGATCGAGAGAAAGGCGATCTCCCATTATCCGGTCATCTAGAGACAGACGAATGTCACCTATGAATGCATCAAGAGAACGGCGAAGAACGTCACCGCTTAGAATATCTCCACGAAGGACCTCACCTATTCGACGTGTGTCACGAGACCGACGTCCTTCGCCACCACGTTCATCGCGAGATGGTCGTCCATTATCTCGTGATCGTGATCGTCGTCCATCGCCGATGCAGAGAATGCCATCGAGAGAAAGCCGACCCTTGTCTCCGGGACGAAACAACAGTTTCCGTCGTTCTATACCTCGGCAGATGCCGAAACCAATGCCGGTCAAAATTGTCCGAAGCGATGACAGATGGGAGCCGCCACCGCCTGCTAAGCCGCGATCTGCAAGTCCGAATTGGGACGACGACGTAAGAAATGAGCCGATTCGAGCAAGAAGCATCGAAAAGCGAGATAGTCCAATGAAGTTTGCCAGACAAGAAATGAACGCAGGAAGGAAACTGAGCGGTAATTCGGATCGCAAAGAAAGTCCAGAGAAAAGAACTAAGTCAGGTTTTGACCGCAAGCCTAGTCCCGTACGAAAAGAACGAAGTGCAGATCGTTCCACTGAGTACACCAAGCACTTAGACTTAAAGGAAAGGAAGGAAGAAATCTTCCGACCGAAAAGCAAGCCGGATGAAGAACGAGCGGTGGCTCCAGTTATAGTTGAACAAATAAAACTGGCCCCAGTTGCACCGCGCAAACCGGTACCGCGAGATAAATATAGTAGCAGCTTATCAAGGACCCCGTCCCCATTCCTAAAGGCCCACGAACGAGAGAAGGGAAAGGAAAAACCAGTCGCAGCTATTCAGAAACAATTACCTGCAGCAGCTGCTGCACTAACGAAACCAGGTGGAAAGAAGTCAAAGCCTAATAGTGAATCCAGTTCATCTGATAGTTCTGATAGCGAAGAAAGCGAACAAGAACCAGAACAGGAGCGTAAAGTCTCACGATCCAAGCGAGGACGATCTAGTTCAAGTGAAGAAAAGAGTGGTAATGAAAAGCAGCCCAAGGCCGCAATGCTACACAAATCACGAAAGGATGTAGAACCCGAAAGAAAGCAAGAGAAACCTGCAGAACCTCAAAAGCGCAAAATCTCTACAGAGAACCGCGAACAAGCGGACACGTCAAGCAAACGATCGAGACTGCCTGAGAAAAAGGAGAAATCACGAAAATCAGAATCTGAGAGTGATGAAAATGAGCATGCTGTTAGTAGAAATGCCGATAAAGCAATACCACGTAAGAGAACAGTATCTGCATCTAAAAAGCCACAAAAAGCCGTAACGACTGGCAACGATGATTCTTCAGATTCCGATCAACCGAAGAAAAAGCGAAAGAAGGGCAAAAAGTCTCGACATGAATCGGAGGACGAAAGCTCGTCGTACTCAGAAGCAGAGGCAAAGAAAAAGAAACATAAGAAACACAAAAAACACAGCAAAAAGAGCAAGAAACATAAGAAACACAAAAAGAAGAGCAAAAAGGCTGACAATAGTTCCAGCAGTGATGACGACGAACCAGCTGTTGTGAATGAAGATCTTGAGAAACAGCTCCGTGAAAGAGCACTTAAATCAATGAAAAAGCAGGACTAGAGTATACATACATATATACTCGTGTCCAGCTATCGATTCGCCCTTTAATTTCCATCTAATATGCATTCTGCCGTTAAGATATTGTATTCTGAATTGTTTGTGGTCTCCGGTGTGCTTCATTCATGTTTAAGTTCTTTATTCAGAGGGGAAACCTTTCTTTAATACCACATCCCCGCTTTCTCTACCATTCGTCATGTAATTTGTACAACCCCTTCCAGAATTCCGAATAAAACAAAACAAACAGACAAAAAAACAGATTATACTTTACTTTCAATTTGATGTAGACCACGTGTGTATGTTGATGTTTTTTTCTCATATTTGTTTCGATATAGTAGCACTTAACAATTTTATAAATTATAAAAATAAATTATCTATTTGAATAACGAAAGGACATGTAAGACACTAAGGACTATTCATTTAAAAAAATATACAAAATAAGTACACAATAAGAAATAAACATTTCAATAAGATTGTGTAAAAATTATAGCAAAGAGTTTAATTTGAATTAAATAAAAAATAAAGAAATAGTACTCCACATGCGGTGTTTGTGTTCGTTTACGTTGTCTTGGAAATGGTTTTGGGGGAGGCAATTCGACGGGGTGTCTTATTGGAAATCCGGCCACAGTACTATTACATTTGCAGTTGTTCACCGTGTTAAGGAAACCTACCTTGGAAATATAATAATGGTATCACTACAGTCCGAGGTGGACTTGGGCCTAGCTTCTCAGGAACCACTTGTGTTTGTGCTGTCGTTCTTTCACCAGTGGAGGGCACCAAGTTTAATGCCGACGACGAATGACGAGATTGAGAAGCTGTTTTCTAAACGGTTATACTCTGAGCATTGCCAGTGACTCGAAAGAGGTTGAGCCGTGAACATTTTTTCTTTAAATTGTAGCTTGTTCTGGGATTTGAACCTATGGACATGGAATGGACATTGTTGCTGACAAATTTTTGTATAGTATGGAAAAAAACAGAAATCACGTTCCTTGTGTTGTGTCCGTGATGTTTGAAGATAATTGCTTAAAATTCAAAGCTTTAGAATGCCTACATAAATTTACATTACATGAGGTGGATTCCCAAAGGTATGATTGAGGACACACGTCATAAGAGCTCCTTGTGTGGTTGTGCTTGCGGAATTACGCAGTTATTCGTGGTCACTAAAGCAAGGTCCAGATCAAAATTCTTCTCATCTCATCTCATCTTCAGTGACCCGCATGTTCCACTAAAGCGGTCGCGGGGGCAATGCACGCTCGAGAGATCTCCAGTCCACTGGATTCTCCGCCATCGACTCTAACTCATCAGTAGCTATGCCCAAGCGAGTGTTTGGACTTGGTCCAACGATCTCGCCCTGGGTCTGTCAAGCGGTCGCCTACCTGATGGAATAGCATTCAAGGCACTCCTCGGATGTCGTGGTGATGGGGACAATCGTACCACGTGACTAACCCATCGAAGTACCGGGCCGAAGGTATAGAGGAAGAAGGAGAAAGGAGGTATTTGTGTACATTGGTCTTAAATGCTTCTGGATTGCAGTGAATATTGGCCTGGACCTGAGTTGTGATCTTTAACTTGGGTCTAGCGTCTACAGCAACCCTATACGTTCCCTTCTACATTCATGTGCTGCGACTTAGAAAAGAGTCTCCAAACGCGAGTTCACTTGAGCATCGTTTGTTAATATAGCGATAAAACTCTGACAAGCATCACGTCGGTCCTCCTCCTCCTCCTGTAATTTTTTTGGTCGCTGTTTTATTCTATCTAGTTAGCGCATGAAGGTCTTGAAAATCCTAGGCCAGATAAGAGCGTTATACTCTGGGGGGATGTAATAATAATATAATAATAATAATGATGGCGCTACAGTCCGAGGTTTACTTGTGTCTAGCTTTTACAGCAACCATGTTTGTTCCGTTCTATGTTCGTGTGGTACGGCTAAAAATGTACCAAGCTGAATTGTACATCCGCCAGGAGACTCAAGACTTTCCTGGGAAGAGGAATATTCTGGGTGAATACATGGAGGGGGGAATGTAATGTCCTCCAAGTTTGGGCGTTGTGCCTGAGGTTATCTTCCTCACCACGTAAAAAAAGCTGTAGTTAAGAGACAACCACCCGCTTAGGATAAGGAGGGATTCACCATTCCCAGTTTACGGTAGAAGGACAACGACTTTCGGTTCTGCACGTGGGACACGAGGTCCCTTAACAGACCACGTGCAGCCAATGAACTCGCGGAGGTCCAAGACTGCTATAAAGCAGATCCATGAAGTGCGGTAGAATGGGCCTGGCAAAAAGAGGATGAAAAACTGCGACATCTATTGCGGCTACTGCTACAGAGAGCGATGCTTATTTGGATGTGAATTTGTTGTTGGAGGCCCAAGTTAGAGGGGTCCCAGGTTCGAATCCCAGTGAAATCGAATCTGGTCCAGTCACCATTTGCCGATGGGATCAAGTTAACGGCACTAGAGTAGGTTACTACCTGGCAGTACAATGGACCAGTTTTGAGTCTGAGAGCACCAGAAATGTTTCACAAAATCAACAGAAAAAAACAATTTACGCGAACACCTGATTACGATCCGCATCAAGACTAAAGAAAACATCAGCCTAATTTGCGTACAAGCTCCCACAGAGAACAAGGATAACAACAGCAGGGATTACTTCAATGATCTCCTAGAAGGAACATACGATCAATGCCCCGGCTATACCGCCAGAATCGTTCTAGTAGATTTTAACGCGAAGCTTAATAATCGTATAGACAACTTAACTCCGGTCCGAAGAGTCTTCGACTCTGAACCTGTGGGACAACGCAACAGAGGACGTCCACGTACAAGGTGGCGCACACAAGTCGAGGGGGACCTCAGCCGGTTTGGAGACAGCTGGCGAGAGATCGTGTTGGCTGGAGAGGCATGTTGCCTGAGTCCCAGGTCCACCTCTGACTGTAGCGCCCTAGGAAGAAGAAGAAGGTAAAGAGGACATCTTCGCTATTCATCGGTAAACACAGCCCACACGGTACCACGTCCGAAAAGTGGCGCAGACTCAGACTTCGTCATGGGTCGAAACCTCTCTATCTAGTACGCAGTTTCCACACATCAACATCCACTAAGGGTCCTGGCGACCCCCTGATCGTTCTACCGTCTTCCAGTATTCTTGATGTCCGAACATTCCGGGGAGCCAATTTTCTTGTAGCTAATGTAAGAACACGGATATTGAGATCAAAGCTACAAGAAGGAAAAGAAGGGAACTCATTCTTCTACTCTCTGATGTCTTTCCTGAGTTTTTATTTTCAGCGCAATGTACCAACTCAGGTCTAAGTGCAGTATAAAGCAACTTTAAGTGAATCTTTGAGTTTTGATGAAATCATTTTTAATTCCGACGACGCTGGATGCTGCGCTTCCATCCAATTTTCCGTTTTCTAATGCGAATTCTGTTCCAACGCTACATTTAAATCGGAGACTATAGACGCATCTTCTTCAAAAGCTGCTAGTTTACTTACTTGGACAGCGACTAAACCTATAAAACGAACACAAAACAAAACAACGAAAGACAAATTGATAAGATCAGGAGTGAAACAACATGCATTTTAAATTTAAAGCTTATATTTCAAAATTAAATAACATTTTGCTCGCATAGACGATCGAACAACATTTCACGTCGATTTGTAGGTAAACTAATCTCAGAACTCGCTGTCTGCTCAGAGGGGAGGGCGGGTTCTTCTTCTTTTATCACATTGTATTGATCACTATTGATGATGCAAAAATTATGCAAAATACATGCACTTACAATAATTTTTTGAAGTGAATCTAAGTTCATTTGTTCCGTAAAATTATTTAACTTTTTGAATCTTCCTTTAAGGAGTTCGAATGTATTTTCAACCACCACCATGGTAGCTGAGTGTAGGGAATTAAAAGACTTTTGCCGATCTGTGAGTTGGTCATCGTCCTTGTATGGGGTTACTAGCCAACTCGCTGCATCATACGCGGAACCACCCAAAAGAAATGTGTTGCACGGAAACAGCCGATCATGATTGGTTTGCGCTCTTTTGTATAGAACAGACCCCTTTAATACTTTACTATTGTGAAAGGATCCCGGTTCGCCGCAACATATGTCAATGAATTTGTTTTCAGTATCAACAACGGCTTGTAAAACGAGAGAGCAATCCTGTTCGCTATTGAAGTAAAGCTCTTTATTTCGTTTGGGAGCTGCTATTGTAATATGTGTACAATCTATGGCACCTATTACACCGGCTAGTTTCGTTTTCGCTTTGAATTTCCGGCAGTTTTCTGCAACGACATCTCCCTGTGGCCACATTATGTATTCATTACCTTTCGAAACTAGCCAACTAGCCACACGTCCAACTGCATTCCAAGCAGAAGACTTTACAATTCCAAACAAATCTCCCAGTTGCCTAAATGTAATGGTGTTGCTTATGTACCATACGTACAAATAGATCTCTCTCCTAGCTCCCATCTTTTGTTTGCCTCCTCTTCGTAAATTTGAGAACGTAGACGATTGAGAGTACTGAGCTAAAAAGAAGGGAAAAAATAGAATTGTACGCAGTTCGATTGATTTACTTACCTATTAATTGTTCTACAGTTGAACGATTCAACCCTAAATGGGATTTAAAATCGGCCTCACTGTATTCGTCAATAATGTCTATGAAATTGTAAGTTTTTGGGTCCCTTTCTTCCACTTCATCTGCTCCAGAATCATCGGAGCTCAATCCGTTTGTAAAAAATTCCTCAAAAACGAAATCATCATCATCACTTGATGAATTTAATAACAGTAACAAGGCCTATATGTAAAAACATTATTTCTGCAATGAATTTGGAAATAATTTATTATTTTTGCCTCTTTCGTTTCGATATCCATTTGATTGTAGTTTTCGAAGTGTGTTTGTTTTCATTTGGCTCGTTGACAGGTGAATTGGTTTTGACCACAAATCAGTCATATAAAGATGCGTAACTTTCCAGATGGAAAACCCCTAGCCCACTCAAAAATTTGACAGTTGTTCACGAATCTTCCAATAAATTTGACGGTTGATGATGAATGCACAAATACTTTCTCATTTTCACTCACACTAATTTGGATTCATCCCCCTCGAAAAGGGCGGCTCATTCATGAATGGTTGCCCATGGCAACGCGACAAATTCATGAATTGTTTTATTTTAAATTAAGAAGAGGTGTATCTGCCGTACAGGCATATTTTTATTTTAATATAATTTTTCATACAATAATAGAATTGTAATACAAAGAATGAAATAGTGTAGATTCCTTTAAATAATTTCGGATAGCCGTCAAATTCACGAATTGGTGACAAGTGAACCATTTTTTATAAATGTAAATTTAATTCAATGGCATTTCATGCCAAAACCATTTTCACTGCTGTCATATAGCCTGATAAACAGATACAGCAGCTGTCACAAATTAAAAAGTTTCACACAAACGATTGCAGCTTCATCTGGACTTCTTCGGCTTTTAAAAAAGTCTATCTTCAGTTTGTTCAACACATCACATGTCGTACAAGTTGGCCGTACTACCAAAACATGCCTTGCCATTCACACTGTCCTACATACTTGACGGACGTCTTATATAATATTTTTCAAAACATTACAACGACATCTACCATGAATTCAAATAAACGTCTGATAATTCATGTCCGACACCAGATGGCGCACACATCAGCAGAGTGATAATCTATATAACCCACTGAACCGTGTTTGGAGAACTGTCAGCAGTCTTTGAGTAACAACATCCGGCCATCTTCCTTTCCTTTCAATATTGTCTTGCAAGATGGTGAGTTCTCTCAGCAATTACTGTAAAAATTCGATTCCATCGGCTACAAATAGTGCTTTTTGTAAATTTCAAACTGCACTTAACTACAAAGATGATTTGATAAATTTACAAACGTAGTTATTTTGTTTGAAACATAGTTTGTGTGCCTTGGAAAATTGTTTTTATTGGCCGGGGGAATATCGAATTGTTGCCAGAATATTTGCAATATGTGTCTTACAGTTTTCAATTAACATGTTTGCATTTAAAATTTAGGCGCGAGGACCCAAAAAACATTTGAAGCGTTTAGCAGCACCAAAAGCATGGATGTTGGACAAACTCGGGGGAGTCTTTGCCCCTCGTCCATCAACCGGCCCCCACAAATTAAGGGAATCACTTCCCTTGATGATTTTCTTGAGGAATCGTCTAAAGTATGCATTGACTGGAGCTGAAGTAACGAAAATCGTTATGCAGCGTCTTATCAAAGTCGACGGCAAAGTTCGTACCGACCCAACCTTCCCGGCTGGATTCATGGGTAAGTTTGATGCTTTGGTCTTGTTTACTTTACCCAAGTTCTCCTTTAAGATGTTATCACAATTGAGAAGACTGGTGAATACTTCCGTTTGGTCTATGATGTTAAGGGACGTTTCACCATCCACCGCATCTCCGCCGAGGAAGCCAAGGTACTCATTTTCTTTTTTTACACAATTCACAGTTGGCTTGATCGAAGACCATGTTTAATGTCTAAATTATCGTTTTGTGGTTCAAAAGTAAGCCGAGAACAATCTTTGTTTCGACGGTCACTGATTGTCTTGATTTTTGTGGCAGAATCAGTAACATTTACGTGCAATAACAAGTGCTTCTTGACAAAAAAAACTGCTCTAAATAAGTGAGACGTCCATCTAACATGTGATTTATTTTTCAGTACAAGTTGTGCAAGGTCCGCAAGACCCAGTTGGGCACTAAGGGAGTTCCTTTCCTCGTTACACACGACGGCAGGACCATCCGTTACCCCGATCCATTGATCAAGTCCAACGACACCGTACAAGTAGACATCTCCACCGGCAAGGTTACCGACTACATTAAATTTGATTCAGGTAAGTGTTGAGTTGATCATGCATCAGGCTTGTCGAAGACCATGTTTAATGCAATCCTTCATTTTGTGGTTCAAAAGGAAGCCAAGAGTAATTTTTGTTTCGACGGTCACTGATTGTCTTGAGTTTTGTGGCAAAATCAGTAACATTTACGGGCATTACAACTTATTCACAAACGAACACAAATGTGTTTTTGGAAGTTCTAACATAAATCTGTTTTGTTTTTCTTTAGGCAACTTGTGCATGATCACTGGAGGTAGAAATTTGGGTCGTGTTGGCACAGTTGTTAACCGCGAGAGACATCCAGGTTCCTTCGACATTGTCCACGTCAAGGATACTCAGGGACATGTGTTCGCCACCAGGCTGACAAACGTCTTCATCATCGGCAAGGGCAACAAGCCTTACATCTCGCTGCCAAAGGGCAAGGGTGTTAAATTGAGCATTTCCGAAGAGCGCGACAAGAGGTTGGCCGCTAAGTCTGCTCATTAAGTTTTTATAATAAAAAAGATGAAAGATTTGTATTTTACAAAATGAAAATATAAGACAAAATATTTAAAAATTGTATCTATTTCGCATTTGATGGAATCCTTTAACATTTGGTCAATTTCTTTCTAATGCTGCAAATTTGAGGTTAAGTATGCCATCGGCTACTGTGATAGGTGGACTGGGCGCGAACCAGGGCAGTTATCAGTGAACTTTGACTTGGAACATGTGCTTGAAAAGACTTGTGATTATTACAATGTTTGAAAGAAAGCGATCTATTTAATGCAGACATAAACGAGTTATGACAGGATGGTTGGATCAAGTTCTTCGATCCATTTCTTAGGTTTGCTGCGGAGACAACTATTTTTGAGTAATGTATTACTATCAAGCCTTTAAATTTAACACAGTTGCTGTCGGATAAATCCGGAGATAACAAACTTGCATCCACATATGTTAAGCACAAAGAACCACTGATCGTCATCCTAAATCTCACTCTCTCGACCAGAGGCTCTATTTTGTATTTTAATAATATCGGAAATGTATTCGAAAGTCAAAAATTAGCATTTCGTATCCATAGCATATGTACACAATCCTCATCGGGAATTTAAAATGAATGCCCACTCATTTACAGAAATTTGGTTGTTTTTTATTCCGAAAGCGGAGGCCAAGATCGTCATATCAGACGGCGTTTAAATGAGTGGAAGAAGGCAGAAGTGTCGGAGATATTGTATAATTTTTCAAAAGGTTGTAAAGACATGGGTTGGATCGTGGGATTTCTAACTGAAAATCACATGCTCCTTTTCCGACATTTTTTGCCTTCTACTCATGTAAACGCCGTCTTACGAAACTAATTGTTAACGGATGGTATATGCTAGACACATACCATAAATCAAATATATTGATGAATTTATATCAGTGTTTTAGGCAAAAGTGATATCAATTAAGGCATTTATAATAAAATCGAATATTGGTGAAACATGTGAGTATATTTTCTATGTAAAAAAATAATAAATTAAAAGTAAACACTCAAATCTTTCCAAGGGTTTTATATTTTCATATGCAGATGCAAAGTAGAGATTAAATCAACTTTGGAATAGTTTATTGGAAAAATTAAAGGCCCACTATGGCGTGATATAAACTGTTGGAAGAAGGCATGTTTGAAAATTCTGATTCTGATTTCTAAATCACGCAATCAAACTGCATAACAGTTTCATGAAAACGCACAGTGGTCTAAGCAAATAAGTGTCACTCATACCGCTAAAAAAAAGTGTAAGAGATATTTCATCCCCATGTTGCACGCCAAATTTAACATTGTTTGGTATGTTCCCCTCCCAGCCATTCAAAAGTTTGGAACATATACGAAAACTATGTTTTAACTATGTTACTTTAATATGCAATAGAATGTTTTTTATTCCACATTTCAGCTCATATTTTGAAAAAAAAAAAAAAAAAATACATCCAATGTAAGAGTGAGACGTATATATGGAAAAATTGGATGGAAAATTGTAATTGGAGATGATTCTCTTTATGCAAAAATCGTGCAATTTTATTTATTTTCTTGTAGTGGTTCGGAAAGGGTTAACCCTCTAACGTTTAAGGCTGCCTCAGGGCAGCCATCGCCTATTGCCCATTTATTTTGAACCACATTACAGCACACTACGAAGTTTTGTCTCGTTGCAGTATGTGAAAAATCAGTAAGCGAACAAAAAAATTAGTGCACGTAAAAAAAAAAATTCTCATAAAGAAATAAAATACTTCCAATTTTTAGAATGAGTCGGGAATTTTACAGTAAGTAGATATATTCATGTACTTTCATAATAAAACAAATAATAAAAAAAAAATTAAAATGTCGTGTTTGAGAAAAGAAATACGAAGGCGGCCTGAGGGCAACCATGACCGTTTAGGCCAAATTTTTTTTTTGTTTTTTTTTTACCGTTGTCAAAAAGTAATTCTCTCTTTCATTTTCTACTATTCATTATCTTCCTGTTTCAACAAAACAATAAATATAGATATTGATAGATAAACATTTTGCTTTTATTAAGCTTTTAAATCTGCTCTTATTTTGAAATAATAGGTAAAACGATGAAATCAATGATTTTCGATGCAAAGTGGAGGGAAAAAACTTTGACATAAACGTTCATAGCTGCCCTGAGGCCTTCTTCTTCTTCTTCTTAAGGTTCCTCTCCGCTTCGGAGGTTGGAAATCATCATTTTTAATGTTTGCTTATTTGTCACTCCTCTTAATTTGCAGTGTTGAGAGATTAAGCCATTCTCTCAGGTTGGCACTCCATGTTGTTTTTTGTCTTCCTCTTGCTCTCGTTCCTTCTATTTTTCCTTGTAAAATATTTTGCAGTAGATGGTATTTGCTATTCCTGAGTATATGTCCTAAGTATTCCAGTTTTCGTTTTTTTATTGTAAACATTATCTCTCTTCTTTGGTTCACTCTTCTTAATATTTCTTCATTTGTTACTCTGTCCATCCAAGAGACTCGTAGCATCCTTCTGTAGATCCACATTTCTAAAGCTTCTATCTTCTTTGTGGATTTCTTCTTTATTGTCCAGGTTTCGGCATCGTATAATAGAATTGGCCATATGCAGCATTTCACCAGCCTTGTTTTAGTTTTCATATTAATTTCTCTGCTACATAGGAGCTTTTTCATCTTACAGAAGGCGGCTCTGGCTTGTTCTATTCTGCACAGGATTTCTTTGCAAGGATCGCCGTTGCTGCAAATCACCGATCCTAGATATTTGAAACTGTCGACTCTCTCTACGTTTGTGTTGTTTATCTTCAATTCAATATTCTCTGCGCTCGTATTTTTGGCAATTACCATAAATTTCGTTTTTGATGCGTTGATTCTTAATCCGTACTTTTCACTTGCGAGATTCAGTTTATTCATCATGATGTTCAATTCCTTTAAGTCATTAGATATTATTACTGCATCATCCGCATATCTTAGGTTGTTTATTCTTACGCCATTAATCTTTACTCCATATTCGATGTCTCTTATGCTTTCCTTGAAGATTTCTTCTGAATACATATTGAAAAGAAGTGGGGATAAAAAAAAACCTTGTCTGACTCCTCTTTTTATATTTATCTCCTCTGATTCTTCTCCCTCTATGTGTATTTTTGCTCGTTGATTCCAGTAGAGATTTTCGATTATTCTGCGACTTTGTCAAAGGCTTTTTCATAGTCCACGAAACATGCGTAAACCTTCCGGTTCACTTCCAGGCTTCGTTGGATTATCATATTGATAGCGAATAGTGCTTCTCTAGTACCAAAACCGCTCCTGAATCCGAATTGTGAAGGGCTTACATCCTCCTCAAGCTTACTGAAGATTCTTCTGTGTATAACTTTTAGGAATAACTTCAAGGCGTGGCTCATTAGGCTGATTGTCCTATACTCTTCACAGCGCGTTGCTTTACTTTTCTTTGGTAGCGCTATAAATGTCGATTTTAACCAGTCTTCAGGGATCTTGCCGTATTTATATATAGCGTTGAACAGGTTGGTGATTATTTGGATATTATCTTCTTCTATTAGTTTGAGGAGCTCGTTTGGTATTTCATCTGGACCTGTAGCTTTCCTTGTTTTAGCTTCGTCTAGTACCTTTTTTATTTCCTCTTTCAGTATAGGTGGTCCTTCATTTCCTCTGTTCGGTTGTAGCTCATCTCTGTCGTCCCAAAAAAGTTCTTCGATGTACCGCCTTACCTATATATTAACTGGAGGTCCACCAAAAGAATTTTTTCGAATTCTGATTTCAGATTATGATTTATAAGCCCATTATTTATCACAAAAAAAATTCCCGGCTCTTTTGCGTCAAAATTGCGGTTTTGAACGTTAGAGGGTTAAAGAACCTCCCTTCTTTGGGCAGCAAGCAAGTAACAAAAACTTCATTCTCAAAACACACGGCGACGTTTTCCATTTATAGGTATGTACAGTGTCGGACTAAACAATAGCACCGAATAGTCTGCATAGACATTTTGCTCAATATCTTTGCTTGTACTTGAGATATTTTAATAATTCTTTTTCATTCAAACATTTCACTTATTTATAAACAAAAACTCAATTCCACTAGATTCCTACAAACAAAAAAATATTAATTAAAAAAGAGTGAATATGCCTTAAAAATTGCAGCGACAAAACTAAACCACATAATTAAAAGCAAACATTTTTAAAATCCGGGTGTTAATATTTTAGTGAGTATCCATTGTTTTTGATAACCGCTGCACATCTTCAAGTCATAGAATTAATAAAAGTGCAGACAACAGCCACGGGAATCCTTTTTCACGACGTTTTATGTGCTTTAGTTTTGTCGCGGCAATTTTTAAGGCATGTTCTCTCTTTTTTAATATTCTTAGTTTGTAGGAATCTGGTGGAATTGAGTTTTTGTTTATAAATAAGTGAAACTATTCCTGTTTGAATAAAAAAAGAATTATTAAAATCTCTCAAGTACAAAGAAAGGTCTATGCGGACTATTCGGTGCTATTGTTTTGTCCGACACTATATATCACTTTTGGTGAATATTTTTCCTTTTTTGGAATATTATTTATTTGTTTTTAGTTTTGACAGCTCAATTTTTAGAAATTACTGGTAAAAAGTTGGTAGCATTAAGATTCAATCCGAAAGTGATAAATAGAAAGTGAAATACGAATTGAATGTAGGATAGAATTTCATTTCCGAATCCGAAAGTGATACAAAAGAAGGTCCCTGGTACTGGATAGGGACTTCTAGACTAGAAATCCCAGACTCTTTGAGGGATCCTTACATCTCTACACGGTTTGATCGAAAAGGATGGGGTTGGTAGTGACGTTTTCTCTAATGAACTAAATTTTAGTCTCCTTTCGCTGACCTGAGCTTTATAGGTTATTTAAGGGAAATATAATGGCAATTTGTGCAATTCTGTCCCCTGTTCAGTTTTTTTATTCAATAAATAATAAGTAATTTCCCAGGAATGTTTTTAACTAGAGATAAACAAGTGTTCTATATTGTTGTTTCGTTTCCCTTTAATACATTTTCAAATATTCATTAGGCTCACTTCGTTTCATAGCTTATATATAGGTTAATGCTGGGACTGCGTGTAATCAAAATTTAAACAATTATGTCCTAATACTAAGTCGAGACAATTTGGTCTATATGACGGTATTTACATAAGCGAAAGAAAGCAGGTGTATCGGTGACGGAATATATGTATGATTTCCACAAGCTGGGAACTTTTGGATGCGCCGAAAAATTAATGTGGATTCTCGGATGAAACAGTTACATATGTTTTAGTGCTCTTGAATATGCTGCACCTCACGCATCCTGAGAGAAAAATTTAAATGCAATTTTAATGTTTGTGCACTGCGCACATATAGCACATCATGCAAGCATTGCTACTGCACCACAAAAAAAAAGTAAAAAAAAACTCGTTTTGAAGTAATAATCTTACGTTTCATGTGTTTACTGTATAATTGAATTAATTTTATTGCAATAAAATACATTTTAACCAAAAAAAAAATAGAAAAAATTAAGGAAGAAAATTCATATGCAAAAAAAGTACAGTAGACGCTCGATATAGTGAACATCCATATAGTGAACAATCCAATATAGTGAACACACTAAATTTTGTACAGGCTATTCTAAACAGTGAACAAAAGAAAGAATCTCGTAATAGTGAACCTATGTTTTTTTTTCTTTCTTTGAACCTTCCAGCATGCACAAACACATCTAAAACTCACTAGTGCTATGCAGTGGGCAGTATTCATACTTCTTTTTCTTCTTAGGGCGCTACAGTCCGAGGTGGACCTGGGCCTCACTCAACCAGCACGATTTTTCGCCAGCTGTCTCCAGTTTCGCAAACCAATCCGGCCGAGGTCCCCCTCGACTTGTGGGCGCCACCTTGTACGTGGAGGTCCTCTGTTGCGTTGTTCCACAGGCTCAGAGTCGAAGACTCTTCGGGCCGGAACTAAGTTGTCCATACGCTCTACATGGCCTAGCCATCTTAAGCATTGGATCTGTAGACGCCTGGCTAGACTCATGTAGCTGTACAGCCCATACAGTTCGTGGTTGAACCTTCTCCTCCAAATGCCATCAACGCAAACAGAACCAAAGATCGCGCGCAGAACTTTTCGCTCGAAAAGACCAAGAGACTGTTCATCCGCTTGGGATATTGTCCATGCCTCTGCGCCGTACAGCAGGACTGGGATAATCAACGTCTTGTATAGTGTAAACTTGGTCTTTCGAGAGAGGGCTCTACTACTCAATTGCCTTTTGAGCCCATAAAAACAGCGGTTGGCAAGAGTTATTCAGCGTTTGATCTCGGTACTGATGTTGTTTGTTCTGTTTACCGCGGAGCCAATGTAGACGAAGTCCTTAACTATCTCAAAGTTATAGCTGCCTATGGGGACGTTCTGGCCAAGTCGTCGATGTTGTGCGTCCTTTCTCGATGACAGCATATACTAGGTTTTGCCCTCGTTTACCGCCAGACCCATTTTAGCCGCTTCCGTTTCAATGCCAGCAAACGCATCATTGATGGCTGTGTTGTCCAATCACGTCAATGTCATCTGCGCAAGCTAGCAGTTGAACGGACTTTTGGAAGATCGTGCCTCTAGTGTTGGTCAGTGAGTTTTGCACGATCTTCTCAAGAACTATGTTAAAGAAATCACATGACAGCGCGTCGCCTTGTCTAAAACCTTTTTTGACATTAAAGGTCTCGGTGAGTTCGTTACCGACCTTGTTGGAGCAGCGAGCGTTCTCCATCGTCTGCTCAGTCTGACGAGTTTGGCAGGAATGTCAAAACTAGACATAGCGCTGTATAGCTCGTCTCTGTGCATGCTGTCATATGCGGCCTTGAAATCGACAAATAGATGGTGTGTGTCAATTTGCATTTCTTGGGTCTTCTCCAGGATCTGCCGCAGTATGAAGATTTGATCGATGGTGGACTTCCCGGGCCTGAAACCATACTGATAAGGATGTATCAGTTTGTTCACGAATGGTTTCAGGCGTTCACACAAAACGGCAGAGAAGATTTTGTAGGCGATGTTAAGGAGACTTATCCCTCGATAGTTGGCGCAGTCAAAGGGGTCTCCTTTCTTGTGGATCAGTATTCATGCATCATGTAGTATTCATACAGTCGTCCTAATTTACCGTTTGTATATGGTACACAGTTTGGGGTTGTTTGAAGCAAATACAAAGTGCGCGTTGCTTGTACGTGGAATGTATTATTTGGTTGCGTTTTACGTTTTTTTGGTATAAGTAGTTTTTGTTAAAAATAAAATGTTCTTTCTTATAAATATTGGCTTTTTTTAGTAAAATTTTAATTATATTCCATTTTTGATATATTGTACTTCAAAACATACGCATTTTGATGAAATTTGAAATCTCGATGCAGTGAACAGACCCGGTTTTCATATTCACTATATCGACTGTCTGCTGTATTCGACAAACAATTTTTCTCCCCCGTTTTTTAATTTTTTTGGGAAAAAAACAGTTACATCTTCTTATGGTTGTGCATGGGCATGGAAAGCTATTCATTGGTATTTCTTTGACAAAGTAGGGCGTATTCTATTAACATGGGTCGTAAAAACAACGAAACTTCAAATGAAGTAAAAAAAAAACCTTGTAATTCATAATTTTAAACAAGGATTAACGGAGAATAATATTCCGGAAATTATGAAGAGGCCAAGAAAAACCATTCATTACATTATTAAAAGATATAAAGAGAAAAAATCTGTTGAAAACAAACCAAGAACAGGAAAACCAAGAAAATTTACCGACGGTAATGAGATGGATCGTTCGAGAAATTAAGAAAAATCCAAAGACAAAATCCTTCGTTACTGGCAAAAAATATGGAAGAATTTCTTGGCGTTAAAGTAACACTATAAACCATCAGAAATGTCCTTAGAAGTAACGATATCCACGCAAGGTCAGCTAGAAAGAAGCAATTTATTTTAAAGAAAAACAGAAAAGAAAAATTGGAATTCGCAAGTTCTTATTGTTAACATAGTAAGAGTTCTGGTTGAACGTATTGTTTGCAGATGAAAGCAAATTTAATCAGTTGGGGTGCGACAGCAATGTTATTTTGTATAGAAGACCAAATACAGAGCTTCAAAAAAGAAATTTAATACCCACAGTAAAATACGGGGGCGGAGGTGTTATGATATGGGGGTGTATGGCTGCGTCTGGTGTTGGAAATATGACTTTTATTGATGGAATAATGGGCCACCGTATTTACATTGATTTACTTAAGCAGAATCTACAGAAATGTGCAGAGAAATTAGGTCTGGACATTTCAGACTGGATGACGTTTGTCAGTTGGCGATTGATTGTTGTATACAGTGGTTGATAAGGATTAACGACGCGCTAAGTTTATTCAAAACATTTAAATAATTATACACTCTTTTTGCAATTATTTTAGGCAAAAATTCATTGAGTGACCAAGCACATTACGACTTGGCTGTCCTTGTTTATAAAATGGATTTATAAAATGGATTTTACCGTGGTATTTATTGCATCTAAGGAATTAGCTATACAGCTATATCGAGGGTCCATTGTATTAGGCTCCGTCATATCTTGATTTGGAATATAATTACATGGTTTAATGTGTGTATTTAAGAGCGGTACGACAAAATCATAAAAACAATGGCGATCCTAGCTCAGACGATAATTATAGATGTATATCCCTGCTCAATGTCGCTCACAAAATCCTCTCCATCGTACTGTGTGAACGTCTTCTCCCTTTTGCATGCCAATAATCGAGACGTACCAGTGCGGCTTCAGGCCTGGCAAAATCGACTATAGACTGAATGATTATGTCGCTTTATCAAAGTGACATAAGACCAAATTTTTGCTTTGGCTTTATGTCACTTTCCGCTGTTTATCTGATTTAGGTTTACCTTATTAAAATATACCTTCCATTAAACATTCTGAGACATTTAAGAGGAAACGGGTAAAAAGTGAAATTGCTTTGGGGGGGCATGCTGCCCCCTGCAACCCCCCTGCTTGGCCACAGATAGGATTTGGGGTAGGTGCAAAGTTGGATATATGTTACTTTTTCAAATCCATTTTAAATATGAAAATAAGGAAACATTGGATACCACCAACCTCGCACCTATCCCAAATCTTATCTGCGGCCAAGCTGGGGGTTTCAGGGGGCAGCATGAACTCTCATACTTCACTTTTTAACCGTTCCCTAATACTAACTCCACTGTTCAATTTCATTTTAATTACACATATACATGTTATTAAAAATTGTGGAATTATGACCCACTTGATGTTTATTGATACTATTATTTGGTGTTATGTCTCAAAAAAATTTGGCGTTATGTCGCTTTGTCGAGCGACATAAGACCAAATTCTTAAATTTGGCTTTATGTCACTTTGAGAAAGAGACATAAGACCAAATGCTTAAATTTGGCCTTATGTCGCTTGGCGTTATGTCCGGGCCCCGATAGGATCTCCTGAGAGACATCAATCAGGGAATCACCAATATAAAACGTGTTTTATTCGCAATTGAGTAACCAGCTAAGCAAACTTTTACACACAGAACAACAACACAAAAAGTGTCGACAAACTGTTGGGTAAAATAAAATGGAGAGTGAACGTTGAAAAGCCTTAAGTCCAGATTTCCTTGCGTGAGCGAGCTATACATGTCTAGTTTTACATTCCTTCCAAATTCGTCAGATTGAACAGGATGACGATGGAGCTCCATCAAGGTCGGTACCGAACTCACCGAAACCTTCAATATCAAAAATGCTTATAGACAAGGCGACTTTTTCAAAATCGTTCTTGAAAAGATTGTGCAAAACTCACTGGCCAACACAAGAGATCTTCAAAAAGTTCGTACAACTGCTGACATACGCGGATGACATTTGACGTGATTGGGCGAACACAGCGAGCCATCAATGAGGCGTTTGTTAGCTAAAGTGGTTCTGGCGGTAAACGAGGCTAAAACCAAGTATATGCTGACATCGAGAACGGACGCACAACATCAACGACATGGCTAGATCGTCACAATAGGCAGCTATAACTTCGAGGTAGTGAAGGACTTACAACAAACAATAAGGACTATACAAGCAACGGGATCAAACACAATCGATGTTTCTTTGGGCTCAAGAGGCAATTGAGTTATAGATCATTCCAGTCTTGCTTTACGGCGCAAAGGCATGAACAATTTCGAAAGCGGATAAAGAAGTCTTTTCGAGAGAAAAGTTCTGCGTGCGAACTTTGGTCCTGCTTGCGTTGATGGTATTTGGAAAGATTCAACCACGAATTGTATGAGCTGTACATCGACATGAGTCTAGCAAGGGGTCTACGGATCCAACGCTTAAGATAGTTTAGCCATGTAGAGCGCATTGCCAACACTGCTAGGGCCCAGAGAATGTTTGACTCTGAACCAACAGAGGCGTCTAAGGTGGAGCACCCAAGTGGACAGTCAGTTTCCATATCTTGTTGCTTAGCGTCATGTTATTCTTTAAAAAATTTTGGAATGTGTTTTCTTTAGTATATTTTAGATAATTTGAGAATTTATGTTCTTTACTTGTGGATTGAAGATGAGGAAAGACAACGTTTTTTGTTTTAACATTTTGCCTCTCTCTACCCAAATAAGAATCTTCTTTGCTTAATACCTTCTTTAGCTCATGCATTGCATGTCTAAAAATAATAAATGCATTCTTTATTTTTCTCTTTGTAATTCATCAGGATTTAAAGTCAAAGTTAACTAATTAACCAATTTATTGCGATGTTTCCAACCTTAATCATTGTCTTCCAGTTAAATATTATGTCGTCTGTACCTCAATTAAAGTAAAATATATAATCGCATAAGGAACTTGATATCTTCCTGCATTTTAAGGCTTCGCCGAGGTTACTTGCCTTGCATGCGGTTGTGGCACAATGACACATATAACGTGCAGCAAAAATCCGATATTTTCAATGCATCGGAAGTGCATAGGTATGTATGCCAGACATTTAACCGGTTGCTTGTGCAGACGTACACCCTGTTTATGACAGCTAAGAGTAGAAGTTTTTATTCTGCTGCTACACATGATCTTCCAAAGTGAGAGGGTAAATTGGTGGCCCATGGGCATCAAAGATGCAAGAAAACGTCTCGCATGCGTCGAGGGACCGGTTAACCTTCGACTTTTGTTTTGTAATCACATGAACCTTAAGTGTAGTAAGCACCGTAAGACAATCGGAACCAAGGCCATCACCTACCATGCACCAAACAAGCTTGTGTTATGTATTTACGTTTATAGTTAACCATCAGGGAAGTTGTGTGTATACTTTATCTCAGATCAAAGAGAATGCATCTGGAGTAAAGCATGTTCCTCTTGTGGATTTAAAACACAAGAAAGGAGGACTGCCGGACCATGAAAGAGATTAAATTCCATTTTGAATACATAGTGACGTTGAAGCAACATAAATTATTCGATACAATATAAATTGAACCCAAATATTAAACATTTTTTCTAATTTCTTTAAAAGAATATTTGCCGTTAATAATGAATTAAACCGTTAATAAATATACATATTTATTCAGCAATCTAAAAATAGGCTCAAAAGTACATGTGCTTGCACATATGTATGTAGCGTTTCGGAACGGGAATATTCCCTCCGCTTTGGAGGAATAGTATCACACCACAAGTAGTTGTTAAAGAAGATATGTAAAGTCTCATTATTATTATTTAATTATTAAAGAATTCAGTACATTTGTACAGTTGTATACAGAAGCTTTACCAGGAGATGTCCTGCAAAATGCGCTTTAAGGGTAAGTACCTCACCTCTTTCGCCAGCACCAGAGGCGTAAGGTGCATATTATCACTCCTGCTTTTCACCATTTTCCTTGACCTTGTTCTAGACTGCACAAAAAAAGCCGCCTCCAAAGGAACTCAATGGTCCCTGACGGAGAAACTGCACGACCGCGACTACGACTACCAATGACATCTGTCTGCTAACCAACTCCTTAACCTGCGTTCAGGAGAAACTACACGCGCTAGACCTCAGCGCCAGAAGAGCTGGTTTGAAAATCAACGTAGGCAAGACAAATCTGATGAGAATCGGCACAAAACGCGAGACACCTCTCCTGATAGGTGGAAATCCAACTGTGTGCAAAGATAGAGGTACAGAAACTGACGTCTCCTATAGACAAAGCCCGCCATGCTTAGTTCTCGCTTGGCAAAGTATGGAGATCCAGCCAGCTCTCCACCTCACTTAAACTTCGGATATTCAATTTCAACGTGATATCCGTACTTCTGTACGGATGCGAGATTTGGAAGACTACCACTATCATTGTTCGCAAGCTTCAGGTCTTGGTCAATAAGTGCTTGAGACGAATCCTGAAGGTCTTCTGGCCGGTAATGAATAACGAACGAAGAGCTGCTGCACGGAGCTTCGTAGAAACCCATCGCAGCAGAGATCCAACATCGGAAGTGGAGCTGGAGAAGCCGTACACTACGTAAACCGGGAACGGATATCGCAAGCATGGCCTTTACTTGGACACCGCAAGGAGTGCGCAGTCGGTGGCGACCACGCTTAACTTTGGTGGCACTACAGGAGAACTAAACGAATAAGAATACGAAATGTATAACTTTTACTTTACGCGCATTAGAGCAGGACAGGGATGATTGAGGTGTTATAGAAAGTCAGCTAAGAATTATGTTCATCTTTCGTTATTTATTTGACAGTTAACTATCGAAATACACAGATAATGTCCGAAAAGGTCTCAGAGATTTGACATAAGCTACACCGCCATTATACTAGATCCTTGGTTCACTTCCTGTTACTGAACGCACAGTGGAAAGTGACTCCCAGAAATTACGTAATGTCACTTAGTCACTAACGCTAGTTCAAAACCAGATTGAGTACTGAAATCTGTGTATCGTACCCCATAAATATTCAATTGCAATTGTATCTTATGTCCATTAAGTCAATGTATGCGAGTTCGCATTTGCATTTTGCTCTCTACCATGAACCAGAATTCAGGCCTATATCACGCATAATTTTATTTTATCTCCACGGGGCAGAGATAATTACGCTAACTCCCATGTGGTGGACAAAACTTGTTGCGCTTCGTGTTAGTTATGCACACATTTGCACAGATACCGCCGCCACACATATTTGATTTCATCTGCAAGTGATTTTCCTTAGAGCTGCGAGAGAATCAGTTTGCCTTCGAGAAAATAAACTCATTTTTTCTATTGCATTCATTGGGGCTATGAATTACGTAATTAAGCTGAGTATTGAACGCACAAAATAAATCGAAACTATTCTGAATGTCTGAGCTAGTAACCCGAGCTTTATCATTATTGAATATCGTTTTGTTGTGACTATAAATATAACAGCATTGAAAAGACTTCAGTACGTGGGTAACAGTTCAAATTCAACTGCAGTTCAATGCGACGACCTCTACCTGAAATTGGAAAAATGTTTACAACTCAGTATTTTTTGTGCTTGCTCTTAAAAATGTTGTATAACCAATTCAGAGCTCAAATTCATTGATTTACTGCAAGGTTTTATTTAGAAATTCGGAGAAAAATTGCTCCAAAAACCGATGGACTAGATTAGTTGTATTACGTACTCACGGCCAAACTTCGGTAGGATATGTTTCTTACTTTTCTTTTTGCGTGAAGTTACAGTCCAGCCTTTCCACTTAACACGATCTTTGCTAGCTGCCTCTAGTCACGTACACCAAGTTCGTGGAGTTATTTTTCCACTTCTGTGCACCACCTAAACGGCGTTTTCTGTTGCGTTGTCCCACATGCGCGGAATCAAAACCACTTTGTGTCGGAGTAAGTTTTTCTTGCGCTTTACGGACCCTTTAGGCGTTGAGTACCGAAACCTTTTAGTCTTGTTTTTTTTCCGGAGGATTTTCCTAGAAACACTACACTGGAGCACTCAAACTCAAAACTGGTCCATTCTACCGCCAGGTAGCAATCTACTCCAGTGCCGTTAATTTGGTCTCAACACCAAATGGTGACTGGACCAGATTCGATTTCACTGGGATTCGAACCTGGAATCCCTCTAACATTTGGTGCTTGGTATGAAAAGTTTAAGTTGAAGAAGTAGGCTAAGTTTACATACATGTGGAGAGGGCGCACGTACAGAGAAGATGAATGTAGCTTTTAAATCTCCTTATCTTGAGGCGTGTGTGCCAATGGCACAGTGTGCTGTAATGACGCTGATGAGAGCCTGAGCCTGACCTGTCTATTCTGATGAGAATGAACGCTTAGTGTTTAGTTTAATGTTTGTAATGAGGTTCGTGGTGCCCGTAGCGTGTTTTTTTAGAAGATTTTTGGCTATAGCGAGTAGGATGGGCGGTATTTCTCCGCTAGGTATGCTGATTAGAGTCCTTCACTGCCTCGAAGTTATAGTCGCCTATTGCGGCATTCTGCAATTAATTCGTTGTATCCCCTTTTACCGTCACATTTATTTAAGTCGCTTCTGCTTCATTGGGAGCAAACGCCTAATAGACGACTCGTTTTGTTCGACTAATCACATCAATGCCATCTACTTATGATAGGAGGATTTTTAAAAGATCGTGTCTCTATAGTCAGTGAGTTTTCCACGATATAATCAAGAATGATGTTGTGAAAATCACATGACAGTGGCTCGTCTTGCCTAAAACCTTTCTTGACATTGAAGGTCTTGGTGAGTTCATTAGAGAGTTTGACGGAGCAGCGAGAATTCTCCATCGTTTTTGAACACAATCTGAAGAGTTTGGCAGGAATATAAAATTAGACATGGTGCTGCATAACTAGTTCCTATACATGTTGTGCGTGATTTTGAATTCGACAAATTGGTGATGCGAACTGTATTATATACGAGTATATGCAGGTATATTCCAGGATACAAATTTTGGCCTCTCAAATTCTTGCGGAAATTTTCCTTTGATATTAGACTTACCGCTTTAGACGACTGGATGGCGCAGTAATTTGGGATCAAATTAACTGCACTATTACTGGAGCGTGGTAGTAGTCTGACTGTGGCTATCACAATGAACCAACATTGTCTAAGTATGCTGGCGAATTCACTAGCAGCCCCCTAACATAACCTAACATAGACCTACCGCCTTGCATCAGTGACGGTCCCGGGCACGCTGCTTCCAGCCATCAAGACCAAGTTGTTTTGTATCCGCGATCACTCGATGTTCGGTCTTTCACTCCTTTTCGAACCAGGTTACTTGGATTCGAGAATTTTGAGTGAATGAAAACCAATGCCCGGATTTGAGAATTCTCAAATCACACAATGTGGCCCAGGATTTTTGCCTTTCGGACTGTGTCCACATCTTTGTACAGCTCATACAGTTCGCTGTTTTGTCTTCTCCGCCATTCGCCTATCTCACAAATATCTGACGTAGAGTTTATCCTTATCATTCAGATTTCGGCTCCGTATAGCCATGTGTGCATGATCCTGACCTTCGAGTCAGGAGTTTTACTTGTCTTCTCCTTATTTACTCTAAGACAAGCTTGTTTCGCCTCTTCTTCAATCGTCGTAAATGCCTCTATTACGGCTCGCTGGGAACACGGACAATGTCCATCTGTGTAAACCAGCAGATATACCAATTTGTAGAAAATGTCACCTTTCGTGTTTACATCTTGTGGACGCCGTTATGTAATGGGTAGTTGCGTCGACTCCTACGCTCGAGGTTTAAGGTGCGAATCTCGAAAAAACATCTAGCAATTTTCACGGCTCCACCTCTGTCAAATCACTGACAATGCTCAAAGAGTATAACTGAATAGAAATAGCTTCTCAATCCGTACTAATGTACCGTATGCACCAGTATGGCATTAGGCCAGCAAATTGATTATAGACCAAATATTCACACTCCGCCCAGAGGTGGACCCGGGAACAATTTTGTTTTCAAAAATTGTTGCTTGCGCTGGGATTTGAACCTAGACTGCTAAAGTCAAGGGTGTATGGGTCGACGCACAAACCCACAGCTCGGACTTTAGTGCCACAATATATGTACAGCGTGGGCCATCTAGTGATTTTATTTAAATCAGATGTTATTTTGACACTGACAGCTGTTTCCCGCTCGAAATCTTGACAGAAAGTCAGTATCATACCTTCCCGGAACGAAATGAGTCGCTTTAAGCTTGAACAATGTTTGGAAATATTGTGTAGCCGAAACAATGTGTTTTTTGAAAAGAAGTTTTGACCCAAATTAAGCACCCACCGCGACTGCTGTACGCAAGTTTGTGCAAAAAGCTTGTCAGACAGGTATGCTAGTGGACAACACTCCGTCATCGTACGGTGTGCACAGATGAGAATATTGCTGCTGTGGACGAGAGTGTGAGACTTAATTCTCGAACATCAACTCGACATCGATCTCAACAGCTCAACATTTCACGCACTAGTCTGAGGAGAATTCTGCACAAAGATCTCGGATTATTCGCTTACAAAGTCCAATTGACTTAGAAATTAAAGGCGCGCGACCATCCGTTTCGTTATAGCTTCGCAGTTTGGGCCTTGGAGCAGCTTGAATTGGACAACGATTTTGGGCGAAAAATCATCTTTTCTGACGAGGCGCTACGTTAACAAACAAAATTGCCGCAACTGGGGCTCGAAAAAGCCGCACGTTTTTGTCGAGTCGAGAAGACAATGTATCCACAGAGAGTGACAGTTTGGTACGAATTGGGGAGTGATGGCATCATTGGACCATTTTTCTTCAAGAAAGAGGCTAGAAACAATGTTTCGTTCAAGTTGGGCGTTACAGAGCCGTTAACATAGCGACTTTTTTTACTGAAATTGAAGACATGGACTTGGACGACCACTGGTTCATGCAGGAATGGCGCGCCATGCCACAATCGATCTTTTGCGCACCAAATTCCCGAATCGTGTTATCAGCCGTCTTGGCGATGTCAATTGGACGCCTTGGAGCTGCGATTTTACCCCTTTGGACTTTGTTTTGTGGGGGACCATGAAGGACCGATGTTATGCCAAAAATTCGGAAACGATTCAAGTACTTAAGGCCAATAACCATCAACAAGATCTTGAAAAATTGGTGTGACAGAATGCGCTACTGCGAAGCCAGCCGATACAGGCACTTGAACGACGTTGTATTTCATAATGGGCATGTTTGTTCTTACTAATAAAGCCATAACACATGAAAGAAATTAAATGTTGTTCATTTTATTGCTTTATAAAAAGAAACTTGTATTTAGACAAGCCTGTATTCATGTGAACATATTCGTATGTAGTTAGTTTAAATAGCCCACAACATTTAGCTTCTGTCGACTGCATATTTTTCCTCAATTGGAAAGTAATGGAACTTCTTATTGCTCCTCTTTTCAGTTCCACGTTTTTGATGTATGTAATACAAATAACTACTGTATTTTCATTATTTGGAAAACTGATATGAATTGAAATCTTGTCCAGGAAAATCTATCCAAAGTGTATGTGCCTCATGTTTAAAGTTCTTGAAAGAAAGTACAAACATTTTGTTTTATTTATTTTTTTCTAATTTATTGTGTCGTGATTCCTCCATTACAAAATGATTACATATGACACTTGTATCACAAATAGAAATATTAAAATTAACAATAATATATTTTCTGTTTTTTTATTCAAAACCCGCGAGTGTTCATATGGACGCATTCGTAAATTTAATGTGTTTAATACAAGATTGGCGTTTTGTCTTTATTTAATTTTTAAATAAATATTATTTACATTTTATTACAAATATTTTAATGAGCATACACGATGATGTAATAAAATTTGACGACAAAGACGAATGAGAGATGCGAAAATTATTCTATATACATTTTAATCATATCTGATATGTATGAGATAGATCCCATGTCATGAAAAATATATGATGTTTCTTGATGAAAAGAAATAAACATAATTGTTTCCTTTTACTGTAAACAAAATCAAAGATGATTGTCTTTCAAATTTAAGATTTCTTCGCGGTGCGTTTTGCAATAACTTTAGCATCTCTACTGTTTGTCACTTCGGCGTGGAATCCAGTTTCCCAATCGGCGTAGTATTTAACGGTGCGGACATTACCATCTGGTTCCACCAAGGAGTATTCACCTCGAACAACATCTCCGTCACGTTCTTCTTTTTGATGTTTGATGTCACCGGTGTATGGATCATTCACTCCATATTCGAATGCATATCTTGGATGATCATTCTGATGAGAATAGTTATTTATTAAGAAGGATAATTTAGTTGCAATTTGATTCTCGTTATGTACAGTCTCAAAGAATAAATAGTGAAATAAATACAATGAATATAAACCCCGATATCTATTGCGTTTTAGTTGTAAGCTGTATGTGAACGGCATTAAAAAGTTTTTCTCGGTAACACTTTTGACGTTTCTACAAAGATGACCGACATTTTAGCTTTTTGCTGAAACAAATCAGGCACTCCTCTGTAGCTAGATACATCTATCAAAATTGAAACCCGAAGGATACGTTTCAAATTCACCTTACGAGTGCTACAGAGCAGGTTACATTTTTAACCTTCATGTTCACCTCACGAATGTCGATAAATTAGTCAGAGGATAATACTTTAACGTAGTTCACACACGGCCATAAATCACTGCATCTCTTGCATTTTAGCGACTGATTACATTAGCGGAAGAAGGCAGGATTGAGGGAGATACAATATACGATTTTCACAAGCGAGAGGGAGATGGGTTGGATGCGCCAAATATCGCCTTCTTCACCCGAACATCCACTTTCAAAGTGGATATGGTATTTTCAACATGTTTTCCTCATTTTCTGGTGATCGTTGATCGAGTAACACACGCTTCGTGGCATTTAGGAAAATGTATCACAAGGACGACTTAAATGCAATTTTAACGTTTTTTTCATTGCATACATATAGTACTACATGCAAACATTGCTGCTTAACCTCAAAAACCTTTTTTTTCATCCTTCATTCATGAGAAATATGAATTGAAAAGAAAGTATTACTCAATTCGCTGTAGAACATTACTAGGTGAAAACATGATGCAATTCCACACGCAGAAAATTTTGCCTGACCTGGTGGATTTCCCAGTCGCTTGTAAACATCCACTTAGTGAATTGCTACTGGGGAATATTTAGGCGCATAGTTAGCACGATAACTAAGTCAGATAGAAGTGGTTTCTTATACAGTGAAACCCGTCAAGTTGGCCGTCTGTAAAAATGGTTTGAATATTTCTACACGAAAAAAATAAATCCATACAAAATTTTTTAAAAATGCCTGTATATGTTGGGAACCTGCCTATCTTAAAACTTAAACGAATTTTTCGCTATTTTCGATATCTCACGCATAGAAAAAACTGCAAAAGTTAGCCACAGGCAAAGCTAACCATCGCACTATGACGGACATATTTACTTGAAGCACAGCGATTTCGGGCAGTGGCAGCGTAATAACGAACATCATTTGCAACAATATAAGATATGGAACAAATGTGCAGCAATACTGCATGCACTGATGCTTCATTGTGAAATGTGATAACTAATTTCGGAAAATAAATTATTTTTGCGATGGATGTGGTAAGGCGCAATAAATTAAAGAAAATATTTTTTTTGCTATTACTTCACAATTTTTATGTAAAATCTAAATACTGTGTGTCAAATCCAAACATTGTACCGAATTGCTATCTTGCTGATCTACTACATGTAGATTGCATCAAAATTAGAAACGCATGCAACTTGCATCGATGCGTGGTGGTGCAATAAGCACATGTGTTTTTTAATTTTACTCTAAGCATTTTAAAGCACGTCTATTTCAAGCATTACGCTTTTTTTAGTTTGTGGTGCACTGGGTTCAAGGTTTCAAGTGTTTAAAGGGATTAAAAGGCAGACTCCCTTACAGGTCGCTCACCTGGCTAACTTCAGAAATGTTTGCACTGCGGGTGCTTAACTTGGAAAGGTTTCACTGTGTATATGTTTTTTGTTTAAAACCGAGGAATTGCTTTTGAATTAAATGCCATTAGAAGAGAAGTGTCAACTACGAATTATATGAAATGTACATAATCGAGACTGCGAAATAATTCTAAATTACGGTGAACCAAAGACTTAGAAGCATGTTAATGATTTTATTTTTTTTTTGTTTAAAAAGGACTGGACAAAATTAAATTAAATCAAATGTGCTGATTACGAAATAATAATATAACAATAATGGCGGCGCTACAGTTCGAGGTGGACCTGAACCTACATAGCTTCTCAGCAACCACTCGTGTTGCGCATGCCATTGCTCCCTCACGAATGGGGGGACCTACAATTTAATGCATACTCCGAACGACGAGATAGAGAAGCTTTTTCTAGATATTGTCAATGACACGAAAGAGGTGGAGCCGCGAACAATTTTATTTTTGAAAAAGTCTAGTGCGTATGGGTCGAAGCACAAGCCCCCATGGCCACGCCAAGCAAGATCTTGTAAAGAGAAGTGGCATCTGGGTTCAACATCTTATTTCAATATTTACTAGATCATATTTTTGGTCTAAGCGAACGTGGGTAAGTATGCAAACGTGGAGTCTGTTACAAAATAAGTGGAGGAGTGTTGAAGTGAATGAGTGCAAAATCAACCCGGCCAATACTTGGATAGAAAGAATATTTAATAAACTGGAGCACTCAGACTCAAAAACTGATCCATTGTACTACCAGGCAGCAACCTACTTTTGCTGAAATTTCATGGTCTTCCGAAGGAAGATCAGCAGGCGCTTCTGTGATGAGGAGCCTACATCATCAGCTCTCACCTCATTAACACCGAATAACTGCCACCTGATCCGAGCAAAGGCGGGACAATGGCAGAGGAAGTGCTCTGCAGTGTCATCGTCTTCTCCACAGGCGTCACAGAGGGTTTTATCGTTTAGGCCAAGCACACTTAGGTGTTTTGCGAAGGTGTAGTGCCCCGTTAGTACGCCGGTAAATTGTCTGCAATCTTTTCTGTTAAGAGATAACAAGAAAGAAGCGGATTTCTTACAGACGTTGGGGAGCATGCGCTTGGTCTGTCTACATCTTGGAGAGTCATGCCACCTGCGGTGGAATATGCGTTGCTTATTCAGAGAGAACAATAGTACGCATAACACGAGTGGTTGATGAAAAGTTATGCCCAACTCCACATCGGACTGTAGCCATTATTATTAATTATGTCGCCTTTATTATTATTATTAAGCACTTTTAGTAGTTGTCATGTTTTGAGGTCTTGACAATTTGAATTTGATTGAGTGCATGATGAACAGCACCAAATACGCAGGCGCGTTGATTAAAATGTTCCAGCCAACAACTCAAAAAGTATGTCCCACTCAATAAAGTGTGCTCCAACAAGATCTTGTATCGTGCCACACAAAAAAAGGAAGAAATTCTTCACGGAAAACAACTTGAATGGCTTGGCAATCCAACTCATCTTAATTCGATTGAGAAATAAGCTAAGCTGAAGAAAAATAATAGTTCGACTAAAAACAAATAGCCATAGTTCGGATTTGGTATCATAAAGGCGGCTCTGCAACCACGTCTACTCCTCAAATTTGCACACGCCTCCAAATCATTTTGCCTCACTAACAACTTAGACGTTAGTTCTTAGGTTTATTCAGTGATGCGGTTTTTCACTATGGACCTGTGCGGTCTATGTGAGGCTCAGTCACCACCCCTAATCTAACCTATGCTTGTCCCAATAAATTCGCACACTACTGTATGTTCTATGGGTACGTGAAACATGTTGAATCAATTTTGCAGATGGTGATGTAAAGCCATAACTTAGGTCAAGGTTTAATTCTACACATTCATATACTTTGTTCTTTTCAACGGTATTTATGTGTCACAATTATTTCAAAAAGGAAAAAAAGAACTTGGAAGGATTGAAACTTAGAGGAATGTTGCTGGTGGGCCTTTAGTGCGCAAATTACCGTGATAGAAAAAAACATTAATTATTTGAAAAGATGTGAGCTAGTAAATTGTCAAATGTTTTTTACACATGAGACATGACTGTGTCGATTTAAAAGCACATCCAACAGTAATAATCCCCTATTCAGTCAAAAGGTGAGAATTTCATATGTCGTTTTCAATTCTGACAAAAAAATGTTGGTCTGACAAAGGGCAAAACTGAAAAATGTCATCTTAGTTTTGGCACATATTTTCTACTTTTGACTCAAAAAAAAGTGTCAGAATGGAACGTAAGTGGGGCAATTTTCCATTTTTCATCTATTTGTCAATACTGCAAAGGTCTTGAAATGATTGGTTTCAGTGAATGTTCTCCTTTCGTAAATTTGTGATTTTTGTGAAATTTTTAAAATTAGTTTGTATTTTTGTTGCAGTATTTTAAAATATATTTTATAGAAAAAATGTGTGAAAAAATGTGAAGTGGTTATGCCTCTTCTAAGTTTTACAAAAAACCGCGTTTTTGTAATTTTGCAGAATAGAACAGAAAATATTTGACTTTTAGAAAAGAGGACGTTTAGGCCACATTTTTTGGCAGGGCGGAAAACGACATTAGTTTACGTTTAACTGCTGGTTCTTTCTTGTATGCAATTAACTACAAAGTAATTTTAGTTGAACGATGATCTACCACTGGCGATTAAAATATTTTAAAAAAACCTTAACAGTCGACTCCGCTTAACTGAAATAATTGCAGAAAATGTGTCAGTTAGACGGAGTTTAGACAAACTTCGGATAACTGAAACTAGTTTCATATCAGCGGTGTTCTGTTAAAGTTAAGGTCTCGACTTATACAATAAAAAATGTCTTCATACATGAATTGTTAAATTTAAAGTGTTTCGATTCAAGATTGGTCCCAGCGTTTAATAGTAGTTTCATTTATGCGGATATTAATGAGTGTAAAATGTAAATTGGAGTAGAACAATTTTGTTTGCTTAAATACTGAACATTTGTAAAACAAAGTACTGAATAGAAAAAATATTAAGTATTTCTACAAATTTAATTTCCTATTTAATGCAAAAAAAATGTTTTTTACTTACGTAATATTCTAAATGTTTCGAAATGACTGTTTTTCCGACTGCAGTAGGAATTGCCTTGACATACGATGCAGGCGTGGCGGCATACGTGGCGACAGCAGGCGCTGCTGGAGCATATCTGTAGAAAGCATTTCCGTAAGCACCTGCACCTGCACCTGCACCAAGAGCATATCCCAGACCAACTCCTCCTCGGCCTGCAGCTTGGGCTAGCGCTCCATGGTAAGTGATTCCGGGAGAGATAGATGAATGTCCCAAGGTGATAGCGCCATATTTACCAACTGCACCTCCTGCAAGACCAACTCCACCAAGTGAATAGCCACCGATGCCAGAGGGGATGGCCTGTACTCCAACTGCTGGTGCAGCCACATAACCAGAAACTTTAGCGACGGCTGGAACTGCAATAGCTGGTGGTGTTACTTTTCCATAGAACTGTCGGCCGTGGTATGAAATCGTTGATGGCCCCTGGACCTTGCCCAAGGATAGACCAGATTGGTAGGCAACAGCTGGTCCCGCGATTGCTCCAATTTTTCCGATTCCCAGACCTATACCCTGACCGGTTGATACTGAGTAACCACCTCCGATTGTTCCAATTTTTCCGATTCCTATTCCCTGACCTGTTGATACTGAATAACCACCCCCGACTGCTCCAATCTTTCCGATTCCCAGACCTATTCCCTGACCGGTTGATACCGAGTAACCACCTCCGATTGTTCCAATTTTTCCGATTCCTATTCCCTGACCTGTTGATACTGAATAACCACCCCCGATCGTTCCAATCTTTCCGATTCCCACACCTATTCCGTGTCCAGTTGATACCGAGTAACCACTAGCCTTTGACACTGCGATTGCTGGACTAGCATATGATGCAACCTTGGAAACCAAGGGCCCGGTGGAATAGGTGGCCACTGCTGGAGCAGAGTATGCAACTTTTGCTAATGCCGGTCCTGTAGAATAACCTATTGCCGGCGATACTAAGGGTCCACTGGAGTAGGTGGCTACAGCTGGTGATGCATAGCCTGCTACCTTTGTAATTGATGAACCTGATTGATATCCTCCAGAAGCTAAGGTGGAATAGCCTGCAATTTTACCGACTGCTGGTCCTGCGTATGTTGCCACTCTAGTTGGAGCAGAGATGTATTGCGTTGAAACAGCGGGAGCTGAGGAGTACGTTGCAATCTTGCCAAGAGCAGAACCTGAATAAGTGGCGATTTTGCTTGGACCAGTGACGTATTGAGTAGCAACGAGGGGGGCAGCTGGCACCGTTGCAATTTTGCTGATGGCTGCTCCATATGCCACTTTAGATGGAGCCGAAATGTATTGAGATGAAACTGCGGGAGCAGATGAGTACGCAATTGATGGAGTAGCAATTAGAGGGGCGGCTGACACTGCTGCAATTTTGCCGATTGCTGGTAGTCCATAGGCCACTTTAGATGGGGCCGAAATGTATTGAGATGAAACTGCGGGACCGGATGAGTACCCAATTGACGGAGCTGCAATTGATGCGACCTTAGTGATGGCTGGAGATGCATATGTAGCGATCTTAGCTACAGCTGGGGCAGCATAAGCAATCTTGGCGGGTGCGGATATGTATTGAGTGGATACTGCGGGAGCTGATGAATATGTTGCTACCTTGGCTACAGCTGGTGCGGCATACCCGATCTTGGCGCCTGTTGAAACATATTGAGTGGCGACTGCTGGTGCGGCATACCCGATCTTGGCGCCTGTTGAAACATATTGAGTGGCTACCGCTGGTGCGGCATACCCGATCTTGGCGCCTGTTGAAACGTATTGAGTGGCTACTGCTGGTGCAGCATACCCAATCTTGGCACCTGTTGAAACATATTGAGTGGCTACTGCAGGCGCAGCATAGGATGCAACCTTGCTAATTCCAGAAGAGACGTAACTTCCAAACTTGGCGGGAGCTGAGACGTATTGTGTGGATACTGCAGGTGCGGATGAATAAGAAACTGCCGGTGCAGCATATGCTACCTTGGCGGGAGCAGAAACGTACTGCGCAGCTATCGCGGGGGCAGCGTATGATGCAACTTTAGTTACAGCTGGAGATGCGTAAGTAGCAATTTTGGCTGGAGCCGATATGTATTGTGTCGATACAGCAGGAGCAGACGAGTACGTCACTGATGGGGCTGCTACTGTTGCTATCTTCGCAACTGCAGGAGCGGCATAAGCTACTTTAGCTGGGGCCGAGATGTACTGGGTACTGACTGCTGGCGCCGAGTAGGACAACGATGGAGCTGCATAGGATCCCACCTTTGCGATGGCTGGAACAGAATAAGTGGCAACCTTAGCTGGAGCTGAAATATACTGATGAGATACAGCTCCTCCTGAAGAATATGAGGAAGAAGCATATCCAAGTTTTGAAACAGCTGGACTGGCATAGGCAAGCTTAGCACCTCCAGTTATATAGGAAGATGATACCGCAGGGGCGTAGGAATAGGCCTGAAGAGGTGATACCGCTTGAGCATATTTGGTGACTATCGGTTGAGCAGCATAGGAGTAGGCCTGTGGGCTTGCATATGTTGAGACCTTTGACACGACTGGAGCAGAATATGAAACAGCTGGGGCATACGACGAAATAGCGCCACCAGATATATACTGTTGTGAAACATCGGCCGCAGAGGAATAGGCAATCTTACCAATTGCTGGTGATGAGTACGTTGCGACTTTGGAGATTCCTGGAGCAGTTAGACCCAGCGAGTACCCAGGTGAGGTGTAAGTTGCCACTTTGGACACAGCTGGACCAGTCTGTGAGTAGGAGTAAGCCGGGTAAGACAAGGAAGCTACTTTAGACACGGCTGGAGATACACTTCCAAATGAATACGCAGGTGAGCTGTACGTCGCTACCTTCCCCAAGCCCGAGCTGTACGTGAGTGCTGGTGAGGAGTACGTTGCAATTTTCGAAACTGGTGCTGCAATCTTCGTTACTACTGGCGTCGAGATGTAAGCCGTTGATACATCGCCGGCTGATGAATACTTCAAGGCGGGTGCTGCATACCCAACCTTTGCGATGGCCGGCGAGACTTGAGAGTAGGTGACTGCTGGTGGAAGGTAAGCGTTAGACAACTTGGCTACCGCTGGTGCTACGTACGCTGGTCCAGTAGCTATCTTTGCTATAGGTGCGGAAGTATACTTTGTTAATGTTGATGAAACGTACGCCGGTCCCGCAGAGATCTTCGTTATTGGGGGAGGTAAGTACGCAGGTCCAGAAGCGACATACGCTGGACCAGTAGCTATCTTCGAGATTGCTGGTGCAGAGTACACGGTCTTACTAATGGCTGGTGACACATAATTTGAAACAGTAATACCCGATGGGACTATGCCGGCATATTTGGATGCAGGTGATTGATCGGCATATGTTATGCCAGCTGTTTTAGCGTATGTGACGGCGGGTGTATACGAAGTCGACTTTAATCCTGCAACAAGACCGTCTAATTTGATCGAGCCCCCGGATGAATAACCCGAATAACCTTCAGATGATTCATAGCTACTTCCAGATCCACCAACTGATGCGTAGTTAATGCTGCCACCTTCTGAGTACGTTGACACTGCTGGAGTTACTCTGACCGAACTTATCGCGGGTCCAACTGAAAATTTAACTTGAGGTGCTGGATATGAGTAACCCGCATGACCATGAATACAATCGGGAATCGGTGGTGGGTTTGCTACAGTCAAACTTATAGCGCATAGGAGTGTGATGAATTTCTGTTTAAAATGAAAAAAAGTGGTTAATTTTGTTGAATTTTAATTTGGAAAACTTTTAAATTTTGCATTTATTGTGCCATCTCTTTCAAAAACTATTTTTATACAGTAAAATCTCGAAAACATGAGCGTTTCTACGACATGAACAGAAAGATGAACGATTTTATTCCTACCTTTCTTCCAGGTGACAGTTTTTCTTAAGAAAAACGTCTAAATAAGTATGTTTTTTACATCTTATGAGCATCTTTTTATATTTTGATATCTTTCTTGTTTTTTTTTTAATTCCAGTGAATTTTTATTGTTATAGGGATGTTATATATGGCTATACGTTCTTCTTTAACTAAATTTCAAAAGACTGGCTTGGAAAGATGGTTTTGTTTTATATGTGCTCATTTTGTCGAGATTCGACTGTACTTTGCTTAACTTGTTTCTTAAAATTGTTTGGGTAATTTGATTTCAACATTATACTAAAATATTTATGGAAATGTGTCCACAAATCATCACGTTCAAAGAAATACGACCTGAGCCGACTCTAGTGATGTACCGAGTGCGAATGGTAGCCAACTTGAGACCCAATAATGAGAACGAGGCTCTCCACTGCTTTTCGGTAGACCGACCATAAGCAAGTCTTCTCTACAAATTCGAAAATGATGCCAGAATTTGTATTTTTACAAAACAAGCAGGAAACAATCCTCAATGGACGAGAGTAGCAGTGAAAACCCATACCAGTAGTCTGTGGCTCGTATGTTAAGTTTTGATGGTCCGAAAGTTATATGTGAAAGGAACTATTGAAAAAAGTTTATTAAGCTGACCCAATTAGAAGGACCTACTGAATTATTCGAACTTCGAAGTAATGCTGAAATTTGAGGAGCCGCTGCAAAATTGTAAGACGTACATAGTTCTGTAATTGCGTGATTGAATGGGTTCAATATTGCACTGATTCTATCAGAACATAGAAAACGATTAGAGTTTGGTAGGCAATATTTAAATCAGTCAGAAAGTTATGTTATGTTTTCGAATAAAACAACAATAAACCTTTTAGATCAGGTGATATCCAATTTGTTTGAAGAGGACTAGGTTAGGTTAGGTTAGGGGGCTGCTAGTGAATTCACCAGCACACTTAGACCATGCTGGTCCATTGTGATACCCACAGTCCGACTACTACCACTGATCGACCGCTCCAGTGATTGCGCCGTCAATTTGATCCCAACGGCAAATGGTGACTGGGCCAGATTTGAAAAACCAGATAAAAGCGTATTAACTTTGCTTTCACTAAGATTCGAACCTCCAAGCTTATGGCAGGCACTTAACCAACTGCGCTATCCTGTTGTCTGAAGAGGACTAAAATAATCATAAAGCATGGAGGAGATTTTGGAATATTGTGGGGTTGTTTGGCGAAAAATTAATATTTGAATATTTTCAGAATTTGGCAGAAAAATTAAATCCTCATTGAGATTAATAATATAGTGAAGTCACACATATGTGAACTAATGATTGTTGGACCAGTTCATATAACCAAAAGGATCTTATATTGGAATGTATAGTATGAAATACATTTTTTATGGTAAGCGAATTAAATTAAAATACATATTTATTTAATCCAGTTAATGCACAAAACTTAAAATAATTTATTTGAAATTTTTTGAGTGACGCTACAGTTTGATGCGGATTTCGGAGATTCTCAGCAACCACTCATGTTGTGGGTGCTATTGTTCTCTCACGGTTGGAGAGAGGGTCTACTATTTAATACCAATTCCGAAAGGCGAAATTGGAAAGGTTTTTCTAGACAGTTATGCAGTTATACAGTTATGTGAAGATGTGAATAATTTTTTTTTGAAAAATTGTTGCTTTTTCTTGTATTTGAAGCAAGACTTGAAAGTGTAGGGCGTGGGGTCGACGCACATACCTACAACGCCACGTCATGAGATTATTACTTTGAAAAATATAATGATCCGAAGCACACCTTCGGCTTAATACATGAATAGCCGCATCAATGACATGAGATAAAACTGCTGCTTAAAGAATGTGTCTTCTCTAATAAGCAGCGGCTAAAATTACAAGTCCAAGTTGCTTGGGAAAGCATTCTGAAATTTTTTAGTGAAAATCTTATGAAATAATACTCGCCAGTTATAATCTATTATAAATAAGGTGCTACTCGATTTGTTATCGTTTTTTATTTAGTGTAATATTGCTTGTTAAAGGAAATATTGTACTTTTTTATATTCCACGTAGAAATAGCTGGTTTTAGTAACCATTTCTTTGTTTTTCCTCTTTGCGTTTTTCTACAAACACATTAACATTTATGTTTTTTTTAAATATTTTTTAATTTATAAATTACGTTTGTAAGGAAGAAAAAAATAAAAAGTATATATATTTTTCTTTTGGCTTATGCTTAATTTTGTGAGAAACTATATTATTGATTTATAAATTTGGGGCATTTGACTTTGTAAGCTAAAGTATAATAATTTTTGACTAATCTAATCATATAAGTGAATTTCTGTTAATTTATTTCTTTTTAAATTAAAGCAGTTATTTTTCGTAGACATAATTCTTTTACGTTTTCTTTTGCTTCATTTGCATTTACACGTGAAAGAATTATCGATCTTTGGTTTACGAAAACTGCCCAAACAAAAATATTGAAAAAAATTTCAAAATAAATTATATTAAGTTTTGCGCATTAAATACAATTCCATTTTTTAACCTAAAAAATCTATTTCATACTATATATGGTTCCAATATACGAACTTTTCAGTTATATGAACTGGCCCAACAATCATAAATTCATATAAGTGAAGTCTCACTGTATATGAAATATAGACGCTTAAGAACTAAGCGTCAAATGTACCAGTCTCCCCTACTTTGTTTTAGGAATGTTTAATATTGAATTTTTACTTTCCAAGTGAACAAATGTATGTAGATTAAAGCAAGGGGTTTCTAGCCAACAAGAAAATAAATAAGTAAATTACTATGCTGGAACGGCTTATGATAATGTTGAGGTTCTATTAACCTTTTGCTAAGTCATATGATTTTCTTATGACAATGGCTTGCAAATTCTAACAGGAAACTTTTTCAGTGTTTCGCCCAATATAATAAAATAAATTCGGAATATATGAAGTAAAATTACTAACTAAAACATAAATAAAATCAAATTTTAAACATTATACCTCATTATGGTGCTAGACCTAGGAGTTAAATCCTTCAAAGTTTGCAATCATAGTCAGTTGTAGGCTAGACACATATGTACATTCGAGTCTATGCATGCATTACGGCTAAACGCGTGGTCTATAATCGGTCTTGTTATTGAATGTTACGTTTTTTACTCAAGCAAATGCCATTTACTGATCCAAAACATAATAGTGAATTTGTTATTTTTGTAGAGAATATATTCTCTTCTCTTTTTACCTTCGCTTAGGAGTTTAGGAACTGAATTGTTTTGGAATTGATAAGAATAAATTAATCTACAGTCAGGAACATTCAGTTTCATACGGGTACTAAGCATGGATAGTATGGGGTTCCATAAACCATGAAGGAGTTGAAAATTTGGAATTTATTGATGGGAATATGAAGAAAAAAAATGTATTTGGCAATTAAAAAAAAAGATACTGTACATAGTTCTTTGCTAGTGCGAACGTGGTTATTATACAACTGTCCCAAAGTGATGGAAACACCTCAAAGTCCAGATATTAACCCGATCGAACATTTATGGGAGTATCTGGACAAACAAATTGATTCAAATAACTAAACACGGATCAAAAGCCAATTACAGCAAGTAATTTCAGAAGAGTGGGCCAAAATTCCGTCAGAGATTACTAAAAAATTGGTTGAATACATGTCAGGTCGACTTACAGCCTTAAGTAGAAAGTAAGGGCAATCTAACAAAATATTGAAGATTTTGTTAACTTTTTGTTTATTTACGTGTTTTTTCTATTTCTTTGTCCGATGAAATTGAATGTTCCTATATTTTTGTTTTATTTTTTTATTTTATAAATTAATTATGCATTTTTTTAATTTTTTTTCTTTATTTAGTATCTAAATATTTCAAAAAGTAATTAAATAATATTCAAATGTGTTTGACTTCCAAGGCTTTCATTTAAATCAAGTTTATTATTCAAAATCGCAAACGTTTGAAACTGAATGTTGCTGACTTTACTTGCGTTGTGTCTTACAATAGCCACAAAAAGGTAAAGTTAGACGGCTATGTTCCAATTTTAGCAAAGATATTTAAATAAAATATATTTAGAAACGTTATATTTTTAGAAAAAATGATTGTGTTAAATTTTGTCTTAAAATGTATTATAACATTGATTCAAATGATATCCGAAGTCGAAAATTAAATTGGTAAAAGAAAAATACTATTTTCTAAGCAAAATCATAAGAAATGTACTGTTTTCAAGAAAATCAAATAGCTGAATTAAAACCAAAATTTTTGACAATCTAATCTAATCTGATCTAGAAAATATTGTATGTAGTAAAATGGTCGAAGTAAATAACTAATTGTACTAATTGACATTAGAAATATTAACACCCATTTCCACACCACTCTATCGATGTATCGATGTGAGCTTAAATTTAGGATTAACAAATACTCAGTTTTTACAGAGCTGGTTAATCGCTAAACTCACTTTAATTCATCGTTAAACTTGAGAAGCCTATTTTTGTGGTGTATAGAGCTGAATTTCGGATGGAAATTTCTTTTTTGTGTTTTCTTCTATGAAAATTACTTAATTTTATAGTACAACAAATCAAAGGAACGAACAAGATAGAGAACATTTAAGGAAGATCGAAAACTGCCCCATTTTTGTTAATTTAAAAAAAGGTTGTCAAAAACCATACTAAAATTATGAATATTCTATAATATTTTAATTTTTCTGTCGTACTTATTTAATTTTTTTACTCAAAATACTCTGAAACTATAGTACTCAGTTCTCCGATTTACTAAAGCGCCCACAAAAATACATAATTTTGAAATCGTTAAATTGATAAATCCTGCTCAAAGGGAATCCCGAGCTTAGTTAAATTGAAAATTAAGCTAGAACTGTGAAAAATTTATGGTCAATTGTTATTCATTTTATTGAAAATAGGTTCCAATATTCTAGGACTTAAAATACATTACATTCAAAGAGTTATAAAACTAAATTTGTATTTTGTTTGGCTATAACAATATCAGCGTTTTCTTCATTTTGCAAAAAACGTGAAGACCTAAGAAGACAAAAATTCGGTCATACAATCTTTAGGGATACGAATTTACTACTTTGTATAAAAATGCAAACATTTTCAAGCACTTGAAAGTGCAATAAATTTATAGCAGTCGCGGTTTTAGATATAGTTTTCTATATATCTGGTATATAATTTCATATATTCTTTCAAGATCTCATAGTTTCATAGCTTTTATTAAAACCATTTGTCAATGCGTTCATGACATTTATATAATCCAATAATTTGATTGCGCTATTAGCTTAAGATCTCATTATTGTTCACAATCGAGTTTGTTTTCAAACAGTACTTCAATAGGTGTTCACTCATTATTGTCCTATTTTCACATTTGTATCTGTTCACACATTTTTGTTTGTTTAGAAGAAAATAATGCATCCATCATTGTAACTCACCTTCATTTTCACACTATTATGCTACACACGCACACAACAAAATAATCAAATCGAAATTACGTATTATCCTTTTTTATCCTTTTTTTCGTTTGTTGCCACTTTAAATACTATTATTAGAGAGAACCCGTATGTAATCCTTATCGGTCGTCAATTGATCTGGGCTGCGTGGTCGATGTGTATATTACTTAGGCTCTGATGACACGCAACTATTACGCTTAACCAGGTAGATAAATTTAATTTCGAGCTCCACCAAAAGTAGAGCACCGCGAGATACTGATGGCCGGCCTAGCCCTATAGTCGTTTATATACGGTCAATCGAAACCCATATAGAGTAAATGTATGAAATGTTGCCCCGTTTTCGGTGCAACAACTCTACTCCGGCAAATCATAAAACGACCGAAAGAAAGAAATGATCTACCACTGCATCAGCGGCAGGCATACTGTCGTTGCAGCGAAGAACCATTGAGAGATCGTTCGTAATACGTTTTTATGTACGTATACGTATAGATAGTAGATGCGAGTATATTTTTATTTTACTACTTGTCGTTTGTTTTTTGTTTATTTTTTCTTTATATTTCGAAGTTGCAGCCTTAATGTATCAAAATTGCTGCGGCTGCTGTGCGCCGAGCACAAGCAGCCCCACCTTCATCGTGCCAAACGTCTGAGGCACAAAATGAGCAAATGGAATGAAATTGCTCGAAGAAACTCAACAGTAAAAATGATTTTGCCCAGGTGATGCATTGACTCCATGCATTGGGTACCGCATGCGTTAAACGATTTTTTCTTACCTCGCATCAAAGCCCCGTACTCGTACTCGTATGCAGCTTGCCACTCGCACTTCACGCGTATCTGGAGCCGAAATTTAACCAAAGTTAAAAAAGGTGTTCAAAAAAATGTGTACGGTTTTATTTTTGTTTCTGTTTGCCGCTCACAGATAGAACGAACTAAAATTATTACCATATTGAAATAAGTTACTATCGCAGTGCGTGCATTGGATATCATGCACTGCGTTGACGCCAAAGTCGGGCCACTGTGGCGGGATTAGAGCATGCATAAGTGGAGCAGAATTGTGACTGCATTGAACCACAGGATAAAATGTGCGGCTTTGAGTTGGTTGATCACTTGTCTTTGCTTACGGCTATCTATCGTGGAATTTAAGACGCATTGCGTGTATTTATGATATATCAAAAGCAATTAAATAAAATTTGTTAGAAGACCAGAAAATTAAAATTGGATTTTATTATTGTTGGTGGTGCTGTTGGTTGTTGGTTACCACAGAGTCATGCTTTTATTTCGTCAGATCTAAAAATGCCTAGAAGCTAGGAGTTTGTCATCTGAATCTGTGCGATTTACGTTTGATAAATTGTATTCGTTACTTTGCGATATAGTGGTACAATAAATCAAAAAGAAAAAAATGGTGTACTTTTGTAGATGTTGTCAACATTGTTTGTTCGGGTTTGACGACAACATATGTATAAATCAATTCTATTCTCTAGATTTTTATCTTTATTACGCTTACTAATTCTTGCATATGATTTCATGGAAAATGAATATTACTTTTCGCTTAAAATGACGGAAATGAGTTTTTAGGAGAAGTAGAATATAGCATGTGATCGTATGTATTATTGTCTCTCTGTGAGTAACAGAAAACGGCAGAACTAAATTAATGGAAGATTATATTAAGTCACGAATTTGGAGTTACTACTTTGCTTTGATAAAATATAAAATATTAAATATTCAAAAAGATTTTTGAAAGGGCCCAAGAAATTTTGCTTTTAGTTTTGAGGTATCAAGGTTGTATTGAAATCGTATTTCCGAAAGCAGGTTTAATTGAATTCTTTAAATGAGTAAAATTAGTGAAAGAACTCGATGTGAACTACAAAATAACCTACTAGTATTTAAGCATATTGCCATACAGCCGGATGCGGTTTTGCATGGAACCTTTTGTTTTCGGTGCGAAACACCTATCTGAAACGATTAATTTATAAGACTTTTATAGACCGATCATATTTAATTTAAAATATCATTACCTCTGAAAAACTAACACAATACATGTTTTGTTTTGAATTAACAGTCATGGTCAGAATAGTTTCCTCAGCCAGTCTTGAAGAAACTGACACAGCCATACACAAATTGAAGAATAAACAGACGTTTGTTTATAAAATTAACTGCTGAAGCTTCTGTAGCTCGTGGAGCTGCAATCAGTGGCGGAGCCGGAATCAAAGGTTCACTTCAGCGTAATAATCGACGCACTTACTCACTACCTCACGGCGGCTGCCACTAAATAAGTTAATCAACCTCGTGACAGATAACGGGTGTTTTTTTTAAGGTTCCATCTAAAATAACTGAACCTTTATAATTTCGGTGTATCCGTCCGTCCGTCTGTCTGCCACACTTTTTTATCTCTGACGTTTATAAAGATATCGGTATGAAATTTTGGGATTAAGTAGTTTAGGCCTAGATATCATTTCCTATGCACTATTATGCAAATTTAAAAAGTGGAGCCATTTGAGGTTGGCTCTCGTATAGGTGAAGTTGCCATAAATTTTGAAACATTGACGTACCCCCTCTAGTGATATATCAATCGACAGATATTTTGAAATGAGGTAGAGGTTTGCTTCAAAACATTTTGATCCAAAGTTCAATTTGAAAAATATGGAGCTCCAAAGTTTTTTAAATCACAAAAACTTGGCTTCATTGAGCATTCAGGCATTCAGGCCTTAATAGTTTTGGAGATATTGGTCGAAAACGGTCAATCATAGATATGCGAATTTTGGAGATCCGAAAACGCAGTTTTGTAGAGCTCAGCGTAAGCATTAAGAAATGATAAACAGCAAAATATAGATTTATGTGCAAATTTCGAGATATCAAGGATTTAACATTTATTTTTTTTTTCATTTTTACACATAAATTCCATGCTGTGATTGACGATTCCAAACGATGATGTGTGTTATCTCTCAAACTCATTTCAGACCCTAAATGCCTAATAGCAATGTGCGTACAGCAAGCTGAGCAGTGATTGGATATAATGAAAGGGATTTTCTGTGTTAGATAAATTTGGATGGGTGTTTGTTTGTTTGTACCTATGTATGTGTGAATAAAGGAATGAATAGTTGATTTGGGTTTAAGTTAGAAGAAAATTTAACTGAAATAGTTTGAAATCGTCGTCTGATTTTCAGAAATGGGCAGAAATGCAAAAAAATGTTTAGGCGACGGAACATTTCCCGTGCGAGTACAACTTGCTGATGAGAAATGAATCTTCCTAAATGAGCAATTCGGATTTAGACATCAGCACAACACTTTAAGTGCTCAAAATATGCCAACATCTCAGGAAAAACTTTGTTATAGGCAAATCCAGTGGTTTTTCTTCTGATTCAATTTGGCACGATGGCACTAATATAAAATTCTAGGTCTTGGGTTTCCACTGTATCTGGGGAGGGTCATACAAAGCTTTTTCACCAATAGAGCTTTTACAGATCATGACAGTCGAAAGGAGTTATTATTACAACACTTGTTCGCAGAAGTTTTACAGGGTCCTTGCTACAGTTTTATATAACGTTATTCACTTCATGAATGCGAATTAGCAATTTACGGCGATGAGACAAGAACTTCCTGTTCCCACAAATCTGTTCTCAATATTGACGGTAATCTACAATTATGGATTAGATTATATGCGGATGCCGAATGCTTAAATAAGTGGGAAATACAAATTCATACTTACTTACTTAACAGGCCTACGACCCATGGAGGGTCCGAGCCTGAAATACCGTTGCCTTCCATAGCTGACAGGCACCTTGTTTCCAGTCATCAAGATCAAGCTGTCTTGCGTCTCCGTTGACTTTATACTGGAGGTTCGGTCTTCCTCTCCTTCTCGAACCAGGGAGCTCGGATTCGAGGACCCTCTTAGCTAGAGCGTTGTTGTCTATGCGCTCGATGTGGCTGAGCCAGTGCAGTCGACGGATTTTTGCCTTCCAGACTACATTCACATCTTGGTACAGCTTATAGAGCTCGTCGCGGCTTTAAAATCGATGAAAAGATGGTGCGTATTGATTTGAAACTTGCTGGTCTTCTCCAAGATTTGCCTTAGTGTGAAAATTTAGTTTATAGTCGAAATGCCGAACAGGAAGCCGCAAAGGTACGTGCCGATTAGTGCAGTGTAAAACGGCTTTAGACGTTCACACAGTACGCTGGACAGTAACTTGTAGGCGAAGTTGAGCAGGGATATAACTCTATAGTTGTTAAAAGAGGTAGGATCGCCTTTTTTGTGGATGGGGCATATGGAGCTGATATTCCAGTTGTCGGGCATGCTTTCGTCTCCCCAATTTCTACAAATGATCTGGTGTATGCTCCCTTCCAGAACAATGCCACCGGCCTTGAAGATCTCTAATAGTTAGCAATCACTTACCGGTTCAAAGTCGATGACCTTTGACCTTAACCGTTTTCCCACAACGAATCCGCATTCGAATATAGGCAACCTTTTGTGACAGCTGTAATATATCTCGCACTCTTTCTTTTCCATTATTCCTCGTCCTATCCAGCGTATTTCCTGGATCGCAGTAATATCCGCCTTGTACTGCGTGAGGATGTTTTCAAGTTTATGAACGGCCGTCGAAGTGTAAAGTGTGCTTAAATTCCAGGAGGCCACTTGCAAATCATAGTCCTTTGTCGTTCCGTGTCGTCGATGTCGAATGTCGATATAAATAACTTTTCTTGAAAAGTAACCCTGTCAATTTTCCAATTCTTTGTATGCTCCATTTGCTACTCACAACGCCCTTAAAAAAGTTTTGTCTTGCGGACATAGTTTTACATCCTTGCTGAGGATTTAATGAAAAGAGTTTTATTTTAACTATTAAACTAAATTACGAAAAGGATACCAAACCAATCTGGCACATCTGCATAAAACACCCTCTCAAACTCCCGAGATCAATCCCATTGAATATCCGTCGGTTAATCTCCAAAATAAATTGCAATCAGGTCCAACACAAAGCAATCTTATTTTAGATTGGTCTTAAGAGAAATTTTTATTGTATAATTATACTAAAAATGTGGTTTATATAGGGTGGCGCATAAGAAATGTTAAGATTTAATTATTGAATACTTTTTTTGTTTAAGTACTTTTTTTCAGAATTAACTTTGAAAAACTTAGGAAATTTATGATGGAAAGATTTAGCACAGAACCAAGAACCAAAGTGGTTAAATTTTATTTTGAAAGTCGACATTCAATTATTCAGACGCAAAAATTATATCGAAATTTCTTTCATGTTCGAAATGCGCTGAAAGTGCTCCAACAGTTTACCGATTAGTTCAGCAACAAGAGGACGTCTGTGATCGTCCACGTGCTGGAAGACCGCTTACAGTTCGAGATGATGTGAACATTGCTCGGGTGAAAGCAAGTATTGAGGAATACCCCGAAACTTTCACCAGGCGACGTTCTCAGCAGTTCTCAGCTGTTACACCTTATTCCATATAAGATTCAATTGGTTCATGAGTTGAAAGCAAATGATCCACAAATACGCATTCAGTATGCTCGGCGTTTTCAAGACTTTTTCCGAGAGATCAACGAGTTTATTCTCTAACCACCGCGTTCGCTTGATTCAACGGCTCCAGATTTTTTTCTTTGGGGCTACCTGAAAAGTAGTGTTTATGCCAATAGGCTAAGAATCATACAACAACTTAAAGCAAATATTCGAGTAGAAGTGAGGGCACAGGGACCTGTAATTCTAAGAAAAGTAATGGAAAATGCTTTGGAAAGAGAACGTCAGGTCGAAGCAAACAGTGGGCATCATTTGAGAGATATTATTTTTAAAACATAATGTGAAAATATTTCCAAACCACAATCTAAATTTTAATAAATAACAAGGTTAAATAATAATAATAATAATAATGGCGGCGCTACAGTCCGAGGTGGACCTGGGCCTAGCTTCTCAGCAACCACTCGTGTTGTGCATGCTATTGTTCTCCCACGAAGGGAGGGGACCTACAGTTTAATTCCCACTCCGAACGGCGAGATTGAGAAACTTTTCCTAGACAGTTATACTCTTTGATATATGAATGATGAATGTTATTCATCAAATTAATCTTAACGTTTCTCATGCACCAGCCTGTAGTATGCCAAGGCGAATGACAGTTATTTTAAATGAACGATAATGCAAAATGTTTCAAGAATGCACTTAATTTTTTAAAGCGGAATATTGTACTTATAAGTTGGCTAAGAATTTCTTTATTTAGCAAACGAATCATTGTGTGACTAATTTTTGTAAAACGTACTGTAGCGCCGTTATTATGTTACGTTATGTTACTGTACCAAAAGTGGAAGTTAATTAATCTGGCCATAGAACATCTTATTTCATTTTAGCTGATTCTCTTATTTTTATTACTAAAAGTAAGCTTCATTTGTATTTATGTATCCACCTAAAATTTAAATGTAAACAGTTTTACAACGACTAACATGTTATTACCAGGAACATCCCACACATTTAAGATCTACAGTTTTAATTTATTCCCTTCAATAAATCAGCGATTCAATGTGAACGACATTTTATGAAATAGTTGGTTATTTGTGCATCAGTCTCCACAGTAATGTCGAGGTGAACGTCTTGAAGGGCATTTTTCCTGTTGTAAACACCATGTCCGGATCCCATGCAACTACTGTTAATATATCCAATTAATAATCCAGACGACCTATCAATTTGACCTCCGCGCTCACTCGTGTGTATATGAATGTATGTAAATACAAATTTGTGTGTATGATAGTTTTGTTGTATCTCTTTAGCATTCAAAAATTGATGCACTCCACGCACTGTGGGGACTATTTGTAGCAATGGCCGTGCGCGACTTCATGCATATCCCTGATTTACTGAAGGTCTACCATTAACTGTGTTGAAATGGGAATAACGTGATATATTCCATTTGTGGAGAAACAACTTATTTCACTATCCAAACATCTGAGGTGGCACTCCTGTTGCGTTCCGTGCCAACGAAACTTGAAACTTCAACAATGAACTCTCGTTAGCAAGCGTTTTAATTGTGATCAAATTGAATTTATTGTATGTATTTAATTTATCTTGATGTGAGCTACTTTGATTCGCAGTATTGTCCATTTACGGTGACATGACAGGTATCGAGGTCGCTTTTCAGCAAGACATGCCGCCCATCTGTTACGAATGTCTTGAAGAACATTCATGTTGTAAAAAGTTAAAAAAAATGATTGCATGTGTAGAGCATGGAAAAATGGCTTCAATATGGTTTGTGTACATACATGCACACGTACGTTTTGTTTAAAAGTAGGAAACATTAATTTAAGACAATTATTAAATCGAAAGAATTTGTGAAACGATTTTTTGAGAGTTAATTTTTTCTTCTTTAGGTGGCGCTACAGCCCGGAGTAAATTTAGGGCTAACATCTGCGGCAATCATTCATATTGTGTGTGCTGTTGTTCTCTCAGAAGTGGAGGAAAATTTCGTCCCTGAACGGCGAAGTTTTGAAAATCTTGGCAGTATATAACTGTGGCAATATATCCCAGAGCCTTGTCAGTCAATCGAGAGAGTTGGTGTCGTGAAAATAAGAAAGGGTGTGTTCAGGACTGTTAGCAGGAGCTACCTGGTTTCCATGGTAAGGTCGGGACCCCGGAATAGAGATGGCGGTGGATGAGCCCTTCTTTTAGGGCCAACGGCGGCGCTCACAGCCTGCAAGAGGCTACCGACACCGGGTCTCTCCGGTCCCCTTTGTCCGGGGCTAAACAAATGGACCTGTCCTCCCAGTTGGAGGTTGTGCGTGGGGTTAACTTCCTCACCACGTAAAAAATATACGAGTTCAGAAAGCACAAACTGCCTCGGTTATGGACGGATTTACTGTTGACGACCAAAGCAAACGGAATAAGGACAATGACTTTCGGTTCGGCACGTGGAATGTGAGGTCACTGAACAGACCACGTGCAGCCGATGAACTCGCGGAGGCTCGGTAAACACAGCCTGCACGACACCACGTCCGAAAACGGACTCAGGCTGGTGGACTTTGTTACGGGGCGAAACCTCTCTGTAGCTAGCACGCGGTTCCCACAACTCAACATCCATAAAGGAACTCCTCCTGTATTCATGATGTCCGAACGTTCCGAGGCGCCAACATCGATTCGGACCATTTCCTTGTTGTAGCCAAGGTAAGAACACGGATATCGAGAGAACAACGGAGTCGAGGTAGACAACCACGGTTTGACGTCGAAAAGCTACAATCGCAACAGACTGCCAGGAACTTTGCCGATCGAGTCTCCCTGAAACTCTCCAAAAGTTAGACGTCGCCTGCACTAATAATAGACGAAGAATGGAAACGTTGTCAAAGAGCCATCAGAGAAGCCGCTACTGATGTGCTGGGTTTTAAAACACCACCTAGGAAAAATCCCTGGTTAGACAACGAGTGCAGGCAGGCACATGCAGCAAAACAAGAAGCCTACCGGGCAACCCTGCATCGAACCACGAGAGCTGTTCGTGAGCTCTACGAACAGAAACGAAGGGAAGAGAACCGGCTTCTCAGGAAGAAAAAGAAAGAGCACGAGAAGCGCGCGATCGAGGAGATGGAGAGGTGTTATGGCAGGAATGATGTCCGAAAGTTTTACCAAAGGGTAAGGACGTAAATACCGCTGTCAGGCAGAATGTTCCACTCAACACAACGAACGATGATAGAAGAGAATACCGTCCCCCCGACCTAGACGAAGTCCAGATAGCGATATCGAGACTGAAGCTGTTTAAAGCAGCTGAAGATGATCTGGTAGGGCGCATGCACCAGCTCATCTGTAAGATATGAAGAGACCCCTTTGACTGCGCCAACTATCGAGGGATAAGTCTCCTTAACATCACCTACAAAATCTTCTCTGCCGTTTTGTGTGAACGCCTGAAACCATTCGTGAACAAACTGATAGGTCCTTATCAGTGCGGTTTCAGGCCCGGGAAGTCCACAATCGATCAAATCTTCACACTGCAGCAGATCCTGGAGAAGACCCAAGAAATGCAAATTGACACACACCATCTATTTGTCGATTTCAAGGCCGCATATGACAGCGTGTATAGAGACGAGCTATACAGCGCCATGTCTAGTTTTGACATTCCTGCCAAACTCGTCAGACTGAGCAGGATGACGATGGAGAACTCTCGCTGCTCCATCAAGGTCGGTAACGAACTCACCGAGGCCTTTAATGTCAAGAAAGGTTTTAGACAAGGCGACGCGCTGTCATGTGATTTCTTTAACATCGCTCTTGAGAAGATCGTGCAAAACTCACTGGCCAACACAAGAGGCACGAGCTTCCAAAAGTCCGTTCAACTGCTAGCCTACGCGGATGACATTGACGTGATTGGGCGAACACAGCGTGCCGTCAATGATGCGTTTGCTGACATTGAAACGGAAGCGGCTAAAATGGGTCTGGCGGTAAACGAGGGCAAAACCTAGTATATGCTGTCATCGAGAAAGGACGCACAACATCGACGACTTGGCCAGAACGTCACTATAGGCAGCTATAACTTTGACTTCGTCTACCTTGGCTCCGCGGTAACATCAGTACCGAGACCAAACGCTGAATAACTCTTGCCAACCGCTGTTTTTATGGGCTCAAAAGGCAATTGAGTAGTAGAGCCCTCTCTCGAAAGACCAAGTTTACACTATACAAGACGTTGATTATCCCAGTCCTGCTGTACGGCGCAGAGGCATGGACAATATCCCAAGCGGATGAACAGTCTCTTGGTCTTTTCGAGAGAAAAGTTCTGCGCGCCATCTTTGGTCCTTTTTGCTTTGATGGCTTTTCGAGGAGAAGGTTGTTGCACTGTATGGGCTGTACAGCGACATGAGTCTAGCCAGGCGTCTACGGATCCAACGCTTAAGATGGCTAGGCCATGTAGAACGTATGGACAACTTAGCTCCGGCCCGAAGAGTCTTCGACTCTGAGCATGTGGGACAACGCAACAGAGGACGTCCACGAACAAGGTGGCGCACACAAGTCGAGGGGGACCTCTGCCGGCTTGGTGTGCGAAACTGGAGACAGCTGGCGAAAGATCGTGCTGGCTGGAGAGGCATGTTAAGTGAGGCCCAGGTCCACCTCGGACTGTAGCGCCCTAAGAAGAAGAAGAAGCGTTCAGGACTGAACCAGGAATCTTCAGCGCAGGAGTCGACGCACTGCCCCACTACAGCTCGGCGGTTAAGAACAATTTGAACGAAGTACATCGAAATTTATTTCACAATGATATCTCTAGGCTTTACTATGCAGAGTGAGCCAAATTTAAGTTTCTTTTTAAAAATGCAATGAAATGAACAAAATTATATTTTTTCCATGTATTATGGCTTTATTAGTACGAACAAACATTCTCATTAATTATGAAATGCAACGTCGAGCAAGTGGCTGCCTCGGCTGGCTTCGCAGTAACGCATTCTGTCACCTCAATTTTCCAAGACCCTGTTGATGGTTTCGGGCTGTAACTCACGGATTGCTTGGATGGTATTGGCCTTAAGTACTTTAATCGTTTCCGGATTGATGGCATAACATGGATCCTTCACCGTTCCCCACAAAAAAAAGTCCAAAGGGGTCAAATCGCAGCTCCGAAGCGGCCAACTGACATCGCCGAGACGGCTGATAACACGATTTGGTGCGCAAAAGATCGATTGTGCCATGCCCTGGTTGGCATGGAGCGCCATCCTGCATGAACCAGAGATCGTCCAAATCCATGTCTTAAATTTCAGTAAAAAAAAAGTCGGTTAACATGGCTCTGTAACGCCCCGCCCACAGTTGACCGAAAAGTTGTTTTCAGCCTCATTTTCGAAGAAAAATGGTCCAATTATACCTCCACTCCACAATCCGCACCAAATTGTCACTCTCTGTGGATGCATTGGCTTCTCGACCTCGACAATAACGTGCGAGTTTTCCGAGTCCCAGATGCGGCAATTTTGTTTGTTAACGAGATGAAAATGCGCCTCGTCAGAAAAGATGATTTTCGCCCAAAATCTTTGTCCAATTTAAGCTGCTCTGAGGCTCAAACTGCGAAGCGCTAATGAAACGGATGGTCCCTAGCCTTCAATTGCTGAGTCAATTGGACTTTGTAAGCGAATAATCCGAGATCTTTGAGCAGAATTCTCCTCAGGCTAGTGCGTGAAATGTAGAGCTGCTGAGATCGATGGCGATTTGATGTTCGTGAATTGAGTCTCACACTCTCGGCCACAGTAGCCACATTTTCATTTGTGCGCACCGTACGACGGCGGGAACCATGATCGTTGTCCACTAGCATACCAGTCTCACGAACTTTTTGCGCAAACTTGCGTACAGCAGTCGCGATGGGTGCATCATTTCGGTCAAAACTTCTTTTCAAAAAACGCACTGTTTGGGCTACACAACACTCTCTTTGGAAATAAGTTTTCAATATTTCCCAACTTTGTTCAAGCGTAAAGGAACTCATTTCGTTCCGCGGAGGTATGATACCGACTTTCTGTCTAGATTTCGAGCGGTCACACAGTCAGCGTCAAATTAACCTATGATTTAAAAAAAAACACTAGATAGCCCACCCTGTACAAATTGAAGGGGTCTTCAACGAACTTGACCTAAGAAACCAAAGACAGCTTTCAGAAAATTGTGCTGGAGAGCTTGTTACCAACGAAGAATCTGACGGAAAACAGTATGGCAAACATAAATTGTTACAGAGTATGCTATTCAATGTAAAATATTGTTTGATAATGAATATCTAAAATTTGTTTAAATTACTCGGATATATATCTTCCTTAAAAAAGCATATAATCATAGCCGCATACTTCTGAAGCAATTTCCTCACAATTTTGGAAGTATCTTGCTCAATATATTAACTGAACATACAAATTATTCAGAACATAAGCTTGTTCTTCCACACTGCAGAAAAATTCCAAATAAATCAAATAGACAATTCCTATTCTGCTGGCTGCCACAATTAAAAGCGTGTCCGTCAATGAACCTAAATAACTTAACTTAAGCTTGCTATCCATTTAACGGTAGATGTAAAAAAACGTGTACATATGTGACTAAATGCCTCCAGGGTGGATATTCCTTCTCTCACCTTTCACTTTCGTTGCAAAATCATATACTTGGACCAAGTACTTCATAAACTCGAATTGTCTCGACAACTTATTTGCACAGCCTGACTTCAGTAAAATGTCCTCAAAGCCGAAGAGCAACAACAACAACAGCAAGAAGAAAAAAAAAGAAACAAGTAAACCAACTGAATTCTCTTGAACAGCATTGACTGAACCAAGCTTTTTGTGGTTTCTTTAATTGCATACCTGCGTCCGGCACGGCTCCGGTGGATACGCATTTTAGAAGCTGTGCTTGCGAAGTGGGAAGGTACCCGTGCGTACGATTGTATGCGTGCCGCAATAAGTAGCTACTGGTGTATTGCGCACGAGGGAATATCACAAACCATCGAAATGCAGAGCATGCCTGGCCAGTTGTAAGGCTTCTGGTTCAATTCGCAAATGCTCGTGTAGTCCGGTATCTAGGTTTTGGTTGGTCCATTTCCATTTTTGTTTCTGATATGTAATTGGTTTAGATACAAAGAATTTATTGCTATGCTACGAGTATTTTAATTTCATTGAAGAGATAATTGCCGTACCTTTCCTTTAGGAATAAGTTATTTGTCACGCTAATTGAGTGTGAACTTGTCTTTCATTTGGATCTTACAAACAAGTTGAAACGAATTCCAATAGCAATGTTTTTAATTGGTAAGATAAGCCTTGGGTTATTCGCAACATTGCTCGCGAAAGAATGTACTGCAGATGATAAATGACAAGATTTGGACAACTTGTAATGTCTTTTAGTATTTGTGCCGAATTCTAAACGCGGTTAATTTTTATTTCGCAATTGCTTTGCGGATAAAGATTAAAGTTTCAAATTGAATTCACGTGCAGGTCTTTAGGATGAAAAAATAAGATCTGTGGTCACAGGAAAATAACAAAGTTGTGAACTATAACGTGCTATACAATTAAGCTTGTTTCTTACGTAAGTATGTATGTGAAAAAGGCGATATGTTTATAAAGAAATCCGATAAGCATTAAATGTCTTTAAAGACAAGAACCAAATTTTTGTTTGGCAAGGTAATGCTCATCACAATTTTTGAGAGCTGTACAGTTTCTTTGAGGCAAGCTCCCTACCAACTTTCCGGATCTTCTCAGTGGGATGGAATACAATGCTTCCTTATTTTAGCTCAAAGTTTGTTCTAATTTTTTTCTGAGTGCTTTCAAGAATTTAATTGGCTGCAGGGTTTGCAGTTCTCGCACATTTGGCTATTCAAATATCCATACCTGAAGCCAACTGCGTCCAGACTACCTTTCAATTAATCAGACAGATGAGGTCGCGCTGCGAAAGATCTACCAACAGATAAGAAGAACGTGCCAAGTTCATTCAACCAGAATAGAAGCTTGCAAGAATGGGGATGAGAACCGTAGTGGTATCATAATCGGTGCTGAGACTGTGGAAAGACACTTTTATAGACTGTATGGCAACGACGACTTAAGTCCCGCTGACAGGCAGAATAATTCATCCAATATAGTTGTTGTTAACCAAGAATTCCGCTCTCTCGACCTCATTGAAGTTACCGCAGCAATCGCCAATTTAAAGCCCAACAAGTCTGCGTTGTTTGTCCAATTCTAAAGAAGGGAGATCCTCTGAACTTTGCCAACTACAAAGCGATCAGTCTCCTAAATTTCGCATATCAGATGTCTTTTAAGTCAGTAGGCTGGTTGGTGAATATGATCCACAACTTCGAGCGTTGCGTCGCTTATATGGCATGTAGCCCCGTCTTTTTGGAAGGATATATTGATGTTGTTGAGCAACAGCAACAGAAAGCCGCTCTATAGCCGAGACCTTTGACGGTAACGGTGTAAAAATGTCCAATGATGCCGCTATGCCCTAAATCGCACCAAACAGTCAATCTTTGTGGATGTATTGATTCTTGGTCGAACATTTGTGGATTGCGTTTGCTCTACTTACGGCAATTTTGCTTGTTGACAGCCGCTGAGCCAAAAATCTACCACGTTCGAGAAGTTGATGTTTTTGGCCAAAATCCTGATTTTCGGGCAACATTTCCAGCGCTAAGTTAGCGAACTTACTAAAACGATTGGATGGCGCAGTTGGTTAAGTGCCTGCCTTAGGTTAGAGGGGTTCCGGATTCGAATCCCAGTGAAGGCAATGTTAATACGCTTTTATCCGGTTTTTCAAATATGGTCCAGTCACCATTTGCCGTTGGGATCAAATTAACGGCACTATCATTGGAGCCGTCGATCAGTGGTAGTAGTCTGACTGTGGGTATCACAATGGATCAACATGGTCTAAGTGTGCTGGTGAATTCACCAGCAGCCCCCTAACCTAACCTTACCTAACCTAGCGCAAAATAAGCCGGTTTGACTCTCGGGCGATGTACAATTCAGATGAACTGGCTACGGCACTATGTTTTCTTAATTTCACACTAATCTTTCTCTGGTTGGTGGATTAAGGTCCGAATGAGTGTACAACTGCTTGCGGTGGCTATGTTTTCTTAATTTCGAACCAATCTAGTGGCTTAAGGTCCGTATGAGTGTACTCACACTTAAACTTTTCCACGGAGCGATGAATTGCCTGCATACTGAAGGTATGATGATGGCCGACCTCACGACGAAATTCACGTTGCCTATTTACAACTGAGCCGGAATTTCGATATTAATTTTTTAATTATTTTTGCACGTTCGGCAATCGTGAATCGATGCATGCTGAAATTGCAAACCTTTCTGAATATTTTGACAGCTGCTGAAACATAACAATTGAAAAAACATCATTGTTATCTGTTCAACCTTTAGCTGGAGGCAACCTTACATTGTTGTGAACAGTTGATGGTGGCAGAGTGGTTACATGCCTTTCAATTTCGTCTGCTTTATAGTTTCCTAGAATATCTCTATGAAGCGTTACCCAGCACAGGCAAATGTAAAACTTTTTGGGCATCTTATCTAGAGAGTTCACAGACGCTATTGATATATCTTTGAGGGCTACCTGGCTGTCCGTGAAAATACAAATATAACATATCCTTACATTTTACTTAAGGAAGGACTTTGATTCGCGAATTGCTATTAAATCCGCTTGAAGTACGTTACATTGGTCAGGTTCGCTTAACCTTCCGCCGTTTTCGATCGTTGTCCGTAAAAGTGTATGGATTCCTCAAAGGGTGAACAATTTCTTACCCAGAAACAACTGTCAAGTTTTGCAGTTTGGAAATTTCTATCAAAAAAGCATTGTGATGACGCATTGTGATCAGAATCAATGAGTATGAATTCTACTTTTTGTAGAATTGTGGTGTCCTACTGGTATTTTTTTTTATCGGAGGTTTTTAAACACTTCACTGGAGCAACCTATTTTTGCTGGAACTTCATGGTTTTCCGGAGAAAGACCAGCAGGCGCTTCTGTGATGAGGAGCGTACATCATCAGCTCTCACCTCATCAGCACCGAATAACTGCCACCTGATCCAAGAAAAGGTGTCTCCACAGGTGTCGGAGAGGGTTTCATCGCATAGGACAAGCACATTTAGGGGTTTGGCGAAGGTGTAGTGGCCAGTTAGTGCGTCGGTAAGTTGTCTGCAGTCTTTTTTGTCAAGAGATGACAAGAATGCTGCGGATTTCTTACAGACGTTATGGAGCATGCACTTGGTCTGTCTACATCCTGGAGAATCATGCCACCTCTGGTTGTGCTCTCGAGAGGTCCAACCATCGATGGAAGCCCTAACCAAGGACGCAGGCAGTCCAAGCAAAGGTTAAAGTTCAGATAGTAAGTCCTGTGATCCTCGTCTAGTAAGTTCATCGGCGATCTCCATTTCCGTGGTGGCTTGGGACCAGAACAAGTCTTAGCGAATTTAGACCACCAAAGAAGACTTGCATTCCTGAACTATCCTGGAAGTGGTTAAAAGTTTGAGTAAGGTCTTAAGCACAGCTTGGCTGTCGCTACAGAGACAAATACTTCGCCCCTTCCAATGGTATACTTGGTCATTGAAAGGAGGCAATTCCTGCTCCCCTTTGTCAGCAGATTTGATCTTTGAAAGACGATTTGGATCAAAATAAGAACATTAGTTTTATTCCGAGAAAAGTTACTATATCTATTGTGGTGCTAAAGTACGAGGTGAACTTGAGCCTAACTTCTACAGAAAACCACTTGTTTGTGGGTACGAGTGGAGGGGACACACAGTTTAATGACGACTCCGAACGGTCAGATTGAAACCCTTTTTCTTGACACTCATACAGATTTTAATTACTGTGATTTTCATATTAGAATACGTTCAGCAATCACTTTTACCGCCTAGTGTTTATCTTACACACCTAAGATTGATGACATGCTTAATTTTACCACCCATTGCGCATACTGTACCAAGGAGGTTGCGTTGCAAGGTATAAAATGTAATTTAATTGGTGTCACACATGTGTGCCCAAGTACACAAAATGTTTGTTATTATTTTCAGAATCGCGTTCACAGTTTTCTGTAACTGGTTATGTCGATAAATTTTTGTATGCAAATATGTCGTTACTGTTTTACACAATATGCCAATACTTGTGATTGAGTGTTACTTAAAAAAGATTATGAATCCGAGTTGTCATAAAGGTAAACAGCGAAATCAACTCTACAACTGTTCGATCACGTTATCAGAATTCAACCAACGGGCACAAAAATGAATCTTAATCGTATTTCCACTCACTTTGCTAAAACTATATAAACCATTGAAAACCAATTGCTAAACCTTGTGAACACAACGAAAGAATCCTGTCTTTTACTCATAGGGTAGGTTATGTAATATTTTTTAAACATTTTCCATATTTTAATGTATGATCATTTTATTTAAGCCCCTGGCCGAAGTAATATAAAGAGTTTGCAGGCAGATTATTTCAGTTAACTAAATTGAGCATTTTCGCAAGAACTTTGTGCTTTATCCGTTTTTATTTCGCTGTTATTGCGAATTGGTCTGTCAAACGTGTACTTTGCGTAGCCATTTATATGTTTTCTTATCTGTCACGCGTGCCATATCAAAAAAAACTGTCAGTTTCATGGAACAACTTTTAAAAGGCAATTAGTGCGCAAGTAACGCACTTAGACAGTAATTTAAGCCAGTGTTTAGTGTCTGTAAATGTGTCTTAGGCGAAAAAGGTTAACTGATATTCTCAATAGAAAGGTTTGGTTAGCTACGAATGTTAACTTTGATTGAACGTTCACTCTGCACGTCGTGACCTGATGTCAGCACACCTCTTAATTGTAATAATAATGTACTCGTACATAGTTTTCGAATTCCGATACAACACATGTGAGAAATAGCAGTGAGCGAATGTTGGATGGAAAGGACGTTCGCTGTTCTACAGAAACGCTGTACAACTGATTGATACACAGATGGCACAGTTTTATGACTTTGATCGTGAATATCGAGATAACAAACTGATTGTGGGCGAATAATCGATCTGAAAAGCTTCGTATATACAGGATGAGCCAACTAGTGTTTTCTTTTTTTAAATCATAGGTTATTTTGATACTGGCTGATGTTTTCCGCTCAAGATCTTTACAGAAAGTTATCTCTGCGGAACGAAATGAGTCGCTTTGCGCTTGAATATTTGAAATATTGAAAACTTATTTCCAAATTGAGTGCTGTGTAAACTATACAGTACGTTTTTTGAAAATAAGTTTCGGCTAAAATGAAGCACATGAGACTGGTATGCTAGTGGTTTCCGTTGTCGTACGGTGCGCACAAATGAGAATGTGGCTGCTGTGGTCGAGAATGTGAGACTCAATTCACGAACATCAACTCGCCATCGATCTCAACAACTCAACATTTCACGCACTAGCTTGAGAAGAGAGAGAATTCTGCACAAAGATCTCGGATCTCGGTTCAATTGAAGACGCGCAACCATCTGCTTTGTTATCGCTTTGCAGTTTGGGCCTTAGAGCAGCTTGAATTGGACAACGTTTTTGGGCGAAAAATCATCTTTCTTGCCGAGGCACATTTTCATCTCGGCGGCTACGTTAACAAACAAAATTGCCGAATCTGGGGCTCGGAAAACGGAAAACCCGCACGTTATTGTCGAGAAGCCAATGCATCCACAGAGAGTGACAGTTTGGTTCGGTTTTGGAGTAGTGGCATCATTGGAACATTTTTCTTCAAAAATGAAGCTGGGAACAACGTTTCGTTCAACGGAGGGCGTTACAGAGCCATGTTAACCATGTTAATTGGTGCCTTGAAAAATTCTCTTCGAGGCCTATTTTTGGCACAGCGGCTACATACATCAACAAGCAAAATTTAAGTTATTGGAGGGGACACAATCCACAAGTGTTCGATCAAGCATCAATGCATTCACAGAGATTGACCAATTGGGGCGATTTATGACACGGCGGCATAATTGGACATTATTTCATTGGAAGTCTATTTGCCCTCTTTAGACGATATAGTGGACTTTCTCCCAGGAGGAATAGAAATTGCAGGGACTCTCATTAAAGCCCTTCTGTTCGCAGATGACATTGTACTGTTGGCAAGCTCCCCGGAATCCTTGCCATTGATGATTAACAAATTGTATGAGTACTGCAGTTTATGGAGCCTGGTCGAGAATTTGGATAAATCTAAAATAATGATATTCAAAAAGAGAGGTGGTAGACTTGCTTACAACGAAAAATGGCGCTTTAATGGAGAAAGTATAGAAATTGTAAATGAATACAGGTATCTTGGAATCCTTTTAACAAGTAGCCTTAGTATGAACAGACATCTGAAGGAGAAACTCACGAAATCTAAAACCGTCATCAATGTAGTGTGGAAAAACTGTCAGCAACTCACAGATTATGCACAGCAGTAAATTCAAAGTATTTGAAGCTGCGTCGGAGGCAGTAATGCTCTACGCGGCGCAAGTATGGGGGTATAAGCCATATGAGGAAGTTGAAAAACTACAACGTTTTTTCATTAAGAAAACATTCCGCCTCCCGCCAAAGACTCCGAATTATATGCTCATGCTGGAAACAGGCCTATCTCCACTATTTATTAAAACACTTAAGTTGCAGGTAAACTATATACTAAGAGTTATAAACATGTCAGACAACCGTCTTCCAAAGATAATGGCCTTATACGCGATTCGGAACAAAAACAGCATGGTTCGAAGAATGGCTGGAATTAGCTCGCAGTTGTGGTGTAGAGCTGAATGCGAAGACTAATAACTTGAAGAACTCACTATACCAGCTCATAGCGAGAGTTGATGAAAAGGCCAGAATGAAGTTTGTAGAAGAAGCGACGGAATCACTGCATCGTAGTACGTATAGCCGGCTAAATCACAATCTTGAGGATAAAAACTACTTCAAAGACATCCATAGCATTCTCGAAATATCAACAATGTTTAATCTCCGTGGAGAACTCCTAAAACTCAATTATATCCCCCACAGAGAAGATCTTCCTATACTCTGTAGTATGTGCAATTTGGAAGACCGAGAAGATACCATGCATTTTCTAGGCAAGTGCCCAATCCTAAGGGAAACAAGGAGAAGTTTCTTTGGAAAAGACTTCTTATTGGAGCAAGAAATGATATCCCTTCTCAACGAAATTAACGTCACTAAGCTATATAGATACTGTAAAATTGCATTAAAATATAGAAAGAGTAAATTAGCAGGAAACTTCTAAAAAAGTTTTTGTAAATGTACCTAAGTAAATGTAAATAAATGCAATCCTTATTATTATTAGTTCTATAGTCAATCTGGCAGACGGCAATGCCATGCTAACTGATTTTGTATTATTATCATAATTTTATTATTATTACTACTTTAAATAAATCTAATCTAATCTAAATTGGAAGTGAGGAAGGAGACACCCTTAGCATCAATGAAGTATAGGGCGACGTTAATCGACTTGTGGCCAGAGCACGATAACAATGATAAGTATATTCAAACGGTGGATACAATAAGACGCACTACATGCCATGTGCGTCGACTCCTACGCTCGAGGTCTAAGGTCTTACATCTAACATTTGTTCACAGCTCCACCTCTTTTGAGCCACTAACAATGCTCAAAGAGTATAATTGTCTAGAAAAAGCTTCTCAAAATCGTTGTTTGGAGTCGGCATTAAACTGCTAGGAAAATTACTTTTTAGCAATGTTTCTGTCGTTTTTGCATATTGAGCGGGAGCGGAGTCTTGTTAGAAGATTCCCAGATTATTTTCGAATGTTATTGTGTTAAGAGGCTTGACAATGTTCTTTAAAACATTCGTTTGGTAAATTTACGCGGGAATATTAACAATTTTTTCGCAGAAATTTTGCAGGCCGATTACGACTTTCAAAATTGCCTATTCCATGATTGCAGGCAAATGAGGATAAAACTTTTAACGCGAAAACTTTCCATAGATGTCAGTTGTCTAATTGCAGCTAAGTTCAATAGGGTGCGTTCAGTGATCTTTGAGAATCAATGAATTAACTTCGTGTATGGAAACATTTGCTAGTACTATGTATAACTGTCAAAACTGCTACTCAAACTTCACCATTTGGAGACGGTATAATACTGTTGGTCCTCTCAGGTAGTGAAAAACAAAGGCCTGCACAGCATCAATGGGTACTTTGGTAACTAGATCCAAGTCCACCCTAGACAGTGGCGCTACCCGATGCGTAAGAAGAAGTTATCTATGCAGCACATATGTAATTGAGATAAATAGGGTTGTTTAGCATTGATGTAGCAGTTTACATCTTTCAGTTGTTTTCGAAACTTATATGCAAATATTATTTCTATTTTCTAATTGAAAATTTACTCGCAATTTATTCACAATTTATAATAAAAAAATGCAGAATACTGTCCAAATCTTCTCGCTATTAAAACCCCCTCTTAGTATGTACCCACCAATTAGTTCAAATCCATTATAATAATTTGTTTCGAATTTCGATCTAAACTGATGCGATGAAAAACCGCTTAGAGTAATGATCGTTAATTGCTTGATTCATACTTCACAAGCTGTGTTGGACAATTTGTGTCTTTATGTCAAGACATAATTTCATGTTCAGTTCATCCAGCAGCATTCACTTGTGACGAAAATGATAATGTTATGCAAGATTAACCCTAACAGACTGCCTATTACCATTCAGCTTTGCTTCGCACTCTGTATTTAATCGGTAAGCCTCAAATGTATCTTCTGGGCAAATATGATAGTTGTAATTACATTGATCGGTAGCAAAAGTTGCCGTCTCCGAGTTTGCCTTCGTCAAAACTTTTAAATTCAAGGAAACATTTGTAATTCGCATTGACGTTGCCAATTGCTCTAGGTAACCACTCCATTTGCCCGAATTGAGATGCGTTATAAAAGACTTGTTGGAATACTGCAAAGAGCAACTACTGCTTTGAGTGAAAGTACACCTAAAGCGGTATCAGCTTGGAGCGAGTGGTATGATACAATTATGGTTTCATTTCCAAAACTTAATTAAAATCGATAGATCACGGAAGACCAAAGGCCTTCAATGCCCCTAAGAAAAGGTGAAGTAATTACTGACACAGTAACTCAGTTTGGGATCATGTGCGTCTGGTAGACTGCCGTGAGATTGAGTGGTTCTTAAGTCTTGCCTTAAAGAGAATTGCTTGTAATTTAAACAATTTGTTAATCCAATGAAGCGCTTCCATTTTAGTTTGCTTCTCGCAGGCCATGATATTCGCAGTAACATTGACTGGTATCAAGGTAATTGACTGATATTTGTATGTTTGCATATTTTGATGACTTTTTCATCGTCGTAATTGTGCGAAGTCCCTTCGAGTTTTTAAATTTAGCCAAATTGTAATTTGCCGTACGAGTATAGAAACATTATTTGTTCTTGTACTAAATGCACATAATTGATTTAAAACTGGACATGGTATTCTTATTTATCATTTGCTGTTAGAAAATGGGCGCCGTGGCGCAGTGGGTAGGTGCGTCGACTCCTACGCTCGATGTTGTCGGTCCGATTCCCAAAAAAACACCAAACATTTTTTCACGGCTCTACCTCTTTCGAGTCACTGACAATACTCGAAGACTATAACTGTCCAAAAAAAGCTTCTCAATCTCGCCGTTCGGCGTCGGCATTAAACTGTCGGTCCCCTCCACTCGTGAGAGAACAACAACACGCATAATAATAGAGAGTCAAATTTTCACTGACAGCTCCAAGACAAATGAAGGATCTGGTGCTGGTGCCTTCGTGGAGAGAGACAACTTTAAACTGCACACCTCGTTAGGTAAATTTACGTCGGTTTTCTAAGCGGAAACCTATGCGTCCTTGGGTAGATCTTCCATCGATGGTTGGACTTTTCGAGAGCACAACCGCAGGTGGCATGACTCTCCAGGATGTAAACAGACCAAGCGCATGCTCCCCAACATCAATAAGAAATCCGCGGCTTTCTTGTTATCTCTTAACAGAAAAGACTGCAGACAACTTATTGGCGTACTAACGGGGCACTACACATTCGCCAAACACCTAAGTGTCCTTGGGCTAAGTGACGAAACTCTCTGCGACGCCTGTGGAGAAGACGATGACACTGCAGAGCACTTCCTCTGTCATTGTCTCGCCTTTGCTCGGATCAGGTGGCAGTTATTCGGTGATAATGAGGTGAGAGCTGATGATGTAGGCTCCTCATCGCAGATGCGTCTTCTGGTCTTCCTTCGGAAGACCATGAAATTTCAGTAAAAGTAGGTTGCTGCCTGGTAGTACAATGGACCAGTTTTGAGTTTGAGTACTCCAGTGTAGTGTGACAAAAACCTACGACAAAAAAAAAATAAAGAGCAATAACACGCAATAACACGAGCTAGCCAATTGCATTCCTCCCACCCATGAATTCATCCGCAATACTCGTCAGGAATGCTCATCAGTTCACCCTTAAGCCTGCTTTCGGACGTACAGTTGAGTTTAGAGACTAGTTTTTTGGCCGCACCACACGAATATGGAATGTTCTTCCCAGCCCGATATTTCCTACTCACTATTATCCACATTTAAGACCAATGTGCACAGGTACCTCCTGTCCCTTTCTCCGTCTATACCTTCGGCCCGTGCTGAGTCTTGATTCCGGACACTTAAGGATATTCGTAAACCAAACTTAAAAAAAAAAACCAAACAGTCAGGGCCATTTCTCGATATACATGTTCATCGAATGCCAAACAGTGACAGTTTTTCATTTTTAAATTCATTTTTAAATAATTGCTTACTTACAATCAAGGATTAAGCCCTCGTCATTGGTAAATATTATATTTTATTTAAAATTATCTTCAGTTTGATGCCTGAAGATTATAATTGTGCTAGCGTCACACAATGAATAAAATTCATGTCAAGCTTACTGCGAAAAGTCTCCTACATTCACGTCTTTGCATAATTTCCATCAATGAGTCAGTAAAGTTCATACAAATAAGTGGATCAAATCTAGATAGCTATAAATATTGATCAATTGGTTTAATCGCAACTTTTCAAGGCTCTTTTTTATAGGCGTGTTCCAAAGACGACAATTACGAAGCTAATAGTTCACAGCCACCAGCCTCTTGCTCAGGAGTTAATTAATCTCCAATCACGCGTTTCTTATCAACTGATTGTTTACACTTCAGACCATGTGCTGTAATCCAAATCTATAGTTATATGAAATTGTTTTTTTTTAAACCAGAGCCGCATTTCTACGCTTGGCATTGACTCGAGACTGCGTTCGTTTTTGCGTGTCTCCACTTGCACTTGTGCGGCATAGATGCACAAAGCACTCTCCTAGTCTTTGCAGAAAAAGTCGCTTACACTTAGTCACAGTAATTTATGATAATAATTTCATATATCTCCCACGGTCTTCAAAGAACCTGCTCCGTTTATTTCGGTGCGAGAATTTATATCTCTAATACCGAACCTACCTCACCAGTTAATTGCTTCAACGACAAACTAAGGCCGCTACAAATCTTATGGGTTGGGTGAGGAGAGTTTAAAATGGTACGACCTATCACTACCATTGTCCCGCATATGTTCACTGAGGTGTCTTTTTCAAACTACGTGGCGTTACAAAATGATGTGGGAATCAATTCTGCACATGGTGACTCATATTTGCCAGACTGGGGAGATCCGGTTGGGAGGCGTTAATAGTCCGTTAGAGGCTAAAGGAAATTATTTATAAATCACCGCCGTCGTTATTATTGGTATCGGATACTAAAACTATCGCGTTGGTGACTATAATATTGTTTTTTTATGGTGTAGCAGCTGACTTTAAGCTTGATTTGTGGGCGCGAGTAGACGAACGTTATTCTTCATCTTGATATTTCAAGTAGAAACGTTTGCTTAGTGCTGATGCAAGTTGAGTATGGTAGATAGGCTTTAATAAAATTCATGATTGTATGGGTAAATTTATAAATAAAACTTTTCCAAGTTTGATGCTACCAATATGCAACGGCTCCCAGAAATTGGTGAATGAAAACTGGTACTTTTCGTCATCTGTTAACACACAATTTAATATTTCTGAAACATCTGCGAATCAGTGCTGCCGATATGTGACATTCGTTTATCCGTTTTATTTCAGGTTTCAAAAAATTTTGTTGAAGATGGAAAGATGGCTTTTCAGTGAAGGTAATTGCAGAAACGTCACGATCTTAGTGGTTACCATATACGATTTATTACTTACAGAGCCTGGTGTAACATGTTGTTGAAGCGATCATGCAGACGACTACGGTAATGTCCCATTCAAAAATATAAGAATGGCCCAATATACATACAGGGTGGGCCATCTAGTGTTTTCTTTTTAAACGGAACGAAATGAATCAATTTTACGCTTGAACAACGTTGGAAAATATTAAAAACTTATTTCCAAAGTGAGTGCTGGGCCCTTACTCTGTATTGATATTCGAATAGCACAAATATGCGAAAATGATTTGCGATTCTACTTCTACTAAAGTAGAATCGAGTGCTTTAAATAGCATAAAGCGTGAATTGGCAGATTGTTGTCGAGGAATTGCTGTGCCAAAATACATATGTACTCGTACTTATGATCAAATTGGCTGCTACGTTGAAATTCTTGGCAGCGAAAGGCTACCGTCATCCAAAAATTGTATAAACTGTAACTATTAATAAATAAGTAATGGAAAATATAAATAAAAACAGTTTTGAAAATTGATAGTATCTACGTTTCATGCATATAATTTAGGTTGTTCCTTTGAACCATATATGTGAAAACCTTACCGCACTGCAAAACGTGAAAACATTTTCTTTACTATATTCCAGTATTTATTCAACTGACTTATAACACATAATAAAATTTTATAAAACAAATAGAAAGAAAACACATAATGCATATAACATTTTTCATCCAAAAGCATTTGGCATTAAATGGTTCATATTTAAGTGTTTTAGTAACAGACTCTATTGAGAAAAGTTTTCATCTTTCTATCATTATAAATACATATTTGTAAGTCTTTTTTATGGCAAAATACTTACATTTTCAAACAAAACTTATTTGCTTTGTTCATCATTCGACAACCAATCCATCATCGAACAAAACTATGCGAATTCGACTGGTTCTGAGATTAAATTAAGCAATAGAGAGTATCAATTTTGCGAAAACAAAGAATGTCGAAGTTGGCAACCCAACACTGCTCGATTTTCGAAAATGTGACTTTGCTATTAGAGTTAGAGAGTACCGATTTTGCGAATTCGATTAATTTTATATTAGAGTAGCAATACAGAGTAAGGGCCCTGTGTAGCCCAAACAGTGTGTTTTTTGAAAAGAAGTTTTGGTCGAAATGACGCACCCACCGCGACTGCTGTACGCAAGTTTGTGCAGAAAGTTCGTGAGACTGGTATGCTGGTGGACAACACTCATGGTCCCCGTCGTCGTTCGGTGCCTTTGGGCATGATGAGAATGTGCCTGTTGTGGCCGAGAGTGTGAGGCTCAATTCACGAACATCAACTCGCCATCGACCTCAACATCTCAACATTTCATGCACTTACCTGAGGAGAATTCTGCACAAAGATCTCGGATTCTTCGCTTACAAGGCCCAATTGACTCAGCAATAGAAGGCGCACGACCATCTGGTTCTTTATCGCTTCGCAGTTTGTGCCTCAGGGCAGCTTAAATTGGATTGGATTTGACGATTTTGGACGAAAAACCATCTTTTGACGAGTTGCTTTATCATCCCGGCGGCTACGTTAACAAACAAAATTGCCGCATTTGAGGCTCAGAAAACCAGCACTTTATTGTCGAGAAGCCAATGCATTCAAAGAGAGTGACAGTTTGGTGCGAATTGTGGAGTGGCGGCATCATTGGACCATGTTTCTTCGAAAATGAGGCTGGAAAAAATGTTTCGGTCAACGGTGGGCGTTACAGAGCCATTTTAACTGACTTTTTTTTTACTGAAATTAAAGACATGGACTTGGGCGACTTCTGGTTCATGCAGGATGGCACGTCATGCCACACAGCGCATGCCACAATCGATCTTTTGCTCAAATTCCCAAATCGTGTTATAAGTTGTGTTGGCGATATCAATTGGCCGCCACGGAGCTGCGGTTTGACCCTTTTGGACTTTTTTTGTGGGGAACCGTGAAAGATCGATGTTATGGTAACAATCCGGAAACGATTCAATCACTTAAGGCCAATATCATCCAAGCAATCCGTCAGCCACAGCCCGAAACCAACAACAAGGTATTTAAAAATTGGGGTGACAGAATGCGCTCCTGCGAAGCCAGCCGAGGCAACCACTTGAATGAGATTGTATTTCATACTAAATGGGAATGTTTGTTCTTACTACAAAGCCATGATAAATGGAAATTTTAATTTTGTTCATTTTATTGCATTTTTATTAAAGAAACTTGTGTTTGGCCCTCCCTGTAATGATTAAGTGGATTACTACTAAATCCAACCACACGCTCGTTTTTCGTAGATGCGTTTCAAGTCGTCGATCATGAGAGAGGAAGTGTTATTTTAATAATAATACAATAATAATAATGGGAGTGTTACAGTCCGAGGTGAACCTGGGCATAGCTTCTCAGCAACCACTCGTGTTTTGCGTGCTATTGTTCTCTCACGAGTGGAGGAGACCTACAGTTTAATGCCGACTCCGAACGGCGAGCTTGAGCTTTTTTTAGACATCCATACTCTTTGAAAATTGTCAGTGACTCGAAACTCGGCAAAGCCGCGAACAATTTTTTTTTTTGAAAAATTGTTTGTCTGACCTTGGATTGGGACCTAGACTGTGAAAGTCGAATGCGCATGGGTCGATGCACGAACCCACACGGCCACGGCGCCCACGAAGTGTTATTAAGATTTGAACAATTCCTGTCAGAGTGCCTTCCACAGTTTCTTCTCTCTGCATATCCCTTGTTATGTTTTTGAAATGATTCTTGCTTGAAAAATTACATTTTTACAAGTAAAAAACACGCCCTGCTTCGTAAAAGCGAAACAAGACTTATTAAACTCTTAATAACTCCAATTCTGCAATTTATGCATCGAACCCCCACGTTACAGTTTAAATCATTTGCAACAGCTTCTCTGGCAAATAAAAATTTTAAGTTTAATTATCAACTCTTGACTTTACAATACGTAAATATAGATAAGTTATGTGGTAAATTTTAGCAATTGAATAACAAAATTATAGACTTGAAAGAAAACTAGATCAGCAATTGACATAGCAAAGCAGCACTTTTAAGCTCATAAAATACAATTAGCTAAAGGCCAAAAAGTAGTGTGTGAATATTAAGTCGTCTTCTTATTGGATGGTGCTACAGTCCGGGGTAGACCTCTGAATGAGCAAACAAAATTAAGAAAAATTAAAGTGTGTGTGAATTAAATGCAGCCACTCCTTACGGGTAATTTCTAACTCTATAGTGCTAATATCATAGATAAAAGCGTTCAACAAACTCTAGTTGTTCTTAGTTCTTCTTTGACTAAGTTTCGATGCTTGGAAAGATGAAGAATTCAAAAAGATGAACGGGGCCTGTTTTATATTTGTTCATCTTTTCGAGATTCTACTGTATGTACAAATAGTTTGTAAATCTATGACCCACTTAGGTGGGTCAAGAGTCCATTGCGGACCTTCGGCCTGTAAACTTATGATCCTGCACCAATGCAAACAAATGCATGCATATATTTGGTAATTTGCTCCATTAAATGAATCCCAATATTAGTTTCGTATTCCATGCATGGCCAGAGGATTATCCTTAAACGAAAATACGAACACGAGTATGTTTTTGACATACGAGTACATAAGTTGCGAGCTATGTGCGGAGTGACGAACATCATAACCATTGCAGTTTGAATCCACACTATGCAAATTGTCAAACAAATTTGCTGGCACAGATCACATTAGCTTTAAACCAATGACATGGTTAAGAAGATTAACAACCAACGCAAAACAGTTATACAGATATCTATAGATAGACTGCTCTAAATAAAAATTCTGTTTGCAATATTGGTGGGCATTCGTATTTTAATGTATTTGGTTTCAACAAGACGGTGCCACAATCCACACAGCGGGTGCGACATTTGTCTTATTGAAAATTCAAATCGATGAATATGTTATATCGAGAAATGTTCCTGTCTATTGGCCTTCTAGATCGTGTGATTTAATACATCTAGACCTTTTTGATGCCTTGCATCGATCGCTATGGATACGCAAGGGACTCCTCCAGTATTATGAATGTGCGAACGTTTCGAGGTGTCAACATCGACTCGGACCACTACATTGTTGCAGCCAAGGTAAGGTTGTGGATATCCCGAATACCGACAAGACAAGAAAATACTGTGAGGAAGTTCGACGTCGGACGGCTACAATCGCAAGAGATCGCCAAATCCTTTTCCGATCGAGTCTCCTTTAATCTCAGAAGAAGTCCTTTGCCGCCAACACCAAGTATTGAAGACCAGTGGCAACATTGCCAAAAAGCTATTAGAGATGCCGCCTTTGATGTGCTGGGTTTCACTCGGACACCACAACGAAACCCCTGGTTTGACGACGAGTGTCGGCAGACGAATGCAGCTAAGTAAGAGGCCTACAAAGCGGCACTGCAAAGAAGGACAAGAGCTGCTCGCGAGGTCTACGAGCAGAAAAGGAGAGACGAACACCGGCTTCTCAGGAGGAAAAAGAAGGAGCATGAGAAGCGCGCGATCGGTATAATAGAGAGCTACCACTGCAGGAATGAGGTAAGGAAGTTTTACCAAAGGATAAAGTCAACTTGTCAGGGTTATAAAGCCCAAACCGAAGCCTGCAAGGACGATCAAGGGAACATCGTAGTAGAATCATAGACGATGCTGAGGATATGGAAGAACCACTTCTGCAGACTATATAACGGCGACGAAGAACCGAATTCCGCTGTCAGGCAGATTGAACCATTCAACTCGAATGAAAGGGACGATGTAGATCAACAATTCCGCCTCCCCGATCTGGATGAAGTGAAGATAGCTGTATCTAAACTAAAGTCCAACAAAGCTGCTGCAGCTGACGGGCTAGCGGCTGAGCTTTTCAAAGCAGCAGGCGATGACTTGGTAAGAAGCATGCACCAACTCATCTGTAAAATATGGTCGGAAGAAAGCATGCCTGATGTATGGAACCTCAGCATTGTTTGCCCGATCCACAAAAAAGGAGACCCTCTGAAATGCGCCAACTATAGAGCCATCAGTCTTCTGAACATTGCACACAAGATTTTATCTGCCGTGTTGTGTGAACGCCTAAGGCCATTCGTGAACAACCTGGTCTGTCTATACCAATGTGGCTTTAGGCCAGGAAAATCCACCATCGACCAAATATTCACAGGAACAACAAATCGATACCCACCACCTTTCATCGATTTTAAGGACGCGTATGACAGCATCTATAGAGACGAGCTATACAGAGCAATGTTTAGTTTTGGTATCCCTACCAAACTCGTTCGTTTATATAGGATGACGATGGAGAATGCACGCTGCTCCATCAAGGTCGGAGACCTAACCGTTGATGTCAAAAAAGGATTCAGACAAGGCGACGCCCTGTCATGCGACTCCTTCAACATCATACTTGAAAAATTGTGCAAAATTCGAGCCAGAGGCACAATCTTTCAGAAGTCCGTCCAGCTACTTGCATATGCGGACGATATTGACATAATTGGAAGAACACAGCGTGATGTCAATGGTGCTTTTGTGAGTATTGCGACGGAGGCCGCGAAGATGGGTTTAACGGTAAATGAGGGCAAGACCAAATGTATGCCTTCAACCAGAAACTGAAACCAAACGAAAAATAACTCTTGCTAATTGCTGCTTCTTTGGGCTAAGAAAGCAATTGATAAACAAAGCCCTCTCTCGAACAACCAAGGTAACCCTGTGCAAGACCTTAATCGTCCCAGTCCTGCTATATGGCGCAGAAGCATGGACTTTGTCAAAAGCGGATGAGGTTGCTCTTGGCTGCTTTGAGAAGAAAATTCTTCGGGTTATTTTCTGCATAGAGGGTGAGTGGAGGAGAAGATATAACAACGAACTGTACGAGCTGTTCAGCGACATCGACTTAGACAGAAGGGTAAAGTTCCAACGATTGAGATGGCTAGGTCATGTAGACCGAATGGAAACCAACGCTCCGGCAAGTCTTCAAATCCATCCCCGAGGGACGGCGCAGTAGAAGAAGACCGCGACTCAGGTGGCGCAGGCAAGTGGAAAGGGACCTCAACCAACTGTGCGTGCGAAACTGGAGGCAGCTAGCTAAAGATCGAGTTGGCTGGAGAAGCTTGTTGGTTGAGGCTCAGATTCACCCCGGACTGTAGCACCACCTTAAGTAAGTAGGAAAGTTAGACCTTTTTGATGGGGCTACGTTAAATCATTGGTCTATGCTCATAAGCTGGTGTCGTCAGAAGGGTTCAAAGCCAATATTGAACGAGAGATAGGGGGTGTTTCCGTCGAAATGTGTGGCCGCTTCTTCGAAAATTGGGTTTTAAGAATCGAGCGCTGCAATCGTGCCTGCACTTCAAACCAATAATATAATTTTCGAGATATCTTAAATGGTTTGCGATTTCTTAAAAAAAAGGTGTCAAGGAAAACCCAATATGTCCTTAAATCGTTTTTCCAGAATGTTCATTGTGCCATTGGCTGCGTGGCACATAGCGCGGCCCTTTGGAACCGCATGTGTTCGATACACATATAATACAATCCAAGCCACAAGAGGTTAGACCTTAAGCGTTCACCGTTGACATATTTAGCAGATTCGTTTTGAAAGAAGTAAGTATTCAACCAGAACAAAATTTACGCCAGTGACAGTGATTTTCTAACTCGTGTGGTTTGATTTTGTAATATTTTTCGATCAAAATTATTTCGACCATTTGGCTTTAATTTTTGGCCAAAATTAATTTTGCGGCAAATGGCTAAGGGTAAAACATCAAAACTCGTGTCAAAATCGAAAATCCAGAAAAAAAACACAAACATTTTTGGATGGGTACAATTTTTTTTCGTAGGCGTACCTTATTGCGCTTTTCTTTCGGGCGCGGAGTCGAAGACAGTCTTGTCAATGCCTATCCAATGCATGGCCTATCCGTAGATGTTGACGCCTGGGTAGATTTACGTCGCTGTACATGCCAATACAATTTGTACTTGAGCCTTCTTGTCCAAATCCCAGAACTTATTCAGTCAATCGTACTCCGATTATACCACTGACGTCGATCTTGATTATTTCTCCTACATGAACAACTGCGCCCAAAAGAGAAGTTAAATAACCTAAACGACGATTATACTCCTGGTCCCGATGGGTTACCAGTGAAAAAAATGCGCAAAACTCTTGCCCCAACCTCTGACGTCTCTCTTCCTTATGTCCACCTCTCAAGGATCCTTCCCACTGCTTTGTAAGAATTCATTCATTGTTCCTATACATAAGAAAGGCTCAAGAAATGAGATAAATAACTACCGCCCTATATCCAAACATTCCTGCATTCCTAAAGTTTTTGAAAGCATCGTTTATGACTTAATCTATTTCCACTGCAAATCTTTGTTTTCTTTTTCACAACACGGTTTTCTAAAGGGCAAGTCGACCAGGACGAAGCACTACGCGCATTTGAACATGGGAAAGAAGTTGATGTGCTAGCTACCGACTTCAGTAAAGCATTTAATAAAATATCACACGATATTATTTTGTTGAAACTAACCACTCTAGGTTTCCCACAAAGTCTCGTTAAATGGATAAATTCTTATTTGGAAAGAAGAAAATATGAAGTTTCATTTAGATCTTTTGTCTCCAAGCCTTCTAACGCCACATCAGGTGTTCCACAGGGTAGCCACCTGGGTCCTTTAATTTTCGTCCTTACTACGAATGATGTTGTCTACATCATCAAGAATTCTCAACTTTCTGTTTAATTTAACTTCCGTTCCCATATCGATAACATAATTAATAGAGCTAAATCTGCACTAGGCTTTGTTATACGTTGGTCAAAAGAATTTTCAAACCCCTATGTCACTATTCTCGAATATGCCAGTCCGGTCTGGTCTCCCTACTATCTTGTTCACATCCAACGTATAGAAGCCGTCCAGCGCAGATTCTTACGTGTTGCCCTTCACGATTTCAACTGGGGTGACAGAATTAATTTGCCCCTTATTCGAAACGACTAAAGCTTATACGTCTCGAATTTCTTGAAAACCGTCGTGAAACTGCAAACTTGTTCTTCCTCCACCAACTACTTACTGGTCACACAGATTGCCCCCAGCTACTCGAACTCGTCTCCTTTAGCACCAATTCCCACTACCTAAGGTCTACTTTTCTATTCACACCGTACTAATTATGGCTTAAACACCCCTGTCTTCAGAATGTTACGTTTAGCTAACATCGCTAATCGCTCATTCGACTTTCACCTCTCAAAATTATCCCTCCGAAATAGTCTTAGGGCTCGCTGTTCTTCCCCCTAAGTTAAGTTTTAGTTCTCAAGTTTAGTTTATTAAGTTAGATTGTCTAAGTTCACTTGCATTAAGCAGAAATAAATAAATAAAGTCGAAGACCAAAGTTTGAATGATGCTGCTGGTATTCGTACTGTTTACTTGGCTGTCGAAGTAGACCAAGTCGAAAATATATCTCCCTATTGTAACATTGTGGCCAACTCGTCGATGTTGTGTGTCCTTTTTTAAAGACAGACTTCGTCTAGCCCTATACCCATATTGAGCTCCAATTAAATGCCAGTCACTGTATTCGACCAATCCCGTCGATGTCGTCAGCGTATGTCAGTAGCTGCATGGAAATTTAGAAGATCGTGCCTCTGATGTTGGCCAATGAGTTCTAGGTTAATGAAACTAAACTGAATTAAAAATGAAATGAAAACGGAGTCCCCGCTAAAGATTCAAAATTTTTCGTTTGCATTAACACGTGTATTTCTATCCATATTCTGCACCATGACCTTAAAAAATGGCTTTTTGCAAAAAGTGCAAAAAACAAAAAAAATCTACTGTCTATTCGTGTCTGCAGCAAATGATTAGGTCTGTCAGCAAGCCTATTACACCGCCTATCTCTTTGGTTAAACGGTTTGATGAAATGCTCAGTCACAGCACAATGTGCTGGCCATTAACGTGGGTAATTTATTGACACATTGAGGGGAGATACATACATAAGCGATTGGGGCTGAACAATCAGTTACACAGCTCCGGGTTTCGGTTGTCGGTAAAGTGCACCATGTCTGCTCACAACGCCCATTTGATCACATTGAACAGTTTAATGCCGGTCTATCTGCAGGTTTGTGGGAAAATGCAGTCAAGTGGAAATTTACTATGAACTCGAGGTATGATCATGGGTGTCTAGTGTTAAATATCATTTCAGGTGCGAATTGATGACAAACAAAATTCGTGCAAAGTTAAGAAAATAATGTTTGACAATGTAGCTGCTGTATAGCCAGTAGAATAAGTTAGAGTAAAACTTGTTTAAACTTGCTGAGGTGTGTATACAGACTTTTAGACACCCTTGAATGAAAACATTTTTATTAAGTGCTCTGCACATAAGAATATATAAGAAGTATCAATAAATAACATCCATAAATTATTGGACACTCGGCATGGAATCATCAACCAATAATTGGGGTGAAATCATTCCATGCCCCAAATGACATCGAGTAAGGATGTATGTTTTCAATAAAATAAAGAGAATCTGTACCCGTTGGCCGCACTTGCAGGAGTATGACGCATGTTGTCGAAGAGAGTATTGGAATGGACACCGTTGGGAAAAAAGCCGGGTTAATTAAACTTGGGTCTTATATAGGGTGGCACGGTAAGATTTAATTATTGAATCCTTTTTTTTGTTTTCGTATTTTTTTCAGAATTAACTTTAAAAAACTTAGGAAATTTATGATGGAAAGATTTAGCACAGAAACAAGAACCAAAGTGGTTAAATTTTATTTTGAAAGTCGACATTCAATTATTCAGACGCAAAAATGATATCGAAATTTCTTTCATGTTCGAAATGCGTCCATTGTTTCAACAATTTACCGATTGGTCCAGCGTTTTCAGCAACAAGGCGCTGTTTGTGATCTTCTGCGTGCTGGAAGACCTCTTACAGTTCGAAATAAAGTTATCATTGCTCGGGTGCAAGCAAGTATTGAGAAAAACCCCGAAACTCCCATCAGGTGACGTTCTCAGCAGTTGTTGATGTCTAGGCGGTCTTTGCAAAGAATTTTAAGGCAGCTACACCTTTTTCCATATAAGATTCAATTGGTTAATTTCAATTGGAAAGCAACACGCTACAGCTCCCACAGTTCGTCCAACTATGGCTCTGTCGGATAATATCGCTTTATTCTGATTTTAACAGGCCACCGCGTAAAGTAATGCGCATGTCAATGAGCCAAGGACCATATAACAGCTTTAGGCCAATATCCGAGTAGAAGTGAGGGCGCTATGACCTGAAATTCTAAGAAAGTCATGTAAAATGCTTTGGAAAGAGCAAATCAGGTCAGGTCAGGTCGAAGCAAATAATGGGCACCATTTGAGAGATTACTTGATACTCATCAAATAAATCATATCGTTTCTTATGCGCCACCCTGTATGATCGTAATCTAGACTCAGAGTACGTGACTTGCTTACATGAAGTTGATGCTGTCGTTTAGAGGGTAGTGAACTTCTTGGGTTAAGAGGAACAATTACCCTGATCAAAACGCGAACGGGGGAGTTTGTTGTACCTTGTTGTGCAAATGACTTGCTCATAAAGGTATCCATAAATAAATACAATACCGTCGGAATCTCCAGCAGAAAACATCAATATGTAGTACCATCGTGTATGAAACGGATGGCTTGTGACGTTCGTCTAATGAAAAGAAGAATGACATTAAGGACTGATGCGCAAAGAACTTCCAAATAGACTGTGTTAGCAGCTAAATAGCAGTCTAGTATAAACTACGACAAGATCTGCTAATAAGCTGATCTCACAAAATGTCCGATAATTCAAAGGAAGGAAAGGAAAATAATGTTTATGCAAGGGTCAATTCTGAAAAAGTTACTTTGATTTGTAATTAAGGAGACCTCTTACACAGATAGAGCGAGTCTTTTCCTAACTTTCCCGAACAGGATACTGAGAGTGACACACATATACATTTGCTCCAGATAAAACTCGTTCACTTGCTCAATAGTTTTGAGTTTGGTAATTGTAGTTAAGAGCAAAGGACGAATATTTATTTCAGGTTCTTGCAAGAAATTGTATTTGTAGACAAATTAATTATTTTGTTTTTACTCAGTACTTTGCTTAAGAAATTTTTAATATTGAATTTGTATTTTACTTTCAAAGTGAGCTTCGCTTTACTGAAACTCTATAATTGTAGAAAATGTTTTTTGTTTTTTCAGTTAACCAGAGTGTCCAAATTTATGTAGCACAGAAAATCAATTCCATCACACCCGATCACTGCTCATTCCTGCGGTGTGTACATTGCTGTTGGGCATTTAGGGGTGCAAATGGATGTATGAGATATCACTGCACCTCGTATGGAGTTGTCGATCACAGCATGGAATTTATGTCTGAAAGTGATATACTTTGAAACTTTAAATCTATAATATCTCAAAATTTACCCATAAATTTAATATTTATCCTTTATCTTTATGCTCATGTGGGCGCCGTGGCGTAGTGGGTAGGTGCGTCGACTCCTACGCTCGATGTTTTCGGTTCGATTCTTGAAAAATCATCTAAAATTTGTTCATGGCTCCACCTCTTTCGAGTCACTGACAATGCTCAAAGAGTATAACTGTCTAGAAGAAACTTCTCAGTCTCCTCGTTCGGCGTCGGCATTAAATTATAGGTCCCCTCCACTCGTTACAGAATAATAGCACGCACAACACAAGTGGTTACTGAGAAGCTAGGCCCAGATCCACTTCGGACTGTAGCGCTGCCATTATTATTATTATATAATGCTCACGCCTCCAAAAGTGCGTTTTCAAATATTTAAAATTCGCATCCCGATGATTTATCATTTTTTGCCAATATCTCAAAAACTATTTGGGGCCAGAATGCTCGAAATGGTTTTAAAATAAAGTACTTAATGAAGCCAAGTTTTTGTGTTTTTTGTCTTCAGATTTTTAAAAACTTTTGTTTAGAAATGGGAGAAGCTCCATATTTTTCAAACGGTATTTTGGACCAAAATGTCTTTAAGCAAACCTCTACCTGATTTCAAAAGATCTCTCGATTTATATATCACTCGAGGAGGAGCGTCTATGTTTCAAAATCCATGGCAACTTCACCTATACGAGAGACACCCCCAAATAGTCGCACTTTTCAGATTTTCGTGCATGATATCTAGGCCTAAACTAAAGGGTGTTCCAATGAAAACGCACGATGGAAATTGTAAATAAAATAAAAAGTTTTTAGAGAATTATCTTAATATTTTTTATTATGATAAAAGGATCTATGTCAATTATGCGTGAAGCAAAATATCGGCCAAATGCTCGCCACGGCTTCGGTGGCATATCCGATGGTCCATATTTTCAATGACTCTGAGACATAATTGAGGTTCAATGTCCTTAATGTGCTGAATTATCTCATCCTCTAGCTCTTGAATTGTTCTTGGCTTATTGACGTACACATTTTCTTTTAAATATCCTCAAAGAAATAAGTCCAACGGTGTCAAATCACATGACCGTGACGGCCAATTAACATCGCCACGACGTGAGATAACACGGCTATTGAATTTCTTGCGTAAAATAGCCATTGTTTCCTTGAATGTATGGCAAGTGGCATCATCTTATTGGAAGCACATGTCGTCCAGGTCCATATCCTCAATTTCTGGCTACAAGAAGTCCGTTATCATCAACACCATTCACGGTAGCTGCTTGAGGATTTTTGAAGAAGTACGGCCCGATGACGCCGCCAGCCCATAAACCGCACTAAACAGTCACTCTTTGTGCATGCATCAGCTTTTCAACAATCACTCAACAATACTACATACCCTGTTTGCTGAAATTTGCACACAATTGTACCGATTGTGGACAAATTTGGTCGATTATGCTGACCAAAAAAATCACGAAGTGCACGAAATGCATATTGATTTGAACGCCCATTTTTGTAAAAGGCTTCAACAATCTTAACACGCTGCTCAATTGTGTACCACTCCATGGTTGAATTTGTCAAACACAGAAACAAAGAAATGTCAAATTAACCTTTACTTAATTCCAAAATTTCAAACCGATAACTTTATAAACTTCGGAGATAAATAAGTGTGATACACAGACAGACGGATGAACGGACACACAGAAATTATAAAGGTTCCGTTTTTGGAGAAGGAACCTTAAAAAGATAGGGTGATAGATGACAGCTTAGGATGACAGAAAGTTACCACTGCACAGAGAACAACCCTCTTTATTATTGGCAAATATTATAAAAATGATAAAAATTTAACAGGTTTTCGCCATTTTACAAAATATGGTCGGCATAATCATTGAATTTCTTCAACTGTGGAAAGATTAATATTTCTTTGATGACTTTAATTCTGTATCTGATTAGTCTAACATTGCTTTAACGCGGAGAGAAAGAAGATGTTGGTCTATTCGGGATAAAAACTGATTGCGCTATCCTTAATTTATATTGTTTGTGGCATGTTTGGCATAAGGCGATTTACAATAAATTAGGATTTGCGTAAGAAATAAAGATAACGGCCACGTAAAACTTGAAGCGCTATATTAAAGGGAATTTCACACAATTTGGTATTCGGTATTATGTACGAAACACATGGTACAATAGTTTTACCGGCGGTTGGACAGATTTGGTGTTGTATACAACAATTGTATCGTGTGTTTCTACATAACCGACCGTTGTACCGATAGTGTTCATGCTTTTGAATGTACAACCGCTGCCGCAATAGATTGTGTGGAAATTGTGTGTATTCGCAAATACATCGATTTTAAATGTGTTTCGGCTGTTCTAGTGCAAATAAAGACTGAGGTTAAGTAATTTCGAATTAACTGCTCGAAAATGACAAAATAAAATTCCTTCTTCTTCGTTTTAGGGCGCTACAGTTCGAGGTGGCCCTGGGCCTCACTCAACATGCCTCTCCAGCCAGTACGATCTTTCGCCAGCTGTCTCCAGTTTCGCACACCAAGCCGGCCGAGGTCCCCATCGACTTGGGTGCGCCACCCTGTACGTGGACATCCTCTGTTGCGTTGTCCCACAGGTTCAGAGTCGAAGACTCTTCAGGCCGGAGCTAAGTTGTCCATACGCTCTACATGGCCTAGCCATCTTAAGCATTGGATCTGTAGATGCCTGGCCAGACTCATGTTGCTGTTCAGCCTATATAGTTCCTATATAGGTTGAACCTTCTCCTCCAAAAGCCATCAACGCAAACAGGACCAAAGATCGCGCGCAGAACTTTTCTTTCGAAAAGACCAAGAGACTGTACATCCACTTGGGATATTGTCCATGCCTCTGCGCCGTACAGCAGGACTGGGATGATCAAGGTCTTATACAGAGTCAAGTTGGTCTTCCAAGAGAGGGCTCTACTACTCAATTGCCTTTTGAGCCCATAAAAACAGCGGTTGGCAAAAGTTATTCAGCGTTTGATCTCGGTACTGATGTTACCGCGGAGCCAAGGTAGACGAAGTCAAAGTTATAGCTGCCTATGGTGACGTTCTGGCCAAATCGTCGATGTTGTGCGTCCTTTCTCGATGACAGCATATACTAGGTTTTGCCCTCGTTTACCGCCAGACCCATTTTAGCCGCTTCCGTTTCAATGCCAGCAAACGCATCATTGATGGCTGTGTTGTCCAATCACGTCAATGTCATCTGCGCAAGTTAGCAGTTGAACGGACTTTTGGAAGATCGTGCCTCTAGTGTTGGTCAGTGAGTTTTGCACGATCTTCTCAAGAACTATGTTAAAGAAATCACATGACAGCGCGTCGCCTTGTCTAAAACCTTTTTTGACATTAAAGGTCTCGGTGAGTTCGTTACCGACCTTGTTGGAGCAGCGAGCGTTCTCCATCGTCTGCTCAGTCTGACGAGTTTGGCAGGAATGTCAAAACTAGACATAGCGCTGTATAGCTCGTCTCTGTGCATGCTGTCATATGCGGCCTTGAAATCGACAAATAGATGGTGTGTGTCAATTTGCATTTCTTGGGTCTTCTCCTGGATCTGCCGCAGTATGAAGATTTGATCGATGGTGGACTTCCCGGGCCTGAAACCACACTGATAAGGACCTATCAGTTTGTTCACAAATGGTTTCAGGTGTTCACACAAAACGGCAGAGAAGATCTTATAGGCGATATTAAGGAGACTTGTCCGTCGATAGTTGGCTCAGTCAAAGGGGTCTCCTTTCTTTTGGATCGGGCAAAATAAATAAAATGCCTGGTAGTACGTAAATTCTAAGCAGATTGTGTAATGAGTGTACTGTATACAAAAGTTGGGTCGATAGTACAACCATTGTATCTTGTATTTCGTACTTTAGAGGTGGCGAGCCACCTACTTTACTAGTTGTAGACACGTGTTGCTTTAAACATTAGTCTCTATCGGTTGAATACATTAGTTCCTTTTTAAATCTGGAATCAGTTCATCATTGTATTGTAGATCTTTAAATTGAATGGAATACTTGCACTTTCAGGATCAAGAATACGGTTTAAGAGTGACTACATTCCATACAGTAAACATTTTCAGATACATAAACAACAGCATATGTCTATAAAGTTTCAAAGCCCAATCACTTTATTTTTTTTAATTTATTAAATTTAATTCAACCTATAAGAACACACTTCTGTATTCTGAATTTACAAAATTTTGGTTAGGCGGTAACCACATTAAGCCTAAGCCATAGGCTTTAGTTAGCGGAGAAATATGAAATAAATAAAAAGAATTTGTAAGTTCCTCTTGAAAGATGAGACGTGAAGAGTTTCTTAAATTTTAACTTCTTAAGTCCTAAGTTAATGCCGCCGTTTGTACGCATCCATATTGTACCTGGCGTACATGGGTGCCATGTGTTTTTTGTTATCCTTCTTGATCATGGATTGAACGATTTTTGCTGAGGCTGCGCTCTGCTCATCTTCGACTTTTGGAAACACAACAGGTCCTTCGGACTCCAATTTTCTGTAAGCTTTTGGCTTGCGCTGAAAGTAGTTGGCGTAGTCGTTGTATGGACGGTGACCTTTGGTGTTGTATTGTTTGGGGAATGTTGAGAAATGTTTAAGTCCCGGTGTTGTGAACACCCCCTTTTTCTTGGCATTCTTTGGAGTTTCGCCATAGAGCGGCCTCATGGCAACAGGATTCGAAGCTATAAAATCAGTGTGTAAACCAGTGCTGATTGGGACCTTAGGATGCATCTCTGGGTGCTTTTTCATCATAACAGGATTATGCTCATCTAGATGCTGGTTTTCGTTCATATAGTTCTTGTAGTAATTGTGAAGAATAGAATCCTTAGGTACCACGCTCATTGCTTTCCATTCGTTGTCATCTGAATCATATGGCACCGGGTTTGGCTTGAATCCGTATTCGTTTTCGATCTTTGGGCGGTACTCCTCTCTTGCGGCTTTAAGTCTGTCGTTCATGTCTGGTATTGCCATTTCCATAGAAACCTGTTTAATTCTGGCTTGGGGACGCAGTTCTATTAAGCTTGGGATTTTTGGATGTGAATGTGTGAGATCTTCTATAGGTTTCTTAATTGGCTTTAGCTCTGAGCTAAGAACAATGTGTTCCTGATCCTTACTGTAATGGTTTATTTTGGATTGAGATGTATCATCATTTTCTGCAGCTTCTGAATGTGGTGAATCGGTTATGGGGTGTGAATTAGCTCCTACTGTCTTCACAATAGCGTTGAATCCGTTTTTTGAGTCGGCCGTATAGTGAACAGTTCTTATGGAACCATCGGGTTCTAAGACACTGTACTGTCCCTTGATTGTGTCGCCTTCTCGTGACTCCCACTGTGATTTGACATCGCCTGTGTGGAGATCCTTAACACCATAGCTGAAGGCGTAGCCAGGGTGACTCTGAAAGAAAACAAGAAGAGAAAATCAAAAATATGAAGTTACAAACTGCGCAATTTATTTTTTGTACTTAAAGCAAATGTCCAGCTGTTTCTTAAAAATAATACATTTTTCTCTTTAAATAAGTTTTTTTTATTGAATTTTATTAGAAAGTGAGAATTATTTACCCTGAGTCTAATATATCAGACTGGGAAGTTTTAAATTTAAAGCCGGAAGAAAGTGGTTGATTGTTATTATCTACGAGTCTTCATATAAGTATGAGCATAGAGACGAAAGTGGCTAAGAGGTGTCTTGCGGTGAATGAGGGTAAGACAAATTGTATGCTGTCCATGGCTTGGACAGAGCGTAACTATAGGGAACTATAACTTTCAGATAGTAAAAGACTTTTGTTACTTTGGCTCCGGAGTTAATTCAAACAATAACACCACAACTGTAGTAGAAAATTGAGAAGTAGGGGCAAAATGAAAAAAAGAGGAGCAACATAGCGGAATGACTGCCGGTTAGGATAGAGTAGGATAATCTAATTTCGACCACTTTGTAATCGATTGTCAACGAGAAAAGCAGTCCCAAATAAATAGCGCTAAAGAGTGAAAATAAAAGTGTTTTATTCGTAAAATATAACGCCCGCTCCACTTCGGCGAGCGTTCTCATGATTAGATTAGATTAAATTAGATTGAATTAGATTTTTATTTTCTTTTCATTTTTCTTTTCTAATATTTTACAAAATCAAATTAGCATGGCTTTGCCCTCTGCCAGATTGACAATTACACTCATAATAAATATTGCAACTGCTTGCGCCAGTTTCTATAATTATATATTTTCCACTAATTAAAGTTTTTCAAAAAAATTCTGCCTTCCCTATATTTCAATGCAATCTCACAGTATTGAAATAGCTTCTTAACATCCATTTCATTGAGCAGTGATATCATTTCACTTTCAGGTAAGTAGTCGTTTTTAAAAATACTTCTGCTCGTTTCCCTTAAAACTGGACATTTGCCTAAGAAATGCATGACATCTTCTCTTTCTCTCCGATTACACATGCTACATAGTAGCGGAAGGTCATCTCTATGGGGAACGTAATTAAGTCTCATTAGTTATCCACGCAGTTTGAACATTGTTGAAATTTCCAGGATACTATGCGTGTCTTTGAAATAATTTCTTCTTTCTAGGTTGTGATTGAGACGGTACTTCGATGTGTTGAGGACGCAGCTTCTTCGAGCAATTTCTTTCTGGCACCTTCATCTACTTCCTTTTTTAGCAGGTTGAGTGAATTTTCCAAATGATGGCTTTCAACGTATAGCTCTATTCCGCACTCCTGCGCTAATTCTAGCAACTCTTCATACCATGCAGTTTTAGTCCGAATTGTGTGCAGAGCCAATATTTTTGTAAGCCTGTCATCTCTCATTTTCATCACCCGTAGTATGTAATTGACCTGCATCTTAAGAGTTTTTACAAATAGTGGAGACAATCCCGTTTCCAACATAAGCATGTAGTTTGGTGTCTTGGTAGGAAGATGAAAAATCTTTTTGATGAAAAAGCGTGTATGCATTTGTGTCCCCATACCTGAGCCGCGTAAAGCATTATTGCTTCTGATACCACTTGAAATACTTTAAATTTACTGCTATGCTTGATATTCCGATTGCAATTTTTCCACGCTACATTTACCACGGTCTTTGACTTCTTAAGCTTCTCCTGGAGATGACTCTTCATATTAAGGTTACTTCTCAATAGAATTCCTAAGTACTTATATTCCTTCACGACTTCTATATTTATCCCGCCATAGTGCTATTTTTTGTTAAAAGCAGATCTACCTCTTCATCTTTTAAAGACTATTATCGTTGACTTTTTCAAATTCACGATCAGACTCCACAACCTGCAGTACTCATGTAATCGGTTGATCATCAATTGCAGGGACTCAGGTGAGTTTGCCAAAAGCACAATATCGTCCGTAAATAGGAGGGCTTTAATGAGCACTCCTGCAAACTGTATACCTCCAGGAAGAAAGTCCACAATATCATCTATGAATAGGGCGAATATGGTAGGACTCAGCGAGCATCCTTGTCTTAGTCCAGACATCGTTTGGAACCACGCTGATAGTGCCTCCCCATTTCATATAGCTGCATTGATATTTCCGTTGAGATTTTGCAAGACTCTTCCAAATTTCGCAGATAACCCCAAACCAAACAATAAAAACAGAGCATGCCTGTTCGCTGCTTGAAAATCCACAAAAAATGCGTACAGTTTTTTTTATTTCGATTGATATATATACTGACTAGGGTATTCAATACAAAAATATGATCGATAGTTGAATAGCCGGACCTAAAACCTGCTTGGAATTCCTTTATTAGATTATTGTGAAGATCTTATACGATGAATAAAAAAAATATACCACGATAGTTAGCTAGATCCGCTGTTTATGGATTTTTATGGATTGGTAAAATCAAAGCTTCACTGAATCTCTGAGGCACTATTCCATAATTTAGCATATTGTTATAAAGCCTTATAAGGTTATCTTTCAAACCAATGGTACTATATTTATAGAATCCAGTTAGTATACCATCCGAACCTGCTGCTTTTTTATCTTTCAGACTAAGAAGTACTGTACTGAGCACATCCTGAGTTATCGGTCCATCTAAGAGGTAATTTTGAAAGTTTGGCGTTCTCATGATATGCTTCATTTGGGTAGTAAGCTTTAAATATCAGTTCATTTTCCGAGGTCATGCCTCGTGCAACGTGTCCTCGAATCTGCTTAATAATAAAATTATCCACCCTGTTCACGTTTGCTGTGTTATACAAGAACTCGCTGGAATAGAATTTCTTGTACTCAGATACCGTGGTTCTGGACTTCTTGAGACAAGCGCGGAGACACTGCCTCTCGAACAACCTTATCTTTTCCATCTGGGAAGGACTCACGTTGAACTACACTGGACAACCGTTTGCCATGACTGGCCGGATGAGGGCCATGTGGCAGACTACCTTCACCCTGGTATCAAGTTAGCTGCTATAAAACAACTCTCTTGCCACAGCAAAGGCTTTCTTGGCTTTCGTCAGAGCAGTAGCTATATGTCTGTCGAAATATAGATACTGATCCAGCCAAATGCCAGGTACCTTACTACATTTCTCACAACTAACGGCTCCCTCTGCGGGTCAACTATGCCGAACTTCCGCCAGTTTCTTTTCGTGCCCCTTAAAGCATTGTATAACGGAGTACGGAAAAGGATGGTTTCACACTTCTTTTCAACATCCAGTCGTCGCAAAATCGCTGAATTTTCTCGAAGTCACTTTGCAGGAGGATGTTGATGACCTCAACCTTCGGCGCTGTCCTGTACGCCACCAAGTCGTCGGCGTATGCGATCAAGTGCTGCATGGAGCCAATCAGTTCGCTGGTGAAAATAGCGAAGAGGATTGGTGAGTTAACTGCACCCTGCTGGAGCCCATTTTTTATTTGGAAAACTTTGGTGGAGTCGTGTTGCCACTTTTAACAACAAAACTTCTACCTGTTATCATGTAATAAATCGTGTAAAGCAGTGACTTGCTTATACCCATCCTCGTCAACTTAAGGAAAAGGCCTTCAAACCATACATTGTCGAATGCCTTTTCCAAGTCAACGAGGCAGGCCCCGGTGCACAGGGTTTTTGCTTTGTTCCATTAAATGTCGGACACCAATTTTGACGCGGCATGTACAGTATCATGTCGAGCGAATGGACACCAATGCATCGTCCCGAAAAAAAAATGTAAAGGAACCTCAGCTAAACGTACGTAACTAAAGGCACCTAGCGTAAGATCATGCTGGATGGAAAAGCTTTTCGATTGAGGTCCGGGTGCGCCCTTACAGTAGCGCCAGACGAAGAAGAATTAATAATCTATCGGCTACCAAACTTTCAGTTTCATAATTCAATTTTTCACTAACAATTCCAGAGATTGTGGCTCCGAAACATATATTTGGACCTCCCGAATCATGCCTCACTAGTGGCAGTTGTAAGCTTTCATTCTTCCTCATTGAAAGTAACATTTAAGCACGCGAAGGACTTGTAAAATTACAAAACAACTCTCATTCATATTTTTGTTCAAAAAGAAAAAAAAACCTATAAGGCGTTATCGTCAGAGAGTGAAAGGAACTCCTCTGTGCGTGCACGCAAAAAGACATCGAACCGACTAAAAATACATACCTGTACAACCAACCGTAGATGTGGAGCAAACGACAACACCGCAACAGTGAATGCGACGACCCATAAGCTATCATTGAATGGATTTGGAACGAGTTTCATGAAAAATCAAATTTTCCGTCACCTTGCGTTAATGACATGCGCTGCGCACGGCCCCTATGACCACACCATGCCGCAATGTATGTAGGTGTGGAGTTAGTGTTGGGCTTGCCAAAATATCAACTGTTCAACGATCTATATATCTCAGAATTGTATCGAATTCATTAACATGGTTTCGCTAAGACTGAAAAGTGAAACCGTTCCCATGAGATGTAGATTCAGGCTTCGATCTGCCCATTTTTGGTCGGCCTACCATGTATTATATTTAAGAAACTCCCAACGTGTATTTGCGTCGATAGACAGTCGACAGTAAGTTTATCTTTTTTACTTATCGCAATACGGTCTATCAAAATTCCCGCTGCGATCGATATTGATTTACTTACTTGCGCTAACAACAGTGTTCGGCGGTAGTACTGCGTGAAGTATTTATTAAATGGCACAGAGCGTCGTTATGCGTTTGGACGTATTTCAACGGCAGGTATAAATCAGTGGGTGCTAGAATGGATATGGCGCCAATGGTACCTTCATAGTGTCAGATATTGTTCTGAGGGGTTTGTTTATTACTCAGAGTCTTTTAAACTGATACAAAATTGCTTACAGTCATTGTCGTTATTAATTTAAATTATTAGGCTTGACATATAATTTCGAAGCGTTAATACGCGAACCATGCAGACACAAGCGTCTGCACCTAGCCTCTATTAACGAACTCCTACTCTCACCTCCCCGTGGTGAAATCCGGGAGCCGAGTACCCTCGACAGAAGATGGGGTAACCAACCCTCGTGGGACGTCTGGGCGGCTGCAAACGAGAGAGGGGGGAGTGTGAGTCTACCAGGGCTCATCACTCTTTTTAGGATGGCGGCGGAGGAGCTGGTCAACTGATTGGCCAACGGCGGCATCCACAACTCCAGTCAGCAGGAGCTACCTGGTTTCCATGGTAAGGTCGGGACCTTGGAATAGAGATGGCGGCGGATGAGCCCTTTTAGGGCCAACGGCGGCGCTCACAGCCTGCAAGAGGCTACCGACACCGGATCCCTCCGGACCCCTTTGTCCGGGGGCTAAACAAATGGACCTGTCCTCCCAGTTGGAGGTTGTGCGTGGGGTTAACTTCCTCACCACGTAAAAAAGTAAGGAGTTGAGAAGCAACAATATGCCTCGGATACGGACGGATTTACTGTTGACGACCCCAGCAAACGGAATAAGGACAATGACTTTCGGTTCTGCACGTGGAATGTGAGGTCCCTGAACAGACCACGTGCAGCCGATGAACTCGCGGAGGCCCTAGACTGCTATAAAGCAGACGTTACCGCAATCCAGGAAGTGCGATGGGATGGGCCGGGCAAAAAGAGGATGAAAAACTGCGATATCTACTACGGCGACTGTTACAGAGAGCGAAGGCAGCGATTATTTGGATGTGGATTTGTTGTTCGAGGCAGACTTAGGCAAAAAGTCTTAAGCTTTAAGTACATAAGCGAGCGCCTCATAACAATCCGCATCAAGGCTAAATTCGGCAACATCAGCCTAATCTGCGCCCACGCCCCAACGGAGGACAAAGATGACGATAGCAAGGATGACTTCTATGATCTCCTAGAAAGAACGTACGATCAATGCCCCAGCTACGACACCAAGATCGTTCTAGGAGATTTTAACGCTAAGCTGGGTAAAGAGGACATCTTTGCTAGAGTCATCGGTAAACACAGCCTGCACGACACCACGTCCGAAAACGGACTCAGGCTGGTGGACTTTGTTACGGGGCGAAACCTCTCTGTAGCTAGCACGCGGTTCCCACACCTCAACATCCATAAAGGGACCTGGCGGTCCCCTGATCATTCAACCGTCAACCAGATTGATCACGTTGCGATCGACGTCAGACACTCCTCCAGTATTCTTGATGTCCGAACGTTCCGAGGCGCCAACATCGACTCGGACCATTTCCTTGTTGTAGCCAAGGTAAGGACACGGATATCGAGAGAAGAACGGAGTCGAGGAAGCCAACCACGGTTTGACGTCGAAAAGCTACAATCGCAACAGACTGCCAGGAACTTTGCCGATCGAGTCTCCCTGAAACTCTCCGAAAGTTCGACGCCGCCTGCACTAACAATAGACGAAGAATGGAAACGTTGTCAAAGAGCCATCAGAGAAGCCGCTACTGATGTGCTGGGTTTTAAAACCCCAACAAGGAAAAACCCCTGGTTTGACAACGAGTGCAGGCAGGCACATGCAGCAAAGCAAGAAGCCTACCGGGCAACGCTGCATCGAACCACGAGAGCTGTTCGTGAGCTCTACGAACAGAGAAGAAGGGAAGAGAACCGGCTTCTCAGGAAGAAAAAGAAAGAGCACGAGAAGCGCGCGATCGAGGAGATGGAGAGGTGTTATGAAGGAATGATGTCCGAAAGTTTTACCAAAGGGTAAAACTTTTATCGAATGGATATAAAGTTCGGACAGAAGCTTGCCGGGACGAAAATGGACAGCTAGTAGTAGATTCGCAGTCGATACTGAGAATTTGGAAAAATCATTTCTGCAGACTGTTGAACGGCGATGAGGACACAAATACCGCTGTCAGGCAGAATGTTCCACTCAACACAACGGACGATGATAGAAGAGAATACCGTCCCCCCGACCTAGACGAAGTCAAGATAGCGATATCGAGACTGAAGTCTAATAAAGCTGCTGGTGCAGATAGTCTGCCCGCCGAAATGTTTAAAGCAGCTGGAGGTGATCTGGTAGGGCGCATGCACCAGCTCATCTGTAAGATATGGTCGGAGGAAAGCATGCCCGATGAGTGGAATCTCAGTATCGTTTGCCCGATCCACAAGAAAGGAGACCCCTTTGACTGCGCCAACTATCGAGGGATAAGTCTCCTTAACATCGCCTACAAAATCTTCTCTGCCGTTTTGTGTGAACGCCTGAAACCATTCGTGAACAAACTGATAGGTCCTTATCAGTGTGGTTTCAGGCCCGGGAAGTCCACCATCGATCAAATCTTCACACTGCGGCAGATCCTGGAGAAGACCCAAGAAATGCAAATTGACACACACCATCTATTTGTCGATTTCAAGGCCGCATATGACAGCGTGTATAGAGACGAGCTATACATGTCTAGTTTTGACATTCCTGCTAAACTCGTCAGACTGAGCAGGATGACGATGGAGAACTCTCGCTGCTCCATCAAGGTCGGTAACGAACTCACCGAGACCTTCAATGTCAAAAAAGGTTTTAGACAAGGCGACGCGCTGTCATGTGATTTCTTTAACATCATTCTTGAGAAGATCGTGCAAAACTCACTGGCCAACACAAGAGGCACGATCTTCCAAAAGTCCGTTCAACTGCTAGCTTATGCGGATGACATTGACGTGATTGGGAGAACACAGCGAGCCGTCAATGATGCGTTTGCTGGCATTGAAACGGAAGCGGCTAAAATGGGTCTGGCGGTAAACGAGGGCAAAACAAAGTATATGCTGTCATCGAGAAAGGACGCACAACATCGACGACTTGGCCAGAACGTCACCATAGGCAGCTATAACTTTGAGGTAGTAAAGGACTTCGTCTACCTTGGCTCCGCGGTTAACAGTACAAACAACATCAGTACCGAGATCAAACGCAGAATTACTCTTGCCAACCGCTGTTTTTATGGGCTCAAAAGGCAATTGAGTAGTAGAGCCCTCTCTCGGAAGACCAAGTTGACTTTGTATAAGACCTTGATCATCCCAGTCCTGCTTTACGGTGCAGAGGCATGGACAATATCCCAAGCGGATGAACAGTCTCTTGGTCTTTTCGAGAGAAAAGTTCTGCGCGCGATCTTTGGTCCTGTTTGCGTTGATGGCATTTGGAGGAGAAGATTCAACCACGAACTGTATGGGCTGTACAGCGACATGAGTCTAGCCAGGCGTCTACGGATCCAACGCCTAAGATGGCTAGGCCATGTAGAGCGTATGGACAACTTAGCTCCGGCCCGAAGAGTCTTCGACTCTGAGCCTGTGGGACAACGCAACAGAGGACGTCCACGAACAAGGTGGCGCACACAAGTCGAGGGGGACCTCTGCCGGCTTGGTGTGCGAAACTGGAGACAGCTGGCGAAAGATCGTGCTGGCTGGAGAGGCATGTTGAGTGAGGCCCAGGTCCACCTCGGACTGTAGCGCCCTAAGAAGAAGAAGAAGAAGGCTTGACATATTTCTCCCGTTTGTAAATCAATCGAGGAAGGCAGGGCTCTAGGCCGAAAAGCCATACAGTAATCCCGTACAGAATTGTGGTCCAATATGGGAAAGGATAAATCTAATACCCGATATCGAAGTTTGGGAAAGTTCGAGAGATCGACATCAGTAGATTTTCATGTATTTTAACGAGTTTCCTCACTGTTGTGGATATTGAAGGTCTTTGTGTTTTCAACCTATGTTATCTCGGCGAAAACTATTTTCAACTTCCTCTTGAGAACAAATGCTATGAGCTTTACGATTTCTGATTTCTTATTTGAAATTTCGTAAAGCGCTGAATAAGCGCCGGGAAGGAATTTTGTAGAGCATCCGAACGTGGGAACTGTTTAAAGCTTACTTAGCGTTCAGATCAGTTATTAGGGTGGCGCTACAGACCGATGTGGACATCTGCAACAATCGCTCATGTTGTGCGTGATATTGTTCTATCAAGACCGAAAGGTCCCCTCAGATATTCGTCGACTCCGAACGAGTAATTTCGAAAAGCTTTAAGATGACAGTTTCACTCTTTAAGTTCTGCCAGTGACTCGAGGGGGGTGATGCCGTAAAACTGAAAGGTGGTGTTGTGATCAGGATTTGATACCCCAATCTTCGGTGTAGGAGTCAACGCACTTACTCATTACGCCACAACGGCCATCTGTTAGACTGGTTGGTGATAAACATAGACATATTTACAACGCATTCTATGTAGTCCACACACATGTGAAAGTTGTCCACTACTGATTCCTTTCGCCAATTTTGGGAGTGGAACTTCGTCTGCGACAAAATTTAATCTTATAATTGATTGTTCGATTCGGGATCGATGACATTGTTGTACATAATAAATCTCTACCCACCTACTTGCTAATAATAAAACATTCACGTACGAAAAGAAAAAAATTCGTCACGATTCTGTCGACTTGTCTGCCTATCGAATGACGGCTTAACGTTCGCCTGGTTCGCTGCACCACATATCGACACATAAAGGGGTTTGTGATCGGCTTTTCGAATGCCTGATGCTTGTTGGGTCTGAATAATTGCCGCTTGTCAAATGTACGTTTCGGCACCTATTCTAAGAAATTAATATGATCTGGGAAAATTGATTTATACCGATTTTTAGCGCATTGATAAGCAGATTAATTGAGATCGTATCCGAGGGATAAGATCTGTGCCGATCGTTGCGGTTTGGTCTCTGATAATAAATGATTCTTTTGGCTGTTAATTAGCTTCTAGTTGAATCCGAGCACCTGATTCACTGCAGCGTCACTTCGCGGGACAAATCTAACAATGATATTAGAAATGTTGATCACTCAAGGTTGAGTGTCTTTGCTCTCAATCAATTCTGTAATGATTTCAGTGTTAGTAGTTGGTTTAAGCCTGGGCTATGTAATACAAATCGTTTGAGTAAATGCCTGCCTGAAGCAAAGTGATTATCTGGGTTATGGGACAGTTGGTGCGTACAGATCAAAACTGTAATGTGTGCACATTTTGGACTCAACCTCAGGATGGCTAATATGTTGTGAAAGAATAAATCAGTTGAAAGAACTGCTACTGTAATTTGGCTCTGGGGAATTGTGCTTAGATTATTAATTTATTTTTGTATAGGCGCAATCAATAGCTTAAAATATACAAAGGAATTTTAAGAGAAAAAATGTGTTAGACACTCGGCCCAACCCCTGACGTCTCTTTTTCTCATGTCCATAGCACAAGGTACTTTCCACCTTGTGGAAGAACTCATATATTTTGTTCCTATACACAAAAAAGGCCAAAAAAGCGAAACAAGTAACTACCGCCCCATCGCCAAACACACTCGCATACTCAAACACTTTGAAAGCATTATGTACGATTCAATATTTTTTCATTCCAAATCCTTATTTTCTCCTTCCCAACATGGCTTCCTCAAGGGTAGGTCGACTACTACGAGTCTTACAGAATTTGTCTCTCAAGCAGTGTGCGCATTTGAAGATGGTAAAGAAGTCGATGTCATTGCAACTGACTTTAGTAAAGCATTTGATAAAATTTCACTCCAAGTTATTAAAATGCAATTTAAAATGCTTGCCCTTGGTTTCCAACCCAGTTTCGTGAAATGGATCAAATCATACTTGGAAGGCAGACGGTATGAGGTCTTATTCAGATCTTCTATTTCTAAACCCATCAAGGCCTCATCAGGGGTTTCACAAGGGAGTCACCTAGGTCCATTAATTTTCGTCCTTACTATCAACGATGTAGACTACATAATTAGATAATCCCATCTTTCTGTCTATGCCGATGACATGGAAATCTATTCATATATCTCCTCTCCCACCGACTCTTTCTCTCTTCAAATGACCTGAATAATTGTTCTATCTGGTGTTAAACAAATTATCTCCAACTTAATATTAGTAAATGTCAATTCATCACATTCACCCGAGAACGCCTCCCGCAACCCAATTGAAGCTATTTCCTCTTCAACGAATTAATCCCTTCTGTTTCATCTTTACGCGATCTAGGCGTGATTTGTGAACGAGAACTCAATTTTTGTTCCCACATTGACTATATTATTAATAGGTCCAATTTTGAATTTTCGAATCCCTACTTTACGAAATCCCTATATATCACCTTCGTTTGGCCCCTTCTCGAATACGCCAGTCCGGTTTGGTCCCCTTACTACGTCGCGCAGAGCCAACGTATTGAAGCTATTCAGCGTAGGTTTCTACGCTTCTCCCATCGGAGTCTCGCCTGGACCGATAGAAACAATTTACCACTATACTTGCAACATCTGAAACTTATCCGCCTCGAAAACCGTCGTAACATTGCCGATTTGCTTTTCCTCCACCAGTTGCTTTCCGGTCTTAATTCAAAACAGAGGATTTTACGCTACAGGGGATTTTGGAATGAGGTATTTCCTTGCGATCCCTAACTCTCCAAAAATGTACTTGCTTTAAATTTGTTTCGTTGGCTTTTTTTTTAACTTTTTTTTAATAACTATGGACTTAAATATTTAAATTAAAGACTTATGATATACAACAATGTGATCCAAAATTTTGAATTAAATGTTATCGTGTTATGATCCGAGAAAAATGCTGATACATAAACTTAATAAAAACAGGAGCTAATATTGAAGAAAAAGAAGAAAAAAACTGCTCCGTACTATGACGCCTCCACCTCATGTTATATCGGTTATTTTATTAAGTGTGTTGCTCCCTGCCTCTGGATCCGCCTCCTTTTTCAGAATCGAATGATTTATTTTAAACTCTTCAGTGTTGTATGATGGCATATTATTGTATCTGCTGGTCTCATATTTCTTGTACTAATTTCTGAAAAATGCGATTTGTAGCTATTCCTCTTAGTCAATAAAATCTGCAGCAGAAGTATTAAGGCCCCGGACAATAAAATGCATTGCGGGCATTGCATTTAAATCTCACAAAAATGGCATTTTCTACGCAAAGAATTGTCTAGTTGGGAATAATTAAAATTTTAAAATTTGGAAAAAATTTCTGAAACGACGAGCACATAAAGTACAGAATGAAATTCAATGGCAACATCTGTCAAATGCGGCAGAAATAGAAAGTTCGGTTACTCAATCTGTTGCGATTCAAAGTTATAATAATATTGCAATATTGCTTTTGCTGTCTCTCTCATACTACCTTATGAGCTGTAATTATTTTGACCGAAAGCATCACAACTGACTGATTCTATTGATTGGAACCATTACTAAAAATGTTTTCCACTTGTAGTCACTAGATCATGTAAAATACCGTCGATTCGGATAGAAAAATTCTCTTGAGTGAGTAGGAAATTTCATCATAGTGCTACATTTAGCTAGAATTTTTTTCCAACTATTTGTAGTAAATTTTCATATTTATCGAATCGGTGTTAGACCTGACAACCAACTTCTTCACCGTCCATTATTTAAGTGTGTGGTCTATTTTTTGTGTTCTATGTGTTGGTTATTTTTTTCTACAATTTTATGTTTTTCTAAGAGCACATTACCCATACTTAAAAACCAAAAAAAATTAAGCATACACTAGACAGTATTTATCTAGCTGAAGGCAGCAGCATGAGAACATTTTTTTATTTTAAGAGAGCGGTCTATTTTACGAGAAACTATGAAATTGTTCTGTATGCGAATGGTATTTAAGGATTTGCAGTTGATAGTAATATGTAGTAGCAATTAAAAATATACGTGTGTATTCTTTTTTCTTTCTTCCATTTTTTGATATGTTATATAATGATTTTAGTTACAAAAATGTATTATAGTAAATTTATGTATTATTCGCAATCTTTTGTGTTAATAAAATAGTTTTTCGTTTTAAGTTCTCGCATTTTTCATCAATAGGAACGCGTTTTAGTGCATACAAAAAATCTCGCATTAATTCGGAAAAGTCGTTTATTCGGAATCCAACCATTCCGAATTAACGAGGTTTTACTGTACGTTCATTTGTAAGTCCTGGTGCGTAAGGATGTGCTTGCATACATCTTTATATAATTTTACGTTTTGTTGCACAATAAATATTATGCAAGCAAAATTGTTGTTAAACTTACGTATTCTGGTGCATATTCCTTTACTTCTTCTTCGGCAAGTGAAAATTCAAAAGGAAGAACATACAGCAGCAATGCGAGAAACCTGCAATCTAAATGATGAGTACGAATCTGCAAAAGAGATTTTAAATTTGATTAGAGTTTCTGAAGGTATATAAAGTTATTTTGATTTTGTTTAGAATAATGGATAAATATCGGTTTTGTAGAGAAGGTATTTTGCAAAATACTCAGTCCTGAAATGTTAGATAGCATTGAAGGTTTGAGGAAATACATTCTAAAATCATGTTAGGACTAAGAAGTCAGATTATCTAAAATTATTTTTTAAATTAAAGGTGATATTAAGGACGGAATAAAATATTAGTTTGAAAAGTGTAACCGAAAAATTATTTTCTTCTTTTAAATTGTTGTTATTATGATTCCATATATGCAACTTTTTATTTTTTTCAAATTTTGTTAATTTTTTCTTTCTGTATTTATAGTACACATCTATACTTTCCAAGAAGACTGTAAACGAGAGGAGGAGGATATTCAAAATTAGAGTGTACCACAAGACCACGCTTCACAGAATCTAAATTGGAGTTTCTCCTGTTTGCTATGTAAGCAAATTACTCTCAGGTTTGACAAAAAGCGCCTTAAGAGACAAACCAGACAGACATTTATGCAAAATAAAGGAAACATAGCTGACGTAGCGGCCCGTATTGTATAAAACTTATAAATGTCGATTCGGTGCACATCAGCTGAATTGGTCATCGTCAGAGAGTCAGCCCGGCTTATTTCGCGGTTGTCTAGATTTGGGCCTACATTCATATAAGACAGTGTTGAAGCTGGACGACCATAAACAACGAGTTCCCTAATTGAGTGCTGGAAATGTTGCCCGGAGATCCGGATTACAGGCAAAAAACTATCTTTTTGGAAGTGCCCCTTTTTTGGCTCAGAGCCTATGTCTACCAGCAAAATTGCCATTATTGGAGCATACACAACCCAGAACTCTTTGATCAAGCATTAATGCATCCATAAAGATTGAATGTTTGGTGCGGGTTATGGCATGGTGGCATCATCGAACCTTATTTCTTTTGAAATTGACAGAGCTCAACATGTTTGAGCTGTGGTTCCAATAAGACGGCGAAGTTGTGAAGGAGAAATTCGGCGACTTGGTCATCTCACGGCGTTCATCAATTGACCGCCACCACCATGCGACTTGATACCACAAGACAAATATTGTGGACGAGCTCGAGGGCAACATTTCAGGTCCTTGGGGCATTAAGGCCATACATATTGGCCCGAGTCATCAAAGATTGGACAGCCTGAAGAACTGCCAGCGAAGCCTAGGAGGGCATTCGAATGATGCCCTATTCCATACAAAATGACATAAATGTGGCTTTAAAATAAAATCGGAAAAATTCAACGTTTCCTATTGTTCTTATCTGGTCACCCTGTTTAACGTTATTCTTAAGCTAGTTGTCTTCAGAGTGTCTGGACCGAAGCGAAGACCGACTTCCATCGTTGACGCTGCTTTCAGTATTCATTAAAAAACTCCCTTATATTCAAAATAACATGATATTTATACCGCAGGTTAGTTCTTCCTCTGTATTTCTAAACAAAATACTAGGATTCAAAGCCTGTTTTAGGTAATTTCATTGGTAATCATTCTGTCGATAAGGACGGGCCAATTTTGTCGATGGGTCTTTGCCCACAAGTTAATTAACTTAGAATTAAAATTAAAAGCTAGGTGAGAAGCCGTGAGCACTAAAGGCCTTTGTAGACTTTTGTAGAGCCTGCCGTAATGTCTTCTCTCTTAACCATCCTTATGGACAGGGCGCAAAATGTTTCTTCTAAAGATTGCAGGAACCAGCGGTGTCATGCAGCTTTGAGTTTTATATAGCAAGAATTTTTGCAGAAGTTAATTTTGGTCCTTTCAGTCAGGTGTTTTGTTGGGACTAATAGAAAGATCTCAAAGCTTTTCTGCGTCGGAACTCCAATAAAATGTCGATTGTGGAGTTCGAGATTGCCCAGGGTTGGTTGTAGTTGTTGACTTGTATTTTGCTTAATCTTCCTTATCCTCCTTAAGGCCAGGTCATGTCGGCAATTATATAGGCGTTAATTTCCTACTTCTGCACGCGGGGAATCCTTGATAACGTCGAATATCATCTGCATTGCTTAGCAACTTAATCAACTTACTAAAAATAGTGCTTAGTTATTTCATATTTAATTTTGAAGACTTTAACAGTATCCAACATTTTACGGTTACTTATGACATTATTTCCAAAAAAATATGTAAGATAGTATGCGCATGTAAAACATGTTGTAGATATATACAACACATGGAACTAGAATACGTCAAAGCTTAATTTAAAAATCATGTTTCGCATACAACTTCATTTTTAATGACACAAAACACATCAACAAATATAAGCGCCATACACAATGAGATTGAACCCAATTTACTAGAACACTATTTTTGGGTTGGGTTGTGTATGAGGCCTGATCGACCTATGCCACGACTCAGAGTTGATCTCACGCTGGACAAAAAAATGTGAAAGGTATGGACTAAGGATAAGAGTCATTGACACTTCAGTAAAAAAGATTTACGATCAACTCAATAGGCGCATTGGTAACTTATTCAAATGTATTCGGTTACCAAAGAGACCTAAAAATACGAATCCCACAAATCGTACATTCTAGAGTTGTACAATTTAATTAATATAAACATGCTGTACTACAAGTTACCACTGCTCTACGGTCCACTGCGTATACGCACTGGCAGCATCTACGCACGCACACATGCGCAGTGGCAAAGCCCACCACATGGCCAACAGTCAAACTGGAAACAAATTACACGTCGGATCTTTGATCATTTACGAGTATCACTTCGATGACCAACCCAGCTTCTGGTTTTACTCTTTCAGCTCTTAAGCCAATTCGAAGGCACAATTCCTTTGAGATTGTTTATTTTTTGTTTATTAAATAATATTGATTTATTTCTCTGGTGGTAGATGCGATCCAAGCGATATATTGACAGCGAGTGGTTATGAAATAAATTGTCTTATGATTTTGAATGTCCACTTGAAAAACATACGCACGCACTGGGCATGTTTATAAAGTGTTTATGGAGTCTTAAGTTTTAAATCGACTTAGAGACGATAACTTGTTTTCGCGCATTTAGGAGAAATTCATGCAATTCGTATCGTTACGTGTGCCAAAGGCACGGACACACCAACCGACAGTAGGAAGCGAATGTGGTTCGGATTTTATTGGCGTAATTTATTTAAAAACGTGAACTAGCAAAGGAATGAATAACATGTGTCTGACATGGTCACTCATCTTGAGTGCGTAAGACGTACTCATTTCTTAGATTGATTAGAGGCGAATTCAATTTAAATGCGAAAAATCAAATCGGGTATTCAGTTTGTGGACTTAATTGACATCTACAGCATGTCTGCGTATCTATTAGGTGGCTGCAGATAAATGACTTCACGGTGCGTACGAACTGTGGTTAATTACTCGTGCAATGTCTAGGAGCAGACACGTCAAATAAAAACTGTAATTGTTTTTAATGAATGGCAACTTGAATAATCGTTTAGCCTTTCACCTCAATAAAAGGCCTTTTGTCTCAATTGAGTTACTCGTACCGGATCAGGTCAATGCAAACACCTACGAAAGAATCAGAATCAAAGGGACATGCGTACGCTAGTTATGAATTCCACTCAAAATGACAGATCAGTGGTGTCAAAGCCAATTAAAATGTCATCGTAGAAATGATTTATGAAAGTTAAAATCCTTTTCAAGGCAAGAAATTGGGAGTTGTCACTGCAGAATTGCAACGGTGTCATGCTGGTGGAAGGGTGTGTGTCCAACATTGCCTGGGCGAGTTTTTAAGCTCCCTGAAGGTTTTGTTGTCCATGAGTTTAATGCGGTCTTAGTGTGGTATAGGCAAATCAAAATTCGGGGTGACATAAAGTCGGTTTATTGTATGGCATGATGTTTTATGTGAAAGTTGTTCTCCAAAGTTTGTCAGGTACTAAGTTTGATGCGGGATGGGATTTGTAAGAAGATATTTAGAGGATCTACATTTTTACATTCTAAATCTACATTGCAAATCGAGATTGCTCCCGATAATCTTCTAAAAAGGAAAAAAAAATATATTCAAAGCTCGAGGGATGTTGTTGTTACCATTTAATCAGCACTAACTACCTTTCGAACAAACTTTTCATTAATCTACTATTAGTTATAGTCCTGTGAACATCCTTATTACGAAACTTGTTAAAAATAAAATGGGAGCATGATTCAATAGTAATCAGACATTTTTACGTTAAAAAAAATGTATAGTTTAGATAAATTAAGCAGTGACTAACTTTATGCAACCTATAATAACTTACGGCAATAAAGATTATATCTAACAGAGTGAGAAGAAGAATCTTATGATTAATTTTATCGTCAGTTATTCCAGCCTTTTTTACGGCTGCTTGTAAAGCTGATCAGTTGATCAGACATCGATCGAGAGGTTTAGTCAAAAATTTAGTACAGTGCACATTTTCGAAATAAACTTTCTTTCAAAATCAATTTCAATCAAGTACATATTGGCCATTATTATCTATGACCTTTTGCACATTTTCGGGTAAGGTGGTTTATCAGCGAAAAACTTGGCCAAGTGATTTTCAGCGGCTCTTCAGTCTGCCAATTTCTTACCATCAAGAGAGTTTTGCAGAGGCCGAAAGAAATGGTAATCAGAGGGTGCAAGGTCCGGGCTATAGGGAGGACGCATTAAAACTTCCCAACCAAGCTCCGTCGATTTGTTCCGGGTCATCAAACATGTGTATGGCCTAGTATTGTCATGATGGAAGACAAGTCCCTTTCTGTTGGCCAATTCTGGTCGCTCTTTCTTGATTGCTTCATTCAATTGGTCGAGTTGTGTACAGTGGAGGATTATATTGACCGTTTCGCCACGTTCTAGCAGCTCATAATAGACAATTCTCTTCCAGTCCCACCAAACACTCAACATAACCTTGTTTTGCGGTCAATCCAGGCTTTGAAGTCGTTTGTGGTCGGTCATTGGCCTTTGATTGCATGCGTTGGATATTCTCGTATTTAATCCATTTTTCATCGGCCGTAATGAATCGCTTCAAAAATGATTCCATTTCGTTACGTTTCATCAGCGTTTCACTGATGGTTATTCGGTCAATTAAATTTCTTTGCATGTGGCACTCAAACATCGGCCTTCTTTGAGTAGCCTGCTCGTTTTAGATGATTCCAAACTGTCATACGGTTGATGTTTAGTGCATCCGCTTTTTCAGTGACACTCCGATTAGTGCGAGGTGCATCTTTTACATCGATATTTCCGAAACGGAATCGAACAAATCATTCCAGTGTTCAATGATACATCGCAACTGCTGTACGCAAGTTTGTGCGACCTCTGGTTCATGCATGATGGCGCTCCATGCCACACTGTCAATGCCACAATCGATCTTTTGCGCACGAAATTCCCAAATCGTGGTATCAGCCTTCTTTTTCTCCTCTTCCTCGGAGGTGCGATTTTACCCTTTTGGACTTATTTTTGAGGGGAACCGTGAAGAACTGATGTTATGCCAACAATCTGGAAACGATTTAAGCACTTGAGTGCCAATATAATCCAAGCAATCCGTGGGCTACAGCTCGAAACCATCATCAAGGTCTTGGAAAATTGCGGGGACAGACAGCGAAGCCAGCCAACCGAAGCAGCCACTTGAACGACGTTGTATTTCATAATTAATGGTAATGTTTGTTCTTACTAATAATGCCCATTTTATTGCATTTGTTTTTTTTAAAACTTGTACTTGGGCCACCCTGTTTTAGAAGATAATAGAAAATTCTCGGAGTAGAATCGCAGTTAAAGTTCAAAATCACCTTGAGTTTAGCTTCTACAGCAACCACTCAAACTCTCACGAATGGAGTGAACGACGAATTTAGAGAAGCAGTTCTTGGTGGTTATACTTTAGGAGTATTGTTATGTCAGTGACCCGAAAGAGGTGAAGTCGTGAATTTTGAAAATTGTTGTCTGTATCGGGAAAGGCAGTGCGTGAACGAATTCGGAAGCAGAAGATTATGTCCAAGGAATTTGATACATCAACCAGATTCAAGCCTAGACTGATTCAGGATGATCTGCATATGAAAGACTATCGTCGGTCCATGGGTCATCTTCTAACTCCGCAACAAAAAATAGGCTGTAAAGATGCAAGCGACTTTTGCAGTGGCACGCGGATAATGGCCATGAAAACATTCTGTTTACGAAGAAAATGTTTGCCGTGCAAGAATTTTAGACAAACAGAATGACAAAATTTATGCCACTTCATCAAGGAAGCTGAGAAAGTTGTTCCAAATGTTCAAAGTGGTCATCATCCCGCTTCCGTAATGGTTTGGTGAGGGGTTTCCCACCATGGCGTCACATCCCTTCGGCATCAAATGGATTTTCCAACAGGACTCTATTTCAGCACACAAAACCAAAACCAGGCAGGAGTGGCTTTAAAGCAGCAGAAAATTGGCCGTTGGGAAATCCAGATCTGAATTCACTGGATTATGGTTTGTGGCCAGAATTGGAGAACATGGCCTGCAAGACTCCCCACAGAAATTTGGAAAGCCTTAAAACAGCATTAATCAGAGTAGCGTCCACGATCTTCATGGAAAGCGTACGTGCCCCTATAGCCCAATGGCCACACCGTTTGAAGGCTTGTGTTAAAGCAAAACGCAATATTTAGAGTGGTCCAATTTTTTTTTAATAATGAATATTTTGGTTTAGGATTTAGTGGGCTGCTAGTGAATTTACCAGCACACTTAGACCATGTCAGTCCATTGTAATACCAACAGTCAGACTACTACCACTGATCGACCGCTCCAGTGATAGTGCCGTTAATTTGATCCCAACGGCAAATGGTGACTGTACCAGATTTGAAAACCCGGATAAAAGCGTATTGACTTTGCTTTCAATGGGATTCGAACCTACGAGTAGAACCGCCCTAACTTAGGGCAATCACTTAACTAACTGCACCATCCAGTCGTTTTTATATTTTGTTCTAATAAATTAAACAATTTTGAATACAATATGTTCACAGGACTAGGTACATATATAAAACGAATTCACTGGGTACGGATGAAACGATGATTTATAATACAACATTGTATTTGAAACTGTCAAATGGGAAAAAAACTTTCTCCACGTAAAGCGATGGTTGTTTTTTGACAAATACGCATTTCAATGTTGGATCAATTGGTAGGAAAAAGGTCAATGAGAAAACAGTCCAAACAAAGCACCGATATCTTGAAAGCAACGCCTGAATTAATAAATTTTAGATTTTCTAAAATAATTTTGATAAAGCCAAGAGTTTGATGTCCTAAAACCAAAAATGACACTTCTACTACATTACTTCCTACACGACCATAAAGGTAATTTTCCTTCCATGGCATACAGCTTGAATGGTTCATTATTTTGAGATATTGCAGAAGAATGTGGACGTAATTATGAGTCAAAAAAAAGAAGAGAAAGTGCACATACAACGCGCTTTCTCCAAACAGAGAAACTAACTTGTATTATAAATCACTTACGAAAAATATCATTATCGCTGCTTTCCAAGTGCTTCCTTCTTGAAGCCCCTTAACTGAAGTAGGTGGAATTCCCTTTCGTTAGATAGTCCTTAAGCGGAGTTCCGTCGTCTCTAACAAATAATATTCACTTTTTCTCAACTCACTGGTCACTGTTCGATCAACACATTTCAAGGACAACTCAGTCATTAGATTTGCCGTAGAGCAAAGCGCCTCTATTTATAGTGAGTAGACGGTGCATCTCCACATCGCCAAGACGAGTTTCCTGTATTGTCGTTTCGCATGCGGATGATCAGCATCCAGCGGATGCCGGTTTCTATTTTCTATTTATTAGGAAACGTCTGTCCGGTTAATCTGGCAGTTGGTTACTTTTGGTCGAAGGTGGAAATCCACTTTTTTTTGCTGGCTACTTCTTTTTTCTTCTTTTCCTTCTGAAAGACAAGCTGATACTAGCGGAGCGTGAAATGAAAAGTCAAAAGACAAGTTTTTCTTTAGCGTAGTATGAATCTATTGGTAAAAACAGTGCGGATCTAAGTTTATAATTTGCTATTTTTGTGTGGCGTGTTTTAACAATTAAGCAAGCACACAGCGCGTACTCAACAAGTTTACGGACGAGTGTATCTTGTGTTTACTGATATCTGCTGGGAGACGTTAAATAACTTTGACATTGAAAGTGAGCATGTTTCTAAAATTGAAAGTAGTTGCCGGGACGTTAAGATAGTGAATGTGCTGGACTGCTTTTCTATTTCAGTTAACTTGCAATGGATTTCTTTTTGACGTGATAGTAATGATCGATGCGGCTATTGACGATGTACGTTTCTATATATATTTTTTCGACTTTTCAGGGAAATTTTCAAAACCTGTATCTGCTTTGTTGGTACTTACTCGTATTGTTATTTGATAGTTTTTGTTGGGTTGTCCATTTTGCTAGTAGGTTAAAACTATTGCATGGCTCGAAAAGTAGGCTTTACCTGTTGATAATAATCATCGATCATTCGCTGTCCACTTGCTGGTTTTGACTGACAGTTTGGATCAAAGCTTGTGATTGCAGGTTTCGCTGGCTATGAAAAATATTAAGAAAGTAAACCACTAATGCTTGGTTCACTTTAATACTGCTTTGTCTTGCAATTAAAGTTTTTTCACCACTTGAATGTGTTTGAATAATAATTATTTTATTAATTTCTTGCCATTATCTTAGAAATTGATTAGAAAAAGTTTGCGGAGTTCACTCCATCTGTGAATAATTTTTTAGAACCATAAATTTCCTGGGTGTTTATATACTGAAGGCTCCCAACAAAAGATGTTGTCTTGGAATTCTGTTAATTTATTTAAAAGGCATTTGATGAAAAAAAATGCAGTGCTGGGCTCTTCGTGAATATAAACCAAGCATGGTTAACCATCACATTCTTCTTTATTTTTTTAACTTTTTCTTTTCATAATTTTATTAACAAGTTCTTAATAGCTACAACAAAAAAATTAACATAATTCAAGAACAAAATTTAGAAAAAAACAAAAATAACAAACATATTCATATTTTTATCTATTGTTTACAAAATGCAAATATAGCATAAAAGGAAACGAAATTGACTGTTTTCCGATGTTACGGTACTAATTTCCAGCACAATAACGAATTCCCCTTTTGTTGTGTAATTTGTAGCTATTTATGAGTTACTTGTACAGCGTTTGCCGAGTAGTAAGCAATTTAAAAATGCATGGAAACCGAACTAATAATAAAATAATAGTTAGTTTATTTCAATTATTATGACGGGAAATCTCCTAAAGAAATAGCCCAAATGTTGTCAGTTAAATTGAGGACTGTGTACAACATTATAAATCGGGCGAAAAAAGGAAATCGATTGGAGTTGCGAAATTCTGTAGGCCGACCAAGTAAGTTGTCCCGAAGAGATGAGTCCAAAATCCTCAGAGCAGTGATTGAAAAGCCCCAAATCAGCTGAAGGCAATTAGTCACGGTAGTAGACTAGACAGTACTGATTGCAATAAGCAGGTCTCCTATGAGACTACACGGCAAGTATTGCACAGAAAGAAGTACTCTTTAAGAAAAGCCCGCAAGAAGCCGTTACTCTCACGGACAAATTTGTATAAAAGGCTGACTTTTGCACCGCATCACATCGCACAGCCGGCAGAGGTCTGGAATGACGTAATTTCTTGTGATGAGATAAAATTTATGTTGCATTACAATGATGGGCCTCAAACGGTGTGGTGGCAACCAAACACAGCTTTGCACTATAAAAATATTATTCCCACAGTCAAGTTTGGCAAACTGTCAGTCATTGTATGGGGATGCATTTCATCTAAGGGCGTCTGACAAGGTGAGGATTTTCAATGAAAGAATGACCAAGGAATATTACTTGGACATACTCCAAAATGAGCTAACCAGAAGCGCAGCAAGTTTCGGGTTTATTAATCCCCAAAACCTTCAAAAGCTGCAATACAAGTTGTACCAAGATAATGACCCAAAGCACAATTCACTCTTGTGCAGGACTTGGTTGCTTTACGATTGTAGCAAAGTGCTTGACATGTCTGCGCAAGCCCCGATATGAACCCAGTCGAAATTTGTGGGCATTTTTAAAAAAGAAGGTGGCAAAACGGGCTCCTGTATCAAAAAAACGCACTAATTAGAGCAATCCAAAAAGAGTGGAAAAAGATACCGGACTACTGCGATATTAAACACCTAATTGGATCAATGCCAGCCGTCTTGGCAAGCCGTTATGACTGCCAACACTAAATATTAAGTCAATTTTTAGATAATTCTTCTTTTTCCTTCCATAGCATATGTTTGCATTTTGCAAACAATTAATTGATAGATAAAAATATAAATATGTTTGTTATTTCTGTTTTTTCTAAATTTGTTTTTGAATTGTGTTAATTTTTTTTTGTTGTAGCTATTAAGAATAAACTTGTTAATAAAATTATGAAAAAATAAAAGCTTTTTTAAAAGCAATGCGTTTTCATTAATTTTCACATTTCAGCTGAAATTGCAAACATTTTTTCCTTTTGCAAGCAATTATTTGACATACTGTATATTATTTTTTTATTTATTTTTATTTATAACTGGTTTTAGTCTTATTTGAAGCGTAGAACTGAAATAGCTAAAATGCACTTGCAAAAGCAAGCAGTAGCAAAAAAAATTAATGTTTTTCCATGTATTATGCCTCTATTAGTAAGAACAAACACTTCCATTAATTATGAAATGCAACGTCGTTCAAGTGACTGTCTCGGCTGGCTTCGCAGTAGCGCATTCTGTCACCCGAATTTTCCAAGACCTTGTTGATGGTTTCGGGCTGTAGCTCACGAAATGCTTGGATGATATTAGCCTTAAGTGCTTAAGTTGTTTCCGGATTGTTGGCAGAACACCGGTCTTCGATGGTTTCCCACAAAAAAAAAGTTTAATGGTGTAAAATCGCAGCTCTGTGCGTCCAACTGACATCGCCAAGATGGCTGATAACACGATTTGGGAATTTGGTGCGCAAAAGATCGATTGTGGCATGGGCTGTGTGGCATGGCGCCTCATCCTGCATGAACCAGAGGTCGTCCAAGCCCATGTTTTCAATTTCAGTAAGAAAAAAGTCGGTTAACATGGCTCTGTAACGCCCAGCCCGCCGTTGACCGAAACGTTGTTCCCAGCCCCATGTTCAAAGAAAAATGGTCCAATGATGCCACCTCTCCACAATCCGCACCAAACTGTCACTCTCTGTGGTTGAACAATACCATCTTATTGCATTTTTAAAAAGAAACCCTTTATATACTAAAAATTATGAATATAAATATAAGTTTAAGATTTTTCATAGAATGCATCGATGTCAGACTTCTGTATTTTTTTTAGACTTTTACAATCATATTTTTTTTTGTTTATTATAAATATAAAAATATTTTTTTTTATTTTTTCAAACAATTGTGTTGCTTGCGTATAGATAAGAGTTTTTCAAAAACTAGTTTCGTTGTATTCCTGTTTGGTTTGGCTGCGGTAGTCGATATTTCTCCTCTATCTCTGTAAAGTTATACGTGCTGTTTTACGTTAACATAACTTGTAGCAAGTCCTTGTTCACTACCACCCAAGCTGGCACCCAGTCCTCCATAACTGCCAACGCCATAATTTTCAACTTTCTGGTACACTTGTTGAGGATAAGCTTGTCCGACAGTTTTCACTACCGCATTGAATCCCGAGTGGTCATCTGCAGTATACTCGACTATTCTCGTGGTACCATCTGCCTCCTTAAGTGTGTATCCACCTGAACCCGAATAGAGTGTAAAAGTCACAAAGTTTACTCAACTACAACTTACCCTTAACACGGTCACCATCACGAGTTTCCCATTGGCTCTTCTGGTCTCCAGTGTGCTCATCCTTTACCCCATAATCAAACGTGTACTTTGGGTAACTTGTTGGCTCATACTTAGGTTGGTAGTATTTATCCAACTGTCCTAAATTGAGACCTTGGTGACCCTGTTGCAAGTAGTTCCCGTACTGAGGAGCTTCGTGCTTTGTTATCACTGAATAACTGCTACCACCCTGCAAATAGCCTGCCGTTGCCAATCCAAGCGTCCCGAGGATAAGAAGACTTTTCAGAGAAATCATTGCCGCTGCCCAAAGTGGTTCTACCTGCGAAACTAATATCGATTGGGGATTTCTTCCAAACTTTTATAGCTGAGCAAAGGAACGTTTGTTCTTGGTAACTTCGCTGGCTATTCAAGCATGCAGAGTTTTTTGTTTCACCGAAGTCTTGGTGTTAGGAAATGCATAAAGTTGAGTAAACTTTGATTGAATTTTTCGAGTGAAGAAGAGGTGTGAGGGTTTGATTGGATTAGTTTGTAAATTTATTCGCAATTAAGTGCAGATCGAACGCCTCTTGCTGTTCTATAGGCATGCCAATCGCTTTCGTGAGGAGCCAATGCATGGTGGTAAAGTTGAATATGTTCGACTTGCATGACTGACCTGCGAATAAGCGGCAGATTAATTTGTTCGCAATCTGCACTTGGTAGTGTTTACCATAAATTTGAATAGATACGTATGTTGTACCTCGATTTACCTTCTGGATGTAATTACAAATGCCATTGTCTGGAATGCTCATGAAATACTACTGTAATTAACGTTATTTGTTGTTCTTGAGATATTCTTTGATTAAAGAGACCAGCCACTAAGGCACAGGCGACATTTCCTTATTTTTTGTCTTAAAAAAAAGTCAGAATTTATAAATGTTATAATTCTTGAAAATTCCTTCTTTTCTACCACAACTCCGGTACGCGTTGTGTGAGAGACGTAAGGTTCATGACCCTTTATAAACGGCAATTGCAGGCAAGCAAATGCAGCAAAGCAAGAAACCTACAAGACAATGCTGCATAAACGAAGGGAGGAGAGCCGGATTGTCAGGAAGAAAAAGAAAGAGCACGAGAAGTACGCGATTGAGGAGATGAGGAGGTGCAATGTCCGAAAGTCTCTTAGTCTCTCCGAAAGTCTGCTGAAATCTGAAAAGCAGCTGGAGATGATCTGGTTTGGCGCATGCATCACCTTATCTGTATGAAATGGTCGGACCAACGTACATATGTGCATGATGAATGATCGTTTACACGATCAATAAGAAAGGAGAGAGAAATAGGAATGAGAAATAAGTCATCTTAACTTTACCCATTCTTTCCGAAAGCCTTAAACTTTTCGTCATCAATCTGAGAGGTCCTCATCAGTGTGGTTTCAGGCCCGGAAAGTCCACACTCAGACCAGGTTTCTACGCTACGGCAAATCCTGGAAAAGACTTAAGAAATGATAATCGACACATACCATCTATTCGTTAAGGCGACATATGGTAGCGTGCATAGAGACGTGTTATATAGCGCCATGTCTAGTTATGACATTTTTGCTAAACTCGTCAGACTGAGCAAGATGACGATGGAGAACTCTCGCTGCTCTGTCAAGGTCGAACTTACTAAGACCATCAATGTCAAAAAGGTTTTAAATAAGGCGAAGTGCTGTCACGTGACTTCTTTAATATCAGTCTTAAGAATATTGTGCAAAACTCACTCACCAACACTAGAAGCACGATCTTCCAAAAGTGCATACAACTGCTGGCATACGGACGACATTGACGTGATTGGTCAAACTCAGCGAGCGTTGGTTGGCATTGAAACGGAAGCGGCTAAAATTGGTCTGGGCAAAACCAAGTACATGCTGTCATCGAGAAATGACGCACAACATCGACGGCTTGGCCAGAACGTCACCATAAGCAGCTATAACTTTGAGGTAGTGATGGACTTCGTCTACCTTGGCTCCGCGGTAAACAATACGAACGACATCAGCACCGAGATCAAACGCAGAATAACTCTTGCCAACCGCTGTTTTTATGGGCTCAAAAGGCAATTGAGTAGTAGAGCCCTCTCTCGGAAGACCAAGCTGATTTTATATAAGACCTTGATCATCCCAGTCCTGCTGTACGGCGCAGAGGCATGGACAATATCCCAAGCGGATGAACAGCCTCTTGGTCTTTTCGAGAGAAAAGTTCTGCGCGCCATCTTTGGTCCTTTTTGCTTTGATGGCTTTTGGAGGAGAAGGTTGTTGCACTGTATGGGCTGTACAGCGACATGAGTCTAAACAGGCGTCTACGGATCCAACGCCTAAGATGACTAGGCCATGCAGAGCGTATGGACAACTTAGCTCCAGCCCGAAGAGTCTTCGACTCTGAGCCTGTGGGACAACGCAACAGAGGACGCCCACGTACAAAGTGGCGCACACAAGTCGAGGGGGGCCCCGGCCGGCTTGGTGTGCGAAACTGGAGACAGCTGGCGAAAGATCGTGCTGGCTGGAGAGGCATGTTAAGTGAGGCCCAGGTCCACCTCGGACTGTAGCGCCCTAAGAAGAAGAAGAAGCGTTCAGGACTGAACCAGGAATCTTCAGTGCAGGAGTCGACGCACTACCCCACTACAGCTCGGCGGGCATTAAATTACATATTGAAAATAACTCTGTTTTCAGCATATTTTGTGTTAAGAACAATTTGAACGAAATACATCGAAATTTATTTCACAATGATATCTCTAGGCTTTACTATGCAGAGTGAGCCAAATTTAAGTTTCTTTTTAAAAATGCAATGAAATGAACAAAATTATATTGTTTCCATGTATTATGGCTACGTACGAACAAACATTCTCATTAATTATGAAATGCAACGTCGAGCAAGTGGCTGCCTCGGCTGGCTTCGCAGTAACGCATTCTGTCACCTCAATTTTCCAATACCCTGTTGATGGTTTCGGGCTGTAACTCACGGATTGCTTGGATGGTATTGGCCTTAAGTACTTTAATCGTTTCCGGATTGATGGCATAACATGGATCCTTCACGGTTCCCCTCGGCTCCGCGGTAAACAGAACAAACAACATCAGTACCGAAATCAAACGCTGAATAACTTTTGCCAACCGCTGTTTTTATGGGCTCAAAAGGCAATTGAGTAGTAGAGCCCTCTCTTGGAAGACCAACTTGACTCTGTGTAAGACCTTGATCATCCCAGTCCTGCTGTACGGCGCAGAGGCATGGACAATATCCCAAGTGGATGTACAGTCTCTTGGCCTCTTCGAGAGAAGGTCCTGATTGCGTTGATGGCATTTGGAGGAGAAGGTTCAACCACGAACAATATGGGCTGTACAGCGACATGAGTCTAAACAGGCGTCTACGGATTGGTAAGCCATGTAAAGCATATGGAGAACTTAGCTTTGGCCCATAAAGTCTTCCAATCTGAACCATTGGGACAACGCAACTTTGTTTAATTTGGACCTCAGTAAACTTAGTGCCAGCAATTGGTGACAGCTAGCGAAAGATCGTGATAGCTGGAGAGGTTTGTTGGTTGAGGCCTTGGTTCACCCCAGACTGTAGAGCCACAAGAAGAGGAAGAAGAAGTCCCTAAATCATTATTTTCGCTATAAGGCGACGCTGCATCATCATCACATTCCTTTCCACTGACACACTAGAGGGTCGCGTGGGTAAGGCGCATACAACTACTCTCTGAGGAAATTATCCTTAGCTTACCAAGTAGTCGACTACGTGATGGCATAGCGTTGAATGCACATTTTGTAAGACTTGATGGAGTCATTTTTGTTACATGTCCAAAACACCTAATTAGAGTTATTTTCCTTCGGGAAGTAATTGCATCACGTTTCAATTCGGTGTCGATATCTTGGCTTTGACAACAAGTTCATTGATTCAATTAGCGTTTACCATTTTAAATGGATGTGCATTGCAGACCATATTCTTTTTGAAAAATGTCAGCTATCTGTTACGTTTTCCTGTTTTTTCCATTTTCGTGATTGCGGTGGCAATTTGATACCCGTGAGCATTTGATTACAGAAACAGGTTTTTAACTAGCATTGACTAATGCTTTTCTATCTTGAAAGAAGGCTCAACGAAATAGCATTTCTCATTACCCATACGGGTACATAACATGTTCGGTAGTGTTTTTGTATACTCGTACGTTTTGGTTCACCATTCCATCCATTCGGTGTAACGACCCCAAATCCAGCAGCAGGAAAACAGCTTCACACCCGAACCATGGCTTTAATTTATTTTCAGTAATATGATAAGAATTGTTTGCCGTTTGCCTTACATAAAAATGGCGTATTAAAATGTTGGTTTCAATTTCTCTAAAGCTGGATAAGGGATGCATATTTGTAAAAGTAACATAAGGTGGCCGTCGCTTATAACGGCCACCGTCCTTTTGTTTCGGATTTTTAGTATAATTCACCACTCTACCGTAGAATATAACGTCGACGTATCCGACTGTATCACGAGAAAGTGGATACAATTGTGTTGCGCCACGCAAAAAACTGCGCAATGTATTGTGCAGTGTAGTTCCGGAACTTGAAGCCTGTACCGGATTTCGGTAAGGAAATGCTTTGTCGCGAGTCCGAAACTTTTGTCTCTCGGAAGGCACTATTTTCTACAACTCGGTCCAGTTGCTAGCTTATAGTACGTTTACACCGCATCCATTCAACATTTCGGCTAGTTTCTGCATTTCAGCCCAAATACATTGCATATCGCCATACTTTTCCTGCATTCTGGAATGCAACATTCCACCGAAATTCTGAATATCGTCGCTGCATTTGTAAGTTCGTCAAATCGAACAATCCTCTTTATAAATTCAGCACGTCATACAATCACATTTCAACCCGCTGACATAAACAAAAAACAGCTGTTTTCTCATTAGGTGAAGGCTTCGAGTTGACATAAGTTTCAACGCGAACTTCATACCTCTATATTGAGTCAGCAATATATTTAATGTCCGAATTAGCATTTAAATTCATCTTTAAATTAATATAACAAGCTAAATGGTTCAACCACTTCTGATTTCCAATCAGAAAAAAAATATCAATGATCTATTGTGACACTAGCTGTCATTTGAATTGCTGAAGTTGCAGTGGGAACGCAAAATTGGATTTCGAAATTTTTTTCCTGAAATGTTGAATTTGGGTGCGGTGTAAAAGTACTATTACGCAGACGACCTCGATATTGTCGCTTCCTTTCCGTTCCCAGCAAGGCTTTGTAGAAGCAATTACGGCGATTAAATAACAGACAAAACAAGGTAGTCTTAAATTATATGCTGTTGAGTAAAAATCGATCTGTTCGTCGCCACCTGAGATAAAATGTCGCAATCGAAAGCTACAATTTTGAGATACATAGTTAGGGAGATTTCCTACAGCGGGGCAAACGTGAACTCCACAAACGACATCTTGGTGGATATTCGACAAAGAAGCGCCCTTGAAAACCGCTCCTACCCCGGTTGTTGAAACAACGTAAGTCAAAACTGGTGACTGAAAGAACCAAAATCATGCTCTAAAAAACCTTGTTCCTGCCAAGGAAAGCTCTGAACACATGTGAATACTATTCTTTGTAGGCTGGTAATGGGATCTGACTAGGAAGCCTTTTAGGAAGTGTATGTGCACAAGTGGGCGCCGTGGCGTAGTGGGTAGGTGCGTTGACTTCTACGCTCGATGTTCTCGGTTCGACTCCCGAGAAATTAACTTAAAATTTTTTATTTGTCCACCTCTTTCGATTCACTGACAATGCTCAAAGAGTATAACTGTCTAGAAAAAGCTTCTCAATCTCGCCGTTCGGAGTCGGCATTAAACTGTAGGTCCCCTCCAATCGTGAGAGAATAATAGCACGCACAACACGTGTGGTTGCTGAGAAGCTAGGCCGAGCTCCACCTCGGAATGTAGCGATGCCATTATTATTATTATTATGTGCACAAGTGTCTTGCGTCAGTGACCAGCGGATAACCAGGTTGCGGTGTGAATTCTATGCGCGAAAATCTGGTGTTGTTTAATGCCATACGTACATCATCATATTCCGTATATCGTACATCATCATATTTCGCAAATGATTTTAGACCACTTTATTGAAGAGGTCTTCCTTGTCGAGAAAAAGCTTAATAGTCTATAAATAATATCTTAACATCGTATTCCGGGCAGACTCTGTAGGTAACGTCCAAAAGGCCTTAAAAGTAATCTCGAATGGGGTCTTCAGGCGTTTTTGAAGCTGACGTTGTAGAATCTGCTTGGACAAAGGTTAGAGCCGATCGTTTATCGACCTTGAGTCAATGGTCTTCGACATTAAATACTTTCCCACGACGAATGCGCGCTCTAATATTCTAATATTCTAATATTAACTGGTACTACAATCAGAGCTGCCACATTTTTATACCTTTTCATTGTTTATTCCGATGCACTACAGTGGCTCCAACAAAAACAGGACGAAAAACATGTGTTTTGAAGAATAAGAAATGAGAAATAAGTAGAATTAAAAAAAAAAGTGTTATGTTATTTTAAAGCTAATTTCTTTCTAGTTCTTTTTAACAATGAATAAAAGAGTCATTCAAACCGTACAGCAAACAAAACACTAATATTCAGACTCAACGAATAGTCGGACACTACTGTCAAGAAAAGAATAAGGACTAAGAAGAAGAAGCAAGCAGAAGAATAAAGCATGCTATTGGAGTGGCCTTTAGCTGGAAGAAGTGCCTGAAGTTGTTTAGACATTGAATGATTTTTCGTGGACCTGCAGCTCAAAATAGCTCTATGCTTACAAAAAAACATCCTTAACTTCAATACTCGTGCTAAAGGTTCTGTTGTAGACCCGTCTTGAAAGTTCTTCTACGAAATCAAAGTTTAAATATTTAACGAACCGGATTTAACTCACTGTGTTTGCTTTGCGATTTTCTGTAGAGTAACAGCTTTTGAATGAAACTGCCATACATAATGGGTTGGTGTCCGATCTGTAAAGCTCCATAAATTCTAAATTGTTCAGAAATAACAAATCCGTTACCCACGACGCGTCGCTAGTGTGGACAAGAAAAAAAAACACTTTTGAGTTCGAAAGGTAACAAACAAATTTGTATTCAATACATTTTGATAGAGATTTCGCTGAGACTAACAAACACTCCTACGGATTACTTTTTGCGATTTCTCTTTACAAGTATTTTTTACATTCTTTCTTATGCAATTAATTGTTTTGCTTTTTTTATATTTAAAGTCTGATGTAGTTTTGATTTCGAATTATCTGTGAGCAGCACTTCGAACAAAAGCTAAATTTGATTCCCAAACAGCGTCATCTACTGTAGGGGCGCTGCATACTCATTTTGTGTAGAAAACCCCATGCGCCGACATATCTTATCAAAGGCACAAACCCTAAATATTGAAGCTTTTCCGCATTAATAACTGTCTGTACCGCATTGCTGCCATACTGTGCATTTTCTGAATTTGAATGTAGATATTTCAGTGAATCCCCGCAATATTTCCACTTGATGGCGCTGAATATAAGTAAAAAAGTTGATGAATTGAATATGACAATTGTATTGAATTGAATTAGTTTCTCTGACGCGAATCTATATATTGCGGTCGTAATTCATTAAAACGATAAAAACGGAGGTCATGCATGTTTCTTGAGAAAGAAATTATTTTTAATAAGTTAATACAAGTCTCTAACAGACAAATATTTTTGTCGGTCTATAAGCAATTGCAATCCTACAAAACACATCTGCATTCATAGGGGGGTAATTTAAATTTCTTTAAGCCAACTCGATTCTATCGGTTGAATTAAGGCAGTAATTCAATTTAAATACAAAGCGATTGTAGTGCTTAATTAGATAGAATCAGATTGGGACTTTTACCGAATTTTAGAGAAGAACTGGACTTTATTGACACTGTAAACGAAATGAATCAATACCGTGCCAACTAACCACTTTTTTATAGAGAAATAATTGATATTGTTTTGCAGTATACACTAGGCGCGTTCCTTGACATAGAGGGAGTGTTTAACAATGTCACTAACGATGCAATTCGAGCCTTCAGCTCGATGAGGGTCTGTGTGAATGGATCGGACTTATGCTGCAGACACGTCAGATCAATTCTTTTCTAGGTAACACGTGCAATAAGAGGAAAGTGGATAAGGGAACGCCGCAACACCACTTCTTTGGATCCTAGTAGTGGACGAGATCATCAAGAGATTTGAGAGGGATTGACTTACTGTCACTGCATATAGTGACATGCGGCCCGCTTAAGTAGACGGCTTGTGTGGGCGAGTGTCTATCATGGAGAGATAGAGATACAGCAATCATTCCATCGGTCACAAGATCACCCGTGGATGCTTCTCGATTTGTTGACACTTTTGCCTCGACGTCTGTTTTTGCGCGTCCGTTGGTTGGTTATCGCTTCCAGGAAAACCATAGTGTACTGTGTTTTCCTTAGCCAGATTCTCGTTTCAGTCGACGTGCAGCAACTATCTGCCTTCGCATTTTCTTCGTATTTTATTATATGGAGACAATGTAGCTATTCTGATATCCGGGAAGTTTCTATCAACACTATATGAGTGCCTCAATCATGGACTGAAGTTGGTCAACAACTGGGCTGTCACTCTAGGCTTGAAAGACAACCCGGAGAAAACAGAACTCTTCACGAGAAAAAGGAGAATTCCGGAGTTTACAAGCCCGCATATTAACGGGGTAGAACTCAAACTCTCAGAGACGGCTAAGTATCTGGGTATTACAGTTGATTCCAGACTAAACTGGTAAAGAAGACGTGTGTAGCTTTTTCCACATGCAAGCGAGCCTTCGGTCTTAGACCACGTGTGGTCTTAACTTACGGATCAAGAATCTGATGGCAAGCACTGGAGAAGAACCGTCTTTCTACCTTGACGAAGGTCCAAAGATCGGCATGTTTAGCAGTCACGGGTGCTCTAAGGACAACGTCGATAGCAGCGCTCGAGGTCCTACTCTATCTTACCCCCCTGACATCTTCTGTAGTAGCAGAGCGGCTATAACCGCAGTGAGACTCAGGGAAGTCAAGATATGGAAGGACACGCCATATGGGCACGCGTCTATCCTCACAAAGTGGACAGCATCACACAGACACAAAACGTGAGGTCAATGACGAGAGCTCTATGGCCGGTGCTGAACAGATAGATTATCAATAATTAGCATAAGTCGTAAGGAACTTCCACCACCACCACGAACTCCTACCACCGTCCATATGGCGATTGGAGTTCTCACCGGACATTGTCTTATAAGAACCCATGCCAGAAGGCTAGGTGTCCATATCCCATTGCGACTGTTGTAGAAGTTGCAGGGACGAGGAAGAAATAAAGTTCGCCCGTCCCTACGGACAAGGAGACTGCTAATATAGGCAATAACTTTTTCAACGAGCTGGATGATCTGAACAAAATAGAGCTGACGCACCTCTTGGGATATATACAACAATCTGCATGGTTCTAATCAGCGGTGGAAATGTAGGTCTCACCGGGTACACCCCCATACCTAGGGCACTATGGACCCAACTGTTGGTCTAAATGAGGCACCCTATCACCTGCCTACCTACCTCACCTCGAAAAGTCGAAAGACCCTAACGGGTTCGTCCAACTAGAGGTGCATTTTTGCGAAATCTATGTTGATAAATGTTGTCTTCTCTTATGGGTACGGCAAACTGCTTGTTTTATTAAAAATCAATCTTATATAAAAAAAAAAACATTAAAATTAAATGAGTTGCTTCAGAAATTAATTTTAAAATTAAATTTAAATTCACCTTCATAGAAACTTATGAAATAAGGTCACAAAGTATAAAGTTTAAAAATGCATTGCAAATTGTATTGGCTCTTGTCTAATAGTACGTTTAAACCGCACCCAAATCTAACATTTCGGCTAGTTTCTGCATTCCACCCCAAATACTTATTTTAGCATTTCGTCATACATTTTCCTTTATTCTGAAACATTTGATTCCAGCGGAATACTGAATTTCGTCGCTGCATTTCCACACAATCCTCTTTAAAAATTCAGCACGTTATACAATGACATTTCAATCCGCTGACATAAACAAAAAAACAGCTTTAGCTAAGTCAGGTTAATGTTATTGTTAATCACGTCGGGGTCACCACTTTAGCTACTCATGTTAAGTTAAACAAACGGTTGAAGTATTAGATTAACTGATTTATTGAATTAGAAAAATATCTATTGTTACACAACGTTATAGGAAATTTAAACAAAGGTCAACTGCACTCGATGTGTTGTATTTTGCAGCGATTTTGACTGTGGGGGCTTGGAATGTCCGTGTTGTTCGAAGTCGCTGCATGAGGACGCCACAGTACTTTCGTCAGGAGTCGTTGAGCGTGGTTGCCACACAGCTGTCAACAAAACAATAAATCATTTCAAGTGATCATTGCAATAAGAATGAGAGCTCATCATCTTTTTCGGGAACTTCCATTTCCCAGAAAGTACTTGTACGTTTCTAAAAATAGTAATTGTTATTTTTCTAAGAAAACCGCATATAATATCTCCACTTATTACTTACATGAGTCCAGACTTTTCTTGATTGTCTATGCATTGCAATTGCACTTAGCTGCGGCCCAAAAAGTCTTCGACTCTGAGCCTGTGGGACAACGCAACAGAGGACGTCCACGTACAAAGTGGCGAATACAAGCCGAGGGGGATCACTAACTGCACTTGCTCATCTGCAAATTCTGCAATACAAGGCCCCTGACTTCTTATTAAAACAAGCTACTTATACAATCATAGCTGAGGCTTCGTTGTGGTGTGATGACTTGCGCAAACACACATCGACAAGCTTCAAAGAGTTCAAGACAGTTCAGTGAAACTTCTGTCGAGAAGAAACACTTCGAAAGTAGATGTGCCTAACGTCTAACAAATCTTCAAGTTGACCACTGCACTGGAGCAATATAAACACAAAATTTCGAACACAGGTATCCATTCGAAACAAGAACACGTGCCGAAGGACTTAATCAAGAGAGTTCGTTGTTTTCTATATTTCCTTATTGAGGAGGGGCAAAGTAGGAGACCGGAATAGAGACAAAACAACGTTTGTACAGTGTTATCTTTATTGCTCGCTCTACGAGACGAGGAAATCATATTTCGGTTCATATTTATAATGGAGCTGGGCTCCCGGTCAATAACCTGATGATGAATGCCGTTGGCTTAATTCTTCGAAAAGTAGGCTCGCACAGGGTGCTATATATTGTTTTATTTTTATCTTCTTTTTTTGTTGCCTACAAAATTTTATTGATCATTAATTATAGTGAAGAGGATCTCACCAAAGTAATGTCACAGGAATAAATAATTGCTTTTATCTTAAGTTCATCAAATTCAATGTTACATGGAAGTCGATTATTCAAGTTGACGAAAAAATAAAATAAAAGCGTACTCAGATAAAATCTCCGCGTAACCATATTTACTTTTCAAATATCCCACTTCCTTTGTAGCTGATACAATGGAAAATTATCATCGAAAAATGCATAACGTTTCTTGTTGATTCATTTAATTTGCCGGTTCTGTACTCGGTCCCTACGAGCCTTTGGCTTAATTGGTTCTTGACAAAAGTCCCTGCTAAATACAAAGGTAGCTGTTCTGCGGATTTGCATTTTTATCTTTTCCCCCTTGCATGTACTTTAAAAATTGTGTATTGTCTCTGAATAATAAACTCGAAAGGTTTTCAAATGCATTTTTCATTTCAATAGTTCATATTTACAAAGCTTCTCTTCGAACAGCCTGCCAACGTCGCTCTGTTAAAATACTTTTCTTGCGTTTTAATTGTCCTCTGATTTAATATGCAAGGCTATTTTAACAGAATTCTTTGAAATACAAATATTGAATATTTTCACTCAGCTTCAGGCTTCAGACATCAGTGTAATTATTACTGATGGAAAAGTCAATATTTTCCATCATCATTATTCATTATTTCTTACAGGTTGAGATTGAATTGGATTGTTTTATACGTACTCGTATGTACATGTGTCCGAGAATCGCAACCCAATCCCAGATTTTTTTAAAAACTGAAAAAAGTAGGTCATGTTTTGGAGGTTATCAATTCATTTCATTTCGTGTTCAATTAAATCCTAGCCTCGTTGAAGGCAGGCATTTGCTAAAACTGATATGAAATTATAAATGCGACAGGTGGTAAGCAAAACCAGAAATGTGTCGCTAGTATTTGTAATGACGTGTCGTCATTTAGGTTTTCAATTAGTTGCGGTATCGGTCAAACTAATATTTTCTGCTTTGTATGTGGTTTTTTAGATTTATTTATTTTTGTTATCCCAATTTTTTTTGGTAAAATTTTAAAATATATAATTTTTCAAAACTTATAGGGTTGGGTAACTTACTTAATTACTTAGTTACCCAACCCTATAAGTACTTAATTACTTACTTAGTGGGCTCCAGACCCGTGAAGGGTCTCTGCCTTCAAGCGCTCTGGCATCCGCGATAGCTTGGTCCTTGAAACGGAGGTTCGGTCTTCCTTTTCTTCTCGAACCTGTGGTCTGTGATTCGAAGATCCTCTTTGCTGGAGCTTTGTTGTCCATTTGCTCGATGTGGCCGAGCCAGTGGAGTCGTTGTGTTTTGGCTTTTTGGACTACATCCACAACTTTGTACAGCTTGTAGAGTTCGCGGTTGTATCTTCTCCTCCATTCGCTAAGGTTGTATTTCCCACAAGCACACGAATTTTTAGACACATCAAAGAATTTAGGAGTGGTTTTCAATAAATCTCCAACAGAAAAACCATTGTAGGGAGGGTATATGGTGTTTGGCGAACCCAACCATTTACTCCACTGATTACGTGAATGATGCCAATTAAATCATTAGTCATTCCGGTGCTTGTAAATTGGTGTGAAATAATTTGTAACTGTGATTTAGAGGGCACACGAAAATTGAAGCTGGCTTTTTATTCGCTTCTTTATGAGATAAGATATATTAACGTCTTTCATTTGAAAACTACAGTGCTATGCTAAATAATAACACAAGGTTTCCCATGTTTTCCTCTTATTTATAGTTTTAAAGTTGCAAAATCAAGAGAATATCTTTTGCGTTCCGATTCCTTTGGAGGTTAAATGTAAAGTATTTGAAGCTCTGCAGTCTTGAGCTTGTGGAAGAACTGCTTCATTTGTCCCCCCAAAGCAAAAGAAAATATGAACTTCCTTTTCCAACAACTCCAAGTATATGGCTGGAAACTACAATACCTCATAAAGAAGGGAAGGCTTTTGCGCCCATATTGTAAGGAAACCAAGGTGTGCTTTACAGTTTGTTAAAACTAGTTATCTTTAAATTTCCGACCTCTTTCTGAGTAGCTTTGGACTTCTTTCTTAAGTTTTTTTCGAAATATAATTTCGTGTGTGACAATGGCAAGCAACTCTTATTTGTTTCCACCTTTAGTGTCGCTTAAATTAACCTACATAGGATGATGTCACACATCACCTCGACAAAGCTTCCTTGTTTTTCTTACGATATGTTCGGGCCCAAGTGATGACACACTGGATATATAGGGCAATTGTCAGAACGGTACTAACATTCGACATCGTTGTTTGATAGCCAGCACACTAAAGTAAAGAGAATCTAAAAAAATCTGCTGTTAGTCCTTTTTGAAACTTTATTCCACTTTTCAATTAGGAATATTTTTTTGACTAGTTGTTGCCCGCGGCTGTGGTCGTTTGGAATTCCCATGTTAATTGGAAGCGTTCGAGAATTCAAGTAAAATGTCGCTGGTATGGTACACCTGTTTACAACTTTACGAAAAACCGATTACTTTCATTTTCTAATCGTTGAGAATGAATGGAGAAACTTTAAGTTTGAATTTAAATAAAAAAGTATCAAAGAAGTCCATGAACTGTGATGTGTTTGAAGAAATAGAAACTGTTTTCTGAAGCCTTAGGCAAATTTTCGTATATCTAAACGCCTTTAGAGGTTTTACTTAGAAAATCGGAAAAATATGTTTTTATTTATTTGTTTAGTAAAACACGTTTAGGTTCGTTTTCAAATCTCTCCACAAAGTTCAACACCTTACCTTACCTTTACCTTTCGAAAAAACCTCGTCTTTATGCCTTCTTGTGTCATGAAAGGAAGTGACTGGGAAAAAATAAATTAAATACCCCGAAATGGGTAGAGTTGTAAAAGAATGCATTCATCTGCGAATGCATTTTCAGAATTTGATGACTGATTTATCGATGCAATCAAAACCAAAAAAACTAGGATTTAAAAAATGTTAAGTCACCATTCCTTTGATCATTGACTGGTGCATTCAATATTTAGTAATCATAGAATTGGTTAACAGTACAAACAACATCAGTACCGAGATCAAACGCAGAATTACTCTTGCCAACTGCTGTTTTTATGGGCTCAAAAGGCAATTGAGTAGTAGAGCCCTCTCTCGGAAGACCAAGTTGACTTTGTATAAGACCTTGATCATCCCAGTCCTGCTTTACGGCGCAGAGGCATGGACAATATCCCAAGCGGATGAACAGTCTCTTGGTCTTTTCGAGAGAAAAGTTCTGCGCGCGATCTTTGGTCCTGTTTGCGTTGATGGCATTTGGAGGAGAAGATTCAACCACGAACTGTATGGGCTGTACAGCGACATGAGTCTGGCCAGGCGTCTACGGATCCAACGCCTAAGATGGCTAGGCCATGTAGAGCGTATTGACAACTTAGCTCCGGCCCGAAGAGTCTTCGACTCTGAGCCTGTGGGACAACGCAACAGAGGACGTCCACGAACAAGGTGGCGCACACAAGTCGAGGGGGACCTCTGCCGGCTTGGTGTGCGAAACTGGAGACAGCTGGCGAAAGATCGTGCTGGCTGGAGAGGCATGTTGAGTGAGGCCCAGGTCCACCTCAGACTGTAGCGCCCTAAGAAGAAGAAGAAGAAGAATTGAAATCATTGATTGAAGTTAATTTGACTTGAATTCAGCATTGAATTCACTTTAAATCAGTTGAAGTCAGTGATTTCAATAGAACTAACATGAATTCAATTTAAGTCTGTGGGTTCTCATCACAACATTATTTGGTTATAATACAAACAGAAGTATAAAAAATAACCATAGGCGAGACTTCTCATTAATCATTGCAACGTTGAGCCACCGTAAATATGCTTTTAATTTATTTGTCTAAGTAAACATATAAATAAGCATTTTATTCTAGTAAGCATAATAAATTAAACAAGAACTTAACTTAATCAAACAAATAAAATAATATTCTAGGTAATGGTGTGTTATATTTAAGAGGATCGGCCACATATTCATATATGTGTTATCAAAATTATTAGAATTTTCTAACAATTGATCTGGACTACAAAATATGATGCATAACAATATTAATACATTCTTTAAATTGTATAAAAACATATCCATACCTGAAAGTGAAAAGTCAAGAAAAGAAAGTTCAGTACCAACTAAAATGAATTCAAATTATTTTCGTTGAATTCATAGACTTCAAAAGAGTTTATGTGAATTCACTGCTGACTCCAACTAACATACAGTGAATTCACTATTTTTTAAAAAGAATTCAATCATTTGGCTTAATTCAAAGATTGTAAATAATTGAATGTATTAGTCACTGAGTTCCAAAGAATGGTGACTTATAGTTTTATTAAACCGCAGTCATTTTTACCAAAAACACTTCAAATCATTTTGGATGAATTCAATAGAATTATGATCTCTAAAGATTTAATTCTTTTACAACTCTGCCAATGGGCAAGTAGTTTAATGTATATATATGTACAGGGCTTGTCATCTTTTTGTCGGTATGTAAACATTTAATAACTTTAATACCGAAATAGTAACCCTGTACATTGAAAATATTCGTTCAGTTGTGTTAACTCAACGTGCATATCGTCGAAAACATTGTGGCCAACAAGAACCGTCTAACAACACTGTTCGTCGCTTGGTGTCGAATTTTGTTGAGTACGGAATAGTGCGAGATCGTCGACATGTCGTTCATCAACACCCAAGACGTTGCAATGAACAAATTGAAGCTGTTGCCGGAAACCCACATGTGTCATATCACCCCGTTCTCACATTTTGGTGACAGTGAAATTACCTTGCGCTGCGTTTTGAAGGATGATTTGCATTTTTTTTCATATGAAGTGCAGTTAATTCAAAGAATATAGCCGACAGACGTCCGACGTCGAAGCCACTTGGAATACGGTCAAAAAGTCGCTCGAATGTTTAACACTGAACCTGATTTTTGGAAGTAAATTTTGACGACCGGCAGGACCATTTTCGACTCTCTGGCGAGGAGAGTGCAAAATTGGCAGCATTTGGGGAAAGCAGAATCCACGCGGCATCCATAGAACACCTTTGCATGACCAAAACGTGGTGGTTTGGGCCGGCGTTTACGCTAAAATCATCATTGGGCCATTTTTATTCAGAGAAGGTGAAACTTTCGATGGGAATCGATATTGGTGGATGTTGGCTTATTACGTCTGTCCACAAATGTGTGAAAATGGTGCGCCATGCCACACTGCAAATCAACCAATGCAGTTTCTGCAACGATAATTTCCTGGACGTGTGCTGTCAAAAAATGGCGACATCGACTGGTCACCCAGATCTAAATTTGGTTCCTCCGGATTTCTTTTTGCTGGATTTTTTAAAAGCAAAGCGTACAGCAAGCCTTGGACTATTGACGAGCTCAACGTAAATAATCGTGCCGAAGTCATAGCTATACCGCTTAAGATCTTCGATAATGTGATGGAAAACGCAGCAAAAAGGGTACATTTTGCTTTGGTAAATAGTGGGGTCCACTTTATAGATGTTGTATTCAAGAGCTTGTTCAAAGGAATTGAATTAAGGATCAAATTAATCTCTGATGTTGACGTTCATGCCCATCGCACGATCTTCGTAAGAATGACATTAAAACAATGCCTTACAGTGTTTCGCCTTGTCAAAACCCTTTTTTGGCATCACAGGTCTCGGCGAAGTCTTAACCGTCTTTGATAAAGCAACGACCATTCCCCACCGTCATCCTATAAAAACAAACGAGTTTTGTAGGGATGCTAAGATTAGACAATGCGCTGTATAGCTTGTCTCCTTAAATACAGTCATACGTGGCCTTAAAATCGATAAACAGATGGTGGGTATCGACTTGAAGCTCCTGTGTCTTTTCCAAGATCTATCGCAATGTGTCGATAGTAGATTTCACTGGCCCGAACTTGCACTGTTATTGACCAATCTGACTGTTGACGTAGAGCTTCAGGCGCTTACATAAGACGGCAGAGAAGAACTGATATGCGATATTTAGGAGACTCCTCTGTCTGTTGTTGGCACAGTATAGATGGTCTCCTTTCTTTATCTGCTATCTTCGAATGCTATCTACAGCGACCTATCGCTTATAACGACCAAATTCTTCAGTCCCTTGAAGGTCGTTTAGCTGTACATAATTTGCATATATGAGGTACAGTCAAAATCGGTTATAACGACCTTCATGGGATTGACGAATTTGGTTGTTGTAAGCGTTATGTCATTGTAAACGATTTGTTATGATATTGGATTACATATAATGATACGTCGTTATAACCTATGTCGTTGTAAACGATTTTGACTGTAGTTATTTTTTTAAAGTTATTCAACATTCACATACCGACATAAAATATGGTGCAGCCTGTAAATCTGTTGTATGATATTTATCACCCTGGTAAAGATGATTTGACCATTAATATGTCAGCGGGTTTGATGTAATTTATTATAAATTCTGTTTTTGTTTCTCTAAAGAGATATTCATAACTCTTACCAATGTGCGAATGGATTTCAAATTGACCATTAAATTACCCTTCTTACATTCGACAGTCCATTTACTTAATGTCTAAGAGAAAAAAAAACAATATTCCTGATAATGTGGCTCGTAGGAATGCCGGTTAATTATTTTGTAATTGCTTATCTGGTAGCCATCAATCACATTGTCAACAGACTAGTGTACGAATATCGTGAGCAGAAAAATGCTGTCGTTTTTTGTGCCTGGAGTCTTCGTTTTCCGTTTACGCAGGTTCTCAATCGTCAATCACTATGCAATCGATATCTGCCTTGCGGCACTTAATAGGATGTTGATGAATCGACAAAAGGATGTTTTCCCTGGCACTGGTTGTTAGAAGCAATTGTCTATGGGAGAGCTACGGAATGGAATTCTATAAGTGATGCAAAATGCTAGTTGGTCTGCATGTACAGATGTATGTTACTTTTTTTTTGCAGGAAATCATTGTCAAACACTTGAATCACACAAGAAAATACGATTTTAATTCCTGTGCATGTATGAGTAGTCTGTTTTATGAATAAGAGAGCAAGAAAGCAACGGATGGATAGTGTTCGAGTTAAAAAGGAAACGAAAAAATATGAAATTGATCGAACCGGTGCACTTTGCAGGCTTAAGGGTTGTAGGAGCACTCGAAATTCAGAGAGGGATGTAGGCAAAAATGCATATTCGACAATGGAATGTTGATTATTCAGTATAAGACCGATAAGTATCACTCCAACATGGACACTGGAAAGTTGAACTGGTCTGGTACTAATTTTTAACTTTTCAAACCATAATATTCTAAAATCTTAGAAAATCTTAGCTATTGGTTATCAAAGTTTAGGATTTAAAATTGTAAATGCAGTTCAATTTATAGAAGGCTTTCTTTTTGTGTCAGGCTTCAGACTAAACAGAGAGGACGTCAGTATTTTCTAAGGTCTAAGTGAAGATATCAAATGTTAATCTGAATTGACAAGAGGATTCAAGAGAGGAAGAGAGGTTGCCTGACCACTTGAAAAGCCTTCTTCAACTATCTTTAATTGTTCACATTCCCCAATTCAGCTATTAAGTGAATATGTGTGAAATAGGGTGCAGACGGTCGTCACTAAACTCGGTTACACTAATCCTAAATCTATTCCAGCAAGAGGTTCCCTGTTACTCAGCTCAGTACTAGGTCCTCTGTTATTCTCTCTATTTAACTTTTATTTATTTAATGATATTACAGGTATTATCCAAAAATTGGAAAATCCACATGCCGATAGTGAAATTATATACCTTTCGCGTGCTATTGGCTAAATGGAAGATTGTATTGTCAGGGTGAACGAAGACCTTTATAACGTATCAAATTGGTCAAAAAGTAATAAATTGAAGTCGAATTCCATTAAGACTTTGTGTTTAGTTAAATTAAAAATTATGCCTTTATGATTTATCACCTATTGTTCTTGATGGCCACCAGCAGTTCTGTAAAATAGGCCCCTATTGCGGTTGTCGATAGTCGGTAAGGTTTGGTATTGTGATTGTCGATTTTGACCGACTCTTGTCAATTTGCCGAACGACTTTTGTCGTGAAGAATTTTCTGGTCCAATGTTGTGATGCATTAGAAACTTATGGAAATAAATATAATTTTATTTACATTTTTGTATTATTAAAACAATTCTACTGAAATTTTAAAATATCCCGAATATTTTTTTTTGTCGGATGTTTTTTGATACATTACACTGAAGCACTCAGACTCAAGAACTGGTTCATTGTACTGTCAGGTAGCAACCTACTCCAGTGCCGTTAATTTGATCCCAACGGCAAATGGTGACTGGACCAGATTCGGTTTCACTGGGATTCGAACCTGAGACCCCCCTAACTTGGGGCAGACACTTAACCAACTGCGCCATCCAGTCGTATCTGTCATGACTTAAGAACAATGTGATATTTAAAAATCACATCAGCCTGACTGGAATGTAGATTTGATCACATTCCATTCAAAGACTACCCTCAACCGTGGCTTGTGTCTTGATGAGATTTACAATTGAGCTAATACTGGTACAGGAACACCGTGATATTCCAGAAAATAACAAAGCAGCAAACTCACCATGCATTGCACGATCTTATCAATTTTTCCAAGCAAAAAACGACCACTCATACATGACATGTTCATGACTACTCATGTAGACAAACATCTATTAAAGTTCGATACGATTATCTTCAGCAATTGGAGATGGTTCAAAGGCACCACGTGCTTCAAGCTGAAACGTTCATTCTGTTTAATCAGAATGAGCAGGCCAGCACTTAGGACACTAATCGGCGTCAAAAGGTATCCAATACAATGAATTCTGTTGAAGTTGCCGAGAAGAGGAGGAAGTAGAAGATAATTCTCACCTTCTTTAGAAATGTAGCGTTCTCCCAATCCGCAGGAAATTCCAACTGAGAGCATATTAGCTTATCCATATTACCCTGGTTTAACTCAACCACTTCATTGCGAGTATATAATGTTTTAGTGGGTATGACATACATGTATATTTATTTGGGCCACTGTATGTACTGTATGTATCTCGATACGCATGGGATCATTAAAGGTATTTGCTGGTCTAATTGAAACTGTATTCTGCAGTCAGACAATGGAACTTATCCTAACCTCCGATCAATCATTGAATGTTATAACCTATTTTAGTATACTCGTTAATTCCGTTGTCTAACTCTTATAAATTTTTTATACATGTACACAACGCTCTACATGTTTTCTTTATTTCAGACCAACATTTTATGGCTGCACATTCTGATCAAAAAGTTTCGGTTAAAGTATTATTCGTTTTTCATTTTGTTCCCTTGAAAGTAATCTTCATTGCAAGCATTACCTATATTCCAACCCTTTTTAAAATATTTTTCAGAGGCCGATTTAAGAATCACCTTCAGCTTCTGCGAATCCTCCTTTCTCGCCTCAATCCTCTCTCAAAACGCTCTCCCCGAAGTGGTAAGTTGAGTCGTGCGAATAGGAAAATATCACAAGGAGTCAAGTCAGGTGAATACGGAGCTTGCAGAATGGTATGAACGTTATTTGGCGGAAGATGTGTGAAGTGAATTACACCATGACAATTAAAGAAAACGGTCAACAAAGCTTTGATTTTGGATCGACTGTCCTGGTTTTTAGGGTTTTGCCTCTTCTGAGAAGTGTCCGCTTTATACTCCTTGTACCATTCGTTTGCTTGTATTTTCGACATTGTCAACGCTTTCGCACGTGATATATTGTTAGAAGCACAAAATTTCAGGAAAAACCTTTGCTCATCTACGTTCGACATTGCAAAATTCGCAGAACACAACAAACGCTGACTTGTTTATAAAGCTATCACGTTCATGACAAACTTCTGAAAACCGACGCTTAATAAGATAATTGACCACCAACTGACCGATGTACCAAACTAGGAAAAAAGAAGATTTTGACAATAACGTAATGATGATGTAGCTGTCCTGTCTGTCGGATCAAAGCGCAGGCAGCTCTAGACGTGATCGAAGATTGGTGTACTAGAAATGGGCTTTCAGTCAACCCTCTTAAAATCGAGGTTGTCCCCTTCACGAGGAGGAGGAAATTGACTGGTTTCACTCAACTAGTACTAAAAGGTGTCACTATCCGCTTTTCCGATGAAGATAAATATCTGGGTGTCATTTCTGATAGGAAGCTTCTGTGGAAAAAACACATCGAAACGAAAAATGCGAAGACACTGTCAGTTTTCTGGAAGTGTGAGGTAATTTTCGGGGGTCTATCACCAAAAAGATCGGTTTGGATTTACACGGCTATGATTAGGCCCCTTCTCTCCTATGCATCAGTCGTTTGGTGGAATAAGCTTTCGCGTAAATACGTAACTGCTGCTTTCACCAAGCTTTAAAGAACGGTCTGTCTCGGCTGCATAGGGGCCTTCCCTAGTACGCTTGGCTTTGCTCTTGATGCACTGCTGAATCTCCTCCTCTAGATAACCACATCATGGGGTGTACTCTCGAGGCCATCTTCCGTTTAAAAATAAGTGGTTTTTGGTACAATTCGTACTGGAGTTTCGATGACCTTGCGCACCGCATCTCCTTTGACCCCAGTCTTATGGATATGCCGTCTGACGCACGGGCACCTGTACTCCAACTGCGACGAAAATACAAAATCGACTTTCCCTGCACTCAGGGCTGGCTCTGACCAGAATCTGAGCCAGGAAAGGAATGTAGTCGAATCTTCACGGACGGCTCGAAGACCAGTGAAGGATCTGGTGCAGGTGCCTTCGTTGGGAGGCGACAACTTTGGACTGCACACCTCGTTAGGTAAATTTGCGTCGGTTTTCCAAGCAGAACCTTATGCGATCCTAATGGCTACGAACTATATTGTGAAGAAAAGGTGAAAGGGGCGAAATATTTGCGTCTGTAGCGACAGCCAAACTGTGCTTAAGGTCTTGCTCAACCCTTTAACCACTTCCAGGATAGTTCAGGAATGCAAGTCTTCTCTGAATTTGATCGGTAGCTTAAATTCGTTAAGACTTGTCTGTGTCTCGGGGCACCATAGGATCGAAAGAAATGAGATCGCCGATGAACTTGCTAGGCGAGGATCAGATGAGGCATTCTCAGGACCTGAACCTACGCTGAGACTGCCTGCGTCCTTGGTTAGGTTTTGCATCGATGGTTGGACTTCTCGAGAGCACAACCTCTCCAAGATGTAGACAGACCAAGCGCATGCTCCCCAACGTCTGTAAGAAATCCGCGGCTTTCTTGTTATCTCGTAATAGAAAAGATTGCAGACAACTCATCGGCGGACTAATGGGCAACTATACTTTCGCTAAACACCTAAGTGTGTTTGGCCTAAGCGATGAAACCCTGTGCGACACCTATAGAGAAGAGGATGAGACTGCAGAGCACTTCCTCTGTCATTGGCCCACCTTTGCTCGGATCAGGTGGCAGTTATTTGGTGCTAATGAGGTGAGAGCTGATGATAGAGGCTCCTCATCATAGAAGCGCCTTCTGGTCTTCCTTCGGAAGACCATGAAATTTCAGCAAAAGTAGGTTGCTGCCTGGTAGTACAATGGACCAGTTTTTGAGTCTGAGTGCTCCAGCATGAATTCTTTGTGCAAAAAGTTCTTTATCACTTAGATCTGTCTGTCATATGAAAGCCTCAATTCTAAATTGAATTGAAATAATTCATTAAATGAATGTAATTGAAAAGCTTACACATAACCCGTTGCAACCTTTTTTGAAATTCAATAAAATCGGATTTTAACGTGCGGTTTAATGGTTATTAATTATAGCAGGAAAATAATAATAAATCAATTAGCAATAATTTAGATTTTCGCAGTTGTAAATTAATTCTAAAAAATTATGTTGGATGTAAATACCATTGCATTATGGTCTTTGTCGAATACGTAATGAACAGCGAGCTTAAGTGTTTTTTGCTGACATTATGGTCAAAATTTATACGGCTGTAATCTTTGAGGGATTAAAGTACTCCAACACACAGTTAATTGGCACTTATGCAGCATCATCGATAGGGCTTTGGAATAGTGGTGATTGTTCTATTATCCAATTGTAAGCTCACGGAATTGTGATGCATTATTCAAACGAAAAATACTATCCATAATCGAATGCGAGCGGCTTCACTTTATCGATTTAAGCGAAGCAGTAGGCGCGATTGTGTAATTTCCTCTTTTACAGTGATTTAATGAATTTAAACGATCTTTTTTAATGCGACCTCATGCAAATACCAACTAAATTAAAATGCACACTACCCTCAGACTTTGGGCAGGTCAGTACTGTACGCCAATACTATACACGAACGCATTAAATAGGTCGCCACAACATATTGCATAATGAAATTCCTGATTAAATTGCTCATGTATGTGTGGGTGAGCATATTTTCGCGGACAATTACGTTTCGCATTTATAAAGCGAAAACATTTAGTGGGCTCTAATTTAAAACGTATACAAGGCGTCAGTCGGGAGAGGGGCTGAGCGCTCTATTTGTGTGGGTTTTTGGTGGGCAACTTCATTAAAATGTGGGCTCAGGCCGCAGCACACATCTGGTTGAATACCAACTTTGTTGCATTAAAACTTGCCACGTTTCGAGGGATTTCAAACATATCCTGCAATACACACCCGAATGGAGCCAGCGGTTTTGGGAATTTCAACATTTTGTAATTTCACCCCTGCTGTCCGAGTAATTGCATGGAAATTGATTACTTTCTATACAAATATCGTCGACCTCGTTCGCTGCTAGTCGTTACGTCGGTAGGCATTCGTCAAATAAAAATGTTCAAACTCACAAGTTCACTTTAAAGTCCTTGTATTCAGAAGGGCAAAACTCAAATAAGTTTTATTTTCAAAAATATATCGTCATATCGTGCATAAAAAAAACTTGAATATATTCATGGGGCTTCAATATTTCAAGCTCTTGATGAACCTATGCGAACTTTTTAAATTAAACGCGTTAGCAGGGTACCTTAATTGATTGTTAAATACGCAAATTAATCGAATTAATTTTTCATATATGTATGCAGAGACGATTAAGTAGGAGACACAGATGGTATCGGTACAGTAAGTAAACTGCGACGCAAAAAAATGTAATTTATTTGTTTCAATTTGTGGGTTCCACTGAATTATTTTGTTTCAAATGTAATTCATTTATATTTTTTTACCTTTTCATGCAAAAAAATAACTTTTACTATCCACTTCAGCCACCCTATTAAATGGGCCATCCAACAAGAGGTATTACTTTAGATTAAAAGCAGAACGCAATGCTTTAATAAAATGTAGTCATATTTCCATTGCAATCTTAAGTTCAAGCTACGAGGTTAGAAACAAACTAAAACATCTGCCAAATGTAATGATTTTTTTAAACTAATTTTAACAGGTTTTCGCATAATTGCGGCTGTATTTCGCAAATAACTGTTTTGATATTGTGATGGAGCGTTGGTGAAAATTATATTTTTAACACAACCCCATGAGGCGAACTCTTATGACGTTGAGTCATGATTTCGGGGGCAAATTTAAGTCTCGATTTCAAGAAATCATACGTCCATGACGAAGTAGACACACTAGCTAGACATTTAGCGGCATGTGGATACGTTCTTCTAAAAATGACGATGATAATTTTGTAGCGCGAAGGTTATACTAAATATAATAATAATAATAATGGCTGCGCTACAGTCCGAGGTGGACCTGGGCCTAGCTTCTCAGCAACCACTCGTGTTGTGAGTGCTATTCTTCTCTCACGAGTGGAGGGGACCTACGGTTTGATGCCAATTCCGAACGGCGTTTTTGAGAAGCTTTTTCTAAACAGTTATACTCTTTGAAGATTGTCAGTGACTCGAAAGAGGTTTGATGTGTTTTTTTCGAGATTCGAACCTTAGACCTCGAGCGTAGGAGTCGACGCACCCACCCACTACGCCACGGCGCCCACATACCTGTTCCAACTTAGTACACTAAATAAACTGGGCAAATTCGAGTTGTACTCGCACGGGGAAGGTTCCGTCGCATAATATTGGTGGATGATTTCTGAATATCAAACCACGTTTCCAAACTATTTCAGTTGAATTTTCTTCTAACTTCAACCCAAACATACTATTCATTCATAAATTCATACATCCAAACAAACAAATATTCATCCCTACATATACCTCTATTTCTAGCCAAGTTTATCCAACACAGAAAATCCCTTCCATCATACACATACCCAACACTGCTCTTGCCTGCGTGTGTGTGTTCATTTCTGTTGGGCATTTAGGGGTGAGATCGAAAAGATAACACTCATCAACGAATAGAGTGGCCGAACACAGCATGAAATTATGTGTGAAAATGAAAATTGTTCTCATTTTAAATCTTAGATATCTCAAAATTTCAACATAAGTCGATATTTTGAAATGTATCATTTCTTAATGCTTACATTGATGTCTTCAAAACTGCGTTTTCAGATCTTCAAAATTCGCATGTCGATGATTGACCGTTTTTGGCCAATATCTCCAAAACCATTAGGGCCAGAATGCTCGCAATGGTTTTAAATAAAAGTACTCAATGAAGTTTTTGTGATTTTTTCAGATTTTTAAACACTTTGGTTTAGAAATGGCAAAGGGGGACGCATTTAAAAAAACTTTGCAGCTCCATATTTTCCAAACGGTATTTTGGATAAAAAAGTTTTGAAAGAAACCTCCACCTTATTCGAAAGATCTGTCGATTGATATATATTTCGATGGGGTGCGACAATTTTTCAAAATTAATGTCAACTTCACCTGTACTGGAGTCACCCCCAAATGGCTCCACTTTTTAAAATCGCTGCATAGGCAATGACATCTAGGTCTGAAGTACCTAATTCCAAAATTTCATGTCGATATATATAATCTTGTAAGACAATGGTAAAAGAGTGCTTTACTGAGTTTCGTACTGGATACAAGCATTTAGGGACCAGAAAGGTTCTGAATTTAACCCGAAAATGTCGCAAAAATGCAGGATATGGTGTTTTTCGATCAGAGAGTGAAAGTGCGTGACATTGATGATGTCATTGGCCGTATGGCTTTGTGATTTCCATTTTAAATGATCTGTTGGGTTTTAGGAAGCTTTCTCCAAGATGGCTTCCATATTTGTTCACAATTGACAACTTCAAATGAGTATATGGGGGCTGCTCAGCTGGAACAAAGCTGTTTAATCACGGTGTATGAAATATTAATTCAATATACCAGTGTTGCCATTTTGAGGAATTTATCACTTGTTGAGGGATTTTTTGCGTGTTTTAAAATTCCCAAGGGATAAGGGAAAATTTAAGCTGTATGAGGGGGTGCCGTGAAATAAAGCCGACTTTTGAAATTCTGCGTTATTTCACACGGCCTTATTTCACGGCACCGTTTGAGGAATTTTGTTTCAACGTTACAACACAACTTCCATGTGAAGATTTTCACGAAAACACATTTATCAAAAGTTATTCGGAATTAGTGAATGTACGTGGTAACTTGGTGCCTTATAAAATTATAAATTAGTGAAATTCATCAAATAAACATTTTTATGATTCGAGGAAAAAAACAGACTTTTTAGAATGGCAAGTGGATTTTTAGATAAAAGATTTTGTCCAAGTTTGACGACGGGTGAAAAATTCAAAGGTTTAATAGAAATGGATTCCAGAAAACCCGGAAATGGTTAAGCAAAATGGGCAACATTAATCTAACTTGTGGAAAATCTGAGCTGTAGGTATTTTCATACATATTTTAAGTACAAATAACAAGTCAAAAATATAGTTCCAGTTTGAATGTGTCAATTCAGACCTCAGCAAAACGAAGCAATAAAATATGCTGATGCAATATCATGTGCCGAATTAAAATTGCGTGCGTTCATCGCAGAACAAAATTTTACTTAATCCATTCAAATGCTGATACTGAGCGAATATTTCTTTATAGGAAATTATGTATAGTTCGAAATGATGTGAACATTACTCGAGTGCAAGCAAGTATTGAGGAAAACCCCGAAATTTTCACCAGGCGACGTTCTCAGCAGTTGGTGATATCTGACATCTTTTCCATTTAAGCTTCAATTGGTTCATGAGTTGAAAGCAAATCATCCACAAATACGCATTCAGTATGCTCGGCGCTTTCAAGACTTGTTCCGAGAGAACGAGTTTATTCTCAAACCATCGTGTTCGCCCGCTTTAACAGCTCCAGATTTTTTCTTTGGGGCTACCTGAAAAGTAATGTTTATGCCAATAGGCCAAGAATCATACAACAACTTAAAGCAAATATTCGAGAAGAAGTGAGGGCACTGGGACCTGTAATTCTAAGAATAGTAATTGACAATGCTTTGGAAAGAGAACGTCAGGTCGAAGCAAACAATAGGTATCATTTGAGATATTATCTTTAAAACATAATGTGAACATATTCCCAAACCATAATCTAAATTTAAATAAACGGTACGGTTAGATAACGTCAGAAAACAAATGTTATTCATCAAATAAATCTTAACGTTTCTTAACGTTTCTTAGAAGAAAAAAACGAAAACAACATACACCACACCGAAGACCAGATTTTCTTGTTGTTGGTCTTATCGGACAACAAGGTCATTGCGACAGTTTTTTGGGATGTAACGGCATTATTCACATTGATTGCTTAAAAAAAAAGAAGAAGAATTGCTGAGTATTATCCCAATTTATTTCTCGTGGGCGCCTTGGCCGTGTGGGTTCGTGCGTCGACCCATGCGCATTAGACTTTCACAGTCTAGGTTCGAAACCAAGTTCAGACAAACAATTTTTCAAAAAAAAAATGTCTAGAAAAAGTTTCTCAATCTTGCCGTTTGGGGTCGGCATTAAACTGTAGGTCCCCTCCACTCGTGAGAGAACAATAGCACACACAACACGAGTTGGTTGGTGAAAAGCTAGGCCCAGGTCCACCTCGGACTGTAGCGCCGCCATTATTATTATTTTTATTATTTCGCGTGGATATAAGGAGAAATCAGATCCTCAGTAGGTAAAACTCGCTCCTTCTGCTGAGCAAGTAACTGAGGGAGGAGATGAATACATGTCCCTGTCGGAAGACTCGTTCTCTGATGGGGAACATGAAACGACGGTAGTTTTGATAGAGGAGAGTATACTCCTCCAGGAGGAGAGCGGGACATTAGCCCACAACGAGCAATAAGCTCGATGCTCACCTCCTACAAACTTAAGGCGGCCTAGGTGAACATCCATCATGCTATAGCGGCATCTGCCGTAATAGCAAGGATGTTCACAATGGAAGATCTGGGCTGCGTACTTATCCAGGAGCCTTACATCCTGAGAGGTACAGTCAAGGGACTGACATGCAGGAATGCAGAGGTAATTTGGGACACTCGGGTGCCCAACCCAAGAACTTGCATTCTTATTAATAAAAATATTAATTATGATCTTCTTGCAGAATACGCTACAAGAGATCTGGTGCCCATTAGGGTAACACTGACCATGGCAGGAGGTGGGCAACGAACCGTCGTCCTGGCATCGGGGTACTGTGCTGGGGATGGGCCGGCAGTACCAGCAGCAGTACAAAAACTGGTCGAGTACTGCAACAGACAGCAAATGCCGCTCCTGATTGGGTGTGATGCCAACGCCCACAATCACTCTCTATCTATAATGTTGGTAATGTTCCCACGTTTGTTACGAGAGCCAGACAGGAGGTATTAGATATTACCATAGGTAGCCATAGGCTTAGCGGACTTGTTAGGGACTGGAAAGTGTCCAGCGAACCATCTATATCGGACCATAGAATTGTACGGTTCGATCTGGACGATACGGGCATAGCAAGTAAGACTGTAAGAAATCCGAGGAAAACTGACTGGGATCTCTTTGAATCGTTGCTAGGAAGTAATCTGGAGCACCTTGACATCGGAAGAGCTCCATCTCACTTTTTAGAGCTAGAACATGTTGTAGAGAGCACAACAAAAGCTATCACAACAGCATTCGAAGCAAGCTGCCCAATAAACGGGGATTTCAAGGGGAAGAGAGTGCCATGGTGGAGCAATAAGCTATCCAGCCTCCGTTCCAAAGTACGCAAGCTGTACAATGCAGCCAAGCGTACAGGAGACTGGCAAGGCTACAAACAGGCACTCACCACATACAACAAAGAAATAAGAAGCTCAAAAAGAGAAAGCTTTAGGAAATTCTGCGAGACAATCACCCGTACCCCTGCTGCGGCCAGGCTCTACAAAGCGCTAGCAAAAACGGGTGAGATACTGATGTCTCTAAGAAAACCTGACGGCAGATACACCGAAAGTGAAGAACAGAGGGCAAGACTTCTATTGGAAACCCAGAAGAAGTTGTTGCAGTCGTCAACACACAAAAAGGTGTGAAAACAATCTACCATTACCAAGGGATGAATGCTGGAGAGTCGCAAGAGAGATCTTCTCCAAAGGGCGTCTGGAATGGGCAATTAACTCGTTTCAGACCTTCAAATACCCAGGTGTGGATGGAATCATGCCAGTCCTACTTCAAAAAGGGCAAGGCAAACTAATACCATTTCTATTAATGATGTTAAGAAGTAGTCTAGCACTGGGATACATACCGAACCAGTGGAGACGGGCAAAGGTAGTGTTCATTCCGAAAATGGGGAAGAAAGACCCAAGTCTACAAAAGTCCTACAGATCAATCAGCCTAACATCGTTTCTTCTCAAAACAATGGAAAAGGCTGTGGATAACTACATAAGAGAGGAAGTACTACAGACATCCCCTCTTCTTACTGTCAGCATGCTTACAGGGCAGGCAGATCCACAGAGACTGCACTCTATCAACTGACAAAAACTATAGAAAGCGCCTTTAAAGCGAAAGAAATAGTTATATGTGCTTTCTTGGATATTGAAGGAGCTTTTGAAAACACATCCCATGATTGAATTGTTCGGGCTCTGGACAAAAAGGAAGTAAACCACACAGTATCGAAATGGATGTATGAACCCCTGAGCACAAGATCAGCGGAGACTCACACACCAGGAGGCATAATAAAAGTCGACACAACAAGAGGATGCCCACAAGGAGGAGTTCTATCTCCTCTCATGTGGAGCCTAGTTGTAGACGAGCTTCTAGAGATACTAACTAACCATGGCATCAAATGTCAGGCATATGCCGATGACATAGTAATCACAGCCAGAGGAAAAATGGAGGAGACCCTATGCGATATTATCAAATGGGGGCTAACTTTAACTAAGGAATGGTGCCTGTCGGCTGGACTAAGCCTAAATCCGGCAAAAACCACCATAGTACCTTTCACAAGAAAACAAAAACTGGAACGACTAAAACCAATAAGTCTGTCGGGTACAACACTGACTCCGGTAAAAGAAGTTAAATATCTGGGAGTAATCTTGGACAGCAAGCTCATCTGGAAAAAACATACAGAAGAGGTAACCAGGAAAGCAACGCATGCTCTGATGATTTGTCGAAGCTTGGCGGGCAAATCCTGGGGATGCAGTCCAAGTATTCTAAGATGGATGTACATCTCTATTGTTCGGCCTACAATAACCTATGGTGCAATAGCATGTACCAAGAGAACCAATCTGATCAGTGCGAGGGAGACACTCAGCAAAGTTCAAAGGTTGGCATGCCTCTGTATTACAGGAGCCATGAGAACTTGTCCAACTGCGGCCATGGAGGTGCTACTGGAGCTGACTCCTTTGCATCTAGTGGTAGCAGAGTGTGCAAACAAAACAATCATGAGAATGGCAAAAGAAGGGATAGGTAAAGACAGGTGCATTACATCGAGGCAATTCGACGCACTAGTCAAAAAGCTACGAATCCTGGCCATTCCGAAGGATGACGTGATTAGGAAATTTAATTTCCAAAAGAAATTTACCAGCAAGCTCAGCACCAAAAGGGACTGGAGCAATGAATCCATGGTCCATAGACCGAGCAGCAATACGGTAAAATGGTATACAGACGGTTCAAGAACTGATGAAGGAACTGGAGCAGGAGTTTTTGGACCCAGGACAAAATACTTCGAATCCATGGGCAAATATACCAGCATCTTTCAAGCCGAAATTTATGCCATAGACAGATGCGTTCAGATTAATCTTGAAAGGAATTATACCAACTGCGACATAGCAATAATGTCGGACAGTCGAGCCGCTATTATGGCACTGGACTTTTACACCATCAAATCCAAACTTGTATGGGAATGCTTGCAAAAGCTCAAAGAATTAAGTAGGAGAAACCGAGTAAAACTCTGCTGGATACCTGGCCATACGGGGATAGAAGGCAACGAAATGGCCGACTCCCTGGCAAGGAAAGGAGCATCAGAACCCTTCATAGGCCCTGAACCATTCTGCGCTGTAGGAGACCATCTCCTCAGAGAAGAATTCAGGGAACTGGAAAGAAGGAATCGGAAAGAAACCTGGAATAATGCTCGTGGAATGAAGCAGGCCAAGAAACTCCTAGGGCAATATAACCGGAAGAGATTCGAGGCATGCATCAAAATGAGCAAGAATAACATCCGTATCCTAACAGGCTTCCTAACAGGGCACTGTAGACTCAGGGAGCATCTAAGGAAACTACGGGTATCAGAAGAAGGTCTCTGCAGATTTTGTGGAGAATTTAATGAAATTCCAGAACATATACTGGGAGCATATACTGGGAAAAAGAAGTCTGGGCATGTACCTACTATCAGAAGAAATGCAATCACTAGAACCATCTCTCATTCTCAGATTCATGAAGGAAACTGGCTTAGAGAGAATACTCTAGAACAGATTTCTTCACCTATGAGCAATAGGAGTCCCTTACCCTCAATACAACTCTGAAAACAACTGTATTTGAGGGGAACTCGTAATTGTGCTAATGTATGGAAAGGGGGCACAATAGATCTTAAAGGTCGCGGTGCAATATACCCTCAACAATAATAATAATATCCCAATTTATTGGGGCGTGGGCGCCGTGGCGTAGTGGGTAGGTGCGTCGACTCCTACGCTCGAGGTCGTCAGTTCGAATCTCGAAAAAAACATCAAACATTTTTTCACGGCTCCACCTCTTTCGAGTCACTGAAAATGCTCAAAGAGTATAACTGTCTAGAAAAAAGCTTCTCAATCTCGCCGTTCGGAGTCGGCATTAAACTGTAGGTCCCCTCCGCTCGTGAGAGAACAATAGCACGCACAACACGAGTGGTTGCTGAGAAGCTAGGCCCAGGTTCACCTCGGACTGTAGCGCCGCCATTATTATTATTATTATTATTATTATTATAATTTATTGGGGCGATTTAGAAAAATCATGACCGCATTTATCCAAAAAGAAAATCCTTTCTCATCAAGACAATACACAGATGCACATGTGGTAGACACCATGGCAAAATGCAATTAATTAAACCACGATAGGATATTCTGTAATTTTCTCCGGACTCAGCCTCCGGTGACTCTCTTCTATTACCAAACCTTTAGAAATGGATCAGCGGGATGAGATTTAAAGCCAACATTGAAATCACTGATCAAAGAAATACCTTGGAAATTCCTTTTATTTGAAAGGGATAATATAAATTTGAGAAAAGTTGAACAAAGTGAAAGGAGTAAGTAAAAGGAAATCATATACAAACAAAACAAATTGTTAAAAAGATTGTTGACTGATGACACAGAATAGTAAAAAAGCTTGTTGTTATTCTAGTTGAACAAATGGCTGCAACTCTTAAAAGTGGTAAATGGTATAAATTTGCAAAATTTGCTTTCCGTTGGTTATATATCATAGATCGTTCTAACAAAATCAAGGAAAGAAACTTACTTAATTTGCCACTTGTTATATGAGTTGAGATAAGACAAAATTTTAATTAACGGCTCTATTGACACTGAATCTACATATTCTATGAAAAATCTATGATAAACGATTCCTAGAAATACGGGTTATAACTTGCCGGACCGCCGTGACGTAGTGGGTAGGTGCGTCGACGCTCGAGGTCTAAGTTTCGAACCTCGAAAAAACACCTAAAATTTTTTCACGGCTCCACCTCTTTCGAGTCGCTGACAATGCTCAAAGAGTATAATTGTCTAGAAAAAGCTTCTAAATCCCGCCGTTCGGAGTCGGCATTAAACTGTAGGTCCCCTCCACTCGTGAGAGAACAACACGAGTGGTTGCTGAGAAGGTAGGCCCAAGGCCACCTCGCACTGTAGCGCCACTATTATTATTATTATTCTTCAAAAATGTGAAATGTTCATGATTAGGAGTCCAATTGAATTGAAGTTACTATAGCAGGCATTTCACTTACATTTCATTTATAACGCACGATTTAGAATTAATTTGTTGGCAAATAAAAATTTTTCAAATGACGTTTTTTTGCGGTTGTTCTCCGTAAAATTATCAAGCCCTCACAAAGTTTCTTGGTGTCGCCGATGAAGTTTAAGCCTATGACTGTGTCCTGAAAATCCAGAAACTTGACATCAGGCCTAAGTTTACCCTATTCAGAAATTCTAAACATTTATCCTTTGTGAGTATTAGGAAAGACATACAAAAGGGTGACGGGTGACCAGATAAAGATGATAGATTTTCCAACTCTTCTTGTTTCTTGATCTTGTTTCGGCAGCTGCCGAAAAAATGACAACCGGCTGTCGAAATATTCTGTAATGTTTGCCATTTCATTATGCATCGTTTCGCAATTGCCAAAAGAGCGGAATTTATTAAAAAGTAGTATGGAAATTTCGGCTCAGTTGTAAATTCGCAACGTGAATTTCTTCTTGTGGGTGACCGTCATCATGGCTTCAGTGTGCAGGCAATTTATTGGATGATGGAAAAGTTGGGGTCTTTTAGACTTTAAGCCATCAAACAGGGAGAGATTGGTGCGAAATAAAGAAAACATAGTCGTTGTAGCGGCTAGTATCGCAGAAGACCCAAAAATGTAAATTTGACGTCGGTCAGCTGAATTGGGGATCACCAGAGACTCAACCTGGCTAATTTTTCGGTTGGATTTGTGCCTACATCTGTATAAGATTGTTTCGACGTATGAATTGAAGCCGGACGATCATAAACAACGCCGTGGGGTGTGTAATTAGACGCTGGAAAAGTTGGACGGAGATCCGGACTTTGACCAAAAAATCATTTTCTCGGACGAGGAAAATTTTTTAGCTTAGCTTTGTCAACAAGGAAAAAAACAGCATAAATCCATTCATGTCTGTTGGATGCGGTTATGGCGGTTGGGTCATCTCACGGCGGCATTTGATTATTTTTTCAGTCCTTAGTCTAAGCTAACAAGCCGACCACTTTGGATGAGCTCGAGGCTAACATTCGAGATGCCATTGCGGGACTAACGGCGCACATAACTGATAACTTGAAGCAGTGCCAGCAAAGCCGAGGCAGCTATTTGAATGATGCGCTATTGCTTACATAATGACATGAATGTAGCTTTAAAATAAAGCCCGAATCAGTGCTACATCTCACATCGTTGTTGTTTTATTTAAATATATTTTCCTACCGTTCTGATCTGGTCCTCCTGACCTTTTTTATGGTTGCTCGGGTTTCAAGCCCGCACTATCATATGCCAACACTCGCTACATTCCTCCAAATAACCAACTACGGTTTTTAACAAATTTTTTAAGAATTGGGTATTGATAACATTTAACTCAGAATTTGATATCAAAAGAAAAAAATTAAGATAACCCGATTTACCCTAAATAGTTTCCCAAAGAATTTAAAGCGCATCAGGATGCACTTTTATAGCAAACTTTGCATAGCTACGTATGTATAAAAATCTTTTATAGAGATAAGTACAAGAATATGTCGTGTGGTGCCGTAAAAAATGTTTCAAAGTCTTCCAACAGAGTAGCAGCTTTTACTTGGAAGAAAAAATGTCGGATTATTTGAATATTAAATCTCATATCTTTCCACAAACGTGCTTAAGTGTGATGGATTATTGCATTAAAGGAGGAAGCCCCTCACACGCAGCTGTACGCCAACAAAGTGAAACAAGGACTAAAACGTTAGCGGTGTGTATAGGTATAGTTTTCTAAATGGCTTTAATTGAATTCAAATTGATTTGCGAAATTCGAGAGGATAACCACGTGCGATATAGATACGAATACGTACATGTTTATATTACCGTCTGTGCTTAAGTTCATTTACTCGTAATTGCCAAGTCAGACAACAGACAAAAGCATGTGCGATGGGAAGAATAATCGATAACATTGTGTTGATTCATTTTCATTAACGCCTCCGTTCTGTGTGAAGCTATTAATTAGAAGGAAGCCTCAAAAGGCAAACACATCAATAGAGTCATTGAGCACAAGCAATAGATGTATCTGCGTTCGATGACACTTCAGTTTGGCATGGAACGGTTCAAATAGATACAAAACAAACAAACAAAACTCCTATGCACGTATTGGTGGGTGGACGTTAGATTAGTTATTTTTTTTTGTTTAACTATTTCCACTATCGGAACGAACGTAATAGGACACCTAAGGAAAATTTATCGTTTTCATCCCTCACTGAACAAACAAATTTAAGGGTTACTTCAATAGTATGAAGGAGAGCATAACGAAATGGTTAGCTTGAACTTTTATCCTTCCATAACCGATTTTCTTTTCCCGAAAAATTATCGAACCGTGTTGGAGGACTAGGATACATGGAGGAGATAGAAGTTTATTGAAGCAAAGTATATACTTTGCTCTGTGTTCGGGAGATCCGACCACAACTGGTCTCGTCAGTGGTTGTTTTGCTATTAGATATGTGAGTGTGTGTACTTGAGTTTAACTATTGCATCAACATGTAGACACACCTTGGAGTGGATACTTCTGGATCTGACAAAAGCACAGCACTTAAATGAGTGTTGCGCTATAGATTGTTGAAAAATGAAGTTCTTCCGTTTTAATCAACACAAGGAACTGCGGTCTTGTAAATGAGTTATTGCGGAAATATCACGGTGGTATTTATTTGAGAACTCCGTGGACGAAAGTTATATCCACCGTCTAATTTTAGCTGTTAAGATTTTCTCATCACACACTGACTAAGCCAGTCAACTCAGTAGACTTAGTTCGATTTCACCTAGAAACTTTTTATTAAAACGAACTTCAAAAATTAACACAAAATTGAAGAAGTTGAAGGCATTAAAACTTCGATTCTTTAATTCTTCAAGATTGTGCTTGAAGTTTGTTTTTTCCTCATAGATTCTGTTCGGTTTTTTTCCTTCGCTTTTCATTTGCTCCATAAGTTGGTGAAACTTTTCTGTCCATCTTTGTCCTCTGTTGCCGGCAGTATTCCCAACGCATCGGAGGAACGGAGGCAGAGGATGGAGGTTTACTTTAAAAAGAAAATAAAGAAAAACTAAGTGGAGAGTAATCTTCAGATGCTACTTGACTGTTGATTTTTCAGAGCTAATTTTACAGCTTTTAGATCGTAAAGTTAAGGATTAAAAAGCTTAAAGGTCATGCCTGCCGAAAGGAAATTAAAATGGCACGATGCATACAGTGGGCAAAAGGAAAACAAGATCTTTGGGATGAAATTAAATTATCCGAAGAGCTTCATTCGGCATCAGCAGAAAAGGGTCAGAAGCATTCAACGAATAGGCCAAAGGCGGGCTATTACTTGCTGGTGAAAATGGGCAAGACCAAAGATGCAGCCTTTCTTACCCATCAGTGGTCACGGTAAATGTGAGAAATGTGCATTTAAATCTTGACAGAATATAATTTTCACATAAATTGCAGTTGGAATGGACAAGTTTAAAATATTTATGAATAAAAGTTGACCCCTTTTGAATAAATTGCAGAAGCTGGAAAAACTTCAAAGTTCCTTCCATTTAGTTTTCCCTCTCACGATGTCCTGTGTATGGGTGTCGTTTTCCCGTATTTTACTTAAGCCAGAGGTACTTTGAACTTACTTTTAGCATATTAAATGAAAAATTGGGGTGAAGTTTGTCGTTGGTTAAGAGTGACTTTGCCTTTATTTATGCATTCGAAAGTGAATACTGAGACTTACATAATAGGCTTTGGAGTTGTTTTGTGTTGAAACACTTTGTAAGTCATGTTAACTGGTCCCGTGTGGGTGTAATCACATTTATCAAGCTGGTGTAAATATTTAAACGGATACGCTACATATGCATAGCGACTGATGTGCAATTAAAATGAATTTCGAAGTTATTAGGTTTCTCGTTTCTCAACCTTAAATATCCACTGAGTAAATGCAACCACTTTGGATGAAGGGTTTATGTTTCCGAACAAATTTTTGAACTGCTTGACGTTAAGTGATAGTTAATATTTAATTAAAATTAGATTTGACCTACTTCAAGGTCGTATCCTATTTCAATTTTGTCTTAATTTCATTCAGTCACTCTAGTCAAACTCTCAAAGGCTTGCCTGTGCTTTCCTTGGCAACATATTTTCATGTGCATTACGTACATACTATTTTATCTCCTTGAAAAGAAAACGGAATGCTTTCTTGGAACATACAGAGATAAGAGAATATTCGGTTTAAAGTAATGGTGCAATCAAAAGTTTCCTTTTCGTTTTTATTTTCATGAGTTTTCTTTGTTTCTGTTATTTCTGTTAAACTATCACGAGATTGTTTTCATCCTTTCCATAACCTTTCAAACTTTTGTCTGTTATCTATTACAGGTTGTTTTGCACACCTCGATTTCATTCTTTCCATCTCATACAGTAATGGACAAAAAAATAAATACAGTCAACTATTATACTAAAATTTGTAGCTGCGGCGTGAATTAAAACAGAACTGGGAACAAAAGACGGTATACTTTACAAATGTGATTCTGTGTTATTGGCTATCCGGATTAAAAGATAAATACTTATACTCAAAGTGCAATATTTTTTATGAAAAAAGAAAATGAAGTGCGAATATTATTGCTAAAAAAACTGTGAATGTACATTTTAAAAATTTTTTACAGGCATGTTTTATTCAGAAGTATGTAGCCAGCTCAGTAAATCGTAACACACAGTAAAGTGCTTCTTCACCTGTGTGTCCATGCGACATTTGTGATTGTAGCCAGGTCGATACAGACTTTACGACAGATGTCGTCAAAAGTTAAATGAAAAGTTAAATTTTAAAACTTGTCAATAAAATTGTCAAAAAAAATTGTCTAGGTGACAACTGAGAAAATTGTTTTAAAATCAAATGAATGCCAAATCTAGCTATGACTGAGTTGTAATGAATATGACTATTTTATTGAAAATGTTGGTCCAACCATAATGCACGATGTTAATTGTGAGTCACACCTTAACGTCAAGTATTTTTGCCCAATATAATTTGACATTTCCTTGTTTCTGTGTTTGACAAATTTAACCATGGAGAGGTACACAATTGAGCAGCGCGTTAAGATTGTTGAAACCTTTTACGAAAATGGGCGTTCAAGTCAAAATGCATTTCGTGCACTTCGTGATTTTTTTGGTCAGCATAATCGACCAAATGTGTACACAATCGTTAGAATTGTGCGCAAATTTCAGCAAACCGGGTCTGTAGGAAATGTGAAAACACCTGTGCATGCTCGCACAGTTTGCACTCCGGAAAACATTACAGTCGTTCGCAATAGTGTGGCAGAAGAGCCGTCAACCTCGATCGTGAATGATGTTCGCTATCGCGAGATGATAACGGACTTCTTGTGGCCAGAAATTGAGAATATGGACCTGGACGACATGTGCTTCCAACAGGATGGTGCCACTTGCCACATAGCCAACGAAACAATGGCTTTTTGCGCGAGAAATTCAATGGCCGTGTTGTCTCTGGTCGTGGCGATGTTAATTGGCCGCCACGATCATGTGATTCGACACCGTTGGACTTATTTCTTTGGAGATATTTAAAAGAAAAAGTGTACGTCAATAAGCCAAGAGCAATTCAAGAGCTAAAGGATGAGATAATTCGGCACATTAACGACATTGAACCTCAATTATGTCTCAGAGTCATTGAAAATATGGACCATCGGATAGAGGTATGCCACCAAAGCCGTGGCGAGCATTTGGCCGATATTTTGTTTCACAAATAATTGTCATAGATCCTTCTATTATAAATATATAAAATATTAAGATAATTCTCTGAAAACTTTTTGTTTTATTTACAATTATCATCGTGCGTTTTCGTTGGACCACCCTTTATGTTTTTGCTTTGCACCTACATAAGTATATTTTCATTCATAATATTACTGGTGGCGCTAATTTCCGAGGTGAACCTGAGCCTAGCTTCTCAGCAACCACTTGTGTTGTACGTGCTATTGTTCTGTCACGAGCGGAGGCGACCTACAGTTTAATGCCGACACGGAACGCCGTTTTTAGAAGCTTTTTCTAGACAGTAGTTATACTCTTTGAGGATTGTCAGCGACTCGAAAGAAGTGGAGACGTGAAAAAATGTTAGGTGTTTTTTCGAGACTCGAACCTACCTCGAGCGTAGGAGACGACGCACCTACCCACCACGCCACAGCGCCCTAATTTAAATACGTCTTCAAAAAACAAATCTATTAGGGAACTCCAATGAAAATAAATGTTAAACGTTCAACATTTCAAAGACAATCAGTCCAAGTAAAATGACAGTTTAATAAACGCTAAACCCATGTAATAGTAATAAGGAAACATCAAACGTATCAACCATCACTGTCAAGTCATCATCAAACCGTTGGGAAAATGCTTTTTATTACACTCATTCGCTGGCAGCGTACAATATACCAATTTGCATATGAACATACACACATGTATGTACATACGTCACTATTGTGTGTAGCACTGAATCACGACAGACCTTGTGTAAGCAGATATGATAAACCATTTCACACTAGACATTCGAAAATCTGAACCACCCAACAGTTTCGGACCATCTGCGTGATAAAGGATCTTTATCGACTATGAATATGGTCATAAAGCTCATAAAATTATGGCAAAAGTATAATAGGACATTTAAGTGTCACCAATTCAAGAGAACGAGTGCCAATGTGGGTTGTGATCCCCAGGAAGGGCCATTGGTTGGAAAATTGTACTCAATTGCTGGACATAAATTACCTTATCGAAATCCTTCATTGTGTCGGCCGTATTGTTGGGAATGTAAATCGTCTACCCGGTCGCCCCTTATGTGACAAAAGGTCGAACAGTAACTCCGAGAATATTTTAAGCGCCCAACACCCAACTGCCAGCGAGCAGAACTTCATGCGAAACAGTGTTGAGTTCCGGGTGCTGGATTCACCGCTTTGTTGACTAATTGATTGATTTCCAGCAAAGTGCAATTTGCGAAATCTGTTCAGTTTCCTGTTGACCTGATTGATGTTTATTCATATTCACCATCCGACGACACTGACGACAACGACACATTCACATCAATAGGAACCAAATTGCAGGCGAAGGCTCGAATCATCAGCGCCGAAGCGCATAAATGTTTACCTACAGGTATTCAGAGGTAAACGGATTTAACGAGTGGAATCGATTGATTTCTGTTTGCTAAATTATGTACAATCATAAATATGAAAGCTGAAGTGTATTTTAATGCAAATATACAAACAGAAGCGGGACAGGTTTTCGCAATAAGACATGCGGATGGACGGATGATCGGCATGCACGGTGAAGAAGATACAGAGGTAAATATTATGGCGTTTGATTTTGTTTACAACACTCTCGATTTGGCTTGTTTAGCACCCCGATAAATCACTGGGAATTAGATAAACCAATGGGCTTACATTAGAATGTGTCAATGATTTGAAAATCACTTAAAATTTTATAAATCAATAAAGGACTTAATTAGCACGAGCTTTTAATAGCATAAGCTTATATTGGAAGCTAATTAATGGTTCTTTATCCCCAGCTGGTGTGACGTCCCTACATGTGGATTATATCATTACCGGTTACATCGCACAGAATTTAAATTCATTTTATATGTGCATCCTTTTTTATGAATGCAAACTATTATTAGGTATTTGAAGTAATTACTACTTATTTGCAAGGTTGTTAGTTCATTCGAGCTTTCCTTAGAACATAGTTATCAATTTGGCTGTCTGTGATTACTATTTGGATTTTGCTGATTATAGATGTGTGAACATATAACAAAACCCTCCCTCATAAACTGCTGGTTTTCAAAATTGCTAAGCAACAGTCTAACAAACAAGTACACTGCATTTTTAAACTATGCCTAATGATTACCTAACTAAATTTATTTCGGCCCGTAGGAACAATTTAATGCGTAATGAAACTTACTTATCCACCGTACTTAATTGAACCGTCATACTAAGGATCAGAGTAATTCACTGAGTGTTAGCCGATAACTTCAGACTAAGTTCCCGTTCCTGTTATCCTTTACTGGGTAGCTACTACGGTTTGAAGTCAATGACCAGAAGCGCTGAAATACTAAATTATGGAAAATATAAGTTTGTGCCACGAGTTACCGATACCTAAGTACACTTAGGTAAGTCCGAAGCTTACCTGAGCCTCAACCAACAAGCGTCTCCAGCCAGCTCGATCTTTAGCTAGCTGCCTCCAGTTTCGCACGCACAGTTGGTTGAGGTCCCTTTCCACTTGCGTGCTCCACCTTAGTCACGGTCTTCCTCTACTGCGCCGTCCCTCGGGGGTGGATTCGAAGACTTTCCGGGCCGGAGCATTGGTTTCCATTCGCTCTACATGATCTAGCCATCTTAATCGTTGTATCTTCACCCTTCCGGCTAAGTCGATGTCGCTGAACAGCTCGTACAATTCGTTGTTATATCGTCTCCTCCACTCACCCTCTATGCAGACGGCACCGAAAATCACCCGAAGAATTTTCCTCTCAAAGCAGCCAAGAGCAACCTAATCCGCTTTTGATAAAGTCCATGCTTCTGCGCCATATAGCAGGGCTGGGACGATTAGGGCTTTGTTTATCAATTGCTTTCTTAGCCCAAAGAAGCAGCGATTAGCAAGAGTTATTCTTCGGTTGATTTCAGCGCTGGTGTCATTATCTGAATTAATAACGGTACCTAGGTAGACAAAGTCTTTGACTACCTGAAAGTTATATCTGGCTACTGTGACGTTCTGTCCGAGACGTCGGTGTTGGGTGTCCTTTCTGGTTGACAGCATATACTTGGTCTTTCCCTCATTTACCGTTAAACCCATCTTCGCGGCCCCCGCCGCAATACTCACAAAAGCGTCATCGACATCACGCTGTGTTCTTCCAATTATGTCAATAACTTCGGCAAATGCAAGTAGTTGGACGGACTTCTGAAAGATTGTGCCTCTAGTCTTGGCGTGCGAGTTTTGTACAATTCTTTCAAGTATGATGTTGAAGAAGTCGCATGACAGCGCGTCGCCTTGTCTGAATCCTTTTTGACATCAAAGGTCTGGGTTAGGTCTTTACCGACCTTGATGGATCAGCGTGAATTCTCCATCGTCATCCTACACAAAAGAACGAGTTTGGCAGGGATCCCAAAACTAGACATGCTCTGTATAGCTCGTCACTATAGGTGCTGTCATACGCGGCCTTAAAATCGATTTAAAAGTGGTGGGTATCGATTTGTTGTTCCTGGGTTTTTTCCAAGATTGGAACGCAGTGTGAATATTTTGTCGATGGTGGATTTTCCTGGCCTAAAGCCACACTGGTATGGACCGACCAAGTTGTTGACGAATGGCTTTAGGGGTTCACACAAAACGGCAGATAAGATCTTATAGGTAATGTTCAGAAGACTAATGCCTGTATAGTTGGCGCATTTCAGAGGGTCTCCCTTTTTTTGTGGATCGGGCAAACAATGCTGAGATTCCATTCATCGGACATGCTTTCTTCCGAACATATCTTACAGATAAGTACACTACATCCGCTTTATGTCTCACCTGCATTATGTAAACCTTATTGATCTTATTGTTTATTTACCCCATCCACTACTTTTTGTTAAGTTCTTAATTGTGGCACCTGCTGTTAGAATTCCTTATAATTACACTTTTGACACCACTTCTCGAGTGAATAGACTGTTAGCATCAGAGCACTTCAGCTTTGTGCTTACATTCCGTTGCGCACAGATATGCCGCCATTGCAATCTTCCTACCAATCAGGAGTTATCATGTTCGCCCCTTCAGAAAAAGAGTTTCAAGAAGTTTCAGGAGAACGCAGTCGCGTAAAGTGCAAGATCAGCAAAATAGGCGTTTACCATCGGGTAAAGTCAGGCTTAAGATAAGAGAATAAGTTCAGTCTAAGTTCGGACATGTAATCAAATAGTTCTTAATAAACGTATAATTAATACTCGCACAAGTGGTAAGTCGGACTATAATTCTCAGGAGCAAGCCTTTTTTCTTTTAAATTGAATTGATTGTATTATGTTTACGCTTACATAACAATAATAATAATGGCGGCGCTACAGTCCGAGGTGGACCTGGGCCTAGCTTCTCAGCAACCACTCGTGTTGTGCGTGCTATTGTTCTTGCACGAGAGGAGGGAACCTACAGTTTAATGCCGACTCTGAACGGCGAGATTGAGAAGCTATTTCTAGACAGTTATATATCTTTGAGCATTGTCAGTGACTCGAAAGAGGTGGAGCCGTCAACAATTTTTTTTTTGAAAGTCAAATGCGTTAATTCAATTGTCAATTGCGGGAAACCATTTGAGGCTTAGGATGTAGCGCAGTAGATTGCTTATCGGCACCTCACTAAGTTCGCATAGGGTCTCAAAGAAGTAGGTCCCCAGATGTTGGCGTCAAAGAACGCCAGGGCCGGGCAGGAGCAGTGGAGTTGTGGAATGCACTCCACTTCCTCCTCATCTAGGCAGCTCCTGCCCTGATCTCTTATGATGCAGTGCCCTGTAGTGACGCCGACGATTTTACTTTGACAGTTTATTACGCACTTACAATTGGAATAAGAACTTGGTCAAAATTGCCTATAAAATAAAAAAATATATATGTATACTACTTATGTGCATGCAGATATACTAAGCTTCACGAGAAGAACACAGTCATGCACAGATCTGACCATATCAGTCAGTCATGGCATCCAGTTGGATTTGAATGTTGGCGCGCTACGAAATTATATTTTTTAATTTGTAAGGTCTCAGATAAGGTCTGTCTTATATCAGAGTAAACAATTACTTAATTGCGAAAAAGTCGCATATTAACACGGTAAAGCTGTGACATCAATTACAAATTTCATAGGTCTTCTCTAGATTTATTTTATTTATTTTAACCTTACTACTCATTGGCGATTGCAGTACAATTGCAGACTTTATTTCGATTTATCCCCTTAAATACTAATTAAATAGAGAAAGGGAAATCAGTCAGATGACTCGTATCACCTTGAGTTTGTCGACTTTAAACTTGATACGTCAGCCTATTTTGGCGTGGAAAAGTTTGAAGTATCGGAATAGTTAGTAGTACATTTCTAGTGAAAATGGAAGTTGAAATTAAGAAGCAGTAAATGTGGGAATTTGACAGGTTTATTACCATAAATTATTTATAGTGGATAAGTCTAACTATGGAGCCTTTGCTTTTGAAATAAATAAGGATGTAACATTGGGTGGGCTTGTGCGTCGACCCATACACTCTCGACTTTCACAGTCCAGGTTCAAATCCCAGCAAAACAACAATTCTTCAAAACACCAATTTGTTCGCTGCTCCACCTCTTTCGAGTCACTGACAAATCGTGAGAGAACAATGCACAACACAAGTGGTTGATGAGAAGCTAGGCAAAGGTCCACCTCGGACTGTAGCGCCACCATTATTATAATTATTATTATTATCTCTATATATAAAAATCTATGTTTGTTTGTTTGACCTTTATAGACTCTTATACGGTAAGAGATAGAGCACTGATCTCTTTGGCAACTTTGTTCAGAATTCTGTTGGAAAGGTTTTGGTACAAAAGTGGGGCCATTTGGGGCCATAGGGGTAGAGGTGGAGTTGCCATTGATTTTGAAACATTGTCGCACCCCCTCGAGTGATATATCAATCGATAGATCTTTTGAAATGAGGTAGAGGTTTGCTTCAACACTTTTAGATCCAATGTTCCATTTGAAAAATAGGGAGCTCCAAAGTTTTTTTTAATGCATCCCCCCTTGCCATTTCTAAACCAAAGTATTTAAAAATCTGAAAAAATCACAAAAACTTGGCTTCATTGAGTACTTTAATTTAAAATAATATCAAGCATTCTGGCTCTAATAGTTTTCGAGATATTGGCCAAAAACGATCAGTCAACGACATGCGAATTTTTAAGATCTGAGAACGCAGTTTTGAAGACTTCAGTGTAGGCATTAAGAAATGATAAATATCAAAATATCGATATATGTGGAAATTTTGACATATCGAAGATTTCAAATGATAAATATTTTCATTTTCACATATAAATTTCTTGCTGTGTTCAACCACTCCATCCGCTGATGAGTGTTATCTCTTAGTACGATCTCACCCCTAAATGCCCAAGTGAAATGTATTTCTGTGTTGGATAAACTTGGATAGAGATATAGATAAATGTATGGATGAAAGTTTGTTTGGTTGGATGTAGGAATGTATGAATGAATAGTATGTTTGGGTTGAAGTTAGAAGAAAATTCAACTGAAATAGTTTGAAAACGTCGTATGATATTTAGAAATCATCCATCAATACTATGCGACGGAACCTTCCCCGTGCGAGTAAAACTCGAACTTGCCCAGCTTGGATTATAAAAATGTATCCGTGATAAGTTTGATTTGTTATTGTAATTATAACAACACTGCAGAGACAATGACAGAGTCGAATTTGTATACTCATAATTGCTATCAATATGATATCGGCACTGCGATGACATAAAAAATGTATTTATGAGTAGTTTCCGGTCGCGAGTGGGATAACCCGATCATTAGGTTAGTAATTAGAATAGATAAAAATAATCCTAGACAAGCAGCTCCGCTGATTTCACATCAGAAGTTCGAGTATGAGTTTGCGAGAAATCTTTAATGTATTTCATGGTCAAGCATTATGTTTTTGGGAAGACAAGCTATTAGGTGTACTCAATCAAATGGCAAAAACGTGGATTGTCACATGCACATATTTTGATATGGTTATTTGAAAAAATCACGCCAAATCAAATTGACCAAGTCATCTCAGCAGAAAAATTGTATTAAATGCCGAAGTTGATCCAGGCTCATTTGAAATTGTTACCAAAAATATGATTCACGGTCCATGTGGCTTACGGAACAATGATTTGCCATGCATGTCTGATGGGAAATGCACAAAACGGTACCCAAGAGATTTTGTTGCGGAAACTGTTACTGGAAACGACGGATATTCACTTTACCGTCGACGATCGACTTAAGATGGTGGCAAATCTTTCATTTCGAAAGTTAATCATGTTAAAGTCGAATCGATCGATCATGTTAAAGCCGATAATCGTTGGGTTGTGCTGTATTCGCCGCTACTCTCAAAGACATTTAAGGCACATATCAACGTCGAGTGTTGCAATTCTGTCAAATCGATCACGTACATTTGCAAATACGTCAACAAAGGAAGCGATATCGCGGTTTTTGGAGTTGGAAACGCCACTGCTCCTATCGATGAAGTCAATCAATATCAACTAGGATGCTACATTCGTAGCAATGAAGCAGTAGGGCGCATTTTATCATTTCCAATCCATGAATGACTTCCTACAGCTGTTCATGTGGCAGTTTACCTTGAAAATGGGCGCTGTCCATTTTATTTAACAATAAAAAGTGTACAAGCAAGGGCATTGTCACCGCCGCCAATAACTTTAACTGAATATTTTGACTTATGTACGTAAGATACATTTACGAGAAGTACCGAAATATTTAAACAAAATAAAAAATAAAAGTGTTGTTAATTCTTATTTTTTTAAATTTGATTTTTTTAATATGCGTAGCAACATGCGCCGGGTACAGCTAGTTATGTTAATATTTTTTATTATAATAGAATAGACAATTATGTTTGAAAAAAACATATCGGCCAAATGCTCGCCACGGTTTCGGTGGCATACCTCTATCCGATGGTCCATATTTTCAATGATTTCAATGGCCGTATTATCTCACGTCGTGGCGATGTTAATTGGCAGCCACGATCATGTGATTTGACACCGTAATAAATATTCAGATAATTCTCTGAAAACTTTTTGTTTTATTTACAATTATCATCGCGCGTTTTCGTTGGACAACCCTTTACATAGATAATTGTATCGAAAAAATACAATTGTGTTGACTTTTTCATTCCTACCGATAAATTGAAAACTATAGAAACTATCGAACTGTTACAAACAGCTAGACGGACGCACACGACAAAATTAAAAGGGTTCCAATTTGAAAACTTTGTCAACACGAACAAAATCCTTGATATTATTTTGTGTGAAAAAAGATTTGCATACTCCAAAATCAGTCTTTCCATCACAAACAACCTGCTTATAGATCCCTTGGATCATGAACCCCTTCTAAGCTATCAGGAATTACTCATTAAGAAGCCCTTTGCTCGGAAACCTAATTTCACTAACAAGCGGATATTGAGAAGAGTAACAAGATAGATATATTGCCAATTATATGTTACTCTTTGGTGAAATCTATCTCCTCATTGATGTGCTATTCGGTCTCAAGAATTGAATGAATTACGCTTCATCATGGCTTAACCAATACTCTCTCTCTCTCCGGTTGTATGATTCAAATCCAAAAATCTCACCCGAAATGAATTGATACACATATACTACGGCTACAAGCTCACCGCAAACATTCGAAATGGGTGCCGCTATGAATAAAATATATCTTAATTTACATTCGATTTGTATACTTGACAGCCGGCCGACCTACATTTGGGGATGAACGTCTGATCATCCTACCGCCCTCCTTTCCACCCGCACAGTTTCAATTTATTGTTTGGGAGGTAGCCTTGCCCGACGTTACGCAAATATAGGAACCCACATAAGCCTTTCACCTTTTAACGCCCATGTGCGTGGTGCTTATTGGTACATTTTGTTATGGGAGCCGTGTGAGAGTGTATGCGTTTGAATGTGTGTATGTGGGTTTCGGATTGTGGTATCGAAAGAGATCAGAAGGATAACGTGTGCGCATACAGATAAAGTGGAAAGGGATTACGGTTGAAGTTTTCAGTTTTCAATTTGCAACCAAATGGTCAACAATTTATTCGGAGCAATTTAAATTTGTGTGACCCCAGGGCACCACAGCAACACATGTTTGCATTTGGTGGTGTTGCTTCTGTTGTTGCTTTTGGTCCTAGGCCCGTGTGTATAAATATTATTTGAACTAAACGAAATTTGTGCAATGTACTGAAGAAATTCTCAACAAAATTCAACCGGGGTTGGGTACACTTTCAGCCCGTAGTTTGTCTGCTTCGGGGACAAATAAACTTCTTTGAACCACAGATGCATTCTTCTCATCGGAAGACGTGCAAATTTCATTGTACGAGTGTACGTATCGAAGTGGGTGTCTGTGGAGACTTGAAGTATGTACTTAGCTCCGATGTCGGTGGAGAGTTTCAATTCAATTTATTTATTTGATTTTATTTATTTTGCTCCAGCAACAGCAGCAGCATCAGCAGCAGCAGCAGCAGCAGCAGCAGGAGCAGTAGCAGCACAAGCTTCAAAGTGAAACTCTTGTAATTACAATTGATTTTCTTTTCTTTGAAAGGGAAGAAAAGGAGTATCCGATGCTTTAGTGCGTCATTATCTATGTTCGATGAAGTGGAACACTGGAGTAACTTCCCTTATGCTGCAGTAGGTAAGATAACGATTTATAACAGACCTCGACGGGTGAGTGTACAACGAGTAAGAACAAAGCAAGACAACGAATGAAATCGCAGCATGGTTTGGACAAAGGTTTTGTTATTTCACGTTGGGTTCATAACTTCGGGCTGTTAAAGGATTGTCTGGTGTGCAGAGGCGGAGGTCAATTGTCGATGCATATCTGTACATTATTCTGTAGAATCGGCTTTTATGCTAAATAGTTAAGGCACTTTCTCGGCAGAAAATTAATATCTACCATTGTGTATGTCTGAAAAGTTTCAGTGCTAAAGTTCGGAGAAATGAGCAAGGAAAATTGGCCGTTTGGGGCGAAATGATTTTGACTGAAATTTAGTTAACTGTTTGCGTTCAACTTTATTCAAATGTTGTTAATATAAACTAGCAGCTGCTGAGAGATGAAAGACGTACTAAAATATGACTACATGCGAAAGTTGAAGGGGTGAATAAATACTGTAAGACTGTGAATCTTAGTGGCTGATTACATGAGCGGAAGAAGGCAGGATTGAGGGAGATACAATATACGATTTTCGCAAGCGTGAGGGAGATGGGCTGGATGCGCCGAAAATCGGCTTCTTCCACCGAAAATCCACTTTCAAAGCGGATTCTCGGGTGAAACAGGTATATTTTCATCCCTTTTCGTTCCGTTTTCAGCATGTTTTCCTCATTTTCTGGTGATCGCTGATCGAATAACACCTCACGCATGCTACGTGGCATTTTCGGAAAATTTTAATGTTTTTTTACTAAACAAAAATTGTTTTTATCCGTAATTCATGAAAAATACTAATTTAAAATAGAGCATTACTCAACTCCCGGCAACACATTACTGAGTGAAAACATGATGTAAACGAACCGATTCGCGTGTTCCACACGCAGTTAATCTTGTCTGCCCAATCGGATTTCCCAGTCGTTTGTAAACAGCCATTTAGAGATACGCGTTCTGCTTCTCCTTAGGGCGCTACAGTCAGAGGTGGATCTGGGCCTCACCCCACATGCCTCTCCAGCCGGGTGTCCACGATGTCTCGCCAGCTGTTTCCAATCTCGCACACCAAGCCGGCCGAGGTCCCGCTTGACTTGTTTGCGCCACCTTGTTCGTGAACGTCCTCTGTTGCGTTGTCCCACAGGCTCAGAGTCGAAGACTCTTCGGGCCGGAGCTAAGTTGTCCATACGCTCTACATGGCCTAGCCATCTTAGGCGTTGGATCCGTAGACGCCTGGCTAGACTCATGTCGCTGTACAGCCCATATAGTTCGTGGTTGAACCTTCTCCTCCAAATGTCATCAACGCAAACAGGACCACCTGGGGATCTGGCTGGATCAGTACTTGTATTTTAACAAACATGTAGATGCTGCTCTGGTCAGAGCCCGAGGAGCTTTTGTCCTTACTAAGAGACTGTTTTATAACAGCCAACTCAATGCGAGGGTAAAGGTAATTTGTTACATGGCCCTGATCCGGCCAATGATCGTCTATGACTGCCCCGTGTGGTTCAACGTGGGAGCACGCTTAATGGAAAAGATTCGGTTGTTCGAGAGGGCTTGCCTTCGCCTTTATATAACTCCATGGTCCCAGTACAAACAATTCTACTCCAATGAAGTGCTATACAACAGGGTGGATAATTCCTTGATAAAGATGATCCGAGGGCATACGGCAAGCGCAATGAACTCGACCAACCCTCAGTACCACGAGAGGGTACGCCACAACGGCTTCGTCCTCCCAGAGGCTTTCATCTACTTAGATAGAATTGGCCTGATACAGGATAGAAAAGCGGTTCCGCTGATATTCCACTTCGCCCGCTCTAATGTGGATGTGATGGATTGTGAGCGGCTTAACTACGACCGAAATGTCGCACAGAGCGCTGAGGAGCGTCTCCGTTTCAGCAGGGCGGTTTCAACCCGCAATGTCCAAGAGACTCTTCATCCGCTTGGAATATTGTCCATGCCTCTGCGCCGTAAAGCAGGACCGGGATGATCAAGGCTTTATACAAATTCAACTTGGTCTTCCGAGAGAAGGGCTCTACTAATCAATTGCCTTTTGAGCCCAAAAAAACAGCGGTTGGCAAGTTAGGCGAGTTATTCTGCGTTTGATCTCGGTACTGATGTTGTTTGCACTGTTTACCGCGGAGCCAAGGTAGACGAAGTCCTTAACTATCTCAGAGTTATAGTTGCCTATGGTGACGATGTTGTGCGTCTCTCTCGATGACAGCATATACTTTGTTTTGCCCTCGTGTACCGCCAGGCCCATTTTAGCCGCTTCCGTTTCAATGCCAGCAAACGCATCATTGACGGCTCGCTGTATTCGACTTGTTACGTTAATGTCATCCGCGTAAACTAGCAGTTGAGCGGACTTTTGGAAGATCGTGCCTCTTGTGTTGGCCAGTGAGTTTTGCACGACCTTCTCAAGAACGATGTTAAAAAAATCACGTGTGTGTGTCTTGTCTAAAACCTTTTTTGACATTGAAGGTCTCGGTGAAGTCGTTAACGACCTTGATGGAGCAGCGAGAGTTCTCCATCGTCTTCTCAGTCTGATGAGTTTGACAGGAATGTCAAGACTAGACATAGCGCTGTATAGCTCGTCTCTGTGCATGCTGTCATATGCGGTCTGCATTTCTTGAGTCTTCTCCTGGATCTGCCGCAGTGTGAATATTTGATCGATGGTGGACTTCCCTGGCTTGAAACCACACTAATTGGGACCTATCAGTTTGGTGACGAAAGGTTTCAGGCGTTCATACAGAATGGCAGAAAAGATCTTATAGGCAATGTTGATAGTTGGCGCAGTCAAAGGGGTCTCCTTTCTTGTGGATCGGGCAAACGATACTGAGATTCCACTCATCGGGAATGCTTTCCTTCGACCATATCTTACAGATGAGCTAGTGTATGCGCCCAACTGGATCTCCAGCTGCTTTAAACATTTCAGCAGGCAGATTATCGGTACCAGCATTTTTTTAGACTTCAATCTCGATATCGCTATCTTGACTTCGTCTAGATCGGGGAGTGGAACATTCTGCCTAACAGCGATATTTGTGTCCTCATCGCCGTTTAACAGTCTGCAGAAATAACTTTTCCAGATTCTCAGTATCGACTGCGAATGTACTACTAGCTGTCCATTCTTGTCCCGGCAGGCTTCTGTCCGAACTTTATACCCATTCAACCAAGTTTCACCCTTTGGTTCAGCGATGATTAGGTTAGTAAAAAAGTAATAACTTAGAAGACTTAGAAGACGAATAATTCCTATTTAACTAAAGTAGAGACTTTTTATGGATAATATTATTACTATTATATGTGGATAATAGAAAAAATAAGTGGGTGGTCGCCGTGGCGTAGTGGGTAGGTGCGTCGACTCCTACGCTCGATGTTGTCGATTCGATTCCAGAAAAACACACCTAACATTTTTCACTGACAATGCTTAAAGAGTATAACTGTCTAGAAAAAGGTTCTCAATCTCGCCGTTCGGAGTCGGCATTAAAATGTAGGTCCCCTCCATTCGTGAGAGAACAGTATCATGCAAAACATGAGTGGTTGCTGAGAAGTTAGGCCCAGGTCCACCTCGGACTATAGCGCCACCTTTATTATATTATTAATAGAAAAATAAGTTCCAAATTATTGGTGATCGTGCTTTGGCTGGAGATAGCTACGAGCTACAAGGATACAAGGTAGCTTCTTAGTTTGGCATATATATGTAATATAATAAATATCTATACTAGGGTTCTATACTAGGTACAAACAGCATCAATATCAAGATTAGATGCTGAAGAACTCTTGCAAATCAATAATTCTCTGCACACACGATGCAATTGAATAACAGAGCCTTTGAAAAGACCCTTTTGGACCTCAGCCATATGACTATGGCTTATGTGATAGTCAATATCGAAAATGAAAAGAAATCATTCTTCGATTCGAGTTAAAAGTTTTGCATGAGATATTTGGTTCTGTTCGCGTGATAGTGATTGGAGAACTAAGTGGGCTGGAGAACAACATGAGTCTACGGATTTAATGCCAAAATTGGGTAGACCATAGACAAATTAGCTACGTCCTGAAAAATAATTCACTTGAACTTGTAGAAAATCGCAACAGAGGAGGAATACGACTTAGTTGGGTGGGAGGTCATCAATCAACTTGGCGCATGTAACTGGGCAGTTGGAGAAGGTAATTGTTTGGTTTATGGTTCACTCCAAAGTCTGGTGCCTTGCTGCAGCGCACTAAGAGATTCTGTATATTGATTTTTGTATAATTCGAAAAGTATCCAAAAGGTTTTTCTGTGATGGTGAAGTGTTGGATATCGTAATAAACATTCCGAAAATCATTTAAGGTGCCAATAGTTTACATCTGTTATCATTAGCTATCGGTTGTCAGAAGGAAAAAGTAATTATGCAGTATTTTTGTTGTACGCCTGTCTCCGCCGCGTTTAACATCTCATGTCACAAACAAAAATGAAAGTTTTTCTTCTGAATCTAACTCGAGTTACGTACCACCAACCGATAGCAATAACGAAAATGCAGGATGGCACTTTCGCCCTAGCAAAATACGAAAAAAGCGAATGTACCGAAAATTGCTAAGCCAACAAAATCGGCTACCTCCGAATTGAAATTGAGAAATGCTAAGGTAATCAATTTCATATTATAAAACCAACCGAATGTCATCAAATCGGTTGGATTATTTATTGGATATCAAAGAGTGTGCAGCCTTACTGGAGACAGCGGCACTCATTTGATTTTAGTAGAGATAAATACATAAATTTTGAAAGAGTGTGCAGCCAAGCTGAAGACAGCGGCACTCAAGAAAATATTGTCTTTTATTTCACAAAACTTTCCAGCAAATAATTTAAGTCACGTGTCCATTTTTTGACGTAACTGTTTATGACCATTACCCTCATTGACATATTTATTTGTTCCCTATTTATTTTCTAATTTACTACTTTTATTTTCACTTAATAAAGCGCATCCTTCATTATTTGCTTGCTCTTGCTGTACACTTCAATTTCTTCCATTCACTTTTTTATTAATTCATTGTTTTGACCAAGTGCATTGTTTGCATCTTTACACCTGATGCTGGTGTATTCAACTGCTCTTACACACTGTCTGAACATTTCTTTGACTTCTTTTAATTTTCGGTTAATGGACTTACTGTCGTCCTCATTACACTGAAGTGTAATTTTAATAGAAATTGCGGTCGTTTTTCGGAGACTCAGCAGATCTGTATCCCGTGAACGTTTTTCCCTTGTTCCTCTGAGTGAAGTTTTCCTTTAATTTTCAGAAATACATATATTGCTGGTGCTGCAGAATTATTTTTCAAAGTGGTGCATGCAATGGAAGAGAATTCAAAGTGGTATTGACTTCTGGATTTCTCATGGGTAACGTGTTCGGCATCCAAAAGCCGTGCATCCTTACAATGTGCATAGTTTGAGAACGATTTTTACTATGAAATAAAAGAAAGAGATAATTTGATTGTTATCGTAATCGAATGGGGATATATTTTTTGTTGGAAATGGTGTCAAATTTGAATGAGTGCTTCAAGTTAGACATAGAGACAGAGAGAACATTTACTTAAACCAAACCACAACTGCAACTGGATCTGTTGTTTTAAAACTCATTATATGCTACAAAAGCAGGCTTCAGGTTCAAGCTTCAGAATATTAATATTTTTGTGATTGACCTCATAATTTCAATAGAAATGCCTTTCAATAATAAAAGTGAGTGCTAGGATCTGATTTCAGTTGTTTCCGACAGCACTTCACTCTAGGTGCAGTTTCAGAGGTCAGCTGTAACTTCTGAATAAATACGCAACCACTACGTGCTATTATGCTACTAAAGATGGGTGACGTTGTTAAGTAAAAAAATAAACTGGGCAAGTGCGAGTTGTGCTCGCGCGGTTAAGGTTCCGTCGCATAATATTGATGGATCATTTTTGAATATCAAACGAGGTTTCCAAACTATTTCAGTTGAATTTTCTTCAACTTCAACCCAAATCAACTATTCATTCATACATTCATACATCAAAACAAAAATTTATCCATACATATACCCATACCTCTATCGAAGTTTATCCAACACAAAAATTCCCTTCCATCATACACATACCCAATCACTGCTCATGCCTGCGGTGTGTGTGTGGTCATTTCTGTTGGACATTTAGGGGTGAGATCGAAAAGATAACACTCATCAACGAATAGAGTTGTCGAACACAGCATGAAATTTATGTGTGAAAATGAAAATTATTATCATTTTAAATCTTAGATATCTCAAAATTTCAACATAAATAGATATTTTGAAATTTATAATTTCTTAATGCTTACGCTGAGGTCTTCAAAACTGCGTTTTCAGATCTTCAAAATTCGCATGTAGATGATTGACCGTTTTTGGCCAATATCTCGAAAACTATTAACGCCAGAATGCTCGAAATTGTTTTAAATGAAAGTACTCAATGAAGCCAAGTTTTTATGATTTTTAAACACTTTGGTTTAGAAATGGCAGGGGGAAATGCATTAAAAAATAATTTGGAGCTCTATATTTTCCAAACGGTACTCTGGATCAAAAACTGTTGAAGCAAACCTCTTCCTCATTTCAAAAGATCTGTCGATTGGTATATAAGTCGATGGGGTGCGACAACGTTTCAAGATTAATGGCAACTTCACCTTTACTGGAGCCACCCCCAAATGGCCCCAATTTTTAAATTTGGGTGCATAGGCAATGACATCTAGGCCTGAAGTACCTAATTCCAAAATTTCATGCCGATATCTTTATAAACTTCGGAGTTAAAAAAGTGTGACAGACACGACGGACGGACGGACGGACGGACACACCGAAATTATAAAGGTCCCGTTTTTGTAAACGGAACCTTAATTAGCTTTGTGAGCCCAGCGATCTTCTTTTGTAGTAAGGGCATATACGGTTTTTTCATCTTTCGTGCTTCTTCTTTTCTTCTCTATCCTTTCTCTTGTTCTCCAAGGTCTGTTAGGAAATTTGGCTTTTCTATTTTCTTATCTCTTTTCTTTCTCTTTCTATCCATTTTGTAAGCAAACGAACCTGTTAGGGGTCACGTCCGACGTTCCGACATACGGTGGTGGTCAAAGTTTTCACGCAGTCATTTTAAAAAGCAATAAAACCCTCTATTTTAGAAAAGGTTTTACGCAAGGCAACACGCTGTCACACTTTTCCTTAACAGTGTACTTGGTCAAGTCCATAATTGACGTTTGAGCCGCCCTAGTGGGTTGAAAGTCCACAAGTGGATTTATAAACCACCCAACACATTTATTAACTCCAAGCATTTTAAAAGGATGTGTGTCATAAGTCGCCTATTATTATTACAAGTTGTATATTGAATAAAAATTAAAACAGCAGCTTTAGGAATATGGCTTAGATTCATATTTTGGAAACTTAAAGAAAAACTATTATCTGATCTACTACCATCTTTGTTTCAAAACGACTGAATGGCGCAGGTGGTTAGGTGCCTGCCCCAAGGTAGAGGGGTCTCAGGTTCGAATCCCAGTGAAATCGAATCTGGTCCAGTTACCATTTGCCGTTGGGATCAAATTAACGGCACTGGAGTAGGTTGCTACCTGGCAGTACAATGGACCAGTTTTAAGTCTGATTTCAAAAATCCTACAAAAAAAAAAAGAAGTCGTTGTTTCAAGGTCGCTTTCTAGACGAGTGTAAGGACCTCTGAAGAGAAAGTCTGGCATACCGACCCCACGAAAATTATACCCCAATCTTAGGCAAAGATGGAAACAAAATTTTACAAACGGTATTTCTAATAACAACTATTTTTTAATATATGTACAGTTGCGACCAAAATAATAGCAGTGGGAACAAAAATACATTACGCAAATCGTTGCTACTTCCACTTTAAAAAAAATGGGAATATACACTGCTGTCCACAATAATAAACACAGGTTGGTAAGTTCCTGTTATTAAAGCCAAAACAACGTATTTATAATTAGGTAGTTATTTTTTAAAAATATGGAGTTCAAACAGTGAAATTTTTGGAAATTAAAAAAAACACACAGAACTTCAACATTTTGATCTGTGCAAAAATATAAGCACATTTAACAAAAAACGAAAATATTTACACAATAAAAGAAAAAAAAGTGTTAGTAATCCATTATTTAATTACCCTTATTAATATTTTGTTGTGCTTCCCTTCAGATTCAAGACTGCCTTGCACCTACGGGGCATTGAATCAACTAGTTTAGGCCATAATGAATTGGGTATTTCATACTAGATTTTTTCACATTTTACCATAGCTCCAATCTGTTTTTCCGTTTAGATGTTTCATTTGACCTTCTCTTAACATGCCCCCAAAGATTCTCTATGGGATTAAGGTCTGGGGACTGTGCTGGCCATTCGTTTTATCAGCAAACCACTTTTTTCTTACTTTGGCAGTATGCTTAGGATCGTTGTCCTATTGGAACTGCCAAAGCAGTGGCAAATTGTCATCTGCATATGGATGCATCACTGTTTCTAAGATCTCCACACATTTTTCCTTCGTTAGAACATCTTGGATCTAGTGAATGGGACCAACACCATAATAACATCCCCAGACCATAATGTTTCCGCCACCATCTTTCACATTTTTAACAGTGAACTTGGGGACAAATTGCATTCCAGGCTGTCTTTTCACATACTTTTTTGATGTACTATCTGGTCCAAATAAATTCATTTTTGTCTCATCAGACCAAAGTATGTTTCGCCATTTTTCAGGTACCCTCTTGCAATAAGGTACCATGTGTGCTTATTATTTTGCACAGCAGTGTAGATATGGGTTTATTTTTTAATAATTACTTTTATAACAAGATTAACACAACTATTATTTTAACGTAGCACTGCTATTATTTGACCGCAGTTGTACATATAAATCATTTTGTAGGAAGTTTTGTGGATTTCGTAGGATCATCCTAAGTTTTGGAATTAGGGAGCATTGAAAGGCCGCAGACAGACTCTGAAATGAAACCATAAGGCTTTTATTTTTTATTTGTACCATTTTTGTATGGGTAAAAAGTTCTCTGTTTTTGCATGGAAACATCGGTATTTGATTTTTATGCATGCTACATCTCTCGGCACTTTGCTTAGTTCAAGGAATCACAGACCACAATAATGCATCTGTTTTTCGTTGTTTGGAAATTCAAACTTATTTCAAAACTCATAAGCTGTATGTTTTAATTGCTTGGTAAAACTTCATTTTTAATAACCATTTGAAGGGTAAAACTTGTTTTAACCTTTTTCTTGTTTAAGCGGACAAGCGAAAAACGAAATACTGGCGAAAATGCACCAAGGAAAAATGTAAGAACTCCGAAAGGCGTTTTTTCCCACGCCCGGAGCTTAATACAATGTATATACGAACACGTATGGTAGCTGCTGTACGCCCTTGGGTTTCAAAGCATGTGTAACATTTGCTAATTTGAGTAGCGCTTGCCGAATATGGGTCACACCCGTGGCATCTTGTGCAGACCCATTATAACACTAAAAGTGAAATATGAAAATAAAAAGAAAGAAAAACAAAAAAGGGAACAAACCCTTGACAACGCCAAAAGGAAGGACGTATGTATAAGTCCTTTATGTCTCTAGCATTTATAATAGCGGGTGGTTGCTGCTATGACTTTCTTTCCATCAAACGGGATGCCCTCAGCTAATTCATCCTTTGCGCTGCTCTCCTTTCGGCCACTTGATTTGGGAAAAGTCAGATGAAAAATTTAAAATTAAAACTTGATGCTGGATGAAAAACTATTCGCAATCATAACACATTATGAATCTGCCAGCGTTCCGCATCCAACATGGATGGGACTTCAAATATATGCATGACATCACTTCTAGGGAGGAAGCATGCAGGCGCATAAATGCGGATTCTAAGTTAAATGCATAAGATTGTCTTAGATATTTTAATGTTTCATGACTGACAGACACTAGATACTCGTACATAGCCCACATTTAATTAAATATTCCATGCTCCTATGAGTGTGTTGAATTAAAAATGTAATTTGTTTCTAGATGGCAAGTGGAAAATTGAACGCAGGTGACGATTAGTATCTCGCAAAAAGCTGCAATTAATTAAAATAATGAATTTCGTTTTTCGTTTTTCCATTTTAATTATGTTCGAACTACGGACACAAATTCCATTTCAATTTATCCTGAGAGTGAAGTGAACATTTCCTAAAAATTTTAATTCCGTATTTGCCTAAAGTTATTATTGTATCGAGATTTTAACGTGTAGAAATTTAAATGGTTTCGCTTTATTAAAGCTTTATATTAGAAGAACGTGTGTCAAAATTGAGAAAAGTCTCCGAGGTTTACATGTTCATTCGTTTAACATTACCTTACAATTTTAAATGGCAGAATGGTTTTTTGACTACTTCCTGTTAAGCTTATGTTGAGATTCAATGAAGACTAAAAACACACTTCCCACTCTGTTTGGACGAAGCTATCGCACCTTCGTTGAACAGCTCCATTATCTTCATTTTACAAGAAAATAATCTTTTCGGATATATAGAGCAGAACTCGGATGTGATTCTTCCTTGGGTGGAGATCGTATTTGCAAGCTTTTTAGATCTGTCCTCTATTATTCATAAGAATTAAGGGAAGCAAAAGAAACATTTATACCAAATGCAAGACGAAACTCCTGTGTGTAACCCAAAGATCTTGAACCTTGTTGAAATATTTTAATTTTCACGGAAAAGCTTTGTACCTAGATTTAATAAATTCTAAAATGGTAAAAAGCTGTCACTCATCTCTAGACGAGAGACATTCTATCCAATAGTAAAGGAGATTACACTGAGAGGCATGTCATCACACCGTCATTCTCTCCTAGATTAGGCAAAGTGTATATTCAGTCGTTTCATTCATTTATTCATTTATTCTGCGTATAAACAGAAGGTTTCAACTTAATGTTACGATTCGGTCGACAGAAACTTATTTTTTCGTAATTGTAGTTAGGCTGTTTCTTATGAATGATTTTGAAGAGTAGAATACATGTTCTGTAGTTTAGAAATGCTTTTAATTCGCATCCAAGGAGAATGCGACGTTAGTCCGAGACATGATCAAATCTTTGAAGGTTAAAGACATACCGTGCGGTCGCGTTGACAGCTTTTAGCAATTTTTGCAGAGAGAGATTATCACAGTCAGAAAACAATTTACAGCCATAAGTTAAAATGGGGACTATTTTTGCTTTGGCAAGTTTAAATTTAACATTGATTGGGAGTATAAATTTACTAATTGACAAACCTCTAAGAGACGCATATACATACCTTTGATACTACACAGTCTATATGGTCAGTCCATGTTAGTTCACTGTTACACATTATACCTAGATTTTTAACACAGGCTACATATTCGAAGGCAATAGAGTTTTGTTCTATGGAGAAAGTTTGAAAGGGAGGGATTGTGTTTTGAAAATGGAATGACCTTGGTTTTGTCAGGATGAAACATGAGAGCAATTTCTTCGGCCCATTTCGTAATTGGGCTCAAATCCACGTTTAATTTTGCAACTGAATCTTCAACCATAACTAGTGGAAAACTTAAGGAGATTTGGGCATCATCTGCATAAATATGATATTTGCAATGCGACAACGCTTTAGGAAGATCATTAATGAACATTGAGAATAATAACGGGGCGAGAATAGAACCTTGAGGCACTCCATTGTAAACATCAATGGTTCTGGTTCTCTACCAGCAGGTCCTTAGGTCCTTTATTAGCGATTAAGTTGTGGAGACTTTTGATCCAAATCATTCAAAATCAATTTCATCATTCCATTCAACTACTTTTATGAAATCCATTAAATTATCTATGCATCAATGAGAACCAAGCGGAGATTCCTTTTCGAAACCTTCAACTGATCTTCACATATACAGAGTGGGCCATCTAGTGTTTTTTTTTAATCATAGGTTATTTTGACACTGACAGCTGTTTCCCACTCGAAATATTGACAAAAAGTCAGTATCATACCTCCGCGGAACGAAACTTTACGCTTGAACTTTGGGAAATATTAAAAACTTGCATATTTCCAAAGCGAGTGCTGTGTAGCCCAAGCAGTGCGTTTGAAAAAGAAGTTTTGGCCGAAATAAAACACCCACCTCGACTGCTGTACGCAAGTTTGGGAAAAAACTCGTGACATTGGTAAGCTAGTCGACAACACTCATAGTCCCCGTCGTCGTACGGTGCGCACAGATGAGAATGTGGTTGCTGTGACCGAGAGTGTGAGACTTAATTCAAGAACATCAACTCGCCATCGATTTCAACAGCTCAACATTTCACGCATTAACCTGAAGAGAATTCTGCACAAAGATCTCGGATTCCTCGCTTACAAGGTCAAATTGAATCAGCAATTGAATATCCGCTTCGCTTCGTTATCGCTGCGCAGTTTGGGCCGTAGAGCAGTTTGAATTGAACAACGATTTTGGGCGAAAAATCATCTTTTGTGACGAGGCACATTTTCATTTCGACGGCTACGTTAACAAACAAAATTACCGCATCTGGGGCTTGAAAAACCCGCACACCGCACCGTTTGGTGTGGTGGCGTCATTGGACCATTTTTCTTCGAAAATCAGGCTCGGAGCAACGTTGCGGTCAATGATGGGCGATAAAGAGCCATGTTAACCGACTTTTTTTACTAAAATTTAAGTCATGGATTTGGACGATGCAGGATGGTTCATGCAGGATGGCGCGTCATGCCACACAGCCCATGCCAAAATCGATGTTTGCGCACCCGATTTGGGAAATTAATCGTGTTATCAGCCGTCTATCAGCGATGTCAATTATGCGCCTCGGAGCGGCGATTTTACCTCTTTGGACTTTTTTTTGTGGGCAACCGTGAAGGGTCGATGTTATGCCAAAAATCCGGAAACGATTTAAGCACTTAAAGCCAATATCATCCAAGCAATCTGTAAGCTACAGCTCGAAACCATCAACGAGGTCTTGAAAAATTGGGGTGACAGAATGCACTAATACGAAGACAGCCACTTGAACGACGTTGTATTTTATAATTAAGAGATTGTTCGTTCTTACTAATAAAGCTGTAATACAAGAACGAAATTTAATTTTGTTAATTTTCCTGCATTTTCAAAATTAAATTTGTATTTGGTCCACTCTTTATATCCCGAATCCGGGCTGGTCTATTTCGATATCCTTCCAAACCTTTATACGTATGCTAATGTATAATAAATCATTCCTAATTATGCGGGTAGTTCACTCTTTATTCAGTCTAAAATGAGTGATAATTAGATTCTGACCGAACATTCGGCTTCGGCTTCGGCCACCTTCGGCAAAACATTCGGCTTCAGCCAAATGGGACTGAAGATTTTGACGATGCCGGCTGTTGAGATTTCTGTTTTCTGTAAAAATAGAAGTTGCAACGAACGGTGTGCTTTTTAAGGTTCCGTCTACAAAAACGGAACCTTTATAATTTCGGTGTGTCCGTCCGTCCGTCCGTCCGTCCGTCGTGTCTGTCACACTTTTTTATCTCCGAAGTTTATGAAGATATCGGCATGAAATTTTGGAATTAGGTACTTCAGACCTAGATGTCATTTCCTATGCAGCGATTTTAGAAAGTGGGGCCATTTGGGGGTGGCTCCAGTACAGGTGAAGTTGACACTAATTTTGAAAAATTGTCGCACCCCATCGATATTTATATCAATCAGACAGATCTTTCGAAATGAGGTGGAGGTTTCTTTCAACACTTTTTTATCAAAAGTACCGTTTGGAAAATATGGAGCTCCAAAGATTTCCCCCCCCTGCCATTTCTAAACCAAAGTGTTTAAAAATCTAAAAAAATCACAAAAACTTGGCTTCATTGAGTACTTTCATTTAAAACCATTGCGAGCATTCTGGCCCTAATGGTTTTGGAGATATTGGCCAAAAACGGTCAATCATCGAAATACGAATTTTGAAGATCTGAAAACGCAGTTTTGAAGACATCAATGTAAGCATTAAGAAATGATACATTTCAAAATATCGATTTATGTTGAAATTTTGAGATATCTAAGATTTAAAATAAGAAAAAAATTTCATTTTCACACATAATTTCATGCTGTGTTCGGCCACTCTATTCGTTGATGAGCGTTATCTTTTCGATCTCACCCCTAAATGCCCAACAGAAATGAACACACACACACCGCACGCATGAGCAGTGATTGGGTATGTGTATGATGGAAGGGATTTTCTGTGTTGGATAAACTTGGATAGAGATATAGGTATATGTAGGGATGAACATTTGTTTGTTTGGATGTATCAATTGGTTGATGTGGGTTGAAGTTAGAAGAAAATTCAACTGAAATAGTTTGGAAAGTCGTTTGATATTCAGAAATCATCCACCAATATTATGCGACGGAACCTTCCCCGTGCGAGTACAACTCGCACTTGCCCAGTTTATTGTTTTGTTATTGTCGGTTATTTTGTATTTTGAAAGTGCGATTGTTTATCAAAAGATTTTGCATTTGGAAGTTGGTAAACTATTAATTGGTCTGTATAAAAGCATGCAATTTATTTGTACTGTTTTCAGGTAGAAAGAACATCAAAATTGGCAGATAAAAATCCAATTTCGGGTTATTTCGTAAAAATGATGATAAATGTGTGCGCCGTGGTGCAGGTGCCGTGGGTAGGTGCGTCGACTCCTACGCTCGAGGTCGTCGGTTCGAATCTCGAAGAAAAAACATCAAACATTTTTTTCACGGCTCCACCTCTTTCGATTCACTGACAATGCTCAAAGAGTATAACTGTCTAGAAAAAGCTTCTCAATCTCGCCGTTCGGATTCGGCATTAAACTGTAGGCCCCTCCACTCGTGAGAGAACAATAGCACGCACAACACGAGTGGTTGCTGAGAAGCTAGGCCCAGGTCCACCTCGGACTGTAGCGCCGCCATTATTATTATTATAAGATTTTGCAACCGCAGTTACATCGAATGTTAAACCTTTTATATTTTGGCCCACCGTTCATAATTAAAATTTGCATACGTTTTGGTTTACCATTAACTTATTAACTTATTAGCACTTCAGTCTGGGGTAGATCTGGGCCTCAACCGAGTTAATACTCGTCTAGTTCTCTTAATCTTTGACTCCGAGCTCATGGGCAACGTAAAATAGGACGTTCACGTTTAAAGCGGTGCACACAAGATGAGAGAGGAGGAGGAGCAAAAGAACGTGCTCGGTGGAAACGCTTGTTGGTTGAGGCCCAGGTTCTGCAGCTGCACATGAAGAAGAAGAAGAAGCTCTCTTAATTCCAAGAGTTTTCTGGCTAGGGTGTTGGAAGTAGCTAATTCGTGATAGTTCCTGATAATTTCGTGGTAGTCACCTTTAGTTCGTCAATAGTTGGCAATTTCTCAAGATTACCAATCGGGGTGGGAAAAACAAAGTACAAAATACCAGTCGTTGGTGGAGAAGGCTTTTCACATGTATTTTATAAGAGCAGTATATGCGAGATCAATTAAGAAAATTAAACTACCAGCAATCCTCCTCTGGATGGCGCAGTTGGTTAAGTGCCTGCCTTAGGTTAGAGGGGTTCCGGATTCGAATCCCAGTGAAGGCAATGTTAATACGCTTTTATCCGGTTTTTCAAATCTGGTCCAGTCTCCATTTGCAGTTGCGATCAAATTAACGGCACTATCACTGGAGCTGTCGATCAGTCTGACTGTGGGTATGACAATGGACAAACATGGTTTAAGCGTGTTGGTGAATTAACTAGCAGCCCCCTAACCTAACCCTTTACATGGGTTAACAAATCTGAAGTTCTGAAGATCCGCATATTTTTAATCCCCTTTACCGTAGTAATGTAACTTAGGTGCATGCATTGACAATTTGGTGTTATATGTAAATGCACAATCAATTAGCAAAAAACCATTCCCCTTGCCTTGTACTACTTTAACCCATGTAAAGTACTCATGCACATCACTTTTAAACTTTTGCTGTATGCTTGTGATATTTCAGAAATTTATATCGCAGTAATAGGTGTATACCTACATTGTCACCTCTCCGCTCGAATAATCTACAAAATCGTAATATGCTCTAACTTAATCTGCGTTTGGCAAATAAAACAATCGATGACAGGCGAATTACAGACAAAAAGTTAAATTGCTTTTAGCAAATTATCTGCAACTTTTGATTCCTTTTTACGCATTAGCAATTCAGCAAACATGTACAAGCGTATGTATGCTCTGGTCTCGAGGCATGTCGGGGAACTCAGGTTCCTTTGTGTGTGGGTGCATAAGTTCACCGGAAAACTTTAATTAGAATTACGAAATTTAGATCTGCGTGAATGCACATACACACAAACATATGTAAGCGGGAATTGGTTCCGCTTTATGGGGAATATGTTGTACGACAACGTAATGGGTGCAGGAAATTTGAATGGAAGTCAAGACATTTAATTTCCTGTTTTATAATTATGGTAAGTAGGTAGGAACGCGACAGAAATGTCGTTTTCTAATAATTAAAATGCATTCACCCGTTGGATTAAATTAAGTTGTCAGCACGCACCGAGTTTTGTTCCCATAATATTTCAGAAATTTCATTGCGCCTACATATATAATTTGGGAGTAATGGTGTGATATTTGAATTAATTTGTCAGTGTCACAGTTAATTGAAATTAGTCAATAATGTTATTTTATGCACGGTTATTAATGTTAAACACATGAGGTGTGAGTCCACATTGGGTGCTATATTTATTTCAAAGACTAGCGCTTTCATATATATTTCAAGCTCATGTTAATTTCATGCGCATGCAGTGGGAGAAATAAGGCTTAAGCTCTGTACGCCTTTGATTGTCACCGGATTACCACAGTGTGTATCTACTTTATGAAAGGAGAGGAATTAAAAATTAATGGAAAATTAGGATAGGAAATATGGAAACTCTTTGAGCCTTGTCGCGGTGTAGTTTTGGTTTTTAAAATGTGTACAGTGGAAAGTAATATTTTAAGCATTTAAGTGTTTAATGGAGTTACCCGGGTTCCCATACCTTTGGTCTGGTTAATTTAAACAAAACATAGGGAGACTATTGTGAAAAGTCATGGGTGACAGGAGGTACAAGTGCAAAAGATGACGTTTGATGATTTTAGACGTATTTTTAGATTATCAATTAGAAAAGTTGTATTTTTTGTTTGGTATTTAATGGTATATACAGTTGTGTTCATATAAATAGTACACCCAAGGGAAATGTTTATTTTTTTGTGAAAAAGTCTATACAGCTGTGTTCAAAATATCGGAGCGATATCTCAAAATCTAAAAAAGGTATCTCACAAAATGTAAAAAGAAGATTTTTACGAACTTTGTTTTTTATCGTAGTAAGTATAATTTAGCTAAATTTAATACATAGAACTTAAACGTAACTTAAAAACTTGGTAAAAAAAGTAAAAGTGTACTTTAAATTATTATTGTTATTGTTCAAAATAATAGGAGCGTTCATAAAAAACATAAATATTTTACAAAATTTTCTTAGTTATTTTAAAATCCATTAGTGATTCCATTAATGCTGTTTAGTACTTCGTAGGAAAGACTTTACCTACCATTACTGCTTGACACCGGTGTGGCATAGAGTCTACAAGACTTTGACAACAACCAGGAGTAATTTTACGCCAGCCTTTCTGAACAAACTTCCAAAGTTGTTGGTTTGGCATCAGCAACATATGTATTTTTTAACATCGCACCATGCACATGCCCAAACGATGATGTTCTCACCACCATGTTTAACGGTTTTTACCGTTATACCAGTTCTTCCAAAATTTTGCTTTCGTCCGTCCAAAAATATTACAACACTTCGTCGCATCATGCATCAGCATGAATTTTGGCAAATTTGATCCGAGCTTGCTTATTTGTCAAGAGTGGGACCTTGCGTGGGCTTCGGGCGAAAAGTTTATTTTCTAACAGCCTTCTGCGAATCGTTGAATCACTAATAGAGAGCTGATTTTTGTCTACTATGACCTTGGAAGATGCCAGTTGGTTGTTTTTTGATAGGCGTACTATTAAACTGTCATCAGCTTTGGATGTTTTGCGTTTCCTTCTCCGAGTTTCTGGCTTTTCGATCAATTTTTGAACAAAAAAATTTATTATAAATTTATTTAAAAAAACCACTCAACTGATCTGCCAGGTCAACGTCTCCCATTTTGTTAGAAATGTAATTCTCCTCATTATCAATTCACTTGTTTATATTCCACTGTATATATTCATTAATATTTTTCAATCAGTAATCATCTGAATATTACTATGTATATCGAGTATATAATAAATTTATTCTATTCTAGAACATTATAAAAGAAACATCGAGTTCTTTATTTCAATAGGTTATGGGCCCAGACCCACGCTAATTTAAAGTAAAGAGAATAATTATTGTACATTCATATTTGTTGTGAAGAAAGGAAAATAATTAAAAATGGCTGATTCGGTGATTATAGAGAAACTGCAAGGAAGTGAAAATTACCACACTTGGGCGTTTGCAATGTTGAATGTTCTGGAATTGAATGGTCTGGAAGCGTGTCTAATTGAAGGCGAAGAAAGGGAAAAAGATGTAAGTAAATTAAAAAAGGCTAAAGCAAAAATTGTTCTGAGCATCGAATCAAGCATATATGTCCATATTCAAAATGCAATAAGTGCAGCTGAAATTTGGAAAATTTTGAAAAATTTGTATGAAGAAAAAGGTTTAATGCGAAAAATTAGCTTGCTACGTAAATTAATTTCAGCACGATTGGACAATAGTAATTCCATGAATGAATACATCAGCGAGATTATTGGTATATCAAATAAATTAAATGGAATTGGTTTTCCAATTAGCGAAGAATGGCTTGGTGCAATAAAGCTAGCTGGTCTAAGTGACAATTTTAAACTTATGATTATGGGCATTGAAAGCAGCGGCATCAAGGTCACTGGTGACGTCATCAAAACGAAACTTCTCGATGCTTCCTACGTAAAATCTGCAGAAAGTGCATTTTTCGGTAAAAATAATAGAAATAACGCAATTCATAAGAAAGGTCATATTTTCAAATGTTATGCATGCGGTGGCAAAGGCCATAAGGCATATAAATGTCCACATAAGAAAAATACTGAATTAGGTTTCGCAAGAAGAGATGAAAAGAAAGCCGATAAAGTTAGTGGAAGTTCAAAAAATGCATTCAGAGCAGTTTTTTTTGTCGAAAAGCGAATATAGAAATCCATCTGATTGGTACATTGATAGTGGTGCTTCACATCACATGACCCCGTACAAAAATGTACTACATGATACAAATAACCAATCTGGAAGTATAATCGCAGCGAATAATTCGAAAATGGAAGTCGGCGGGATCGGTAGTACTAAATTATATGTTAATAATAAAGATATTAGTGTGAATGATGTTTTATATGTTCCCAGTCTAGCAGCAAATTTGTTGTCAGTTGCGCAAATAGCAAAAAATGGCAATAAAATAATATTTGAAGGCGAAAACTGTAAGATATACAACAAGGATAACGAATGCTTGGCACAAAGTAAATCAGAAGAAGGTGTTTATAAGTTCCATAGTGCAAAACCGAATTCCAATTGTCTATTTATTCCCATCTCTGAAACCAAAGCGATGACATGGCATCGGCGATTGGGTCACATTAATTATCCGGACATGTGCAAAATGCGAGACGGAGTTGTTACTGGTATGCAATTTGCAAATGCTTTCGAAGAAATCAAAGCGTGTGAAATTTGTATGTTGGGCAAACAAACCAGACAATCATTTCAAAATAAAGGCAATCGCGCATCAAATGTTCTGGACTTAGTACACTCAGATCTTTGTCGACCAATGGAGACTCGTTCAATTGGAGGTGCTAGATACTTTTTAACTTTTATCGACAATTATTCCCGTAAGATCTTTGTTTATTTTTTAAAGTCAAAATCTGAAGTTTTAGAAATGTTCATCGAATTTAAACAAATAGTGGAGACCCAGACGGAAAGAAAATTAAAAATTCTGCGTACAGACAATGGGACGGAATACACTGGCAATGATTTTCAAAAATTCTGCAAGAAAACTGGAGTACATCATCAGACAAGAAATGTGTATACACCAAAGCAAAACGGAGTAGCAGAAAGGTATAACAGAACTCTTGTAGAGCGAGCTAAATGTTTAATTTTTGATGCGAACCTGAACAAAGAATATTGGGCAGAAGCAATTAATATGGCTGCTTATATAGTTAATCGATCAATAAATTCAGTGTTAGTTATTAAAACCCCAGAAGAAGTTTGGACAGGCTTAAAGGTGAATTTAGGTAATCTAAGAATATTCGGTTCACAAGTCATGGTTCATGTGCCAAAACAACGACGACTAAAAAAAGGATCAGAAATCAAAAAAAATGCTATTTGTTGGCATTGACAGTAAAACGAAAGGATTTCGATGTATTGATCCAAAAACGAAAAAGTTAGAAATAAGTCGAGATGTAAAATTTTTGGAGAAAGTTTACAGACCATCTACTGTTTTGTCTGTTGATTCACATTCAGTGAGGGAAATTGAAGAAAACACTGTGGAACCAAACTCGGAAAATGAAGAAGATATTTTTTATGAAACAATTTCAGAAAGCTATAACGGACGGACGGGCGAGGAACTTGATTTGAATTATACACCGGAAGAATCAAATACGACATCGGAACTTCCGAGGAAATCAAGTCGAGTACAAAAGAAAAGAAATTTTGATGACTACATTGTATATTCTGCGACTACAAATTATAGTAAATCTGACCCTTTAACGATTAAGGAAGCAATGACAACAAATTTTTCAATGAATTGGGAGCATGCTATGCAGAGTGAAGTAAATTCAATGAAGGAAATCAATACATGGATACTTTGTAGATCTCCCACCTAATCGTAAAGTTTTAAGAACAAAATGGGTGTTTAAGACAAAATACAATAACGAAGGTAATATTGTTCGTCACAAAGCACGTTTAGTTGCTAAAGGTTGTTCACAACAATTTGGAATTGATTTCAACGAAACATATTCGCCAGTAGTAAGAAATACATCCATTCGATTTTTAATTGCTCTAGCTGTCAAAAGAAAATTAAAGAATAAAAAATTAGATGCAACCTTAAAGTCTTTTGGATTGACTAAATCGAGCATGGATCCATGTGTATATTTTTCGAAGAATTCAGAAATTATAATAGCCATTTATTGATGATTGATGATTTATCAATTTTTTGGAAAAATGAAGGTCAAATGAAATTAATTAAAGAAAAATTATGCGCTGCATTTAAAATGAAGGACATGGGAACAGCAAAACATTGCATAGGTCTTGAAATTTCGTATGATGCAAAGTTTAATAAAATATACTTAGATCAATCAAGTTACATTAAGGAAATTCTTAATCGTTTCAATATGGCAGATTGTAAAGGAGTTGCAACGCCTAGTGATATAAATCAAAAGTTGTCAATAAATATGTTTTCTTCCGAAGATGATGGTGAACAAGTAAATAAAATACCACATCAGGAAGCTGTTGGTAGCTTGTTATATCTAGCGCAAGGCACACGACCAGATATCGCTTTCGCAGTAAATGACGTCAGTAGATTTAACACTAAGTTCGGTAAATGCCACTGGACTGCTGTAAAACGGATATTCAGGTACTTAAAAGCAACAATCAATTTTAAACTTGAATATAGGTCCACTGGTGATTCATCATTACATGGATTTTGTGATGCAGACTGGGCATCTGATGTGGACAAGCGTCGTTCATGTACTGGCTATATTTTTAAGTTTTGTGGAGGAGCCATCTCATGGAACAGCAAAAGACAACCAACAGTAGCTTTATCCAGCACCGAGGCCGAATACATGGCTCTTTCAACAGCTGTACAGGAAGCAATCTGGCTTAAACAATTCGGAAAAGAAATTGACGATGACTTAAATAATAATAGCATCAAGATTTATTGTGACAACCAGAGCGCTATTAATCTAGCCGAGTCAGATGCATACAGGGCAAGATCAAAGCATATTGACGTTCGCCACCACTACATTCGTGAAAAAGTTAATGATTTAATAGTCAACATTTCCTATTTACCAACAGAGAATATGGTGGCAGATAATTTAACAAAAGCTGTTACTACAGCGAAGCAAGAATTTTGTGTTTGCAAAATGGGCTTGATTAATATTAAAAATTAACTTTAATATGTGTTGTTCTTGAAATTGTTATATAATAATTTAATTTTTAATAAGTGAGGGTGTTAGAAATGTAATTCTCCTCATAATCAATTCACTATTCCACTGTATATATATATATATTCCACTGTATATATTCATTAATATTTTTCAATCAGTAATCATCTGAATATTACTATGTATATGGAGTATATAATAAATTTATTCTATTCTAGAATATTATAAAAGAAACATCGAGTTCTTTATTTCAATACATTTGAATCTCATCATTTGATGGATATGGAATAGAGTCCAATAATTTCGCAGATGTAAAGAAACGGTCGAGACATACAACTCTTTCGCCCAATGTTCCTTCGAGTGTCTCTAATTCCTTTCCACTGTAAATACTGAAATCATATGTGTACCCAGTTAGGGCATCACATCGAAACCACATTTTAATTCCTCGTTTTACAGGCTTTAGAGGCATGTATTGTTTGAGTGTACTGCGTCCTTTGAATTTTGTCATGAATTCATCGATGCTCTGGTAAACACTAACTTGCCTGCAGGTTTGAAATGTTTTCTTCAAGCATACAACTAAGGGTGTTTTGTTCACTATTGCTCAACTTACTGGAAACTTGAGAGTTGATCAACTTCGGAGTTGGTCTCAACTCGAGATTTAACCGGAGAGTTGAAAATTTATTTTGTTCACTATTATAACTTCTGAAGTTCTCCAACTTTCAGTTTTAAAATTTCTCTTGGGATATTTTTGATGACACATGAAATGTCATTTTAATTTATGTATAGGTGAACTGAATTCCGGTAGATGTATTTTTTTTATATATTTTGCTACCGATGATATCCCTAAAAGCGTTTCAGAAGGAATATCTACATGCCAACGAACTACGATATTGTTTATTTTCAAATTTGCTGCAGAGAGATCCTTTGCGATTTCTAAAATTATCTGCATCACTTCCACCTGGAGATAGTATGCGAACATGTGTGCAAAACGAACAGGCAACTACGATAATAAAAGAAAAGAGATATAACGAAACCACTGGTTTTCTCCCTTAACTTCTGCTATTTCCGTAAGTTGAGAAAATCGGGAGTTGATAAGCTCTCGAGTTGAAAATTGAAAGTTGAAATCATAAAATTTGAGTGAATGAAAGCAAATCCAGAAGTTGAAGAGAAAAATCCTAAAGTTGTGTTCAACTTTTTGTGGATAAAATGGCCCTAAATCATTCATATAGTACGTTTTAGAACAGTCAGATGGCTTTTCGGGTTGGGAGAAATACATTTTTGATATAACCATGAGGAACCGTTAGAGAGTTATTGCATTTTTCACAGCATGATTACATAGTGATAAGTGCGTTGACCAATTATCCTTTAGACTATGCACTCGATTGTGGGCGTCGTGGCCGTGTGGGTTCGTGCGTCGACCCATCCACATTAGACTTCCACAGTCTAGGTTCGAATCCAAATTCAGACAAAGAATTTTCCAGAAAAAAAATTGTTTACGGCTATACCTCTATAAATTCTCAAACCGTTCGGAGTCGGCATTAAACTGTAGGTCCCCTCCACTCGTGTGAGAACAATAGCACGGACAACACGAGTGGTTGCTGAGAAGCTAGGCCCAGGTCCACCTCGGACTGTAGCGCAGCCATTATTATTATTATTATTATTATGCACTCGATTGTAGCACATTGTGAACACACACCCAATAATAACCTCTATTTCATTAGCATTAGTAGAGTCCATTGTCTTGCAATGTTTATTTTTGGTATACCTTCGATGGATATTCAAACTTTCGTTTGTGCACTGTGCAATATATATGTAGACAGATCTTGACCTTAGCTCATGAAATATTTGGAGAATTGAGGACGATCGGTGAATAGCCTCTGATATATTACAACATCGTACAGGAAATACAGTCTTTTTGGGAACAAATACACCGTTGACCATAGTCCAAATTACATCACAATCTTGCGTTTCATCTGTACAACTAGGTTCATGACGATCGTTGATTTCGTTTTCAGGAACAAACACTTCTTCATCCGGATCTTCTCCAGAGTTTGTATCTTGGTTTTCTGTTTTAGATTTATCGGTTGGATCTAGTTGAAAGTTGGCTCTATTTGACCAAAGGAATAGACCGAAGGAATACTGCCAATTATTGACTGATTATCATCATACTTCAAAAGTATTAGAATTTCCTTTTCTTTAAAGTCTTAAGTTATACGTGCCTTATTAAATGTCAACGATACTTATAGCAAAGCCACGCGTTCATAATTTTTGTAAACCAGTTTTGTGTAGCATGTATGCATTGAAGTAGTTTTGAAACCGAATTTTTACTAATGGTTTTCCAGGACACTTCTCTAGAAAAGTAGAACAGTTGAAAGGAATAAATTAACAAAACATACACACAACAAGAATTTACAGGAAAAGAGACTCCGCTTTTTTCACTTTGTAAACCGAGTGTTAGGATATTAAGAAGTTCTAAAATGAAACGCACAAACAATTTTAATTCATGTATTTTAGTTCATTTAAAAATTCGTGTTTCACCTCTAATTCTTATTAATTTGCCTGCCGCCAAAACCACTCAGTGAAAAAGAAAGATCCGCAGGCGCATGGTCCCAAAACGTCACTTTTGAGGTCTGACGTTTATGGCACAATTATGGCTGAGGCGTTGCCAGATCTGTCGCAACACTCCCCCCCGGTATGTCCTTACGAGGACCTACCTCATCCTTCAGTCGACAGATATCGAGAACGGCTATTTTCGCTGCAGGTCTCTCATACAGTCCATTAATAGTCTTGATTAGGGCACTTCTTACCCGTCCATCGGAACCCGTTCGTACTGCTACAACCCTTCCTTTCGGCCAACAATTCCTAGGAAAGTTGGGATCGACTATGTAGACCACGTCATCGACTTCGACCGGTTTCACCTCATCAAACCATTTGCTGCGTCGAGTAATTACGGGCAGGTACTCCCGCAGCCACCTTTTCCAAAATGCGTTAGAGAGCTGTTGTGCTGCTTGCCAATTTCGCCTTAGCTGTATGCCCTCATCCGTACACTCTGCTAGGGGCTTCGTTCCATTCGAGCTACCCAACAAAAAATGGTTTGGCGTTAGGGCTTCTTCATTCTCATGACATATGGGTATATATGTTAGTGGCCTTGAATTCACAACCATCTCTACCTCCATCAAGGTTGCTCGAAGAAGTTCATCCGAAGGGTATCGCGACGGTAGTATTTTGTAGAGGGTTTCTTTTACTGTCCTCACAAGCCGTTCCCACGCACCCCCCATGTGAGGTGAAGCTGGAGGTATAAATCGCCAAGTCATAGATGAACTCGTGAAGGCCCGCACCATATCGTTTTGGTTGACAGTAGCAAACGCGTCTCGCAACTCTCGCTCTGCACCTTTGAAATTGGTGCCATTGTCGCTCCAAACTTCGATCGGGGATCCCCGGCGCGCAATAAAATTGCGGACAGCCATGATGCAGGAGTCCGTGGATAGCGAGTATGCTATTTCTAGGTGTATCGCACGAGTTGTTAGACATGTCATGAGTACGCCATACCTTTTCTCGCTGCTGCGGCGAACGGAGACAGAAATAGGACCGAAATAGTCCACGCCAACGTAACTAAATGGTCGACAAAAAGATGCTAGACGCACTGGGCTCATCTGTGGAGGCTGCGGTTGAACTCGACGATTTAGACAGACTTGACATGTCCGGCGTACCTCGTTTAGAGCGGCTCTGAGTCTCGGAATCCAGAAGCGTTGACGAACCTCGTTGACTACTGTCTCATGACTAGCGTGGTAATACCTGAAATGGTAATCAGAGACAATCAATTTCGTCAAGTATTCACCTCTAGGTAATATTATTGGATGTTCTCCGTTCCTAAGGGCCACTCGTCCTCCAAGTCGAAGCAAGTTGTTCTCATCCAGGAAGGGAGAGAGCTTGTAAATAGAGCTCGATTTTTTTACAGGCTTTCCCGTTGAGAGGCATATTATTTCATCCGTGAATGCAGAATTCTGTACTTCCCTTATCAGGCAAACTTCGGCAAATACGATCTCTTCTTGAGATGGTGAACTGCATTCCGACGAATATTTGCGGGTCTTGTCCCTCCATTTCCGTGCAGAGAATATAACTGCAGCCATCACGCGAAGTAGCCGTTTCCATGACGAGAATCGCTCAGGTCTAATTAAAGTGAAAGATTTGATTATTGGATCAGCATGATGTCCCACGAACTGAGTCCGCAGTTCTTCGTCTGTTGATATTCCAACTTGTTCGTCTGGCCAGGTGCTCACATCAGATTTCAAGAACGCTGGTCCGTTAAGCCATCTACTCGTATTTGAGAAGTCAGGTATTCGTTGCCACTTCGTAGCTTCGTCGGCTACATTTTCCGCAGTAGGAATCCACCGCCAGTTAGAAACATCCGTCAACTCTAATATTTCACTCACTCGAAATGCTACGTATTGTCTGTAACGCCTGTGATCAGAGCGTATCCATGCAAGAACGGTGCGTGAATCCGACCAGAATGTCACTTTCGAAATTTCTATTGAGTGGGTGGCGATAATGTCGTTAGTCAGACGGGCTCCCATAACTGCAGCTTGAAGCTCTAGTCGGGGTACTGACATCATCTTAAGAGGGGCTACTTTAGTTTTGCATCCTAACAAAACACAGTCCACGAGATTACCGTCAGAACATCTTAAGTAGCATACAGCCGCACATCCATCTTCGCTAGCGTCGACAAATGTGTGGACTTCCATATCAGGAAAACGTGAAAAGTTCGCTTTCATGTAGCACCTTGGTATACTCATTTCCGTCACTTCTGGAATAAGTCGAATCCAACGCAGCCATTTGATGTATTGCTCCTCATGTATCCGTTCGTCCCATCCACAGCCAGAGCGCCATATACCTTGAAAGAGAATTTTTGCATACATGACGTAAAATGCAAGAAGGCCTAATGGGTCGAAGATCGTCATTATCAGGCTTAACACTTCTCTTTTCGTTGGTCGTCGCTTTCCCCGCAGAACGTCTTCGTTCTTGTAGCGCTTCGATAATTTAAAAACGAAGCAATCATCGCAAGTGGACCACCACATTCCTAGAACCTTTTCAGTCGAGGTTTCGGAATCGACATTTAAATTCACGTCTGCATCCTTAGCCCGGGCATTTAGGGCATCTAATACCTCCTTAGAATTTGAGACCCAATTACGCATATCAAACCCGCCTTCGGAGTGGACGAGATGAACCTCACGCGCTAGTTTGATGGCCTCCTCTTCCGTATCAACACTGTCTAGCATATCATCTACGTAATGATTTTCCAGGATACACTTTACTGCTCTGGGATACTGGTCGTGGAACTCTTCGGCGTTTTTATTTTTTACGTATTGAGCGCAGCTAGGTGAACAGGTAGCGCCAAATGTCATTACCGTCATAACGTATCCTACTGGGTCGACGGAGTTCGGTTCGATCCAAAGGAAGCGCTGATAATCTTGGTCCTCTTTACGAATCTTCACCTGGTGATACATTTCGGCGATGTCTCCGCCAATTGCTATCCGCCTTTGTCGAAATCTTCGAATAGTTGAAATCAACGATGTGAGCAAATCCGGTCCCTTTAAAAGCAAACTATTGAGAGAAATACCTTCCACTCTAGCAGCCGCGTCCCATACCAGGCGAAGCTTTCCGGGCTTGTTAGGATTGCTTACGGAAAATATTGGCAAATACCAGCATCTTTCGACATCGATTTCATCCGGATTCAGTTTCCTCGCGTATCCCTTGGCGACGTAGTCATCGATTTTGGATTGTAGTGCCTGACCTAAAACTGGATCTCTCTGCATCTTGGAGTACAAACATCGAGCTCTTTGCTTAGCCATAGAAATGCTATTTGGGAGCGATATATTGTCCGCTTTCCATAACAACGCAGTTTCGAAACGATTTCCCGTCCTACGTGTGAATTTCTCTAGTTGTTGAATCGCATGTTGATCTTCTCTAGACAGTATTTTCCCTTCATTCGGCTTTAGTCCAAGGTAATCTAGACAGAAATAGTTTTTCACAGTTTCAAGCAGTTCGGCGTCTCACAATCTCACAATCGCACATGTGGAAAACGTGATGACTTATTTCTCCTACGGTGAAGGGCTGACCTTTGATAGTCCATCCTAGGGGAGTTTTCTCGGCGATCGGATCGAAGTCAGCACCTACCCTTGATCGTGAACTCACTCCAAGCTTGCTATTATTCAGGCCAATCAGCAACTTTGGAACGGCATCAAAATAAGATGTTAAAGGAAGCCCTCTTAGATGTTTGTATTGTGCCTGTAGCTTCTGGGCATCAAGAGTTTGTGACGGAAGACCTAATTCCTTTACCGTGTGGACATTCTTAAGAGGAAATCGGCGCTTTGCCCCAGGTCCTGAAATTTCTAAGTCGACGACATGCGAATCGTCTTCGAATCGATGATTATTTCCCGTCCATTTCAAACAAAGGGGTTCTGGAATGCCCTTCAAGCTCAAACTTTTTGTTAATGCCTCATCAATTAACGTAAGAGATGACCCATCATCAAAAAACGCAAAGGTCGAAAGCTGCATACCATTTCCATGTAGAGTGACGGGAAGGACTCGAAATAGAGTTTTGTTTCGCTTCTGGGAATGAGTGTTACACTCCATGTGCGCATGCGAATTACCAAAAACTTGAGGTCTCTTGTGCAAAAGGGGATGATGAATAAAACGGCATCCCTCAATGCCGCAAATCGCAGTGGAAAGGCAATCTGTTGGCGGGTGCGCGTTCAGACATCTACGGCAAAGTTTATTTGCCCTCACTTTTTTCCATTTCTCGGTTCTGGTGAAATTTAAGAAGACATTACATTTGGATATATGTTCACAGTTACCTCGACAAATGATACAGGCTTCTTTTTCGATATCCGTATGAACGTCTGTATGAATATTAAGCGTTCCCCGTCGACGTATTTTAGCTGACGTGCTGGGAATTGAGATGTTGTTGGCGCCATGTGCTAATTGAAGTAACCAGTTACTGAAATCCTCGAGAGTAGAATTTGATAATGTTAATTTATGCATTCCCCAGAAAGGACCTAGAAGACCTGGGAGCTTACAGACCAACACTTGTTCTAGCTCAGGATTATTTAGATGATTTAAAAGGCCGGACGCCTTCATGGTTGCACAGATGTTTTGCACTTCTATGGCAAAATCGACGATGCTTTCCGGTCGACTTTCCTTAGGTGGTGGCATGTCTCGTATTCGCGTCAGCAAAACATCTATTATTAGTTCTGGTCGCCCAAATTTCATGCGGAGAGTTGACAATATTTGCGGCACACATGAGGCATGCAAAAGTAAGTTCCTCACGGCGTTTCTAGCTGGATCACCTAAAGCTTGTCGCAGACGAATCAGATTTTCATAGTCTGAAAATCCACAGAGCAACGTTGTTTGTTCGTAGCTGGCAAAGAACAATGGCCACTCCTCTGGGTTGCCGGTAAACTTCGGTAATTCTTTGCAAATGCTATTCCGTGCTGCTAGCTGATCGCGACTAATGCGACGATTTGCATTTTGCTCGATGTTCAGAGCTGAGGTGTTTTCCTTACCAATATGCATGCACGTGGTATTTGTGGGAAGAATACCTGGCAACCAAGTTGATGACGACACATTTTCCGTCTTAGTTGAACACTGCATCTCCAGAGCAGAGAGTTTTTGTAAAATCTGTCCCAAAAGTGAATCGCGTTGGTCCAATTGCTGTGGTACTGTGGTCGTTTGTACGGCATTAGTAGATTCGGCTCTTGGTGGGGCAGTGGGTGTACAATCTTCTACGGGACACTCTCTCAACCAACTCTCGACTTGTTCGTGGCTGTTATCATCGTCATCCGATTCCGTACTGTCTTCTTCGGCCTCTAACTGCACTAGTAGCTCTTTTTGTTTCAATAACAGATCTTCTTTTTGTTGTATAATTGCTTCTCTCTGATGCAGAATTGACTGTTGTTCACGCATTAATTGCATTTCTGCTTGCAATCTGCGGACGTGACTTGAAGAAGTCTTTGAGCAATGAGAACACACTGACTTGGCAGCTGACTTAGGTACGGCACCCGCTTTGGCTGGACAATCTTTATTCGTGTGTGCAGGCTTAAGGGCAGCGTTATGGGGTAGGATAGAGCAATTCCCTGTAGAGGAGGAGCGTACGTGTGGAGCTGCAATGGCAGGGGATCCGGCTGAACGTACTTGGTGACGATTGACGTCGTTAAGCGATTTACGTCGCTCCACAGGCAATTTAGTCCCCTCAGGAGCTTCTCGTGTGGTAGATTTTGCGGTCCCTTCATTGGTTTTCTGGGAAGCGTTTGATTGAGTCCTGGGTGTTTGCTCGGATTCCATTATAGCGGTTGGCAAAGGCGCGGAACATGAGCTGCAACGCCAGTCTCGGTTAGCAACGGACGAAGTAACTCCTACACATATGTAATGGTACCAACCATCGCAGTTGTCACAACGTACCATGCGCAGGTTATCCTCTTTTTTGCATGATAAGCAGCTGTAGGATTTTTTTTGGTTTGTCACCTTGGTTGCTTTTTGACTTTTAGGCGGCATTTGTAGGCAATTAATTAGGGAAAGAATTTTTAAAATTTGTTAGGATATTAAGAAGTTCTAAAATGAAACGCACAAACAATTTTAATTCATGTATTTTAGTTCATTTAAAAATTCGTGTTTCACCTCTAATTCTTATTAATTTGCCTGCCGCCAAAACCACTCAGTGAAAAAGAAAGATCCGCAGGCGCATGGTCCCAAAACGTCACTTTTGAGGTCTGACGTTTATGGCACAATTATGGCTGAGGCGTTGCCAGATCTGTCGCAACACCGAGTGACAAGTTTTTTTCCTCCACGCAAATGCATGCACAGTGTGTACGCGTATTTATTGAAAACAACGCTCATCTATCCATATTCATGATGGTTTGAGCACCAAACGATGTTTCGTTCATCACTCATAATCCAGTCCTTCCCATAAATCAAAATCTCCGTCCCTACCCATGACAGTGCTGTACATCATCTGCATCCGACGAACAAAAAAAAAGTACTACCCACCTGCCACAAATTGTGATATTTTAAAGGACTTCTCACTGGCTTTGGTTTTGACACTTTCATTGGCAGACATAACCTAACACGTTAGTGTTTGCCCATCAAGTTTGCACTCAAACGAAAAGCGCTTGTTTTTTCCGACGAAGATCCAAAGTTTGGCTTGTTTGTGTGCAACAAACTGAAACACTAACGATTTAATATCTTCACTTGTGCATGAGTATGTACATGAGTGTCCTGTGCATTGGCTAAACCAAGGAACAGCAGCCATTCACGTTGTCATCATCATGAACATGGGGGAAAAGTCGTTTACTTGGACGAGTGTTTTCTATGGAGGAAGTGTCGCTGACAAAAATGGCAAACAGAAAAAATGAAGTTCTTTGAAAAATCTTCATCGTGGGCCATTTGAAAATTATAAAGTGAATCCTTTGATTTGCGATTTTTTTTCTTTCATATTTTATTTAACTGTTCGAACACTAGAAAACATGCTGAAGAATTACCCCGCAGACACAACCCAATACAGAAGTATGAGGAGAATGTTATATTCTCGTGTAAGGCTCACCATAAGAACGGATGAAGCAGACGGAGAGGCGCAATGAAGAGGGTCAAATGGTGAATAAAAACTCTTCTGGACATCCTTGCAAAAGTTTTGAAGAACTCTGTTCTTCCTGTTTGAATTTCCGGTCAAGTTTGCTCAGCATAAGGTTTGTTTTTCCAAAAGAGTTCCTATTCCGGTCTGCCCGATAGGATGCTGGGCTCCTGTCTTGAATAGCGACCACTGCCAGCCATACCAGTGTATGGCTTAACCAACCGTTTTGTCCTTGTTTCAAAGCAAACGAATTGCATAAAAAAGGAAGGACAACGAAAAAGAAATAATAAAACGTTCCAGATAAGAGGGTCCGACATGGTTCGTTCCAAAGTAAAATTGGTCACTCCTTGCGGATAGGAGAGCTTATTTCTGCAGCGGGAAATTTAATTTTAAATATTGAAGAGCAGTTAAGGGTTGGATAGAAAGCACTAATTACTGTGCTGTGCTGGGCTGGGCTGGGCTGTGTTTTCCACAAGCGTTCACCAAAGAAGCGAACCCTTTTAGAGTGTGCCCTTTAATTTTTTTTTATTTTGTTTTGTATTCAGCCAGTTGTTAATAAGGAAAGTCGCTGGCTGGAAAAACTTCGCATGCTGCACACTCATGTGAGTAAACACTTTGAGGCATAACGAGTACAAAGTCAAGGTAAGTTTAGAGTTTGAAGGTACCTTTTGTAGGGTTTGTGAATTATTATTACAACGAACAATTAATTTTAATTAAGTTACTCCTCAGACCTTAGTTTCTTGGTAAGATGTTTGACGCTGATTACGCTTGTTTTTGACTTACCACTCTGGGGCATACGTTCGTATACATGTGTAAGCTCGAACTTTTGGAAGGTCATGTAACTTCGCAATGTTATATGCGTACAAGCGTCAAGCGCTGCTGTGTAATTAGTGGTAACTTCACTTGAAAGCTAACAGCTTAAATGGTCTTACGGAAATTCTTTCAAATGAAGAAATTAACAAGGCGCTCTGAGTCTCTCTTGATTTGCTTTTTTTTTTTCAAATTGTAAATCGTCAGGAAGGTATATCGTACATACATGGGAGGTAATCATGAGCATTTTAATTGTAGACATCTTAAGTTTCTTTTTATGGAAGGTTTTCATAAGTGAAGACTTCACAGATAGAATGAAAATAAAGAGTCTATGGCATGCATTACTCCAAATGTAATTTTAATTTGCTGTGAAAGTATGATACAAGCATCGCGTCGATAATAATATAGGAATGGAATTAATGTTGACAACCCTGGAAATAGTTAATGGGACAATTTGCGGTTTTCCACATTTGTACAAAGCATCTTATAGTGGTCACATGCAAAATGTATGTGCTTCCCGAGTGTGAACAATGCTATATAAATTATAATTACCGATTTGGTACGGGAGTTTTTAAAAACTTTATTAGGTACTCGGCTCAACACCGCCAGCTTACTAACTAAACATATTTTCATTTGCCAGTGGCATTTATAATATCATTTTGCAACAGTTTTGATTCCTTCTATGCGTGCATCGAACCCGTGGGAATTGTTTACAAATTCATTTCCCATATTCACGTTCGCACAGTTCTGACCTGATTTCGAATGGGGTATTTGGTTACAAAGGCAACTTGAAAATATCTGCCTTTGTGTACTTTTCGTGATATGTAACCTCTCCCCCGTTAAATTTAAGATTCTCCTGAATTTTATTATGATCGGGTTTAGGAATTTCTTTAATTACTTTTTTAATTGATATTTCCATTCTTTTATTTTTTCTTGATAGAATTATTATTACAAAAATAATTATGCTTAGAAAGATAATTGTAGTTGAATTAGCAAGATAATTAACAGTTTTATGAAATTTAAGTAATTTAATATGTTCTAAGTTTGCTATGTTTTTGGTAATAATGTCTTCAAAATTTAATTCTTTTGTAAAATTATGATTTATTTCTTCAGTATAGAGGAATCTGTCTATAAATTTAACATTATTGTTGCTTACTGTTTCATTCAATATTTGTATTGTACAATTGTTTACGGTTATTAAATAATTTCCATTTAACTTTATTTCTCTATCGTCACATTGATTGATTAGATCTTGATCTTTCATATTTATACAAATAATAGTATTATCATCTATTTTCTTTATTTTACTTACATAATTTTGTCTTAATTTGCAACTATTGGTAGTGATACAATTTTCTAATGTTTTTAGTTCGTTTTTATATTGAATATTCTGATTATATAAATATTTTGTTTTGTTTATTTCTACAATATATTGATCTTCCATTACTACTTCCATGTGATTTTCTGTAGGCATGGCTGTCATGAATTTAAAATTTACAAGTTGATATGTGTGTGGAATTTTAATAGCAATTATTAATCTATTGTTATCGTATTTTAAAAGTCCAACTTTAACGTTCTTAAGTTTGTAGAAATCTAGCTCTGTTTCTCTAATTTCTATTGCTGTTAGCATACTTTCTTTAGTGTGGTATAATGCTATTTGTTTATGTGCTTCCTCCAGCGTTTTGATTTCGTGAGCTCTTAATGTGGCTTTTATAAATTTTATCTGTTTATCGTGACTAAATAGTTCTATAAGCAGTTGCTGTATTTTGTTAAACTCGTGGTAAGATAATTCTGTATATATTCCTGTAATACCTGGCTTAATAAATCGTCTTAATAAATCTGTCCAGTATTCCTTGCTTTTAGTCATATCAATGAAAACTATTCTTCTATTATGCAATATTTCTATTTCTTTGGCAGCATCATTGGTAAGTATAAGTTGAGTTTTATACTTGTTAACTATGGTTTCCATGATCGGTATATGGTCTAAGTTTTGCTCTTCTTGTGAGTGTACTGTTGCTTTGTCAGTTAGTTCGTTAATTGATTGGTCATCTTCAGCATTATTTTTAATATTGTTAACTTCTGGAATCCTACTCAGAAAGTCCGCTACCTTATTGTCCTTGCCTTTCATATATTCTATATCAAATTGATATTCTTGTAGCTTGAGTAGCCAACGTTGGTTTCTTTGACTGAACTCTTTACCTGTGTATTTCTTATTTAAATATTTAATTGGTAAGTGGTCTGTTATAATTTTAAATCGCTTTCCCCATAAGTACGGTCTAAAATACGTTACCGCCCACACGATTGCCAAAAACTCTTTGTCAGTAACAGAGTAATTTTTTTCGTGATCGTTGAGGGATCTTGAAGCGTAACACACGGGTTGTCCGTCTTGTGTTAGTACAGCTCCGATTGCATAGTTGCTTGCATCAGTAAATAATACAAAATTCTTAGTGAAGTCGGGGAATTTTAAGATAGGATGTTTTATTATATTTAATTTGAGAGTTTCAAAGGCCTGAATGTATTCCGGGTATTCGATATTTATTTTTTTTATCTTTCTTTAAATATTTTATCATTGGATTAGCGATTTTTGCATAATCTTTCACAAATTTTCTATAGAACCCTGTAGCTCCTAGGAATCCTTTCAATTGTTTTTCTGTTTTGGGAAGGGGGTATTCTTGAATACATTGAATCTTTTTCGGGTTAGGTTTCATGCCTTCTGCTGTTAAGACATGACCTAAGAATTCAGTACTTTTTTTCAAAAATGAACATTTGTCGAATTGTATTTTTAGATTGTGTTCGGAGAGTTTTTTGAATATTAACTTTAAAGACTGTATGTGTTCTTTTAAACTAGTTGAGAAGACTAATATGTCATCCAGATAAACTACACATATTTTGTTAATATATTCTCGAAGAATGTCATTCATCAACCTTTGAAAGGTTGCTGGTGCATTTTTTAAACCAAAAGGCATTCTGAGATATTCATATAATCCATTGGGTGTTACAAATGCTGTTTTTGATATGTCGTTCGGGTGCATCTTAATTTGGTGATATCCCTTTGCGAGGTCTAATGATGAAAAGTATTGGGCTCTTCCCAATTTATCTAAAATGCTCTCCAAGTTTGGTAGGGGGAATTTATCATCGATGGTGATTTCGTTGAGTTTTCTATAATCTACGCATATTCGAAATTTCTGATGTCCTGAATTGTCTATTTTCTTTGCTACTACTACTATGGGGGACGCATACCTACTATTAGACTTTCTAATTATACCTTGTTCTTCCATTTCTTTAATCTGTCGTCTAACTTCCTCATCATGCTTTGGCGGTAATCGATATAGTTTGGCATTTATTTGTTGATCTGTCGTTGTTTTAATTTCGTGTGTTATTGTATCTGTATTAGTGAGTTGATCGCCCTCTTTGTATATCATATTTTTATATTGGTTTAATATAGATTGCATTTCTTTCCTTTCCTCTTCATTGAGATGATTTAGTTCTACCTGCTTTGCGTTCGAATTTAGTTCAAAACAATCAAATGTTGTTTTTTTATCGAATGAATATAGTGGTATCTGGGTATCGTTTTTTAAAATGAGACATTTATTATTAAAATCGAGTGTTTTAACAATTTTGCTTAATAAGTCCATTCCTATTAGAATGTCATAAGGCTTGTCACCTAGATTCCTCTTGTACCATCTAGTAGCTGTTTTTGGATCATAGTTAAATTCTTTTGGTATACTAGTGATTACCCTATCTACCATTTCTGTTGTTGTGTTATTGATTGTTTGAAGTTTTAAGTTAATTCTTTCGTAAATCTTAAACTTGCTACAGTCTACCCTATTAGAATTAATTATGCTCATGGTTGATCCAGTATCGATGAGTCCTTTATACTTTATATGGTCTATCGTTAAATCTATAAATATTTTATTTCCGAGGCCTAGTTGAGAAAATCCTGTGGCTTCAATATTGTGCACTTCTTCCTGCCTAGTATATTTTGTTTCTCGCTGATTAGATATATGACTTACATCCATTGGTTGTGGTTGTTGTCTAGCGTTTCTGAACTGTCCAGATTGGTTGAAAACTGGTGTCTGATTTTGACCTGACCTAAAGTTATTTTGTGGATTATATTGCCTATATTGTCCTGAGTTTTGTCCTGGTCTGAAGTTATTATTTTGTTGATTGTATTGTCTGTATTGACCTGATCTGAAATTATTATTATGTTGATTATATTGGTTGTGCTGTCTATATTGACCTGAATTTTGTCTTACATTGTTAGCATTTTTATAACTTTGATGAATATTGGGATTATTTTGATTTGGTGTGTTTTTCTTATCATAGTTCATAAACTCTCTATCTAAGTTATTGTGATCATATCCTACATAACTATATAGTATTTCTTTGATATTATGTAAATTGTACATATCCCTAATTTCTCTCGACAAATTTCCCGATATTAGTTGTTTTATTCGATTAACTAGAAGAGTATAAAAAGTGTTTTTTGTTTCTGATTGATTCTCTTCGTAGGTAGCAAAAACATTAATTTCATTGATTATACATTCTACTTTATTATTAAGTTCGGAAATTGAACTTACTCTTAGGTTACCAATTTTTTTAGATATGTCCTTGTAATTGCTTGAAGGCTTGAAATGCTGCTTCAGTAACTTCTTCGCCTCCTCCCATCCTTCTGGTTGATTATTTAATAATAGTTCTTTAGCTGCGCCTCCGATTTTTGAATTGTAGATGGCCTGCCAGAGTACTTCTTTTGTGTTAACATCCACTGCATCTAAGTGTGTCTGCACCACATTTAAAAACTGCGTCAATTGTTCACGGTCGCCATTATATTCCTTAATGTAAGCCACTTCTTTCATCACTGTGACTAGTCTGCTTTGTGTTGGATTACGATAAGATATCGCTTCCAAAGCAATGGTTAGTCTTTCCATCATTTCGGCATCCATTTCTTCTTTTTCTCTTTTTATTATATTTTCCCAAAATTGGAATATTTTATCCTTTCGACGAATCTTGAATAATTTTTTGTTTGAGTTAGGGACAACTGGTCGGGGTGAACACGTAATATTTTCTTTTTAAAGCAAATGCGGATAACTGATTTTTAGTTACACTTGCACTAGGGTTTAACTATAATTTCGTTAACTGATTTGTAGTTACACTTTTTATAGAATACCACTTTCACGTACTACGATTCTTTATCACTGGATTCTTCAAATTTTTAAAGAATCCTACCGACTGCGCCAATTATAATTACCGATTTGGTACGGGAGTTTTTAAAAACTTTATTAGGTACTCGGCTCAACACCGCCAGCTTACTAACTAAACATATTTTCATTTGCCAGTGGCATTTATAATATCATTTTGCAACAGTTTTGATTCCTTCTATGCGTGCATCGAACCCGTGGGAATTGTTTACAAATTCATTTCCCATATTCACGTTCGCACAGTTCTGACCTGATTTCGAATGGGGTATTTGGTTACAAAGGCAACTTGAAAATATCTGCCTTTGTGTACTTTTCGTGATATGTAACCTATATGACATTGACTGATACATGTATATTTGATTGCGTACTAGATTTAAGCGTTTGGATCAAGGCGGACTTGGACATGTCTACCAATAACCCTTTTCTATCTGACGGTACTAATTAGTACCGCCTACTTTTCCGCCAAATATTTCAAATACCCGACCGCGTAAGGGACAATTATTGTTGTCGATCCGTAAATGAACCGTTTGGTAACCCAATGACAGCACGTTGATTTAAATTCTGGGGAAAAATGAACAAATCTGTGAAGCTTGCAAGTTGAGACTTGAATAAACGGCGGATCAAGTGAAGTGCGAAAATTTCAAAAACATATTAAAAATAGAAAATTTATTGATTTATGCGGCGTCTATTAGTTAGTAGATACGTGTTCATAAAAAGTCCAAAAAGTTCCATATTTTGTAAAATACAGACTTTTTGGTACAAAAATTACCTGGCGGTGTCAAAATGTCTAGATTATGGAAAGTGTACTTAGAACTCCAATAAAAATCAAAAAAATATATATGTTGTTCCTTTTAAATCACTTTAAAAGTTTCTATTGCCAAATGTTATATTTTCTTATTATTATTTCTTGTAGCCGTTAGGAAAGGGATGATTTCCATGCAGTTTGCGCAAATAATCAACAAGATTGGGAATATTTTAAAGAAGAAGAAATCATTAACGCCGTTCGTGTATGAATTTGTTTAATCATCTAGTATTATCTAGTACACTATGAACATTTATCTGAGTTTTTCAGATGGCTTTTTGGTTTTGACTTTTCATTGTTTTATTGCCGCTTTACCGATGTGTTCCTTGCACTGAATTTGAGGTAACATTCAGTTCTAAGTTCGGCTTTGTTTCTCTGACTGAATGTACTGTATTTCTTCTACTTTCTGCTACTTTCTGGAGTTCATCAATTCCGTTACTTCAGCCGTTAGTGGGTTTATAAAAGTCTTAAGGACAAAAGCTGTTGACGATTGTAATTTGCAGAACTGACTACACATGTGTAGATGGTGTCATGAAATACCACTTGCGTCAATATCCATTTTGCCTCTATTAAACATAATTTTAAATACGAATCAACCGCTTTTGCACTTTATTTTGCCCGACAGCGTAGCTCTACCGATTATTAACACGGTTAACAGTCTCCTGTGTGTGGACAGCAAGGACAATTACTGAGCTGATCATATCTCGCACACGTAAAATATATTAGTTTTCCAAGTTTTAAATATTTTTTTCTGATTTTCATTACGAATGTAAATTTTCTTTTTGTAAAAAAAAACAAATTGTTAGCTGCCCTGATTTTTTTCTTTCTTCGTCTAACTACCTGCCTAACAATAAAATATGTGTATAGGATCGAATTTACTCCCTTATTTTTTAAATTAAAACCATTCGATGGACTCACCGTCCCACAGACTAGTAGACTATACTAGAAATTAGTTATGTGATGTAATTTGGCGTGCGAAGAAATATATCCGACAATAATCTTCTAACATTCCGCAGCTAGTAATGTTCGTTGATGAAACTTTCGAAGCCCGTTTTAAGTATGTGCCACAATGTCTGCGCAAAATATACTCAGTTCCATTGATTTTTATTTCAAATGGATTCAAGCAGTATGACCTACATATCGCAAGAAGGTTTGTATTCTCTCATCGTACATATATCCTAACTTTTGCATTGATGATATCGAATGGACATGTAGCAAACACGATTTACACAATTAGCTTAACAAAACGATTCTAGAACACTACAGACTTGTGGATTGGGAATACAAGCAAAACTTGTTTTAAAGTTTTAGTGAATAATAATTTTCCTCGTTTTAATCTCTGTACTGCTACTGGCAACTGGTTTTCATTACGTGCGTCCATATGTATGTATGTCCCAAAGACGTAAAGTAATCTTTCTAATAATAATAATTTAAATCAAACAAGGTATAATTATATGAAAATAAATTAAAAGTTCATTTTTAAATCTAAGTTTTTATATTTGGAAAGAGGAGATCGGACCTGAACGTTTTTACAGATGCGCTATAAAATAGACTGGGGTTTAGCTGCGGGTATATACTAAGAGATTCTGAATATTAGAATTGTACCGAATAGTGATTTGGCCGGATAACGGATACCGAATATTCGGCCTGCAGCTAGGCCGGATAGCCGAATATCCGGCAGCCGAATATCTGGAAAAAATTAAAAGTATAATAGTTTGGTGTTGATTCGATAACAGGTCAGTACTGATATCAGTACTAATTACAGTACTTGCAACAGAATATCGATACCCATGGAGTATCGAATCAAAAGTATCGATACTTACTCGTATCGAATCAAATAAGTACCTTTTTTCTTACTGCGTTTGCGTGTATGAAAAGCAAACTGCACTGCAAAATGGGACAAGCTCACGCATGTAAGCAAGGCACCAAATATGCGAATTCCTTATGAGTATTATGGATGGGATTGAAAGAGATAGAGTGTGAACTGCAAATGGGATTGAAAGTGATAAAGTACTTGAAATGAAAATTCTTTCAGGTGTATACATTGGTGTTTTGGTTATGTATAAATGAGGAGAAAAGCTACTAATACACACGTGAACGTGGTGTACCGTGTACACTGTAGTAATACAGACACACACCTATAAAGGGCAGGCGTATTTTCGCATGAAGTATAATAATAATATTTTTGATTCATTCGTTACGATATGATACGAGTACTTCCATTCGTCGATACTTACTTTAATCGAATCAGAAAGGTATCGATACTAATTTTACTTGTATCGAATTAAAAGTATCGACTATGTACTCATATTTACTTGGATCGAAACAACCCTAGTTTGGTGGTCTGATACTCAAATCAGACCGGTACGAGTAAAACCAACTTAAATATGTTTTTTTCCTTCTCCTTCACAAGATATTCTTACTTTCTACACAGCAAAGTTTTTGGGGCATTTTTGAAGAGGTTACGAAAGGCAAGACAGATTGAGTTTTCTGCAAAAAAAAATACCGCCAACGAGCTTGACTTATATCTCAAAATGGTTTATTATGGATGGAATAGTGACCCTTGGGCGTGGTTGTCAGTAAATGGAAGACAGTAACCAGTTTGGTCAAATTTGCCAAAACTTATTTTTCATCTCCATGTAGCAGTGTATACAGTACGAGACTCTTTTCTGAAGCATGCATCGTATACGAAAACAAACGTAAACATTTTGTTGTTTTTTACTGAAAAAATGACTATTCGATATTCGGCCGGATATCAAAAGATATAAAAGAAGCTGGATAGGGATATCCGTCACACCTCTACTGAATATCTCCGCAACTTCCAAACTTTACTGTTTTCCAAGAGAAAATCCTCAGCATAAGAGAAGCTAGACATTAGCTAAATCACATCCGTACGCAATGCATATGCTATTTTAGTTGACAGTGAAGCGGGCATGAAAGTTATTGTTTCGCCCTTTATAGCCTCTATGGTAGTAAAATGATCTCGTAATGAGGTATGTAGTAGTCCCCTAAGTGAAATGGTTCAAAGTAACTATAATTTGCTTTGGTTTCCAGGATATAGACGTTTACATGGTTAAGAGAAATCCGACGATAAGGCAAGGAACCGCGCTTCGCTGGGCTGCGATGTAGGCTAAGGCTAAGATTTTTACCAGTCCTTGGGCGAAAGGGGATCATGTAGTCAGAATGGGAATCCCTCACAACACATACTGCTGCAGTTGTAACGTGGCATCAGAAAAGAAACATTTTGACCTAGTATGTTCTCGCCCGGAACTTGCTAGAGCCAAGAAAAGGGCCCTAGGCGAACCCTTTTTTGAATCACTTGATGGACGCTGTGGCGTATTGGGTAGGTGCATCGACTCCCATGCTTGATGTTCTCGGTTCGATTCCCGAAAAATCACCTAAACATTTTTTCACGGCTCCACCTCTTTTGAATCACTGATAATGCTCAAAGAGTATAACTGTCTAGAAAAAGCTTCTCAATTTCGCCGTTCGGAGTCGGCATTAAACTGTAGGTCCCCTCCAATCGTGAGAGAACAATAGCACGCCCAACACGAGTGGTTGCTGAAAAGCTAGGCCCACCTCGGACTGTAGCGCCGCCGTTATTATTATTATTATTATGAGATCTGAAATAGAACCATTAGCGAACTGGTAACATTCCTGAACTCCACTAAGCTCTTCAACAAACCACTATAGTCAATTTTCAGATCTGTGGTATGGAAACGGCATAATATTGATTTGTTTTTCATAGAACCGTCACCTTACACCACAAATACATACGGTTTAATGTTTTATAAAGTCGTATTTATAATATGTGTGAGTTATTAAATTACTGCTGCCATATTATGCTCTCGTTCATTTGTCCAATACCTAGTTCAGCGCAGACGTATCTCTACTAATTTCGTTGCGATGGCAAGAGATCAGACCCTTTTGTGTTTTCGGCTTTCAGAAAAAGAAGAAAAATTATTCCATAAAATCAAAAATTTTAGTTTTTTATACTCAACTGTTCCGCTATGACTAACTGAGTTATGCTCAGTTATATAGAGTAGAATAGGTATACTACTATTCCTACACCGAATTTCAGGACGTTGATGATTCATATATTCCAGCTTCCTTTTTTACTACCCTTGGCAAAAACGTATTTTTTTAACTTGTATTTGTTTACATTTTCGACATTACATACTTATATGCCTACCACTTGAGACTCACTTTCCAAATCCACAAATGTGTTTCCACAGCTACTTTCGGATCTCTTTCGAAGTCCTCAAGCTTCTCAAGTGCAGACGCTGACATAGCCTTTTCTGGTGATTGACGCAACATGCTTTAATTTTAAATGAATGTTTAATTTCACTGAAGTGTGAAATTGCAACGTCTCTTAGGTCTAATTTATCCAGTCAACATAATCCGCGTAGACATGTCACTATGGAATGAAGCTGAGAAAAGGAGAACTGCACCCTCAGGGGAATGTGCAATGCCATCCACGATGACACTCTGTTATATAAACACGCAAACATCTATTCACTAAGTGCGCTAATTTAAAAGTTAATTAAAATTTAAAAAAAAACTATTCTAACGTATTCCAATACAATTTAATCATACACTGAGCAAGTTTATTATAAAGTAAATTAATAATATGAGTGATATTCCTGAGGTTAATCAAGATATTTTGGATTAGTTCAGATTGTGTCTAACTGGTAGGTAGGTAGCACTTACATGTGCATTTACAGTTACTTTTTAAGTATTTGGTAGATTTGGTTTACACGCGTTAGGTTTGGGCGACACTTCTCAGGTAACATTCGCTTATCATGAAAATGGCCAAAAACAATTTATTATGGCTAACGATCCACAAAAAAGGAGACCCTCTGAAATTAGCCAACTATAGGGGCATCAGTCTTCTGAACATTGCCTGTAAGATCTGCCGTCTTGTGTGAACGCCTAAAGCCATTCGTCAACAACCTGGTCGGTCCATACCAGTGTGGCTTTAGGCCAGGAAAATCCACCATCGACCAAATATTCACACTCCGGAACAGCAAATCGATACCCACCACCTTTTCATCGATTTTAAGGCCGCGTATGACAGCATCTATGGAGAAGACAGAGCAATGTCTATCCCTGCCAAATTCGTTCGTTTGTGTAGGATGACGATGGAGAATGCAAGGCGACAAGGCGACGCGCTGTCTTGCGACTTCTTCAACATCTTTCTTGAAAGAATTCTGCAAAACTCGCACGCCAAAATCAGAGGCACAATCTTTCAGAAGTTGGTCCAACTTCTTGCATATGCCGACGATGTTGACATAATCGGAAGAACACAGCGTGATGTCAATGGCACTTTTTGTGAATATTGCGACGGAGGCCGCGAAGATGGGTTTAACGGTAAATGAGGGTAAGACCAAGTACATGCTGCCAACCAGAAAGGACACCTAACACCGACGTCTCGAACAGAACGTCATTCTAGACAGATATAACTTTGAAGTAGTCAAGGGGACAAGAACTGTACGAGCTGTTCAGCGACATCGACTTAGCCAGAAGGGTGAAGATCCAACGATTAAGATGGCTAGGTTATGTAGAGCGAATGGACACCAATCCACCAGACCGGAAAGTCTTCGAATCCACCCCCGAGGGACGGTGAAGTAGAGGAAGACCGCGACTCGGGTGGTGCACTCAGGTGGTTGGAGACGCTTGTTGCTTGGGGCCCAGGTTCACCCCGACCTGTAGCGCCACCTTAAGTAAGTAAGTAAGTAAACGTAGCACAATGTGTTAAACTTATTAAAACATTTCATTTAAATTATTGCTTAATTATGAGTACGCGAAGAAAAAAAAAACTTTTTTGGTGCAAATCCTGTGCCAAACAAGCGATTCATTTGGCGTCCAATAAATAGCTTTACAAATTTGCGTCGAGAACGCTGAACACTATGTGGTTTCAACAAGACGGTGCCACATTACTCACATCTGCTGCTGTGACATTATCCGGCCGCTTTGATCTGAGATAGTTGCGAATAATGTCATGGAGTTTTGGGTATCAGGATAGTTTTACATATCATTTGTGCTCATAGCGTGCGCGCATATGTGTTTGTATATATGTATGTTCAAGCTGCAAGGAAACTTGTAAGGCTCATCGGCAAAGTTTTTAATTACTTTAATTAAATCAGTACTAGTCAGAAGTTCAAAGGTGGAAACTTTAAGATCTGTTGTAGCTGATCGACTGCCGCCCATGGTTCCTTGATTTAATTTTCTCCTACGAATACTTGAACGAAAAGGTGTACATCATAAATCAACCTCAATCTTGATGATTAAAAAAATAGGATTGAAATTGCTAAAATCTCAACACCAGAAACCTGGAAAGTTGCTGTAAAAGATGTATTCAAAATAGGTCGTCTTTGCCCCAAGGCCACTTGATGGACATCATATCCCAAACATCATTTTAAAGGTTATATATTCGGTCAATTAATTATCAATTCAATTCAATTCAATTTTATATCAAAGTTATAAGAAAAATAAAACTTCGTTCTGGAACATAAAATGGAGTCGGCGTACATATCTGTATTTCACTTTTATTTTTAAGTGCACTTTTTGAAAGGGTTTTAATTAGAGTTGTATCGAATAGTGATTTGGCCGGATACCAGATACCGAATATTCGGACTGCACCTAGGCCGGATAACCGAATATTGAGCGGCTGAATATCTGGCCAAAGTAAAAGTATAATAGTTTGGTGCTCTAATACTCAAATTAGGCCGCTACAAGTCAAACCAACTTAAACATGTTTTTTTCCTTCTCCTCCACAAGATATTCTTATTTTCAACACAGCAAAGTTTTTGGGACATTTTTGAAGTGGTTACAAAAGGCAAGACAGATTGAGTTTTCTGCAAAAAAAAAATACCGCCAACGAGCTTGACTTATATCTCAAAACGGTTTATTTTGGATGGAATAGTGACCCTTGGGCTTGGTGGTCAGTAAATGGAAGACAGTAACCAATTTTGTTCAAATTTGCCAAAACTTATTTTTCATCTCCATGTAACAGTGTATACAGTAAGAGACTCTTTTCTGAAGGATGCATCGTATACGAAAACAAATGTAATAAATTATACCCCCAGAAAACTAATTTTCAGTCACCATAATTTGGCTTTAGTAAACTTCCAATACTAAATTGTGTTTTTATTTTGTTCTTTTTTACTGAAGAAACGACTATTCGGTATTCAGCCGGATATCAAAAGACTATTCGGCTCCGGCTCAATAATCCAATTCCATGTCAGTTAGCCTCAAGCGCTCGGTCCAATTAGCAATAGTATCTCTTAAGTTGACCTTGAGCTCGTCCAAAGTGGTTGGCTTGTTAGCCTAGGCTAATGACTTGATGTACCCCAAAAGAAAATATTCGGGTGGTGTCAAGTCGCACGATAGCGGCGGCCGTGAGATGACACGGTCTTCAAATTTCTCTTTCATAACTTCGAGCTTCGAGCTGACAATGCTCAAAGAGTATAACAGTATAGAAAAAGCTTTTCAATCTCGCCGTTTGGAGTCGGCATTAAACTGTAGGTCCCCTCCACTCGTGAGGATAGCACGCACAACACGAGTGGTTGCTGAGAAGCTAGGCCCAGGTCCACCTCGGACTGTAGCGCCGCCATTATTATTATTATTATATTAACTTCGAGCTTTGCATGAAGAGTTGGGCGTAGGGCATGAACCGCCATTTTGTTTTAACCACAGCTAGGATATAACAATATTTTTGAGCTCTGACCACAGAAAGTCGGTTAACATTGCTCTGTACCTGAGAACATGAAACTGAAATGACGGTATTCATTTCGATAAAAATAAGGTCCGATAATGCCTCCTTTTTTGTTGAGTACCTGTTTGTAGAGCAGGTAATGAAGAGTGTTTTCATATTAGCCAGTACATCCAATTGTGCCAAATACAAAATCATTCCTTTTTTCTTCGGTGGCGGTTTTTTGGATTTGCACAATATTTGTACGCGTCTCCTATGTCGTCCGCAAATGCAAAACTTATATTACGATTAAACCAACGAATATCGTGGCTGTACAAATGATGGTAAAGTAATTGTCCCAGTACAGTTCATTTTGGATAGACAAGACTTAATTTCTTAAAGCTTTAAGTATTAATTGCTAAAGAGTAGTGCTCCTATGATCCTGCTTGATTTTCAAACCAAAATACCGACGATGACTATAATCCTTCAAATAAACGCGCTCTGTTAACCAACCATTAGGGTCTGAAAATCAACATTTACCCATGATATGATAACCTCTTTGTATATTTGGTCATTTTGCCACCCGGCCTTTGTGTCAATAATTAACATATCGTACAGTCTCTTGGTTGAAAGCAACGACCAACTCTCTTGGACACTAAACCTGAATCATGACATCTGATGGCAAGAGGACACTCATTAAAGAAGTCAGTTACAGTGAGTAAGTTATCGTTCGTTCAACAAACTGATGAAATAAATTCCACCCTACTTGGGGGCGCTAAAATAACTTGGTTTTATGGAATGACAATGTTTACAAGAATTCCAACACTAAAACTTTTCTTGTACCAACTGCCGTCGGGTTATTACGGAGAAAAACAAACAAATTTCACTAAGTGCGACATTCCATAAAATTCTGAGCACATAACTGTCGAGTTTCATCACTGCTGGTGATGGTGAATTACATCAGGAAAAGCTGTACTGTACAACAGTAGCACTGTTCGTTGAAGAATTTCTTCATGCCAGCCGAACGGGAGTGAGGCGTATCCATGGGTCGACTGGAGTTAAAATATTTCACCCCGAGATATGCGTTGAAATTTGCTGAGTAATCGTAAGTTTACCTAAGAACTGGGAGTCAAACTACGTTACTGTATAAACGAGTGTCTACTCGTATGTGTGTCTGGCTCCATGGATATATCCGCAACGCCTGCTCCTTGAGTGTAAAAGTGAGATTTTTGCTAAAAAGATTGTTGCACTTGTAAGTTGCGGATTCAGGAATTCAAACGATTTTAGTTTTTTCCTCCTACAAATTTTCAATTGCATCACGGCGACTTGCAAGGTAAATCGCTCGCTCGTTAAGCTTGCTTGCCAAGAGAAACAGCAATCAACGTCACAAATAAGAGATATTTATCCCGAATGCATGCTCCTTGAGATTACCATACACAAATAAATATGCTTGTTGGATCGCAACATCATAAAACAGTAAAAATATTCTGATTTTCGGAATCCTTTATTCGAGTTTTATGTTCATCCATTTAGAACGAGTGAGTGCATTTCGTTTTATTTTAGTGCTCCTGTTCACTCAAATAAATTTCAATCCGAATAATGTTAATCCTCATCCCACCCATGCATGTCCGTCGGTTCAACAAACTCTTGACTTTTATTTGCTTGTTTGCTTATTTCTTATCCTTTTCAGATTTGGCTTTAAATAGACGTGAATTCGATTTTCAACTGCAGGTTCTTCGATTGCGGATGAGCGGAACTGAAAGAAATTGTACTCTTTGTGGTTGATTGGATTACTAAGTCCTCAAACCGAATTATCCTCTTATGTAAGTGAGTTCTAAGCTACACAAATGACTAATAGTTAAGACGACTGTTGCGATTGATTGCAGTGACATGAATGTACAATTCTTAGAAGGAGTCACCTTGCCACAAAATGACAGTGTGAACCCTCTATTACAGTTGTCGTTTAAGTGTCGATCTGCTTCACTAAACAAAAACACTTCTTTTACCTGATGTCGAACGTATTCATTGTTCTACAGTTCTAGAAGTCGTTTTGGCGGAAAACGGCAAGTAAAATGTCAAAATGATTCGATTAGGATTAGACAAACAACTTGAAAAGCTACTTAGAGCATAAATGGTTCAATTGTATCTTATTTAAATGGTAAATTATTCATTTACGGTAAAAATATCAAATTTCAAACAAAATTAACACCCGACGAATTAATGGAGAAATCCACTACAATGGCAACGCGAGTTGTACTCGCAGGGCGAAGGCTCCGTTGCATAAATAATTTTTAATAAAAGGCGACGAATTCAAGCTATAGTCGAACTTCGATACCTCGAATGAAATTGGTTGACAATAGCGTCAAGACTGAAATTTGCATGTAATTTGTTCTTGATAACTCGAACTTGAATAACTCGAATATCTTGATAACTCGGACAGATTATCTGGCGTCAAATTCGATAAGTCGAATTCTGAAGGGAATTCCCAAATTCTGTTTTACATGTTCGTTTTATAATGAATTTCGAGACACTGTTTTTGTATGTTCCTATGAACTAGTATACCTACTTACATGTAGCAAATCGTGGTTTCTTTAGAATTGTCTTATTTTTTATTAGTCGGAGTAACAACACACAAAAGAAGACATGTAACACTTACTTTGTACTAGAAAAACACAAAGTGGAAGACAAAATCATACACAGAGTGAACAGTGCAATCGAAAATGGTGGTATGAGTGGAAGTGTAAAGAGACTTAAAAAACCAACGTATGAAAATGTGGACAAAGCAGTTTTGGAATCGTTTAAAATGAAAAGGAGGCAGAACTTACCTACAACCGATACACTGTATAATGGTTAAAACCAAAATAAAAAATCCTCTCTTCAATCATGTATGACAGACATACATATACGAATATCTCTATCCAAATTCATCTACCACAGCAAATTAATTGCACCATACCTAATCACTGCTCATGCTTGTTGTGTTGGGTATTTAGGGGTTGAAATTAATGTCATTGATACAACTGAGATGCTTATTGAGTTGCCGATCTCAGCATAGAAGTTCTGTGCGAAAGTAATGAAATGTTATACCTCGGAATTTGCGTATAAATCGTTATTTTAATATTTATAATTGCTAAATGCTTACCCTGCCGTCGACAGAAGTCCGTTTTCAGATCTTCAGAATTCGCATGTTAATATCTTACAGTTTTAAGCCAATATCTAGATTGCTCGAAATAATTTCAAGTAAAAGCACTCATTTTAGCAATTTCTTTGTAATTTATTCGGATTTTTAAACAGGTTGGTTAGAAATGAATTTGGAGCCATATATTTTGCAAACGGTTCTCTGGATAAAACTGAAACATCATTTTGTTTCAAAAAATCACTCGAAGGGCTGCGTCAATATTCAACTTCACTTATATGAGAGCGCCCACAAATGGCCGCACTTTTTAAATTTGCATGAAAAATTATTTCTAGGTCTAAAGTACCTAATTGCAAAATTGTATGCACATACATATGTATCTTAATAAATGGAGACAAAAACAATACCATAATACCTTATAATTGAAAATTGTTGAGATTTCAATATTGGAATTTCGCAAATTTGCTTATCAAAAAAGTTTAATACGCATATATCTTTCATTTCCTGTATAATAAAAAAGTGCTTGGAAACTGATGACTACAGAAAATATCAACAATGCCGAGCTATATATCACGAACTGATAGAAAAATAATTTCAATGATAAAAAAGAATCACTTATCAGCTCAACGGAAATTGTAAAATCTTTATATCCTTATATCGATTTGAGTACTATTTGTGGCCGAGCAATAGAAAACGGGTTAAAAAGTTGGAGGCCAAGTAAAAAACAGAAACGTACTTTTGCAAAAGGTTACGCTCCTGAAATTAATTTCAATATTCAAAATTTTTTTTATTTTTATACAACTGTGGGTTAGATTTCGCAAAAAAGTATTTAAATTCGCCCGCTGAGAAGTAGAAAACCGTACTTTCAGCAACGAATTTTAACGTTTTAACATACAAATTAAACGGGCCAAATACGAAACGTTGTTCTCAGAATCATTTTCGAAGAAAAATGGTCCAATGATGCCACCACTCAACAATCCGCACCAAACTCTTACTCTCTGTGGATGCATTGGCTTCTCGACAATAACGTACGGGTTTTCCGAGCCCCAGATGCAGCAATTTTTTTGTTGACCTAGCCGCCGGGATGAAAATGCGCTTCGTCAGAAAAGGTGATTTTTCGCCCAAAATTGTTGTCCAATTCAAGCTGCTCTAAGGCCCAAACTGCGAAGCGATGCGAACGAAGCGAATGGTCGCGCGCCTTCAATTGCTGAGTTAATTGGACTTTGTAAGCGAATAATCCGAGATCTTTGTGCAGAATTCACCTCAGGCTAGTGCATGAAATGTTGAGCTGTGGAGATCGATGGGGAGTTGAAGTTCTCAGACTCTCGGCCACGGCAACCACCTTCTCATCTGTGCTGTGTTGTCCACTAGTATACCAGTCTTACGAACTTTTTGCACAAACTTGCGTACAGCAGTCGCGGTGGGTGCTTTATTTCGGCTAAAAATTCTTTTCAAAAACGCACTGTTTGGGCTACACAGCACTCACTTTGGAAATAATTTCTCAATATTTCCCAACGTTGTTCAAGCGTAAAGTGACTCATTTGGTTCAGCGGAGGTAAGATACTGACTTTCTGACTTCGAGCGAGAAAAAACTGTCAGTGTCAAAATAATAATAATAATAATAATAATAATGACAGCGCTACAGTCCGAGGTGGACCTGCGCCTAGCTCTCAGCAACCACTCGTGTTGTGCATGCTATTGTTCTCTCACGAGTGGAGGGAACCTACAGTTTAATGCCGACTCCGAACGGCGATTTTGAGAAGCTTTTTCTAGACAGTTAAACTCTTTGAGCATAGTCAGTGACCCGAAAGAGGTGGAGCCTTAAAAAAATGTTTGATGTTTTTTCGAGATTCGAACCGACGACATCGACATTATCAAAAGTCACTCAGAAAATGTGGAAGCTAGCATTGAGGCACCTTAGAAGTAGTGTGTGCCGCCTTAATTCCGTATTTGATCTTCCAGCCTCGGAGGCATGTGAGCTGTACCTTTCAGTCCGTTAAAGTTAAACCATCCATATTGAGTTATTGTATCAAAAATGCAATGATGTCAAGATCTCTCATTATTTGGTGGGCGTCCTCTGTTTCCTTGTCCGACTGGTTTGGGATCGAATGTTCTCAAAGTAGATTTACCGCATTATGGGCTCGCTCGATTCATAAACGCTTAGTTAGATTCACGACGGTGTTTAGATCGTTTTTGAATCTTTGCCTTGAGTAGCCATTAACATAATTTGGATGTTGATGACCACACTCAATTATGGAGTATCGCAAAATTTAAATTTTGTTATTCGGTAAAGTGTTGCTAACGAAATTTAGAAAGGTGTTGCTAGCAACATTTAATACAGCGTGGGTGATGAAGGTTCAGTGTTTTTGCGTTTTTGCGTGCTTTTTATGTTGTTTAGTACTTTCTTCTTGCAAACAAAATCGTCTTCAGGGATGATCCCTATTTTCATTTTAATGACTTTGGGCTAACAGCTAATGGTGTTAAGGGTAGCGACAGTAAAATGCATAATTAACCCAAAGACATCAATAATTGGAAAATGTAGATGACATTTGCTTTAAACCAGATAATACCTCAAGCTGATCATTACATTACATTACATTACATGGGCGTGAAATTTCCCATTTTGGTGATCAGAACCGAAGATAATAACGGTCAATGAATGTTAGATATGAAAATCCAGTAAAGACCTTACCAAACTTGTTTAATGACTAACAGAACGAAAAATAACAAGTATTTAATGAAAACACCTTTTTCTGTAATGCCAACCATATTCTGCCAAAAAATTACAAGAGAAATCAAGTTTTTTTAATGTTTCATATTTAAAAACATGACAAAATATCGCTCTATAGATATAGCAACATCGCAACTTTCAAAATAATCCTATAAGTATTTCTATCTTCCTTCTATCCGGGGTGATCCAGAGGGGTCAAAGGAAATGCAATGCTCATATTGAAAGAAAAGATATAACCCCATCAATTTTGTCGGGCATGTCCGCAAATAAATTACGCACCAATTCAACCATGTCGACATCCCTTTATTTTCCTCTGCCACATCATTGCACAGTTCTTTGGTTTTGTATTACACACATAGAAAGTAATAGGGGCGAGCAAGTGCTGTTATTTGAAAGATTCAGTGTCTGGGGGATAGTTTGTCGATATGAATCGAAAGTATGAAAATCAAAAAGCAATTGAAGATATTCAACATATTGAAGTTACTTCTGACCGTATATTGTAAATATATACGAGTATATACACACAATTGTGCACACATGTGTGTGAACAGAAACTGGTGCTTCATGACTTTTTGATATTGCCATTACCAGTAACACAACACAACAGGACATTTTGACAATTTCACTCTTAAAACAAGTAAACGTCAATTGAATGTGTCTTCCTCGCATTTCAATAAGATGAAACTATTATATGTACTTATGAATGCATGTACGAGTATGTATCCAAATTCGAGTGTTATTTCATTGCTGCAGACTCGTGGGTTAATCTGTCTACTTACATATATACGAGTAGAATAAACTGCCATGTTTGTAATATTGCTGTTGAAATGTTTTTTGGGGAATATATGCGGATATTATTCGACAGGGTTCCTCCGTCAAATTGTACATACATACTCGTATACAGTCGCTCCAAGCCAAACTCGCTCACTTGCTCAATAGCGTAAAGTCTGGTAATAGTAGTTATCAAAGGACTTGCTAGCGAATATTTATTTTTGATTCTTGCGTTAAGTAAGAAATTAAATTTATAGGAATACTTTATATTCAATACTGAGCTTTACAAATTTTCAATATTACTTTTTTTATTTTTAAACTGAGTGAGGTTGGCTTGGAGCGATTTTATGTACATACGTATACACAAGTCAAAATCGAAAATTGCAGTTTTTTAACTTCAATTATCGGACTATTTTCTTTCGCTTGTTTAAATTTAGCAGCTATTTAAAAAAGCCGTCTGCTTTCTGGGCCAAGAGCTTTTTTTGGGAAATGTTAAACTCAAAATTCAGTGAAACCACCCGCGGTGCAAACGTTTTTGAGGAAGTTGAAAGGATGTCGCTTCTGAGCAAATTAAGAAATTTAACATTTGTTACATTTATTTTAGTTGATGCAATCGTGAAAGGTAGCCTTCTTATTTTTTACACTATGTATACCTTTAATTTAATTCGTTATCTGGTTAAAACACATTAACTCTTGAAGCCAATGCACCAGGCACTAAAAATACTGCATCATTGCAAATGGTGAAATACACATTCGTTATTATACCACTACTCGCTGGAATGTCTGTGCAGGAAGTATTTAATTTTAATATTAATGTGCAATGCGCCTAAAGCCATTCGTCAACAACCTGGTCGATCCATACCAGTGTCCAGGAAAATCCACCATCGACCAAATATTCACACTGCGGGAAATCTTGGAAAAAACCCAGGAACAACAAATCGATACCTACCACCTTTAAATCGATTTTAAGGCCGCGTATGACAGCATCTATAGACCCAAGCTATACAGAGCAATGTCTAGTTTTTGCATCCCTGCCAAACTCGTTCTTTTGTGTAGGATGACGATGGAGAATTCATGCTGCTCTATCAACGCCGGTAAAGACCTAACCGAGACATTTGCTGTAAAAAAAGGATTCAGACAAGGCGACGTGCTGTCATGCGACTTCTTCAACATCATACTTGAAAGAATTGTACAAAACTCGCATGCCAACACCAGAGGCACAATCTTTCAGAAATCCGTCCAGCTACTGCATATGCCGACGATATTGACATAATCGAAAGAACACAGCGAGATGTCAATGGCACTTTTGTGAGTATTGCGACGGAGGCCGCGAAGATGGGTTTAACGGTAAATGAGGGCAAGACCAAGTATATGTTGTCAACCAGAAAGGACACCCAACACCGACATTTCGGACAGATCGTCACAGTAGACAGATAGAACTTTGAGGTGGTCAAAGACTTTGTCTACCTAGGTACCGCCATTAATTCAGACAATGACACCAGCGCTGAAATCAGACGAAGAATAACTCTTGCTAATCGCTGCTTCTTTGGGCTAAGATAGCAATTGATAAACAACGCCCTCTCTCGAACAACCAAGGTAACCCTGTATAAGACCTTAATCGTCCCAGTCCTGCTATGTGACGCAGAAGCATGGATTTTGTCAAAAGCGGATTAGGTTGCTCTTGGCTGCTTTGAGAGAAAATTCTTCGTGCAATTTTCGATTCCGTCTGCATAGAGGGTGAGTGGAGGAGAAAATATAACAACGAATTGTACGAGCCGTTCAGCGACATCGATTTAGCCAGAAGGATGAAGATCCAACGATTAAGATGGCTAGGTCATGTAGAGCGAATGGAAACCAATGCTCCGGCCCGGAAAGTCTTCGAATCCACCCTCGAGGGACGGCGCAAGTAGGGGAAACCGTGACTCAGGTGGAGCACGCAAGTGGAAAGGGACCTCAACCAACTAATAATAATAATAATAATAATAATGGCGGCGCTACAGTCCGAGGTGGACCTGGGCCTTGCTACTCAGCAACCACTCGTGTTGTGCGTACTATTGTTCTCTCACGAGTGGAGGGGACCTACAGTTTAATACCGACTCCGAACGGCGAGATTGAGAAGCTAGTTCTAGACAGTTGTACTCTTTGAGCATTGTCAGTGACTCGAAAAAGGTGGAGCCGTGAAAAAATGTTTGATGTTTTTTTCGAGATTCGAACCGACGATCTCGAGCGTAGGAGTCGACGCACATACCCACTACGCCACGGCACCCACACCTCAACCAACTGTGCGTGCGAAATTGGAGGCAGCTAGCTAAAGATCGAGCTTGCTGGAGACGCTTGTTGGTTGAGGCCCAGTTCCACCCCGGACATTAAGCAATGATTAAGCAAGTAACTAATGCTTAGACGGCTTCAATTCTTAAAAAAGATCATCTTTTTGTTGCTTTTTTTGTTTTTGCTCGTTTTTGTTTCTGAACAATTCATTTTTACTTAGTTTTAGGTTTGTTTTTCTTTTCTCTTTATCAAATAAAATTAAGAATTCGCTCAATAAGCCTTTAAAAACCAAAACATGCATTTTCATTTTAATTCAATGCTTCGTTTTCCTATTCGTTAATTTGTATCATTAAAATTATCAAGACTATATTGTATTACCAATTATTTTCAAGTTGACTATAAAATGGCAGACAACCACTTGGCTTGATTCGTTTAACGAAGCTCTCTTAGTAAGCTTAAAATTCTAAAGAAAAACTGTGTTAATAGGCAACAATTGAGAGCCAATCCTCACCAACCCAATCCATCAATTAAATGGTATTAAATGAATAAAAAAAAGAAACTCAAACAAAACAAAATTCGTTGAGTGGTACTCAATCGGTTACCAAGTACTAGCCATTGGTCTCTATTCCGCGTTACCAAGTAGCAGACATTTGCCCCTATTCGGTGTGTTGCCCCTTCCACCATTACGCATCGTTCGCGCAAACATTTATTAGTTTCGGCTTTGTTTTTCTACTGTGTCTGTACAAAAAAGTGTCCCCTGTTGTCTGGTTGACTCCAGTTAATTAACTGAATTCAATTGCTTTCACAATACGATGAGGTATATAAAAATATGGAAATACTACATATGCAGAGTGGTCCACAAAAGTCTGCGTACATCGATGAAATCCTGAAATATCGCTTCCGCTTTCATTCGAAAACATGAGCGTTTATAAAAACCTTTATGTTTTTGCTAAAAGATAATATTTAAATGAATTCGATTTTTTCATATGAATTAAAAAAATATCAATATGAGCATAAATAATGGGCCGACCGACTACTAGGATACAATTTTATGCAATTTTCCACATACGGTCTGGCATGGGTGAGGACTGCAGGGATGTACTATAGCTTATATTTAGTCTTTGATTGATTTGCTGATTTTATTGTTAAGGCAGCAGAGTGTTGTAAAGGTTAAGAAGATGAAATAATAAGAAGAAAATGGGATTGATTCTTCATGACATTCATAGAAAGTAATATCGTGACTATTTGACCTGCAGCAGGAAAATGTGATAGTTTCTGTTGAACCTTTTTTCACAGCAGACCCAATCGATTATCCGATAGAATTATTTCGTGGTCAAAATCATTAACCTGCACTTCTGATGTATATGCATATGTATTTATGTAACGAGCTGCATTCAATTAGAAGAACCTGACAATGAAGAATGGAAAAATGCAATAAAAACAATACCGCTCCTGTAATTTATTATAGGTAAAGTTGAAATATCCTGAAGCGTCTGTGATATAGACGACGATGAAGTAACATATAGCTGAAACGTCAACAAATCAATGGAAGATTTGCAAATTAAAAAAGATATCATTCGGTCCAACTTCCGATGTCACTAAGTGCACTTATAGACATACCAAATGCGGTATTCAACAACCTTTTTTTAAAGACGAATAACAATTATTTTTGGGCGCTGTGGAGTAGTGGGTAGGTCCGTCGACTCCAACGCTCGAGGTCTAAGGTTCGAATCTCGAAAAAAAACAGCTAACATTTTTTCACGGCTCCACCTCTTTCGAGTCACTGACAAGGATCAAGGAGTGTAACTGTCTAGAAATAGCTTGTCAATCTCGCCGGTCTGTAGGTCCCCTCCACTCGTGAGAGAACAATAGCACGCACAACATGAGTGTTTGCTGAGAAGCTAGGCCCAAATCCTTTTCGGACTATAGCGCCGCCATTATTATTATTATAACAATTATTTGACTTATTAATAAGTAAATGAAAATTAATTCGAATAAATCTTTTACCAAAAAAAATATTGTTTATTTACGAGGGTTATTCGATAAGTCAGTGACTTTGAAATGAAAAGCTTGTTTCTTCTCAAAATTTAATTCATTTTTCAACGTTCTCCTTTCAGCGCGATACGCTTTTTCCAACTTTTTCCAACCAAATACAGTCGAACTTCGATAACCCGAACCACCACTTGCTACATAAAGAATTCAAGTTATCAAGACTTCGAGTTATCAAGAAAATATTTATTTATGTGCGTCAAAACACAACGTACAGGAACATAATTATTATTTAAAGTAGTCTGTCATACATGATTGAAGGGAGGATTTTTTATTTTGGTTTTAACCATTATACAGTGTATCGGTTGAAGGTAAGTTCTGCCTCTTTTTCATTTTAAACGATTCCAAAACTGCTTTGTCCACATTTTCGTTCGTTGGTTTTCTTAAGTCTCTTTGCACTTCCACTTACACCACCATTTTCGATTGCACTGTTCACTCTTTGTATGATTTTTTCTTCCACTTTATGTTTTTCTAGTACAAAGTAAGTGTTACATGTCTTCTATTGTGTGTTCTTACTCATACTAATAAAAAATAAGACAATTCTTAAGAAACCACGATTTGCTACATGTAAGTAGGTATACTAGTTCATAGGAACATACAAAAACAGTGTCTCGAAATTCATTATAAAACTAGCATGTAAATTACGCAGAATTTGGGAATTCCCTTCAGAATCCGACTTACCGAAGTCAACGCCAAATAATCTGTTCGAGTTATCAAGATATTTGATTTATCGAAGTTCGAGTTATCAAGAACATATTACATGCAAATTTCAGTTTTGGCGCTATTGTCATCCAATTTCATTCGAGTTATCAAATCTTCGAGCTATCGAAGTTCGACTTATCCAAGTTCGACTGTATATGATTTCCGAAACTTTGCAAAATGTACGTTTCTGCCTTTTTTGGAGGACGATTATCTGCAGAATGCCACATTGTTTCTTTATTTTTGGTGTGGAGCGGCGTATCCAGGATTCATCATCTGTTACGAAAAGTCTTAAAAGTAAGAAGCGCTCTGTTCTCGTACGATCACAATGAAATTCAGTGAACGACTCGTGCACAATTCCATGCAAGGGAGCAGAATTTTCATAATACAGTGCGATCTTACCACTGTTGAATCAGTAATTGCAACTTCCCAAAAAAAGGTGACTCGATAAAATCAACTGTTGTTTCATAAACTCTTATTTCATTTAAAAGCATTTAATTTGAGACCTGCCGTATGTCTCTCGGCTAATGCATGAGACAAGGTGCAGTCTACGGCAATACAAAGGGGCTGGAACCCTTTGATAAACCAATGATTACGACGAAGAAGACATCGAAATCGATAACGAAAATACAGTTGCAGAATCCCCACTGCCAAAAGTTAAAGTAGAGGCTCCAATTCCGGCACTAAACATTTGTCTTCAATGGGCTGAAGAAAATGATGATTCACTGAGTAACATCTAAGCTCTGCAAATATACGAGAGTCAGAAATGGAGAAAAGAATTCTGCATCCAAAAAGACACAATCAAAAATTTAAATTTTTTTTTAAAACAATTAAAATTATTTTATTTTTATTTTTAATACGAACTGATAATTTAACAGTTTTGGTCTGTTAACGAGTGCAAGATACGATTTTTTTACTGAGGTTTTTTTGGGCACCTACAATTTTTTGACCCGGTCATTGCAGCAAAGTCAGTAAAAGCAATTGCTCAAATTTTTATTAGTTGCTTTTATTGTATTTAGTCTGTTTAATAGTTTAACCACGCAAAAAGTAGTGCTTTATTAAAGCACAAAACTTAAGTGGGTTTCAATTTCGGAAAAACATTATAAACTGAAGTTCTTTTGATCACTGTAAAAATGTAGGTGCTTAATCGATCTATTTGATTTTTTCTGGGCATAGTAACCTATAAAGAAATAAAGATACCAGAAAAAAATTCTTTATGCAGTCCAAGTACCATCTTGCATCAAATTCACTGACTTATCGAATAGCCCGCGTATACAATGCCATATCAAAACATTTTAATATTATTTCGGGTGATGTGGCAGTTACGAAACGTTTTACTTGGAAACAAATCCGGAAAGAAAAGTCTAACGATTAGCAGTATAAATTCCGCAGCTCGATTAATGGACAGCAATCGAGGCTTCGTTTTTCGTCCGGCGAACGTACGGAAATTACTGTGAAAAGAATGTAAGACTTCTCAAACCAAGAAATTCAATTACCGTTGCACAAAAAAATCAGTGAAACATGGAGGCGGCAACATAATGGTCTGGGATGTTTTTCTTAGACTGTTGTTCGATCAATATTCCAGACCACAAACAATATGACAGCAGTCGAGCACAAAGATATTTTGGAAATGGTAATGTTATCATACGGAAAGGAATCACAAGGAAAACATGCATCTGCGTTGGATCTTTCAGCAGGATAACGACCCAAAACATACTTCCACACAAGTAAAAATCTGCTTTGTTCACAACAAAATCGACCTGCTAACTTGGCCAAGTCAATCTCCAGACCTAAGCCCTATTGAAAACTTGAGGACGCACCTAAGAAAGAAATTGACTAAGTATACAGCTATAAAGACAAAGAGTGATAATTTGTTCAAATAACTTGTTATGAAATACCAGTAGAGACATGTCAAGCATTCATAAGCAGCAGCAGATGGCCAAATTTGTAATGCAAAAGGTAAACTTCACAGGGTTGTTGGTATTTAAAAAATTTAAAAAATTTTGTCCTTTTAGCCACTACAAACACCATTGCACAAGTTCATTCACAAGTTTAAGGTTCAGAGAAATATTTGAGCGAATGTCTATTTTTGTATAACATACATGTAGTATGTATAAAATAAATTGTATAAAATACATGTAGAATTTGGAATCACGAGCACTAACTCCTTAATAAAGGTGCATAGTAACACGTACAGAAGATAAGAGACAAAAGATTTTGCCAAAAAATTAGGATAAATAAACACCCAATAAATGTTTTTCATGAGTCAACAGCATGACATGTGTATGAACCATAACAATATTCACTCGGTCATTTGCCTTTGTAAATCAAACAACGACGCACGGAAAACCACATATACTACTAACCCGGATCTCATAAAAATTATGAGCTATATAACTAAGCATTCAAAGATGTTCCAATACAAAAACTCCTATAAAATCAAATAAGATGCACTAAATATTACTCAAGACCACATAAAAGCATTTGAACACAACAATGGACTTTCTTTGTTAAACTCCCAAGAGCCCCATAAACGTCCTCAATTTTACTCAGAGCGTAAAGGATTCTAACCCGAAGCATGGCAATCATACAATAAAACATCTCACATGTGTGTCAGGAAAAACTTCTCCCCACAGTCATATGCAGGCGTGTGTATGAATGTCTGCGCAGATGGTTGTGTGTGATGTACTCATCCTCGCCCACTGCCCCAATCTAAAAGTTTATATTTTCTCAAAAACACAACTCGAATGAGAAAATTACGAAATTCCCTTCGAAGATTGCCATTTACTGCAAGTGATTTATCTATCTGAAATTTTGCAAAATTCAAGAAACCAAAGAACAGAAAGTTAAAAGTTTCAGGAGCAGCTGCCGGAAGCGAAGGGCTTAATAGAAATACCAATTCCAGTCTGACCTCTCAGAAAAAGAAGCCAAGCCCTCAGTTCTACCACTCCCGCAACTGACAAAACTTTTCCAATTTGGCAATAATAACAGAACAGATATTTTCACACCAGACAAAATGGCAATTGTCAAACGAAATGTAATGTATCGAATCGTAAACATCCCAACATTCCCCTGCTACACATCCCAACGTAGCAATATCTCGGCACTCAAACAACCCCACTCCGCCAGCAACACCGCCGGCTTCAAATACGAGTAAGTGCATCTGTGGTACTGGCGCATTGGCTACCCTCTGTCACCTTGCAATTTTCGCACCGAAATCAATTATGCTCTGTCATAAAACACTGCACACAACAAAATCATCAAAAACTTTTCGAAGCCAGTTGTCACCGCGATCCTTGTTGTCTGTGCACACAAGCGCCTTCGCACCAGATGACAGGAGAGAGTCTCAATGCAAATGCCGGCCAGGTCCAGTGGGTTCGGCGTTTAGCTGCTACCATGGAGTTCCTTCTGCATCGGTGGCAGACCAAAACCACAAAGAAAATTTCATTTTTACTGGTTCACGCCAACCTCATAAATAAGTCTTTTTCGCAGGATGGAATTTAAAATGCTCGCCAACTCTCGCATCCTTTACTCCGCACAAAGTCACGGGCAAGGGAGACACATCGTTACGAGTGCTTCTGATGAAGCTCTAGCGGGCAGCGGTGCTAGCATAACCAAGGACGGGCCTCAATGGAGCAACAACTCGATGAAGTTTACATAGAGAACGTGGCACGCGCACCACTGCAGCGCGCACACATTACACTTCCCTTGCTGCGACATTAAAACTGGAACGATAGTGTTGCAATTGTGTTTAACCGACTTCAAGTCCTGGCAATAAATTACACAAATTTTTGCGAAACAAAGCGCCAGAATAGAAGTACACGTTTTGTTTGTATAGCGAACGATACACAACTAAGAGGAAAGCAAAACAATGAAAAACAAAAAAAAGGGAAAATGAATAAATATACGTAAGCGAAGCACCGCGGTCCTTGAACGTTATGGTGCATGTAATTGGACATCTGTAAAAGTTCCAACCAGAGATAACAGGGTTCGAAATGAGTTATGAAAAAAAGTTGTATGCCATGCATTTAAATAGAAGAGATTGATGGTTAAGCCAGACGATAGGGTGGATTAAGATTCGCCGGATAGAAGGAGGAGTTATTTCGACCAAGCGTGTGTATCTCAGTTTGTTCAGCTTTTCTATCGGAAGTATATTATGGCACCGCTACCACCCGGAAAGCTGCAAAATTGTCCAGATTAGGAGGTATCTTAAAGAGTATATTAATGACAAGTTTAAATTAAATGAACACGATATTCTACGTAAAATTATGTGTTTAGTTTAAGAGTGGTTCGAGCAAAGTTAGTGGTTATGCCGTCGTTCCTCCGTCACAAACTGCTGTCTGAGACTTTTCAATATATTTAAGGAAATACATTTTCTTTTTTCGCGTTTATTTAAAGTTAAGACAGCCAATCTTCAACCAAATTGGGCTGTAGTGGCGTCAGCTGGTAAATAAATCAAGTACAGAAAAAATCTATCGATGGGCACATCGGTTTCAAGATGCTACTCTGATTACATTCCTCCATAAAGAAAGCTGTCATCAATCAACTCAAAAATTAGATACTATTTATCGAAGGAAACTGTTCAAATAGCCTCAGTTTTAAAATTAAATAATTTAAAAAAACAAAATTTGCAGATGGTGTACGAGACATCTTTTGTAATCACAACAGTGCTGTGTGCCTAAGTGAAAATATTTCCGACGCAGTGTTATTCAGCATTTCCAAAGCTTACAGCCTAAATCAACAGGCTCTTTTACAAATAAAGGCAGTGACTACTACAAAGTGCTTTATTAGAGGGGATAAGCAATTTTTTTTGTGCCATTGTAGAGTTTTGATACATTTTCGATGAATTTGATTAATATTTGTAAACTGTTTTAAAAAAATTTGCTCTCAGCCGATGCGACAAAGCACAGACGCACGGTCGTGTTAAAGGTATAGGGATTTAGCAGCAACATGTGTGTAGTTAGTTGTCTATGGATCCAACTCCTTAAATGGCTTGAATATATGTCGTGTGCCCGTGTGGTCCTCATTCACAGAAAACAGAAACCCTTTGACAGCGTCAATTATTAAGGGATAAGTCTCCTTAATATCGCGTATAAATTAAAATTGCATACACTATTTTGTTTAAAAAAAAGAAGTTATTTCTTAACTATGTTTGGGCAAAGCTTTCCGTTACAAATGCAAACTTAAACTAAAACAGAAAAATTCTTAAACTTTCTACCGAATTGTGGGCGCCGTGGCGTAGTGGGTACGTGCGTCGACTCCTACGCTCGAGGTCGTCGGTTCGAATCTCGAAAAAAAAAAAAACATTAAACATTTTTTTCACGGCTCCACCTCTTTCGAGTCACTGACAATGCTCAAAGAGTATAACTGTCTAGAAAAAGCTTCTCAATCTCGCCGTTCGGAGTCGGCATTAAACTGTACGTCCCCTCCACCCGTGAGAGAACAATAGCACGCACAACACGAGTGGTTGCTGAGAAGCTAGGCCCAAGTCCACCTCGGACTGTAGCGCCACCATTATATTACCTTAAATCCTATCTTGCATCGTAAAGGCGTGCATTGATTCCCACAGGTGTCTTGGAATTACTGAACGTGATGAAATGCATCGGTGTTGTGTGGTCCAGACGTTGTGTCAGCGATTGTATGTGCAGGGAACGGATCAAGTGTTATTTGAAGCCGTGGTTTGTTCATCTTCAAATTCTGGAGTGGAAACATTCGCGGTGTTAACTTATAACATATGTCAACAATCTGACAGATCCTTGTCAGTGTGGTTTCAGATCATGGAAATCCACCATAAACCAGATCACACACTATGCGCTATCAAGCGAGAGGAAGATTTGTTTGATGCGACGAAAAACAGCCTTCTTCATCAGAGAATCCACTTTCAAAGCGGATTCTCGGGTGCAGCATGCTGGTTTTCATCCCTTTTCGTTCGGTTTTCGACATGTTGTCCTCATTTTCTGGTGATCGTTGATCGAGTAACACCTCACGCATGCTGCGTGGAATTTTAGAAAATTTGATCACAGGGACGATTTCAATGCAAATTTAATGTTTTTTTCACGTCGTACGTCTGTTTTTATTCGTCATACAAAAAAAAAGGGATTTTAAAGAAAACATTACTAATTTTCGGTAGAACGCTATTGAGTGAAAACATGATGAAATTGATCCGATTCCGGTGTTCCACACACGGAAAATATTGCCCCGTCGTTTTTAAACAGCCACTATAGCATAACCCGGAAAAGAACCAAGAAATGTGGATCCAAATCCACCAACTATTTGTCGATTTCAAGGTCGGATATGCAGAGGAGTTAGAAAGCGCCATGTCAAGTCATTGTGCAGGATGACGACGGAGAATTCTTGTTGCTTCACCAAAATCGGTAACAAACTCACCTTCAATGATCTTCAGTGATAAACAATGTTTTGGACACGGCCATGATCTGTTATTTATAAATCCAGGTCATAAGATTTATTTTCCCTCTTGTACAACCTAACCTTTAAGGCAACGACACTGCGACCTAGAGAAATCTATTGTATCGACAGGTTGGAGTTAATCCAAAAGACATATTGCTTCCCTTATGAAAGATAATTTATCTTTTGTGGTGTAGTTTTTAAATTTTACTGAAGTATTTCCCTGTGAAAAATACGTTTCCGTAACCAGTGTAGTGCTGGACATTCACATAAAATGTTTTCGGATGTTTCTTCCTGTTCTATGCACAGCCTACATTCCTTATTCTAGCACAGGTTCATTTGGTTAAGGTGGTATTTCAAGCCGCATTGGCCAGTAAGAAAACTAGTTAGCTTTCTTATACTTTCCTTGTCTAGGTAAAGAATTTCCTTATAGGAATAGGGTCTGAATCCACTGGTCCAATAGTCTACGTTAAGTTTGTTTTCCCATTCGTTAATCAGCGTTGTAGCTGTTGTCCAATTGACGCTACAGTACGGTTCTGGACCAGTGAACACTGTTGTACAATTGCTGCTATTCCCCAAGATTAAATTTAATCTCGGATGATTTTGACCTGATTGATCGATTATATATAACCACTTTTTACCACATCCAATTAATTCTTTCCCTGAGACGTTTACTTCAGTTTTTCACACTCTCTCTACCACTTCACTTCTGCCATAACTCTGGAGTGACAACGTGTGTTAAGCTCATTATGCTCAGATTTTCACAGCATAATAATGCTGTCTAGAGGGAATTGAATGCCACCAGTATTCAAAGTTCTTTAATGACGCGATAGCGAAACCTCAATAGTGAACCAACACAATTGGAAAGCTTTCTATCCCCGGTAGATTTACTATCACATTCTTCTTCGTGTGCCTATACAGTTTAGTTGGGCTTGCGTCCTATCAATCTTTCGTATTAGCTTTATATTGTTTTTGATCATACGCAATGACTACTGAAGAACAGCTAGGTACAAGTAGTTCTTGTCCATCTAGGACAGGTGGGCCTAGCTTCTCAGCAACAACTCATGTTGTGCGTGCTATTGTTCTCTCACGAGAGGAGGGGACCTACTGTTTAATGCCGTTTTGTTTAAAACCTTTTTCTAGACAGTTATGCTCCTTGAGCATTGTCAGTCACTCGAACGAGGTGGAGCCGTGAAAATGTCAAAGGTGTTTTTTCGGGATGTTTAATATGGTAGTTTATTATATTAATTTGATAAAAACTGCACTTTTTCCGCTTATAAGAGTTTAATTTCTTCAAATGTTTTCACTAGAGTTTAGAGTCATGTCCAAGATAATTTATTTTTCAACTTTCTGTCCACTTTACTGTCCCATTCCTTCTTTTGACGTCTTTCTTCATAATTTTACTGAAATAACGAAGCAATGGAAGTGCATGTCTTAACAACATCTGGGGCACCTCAAAAATGTACGTTGAGCACTCGCATTCATTAACACTTAACAGTTCTCTGTCTTTTAAAAATATAAATGGAGACAATAATTTGGATGAAATTGGCACGGTAACACCAACTTTAAGACTGTTTATTATCACTTTCAAAATACAATTTTCTACGATTATGTGTAATATCGGTATTTCTTTTCGTTCTGAATCCGAGAAATTAACAACTATCCACGAAATGTAAGACTTCTCATTCTTTGCAATGTAATTAAGGTAAAAGATCTGCCTACCTCCTTCAGTAACTACTTATTATCGATTCTTCTGGAATATGGCTTGGTGTCGAAAGAACTTCAAGGGAAAGAATAATTGGATAATGAGTTTCATAAAAGACTCTTTAAGAATATTTCAACAGAAATCGTTCATGACATGAAAGCAGCTGGTTTAAGAGAACCAGTTGCATCTTAAGTGCAACTTTAGTTATCTTTCTTTGTTCGTAAGTTGTTAACACTTGTTTTTTCCATAAAAGTGTGTATCAGGGGTTTATGAATACTGCTGTGTTTTGGGTGTTGTATGTGGTTAATTTTTTGAGAGTTTTATAAGCGTGCTGAACGGCAGATCACACGACACGAGCTGCAAATACAACAGAATCTCGACAAATTGTATAGATATAAATCAGGCACATCGTTTTTAATTGTTCATCTTTCCATGCATCGAAATTTAATCAAAGAAAAAAGTATTGCTGTATATGTAAACTTTTTCTTCTTCTTGTGGCGCTACAGTCTGAGGTGGACCTGGGCCTCACCCAACATGTCTTTTCAGCCAGCTGTATCCATTTTCGCACACCAAGCCGGCCGAGGTTCCCTTCGACTTGTGTGCGCCACCTTAGACGTGGACGTCCTCTGTTGCGTTGTCTCACAGGCTCAGAGTCGAAGACTCTTCCGGGAAAATCTAAGTTGTCCATATGCTCTACATGGCCTAGCCCTCTTAGGCGTTGTATCCGTAGACGCCTCGCTATACTCATGTTGCTGTACAGTCTATATAGTTCGTGATTGAACCTTCTCCTCCAAATGCCATCAAAGCAAACAGGACCAAAGATCGCGCGCAGAACTTTTCTCTCGAAAAGACCAAGAAACTCTTGATCCGCTTGGGATATTGTCCATGCCTCTACGCCGTAAAGCAGGACTGGGATGATCAAGGTCTTGTATAGAATCAGCTCAGTCTTCCGAGAGAGGGCTCTACTACTCAATTACCTTTTGAGCCAAAGAAACAGTGGTTGGCAAGAGTTATTCTGCGTTTAATCTCGGTATTGATGTTATTTACCGCGAAGCTCAGTCCTTCACTACCTCATAATTATAGCTGGCTATTGGACGCTCTAGTCAAGTCGTCGATGTTGTGCGTCCTTTCTCGATGACAGCATATTCTTGGTTTTGCCCTCGTTTACCGCCAGACCCATTTTAGCCGCTTCCGTTTCAATGCCAGCAAATGCAGCGTTCCCTTGTAGGGTCCTTGCTTTACTGCATGTGCCTGCCTGCACTCTATGTCAAATCAGGGGATTTTTCTAGGTGGTGTCGTAAAACCCAGCAAAGCAGTAGAGGCTTTTCTGATGCCTTTTTGACAACGCTTCCATTCTTCTTTTATTGTTTGTCTAGGTATCGTCGAACTTTTGAATAGTTGCAGGGAGACTCGATCAGTAAATTTACTAGCGGTGTGTTAAACAACTTGTTTCCTTCGTCTCTGAACCAGTGGGACAACGCAGCAAAGGAAGTCCCCGTCTAAGGCTGCGGCCACGCAATGAGCGAAGAGCGATTGAGCGATTGAGCTACGAGCAATAGAGCGATGCAAAAGAAAATTAAAACACATGAAATTATACGGAGGTGGCCATGTAATCACTGAGCGATTTGCGATTTTTTTAAACCAAATCTGTTTTAATTTTTTAGTCGATCGCTGAGCAACGAAATAAGAACATATAGAAACTAAACGTTGAAAGTTTGATTTCAGCAGTTCAAAACTGCCCAGTTCTCTGTAAGGACAGCCATAAGGATTATAAAAATAAAAATGTCACGGAAATGCAGTGGAATGAGGTTAGGCAAATTTGTAATTGTTTTTTGAAATGATGAGCTACATAAAGCAGACAGTTGTTCCAGTCTAACTGAAGGGAATCTGCGATAGCCAGAGGATTATTCATATGGACGCGACTTTCTACTAAAAGACTACGACGAAGTGAACTTGAAAACTACATTTTCGCAACTAATCGCTCAGCGATGACGCTCAGTAAATGGCCACCTACCGCTCAGACTCGTCGCTCATTGCGTGACCGCAGCCTAAGGTGGGGAGTGGAGAGGGACCTCAACCAACTTATTGTGCGCAATTTGCAACAACTATCAAAAGATCGTGTTAGTTAGCGAAGTTTGCTAGTTGAGGTCCAGGCCCACCACGGACTGTAGCGCCACAAGAAGAAGAATAAGAAGAAGTCGGTTTTGTTGATACTTTCACTGATTATTTTATCTTTATTTATTATATTATCTAGTCCAACTTAACACCTTATGATCCACTTTGTTTCATCATAAAATAAGTTCAACTTATTTTGAATTTAAGATTTGCAAATTGTGCAAACCGATAGACTAATCCTAAATTTTTATGTACCACATAAGTCGCTAAGATGAGAATCAGCAAACGGCGCTAAGCATTGGTGGGTTGCCAAAAGCTTTGGAAACAACTTCGTCATGTTAAGTCCTCGTGGAAACGTGTTTTGCTTTTGTGTCATCACTGTTATCTACCTAGCGAATATTTATTGCAATATAATCTCGCATCACACCGTGGAGTCGCCTGCTATATCAAGAGAAATGATGCCAGCTGAGAAATTGCCACCTACATATGCCAATTGTCGATGTATTTTTCTATCTATCAAACCAATTTTATTAAACTTATTAAACACCTGTTCTTTATACATCCATTTCTTTTGTGAAATTTAAGAAACCCTTTCTTGATACTAACAAGAATAAAAACTGCGTGTACTTCTTCTTTGGCTGGCATTACAGTCCCGGGTGGACCTGGCCCTCTACGTGTACATTAAATTTAAATTTCTCATTTTATCTGATTCTCAATAAGCAAAGTTTCTCATTGTGTACTAAAGCACTTCCAGCAAGTGCTTAATGAGCACAACCAGGAGAGAATATAGGGAATAAAGAAATCCCTCCAATCGATGAAGTAGTTCTCCCACTATTCGTTGCGATGATCGAATTCGGGTTGCGCCACGCTGAAAACTACGCCATGCACCGTGCAATAGGGTTCTAGAACATCCAAACCGTTTGAAACGTGCACCGAATTTCGGCAAGGAGGTGCGCTGTCGTGCGATTTCTTCAATCTGGTTCTGGAGAAGATAGTGCGGCGGGCAGGTGTAAACACGGAAGGTACTAATTTCCACGAATCGGCTAAACTGTTGGGTAACGGAGATGTAATCGAATTTATCGCACGTTTTCAGCGAGCTGTAGTAGAAGCATTCACGACAATTGAAGAACAGGCGAAAGAAGTTGGTCTTAGGGTAAATAAGAAGAAAGCGCTGCTAATCCTGCCAGTCTTCCTGCATGGTGCCGAAAGCTGGACGATAAGCAAGGATGCAGAGCTCATTTTTGGTGCCTTAGCAAGAAAAATTTGACGTTGAATAATTGGTCCTCGAAGAAGGAGGAGGAATGGAGGAGAAGATACAATAGCGAACTCTAGAAGGTGTACAAGGATGTTAACGTAGTCTGGAAGGCTAAACCGTCGACTAAATCGGCTCGGCCACATCGAGCGAATGAAAACCAATAGTCCAGCAAGAGAGTCTTCCAATCGTAGCCTCCTGGTTTAGAAAGAAAAGGAAGGCCGAAGCTCCGATATAAGGACCAAGTGATCAGGGATGCAAAACATCTTATTCTTGATGATTTACTGCTCTTGCATCCGCGATGGTTAGCTGCTCTAACCATCAAGAGTAAGATGTCTTGCATCCGCGATTGTCAGCGATGGAAGGCGGCAATAGCTCAGGCTCAGACCCTCCATGGATATAATAATAATAATGGGGGTGCTACAGTCCGAGATGGATCTGGGCCTAGCTTATCAGCCAACCACTCATGTTGTGCGTGCTATTATTTTCTCACGAGTGGAGGGGACCTACAGTTTAATGCCGACTCCGAACGGCGAGATTGAGTAGCTTTTTCTAGAGAAAAAAATGTTGGATGTTTTTTCGGGAATCGAACCGAGAACATCGAGCGTAGGAGTCAACGCACCTACTCCACGGCGCCCACCCTCCATGGATAGCGGGCTTGATAAGCGAGTAAGATATGAACTATTTGTTTAATGTCAATCGTCTAGTTTACATAAAACATTTATCATTAAAACCTGACTTACCTGGTTTATATGTATCAAAAATAGTTTAAAATGATTGAAGAAGAAGGGTGGTAAAAATTTAAAGTTTGCATTTTTAATTCCCTAGACGAAAACAGAGAATTACTTGAACAACTACTTTCAGGGAATGAATTCAGCAGAAATTGCCTTATTTTTTTTATCGAGAAATACTATTTGACTCGTGTGGGGTTTAGGTGAAAAAGTGCTGGAATGGGTGCCGTAGGACCACATTTCGGTAAGTAGGAAGTCATGCATAAGTCATGAGCTAAACTTTTAACCTCTGTTATTCCATTAAGTTTTTGGCGAGTTACTAACCAGGAATGGAAAACAAAGAAAGGGAAAGAGTGGGCAAATAATTTTATATTGCTGCTCTCCCCTGAGAAGTAAGTAAAATTGGGACAGTGTTCTTCACATCTATACGTAAAGTTATTGTTTCGCTGGACACATGCGAAACCTTTAAGTAATCAAATGTATTCCTTACGATGGAAGTAAAACATGTCATTACATAACTCATACGTAATTCATATGTGATACTGCTGTCAAAGCATATTTGTAAGCAATGTTAATCGCAGGACAATTAGACATATAATCGGCTATTCAACTTGTTTGGGCTTCAAACATTTCTATTTGGTATCTTGTAAGATACTGTATCATTCCACATTAGCAAACATTAATAGGATAGGATGGGGTATATGCTGGGATTGTAGGGTATTCACTATTCACTCTGTCATTTTTTGTTGATACATGTGGAAAACAGATTCTTGTGATGAATCTTCCTGCAGACCTGATTGGTTTAAACTTGAAAGCGTTGGTAGTTGTCAGTATAGGTATCTTAAGTGATAGAAATTTCAATTCGAAAACACATGTAAATAGGTTGAAAAAATATATCTTATCTGCAAAATGTATTTTTTTAAACCATATTCCTCAAGAAACATTACTAATACAGTCCGGGGTGGACATGGGCTCAGCTTCTCAGCAATCACTCGTGTTGTGCGTGCTATTCCTCTGTCACAAGTGGAGGGACACACAGTTTAATGCCAACTCCGAACGGCGAGATTGAAAAGCTTTTTCTAGACAGTTATTTTCTTTGAGCATTGTCAGTGACTCGAAAGTGGTGGACCAACATCCATTCATCCACCACCATGATTTAAAGTGTGGTAGAACATTTATGGACATGGAAGAGTAACGGGTTATATAGAAACATGGCACTTGCAGTCTCTTTTTAAGGTTCCGTCTACAAAAACGGAACCTTTATAATTTCGGTGTGTCCGTCCGTCCGTCCGTCCGTCGTGTCTGTCACACTTTTTTATCTCCGAAGTTTATGAAGATATCGGCATGAAATTTTGGAATTAGGTACTTCAGACCTAGATGTCTATTCCTATGCAGCGATTTTAAAAAGTGGGGCCATTTGGGGGTGGCTCCAGTACAGGTGAAGTTGACACTAATTTTGAAAAATTGTCGCACCCCATCGATATATATATCAATCGACAGACCTTTCGAAATGAGGTGGAGGTTTCTTTCAACACTTTTTTATCAAAAGTACCGTTTGGAAAATATGGAGCTCCAAAAATTTCCCCCCCCTGCCATTTCTAAACCAAAGTGTTTAAAAATCTGAAAAAATCACAAAAACTTGGCTTCATTGAGTACTTTCATTTAAAACCATTGCGAGCATTCTGGCCCTAATGGTTTCGGAGATATTGGCCAAAAACTGTCAATCATAGACATGCGAATTTTGAAGATCTGAAAACGCAGTTTTGAAGACATCAATGTAAGCATTAAGAAATGATAGATTTCAAAATATCGACTTATGTTGAAATTTTGAGATATCTAAGATTTAAAATGATAACTATTTTCATTTTCACACATAATTTCATGCTGTGTTCGACCACTCTATTCGTTGCTGAGCGTTATCTTTTCGATCTCACCCCTAAATGCCCAACAGAAATGAATACACACACACCGCAGGCATGAGCAGTGTTGGGTATGTGTATGATGGAAGGGATTTTCTGTGTTGGATAAACTTGGATAGAGATATAGGTATATGTAGGGATGAACATTTGTTTGTTTGGATGTAAATATGAATTTATGAATAAATGGTTGATTTGGGTTGAATTTAGAAGAAAATTCAACTGAAATAGTTTAGAAACGTCGTTGATCTTCAGAAATCATCCATCAATATTATGCGACGGAACCTTACCCGTGCGAGTACAACTCGCACTTGCCCAGTTTATTTTATTTTATTTAAGGGTTGCAAAATGCTAGGACAAAGATGCAACTTCATGCGTACAGTAAAACATGAACTGTCCACTTTAACTGTTGCAATGTCAGTAATTCAGTTGAACCAGAATTCATAATTTTTCAGAAATGGAAACAATACCGAACAATAATAACTTGATAAATGCCATGAAAATGTTATTTTTCAGTTGAACTACTTAAATTATAGGCTGTGCTTGAATCGCTAAGCTGAATATTTATTACTGATATGTCATAATTCTTATTTCTTGAAAAGTGTCAGTTGACCTATATTTTGCAATGTCGAGCCAATTTTTAAAATTCAAGGATTACAGATACCCCATGAGTGGTAAAAAAGAACATAGAAAAGACAAGTATATCGAGGCAATTCGATGCAATAGTCAAAAAGCTACCACTCCCGGCTATTCCGAGGGACGACGTGATGAGGAAATTTGATTTCCAAAAGAAATTCACCAGTAAGCTCAGCACCAAAAAGGACTGGAGCAACGAATCCATAGTTCACAGACTGAGCAGCAATACGGTGAAATGGTATACAGATGGATCAAGAACTGATGAAGGAACTGGGGTAGGGGTCTTTGGACACGGGATGCACCAGCATCTTTCAAGCAGAAATTTATGCCATAGGCAGAAGCGTCCAAATCAATCTCGGCAGGAACTATACCAACCACGAGATAGCAATAATGTCAGATAATCAAGCTGCCATAACGGCACTAGACTTCTACTCAATCAAATCAAAGCTCGTGTGGAAATGCCTACAGAAGCTTAAAGAACTGAATAGTAGAAGAAGAGTGAAGCTCTGCTGGATACCTGGCCATATAGGGATAGAAGCCAATGGAATAGCCTACTACCTGGCAATAAAAGGAGCATCAGAACCCTTCCTAGACCCTTCCTGAGGGAAACTGCCATAGAGAGAATACTCTAGAACAGATTTCTTCATCTATGTGCAACAGGAGTCCATGACACTCAATACAACTCTGAAAAAGAACTGTATTTGAGGGGAACTCGTAATAGTGCCAAGGTGTTAAAAGGGGGCACAATAGATCTTAAAGGTCGCGGTGCAATATACCCTCAACAGTAATAATAATTATAGTACCTTATGAAAGCTCTCCGTGGCTCAATTTCTTAAACAAATTTATACTTTACTAAGAACCGAAGGCGGTAATAATTTATGTTCGAATGAAGAGGTCATTAATAAAACGAAACGCTAGTTTTGGAAAAAAACTAAATCTATAGAGCTAAAAGGAGACAATGTTGAGAAATAAAACGTTTATATATCTTTATTCAAAAAGTCGCTGACTTATCAAAGCCCTCGTACATTACGAGCATATTAAAAAGTATTTATAAATTCTGAAGTTACCTTTAAATTAAAAAAATAATATCCTCAAGAAGTAGGCACCCATTCTTCTACTGGGAAAGAGTACAAATGAAGTACCCTTTACTTCAGCAATAATTTATTTCAACTAAATTTGAAAATAATAGAAATGTTTTTCACATATTTTACTTCTGCGCACTAAAATACTTCATGGCTAAATTGAATTGCGTCCTTACACGAGCGAGAAAAAATGTTTGCCAAATGAATTTAAACTCCTAAGGAATTGTTACGTCGGGTTAAGAGCTTTCTAACAATTATGTACAGGATAACATAAGTAAAAGGGGCCAAGCGCAAGAACAAAAGCAAATAAAATAATTTTAAATTTATGGTTTCCATACACAACGAACCTTCACTGCAATGAGGACAAGTTAAACATGGAAATCCTTTCATCCTAATGACAAAGATTCATGGACTTGATGGGATTTTCTCTTGAATTCGGATCTACAGAGCTCGTTAGCAAGCTGGGAAATTTTAATTGGTTGATTTATGGATCTGCTGAGATTTTCAAAATTCCTCAAAGCGAAAAAACGAAAGCATAAATTAAAAAAACCTTAACGTGAATTTATGTGCACGTTACTTCATCACCATATTCGCACATATGGGTACATGAAAAGTCGTTGCTGATCCATCGCTGGCGAGTGAGGGAGTGTGATATTGAAATCCAAAAGTACGAGTACCTTGCGCCAACACGGAATATTTTTGAAATGAGGTCAATGTTGTATATGATTCTATGGTTTACTTTGTAGGGTATTTCAATGTCATGGTACGTCTGCGATTTATCTTAAGGGTTGCTTAATGGACTGTTAATAATAATAATAATAACGGCGGCGCTACAGTCCGGGGTGGACCTGGGCCTGGCTTCTCAGCAACCACTCGTGTTGTGCGTGCTATTGTTCTCTCACGAGTGGAGGGGACCTACAGTTTAATGCCGACTCCGAACGGCGAGATTGAGAAGCTTTCCTAGACAGTTATACTCTTTGAACATTGTCAGTGAATCGAAAGAGGTGGAGCCGTGAAAAAATGTTTGATGTTTTTTTCGAGATTCGAACTGACAACCTCGAGCGTAGGAGTCGACGCACCTACCCACTACGCCACGGCGCCCACTGTTGGACTGTTAATCGAAATAAATGGTGTAAAATGGTGTGAAAAGTGTGATGGAGATAATGTTCAAATCTTTTCAGTTGCTCAAATGCATATATTATACATACTACGTTCTTAAGTGAATGAGGTATTAAATGACTCTTTCAATATCCTACCAAAAGCACGTTAGGTCACCGTATTTGATCGAAATCTATTTCACGGCTCTGTATGAATACCATTGCAGTCTGAAAATTACAAAGCTATTCGACTCGTTTGTTCACGACCTCGTTAAGGAGTAATCCACGTTCGTCCCGATTCAGTGCGCTTTACTTTGGGATGGCACCCTCTTCCAGACTACTTTACGAATAAAAAAGAAAATTGCATGTAGATAGCTAGAATATCTCCCAGTTGAAGTTTAATAAAACACGCAATACAAGCTTCTCAAGTTCATGATTATTTACTCTTCTTCATTCTCATGTTTTTCTGTGTTTTTTTATGAGAGAAAAGATTCGTTTAAAGGATGTCTTTTAATCTAACCTAAGAGAAACTGTCCTTATCTACAACGCAGAAGAAATGTGAATATTTGAAAATAAGAAAAGTCAAAGAGGAGAGAATGACTCAAAAACAATCACAATCAAAGCTGGAGACGATGATTGTTTTGGAGTCATTCTCTCTTTTTTGACTTTTCTTATTTTCATACAGAGTCATTCCCTCTTCTCTGGACGTTTCGTAAGAAAATTTAATGTGTTGAGTATATAAAAGTGTTGATTTTGTCATGGGATTGTATGAACCAAACAACAGATACAAAATAAATAATATAAAATTGTATTGTTACCCACTTTTCAATATGGCACGTATCATTGATTTTTGAAAAAATAAATCTGAAAGTTTTGCCGAAGAGTATACAGCTAGTATACTAATTTGTTTTGTCAACCTGTAAAAAATTACTGACTTACACCACTAATCTGTCATCATTTCAAGCAATCTCTGTGCTCAACATTAGGCTCAAGCTAGAGCGGAAGTCGCTCTCCAAATCTCAACATGCCTATATCAAGGATAAATCCACTGATACAGCTCTGCACGACGTGGTTGGCACCATTGAGAAAACCATTCACTACAAACAATATACCATGGCCGTCTTTCTAGATATAGAAGGGGCTTTCAATAACGCCCACACAGAAGCTAACCAAGAATCTCTTACCGCCCCCGGGGTAGAAGAGATGGTAGCAAAACGGTTAGTTTCTATGCTCAAAACTAGAATTATACAATCCACGCTAGGAAATAGCTAACAAACAAAGTATGTAACTAGGGGAACTCCTCAGGGGGGCGTTATCTCCCCCTTGTTATGGATACTAGTCATTAACAACCTATTAAAAGAACTAGACCGGGAAGGAATTGCGTATGCGGACGACGTTGTGATTTTAGTATCACACCGGTTCCACTCAGTGATTAATGAAATCATGGAGAGAGCGGCCGACAAACCCAAGCAAAACCGAATTGATGCTTTTTACGTTCATGGCCGCATGCAGTGCACTTAGACTCAGAGAGTCAAACTGTTGGAACAACAGAACTTATGAACATTGTAACACCTTTAACTCACTACCACAACAAGCGATACTGAGTCATACTGACTCCCTTATCCCAAAGCTAAATTTCAATAAAACCTATTGGACATACTTTCCAACTAGAACTGAGTAGAAAAGCGATAGAATCATCCAAACCTATGACATAGCCATCTTCACAAACGGTTCGAAGGTGTACTCGGGTGTGGGCGCTGGAATCTTCTCCGAAGCCCTCAAGATATCAAAGTCACTCAAGCTACCAAGTTTTGCAAGCATTTTCCAGTCAGAAGTGCTGATGATGTGTGTCTTGAAATTAAGTACAGAACAGAACTAGCACACCGGATAGCAATTTTTTCAGACAGTCAAGGTGCTATCAAGGCTCTAACATCCACAACTACAACGTCAAAACTAGTGGATTGCTGCTACAATGAACTATCCATTATAGGTGAACGGTGACCGGGTTCCCGGGCACACGGGTATAAGGGGAAACGAAGCAGCAGACGAGCTAGCCAGGCATGAATACAAACTCGATAGTTCCGTTGTGGAGCAAGTCCAGGTTCCACTAGGCTTCGAAAAAACCAACATCTACAGTCACTTCCTCAAGATCGCCAAAGAAAGATGGACCAAGTTGGAAACATGTGTCCTATCCAGAAGCTTAAGGCCCAACTACAACCAAAAGAGAACAAAAGACCTGCTCAACAGCAGTAGAAGAAACATATCCAGGATTCTAGCGGTCTGTACTGGACACTGGGCTGTTGGCATACATGCTGAAAGACTAGGCTAGACGAGACATTTAACACGCACTGCCGCAGCTGCCGGGCGGAAATCGAGCCAGAAACCTCCGAGCACTTTCTGTGCAAATGTCCGGCTCTAACTAGAGTCAGACAACGCACTCTGGGCAAAGCCTTCCTTAAAACCCCTAAAAACCCCTCGGAGGCAAAGATTCATAGTCTGCTAGCCTTCAAAAATTCCACAAAGTGGTTTTAAAAAAATGTAGGCAAATCTGAGTGAACACACACTCCTTTTCACCCTCTTCACACAAATTAGGTATCCCATAGGATGTGGTATCAAAACGGCGCTTTCATGGCGCTAATTGGGTGCGACAGACAAGATCTGTATGTCCACCGCCACTTTTACCTACCTACCTACCTATGCTCAACAAAATTCGATATTGTAAAATTCACAGAAAATCACAACGACTGACGGGCTTACAAAGCTACCACGCACAACGCTCCGACAGACGGCACTCAAAGAAGATATTTGAGCGGTAGATGACTACCAACGTCTGAGAGACAATATCTCAAGCGCAGTTTGTTTAAATGGACCACTGAAGCGGTCGATCAGTGGTAGTAGCCTACTGTGGGTATCACAATGGACCAACATGGTCTAAGTGAGCTGGTGAATTCACTAGGAGTCCCCTAACTTAACCTAATACAGCCTTAAGTTCAGGTTCGAAACCCCGTTTTCGCAGAACATGGCACGAATAATTTCACCTTAGAGTTCGGATGTAAAATTATCAGAGACCACTCGCTGACACTTTTTAAAGCGTATCCCTAGTGGTCTCCTGCTGCTTTGTGCCTCCAGGCTATATTCGAAGAAACATGCTTGCAACATGTTTGTAATGAAGAAGATGTCCAGTTGACGACTGTAAGAACATATAAAGTAAATGTGTAAAATGCAATTAAAATTATTTAAAAATACGTATTGCACAATTTGAATTAAAACGCACTTCAAGCAGAGATGTGTGCGAAAGTGAAGTTTCATGTTAAATACCGTTGCATTCCCTTTACGACACAAAGGTTACTTACTTCCAAAATCAGAAAACATGACGCATTCGTATTCCTCTTGGCGGCCTTACTGGCATAAAATAACGTCTGAACAATGTTGGCGCTTTCAAAGGCACATGTAAAGCGTACTGCCGTCGCTGCAAAGTACTTAAGTACATAACAGGCATTCTTCAACGAAGGCTGCTGTAGTGTAAACACAAAAAACACGACTACAGCTATGGTGATGACAACAACAACACCAACAGCAACAGCATCAGTGAAAAGTACGTCCTAATTAAGAAAATAAAATTACGTATTACACTAAATTAGGTTAATTACTATCTCTCACATGCAGAGTCGAGCACTACCCCCACGCAGGCATAGAAAACGGCCAGCCACCCAACCGAACCGACCGACCAAACATGTGCACACCTAATGTCATAATACTTGCTCCGCATGATGTTAAGCTCAAAATTTAGGATGGCTATTACCCCCATATGACGTCGGTCGAGCTCCAAGATGACTCTTGTGCGGCAGAAAGATGAAGGGATATAATGGAATATTAGAGTAAAAGCAGTCATTAAACGAGCGTCCTCTTTATGCCACACGCGCATCGCCTGTAGAGCCTATATTTTAGCTGTGGGCGATATTCTTTTCAAGACACTTACCCCTACCTATCTCCGATTCCTGTGTGAGTTCTGATTCGACACAACAGAAAGGGTAGGTAATGTATTAGTTATGTAACCCCTTTCGAATAATTAAATGCCTAATGGCAATTACATATATGATTTGAGGACGAGTCTGACCTGGTGCCAGTGCGAGTTGGAATTGCGGAAAGGGATGTATTGTTCAGCTTCTAACAATACGTCATGGAGCGACAGGTAAAAATGATTCTTAAATCATTTGGGATTCGAATGACGGAAAAGGGATTTTCAAAAACGAGTAGGTGGAGGTGTACGAATGGCTGTCAGTGGAGATTCAGGAGAACTGTTTGACACTGGTGCGTGTGATGTACGTGTGTGGGATTTGACTCTTTGACGGGAGTACTCTCGCAAGTATGCGAGTATGAAAAGAGAAGAATGAATGAGAATATTTGATCATGTATTAAAGGTCAAGGAAAAGGAGTTTGATGTAGATAAGAAGGGGAAAATATTAAGACTTGTTTGCTTTGGTTTTTTGTTGGAATTCATATATCCCACTTTTGAACCACATACGAGCCAGCCGATTATTAAAAGGCAAAATTATATACTTACAAATCCTCGGGCGCTTCGTTTAATAAGAAATAGCAGCCTTTATTCAACCGAAAACTAAGTTATATTAATGCATTAAGAGTAGCCATGTCTCAAAAACCAGAGTAAGAATGACAACGTTAAACAACCGAACTCTTTTATCAAGTACTTGATGTTGTTCATAAATGCGAATTTATATGTAGGTAAACTAAAATTGAGTCCACATTAAGGGTTTTGGAAAATACAACTCTGCTAAGCTTGCGTTGGATTGTGCAATCGATTACGAAATCTTTGGAAACTTGCACTGAATTTTCCAAATTAAAGTGCAGCTCATTCGATATAACTCAGCAGCATATATGCAGTTAGGGGGATAAGTATCAAGACGGACGTCTTTTCAGTAAATCTTCAGGTCTACCCGAAAAGTATGAAATAAAGGGTGGTCCAAACATAATGCACGATCTTAATTGTGAGTCACACCTTAACGTCAAGTTTTTTTCCTAACTTGATTTGACATTTCTGTGTTTCAGTGTTTGACAAATTCAACCATAGAGAAAGCAGCGCGTTAAGGTTGTTGAAGCCTTCTACGAAAATGAGCATCTCATCTCATCTCATCTCATTTTCAATGACCCGCATGTTCCACTAAAGGGGTCGCGGGGGCAATGCATGCACGAGAGATATCCAGGCCACTCGATCCTCCGCCATCGACTCTAACTCATCAGGAGCTATGCCCAAGCGCAACCAGGCGAGTGTTTGGACTTGGTCCAACCATCTCATCCTAGGTCTGCCAAGCGGTCGCCTACCTGATGGAATCGCATTCAAGGCACGCCTCGGAAGTCGTGATGATGGGGACATTCGTGCCACGTGACCAAACCAACGAAGTACAGCCCTTTCCGTTCGAAGAAGCAGCTGCCCAACATTAAGTTCCCCGCGCACTGTCGTGTTTCTCACCCTATCCCGGCGAGTAATTCCCACAACAGCACGAAGAAATCTCATCTCGGCAGCTTGTATTCGCGATCTTATTCTTTCGGTCATTACCCAAATTTCATGACCGTAGGTGAGAGTTGGAACAAATACTGCGTTAAAAACCGCTAACTTGGCTTTGACACCAAGCTCGGCCTTCCTGATTACAGATCGACCAAGCTGTTTCAAAATTGAGCCAGCTTGACCAATCCTACAGGAAAGCTCAGCATTATTCCTCCCATCACTCGTGAAGAAGACCCCGAGATACTTGAACTTCTCCACCTGTTTCAATGGGACTCCACTAACATGTAGAGTGCATTGAACAGGGGTTCTGGAAATAACCATAACCTCGGATTTGTCCACGTTAACCCTCATCCCAGCATCAGCACATACGGCCACAAACCTATCTAGCGCGCGCTGGAGTTCCATCCGGGAGGATGTGAGGATGACTAAGTCATCTGCAAAAAGAAGATGACTGACCCTCAACTCTCCCAATGTGAAACATTCCTCGCCTCGACTGCGCTGTAACATCCAGTCCATATATATAATGAAAAGGAGAGGTGACAAAACGCACCCTTGGCGAAGTCCAACGCCCACGGTGAAAGGTGTTGATTTACTACCGTTAACCCGAACACAGCTACTACAGTTTGTGTATAGAGACTGAATGGCCCTCAACAAAGAACCATCAATCCCATACTCCTGCAAAACACTCCAGAGTTTACCTCGAGGAACTCGGTCGTATGCCTTTTCCAAATCTACAAAACAACTGTAGATCGGTTTGGCGTACTCCCAAGCCTTCTCAAGTACCATTCTTAGAGTGAAAAGCTGGTCGGTTGTACTTCTGCCGGGACGAAAACCGCACTGTTCATCCCCCATCCTGGATTCGACCATAGCTCTAGAACGCGCCTCCAACACCTTAGCGTAGACTTTACCTGGGAGACTTAAAAGAGATATGCCCCTGTAGTTGGAGCACTCTTTCTTGTCCCCCTTTTTGAAGAGAGGGACAATCAAGCCAGTCTGTCAATCACCAGGTGTTTCACCGCGTTCCCAAGCCACCTTAATGACACGAGAGAGCCATAAAACTCCCTCTTTACCCATAGCTTTAAGCATTTCTGGCCGGATTTCATCCACACCGGCGGATTTGCCAACTTTTAGCGATTCAATCGCCAAAATGACTTCCTCCACCGTTGTACTATTCTCCGCCCTACTCAAGTCTACAGGTCTGTCACCCTCAGTGCCCTGTTCGGGATTGAGCAGCTCCGAAAAGTGCTCGCTCCATCTGCGCAAGATGTCCACCTCATTGGAAAGCAACACGCCATCTTTGGATTTGACTCCTTCGATGGTGTTGTATTTCCTCCCTCTGAGCCAGCGAATGGTTTGCCAGAACACCTTTTTCGCAGATCTATGGTGGCTTTCCAACTTCTCGCCGAACTCCTTCCAAGTTTGCTCTTTAGCTGCTCGCACAGCCAATTTGCAAGTTCTTCGCGTCTCAGTGTACCGGTCACGAGAATCAGAGTTCCCCAAGAGAATCCAGTCTCTGTAGGTCTTCTTCTTCTCTCTGATGGCTTCTTGAACTCCGGGTGTTTTAAACCACGCAGTTCTTTTCTCACCACCAGCCGCCACACCAAGCCGCTTCACCCCACAAACATCACGTGCAGAAGCAATGACAGCTGTTGAAAACAGTCGCCATTCGTCCTCTACATGCGATGGAACAGTTGGAATTTGCTCAAACCCTTCGGATATGCGCCGTGCAAAATGTTGCTGCACCTCACTGTTCTGTAGTTTCTCCCACCGTATGCGTGTAACCACTCTTGGTTTCCGCCTTGGCAGAAGAGGTACTTTATCAGAAAAATACAGCGTACACAACACCAGGTGATGATCAGTTGACAGTTCAGCCCCTCTCAACACACGAACGTCACAAACCATCCGTTTCACACACGATGGTACCACAAAGAAATCTATCAACGATTTCTGTTGAAGACTCCGACGGTACCATGTGTATTTATGGATGTCTTTGTGTGGAAAGAAGGTGTTCATAATGGACATGCCATTTGCACAGCAAAAATCCAACATCTTCTCTCCGTTCATGTTTTGATGAGGATCACCGTTCCTCCCAATCACACTCCCCCATGTCGTTACATCCACACCCACGTGAGCATTGAAGTCACTCATCAGAATAAAGGAATCCATCTCAGCCACCCTGTCAAGGGCAGCATCAACTTCATCGAGGAAAGCCGCATACTCTGACTCTAGATTCGGTGCATACACCTGCACTAGAGCCAAAGTTGATCTTTCAAGCTTGAGCTTTAAGATCCCGACTCTCCCTCCTAACGGTATCCACTCCAATACCCTGTCTGCCAGCCTGGGACTTGTGAGTATCCCCACTCCCGCCTGTGCAGACATTTGAGGTGCCACTCCCGACAGGAAGAGTTTCCACCCGTCCGAAAGATCCACAGTTCTAGATCCTCTTTGCTTGGTCGAAGAAATGCCTACGATATCTAACCGATATCTGGCGGCTTCTCCAACCAGCTCGAGATCCTTTCCTGTGAGCGATGAGACGTTCCATGTGCCTATCCTAAGCCGATGCCGTTGTCCGTTGCCTTTTAACCCTCGCACGCACTGGTTAGTGCATGGCGTGATCCCCCTCCCTCCCCCGTAGTGGCTCACGAGGCCACTGCCGGGTTGCTCGTAACTGCTTCGGGCTGAGCCCGACCGGCTGCCGAGCGGGACAGGCCGGCCACCAGACGCTCGCATACTGCCACCATTCAGGCCTGGCTCCGAATGGGGCCCTGGCACACCAGGGTAGGCGGTATCCGAGGCTGTCTGTGTTCTTCTGGTCATCCGAGGGGGTTGCGCTTCGTTAGCCAGGCTTGCGGCGTACAATATGTTACACCACAAATCTGTTGCCCGCCCCCCACCACGAGGAGGTCAGCTGCCGGGGGGGCACGAAAATGAGCATTCAAATCAAAATGCATTTCGTGCACTTCGTGGTCAGCATAATCGACCAAATGTGTCCACAATCGGTAGAATTCTGCACAAATTTCAGCAAACCGGGTCTGTAGGAAATGTGAAAACACCTGTGCGTGCTCGCCCAGTTCGTTCTGAGGAAAACATTGCTGTTGTTCGCGATAGTGTGGCAGAAGAGCCGGCAAACTCGATTCGTCGTCGTGCCCAACAATTGAACATCTCAAGAACATCACTGTTGCGAATTTTGAATAAATTTTTAAATTTGCACGCTTACAAGGTTCAATTGACTCAAGAGATAAAGCCTTCTGACCATTTCAAGCGCCGTCAATACGAAACAAAGGCACTTTTGCGCGAGAAATTCAATGGCCGTGTTATCTTACGTCATGGCGATGTTGATTGGCCGCCACGATCATGTGATTTGACACCGTTGAACTTCTTTCTTTGGGGATATTTACAAGAAAAAATATACGTCAATAAGCTAAGAACAATTTCAAAGCTGAAGGATGAGATAATTCGGCACATTAACGACATTGAACCTCAATTATGTCTCAGTCATTGAAAATATGGACTATCGGATAGAGGTATGCCACCGAAGCCGTGGCGAGCATTTGGCCGATATTTTGTTTCACACATAATTGTCATAGATCAAAAATATTAAGATATTTCTCTGAAAACTTTTTGTTTTATTTATAATTACCATCGTGCGTTTTCGTTGGATGACCCTTTACAAGCTGTTGCGGAAGAACAAATAAACTAGGAACGGAATTCATACAATACAATACAAATGCGGGTAAATAAATCCGTGATTAATAAAATCGTAGTGTCTGTCCGTCTGTCTCCGAAACTGCTAAACCGATTTCAATGAAACTTTTCAACTTTTGAAGGTTGTCGAGAGTGCCTTAGGCTACTTTTTTTCGTTTTAATCTTAAATTAGGATTATTAAAAAAGAAGAACCTTGCTTTCGTGAGTGAGTGAGCCGTCTTTCTTATAGAGCAGGGCAGTGGCAAAGGAGATGCTCCACTGATTCAATTTATTATTCATCCCTACAGCTCCTACAGAAATCGTTCGCCGGGAGGTTTAGTCTTTTAGCTTTTGCACCTATCGTGCAGTTGCCAGTGTTAAGATGCGTATGATTTTCTTATTGTTGGATATGAGGGATTTTGTCTTGTTTATATCGTATTTGGGCCATAAGCAGTGGGATATGACGCAGCCTGGGTGACTTTGCCACTGTTCGTTTGCTGATGACACAGATACCTGCTCAATGAGTCTTTTGGGTGAGCTAGTAGGAGGGTGGATAGTATTGTTAGCCGATTCTGTGCCTGAACTTGAACCTGTCCGTGACAGCTTATCTGCCTTTTCGTTTCCTTCAATGCTGGAATGTTCAGGAACCCAGCACAGAAGGATTTTGTGGTGGTTCAGGCTTTTAAGCTCTTTAATGCAGTCCTTGGCGGGTTTGGAGTTTACGAGATGGGAATTCAATGCCTTCAAGGCCGCTTGACTATCCGAGTAGAGGGTGATTTCCACATCAGGAAGCAGAGTTGTAAAAGAATGCATTCATTTGGGGATGCATTCTTAGAATTTGAAGTCAGTTTCGGTTTTTTTATCGATGCAATCAAAAATAAAAAAAAACTGGGATTTAAAAAAATTTAAGTCACTATTCTTTTGAAATCATTGACTGGTGCATTCAATATTTAGCAATCATAGAATTGAAATCATTGATGCAAGTCAATTGAATTCACTTAAATGCACTTGAATTCAGCAGTGAATTCACTTTAAATAGGTTGAAGTCAGTGATTTCAATTTTAAATCAGTTGAAGTCAGTGATTTCAACTTTAAGTCAGTTGAAGTCAGTGATTTCAATAGATCTTATGTGAATTCATTTAAAGTCTGTGGGTTCTTATCACAACATTATTTGGTTATAATTCAAACAGAAGTAGAAAAAATTATCATAGGCGAGACTTCTCATTAATCATTGCAACGTTGAGCCACCGTAAATATGCTTTTGATTTATTTGTCTAAGTAAACATAATAATACGCAGGTTTTTTTCATTTTATTCTAGTATAATAAACTAAATAAGAACTCAACTTAATCAAACAAGTAAAATAATATTTTAGGAATTGAAAATTTTAAATTTCCTCAGTATTATTAACTTTTAATAACACCAACCGTTCAAAATTTTCATTCGAAAGGGCGCCTCGCCGGGGGGTGTTGATTAAGCTTGCAAAAGAAAACAATCTTTCCACAGCGGCTGACGAAGGTAATGGTGTGTTACATTTAATATCATATTTTTTAAACTCGGGTAACGATCCAACATTTTGAAGTCTGTTGCTGGACCGGCCAGATATGCATATAACTCATCAGATTCGGTGATATCAAAATTGATGCTTATGACTTTTAAATAAGGATTGGCAAACCTCAAAAGTCTTTTAAAAGATTGGGCTTCAACAATAGACACAGGCAAGGTGTTATTATGCATTTTGTACCAACTAACGTCAATTGGATTTCGAAGCGTTAATACGCGAACCATGCAGACACAAGCGTCTGCACCTAGCCTCTATTAACGAACTCCTACTCTCACCTCCCCGTGGTGAAATCCGGGAGCCGAGTACCCTCGACAGAAGATGGGGTAACCAACCCTCGTGGGACGTCTGGGCGGCTGCAAACGAGAAAGCGGGGAGTGTGAGTCTACCAGGGCTCATCACTCTTTTTAGGATGGCGGCGGAGGAGCTGGTCAACTGATTGGCCAACGGCGGCATCCACAACTCCAGTCAGCAGGAGCTACCTGGTTTCCATGGTAAGGTCGGGACCTTGGAATAGAGTTGGCGGCGGATGAGCTCTTCTTTTAGGGCCAACGGCGGCGCTCACAGCCTGCAAGAGGCTACCGACACCGGATCAATCCGGACCCCTTTGTCCGGGGGCTAAACAAATGGACCTGTCCTCCCAGTTGGAGGTTGTGCGTGGGGTTACCTTCCTCACCACGTAAAAAAGTAACGAGTTGAGAAGCAACAATATGCCTCGGATACGGACGGATTTACTGTTGACGACCCCAGCAAACGGAATAAGGACCATGACTTTCGGTTCTGCACGTGGAATGTGAGGTCCCTGAACAGACCACGTGCAGCCGATGAACTCGCGGAGGCCCTAGACTGCTATAAAGCAGACGTTACCGCAATCCAGGAAGTGCGATGGGATCGGCCGGGCAAAAAGAGGATGAAAAACTGCGATATCTACTACGGCGACTGTTACAGAGAGCGAAGGCAGCGATTATTTGGATGTGGATTTGTTGTTCGAGGCAGACTTAGGCAAAAAGTCTTAAGCTTTAAGTACATAAGCGAGCGCCTCATAACAATCCGCATCAAGGCTAAATTCGGCAACATCAGCCTAATCTGCGCCCACGCCCCAACGGAGGACAAAGATGACGATAGCAAGGATGACTTCTATGATCTCCTAGAAAGAACGTACGATCAATGCCCCAGCTACGACACCAAGATCGTTCTAGGAGATTTCAACGCTAAGCTGGGTAAAGAGGACACCTTTGCTAGAGTCATCGGTAAACACAGCCTGCACGACACCACGTCCGAAAACGGACTCAGGCTGGTGGACTTTGTTACGGGGCGAAACCTCTCTGTAGCTAGCACGCGGTTCCCACACCTCAACATCCATAAAGGGACCTGGCGGTCCCCTGATCATTCAACCGTCAACCAGATTGATCACGTTGCGATCGACGTCAGACACTCCTCCAGTATTCTGGATGTCCGAACGTTCCGAGGCGCCAACATCGACTCGGACCATTTCCTTGTTGTAGCCAAGGTAAGGACACGGATATCGAGAGAAGAACGGAGTCGAGGAAGCCAACCACGGTTTGACGTCGAAAAGCTACAATCGCAACAGACTGCCAGGAACTTTGCCGATCGAGTCTCCCTGAAACTCTCCGAAAGTTCGACGCCGCCTGCACTAACAATAGACGAAGAATGGAAACGTTGTCAAAGAGCCATCAGAGAAGCCGCTACTGATGTGCTGGGTTTTAAAACGCCAACAAGGAAAAACCCCTGGTTTGACAACGAGTGCAGGCAGGCACATGCAGCAAAGCAAGAAGCCTACCGGGCAATGCTGCATCGAACCACGAGAGCTGTTCGTGAGCTCTACGAACAGAGAAGAAGGGAAGAGAACCGGCTTCTCAGGAAGAAAAAGAAAGAGCACGAGAAGCGCGCGATCGAGGAGATGGAGAGGTGTTATGGCAGGAATGATGTCCGAAAGTTTTACCAAAGGGTAAAACTTTTATCGAATGGATATAAAGTTCGGACAGAAGCTTGCCGGAACGAAAATGGACAGCTAGTAGTAGATTCGCAGTCGATACTGAGAATTTGGAAAAATCATTTCTGCAGACTGTTGAACGGCGACGAGGACACAAATACCGCTGTCAGGCAGAATGTTCCACTCAACACAACGGACGATGATAGAAGAGAATACCGTCGCCCCGACCTAGACGAAGTCAAGATAGCGATATCGAGACTGAAGTCTAATAAAGCTGCTGGTGCAGATAGTCTGCCCGCCGAAATGTTTAAAGCAGCTGGAGGTGATCTGGTAGGGCGCATGCACCAGCTCATCTGTAAGATATGGTCGGAGGAAAGCATGCCCGATGAGTGGAATCTCAGTATCGTTTGCCCGATCCACAAGAAAGGAGACCCCTTTGACTGCACCAACTATCGAGGGATAAGTCTCCTTAACATCGCCTATAAGGTGTTTTCTGCCGTTTTGTGTGAACGCCTGAAACCATTCGTGAACAAACTGATAGGTCCTTACCAGTGTGGTTTCAGGCCCGGGAAGTCCACCATCGATCAAATTTTCACACTGCGGCAGATCCTGGAGAAGACCCAGGAAATGCAGATCGACACAAACCATCTATTTGTCGATTTCAAGGCCGCATATGACAGCGTGCATAGAGACGAGCTATACAGCGCCATGTCTAGTTTTGACATTCCTGCTAAACTCGTCAGACTGAGCAGGATGACGATGGAGAACTCCCATTGCTCCATCAAGGTCGGCAACGAACTCACCGAGACCTTCAATGTCAAAAAAGGTTTTAGACAAGGCGACGCGCTGTCATGTGATTTCTTTAACATCATTCTTGAGAAGATCGTGCAAAACTCACTGGCCAACACAAGAGGCACGATCTTCCAAAAGTCCGTTCAACTGCTAGCCTACGCGGATGACATTGACGTGATTGGGCGAACACAGCGAGCCGTCAATGATGCGTTTGCTGGCATTGAAACGGAAGCGGCTAAAATGGGTCTGGCGGTAAACGAGGGCAAAACATAGTATATGCTGTCATCAAGAAAGGACGCACAACATCGACGACTTGGCCAGAACGTCACCATAGGCAGCTATAACTTTGAGGTAGTAAAGGACTTCGTCTACCTTGGCTCCGCGGTTAACAGTACAAACAACATCAGTACCGAGATCAAACGCAGAATTACTCTTGCCAACCGCTGTTTTTATGGGCTCAAAAGGCAATTTAGTAGTAGAGCCCTCTCTCGGAAGACCAAGTTGACTTTGTATAAGACCTTGATCATCCCAGTCCTGCTTTACGGTGCAGAGGCATGGACAATATCCCAAGCGGATGAACAGTCTCTTGGTCTTTTCGAGACAAAAGTTCTGCGCGCGATCTTTGGTCCTGTTTGCGTTGATGGCATTTGGAGGAGAAGATTCAACCACGAACTGTATGGGTTGTACAGCGACATGAGTCTAGCCAGGCGTCTACGGATCCAACGCCTAAGATGGCTAGGCCATGTAGAGCGTATTGACAACTTAGCTCCGGCCCGAAGAGTCTTCGACTCTGAGCCTGTGGGACAACGCAACAGAGGACGTCCACGTCCGGGACCTCTGCCGGCTTGGTGTGCGAAACTGGAGACAGCTGGCGAAAGATCGTGCTGGCTGGAGAGGCATGTTGAGTGAGGCCCAGGTCCACCTCGGACTGTAGCGCCCTAAGAAGAAGAAGAAGAACGTCAAATGAATTCAAATTATTTTCGTTGAATTCATAGACTTCAAAAGATTTTATGTGAATTCACAATTTTTTTTTTAAAAGAATGCAATCATTCGGCTTAATTTAAAGATTGTAAAAAATTGAATGCATTAGTCACTGTGTTCCAAAGAATGGTGACTTATAGTTTTTTAAATCGCAGTCATTTTTATCAAAAAGACTTCAATTCATTTTGGATGAATTCAATAGAATTACGATCTCTAAAGATTTAATTCTTTTACAACTCTGTCAGGAAGGTCCATTTACAGGTTCATCGCAGCTTTCTTAATAGCAAAGACTTCTTAGTGTCTCACAGAAGATTCCCGCTCCCGTAGCGTCTTCTGTTTTCGATCCATCAGTGAAAATGGGTGTAGCTTTGATGAAGTCAGGCTTTTCTGAATCCTGCCTATCTGGGATAAGGATCGTGAAGTTCTTGTCAAAGTCATACTCTGGTTTTTCGTAGTCTGTGGTAGTCCAGAGATCCCTGCGACTGAAAGACTCGAGGAGACTTGAATGTCCGTAGCTGTTTGGATGACAGTTATGACATTCCAGGGCTGTTTTGGCGGCAGAGCAGTAACGCCAAGACAGGCTAACTTTTGCACCTTATTTAAGTTGCTCAAGTAAGATTTGGTGTTAACTGCTTCCCACTAAGCAATACTGCCGTAGGTAAGGATAGGTCTCATGATGGCCGTGTACATCCAGTAGATACTGTGTGGTTGTAGGCCCCATCTTTTGCCGAAGGTCTGTTTGCAGATGTAAAAAGCGTTCATTCTTTCCTCGGTGTTCCTCTTTCAGTTTAGTTTGGAGTCGAACGTAACTCCAAGGAACTTGGCTTCATTGGAGATAGTGAGGGGAATGTTTTTTATTCTAGGTGTCTTCGATTTTGGAATCTTGTATTTCCTTATGAATAGAACGAGCTTTGTTTTACTTGGGTTAATCTTGAGGTTACTATTTTCTGCCCAAGATGAGAGGTCGCATAATGCGGACTGCATGACTTCACTGATGGTGGGTAGAAATTTACCTAATACCAGGATGGTTACGTCATCAGCATAAGCGACTACCTTAATACCCTTGTTTTCAAGAGATGTTAGGATATTGTTGATGGAGATGTTCCACAAGAGGGGTGATAGAACACCACCTTGTGGGGTTTCCCTCATAACACTTTCCTCTAGTTCTGAGCATGATTCTTATCCAGTTGGTAAGAAATTTGTGGAACCTTAGATATTCTAACGTTCCTGGGATGGTGTCGATGCTCAGGTTGTTAAAAGCTCCCTCTATGTCGAGGAAGACGGCTAGTGTGAATTCTTTAAAAAAATGAATTCTATCGCTTACTTTAGAATATTCCACATGCCATTTCCATGGGGTATGGAAAAAAAGGTGTGTGTAAAAACTCATCGTCTGTTTATTTGTGACCTCACTCTGGATACTTTTTGGCTTGTTACTTAAGCTTATACCGCAATAAAATTTTGTGTACAAAAAAAAAATAAAAAAAACATCTCAAATTGCCGAAAATTGACTGAATATAATTGTTTTTTTATTTGTGGTGTGACAAACTGCAGAATGAAAAACTGCAGTGAAAGATTTCAAAAACTGGAATATGAGGGCGGATTTTGAAAAAAATATTTATAAAAATTGCATAAAAAGTATAAATCATTTTTATTTATTTCCACCTTTAGTGTTTCTTTTCACATTTTCCTACTCAGAACGACGTCCATCATCGCACCATCTCGAAAATCAGATAAAAGGAGTTTATTGTGTGTGGCGACTGAATCAGACGCTTAAGGACAGCAGCTCATAAGGAAAATCAGGAGAGCTCATGAATCAGATTAGTGAGGGGAGTAACGATAAGAAGACGAGAGTTTACGGCACACAGTCACTTGGAGTCCCGAATGTGCAAATTCTATGAGACGACGTGAGCCTCCCTTGAATTTGAATTATTATTTTAATATTTGTTCAGTATAATCTTAAATCAGACACCTGTTCATCTTTCCAAGCATCGAAATTAAGCAAAAAAAGAGAGTGCATGTGCATAAAAACATTGCATATATAAAAATAACATTTCATTTCATTTCATTCATTTCAAACAAATAAAATAGAAAAATATAAAAATTGTTCATAAGATTGTTCATACTTTATTTCAAAATGACAGGACATCAGAAGAATACATAAGCCAAGTGGTTAGAGTACTTACTCGTACCAATAACCTTAAATATAAAAAAATAAGACTCCACGTTTTGTAATAAGACTTAAGAACCGTTCGTTTTATATGTTGATTTTAGTCACAAATCTCAGATAGTGAAATTAATGTTTTTATATGTGTATTTTTTGGTAGACATAAAAAATAATGACATCAAAGTTCAAACTTGGGTGACAATTGTGTGGTGAAAAGAATGAGATGTTCAGTTAATATTATCCAACAAAAGTTAAAAACATTGATTGAAATAGAATATACATATAGCTATAGCGTGAAATGAGGCTATTCACACAGGATAACGTCTGTGACTGCTGCAGCATATGCATATATCATTTGAAGACCGACACGAGTCCAAACGGGAGATTTAAATGGTTGAAATGAACTCAACAGGCAGGTGTAAGGCAAACGTTGCCAAACAGATCCGTATTGGTAAATTCCAAAAAGAGTATGTTCTTACACATGATGTGAATTAATTTAGGCTATGTTACTGTAGTTATCTCTCTCTAGCGCAGAATGTCGTCGGTTCGATTCCGGAGTAAGTGCCATCTCTAGTCACCCTAATCGGTACCGCCGTCGTGACTCATTGACTCACTCAGTGAGAATAACTTTCAAGTAACAATTTTCGCTTCTCAGGTATGTCACAAAGCTCTACCCCTTTGCTTGAAAACAATAGTCACGACAAGAGGATGAATAAACAAAGAATATCCGATGCAAAGATGTTGCACCGACTATCTCAAGAAAATCCTTCAACTAGAACGAATGAAACTGCAGGCTATCCAGATTCGGACAGTCACCGATAGGAACATTGATCGTTTAAAGCGGTCATAGCGAACAATTTTGTAGGCAAAAAAGGAAGATAAAATTAAAACAACATAAACCACCCTATACGCGCCTATTTTTTTGAACAATTAAGCCAACGGCATTTATTTACTGTACTAGTAGAAGCTTTGCACATACCATCTGATCAAGATACTGACCGGAAGCCCAGCTTCATTATAAATATGAGCTGAAAGATGATTTTTTCTTCCTCTCTTCTCGTTGAGCGAGCAATAAAGTCAACACTGTAGAAACATTGTTTTCGTCTATTCCTATCGCCTGCCACCCACTGCGCGCATTCTACAATTGAATTGATTTCTAAATTTGTAATATCTTAGGAAACTTATTTTATTACATTCCTTATAAATATTGAGAAACAAAAAAAAATAGTCCGTACAAATGCTAACATTCGCGGATGACATTGACATGATTGGCCGAACTCAGAGAGCCCTCAATGAGGCGTTTGCTGGCATGAAACGGAATCGGCGAAAATGGATCTGGTAAACAGAGACGAAACGAAGTATAAGCTGTCATCGAGAAAGGACGCACAACATCGACGACTTAGCCAGAACGTCACCATAGGCAGCTATAACTTTGATGTAGTCGAGGACTTCGTCTACTTCGGCCCCCGCGGTAAACAGTTCAAAGAACATCTGTACCGAGCGATATCAAGTACAGAATTCTGTTTAATTGAACCCAAGCGGCAGTTGGAAAATAAAGCGTGCAATGATGGCTATTGAAGAAGAAGACTCAACCGCGAACTATAACGACAGCGACATTAGTCTAAACAGAGGTATATTGATCCAACGCTAAAGTAGATCTTCAATGAAGAGTGCATGGACATCTTAGCTTTGGCCAGAGAAATCTTGGAATCTGAGTATGTGGGACAATATAACAGAGAAAGTTCACGATTAATCTAGCGTTCACAAGTGGGGAAGGACCACAACCAACTTAGTGTACGAAATTGGAGATAGATTGCAGAAGATCTGAAAAGCCTTTTTGTTTGAGCGTCGCATAAAGGAAAAGAGAGGAATGATTTCTTTTCCATCTGAAGGTTGTTCGTTTAACACTTCTTTTTTGATTCTACTTCTTCATTCGTCACCATTATAAGCACTAAAATATATGTAAAAGTAGATACATTTTCTCTCGAAGTAACTAAGTATTTTATTTAACAAAATCTAGAAGGATCTAAAGCAACAAACGGAGACGATAGACGTTTATATTTGCAAAACGCCTCATTTAAATTATGTCTTTAGAGCTGAATTTAGGCCACTTGTTAGTAATTGGAGAATTTAATCCAATTTGAAGACACATAGAGTTAAATCGACAGACGTCCAACCTCCTGCTAAATTTGTGAAGTTTAAAACTTCTTTAACATTTCAAATTCACACGCGCTTATGATAGGAATTGCTAGCCGACTCGAATTAAAATGCGCTGGTTTTGTTCTTTAGGTGGAATTGTATATCGACTCTGATCGGCTAGGAGATTTATTTAATTGTTATGCTTCCTGAGTATTGTCAGTCACTAAAGAGAGTTGGTGTCATGAATATAAAAGCTAGTCTATCAGGAATCGAACCTTCAATATAGGTTTGACTCGACGCCCTTACCCACTTCGCCACGATTGCCGCTTACCAGATTACTAGAGTCCGACCGATGGTCAGTTTTTCGGCCGAAGCCGAAGCAGAAGCCGAATATGATGGTATTACAAAATACTAAAAAATCTACAAAATTAATAAAAATTGCTTTATTTTATTTTAAATTAATTCAAATTCATTAATATCTTATTTATTAATTCATGAGAAAAAAATCCAGTAAAGTAACTCAATAGACTTTGAAGATAAATAAAAAAAAAGTAAATAATACAAGTACAAATGGTGAAATTCAATTAATAATTAAAATTAAACAACTTGATATTGTACGCAAGAAGCAAAAGTTTATCAACATTTTCTCCGTGTAAATTAGCCCTCCTATCAGCATATATCTGTCCAGCAGCACTAAATAGTTCGCTACACTGGTAGGAGGAGCTGATAAATATTTTATTGCTACTTTTTTAGGTAGGTATAAGGACTTTAATGAAAAATGTCTGCGTTCCTTGTAAGCAGCGGTTCTTTTAAATAAGATTTGAGATGATCTTCGAAAGGCGGCAAATCTTCTGAATTGGAAGATTCACTTATTGGCGGCATATTGTCATGGGTATCCCACAGATTTTTGATTTGAAGAAGTTGAAGGAACAACAGGTTCATTTATTTTCTTATTTGCAGATAATTTTGAAATTTGTAACAATTTTAAAATGTCAGTCTTACAGCTTATTACTTCATCATTGGTTAAATACTTGGTTTTGAATCGTGGATCGATAATCATTGCAATAGCTAATTCAGGAAATATTTTTATGTTGGAAAAGCGTATGTTGACTGACTCACACAAGCTGTTTTTTAAAATATTAATCTCTTCGGAATCGTTTTCTTTAACTGCAAGTTTTATATTCAGCATAGCTATCAATGGTATGATAAGTGACTCGGATGCAGAATCAGCAGAAATATCAAGTTTAGCTTGATAGAAACATTTTAAAACTGTTGTCAAGTTGTTCACCAGAATCCACTCTTCCATAGTCGGCACTTGAATTCCGCCACGTTCTGCCATATAGAGAGTGAGCGCAACTTTTTGTTTATAAAGTCTTTCCATCATTAAGTATGTACTGTTCCATCTCGTCTCTACATCTGTAATTAAAGCATGCTTTGAAAGACCACACGTTTCTTGACATTTACTAAGATATCGATTTGCTTGTTCGCTTTTTCTGAAGTGGCCTATAATCTTGCGATATTTTTTTTATTAAATTTTCAATTTTTTCTTCTTTAAAGACGGAGTCGTGAATCACGAGCTGCAATGTATGTGCTACGCATCCTAGAATTGAATGAATTTTGTCGCTAATATTATTTTCCCTGATTGTTTCATTGAGTTTTGGAGCAATATATGATCCGGTGTGATCGTCATCCAGAACCATCATGAACCACTGCCCTCCACAATGTTGTACGGCAGCATGTCGACAATTATAAGATCCATGATGCTTTTATCAATACGCATTGAAATAGGATGATCATCGAACCATACTACTGCTATCTTTCGTTCCATTATTTCTGGCAAAGTCGGCTGCATAAGATTATCATTTACATATGTTACTTTCATTAGGCGATTTCATGTTTTCGATTTTTCTGACCTTAATCTAATTTTTATTTTCTGCTTCTTCAGTATATTGTTTCCATTCTTCATTGTGAACTTTTTGTAAATGATTTTTTATCTTCGTTATTGTTTGTTTTTTGGTAGCGAACTACCAAGTGACAACGATTTGGAACATATTTTGCTTTTGCATCATTTTTGCTGAAATAGACCCAAATTGGATTTTTATCTGCCATTTTTGATGTTCTTTCTAAAATCAGTATAAATAAATTGCATGATTTTATAAAGACCACTTAATAGTTTACCAACTTGCAAATGCAAAATCTGTTGATTTCAAAGCTGTAAATAATCGCACAATATAACAAAACAAAAAACACACCATTCCTTGCAACTTCACTTCTATCACCAAACCTTCACTTCTACTACAAAACCAAACAAACACGTCGCGACTTGCTCATATATCCTATGAAGAAAAGTACGGAAAATACCGTAATTAAACAGAAATTTCAACATTCGGCTTCGGCAAAATCTTCGGCCGAAGCCGAATGTTCGGTCGGACTCTACAGATTACTCGAACCAACCGTAAAGTACCGTAAAGCGTAATTGATAACCAAATTTGAGTTTTGATTGAGAGTCTTTTTTAGTCAATTGCCTTTTGAGTACATGGAAACAGCGATTTGCTAGAAACATTCGGTTTTTATCTCTGCGCTGATCTAATTTGTAAAGCGAACTACTGAGATGAAGTGAACAAAGTTCTTCTTCTTTATGTGACTTTCTGGTTAAGTAATTTGCTGTGCGCATTCCTTTCCATGGAAATATGTCTTTTAATTTGGTCTGCTCAAGTCTTACAAACGTTGTGTTCGCAAAATGAATTCAATATTGTCAAGTTTCTAGTCACGTAAAATCTTTTTAATTATTATACAGTCGAACTTCGATAAGTTGGCAATACCGCCAAGACTGAAATTTACAATTTTAACTCAAATATCTTGATATTATTTGGCGTAAACTTCAATAAGTCAAATTTTGAAGGGAATTCCCAAATTCTGCGTATTTTACGTTTTCGTTTTATAATGAATTTCGTGACACTGTCTTTGCATGTTCCTATGAACTAGAATACTTACGTGCAGAAAATCATTGTTTCTTAAGAATTGTCTTATTTTTTATTAGTAGGAATAAGAACACACAATAGAAGACATGTAACACTTACTTTGTACTAAAAAAACACAAAGTGGAAGGCAAAATCATACACAGAGTGAACATTGATAGTTATCGAAGTTCGACTGTATTTAAAAATAAACTGGGCAAGTGCGAGTTGAACTCGCACGGGGAAGGTTCCGTCGCATAACATTGATGGATGATTTCTGAATATAAAACGACGTTTCCAAACAATTTCAGTTGAATTTTCTTCTAACTTCAAACCAAATCAACTATTCATTCTTTCATTCATACATCCAAACAAACAAACATTCATCCCATACATATACCTATACCTCTATCCAAGTTTATCCAACGGAGAATATCCCTTCCATCCATACCCAATCAGTGATCATGCCTGCCGTGCCTGCGTACACTGCTGCTGGGCATTTAGGGGTTAAGATCTCTCTAAGAGATAACACTTATCAACGCATAGTGTGGTCAAACACAGCATGAAATTTATGTGTGAAAATGAAAATAGTTATCATTTCAATTCTAAGATATCTCAAAATTTCAACATAAATTGATATTTTGAAATTTATCATTTCTTAATGCTTACGCTGAGGTCTTCAAAACTGCGTTTTCGGATCTTCAAAATTCGCGTGTCGATGGTTGACCGTTTTTGGCCAATATCTCGAAAACTATTAAATTGTTTTAAATGAAAATACTCAATAAAGCCAAGTTTTTGTGATTTTTTCAGATTTTTAAACACTTTGGTTTACAAATGGCAGGGGGAGCTCCATATTTTCCAAACGGTACTTTGGATCAATAACTTTTGTAGCAAACCTCTACCTCATTTTGAAAGTTCTGTCGATTGATATATTACTCGATGGGGTGCGACAATGTTTCAAAATTAATGGCAACTTCACCTATACTGGAGCCACCCCCAATTTTTAAATTTGGCTGCAAAAGCAATGACATAGGCTTGAAGTACCTAATTCCAAAATTTCATGCCGATATCTTTATAAACTTCGGAGATAAAAAAGTGTGACAGACACGACGGACAGACGGACAGACACACCGAAATTATAAAGGTTCCGTTTTTGTAGACGGAACCTTAAAAATCACATGCCATCGCATGGCTTAAACATTTTTATTTTTCATTCATTAAAGATTTCGGTGTGTTCGTAATCGAATAATGAATACTCCTCATTGTTATCCTGCGCAGTGTTGTATTTGTGGAAACAAATTAACACCAGAGCAATAACAACAGGATTGACTACTTTCAGTTATGAAGAATATTTAAAAACACGCTTTATTAACACAGAAATATGTATCAGCTTTTGTATCAAACACAAACCTACAAAATATGCATATGGTACTATCCCAACTGCATGTGTAAGTCCCAATAACGTCTATAAAACAAAAGAACATCAGCGTGATTGTGATTTTGAATAAGTGGCAGCTAATTTAAAACTTCTCAATTATGCACTTAAATGGAAAAGGACAGATACAATTACCATTAAAATAAATTTCATCCAATTAAGATGTTTTAATCTTTTATCTGATGCAAAATATTTTCATGCTGTCCAGCGAATTTAATAATAATTGTCCTGCGTGTATAGGACTTTAACTAAAGTGCGATCCTGTCTGAAAACTGAAAATGGATGTATCGCATAAGCTCCAAGTTTGGAAATACATATGTCCACATGCATGTTAAGCTACACCCCTTACCCATGAATCGGGACTCGAATGTCGACAGGGTACTGCGAATTTGGAAGTGTACCTCGGTTTACGAAGTGTGAAGTAATTACACTGTCGACGCGTCGACTTATTGTGTTTTTATTAGGTGTTTACACGCCGAACCGTTCGCCATTTCGAATTCATGCTTTTCGTCCAAATAGTTTCCCCGTTGGTAATTGAATTTTCAGAATGACCACTCCCACCCAACGGAGTGGTCGGGGGTGGAAAATAATTGCAACGAGCAGGGGTTCTTCTGTTTACACCATTTCGAGCTGGTAAATACCGCTCTGAATGCAATTAGGATGCTTAGAGATGCGACAGACGGCATTTTGGGGCGTTGGCATGCGTCAGCTTCATTGGAGTGCATAATTTCCACTGACACCTATGCGTTTGATCGAACATTTTAATCGACAAGGGAATGGATCCTGATTGCTTGATTGGGCTCAAATGATTAATCAGACCAGTTAAATAATAACAATAATTTATTTGGCAGCTAAGCATTATAATTAGTTTTGTGGGTGGTGTTCTGAATGCAACTGTTTCCCTGCTCCAGATACGAATTAATGTTTTCAATTATAAATGATGGCGGGTGTAATCGTGGTGGCGGTGATTATTTTGAAGAGTTTAATTAAATTCGCCAGTGAGGTTTCGACCGGGACACGGTACGCTGGACTCCAATTTCAAATTTCAATCGAATCCATGAATGGACAATTATTGCAGAAATTCATTGCATTCTGCGACCCTGTCGTTGTCCTCAGCTCAAATCGTCTGGCGTTGGTATTGGCATTGTATATCATGGTGACTTGTGTGACGGTGAGTATTTCAATTTGATATTGCCGCGCGCTTTTTTACTTTACTTTTCTTTAGTTTTTCATTCGTACGCTAGTGAGCAGTAAATATGAAATGAGACTGCATTTATTACACGTTAATTAAAGAAAATTCTCCGTACCATTGAAATTGAACTGAACTTTCATGACTCTTGGCTGGCGTATTCTTTGTAATCTGGGTAAAATGCGAGGGCAATAAGCTTAGGATGTCAATTTAGTAGAAATGTCCGCTCTTGTTACTTGGATAGTTGGCAATCTACGTTGGTGCACAGTAGTTCATAGACCGAGTTATTCTTTTTCAAATTGTAAAAATAAAGGATGGTTCCTGGAGGTGAGCAAAGCAAACTTACAGGTGCCTACGTCTGCTGCACGATGCTGATGGCAATGGTGATGGTGATGGTGATGGTGATGACGTTGACAACGACAACGACAACGACGACGGCGACTCTGTCAACGGTGTAGGTAAAAGGGAGCAGACTCGCAGTTAGATTAATTTGCAACGTCTGAAAGAAGGCAATTATTTATACTAAGCAAAGTTAATTAATCTTCTTTTCTTACATTCGCCAGCGTCGGGAACAATAACAACAACAACGAAGGTAAAAACAGTCAGTTAATGAGGGCATTTTATGATGTTGAGTGTTCAAAAAATAAAATGTAAACAAAAAAATTCAAAAAGGGAATTTATTAAAAGCTAATTGTTTTCCATTGTTCTGCACACACATCATCTCACAGTTCATGGAAAACCGTTCGAATAGAGATTAAAGCCCTCAAAAAGTTTAATATTTTTTAATAGTCAATTTTCGGATCGATATCAATTATCCGCTCGTCAGTGTGTGATGGAAATTAATAATATATGAGATTCCATGCATTTTTAAATGCCAGTTGAAATAAAGTTGCTTTAAAACTGGTTCACACAAAATCGTTCATTCATATTTTAGTGAGCAGGTATTGGTCAGTAGTTAGCACTGCAGTCAGTCAGTCAGATACAAGATTTTTAAGTTTTGTTATGAATTATATTTATTTATGAATTTATGGTGCAATCATGCTTAAATTTTGACTTGGAATAAGATATGAATAAATGAAAAAATAAATAGAGAAAGTTTAAGCTTTAGGTTACTTATTTACTTAACAGGCCTAAGACCCATGGAGGGTCAGAGCCTGAGATATCGCTGCCTTTCATCGCTGACGGTCCTGGGCTCGCAGCTTCCAGTCATCAAGACCAAGTTGTCTTGTGTCCGCGATGACTTTGTCTTTATACCGCAGGTTCGGTCTTTCTTTCCTTTTCGAACCAGGATGCTCGGATTCGAAGACCCTCTTAGCTGGAGTGTTGTTATCCATGCGCTCGATGTGGCCGAGTCAGTGCAGTCGACGGATTTTCGCCTTCCATACCACATCCACATTCTGGTACAGCTCATAGAGTTCGCGGTTGCGACTTCTCCCCCATTCGCCTTCCTCGCTGACGGGACTGGTAAAATAAGAGTTTTGTAGAGCATGATTTTGGTACGTCGAGTTAGGAGTTTTGGACTCAGTTGTTTTGACAAATTAGCATCGGTTGTTAAGGGCGATTCTACGTCGAAGCCTCACTGGTACGTGCAGATTAGTGCGCTGCAAAACGGCTTTATACGCTCATACAGTACGCTGGATAGGATCTTGTAGGCGAGCGACGTTGAGCAGGGATATACCTCTATAGTTGTTGCAAGAGGTAGGATTGCCATTTTTGAGCATAAGGAGCTGATTTTCCAGTCGTCGAGCATGCTTTAATAATAATAATAATAGTAATAATAATGGCGACGATACAGTCCGAGGTGGACCTGGGCCTAGCTTCTCAGCAACCACTCGTGTTGTGCGTGCTGTTGTTCTTTCACGAGTGGAGGGGACCTACAGTTTAATGCCGACTCCGAACGGCGGTTTTGAGAAGCCATTTCTAGACAGCTATACTCTTTGAGCATTGTCAGTGACTCGAAAGAGGTGGAGCCGTGAAAAAAATGTTAGGTGTTTTTTCGGGAAGTCGAGCATGCTTTCGTCTTCCTAAGTTCTACAAATGATCTGATGCATGCTCCCTAACTGAACATCGCTGGCAGCCTTGAAAAACTCTGATGGTAAACCATAATTTTAATGCTGGGTTAAGTTTTATTAAGATACATCCAGGATTGAATATTACTATGATGGACGGGGACACAATACTGCGTTAGTGCTGCCATGTTTACTTTACGTATACTCTAAAATAACAATACACATTTATCAGCTATTTTAATTTTTCAAATTTGGAACTAAATTTCAAACCGTACACACATACTCAGAAAATCTCAGTTTTTATAGGAGGCGTTTTAAAAATGTTGAAAGATTTGCTTGCGAAAGTCCGTTGTTACGAGAGGTTACGTAACTCATATTTTAACAAACTTAGGATCGGTAGCACAACGCAGTATTTGAGGCTGTGCCATTGTATTGCCTGCATTGGAAGTTAAATGTTAGACTCGACGGTAGCGCCAACGCAGTATTGTGTTCCAGACATAACAAACATTTTGGGAGCCTGAGGAAATACCCTTCGAAAAAATATAGAAAGTGGTGCTGAATACAGAAAAGTGGTTCCTGTAAGGAAAAAAATAAATTAATTGAATAGTATTGTTAGAAAAAATATGTAAATTTTTACATATATACATGTTTTGAAATAAGGTTAATGAGGGGCTCTAGGTTTTTTTTTCGATTTTTTGTAATCGGCCTTTGAAAATCTGTTACGGGGCTGAGTCCCTTGACCAAAGTGTTGCTAAAGGGAGCACGTCGATAAGTTGAAAAAAAGTCAATTTTCATAAATGTCGATTTTACTGTGCATTCATAATTGAAAAATGTCGCAAAAAAGTTTGTAAAATATCGACTTTCAAAGAAGTTGTTTGCTGAAATGTAGATTTAAAAATTTGAATGTCGGTAAAAACGTCGAAAATTTGTTTGTTTCTTTCATGGGAATTATGAGCTATGTGTTGTTTATTTAATAAATTGAAACGTATACGTAAAAGGTGTTTAACTGTAAATTGTATTATACAAATAAAAAAGAAACATGTAATCCACAACATCATTATTTCTTAATATATTCGGAAATGAGTCTCAATATTTGATAGAAACTCCAGTTTCGAATAATTAGATGTGTCATAAAGAATTGGCTTTAATTTGTTTTTTCTCTTAATGAGATCCCTTTTAGGCTCAAATGCAATCACAGTAAACAGTTCATACTGCCATTTTATTTTTAAAGAAATAAGAAATAAGCTATACTGAAAACAAAAACAAAAAAACGGCAGTAGCTATTAACATATGATAATGTTAACAGGCCGGTCTGACTGTCGGTTTTGTGGAATCGACATTTTTTTTGATATTCTCCTAATCTATATTTTATTTTATCGACTTTGAAGAATGGCGACTTCTTTATAAGTCGAGATTTTGGTAATCGGCCTTTACTCGTACCCAACCCTTGATGGATTGGTTGATTAACCACACTTTAAAATGTCGATTGCGCAGAATATCGACGAAGTAAACTGTTGACTAGAAGAATGTCGAAAAGAATGCCGATTTTAAAAGATCGATAATAGCATAGATGTTTTGTAATTTATTCATTTAGTTGAGTCATTTTCTTATCTACATAAAAAATCAAACGGTTGTATGAACTTGTTTACTATGTTTATGATTTATATTGATGGAATTCTTAAATTTATTTGATATGCAGGCAAAACTAGATAGACGGGCTCCCACAAATCAAATAAAGGAAAAAGAAATTTAGCCACCAAACGGTGAACGTAAAAATCGAACAGAAACGTAATAAACAAAGAAAACAATCTGAAATCTATTATTAAAACGAAATCTAGGTATTTTACTAAATATAGTTTTTCTAAACTGGAAATTCTACAGCGTATTGCAACTCGCTTGTGAATATTTTAACAACTAATGGTTACGTCTCTTATATAGATATGTTTATATTTTGTTTGTATATCTAGATTTTGCATTAATTGTAGATTTCAGTTTGTTGTCTTTATTGATTAGGTTTCTGCCAAGATTTTTATTTCTTTTTTTGGGACAAGGGGTGGATAAAACATATAAATGCAAGATAATTTTAAAGTAAATGCTTTTATTTGCCATGTACAAAAATTAGTTTTTACTTCGTTTCTGTAGAACATTTTCAAAGCAAACGCTTATGCTTTACTCCGGCAACGTTCTGGTCTTAACACTTATTGCAATGTGCTACGGTTGGTGTAACAGATTGAAATTGCAGAGACTGTTCACTTGGTCATCTCACGGCGGGCGTTCATCAATTGACCGCTGCGATTATGTGACTTGAAATCAGTCGATTATTTTCTCTGGGGCTACGTCAAGTCGTTAGCCTACGCTGACAAACCACCCACTTTGGTCGAGCTTAGGCATACAGGGAAAATTTGTTGATTGCACCTAAAATAGCGGGATGCCAGCAACGATATTTGTAAATGCTCAGGTCATGCTGACATTCAGCCTCCGGGAGCAGCCTTCTGAATATCCTCAACACCAACCTTTAGGAGGTGGACGTACGCAGAGAGCGTCCTAGGCAAAGGTCGTAATTGTATCCCGATCAGATTGGCGGTTCTGCGTAGGGCTAACAACCAGCTCACGGAAAAACCTATAACGATATAAAAGAGCAAATTGCCTTGGATGCACATACGAATACCCAATGATGACATGGAGTGAAAAAGGACAATCATTTGCGATTATCCTCCTGGAATTTAGGAACATTATACACTCCCTTAGTAGCTCACCAGTTGGAAAATATCCTCACGCAGTACAAGGCGGATGTTACTGCGATCAAGAAAGTGCGCTGAAAGAAAAAAGTTTGCAGTAGGTTGCATATATTGGGATGCAGATTCGTCGTAGGAAAGCGGCTAAGATCGAAAGTCATTGACTTCAAGCCGATTAGCGATCGCCAGGCTGTAATCCGCGTCAACGGCATATTCTACAAAGTCAGCCTTACATGTGCACACGCGCCTATCGACGAGTCTAAAGATTCCATCAAAGACGATTTCTATGACCACTTGGATGGTGCCTATGGAGCCTGTCCGAAAGAAGATGTTAAGATCTGCTAGTCTTGTTATATAAAGCCGAAAGCTGGAAGCTAAGTAGGACTGCAGAGCTGATTCTTGGTACTTCAAAAGAAAAATTCTGCGTCGGATATTTCGTCCTGTCTGCGAAAATGGCAAATGGAGGACAATACACAACCGCGAACTCTATGTGCAGTAATAGGAAGGCAAAAAAGGCTTGACCACATCCAGCGAATGAACACAAATTTTCCAGCCAAAAGAGTCTTCGAATCCAAACCTCCTAGTTCGAGAAGTAGAGAAAGACAGAACTTACGGTATAAAGATCAGGTGATCGCGGATGCAACGCAACTTGGTCTTGGACCGGAAGTAGCGTGCCGGGACCGTCAGCAATTGCTCAGGTTCAGATAGGTAGGTAGGTGATGCCCTTGCGACTGGGTCGCGGCTCTCTGAGACTAACAGTTGGCTCCACTGTGCCCTGTGTGTGGGGGTGTACCCCGTGGGACCTACACTTTTACTGCTGATTAAAATGCAGTTACTTCCTGTTCAACACCGGCCATAGGACTCTCGTCATTGACCCAATGACCAAATTCAGCCATCGTTTATTTGCTCTTTCTAAGGCTTCGTCCTCTATTTCTTTCCTTCTGAAACTTAACGGCATGTTGACATAAGGTAGTGCTAGACATTTATCTAGCTCTGAGCCCTCCTTTGCCAACACTTCGGCTCTCTTGTATCCTTGAACTCTTGCGTGTCCTGGTACCTGGAAGAAAGTCACCGTGTTTACTCTGGAGAATTCGTTGACGTTCTGTCTGCGTAGCTTCATTAGTTTCGACTGTACAATATCCGACGCAATGGTTCTTATAGCCGCTTGGCTGTCGGAGTATATAGTTATCGTTTTTTCAGTCAAACAGACACCGCCTCATTTATTGCTACCACTTCTGCTTAGAAAATGCTACATTCTTCTCTTAGAGATCGCAGAAGACCCGTTCGCCCGTTTCTGCACAAATTTTCGAGCTATCAGCTGCACATATAGGGAGATCTCTTCGCTGCCATTCGTTGATTTTTGATCTTATAATGGAGATTTCACGAGCAGTGCTTCCGAAGATTTGGGCAGATGAAGGTAAAAAATAGCATTTACTATCCATTTTCGATAAATTAGTTACCTTCATTGTTGCTTGTATCAAGTATAGTCAAACTTCTTTATATGTAACGAACTTCCTTATAGCGTAATTCTCTCTATAACGAATTTAATTTTCCCTTCAAAAATATCCCATATGAATTTTGTTCTTTATAACGAAATTCTCTATAGCGAAATTCTGTTTATAAGGAACTAATTTCGCTCAAAATAAAAAAAAAAAAAAGATTCTTTATAACGAAATGACAAATTTGAAAGCAAGGCCTTCTACTATTTTATGTTCTTTTTGTATTTGTGTGCCTGTGCAGTTGAAATTTTACTCATATCCAATCAATCAATCCTTTGAGTTTCCATTTCAAGTTCGTGAAACGTTTACACAAAAATGTTGAAGCGCATTTCACTTTCAGAGAAATTGTCAATTGTTGAAGAAGTCAAAGGGGGAGAAAAGAAAAAAGATGTAGCCAATAAATTTGGTGTTTCATTTAGTACATTGTCTACAATTTTAAAGAATGAGGTAAACATTTTAAAGTTTTTTAAGACAAGTTCAAACAGAACCCAAAGAAAAACTTAGAAAAATGAAATAAAGTTTTTGTACCAATTTTCTTTGAAAATATAGAGGAACACTGACAGTGTTGTTGAGAAGCTAGGCCCAGGTCCACCTAGGCCTGTAGCGCCGCTATTATTAAAAATAAAACTTTCCGTATAACAAATTTTGTGTAAATCTTCTTTATAACGAAGCAATTTTTTGTTCCCTTGAAGGTTCGTTATAAAGAATTTTGACTGTATTAATCTACATATTTGCTATCAAGTACGAAGTTTTCCGTTTTTATGCATTGCAAACATTATCTTAACACTAGATTTACGGAACCCGTCAATTTGACGGAATTCAAACTTCTTTGCAATGAAATATCTCGAAAACCGCTTGATCGATTTCAACCGTTTTGCATCGTAAATTAATCATTTCTTCAAAGAATTTATGCACACTGGTTTTTTTCCCTAAGCCTTCTACGTTTTGAGATTCATATGTGGTATACCTATCTCTACGGGATCCGTCAAATTGACGGGTACGCTTATCTCGAAATCCTTATATTTTTGCTTTGTTCGTCACATTATTCATCCAGTAGGTAGTGTACGAACGTTTCAGAAAGACAGTGTCAACAAGTTTCGCTTCCTATAGAGAGTCTCCGCTTATTGCAGGTATTTGCAATAGGGTAATGAAATTAGAACACAGTATTTTTTTATGTTGGCCAATCTCCTTTTTCTAGCAATCATGCGTAAATCCAGGAGATGTAATAAAATATTGGATAAAATTCTAGAGATCAATGAGCATTGTTCCGAGGATACCTCCGAAGAAAATGAATGTGAGTTAGGCGAAAGCGAACCCGAAAGTGAAACTACACAATCTGTTGAAAGTGGATGGACAGAATTATCTTCAGATAGTGAAGAGGAGAATTTGTTTGCAGTCCGTCGGAATTACGAAAAAACCATAAACGTCTTCCAGAATCTATTTCATATTATAATAAAACTAAGTTCGGAGTGGAAGTCGTTGACCAGATGACACGCAAACATAACGTAAAAGCAGGCAATTTCCGATGGCCACTTCAAATCTTTTTCAATATATTGGACTTCGCAGCAATAAACGCGTGGATACTATATAAACAGTGCATCGAAACCACAATATCCAGGAAACAATACATGTTTAGTCTAGCCGAGGAATTAGATGCGGAAAACAAGGAGAACATTTTCCAATGATCAGGCGATTCTTCACCATCTTTAATATTACAAGAGCGAAAAAGTTGCCAAGTGGGATACTGCAACAAAAATAAAAGCAGCAATTGTTGCAAATCTTGCAAAAAAGTGGTATGCGGAAAATGCAAAGCGGAATATACTTGTAAAAAATGTACTAAATAAGTAAGATTACCCGTTAGTATTGTTATTGTTATTTCCATGATATTTTTTAAAGGACTTTTTTTTTCTTGATACTTTAATTAAACGTCAAAGCAAATATTGTGCAATTTGGAGTTGATTTGAATAAATCGGTTTTTTAAAGAAATTGCGTTTTTTTTATTCACCCGTCAATTTGACGGGTGCCGTAGAGATAGGTATATAAGAAACGTCCGTAAACCTAGTGTTAAAAACATAATCACCCTTATTACGACTGGAGATTAAGTTGATCGATTCGAGGCGATTAAGTGGCGTTTTAGTGTCGGTATTACGGTAGCCTTAAGTGTCGTTTTACTTGTATTCCACATATATTCCACAAAAAGATTTTGTAACTGACAGATTTATATTTTTCTTTATTTGAGTCGTCGGTAATATTGCAAAATAATTTAGTGAAAAATATGGACAGCATTTTGATATTTATGTCGTGGAGTAGTGATGATGAAGAGGAAACAAGAAAAAATGATCTAATGCGAATAAGCAGAACTATTAGATCGAAGTCCAACCCATTGGATTTACCAGATGCTAAGTACTTACACAGAAAAGTAAATTTTAAATTTTAAAGTAAACTATTTTTAGTTTCAGATATTGGTGGTCTTAAGCTATTTAATATAGCAGCCCAGTCAGTTTTCAGCGAAGTCGTTTGTGGAACACCTTTTTTAAATAGATTTTAATCCCTGGCGTTAACAAATTTCTTCACGACAAAAATAGGTAATTAAGTAGGCGTTTCGCCACACTATAACGACAACCCGAATACCGAAGAATTACGTTCCACAAACATAAAACGTAATTTTTGGTAAAACGACTGGCGTAACGCCAGCTATAATCCTGATTTCGTACAAGGCGTTCGACGCCAGTCGTAATATGGATGAATGTAAACATATTTCCAAACCTTAATCTAAATTTTAATAAATCCCATGGTTAAATAATTCCAAAAAGAAAAATGTTATTCATCAAATAAATCTTAACGATTCTTGTAGATCGCCGATTTCAAATAATTAAATTGAGGTATACCGTAAAGTAATCACTTAGAGTGCGTGATTTGATCCAATCGCATCCTTGCAGGCTGTTTGTAGTTTGTGAAAAGAAAGTGAGTCCAAGCTACTATATATAGGGATGCAACATCGTTCTTAAAAACATCATCGATGGTTCCACGACAAAAATCGATATTAAAAATATCGGTATTAACAACGATATATCGATGGTTTTCCGATGTTTTATTTATCTTCTCCATCACGCAAATTTTTGGCTATATTTACGACGTACTGTACCTAAACAATCCAAAAACCAGATTCAACCCAAAAACTTTCACTGTCTTCCGTTTCGTTGATGATTGGATTTTTACTTTGTGGCTTATCGGGACAACGAAAAACCCATGGTGACGTTGGAGGATCTTACGGTTTATATGTATAGTGAATCGCTTGCTCCACGACCGACATTCGCTCCCAGCCGCACCCCCTTAGTGAACAGGCGCTAGTTTGGCTGTTGACACAAGGTCTGTTATCCCTACTCATCCAGCCAATACATGCAGAAACATAAACCCTTTACGATTAGCTACCGACCCACAGTTCCATAGAAGTTGGAAGTCCAGTCTTCTTAAGGGTTGCTCGATGGAGGTTCGGAGTAGGATGATAGACTAGGAGAGGCTAAGATATAACAAAGTTACATTGTATAGTGCATCTCTAGCTCTTTTACATCCCATTATTATTACATAAATACAAGCTCATTTTATATATAACACATCCTGGCAATTTTTAACAAAAAGAATGAACGAAGTTGATGTTTGATAGTTTTGCCGTCGATGTATTGCCGATGTATCGGTTATTAAAACATCGATGTTTATGAACAAAACATCATGTTTGCAAAACATCGATGTATCGTTTTATAGGCATTATAAGTATTTGCACAAGCCTTCGATGAGTCTCAAGAGGTGTGAAGCTAGCAGATAACGATAGCTTGTGCAGCCATAAATGCGGCCAATTGCAAGGTTTAAATTACCCCATCAAGATATTCAAAGGACCTGTTTGTTATTGGTATAGTCTGGTACTCTGCGGGCTTTTAGATAAGCTCATTTTTGCCCGTAGATCCTTATTAAGGCACGGATAAGCCTACCTACTTCTTCGAAGACTTCTGATAAGTACAGTTGAACAACGTCCGCATTGGTCATAAATATTTAGACAGAATAATATAGGCTCCAGAATTGATCCCTATGGAAAGCCTTACGTAAGTAAGGGTGAGTTCGTAATCGCAACATTAGAGCAGTACTGCAACGTCAAGCGTTCTTAATTGCAAACATTTGGGAATGATGCTTTGCATCACGTTCTAAAATGCAACATGAAAGCAACGATTCGCAAACAAAAGCAACCAGCGCATCATAGATTATTGTGATACGATGGATTTTTTTTTATTTTCCGACTCAATTGTCTCTTTCGAAACGCCAACAAAATTAAAGCACCGTCAAAATATCGTTGCGTCGCATCACATAGGCAGTGATGCTTACGTGATGCGCATTTTGTTGACGTTTACGAACTCAGCCTAACTTCTGCGCAGAGATTTGATTTTCAACAGTGGAATTTTACACAAAACTATGGTCAAAATAGATGACTGACTGTTGTTTTCGTAACCTAATAATATGAATTCATATCAAACCAAATTAAAAGATTTTATTCAAAATTTCTGGACGTGAAAATGGGTTATCAGCAAGAAATCATTAGACATTCAAACTTAGTTCAGAAATGGTAGTGCCCCGCAAAAGTGGTTATTTTTATTCGTTTCGCAAAGCAACCAGTGATGGTAGCGTCCAAAGCTATCGACAACGAAACAAATTCCGGTAGACACACCACATGCACGTACGTGAGGTATAAAACCTTTTTAAAATATCAATTTTACTATACTCACATATTTGGAAATATTTCAATCAAAGTAAACACAAAGTCAAAACCCTTACATCCACCACCATCATCTCACAGAAAGGACACTTCTCATTCAAGTATATCATTGCAATTTGATTTATGCATATTTTATTTTGCTAAAATATTCATAGCCTCTCATTTTGGCTCACACCTTTCAAACTGAGGCAAGAAATAAGTTGAAAGGACACACGAGGAAGCTCACTTGAAAATTCAAAAACATAAATCTTTACTTTTTTTTCGTTCAGCTCGTCGTCTTCGTCATCGGTCGTTTAGAGCGGTGTATGCTTCCCCCCGCCGCGTTTCAAATGAGTGCCTATTAGGTCTGTGTGTCTACCTCGTGGTAGTAATAATAACAGGGAATAAATGCGAGTAGCAGCAACTCTGGGATCCCAGTATACTTCGAACAGCGCTTTATGGAAATGAAAGGAACGAACGCCATGACGATGGGGCGGTGAGGAAACTTTTGAACAGCCCCCTTTTCTCCGAAATATCTTAGGATTTTCATCATACTCTTACAAAGGTCTTCCCGCGGCATCCCTTAATGTACTTCGGCTCCCATGCTACATCTTGTGTTTCGATTCGGTCACTGAATGATGATCGATATTGTACGGGAATTTTTGTGACTTTTTGATTTAGGGACTTGCCGGAGAGGAAAATGACTTGCGTCCATCGGTTCGTGTATGCCTTATTTTGCATACCCTTCGTTCATAGATGGTTGGGATGGGTATCAAATTATGGGATATTCATTTCGAATCTCGGCTCACGATTTCTATGTAGCGAGTGGTTGTGAATGCTGCTGGTTCCACGATAAATGTCTGAACACACTGCCCAACCAATAAATTTTCGAATCGAGCGGAATAGCAAAACGAGAATCTAGAATTGAAATGAAATATTGCACTTCAGTACTATTTTAGCATTTTTGTCACGCATTCAATAGTCGCATCGACTCTTGTTAGGTGAATGCAGACCCTTGGTATTCGATGCAGGTTTAAGTTGACTAGGAATTGGAACACATATTGCTCTAGAGTATAATGTTAATTTAAAAACCATTAGGGTTAATTCCTTTTTCTGGTTACACTAACGAGATGTTTGAATGCACCATTATTTCTGGTAATATTATTTGCCGACCAAATGAGTAAGTTATTGGGTAACCCTCATAAATTGCAGGAGTAAATTAGAGAGAACAAAGTGAGTAGCGGTATATTCTGAGGTAGGTAGGTAGAGTGCCCTTGTGACTGGGTCGTGGCTCACTGAGACCAACAGTTGGGTCCATTGCGCCTGGTATATCCTGAGAGAGTGGTATTTTAAAATTATCTAATTTACATTTTTTTAAGGAATTAAAGATTTAAATGAAAATGAAAGGCATGGCATTTATTAGAATTATCTTGTGGCGAAGATCGATTTTTGAAAATTTAAAATACGATTTTGTGTATATAGGAGTGTGGAAGTGCTTTTTACTGACTTTAGATGTGCATAAGTGAAGGGAATTCTTCAAAACCACACTATTTTAAATATCTATTACGCTCCTGCCCCATTACGCCATTCTATGCATGAATCGGTAATTATTATTGTAGAGCATGCTGTGTGACACGTTGACACTCTGTGCCTCCTTTTTATTTTATTGGAGAACGAAAATGTCAGAAATTAAGTATCTCCATTGACTACAAAGAGCTCGACGTAGAATTGATTGCATGAGTTTGATATAAAGGGTGACCAGATATCAATTAACGTTTTTCCAGTTGTTATTTTTCAGCAGCTGTCAAAGTTACCAATGACATCCATTTAAAATATTCAGAAAGGTTTGCCATTTAATCATGCATCGAAATTCCGGCTTAGTTGTGAATTTCGTGAATTTCGTCGTGGGGACAGTCGTCTTCATGGTTTCAATGTACAGACAATTGCAGGCGTGAGTATACTTTAATTTAAGCCACCAACCAAACAGAGACTGGCGCGAAATGAAGAAAACATAACCGCCGTAGCCAGTAAGTTCAGTATAGAAGAAGACCCCGAAATGTCTACACGGCGCCGATCAGCTGTTTGTACTCACCCAAAAGTCAGGCGGACGAGCATAGAAAACGCGCAGTCAATTTGCTTAATGTACGCTGGAAATGATAATCGAAAATCCGGATTTTGGGTCAAAAATTCATGTTCTCAGACTAAATTTTTGGTTTAGCGGCTGTATCAACAATAAAAATGTACGGCTGTTATTGGAACGAACGCAATCCACAAGTGTTCGACCAAGCAAACATTGACTGTTTGGTGTGGATTATGACATCGCGGCATCATCGGATCTCATTTCTCACACCGTTGTTGGTTTATTTAAATTCTTTTTCTGTTGTTGCTATCTGATTATCCAGTACTTAATATACTATACATGAATACGTTACTTTAAGGAAGTATTTATCATGTTCAACTCTCCTCAACCACAGGTTTGAATTCTTCTCCCCTTTTGGGGGAGGTTGGACCGCCAGCCAAAACAAGCTCAACCCTTTCATCGTCGTTCGAAAGCATCCTAAGAATAGTGCTGTTTGAATAAGCAATAGCTTCGAAAGCATCCTCATTTTCAAAGAAAAATGGTCCAATGATGCCACCACTCCACAATCCGCACCAAACTCCCACTCTCTGTGGATGCATTGGCTTCTTCACAATAACCTGCGCGTTTAATGCTACATAGCATTAACTTTGGAAATAAGTTTTCAATGTTTCCCACGTTGTTCAAGATTTCGAGCGGGAAACAGGTGCTTAAAAAAAAATACACTAGATGGTCCACCCTGTAGTTAAAACTGGATAGAATTGTTTCTAAAGCATAGACCGCAATTTAATTTCGTATCTAAAAACTTTAAAAATAAAGGAAGATATTGAATGAAAGTTGATGACGGTTGAACGAATTGACTATTCAATTGATTGACATTGGGGCGGTGGAATAAAAAACGTACCACATTCCTACATTCCTAAAAAAATGCCAATACTTTAATTTGCAAAGGCATGTTTTCTATATTACATTTCTATACAAATTGAAGCTTATATTATATTATATTAAAATTGGGTAATTTGAAATTTTAAATATAAAATTATTGAAATATAAAAACGCTTTAATGGTTTTTGCAATTTCGCGACTTGTGGTTTATCGTGAAGTAATCTAGGTGAAAATTAGGTTATTGTATTTTACTATCTATTCGCTAAAAATGTTTTTTTTTGTTGCTATTTATTTTTTAAGTAAAATGATGCAAATAAATTGATTTAGGTATGCAAAAAAAATCGTCTAATTTTAATTATGTTCTTGTAGTGGCCCGGAAAAAGTTAAAGATCAGAAAGAACCAGGTTGAACCATACAATTCAACCTCAACGTAATACAAATAAACTGGACAAGTGCGAGTTGAACTCGCACGGGGAAGGTTCCATCGCTTAATATTGATGGATGATTTGTGAATATCAAACGACACACTTCTCTATTTCAGTTGAATTTTCTTCTAACTTCAACCCAAATCAACTATTCATTATTACATTCATACATCCAGGCAAACAAGCATCCACCCATACATATATGTACCTACATCTCTATCCAAGTTTATCCAACACAGAAAATCCCTTCCATCCATACCAAATCAGTGTTCACGCCTGCTCATCAACGCAAAAAGTGGTCAAACACAGCATGAAATTTATGTGTGAAAATGAAAATAGTTATCATTTTAAATCTCAGATATCTCAAAATTTCAACATAAATCGGTATTTTTAAATTACATTGATGTCTTCAAAACTGCGTTTCAGATCTTCAAAGTTCGCATTTCGATGATTGACCGTTTTTGGCCAATATCTCCAAAACTATTAAGGCCAGAATGCTCGAAATTGTTTTAAATGAAAGTACTCAATAAAGCCAAGTTTTTGCGATTTTTTTCAGATTTTTAAACACTTTGGTTTGAAAATGGCAGGGAGGACGCATTAAAAAAACTTTGGGGCTCCATATTTTCCAAACGGTACTTTGGATCAAAAGCTGTTGAAGCAAACATTTACCTCATTTCAAAAGATCTGTCGATTGATATATATTCGATGGGGTGCGACAATGATTCAAATTTAATGGCAACTTCAACTCTACTGGAGCCACCCCCCAAATGGCCCCAATTTTTAAATTTGGGTGAAAAAGCAATGACATCTAGGCCTGAAGTACCTAATTCCAAAATTTCATGTCGATATATTTATAAACTTCGGAGATAAAAAAGTGTGACAGACGGACGGACGGACACACGGAAATTATAAAGGTTCCGTTTTTGTAGATGGAACCTTAAAAACCAATGCAGTCACACAAATTAATTTTTTTATGAGGTCTTTTGAATTTAAGCAAATAGCATGAAATTTAATTTACAAACAAAAATACCTTCAAAAAAATCTCTTCTGTATACGATTATTTACGTACCAAGTACTGACTATGTTTTCTCCTTCACAATTTGGTATGAAGCAGAATATGTTATGATTATGAGGGAAGTACTCTCAGTGAGGGATGCCTCTTTGTTCAATAACTTTTGACTCAACGTATGCAGCATGAACCTTTAATGTGACCATAGAATGTCTTAAGGACAGCCTCGGATTCAATTAATTATTCACCTTAAGTTGACCTATAAAATGAGATCAACCTTTGAATGTAAATGTATAAGCAAAACTGGAAGAAATTCTAGCTTCTTTCTTTTTCTGTTTTAGCTTCTTAAATTGTAAAATGCCACCAGGAGGGTTTTCCTACGGGGCTAGAGAGCACTTCATGCGCTTAGAAGGTGTGTAGTGGTTTTCTCTTCCTTCTCATTTCTGCAACTTCTAAGATCGTTATAAAAAAGTCCCATCCTTCTGACATGTTTCCTTATTGTGTCTCTTTATGACACCGATGAGAGTTGTGCTATGTGCTGACCTTTTAATGCTTAATAGACAAAACGTGCGTTTGAGGTTGACCACGGGCCAGATTAGTTTTCTAGGGAGGCAAGTTGTGCCCTCGGACCACATTCGATTAATGGCATCAACATCAGGCTTCATTAGCATTAGTCGCATCAAGCTTCATTCCGTCCTCTGTCTTGGACCCATTTGTGAAAAATCTAAATTTGCTAATTTTAGTGGAGTAGCCGGTAAAATTAACCGCTCAATAATCATGCCGATTGTACCATGTTATTGTTATGCACCAAGTGGAATGAAATTTCTTAATTAGCGTACCGAAATCCGTTAAGAAGTGCAGCTTAATCGTTTTCGTCGTCGGCGTGCCCGTCCGTCTGTCTATCATACTTTTGTATCTCCGATGTTTATAGACATCGGCATGCAATTTTCGAATAAAGTAGTTTCGGCTTAAAAATCAGTTTTCATGCACGCAAATTAAAAAGTGTGGCATTTGGGAGTGGCTCGCGTATAGGTGAAGGTGCCATGGACTTTGATTTTGATATATCAATGGACAAGTCGTTTGAAATAAGGGTGAGGTTTGCTTCAACACTTTTCGATCCAAAGCACAGTTTGAAAAAAAATCGAGCTCCAAAATTTTTTTTTAAAGCGTCCTCACCTGCCACTTTAAAACCAAAGTGTTTAAAAATCTGAAAAAAATTACAAAAACTTGGCTTCATTGAGTACTTAATTTTAACATAATTTCAACCATTCTAGGTCTAATAGTTTTCGAGATATTGTACAAAAACGGTCAACCATCGACATGCGAATCTGAAAACGCAGTTTTGAAGACCTCTGTGTAAGCATTAAGAAATGTTTGGGTACAGCAAGTGCCAAGCAGTGACATTAGTGTGTCAAAGTTTCTTTTTGTGGTTCATCGTTAGAATTGCGCCAGTACGTTTTGTGTTGTGTTGTGTCTAATCTTCTCTCCTTTCGGCCGGTACCCTTACGAGCTATCTATGTTTTAATGGTCGCTTCACGGACAACAAAAATAGTTTTAATGTACGTATTTAATTAGGCGGCTAACTTCCTTTATGTGGGCGCCGTAGCGTAGTGGGTAGGTGCGTCGACTCCTACGCTAGGTTCGATTCCCGAAAAAAAACACCAACAATTTTTTCACGGCTCCACCTCTTTCGAGTTACTGACAATGCTCAAAGAGTATAACTGTCTAGAAAAAAAAGGTTCTCAATTTCGCCGTTCGGAGTCGGCATTAAACTGTAGGTCCCCCCCACTCGTGAGAGAATAGCACGCACAACACAAGTGGTTACTGAGAAGCTAGGCCCAGGTCCGCCTCGGACTATAGCGCCGTCATTGTTATCATTGTTATTATTATTATTATTATTATTTTTGCATGCAATGCATGCATGTCGGCAGTCTTTCTTTGAGCTTTACAGAAGGCTCCAATTTGAGGTGAAGCTTAAACTATCGAATTCGCATTATGTTCTTGTTTGGAAAATAGATTTCACGCATTTTTTAAACTAAAATTAAATTAAATTAACAGAAATCACTTTTGCTTTGATAAATTTGTGGCAAGCAACAAAACCCGGTTGTTAGTGCGTAAGTTGTAGTAAGTCACTGTGAACTGTATTTAACGGACTGTCCAGTGGACCTCGACACGGGCCCAGGTAGAACAATTATGGCGACCGTAAAATGGACGAAGCGCGCGGAGCTTTTCCCGAACAGAACACCCATTTTGATAAAACAATTTTATCATTTGTACGTGTTGATGAACGCTGAACCATGTCAATAAGGTACTATAACTGGCCACAGTGCATATGCAAGGGGAATGCTAGCACGAAGAAGCCTGCAGCGTATAGACTCGACCACCTTTAAGTACAAAAACAGCTCTGAAATAAACTGGTGTAAGAAAATGTCATAATTTTCGCATCTTTAATACCAATATTTTCATTCAACTCTAATTGAAAATCTTTCAAGGGCCAGTAATACCTTTTGGATAATGTTTATTTTTTATTGATGGTTGGTCATTGTGCCAAGTGCTTATAATTCACCCTCATATTTGGGGACAATACAGAACTTTGCACGTAATAAATTTGTAGCTCATTCATGGTGAAAGGAAACTTTGAATACCACATAAAAACGAATCGGTATCGTATTTCTTAGCAATATTTCATTTAATCCCCCGTAAAAGATCTGAGGTTTTTATTTTATTTTGTCATGGGTTTTCATAAGCAGATAATACAAACTGGAATTAGCAATAAATTTTGAAATACGAATGAAGCACAAAACCCACACAAACGAAGTACGATACGCTCTTGTTGTGGACGCTTTACTGGTTTGCTGTTACGTTTTCATTGAAATGCATCCCTTGAGAGTAATCCAATTATTACTGTCCGATCTGTGTGCTGTGAACTGAAAGCATGTTTTTTTTCTCATCATGCACAAAAATAACTACTTCTGTCTAAGTGTGTATCTTCAGATCCTAGGTAACTCCATTGTGTTTGCTACTTCAACCGATGTGGAATGTGAGGGGACTTCGTTTATTGATACAAACAAGAAATGGGAAAAAAGACTTTACCGTCTCGTCTTTTCTGCACAAAATAGGTACTCTGCAGAAATTAATGCTGTAATGAATTGCTGAAGTACTTTATGTGGGAAAAGGGGATTTATCGTTTATCGCCGAAGCAAAATGCAACTCATGTAGAAACAGGAAGTAATACTTTACCTTGTGTTTTACCAAACATTGGTTTCTGTTTTTTTTTTCGTTCAGTTCCACGTCGAATCCTTCTCTGTGACATTCCGTTGGGGTGTTCACTTCACTTGAGCATGTTTTATACATAAAATGTTATCCTTTCGGTTGAGTATATCAAATCTCACTTGTGGCTGAAATAATCATATTGAACGTTGTGTACATTTCAGGAAAATATTTAAAAAAAAAAATAGAAGTCTATGGGTGGAACCTAAAGTGTAGGATTAATGTTGGATTTTGTGTTTAGAATTCATCCATGGTGCAGACAGCCATCGGGCAAATTCATTGCCGATATCGATTGACAACAAATCTTCGGAATTACTCCGTTGAGAACTATTTCACTGCAGAGCGGTAATAAATTTTCGCAGTGGATAGTGGATAGATTCCGCGTTATTTTTTTTTGTTCTTCTTCTTTTGGAACTCTGTCAATTCGCAATTAAGCATAGGACACACACTGCTAGGCCATTTACCCGAACAAGGGGATCGATTTCAATGACTTTAGTTACATGAATTAGAGACTTAATTCTGGGCGAGTGATTGTTTCGAAACTGAACCTGCAGTTTTTGTTATTCTTCAGGAATTAATATAAGGAATAATTTTCTTAATTCTTGCAAGAATTAATGTAAGTGAATCATTTCCTAATGACCAATTTAGCTATTTTGTTATTATTGTTAGCACTTAGCATAATGCTGCACAAGAATAGGCTGACCAGACGTCGTCTTTTAAGAGGACATGTCCTCTTTTTGTCTCATAAAAAATGTCCGGTATCTTTTTGAAAAAAACATGCAATTTGTCCTCTTTTTTGGTTTTCTCAGTTAACTACATTTTTCGACAACACAAAACTGCAATAAAACTTTTTTTTCCAACACTAATTTAGAAATTTTCTGCACTCATTCACTTCTGAACACACCCACTCATTTGAAAGCTCATTTCATACCTATTTTCTGTTTAAAAAAAGAAACATACCGTTTACCGTATTCGTGTGTGCTTTTCTAATGTCTCAATTTTTATTTGAGACTGTTCAAGGTGTCCTCTTTTTCATGCTCATGGATCTGGTCACCCTAGACAAGAACCGTGTATGTAGTGCTAATGCACTGTCAATAACCTAATGAGCTGGCAGCATGGTCACACATCCGCAAAACCAGACACTTCGTTACCCAGAGTGCACTGCAGCACACTGGTTGGTATCGTTACAGGCCACTGTCTGTTGAGCTACCATGCTCGCAAACTTGGCCTAGTCTCTACTGACATGTGTAGGAACTGCAAAGATTCAGCAGTCAGTGAAACACTGGAACACTTCCTCTGTTTTTGCCCTGCTCTGGCGTTAGAACGTTAGGACAGCTTTTCTTCAAATCGCTAAACGATATGGCTTCCGTGAAGCCACATCTTTTCACCAAATTTGCAATAACTTCAAAATCCTTCTGTCTCAATAAAGGCTATTAGGTCAACACTTAGGTTAACTCTGTAAGTGGTAACACTATGGACCAAAATCGGTCTAAGTGAGGCCCAGCCACCACCCCTAACCTAACCTAACCTAACCTGGCAGCATGGTTCACTAATCGCATTCATTGTCATCATCGTAACCCAATTTTTTTCTTTCTACTGGTGTAAAGGAGTTTTATTGTTTAGGTTCTGGTACTCACTATTAACATTATTATTATTAATGGTGGCGCTACAGTCCGAGGTGGACTTGGGCCTAGATTCTCAGTAACCACTCGTATTGTGCGTGCTATTGTTCTCTCACGAGTGAAGGCGACCTACATTTTAATGCCGACTTCGAATGGTGACATTGACAAACTTTTTCTAGACAGTTATATTCTTTGAGCATTGTCAGTGACTCGAAAGAGGTGGAGCCGTGAAAAAATATTTGGTGTTTTTTCGGGACGACGCACCTACCCACTACGCCACGGCGCCCACGGCACCCACATAAGGTGAATGTTATTTATTTATTTATTTATTTAAAAAACCTAACTTATAATTACAAATTATAAATTAAGGGGGAAGCCATGAGTATCAAGACCTTAGGCTTAAGGTGAATGTTAAAATGCTCAGTCATCTCATCAAGAGATAGGCGGCAATTCAGTTAGGTTGTAGAGTAAAAAGTGACCGAGCTCATGAATTTGATTGCTGCTTGGTTATCTGAATAGATGGTGATGTCTTTTTAAGGTTCCGTCTACAAAAACGGAACCTTTATAATTCAGGTGTGTCCGTCCGTCCGTCCGTAGTGTTTGTCACACTTTTTTATCTCCGAAGTTTATAAAGATATCGGCATGAAATTTTGAAATTAGATACTTCAGGCCTAGATGTCATTGCCCATACACCCAAATTTAAAAAGTGGGGACATTTGGGGGTTGTTCCAGTACAGGTGAAGTTGCCATTAATTTTGAAACACTGTCGCACCCCATCGACTTATATATCAATCGACAGATCTTTTGCAATGAGGTAAAGCTTTGCTTCAACAGTTTTTGATCCAAAGTACCGTTTGGAAAATATGGAGCTCCAAAGTTTTTTTTAATGCGTCCCCCACTGCCGTTTCTAAACCAAAGTGTTTAAAAATCTGAAAAAAATTACAAAAATTGGAATCATTGAGTACTTTCATTTAAAAAAATTTCGAGCATTCTGGCCTTAATAGTTTTGGAGATATTGGCCAAAAACGGTCAATCATCGACATGCGAACTTTGAAGATCTGAAACGCAGTTTTGAAGACATCAATGTAATTTTAAAATATCGATTTATGTTGAAATTTTGAGATATCTGAGATTTAAAATGATAACTATTTTCATTTTCACATATAAATTTCATGCTGTGTTTGACCACTCTATGCGTTGATGAGTGTTATCTTTTAGATAGATCTCAACCTCTAAATGCCCAACAGCAGTATACACACACACCGCAGGCATGAACACTGCTTTTCTGTGTTGGATAAACTTGGATAGAGATGTAGGTATATGTATGGTTAGATGCTTGTTTGTTTGGGTGTATGAATGTAGTAATAAATAGTTGATTTGGGTTAAAGTTGAAAGAAAATTTAACTGAAATAGTTTGGAAACGTCGTTTGATATTCATCCATCAATATTATGCGATGGAACCTTCCGTGTTGAATTCTCAACTCACACTTGCCCAGTTTATTTGAATATTACGTTGTTCTTGAGTCAAGACAGGGCTTCTTTTATAGCCATGGACCCTTTCTGGAATACGCTACAATGTTCGGGAAGGTGGTGGAATATATGTACTAAAGTTGAAATTTTTTAAGTAGACACTCATGACTTACGTAAACTTTTTTTTTTTGAGGATTTTGGAACATTTCTGGATCACTCAGACTCAAAACTGGTCCATTGTACTGCCAGGTAGCAATCTACTACAGTGCCGTTAATTTGATCCCAACGGCAAATGTTGACAGGACCAGATTCGATTTTACTGGGATTCAAACCTGGGACCCCTTTCACTTGGGGCAGGCACTTAACCAACTGCGCCATTCAGTCGTCTTACTGGATGTACGTACACTTACTCACAAAAGATGGTTTTCAGGGACTGGGACAAAATAGGTTGCCTATTCCTTTTTTGTACAGAAAATCCACATCGTACAGATACTTTTGTATTTGTTTGTGTGTGTGCTGGACTCATATTCCAGTTGAAAGACTACATTTCTGTACATATTTTACTACGCACTAATGATGAATTATTGTATTGTATGATTAATTAATGAAAACAGAAAATAGTGAATTAGTTCAGAACGATGCCAGTGACGCATTATAGCTACAACTGATTAATTTTTCCTAAAATACGACTTAAAGAATGCTGATAAATATAAATATAGATCAATGTTTGAAAATACATAATGACCACAAAAATATTTGACTACATAGGAAACCAATTAAAACAGAAATTAAAATCTGTAACTGATTATATTTATAACTATACTGCTTCATATGAGGGTATTGGTAATTGCTGACGTGATTTCAATTATTTACTTCTTCTGTGGGATTTAACGTGCGAACCATGCAACGACAGACCCGCATCTCGAACGATAAGGGCGCGCATCCATTGACATCCAAAGGTGTGTAGTTATCAGTATAATTGCCGGCGAATCGGTTAATTAGTGTTCCAATTAAGACAGGAATGTTCAATTGATAATTAACGTAATTGGATCGTGCCGCCTTTCGGCATTTTGACAAACCTTGCACTTAAACTAGCATGTGATGCAGGTATTGGATCAGTTTTGTAATAATTCAGTTAATAAAAATTTACAAAATTACGACGTTTCATATCTAAAATTAGATAATGAACTAACGAAAATATGACTAACGAAGCAACCAAAATAAACCAAATAAATAAACACTTTTTTAAAGAGCTTGTTATATGTGGAAATGTGAATATTTAATCATTCTGAGGAGATGAACAACGGAGGCCATCAAAATAGGTAGGCATATATGGAACAAAACATACCTAGAACATTATCTTGTCAGAAACCCAAGGCATTAAGGCTGTTAAATTTGTTTTTAAAAAGTTTTAAACACCAATGAAGTAGTTTGTGTAAAACTTGTCAAACTAGAAAAATGTTTTACTTCGTTGTTTTTGTTCTCAAATTACAATCTCCTGAAATAAGTTAAAGATTAGTGTACTAACGCATTATATCCCCCCCAAGGGCAAGTAGTAGTATAAAATAATTAAAGCTAATAAAAATCTTCAGTGGATTTTCATGGCTTGTTTAATATGCGGTTTTATGATTGTTTTCTCAGCGTAGTTTGGCTTTACTTTTAAATATTTTCTGCTAATTGTACATGTTTTCAGGGAAATTACAAAATTATCTATCTTGACCATGCTTTAGTTACCTTTGATATTCTCGATGCTTTAAAAAATGCAGTATTATATGCAGATTGAGTGTTCAAATTCAATCAGGCCCGAATATAACTGCCTGCATACCAGCTTTCAAGTAATCGAGGAGATGCGGCAGCGCTGTTTCCCCCTGCAAGTTTTTTTTTCGGTGCACTGGCTGCAGAATTTAAAAGACCTAAAACAGAAACGAGCTGTTCGATTTCAACAGATTTTAGGGTTAGTGCAGCCTACTGTTCGAATACCCTGCAGAATAGGGTTTATTGGCTGATTACATTATAATTTTGTTTACAAACAGGTTGATGCTCCATTGGAGTTGCGTGAGTTCTTGGAAAGCACAATCACGGAATTGCTTTTACCTCTGCATTGTGAAAACAGTTGATCCCAGCTTGAGCTGGGTTAACCTGGCAGACCTACTCTTCTCGAATCAGGAGTTTCAAAGACACACACACATATCACTTTTTAGGCACATAATGTTTAATAATTTTGTGAACATTCACCGAAATGAGCTATACCCAGCAGACAGGAATACGTCAAATTAAATCTCCAAAGTCGTGCTTTAAAATGTATTGTGTTTTATTTAACATAAGCATAAACCTAAATTAAATAAACAAATTTAGAATAAATTAACTGGGCAAATGCGATTTGTACTCGCACGGGGAAGTTTCCGTCGCATAAAATTAATGCATGATTTCAGACGACGTTACCAAACTACTTCAGTTAAGTTTTCTTCTAACTTCAACCCAAATCGACTATTCATTAGTCGAGTCGATCACAGCATTAACTTTATGTGCGAAAATAAATATATTTATCATTTTACACCTTAGATATCTCAAAATTTGCACATAAATCGATATTTTGATATTTATCATTTCTTAATGCTTACGCCGAAGTCTTTAAAACTGCGTTTTCAGATCTTCAAAATTCGCATGTCGATGGTTGACTGCTTGAATGTCAATGAAGCCAAGTTTTTGTAAATTTTTCAGATTTTCAAACACTTTGGTTTAAAAATGAGACGGGGAAACGCAATAAAGACGATCTTGGAGCCCGATATTTTTTAAACGGTAAAGTGTTTATGCAAAGCTCCACCTACTTTCAAAAGATCTGTCGATTGATATATCACTCCAGGGTGTGCGTCAATGTTTTAAAATCCATGGCAACTTCACCTACACGGGAGCTTCCCCCTAATGGACGCACTTTTTAAATTTGAGTGCATGGAAAATTATTTCTCGGTCTAAAGTACCTAATTTGAAAATTTCTTGCCAATATCATTATAAATGAAGGAGATAAAAAAATGTGACAGACAGACGGACGGACGGACCGACACACCGAAATTATAAAAGTTCCGTTTTTGTAGATGGAACCTTAAAAAGTGCTGAAAACAGCAGTCAAAAGTGAGTGCTTATATGCTTGTACCCATGATTGCAAGATATAGCAGCTCCTTTTCATTAAACATTTGTAAGAACATTTATACTTTCAAGAAAAGCTCGAAAATTTGGGTAGCTTGACCGCTTTTCAACTCGCTGCCTCCACTACAGAAACAACTCTCTGACGAACATTTTCTTGGAAGTAATAAGTAATAATAAGCAATCATTTCTGCAGTTGACCTATCATTTGGGCCATATACAGGGTGGGCCATCAAGTGTTTTGTTTTAATCATAGGTTAGTTTGTCCAAAAAGATCAGAGACTGGTATCCTAGTGGACAACACTTATGCTCCCAGTCGTCGTATGGTGCGCACAGAGGAGAATATGGCTGCTGTGGTCGAGAGTGTGAGACTCAACTCACGACCATCAACTCACCATCGATCTCAACAGCTCAACAGCTCAACAGGAGAATTCCGCACAAAGATCTCGGATTATTCGGTTACAAGGTCCAATTGACTCAGCAATTGAAGGCGCGCGACCATCCGCTTTGTTATCGTTTCGCAGTTTGGGCCTTAGAGCAGCTTGAATTGGACAACGATTTTGGGCGAAATTTTGTGACGAGGCGCATTTTCATCTCGGCGGCTTCGTTAACAAACAAAATTGCTGCATCTGAGGCTGGGACTCGGAAAACCTGCACCTTATTGTCGAGAAGCCAATGCATTCACAGAGAATGACAGTTTGGTGCGGATCGTGGATGGTGACATCTTTGGACCATTTTTCGTCGAAAATGAGGATAGGAACAAAGTTTCGGTCAACGGTGGCCGTTACAGAGCCATGTTAACTGACTTTTTATTTACTGAAATTGAAGACATGGATTTAGGGGACCTCTGGTTCATGCAGGATGGCGCATCATGCCACACAGCCCATGCCACAATCGGTCTTTTGTGCACCAAATTCCTAAACCGTGTTAGCAGCCGTCTTAACGATGTCAATTGGCCTGCGGTTTGATCCCTTTGGACTTTTTTTTGTGGGGAACCGTGAAGGACCGATGTTATGCTAATAATCCGGAAACGATTCATGCACATAAGGCTAATATCATCCAAGCAATCCGTGAGCTACAGCCCGAAACCATCAACAAGGTCTTGGAAAATTGGGGTGACAGAATGCGCTATTGCGAATTCAGCCGAGGCCACCACTTGAACGACTCTGTATTTCATAATGTTTGTTTTTACTTTTGTTTTTAATTAATTTTGTTCATTTAAAAATGCAATACATTTTTAAAAAGAAACTTGTATTTGGAGCACCCTGTATATAGAGACTTGGCTTGCCTGCCTTTCACTTAGGTAAAACAGTTGTCTTAATTACAAACTACAGGAAGAAGTGAAATTGTTTATGGAATATAATTAAGATCTAAATAAAAAGCCATCATTTTTTTGTATTCCTAGAACTCTGGCGAATAATAGCGCTCAACCCTTCAAACCAGATAACCATAAGGGAATTATGCGAATCAGAGAATGTTCGAAGATCATGAGTATTGTAAAAGTGTGAGGTGCCATTTGAGGTGCCACGGTACTATGTTTAATAACTTTAATTACTACATGGCTGTAATCAGTTATTATGTACATTGTCATACATCACACATGGAATCGCTTAGTACTGTAACATACTTAAATTAATTTCGGTGTGACTACAGACAGTGCGGACAGCAGCCAGTTTTTCTTGGCTATTTCCTGACTTTTATTAAGCTCTTGTTGGTCATAAACGTGTCTGTACTTCCCTATTTCTAGGGCACCCTTTCTAGTAACTATAAATCGTTAACTGAGGCCTCAAAATGTGAGAACATTTTCATACATTGATTCAAGTTGATTGTAGCTCTCTCTTTCTGGTCGGTTCTCAACGTGCTTTTGGATATTATTTATTTATACTTTCTTGTATCTTGTGTGGGTATACCATTTGACTGCATCCGATTGTTCTTATCCTTTCCATATTCGTTGGGGTTGTCAATATTTGTTCAATTCTGCTTGATATTTCTCATGTATTTCCAGCGAACAAATTATTTGTTCGTTACTTTGAAGTTGGAAGTCATTCGTTGGTCGTAATAAAGTAATTAGCTATCTTGACGTAAATATATTTTAATTTTTATAATTATAGCTCCTCACGCATCGAATTTGCTTGATTGTTGAAGCACAATTAATCGTAATCTTTAATCAAAATAAAAATTTAAAATTCGGGATAGCTGACGGGTTCCAACCATAACCTCTTATTATCTCAGGCTTTTATATATCTTTTTACGAGAAGTAGAAACCTTGTTTACCCGAGGCTAATTTTACAAGTTTCACTTGAGCCGGTATTAATTTTGGTGACTTCTATAACACGTTTATTTTAAGGTCGTGGGAATGTTATTGAGACCTTCTAAACAATACTACGACGGAAAATATATTTAGTAACTCAGTCCGGTCGTGACTAATCATCCTACCAGATCACTTGTCTTCTCTGGTTTTGTCTGGTCTATCGCTGATTCGCGTCATCAAAAGTTTTAGCCCTTCCTTATATACCGATTTGAGATTCTACAGTAATATTTTATCACCAGACTATTCCTACCTTTTCGAAGAGGACTTTTACATATTTTGATATTGTACTAACAACAATTCCTTTTTAACGAGTTCATTACATGAATTTCTTCGGTAGGCGACCTTACCTTAATGGCGTATGTGAACTCAGATTTTATTCATGCTACGTTTTTGTTGTTATGAAAATAAACATATATATTGCACTCGTCTAGTGTAGGGCATTGGCTTGAATGTCTTTTTATATTAGATAACAAATAAAAATTGGGTGAAGAATGAAGGTATAATATTAGTCACAGATTCCTTTGTATATACGAAGAAGAAGATGTTGAAATTCAATTTATGGAGAAAAAAAAGGAACAAAAGCCTCTCACATCTGAAAAGAGCGATTCGGAATATGAAGCAGCGAATTCTTATTATTTTAATTGAATTTTAAGTTAAGCACATAACATATCTTAATCAAAATTTAACTAACACAATAAAAATTCTGGAATACCTTTCGCTTCAAATGTATTCACTAATCGTGCTAATTGAGTATAAGATGTATTGTGTATTTAGGGGTTTTGTCGATGTGCCGAATTGTATGCAGAGTTTATGTACCGTATCTTAAATTGCTCAGTTCTTTCACACAGATTCAAAAAAATTTACATAATAATAATAATAATAATGGCGGCGCCACAGATCGAGGTGGACTTGGGTCTAGCTTCTCAGCAACCACTTGTTATACTCATTGAGTATTGTCAGTAACACGAAAGAGGTGGCGCCGTGAAAAAAATGTTAGGTGTTTTTTCGAGACTCAAACCTTAGATCTCGAACGTATGAATCGACGCAGCTACCCACTACGGGTAGTTTTTAGGTCATGAAAATAATAATTATAGCCGTCAGGGCCCTCTACATTAAAGAGAACATTATTTAAGCAGTGGCATGGTGTGGGCAGCTATTTTCTTCTACACAACCTTTGAACTCCAATTTCTTAACTCGAGAATGAATGCTAATTCTTATAAAGGTGTGCTGGAAAAGGCCTTCCCACAGATTTCTGAGCTGTTTGGACCAGTATCGTGGAAATTCCAACATGATAATGTCCCTATCCACACAGCGAGGGCGGTAAAACGGTGGATTGAGAGCCAAAATGATGATCAGATGCTGGTGTGGCGTCCATACTTCCCTGACATAAATATCATAAAGAATGTGTGGGGACTTCTTTCACGTAAAGCATACGAGTCAGGGAGACAATTGTATGTATGACAAAACAAATGTCATTAATCGAATTAATTAAATTAAAAATTAAACATAAAAATTAAATTAAATTAAAAAATAAATTAAAAATTAAACTAAAATTTAAATTATAAATTAATTAAAGATTTTCCGCGACCCAATTTCGTCGTTAACTGGTAAACGCAATAAGGTTTATTGACAGAAAAAAAATTTAGTACAATTTACCGACGCAACTATACGTAGACTAAAGTTTTTGCTGTTGAACCTATTCAGCTGAGCCAAAAAATGTGTTTGTTTTTTATGAATACATTTGGTCAAGGTAGCATGTGAAAATTACGGTTAGCTTTAAGGCAAAATTTGTGCAATCAAGCTAACTGTATAATGATACTGTATAATGATGATGAAAATATGTGTCATTGCAATATATATGATGAGGCTAAGAATAAGGTGAAAAAAAGTAGAACCTTTTCAGATGAGCGGCAGTGTAAGTAGGAGAATGTAGACATACAATTTTGGAATTAGGTACTCTGACATAGAAATAGTTTTTCCTGCAAGCAACTTTTAAAAGTAGGGCGAACCTAATTTATTTCAGAAATGAAGTGAAAGTTATGTTGACCATTTTGTATCCAAAGTACCAAATGTTGAGCTCCAATATCGGTTTTTATGAGTCCATCCTCCCATTTCTAAGTCAAAGTGTTTGAAAAACTGAAAAAAATCACGAAAAATTGGAAATAATTACCAAAAACTATAAATAATTAACATGAAAATTATCATTTTGAAGATCTGAGCACCAAGTTTTGGTGAAGACAAAACTACATATAGCATCCATTCAAGAACCATGGGTGTGGAAAAATCGCATCTGTGGTCTTGGTGGCTTGCGAGGTTTCTCACCACTTTATGACGAGCGGTCTGAAAGACCGAGAACTTGTCTTATTGTGCCGAAATTTCTCTCAGCAACCAAGCTTGTACAGTTCTGTGGACAAGACTTGGTTGCTGCAGTTGTAAGCTACGAAGCGAATGGAATGTGGCGTAATTTCGTCGTAGCGTCAGCTTACTTCCCCTACGATTCTGTTCTGCCGCCACCACCAAGAGCGGTATCGGAACTCGTAGAGTACTGTGAAATCAGAAAATTAGGCCTAATCATCTGCTGTGATGCTAATGCTCAGAATACCTTCTGGGGCAGCAGCAAATGCAACAAGAGAGGGAATGATCTTCTGAATTTCTTACTATCGTCTGATTTGGACATCAACAATGTTGGCTCCCAACCAACTTTTGTTACGACAAGGAGACAGGAAGTAATCGACTTAACGTTATCCAACAGATACATTAAGGAGATTACAGACTGGAGGGTTCTGTCGAAAGTGTCCCTGTCAGACCATAGGTACATTGAATTCCGAATCGAATGCGAAACCACAACTTTGCTGAAGAGGAGGAATCCAAGAAAAACCAACTGGATACAGTTTAGGGATGAGCTAGATAATCGTATTGAACCTCTCCCTAAGCTCAGAACGAGACAGAAGGTAGAGAAAGCCGTTCTAGACTTGAAGAACACTCTAACCAAATGTTTTGAACTGACGTGTCCAGCTAAAAATACCCCCTGCAGATCACCTGTTCCATGGTGGAACGCAGAACTGCAGACAATTCGCAAGGAAACCAGGAAACTTCTAAACAGATCTCTCAAGACCGACTTGGAAGAGGACTGGAACCTGTACCGATAAAAGCAAAAAGAATATAAGAGGTTAATTCGGATATCGAAAAGTGCCTCCTATAGGGATTTTTGTGGAAAGATAGAAACACTCGGTGAAACCAGCAGACTGGTTAAAGTTCTTAAAAGGGACAAACCAACCAAGCTGGAAACACTCAGAAGACCAGACGGTACATACACTGAGTCAAAAGCTGAAACGCTTAGTCTCATGCTAGAGAATCATTTTCCAGGTAACCGGATTACAACCGGCTCAAAACCAGTTCCTATCCCTGGAACTGAGGATGAGCTGATAAATGTAACACGACGATGCTGGTTTGTTTCATCGCTCGTGGTGACAGATGAAGCTATCAAATACGCAGTCGCGTCCTTCGATGGTTTCAAGTCGCCTGGTACCGATGGCATATATCCAGCCTTGTTGCAAAAGGGTATAGACAAGTTGCTGCCGGTTCTGAAAAGAATCTTCACAGCCAGCTTGGCACTGGCCTATATCCCGACCCCTTGGCGTACAGTTAGGGTAGCCTTCATACCAAAGATCGGTAAGGGGGACTACTCACTCGCCAAGAACTTTAGACCTATCAGTCTAACCTCTTTCCTGCTGAAAAGCATGGAAAGGCTGGTTGAGCTTCATATGCGCAAAACCGCTTTGCGATTTCATCCTCTGTCTCAGATGCAACATGCCTATCAGCGCGGAAAATCTTGCGAGACTGCACTTCAAAATCTCGTTGGCAGAATTGAATGTGCACTCGACAGGAAAGAGTACGCGCTGGGCATTTTCATCGATATAGAGGGTGCTTTTGACAATGCGACTTTTGATGGCATGTGCAACTCGGCCAGAGAACACGGTGTAGATGAATCATTAGTGCTTTGGATTAAAGCAATGCTGATGAACAGAACTATTATTGCGGACGCGGACTGTGGCCAGTATGTTATGGCGGGGGTAAATAGGGGCTGCCCGCAGGGTGGTGTCTTGTCTCCTCTGCTATGGTGCATGCTGGTTGACTCTCTGCTCGATGCTCTTAATAGTTCCAACATCTACGCCCAGGCCTATGCGGATGATGTAGCTGTTCTGTCTGTCGGATCATGCCTAGCGGATGTGTGTTCAAAAGCGCAGGCAGCTCTAGACGTGATCGACGATTGGTGTACCAGAAATGGGCTTTCAGTCAACCCTCTTAAAACCGAGGTTGTCCTCTTTACGAGGAGGAGGAAATTGACTGGTTTGACTCAACTGGTAATAAAAGGTGTCACTATCCGCTTTTCCGATGAAGCTAAGTATCTGGGTGTCATTCTAGATAGGAAGCTTCTGTGGAAAAAACACATTGAAACGAAAATTGCGAAGGCACTGTCAGTTTTCTGGCAGTGTAAAGGAATTTTCGGCAAAACCTGGGGTCTATCACCAAAAAGATCCATTTGGATCTACACGGCTATGATTAGGCCCCTTCTCTCCTATGCATCGGTCGTTTGGTGGAATAAGCTTTCGCGTAAATACGTAACTGCTGCTCTCACCAAGCTTCAAAGAACGGTCTGTCTCGGCTGCATGGGGGCCTTCCCTAGCACGCCTGGCTCTGCTCTTGATGCCCTGCTGAATCTCCCCCCCCCTAGATGTCCATATCATGGGGTGCACTCTCAAGGCCATCTTCCGTTTAAAAAGAAGTGGTTATTGGTACAACTCGCACTGGAGTTTCGATGACCTTGCGCACCGCATCTCCTTTGACCCCAGTCTTATGGATATGCCGTCTGACGCACGGACACCAGTACTCCAGCTGCAACGAACATACAAAGTCGACTTTTCCTGTACTCAGGACTGGCTCTGGCCAGAATCTGAGCCAGGAAAGGAATGTAGTCGAATTTTCACGGACGGCTCCAAGACCAGTGAAGGATCTGGTGCTGGTGCCTTCGTGGAGAGCGACAACTTTAGACTGCACACCTCGTTAGGCAAATTTGCGTCGGTTTTCCAAGCGGAAACCTATGCGATCCTAATGGCTACGAGCTATATTGTGAAGAATAGGTGGAAGGGGCGAAGTATTTGTGTCTGTAGCGACAGCCAAGCTGTGCTTAAGGCCTTGCTCAACCCTTTAACCACTTCCAGAATAGTTCAGGAATGCAAGTCTTCTCTGAATTTGATCGGTAGCTTGAATTCGGTAAGACTTGTCTGGGTTCCCGGGCACCATAGGATCGAAAGAAATGAGATCGCTGATGAACTTGCTAGGCGAGGATCAGATGAGGCATTCTCAGGACCTGAACCTACGCTGAGACTGCCCGCGTCCTTGGTTAGGGCTTCCATCGATGGTTGGACTTTTCGAGAGCACAACCGCAGGTGGCATGACTCTCCAGGATGTAGACAGACCAAGCGCATGCTCCCCAACGTCTGTAAGAAATCCGCGGCTTTCTTGTTATCTCTTAACAGAAAAGACTGCAGACAACTTATTGGCGTGCTAACGGGGCACTACACCTTCGCCAAACACCTAAGTGTGCTTGGCCTAAGTGACGAAACCCTTTGCGACACCTATAGAGAAGAGGATGAGACTGCAGAGCACTTCCTCTGCCATTGTCCCGCCTTTGCTCGGATCAGGTGGCAGTTATTCGGCGCTGATGAGGTGAGAGCTGATGATGTAGGCTCCTCATCACAGAAGCGCCTGCTGAACCAGGAAATTTCAGTAAAAGTAGGTTGCTGCCTGGTAGTACAATGGACCAGTTTTGAGTCTGAGTGCTCCAGTGTAGGGTGACAAAAACCTACGACAAAAAAAAAGAAAAAAAAAGGATTTTCGGAAATTAAACATTTTTTCTGCAATTAAATCCCTGCTGAAATCGAAAACCAACACGAGTCTCAGTAGATCTCGGAAATTCATTTCAACCCTTATGCGCAACAACAATACACACACAGCAGGTATGAACAGTGTTTGATTGTTCAATTCATGTATACTTTATATACTAGACAAAAATACTTAAATGTAGCTTAACTATCTTAACAAATTTTCTTAAATCCAACTTACTGACCCTATACGGGTACTCTAAGCTAATCTGTGTTACATTTAATATGCCTTTCGCCCTAATCTACCTTAATTTTAACTTTATTGTAAAAACTTCCCCGTTTAATTTGTTTGCTTCATTAGTGTTGCAAATGAGCATTTTGCACAGACGGCACATCCCTAGAATGATAAATCCTTGATTCACAACATTTTAAAAACTTGCTGAAGGATCAATAGTTGGTACTAGGACAGATGTTATTACAGAACCTTGCGTTATAGGTAAGGCGGGTACGAATATGGAGGGAAGGGAGAAGTAGAAGGAGGATGGAGGAGAATGTGTTTCATATCCTCTGACCGTGTTCGGCTTTTAACCCTTTCGCCCCGCATGGTACATAAATGTACCAGCAAAAGTTCAAACAATCCTGGATTCTCTCATTTATGTCTTTACATATCATAACTTAGGACAATAACATGACGACATATTAAAACAATAAAATTATTTCTAGCTTACTTGCTCGAATTGCGGACGAAAGTGTTAAATCTCTTAGACGGCTCCACTTAGGAATCTATTTTTTCAACAAGGTTTCATTTCATCGTTTGATTGCAATCTCCAGTTGTTGAAAAAGTGTGGCAGTACACATCCCCGTCAAATGTATCTACTTTTCGTGGAAAGGGCCACTATCACTTACCAACGCGGCTACCTAGTGCATGCGAGATAAGATGAAAAGTAGAGTGGTTAGGTAAAATATAGGATCAAAAAAATTACAAGGTTAGAGCTTAAAATGTTGATGTTGGATATACAATGCAATTCAGTTGCCATTCGTCGTTTTTCCCACAGTGTAGAATAACTGTTTCAGAATCGAACTCAAGCCAATGGTGATTAAATTTAATTTTATACACGGTTGCATCTTAAGGCGATCTTTAAAAAAAATATCACATATTCATTGATCATTTAAACAAAATGTGTCTTAATCAAAAACACAAAAAAAGTATTTATACTGCAATTTAGTCAGACAAATAAAAGACTTATATCTAGACCCAGTTTCCAATATGAAAATGCATATCGTTGTGCAATTTTTGAGGTGATCTTATGATCTGAACTTAAAAAAAAATTAGGCTGGATGCAAGCAACTTTTGCAGTGGGACGCGGACAATGGCCATGAAAACATTCTGTATACGGATGAGCAAATTTTAACCGTGGAAGTAGTTTTAAACAAACAAAATTACAAAAAATATGCCACTTCATCTAAGTAAGCGTAAAAAGTTGTTCCAAGCGTTCAACGGGGCCATCATACCCCTTCCGTAAGGGTTTAGCGGGGGGCTCCTCACCATGGTGTCAAATCCCTCCATTTCTGTGAAAAAGACATAAAAACTAGTGCAAAGGTTTATTAAAAAGATGTACTAGACGGTGTTGTGAAAGGTTTGACCATTTTTTAATGGAAACAGACGGATCTTCCAAAAGGACTCTGCTCCAGCGCACAAAGCCAGGAGTGGCTCAGAGTCAAGTCCTGGCTTTATAGCAGCAGAAGATTGGCCGTAGGGGAATCCAGATCAGAATCCACTGGATTACGGTTTATGGTCAGGATTGGAGAACATGGTCCGCAAGACTCCCTACAGAAATTATGAAAGCCTTAAAACTGCATTAACCAGAGCAGCGTCCATTGATCTCCATGAAAACCGTACGGGCCGCTATAGCAATAGGGCCACACCGTTTGAAGGCTTGTGTTAAAGCAAGAAACAGTCATTTCGAGATACCCTACTTTTTTGTAATAATCAATATTGTGGTCTAATAAATGAAATAATTTTGAATACAAAATGTTTACTAGTTTTTTTTACAGCGTTTTATATTTGTAACAGAACTTATGGCTGGACTAGGTACACAAACAGTAGAATCTTGAAAACATAATCGGTTCTATAACATGAACAGTTCGCAAAGATGAACGAAATTTTTTCGGGGCTAGAGTCTACTATAGAGCAGTTATTTTTAATAAAAATGTCTAAATAAATCTGCTTTTACCTCTTATGAAGATATTTTTATTTTTTAATATGTTTCTTTATTTTTAAAGTAAAATTAATTATTTTGACATATGTAGGTAACATTTGTACGTATGGCTATAGGTTCTTCCTTAACTAAATTTCGTTGTTTGGTAAAATGAACAATTCGAAAATAATTAATCTTTTCGAGATTCTACTGTACATTGATAAGAACTGTATACCGCTAATACTTTATTATAGATTCTTAATCGAAATAAAACGTATGTAAGTCTCAAAATCCCAGTTCGAACAAAATTACAATTACTTTCATTGCGCGATATATTACGGGAATAATGAGCTATATCAGACTAGAATGAATTCAAATTCATTTGAAATAGAAAAATATCGTAACCTAACTCAAGTAAACGAAATTCATTCGGATTTGCTTGTATCATTAATAACAAGACATATCGAGAATAAGATAACTATTCATTGACGTCACCTAAAGTGTTGGATTGTGTTTAATTTCTCGGTTCAAATTTTGGGATGAGCTTTCAATCTGAAATTATCGGAAGGCCTCTCGCCCTGCTTTTATCTGATCTCTACCACATATGTACGTTCGTTTACGGCACATACCTTATGTGTACATTAGTAAAAGTTTCGATTAAAATCAGATAAGCACATTTTTTACTACATACGCATAATATATGCTTTTTTGGATCTGCAGCGAAACCAGGCGGTCCGACCCTCTTCCGTGCCAACCGGAAAGTTCACCTTGAACTTTATTTTCTAAAACTTTAGTAGTAGAACCCGCCGCCAAAGACCAGAGTCATATTCCCTTACCTTGCTCATCCCCTCATCCAAGAATGCTCATTATCTATACAAGAAAGCTGATAAAACAAGTGATAAGCCGGTTGGGGGAACAGCAAAAACAACAATTAATCAAGTAAGTTGTCTCACTCCGTCATAAAATAAAATTTTTTTTCTCAACCATAGAGTGTCTGCTTTGAAATGTGTGTAGATGTATGTATCTACTGCGCAATTAAACAAATCTGTTTGAATATTAACATTTTTAAATGAGGTGTCTCAGTTCACCTCAGACGAGGTCAATCGTTACAAAAAAAAAAACGAACAAGAATGCAAAGTGCTATCTAAGGCATCCCGTGATCATGAATCCGAGTTATTCGTTTGTGTGGTGTATATCGAACTGATAGCCACTAACAGAGTAAAAGCACAAAGTAAGTCAAGCGTTTAGAGTGAGTAGTGTCAGGGAAGTTGTAGGCGAATGAAAAACGAACGAAAAAAATTACAAGCAGGTCATATTCTCTCTTAATTGACTTAGTTTACTCTTTAATATCGTTAGCACTCTGTTCTACGACCACTCGCTCCCCCGGTTCAGTGGGACGGAGTGAAACAAGCATACGATAAGTTAAGTGGAGGCCCAAATTATTCATTAAAACCGGTGTTAGATGATATACTTCATTTCGAATGCTGTTAAAAAGAATAAACAACACAACCAAATTAAAACAATAATAAACAAGAACAAAAACAAATACAAAAAGTCACAACCTCATCGAAGATTATAAATATAAACATTGAATTTGACATGCCACGATCGCACAACACGAAAAAGCGCCGACTAGCCATGACGGGTGGCGTACTCGCAATTAGTCTCTTTATCCTGTGTCTATTCGGCACCACTGTCTACTCCAGTAGTTTGCGCGGGGCGCGGCGTCTATCGAGCCCTGCTAACAAAACCTCCTCGGACACAACAATAGAATTGCTCCATGTGGTAAGCCAACTTCACAAAACGCATTTTTTTGTATTATTAGTCAATTAAGCTTTACAAAAGCGGAAAGATAGTCGACAATTCAATTCAAAAGAAATCTACAAATCGAGACTGTAGTCAAATTCTCTTTTAATTGGTAATAACGGAGCGTAGCAAAAGAAAAAAAAACTTTCGATGTCAACTGTGTGATAAGAGTGAGCGGTTGTGTAGTATTTTATTGTGGTTAGTTCAGTAAGGGGATTGAAAGCTTTGAGCTAGTAGCTGCGGACCTGGCTGTCTCGGGGAGTTGCATTAAATCGGTGGTCCGCATTCACTCTACGTGTCAAATCAGTCAGTTCAAATCTTACGTGGCGTTCTATGACCCGCAGGTGAACTTGATTTTGAGATTGCTGCTTTTAAGTGAGATTTTTTTAATTATGTGTACATAAGGTGCTTTTACAATTCAACCTGTTACAACGTCAATCTGTTCGGCGATCTCATTTCCTCTGATCTGTGTTTGTGTTACAATCACAGATAAAAACTGTTGAATGCACGCGCAGCTATGCTGCTAGTCAAACTGCAAAGGTCGATTTGTTGTTGAAGATACGTCGACAAAGCTCGTTTCAACTGGTTAGCAGTGTTAAGTAATTGAATAAGTTCTTAAATGTTGAATAAGTGCCGGTTTGTTTCACGTGTTTTTTTCTTGCTGTCTAGTACAGACATATGTACGTATTTTTTCTAACCTTGCCATATAGACATAATCGGGCTAAGGTTATCTATTTGATTGTGCAAATGTGCTAAATTTGTGAAGAAAATCAATCACTTCATATGAATTGCATAAAAATATTTTTCCTTAAATACGAGTTCTTACTTACACATCAGCATGCATTGGATGAGAGTTGAGAAAGATCTTGCAATCTACCACTGCGTTCGCCGACGTTCTCATTAAGGGGAAATTAAGAAACAAAAATCCAAATTTGTGAGTGTTTTCATTTAAAAAATGTTAATATCCGTGCTTTCTATGCGACATTTCTAGTCCTGAAATGGTTTTGTGAATCAGGTTTGCAGTTGCAATGAAAAGAATTCAGTTTGGTTTCGTCTTATATTTGATATTTAAGCATCTCATATACATAATAAATCAATGCATTACCTGCGGGTGTTTTAAATAGTTTCTTCCTTTTTTTTTTGAAATATGCTTTTTTACTTGAAACTGCAAACAAAAATGTCACATGATATGTACTTGAAAATGCAATGCTCTTTCCTTTTATTTGCTTGTATATCTCAATTTTCAATTGGAAAAAATACCTACCATATAAACGAAGAAGGAAATGTTACCGGGAGCAACTTTATTTGAAACAAAAAAAATATTTGAGTGTCGTAAAGTTTGTTAATAGCGGTCTACTCGTGTCAGTCAGTTTTCCTTGTTAACAATACCGATTATTATTTAAAATAGAATATGACATAAAACGTGTTGATTAGCCTTCTTTTAAAAAAAAAAAATTACCTCAATTAGACTTTTTTATACTCTCAAGCATTTGACGTACATCTGTGTATTCAAAATACAAGTCGTGATCGTAACGTAACATATCGATATTATGTAGTGTCTACGCTTCAAAAATCGCCTTTTACGCATAATTTATAATGGAACAAGCGGCGTCTACAAAATTCACAAGCCATTTTTTTTCATTGCCATTCATGCATATGTATATTAGTGTTAGATCTATTTCTTTATATATATCACTATTCAGTTTGTATTTGGAGTTATGTGGAACAAATATATGTAGGTGCTCCATACTGAGCAGCTTACTTTGCTTACAGTATTTTTCTTACACTCTCCCGGTTAATTCCAAATTTCCCATTTCTCGAGATTCATTTAATTTAATTGGTTATTACAAATTAACGTCAAACTTCACGCTTTGTAATAATTCGGAAATAAGTTAATGATTCTCAAAGTCGAAAGTATGTAATAAGCATGAAATGTTCGTGGAAGCAATTTCGGCGACCATTCGCCTTTACGTACTGGTTATGTGAGTCGAGTCCTAAGTTGGAAGTCTAGGTTCGTTTTCGACAAAAACAAATTTCATGTTTAAAGGGCCACCCATAGGCTTACCAAACTTCGCCGCCCGAAATCGGTTCCTACCACTCATGCGAGCAACACGCATAGGACGAGTGGTTGCTGCAGAAGGTAGGCCCAAATTCACCTAGGACTGTATCGCAACAATATAAATATATAGATATGTATTATATGTCCAGTAAAATCTCGAATAAATGAAAAGGCATCATCTTTCCACGCATAGAAGTTTTGTTAAAGAAGATTGTAAAGCCATACAAAATAACACTGTATGTATCAAAATAACGATTATTTTTGTTTTTATAAAACAAGAAACATAAAAAAGTAGAAATCAGAGACTTTTCTGGATGTTTTTCTTAAAAGAAAACTTTTCTACAGTAGGCTCTCGCACGGAAGAAATATGGTAAAAAATCATTCATCTTTCCGAACTGTTAGTTATGTTAATATGTTAGTTAATGATTTTATGATTATAGACTAAATTCGATTTATATTCAACATATACAAAAACTACTTGAAACATTAGTTTCACACAGACAAACTACTATTACAAATGTTTACGTTCCTTATAGCCATCATATGGCAAATGGACCTTTAAGATTTTTCCTATTTTTTTTATCTTTCGTGGAAAAGTTTGTGATGGTAGAAAATATTTTTTAAAAAATTAAAATATGATCTTGCATTTTCCGAAAGATTAGAATATTTTTCGCCAAATGAGGCCGAAGATTTTGCCGAAGCCGAATGTTGAGATTTCTGTTTTTTGTTTTTTTATTGTTGGATATTTTGTATTTTGAAAGTGCGATTGTTTACAGCTTTAAGATCAACGGATTTTGCATTTGCAAGTTGGTTAACTATTAAGTGGTCTGTATAAAAGCATGCAATTTGTTCTGGTTTCAGGTAGAAAGAGCATCAAAAATGACTGCTAAAATCCAATTTGGGCTTATTTCGTAAAAATGATGCGAAAGCAACTTGCAAAATATGTTGCAAATAGAGTCCGATGAACATTCGACTTCGGCTTCGCCCGAAGGTGGTCAAAAAGCCGAAGTTCGGTGGCTTTCGGTCGGACTCTAATGACCACATGACCACTTCTCAAAATTCGTGTAAGACTTAATTCTGATAAATACTAAAAATTGCTATGTTTTTAATTGTTAAAATATACAGCCTAGGGCTATATAGAATACCATAACAAGTTAATGGCCTCCACAACTTTGCTGGTACATACCCAAATCTTTCGTTAAAACTTTCCATGTTCATATTGCATAAATTGGAAAAATTCCATTGATACAGGACTCAATCTTGTTCTTCAAGACGTGGGTGTTCGCAACCTTTTTGCCACAAGCCTTCTGTTTTAAAAAACAACGGATGAAACAGTCCAACTTCGTTAAATTGCATAAATTGGGCGGCCTATTTCGATTACTAAAATAGGAAATTGTTGAATTACACGACCAGGAACTGACTCACGGAATAATTGATTCCTATCTTGTGTTTTATGATTTGGTGATGTAATGGTTCCTCAACATCACTTGTGGATTTTCTGAACTCCAGATTCAATAAATTTGACTATTAATAGAACAAGATGATAAAAAGCCTCAAAAGTGGAGATGATTTTGTTTGAAATACAGTCCCCAAACCTTAATTATTTTTATATTATCGTTAAAGAACACATTCATATTGTAGTTTTTCTTGCAGTACTGCATTTAATAACGTAAAACTATCAGTTGTTGCTTTTTTTTTTATTATAGTTGGAAACACCTAAACGGATAAATGGAACACAATTCAAATCTTGCGCGGTTTTAAGACACCATTTACATTCAAACAGTCATTTGCTTAAATGTTTGTGAGGAAATGTAGTGAGATGTATCACTTTAGCCCCTGAAAGTATTTCAAAAACTAAAAAAAAATGTGTGTGCCACGGTATTTTTATGTTATAGATACTTGCATTAAGAGAAAAGCAAGATAAATGTCAAAGGTACATTACTGTACATTACTGTATGAACCAATTTACTCTGTTCGAGAAGATGGTGTGTATTGTCAATTGTTGAAAGTAACTTAATTTTCAACACTCCTTTTGAATCGATATAATTTTTTCAAGCGATGTTTCATCTTGTTGATCCAAATGAAACTTTAAGTGAAAAAACAAGATGAAATACGGTGAGCAGGTGCAGTTCTTCGATAGAACAACATTTTTTCTTTTCAAAATAGATATAGGTCTGTTGAGTTAGTATACTTTTTCTAAGATCGCTAAAGCAATTACTCAGTCGGAGCAAATACATCCGATGTGTTGTTCTGACTTTATATTCAGATATGAATCGATAAAAAAATTGACTCTTTTTGCTAAAAAAAATCACTGGAAATGTTCTTTCTTTTGTATACAGTGACCGACATACTACGCGCATATAGTTCAGGCATGTCCAATTCCTTAGTAAACATATGGCTCTATGTTGCCTTTGCTATCTCTATTACCTTTATTCGGCAGTACTATTAAGAGTCCTTGGAAGAAATTCGCTTTTTTATATTTAAACAACTCAAAATATTTTCAAGAAAGCGATTAAAGTGATAAGTGGATGTATTAAATAGCACTAAAGAAAATAAGAAATGTTTTGGCTTGCTCACCGGCTGTATGTTTGTTCGAGTGTTAACTTCCAACTGCACATATATGTAGTTAAAACTATAAGAATACCTACGGATTATTGAAGACAAATTAATTGTCGTTCAGCTAAGACATTCAAAGAAAATCTAAAAAATGTCTCTGCGCAGTATTCTCTACTAGACCTTGATGCTTCCCAAATCGTGATTGAAATTGATAGCGCTAATTTTGTCATTATAAATGGTGTAAATCATTTTACTTGCCCGCCGTTATCTGTATTAATTGCTGGTATTTATAGATTTCACGGTATATTTCATGACCTATTAACCTTCGGTTTAATATTTTCGTGTTCGACTGATAAGAGTGCTGAATAATCGCAATCACATGAATTGCAGGTTCAAGCGAATAATTATGAACTGTGTTCGCTATACATTGAATATGATTTGTTTTGTTTTCAGGTTTTCAGGCATGGTCCACGAACACCAGCAGATACATATCCAAAGGACCCTTATGTCGACGAGAAATTCTTTCCATATGGCTGGGGGCACATAACAAATGTATGTCAAGGAAGTTAATCTATTAGCACATTTGTATACAAAAGTATCCTTTCACAGAATGGAAAACGAGAACTTTTCAATATTGGCTCATGGATGAGAAAGCGTTACGACAGCTACCTCGGATCGCTGTACGTGCCCGATGTAAGTGCTTAATTACTTATTAATATTTTTTTCATACATTTCACGCATAACTCTTTGGCAGTATGTCCACGCGCAAACCACAGGTGTTACCAGGACGTATATGTCGATGGCTACAGTGCTTGCCAGTCTATGGCCACCGAAGAACACTCCAATGGAATGGAACTCCAAATACAACTGGCAACCGATTCCAATTTTCTCCCAACCGTTGGAAGAAGATAATGTATGTGCCCTACGCTCTCTGACTTGCAACGTAGCTACATGTTAACATTTTCTTTTTATTTGAAGCTCCTTTTGGTGAGAACTCCCTGTCCGCGATACTATGAGGCCCTGAAGGAGGTGTTCCAGCTGCCTGCAGTAAAAGCTGAACTAGCAGAGTACGAAGGCCTTTTTAAAGACCTAACAGAAATCACTGGGTTGAATATCACAACTGCTGAAGATGTCCAGTCAGTGTATACTACTCTGTTGGCAGAGGTATAATCTCGAGAGCTAGAGTTCAATTTAAGATTTACTGATAATTTAATTTGTAGAAAGAGTTCGGCTTGACTCTCCCGAAATGGACAAAGAAGTATTATCCCGAAAAGATGCAGTTCTTAGCTGAACAAAGTTACATATACAATATTTACACACCAGAAATGCAAAAGATCAAAGGAGGTAAACATCCCAACACGAGCCGCGTATTTACTATACATCAAATTTATTTGCAGGACCTTTTCTTAAGAAGATGTTTGATGAAATGAAGGCCAAACGTGAAGGTACACTGAAGCCAAAGGATAGAAAAATGTACATGTACACCGGCCATGATTCAACGGTGGTTAATATTTTGGCAGCGCTCAAAATATGGGAAAGGCAAATGCCACGGTATTCAATTATGGCTCTTTTCGAATTACATAAGAATCAGACATCTGGAGAATATCACGTTGAGGTACTTTTTGAAGAAGAATTTTTATATATTTTCATGAACATTTTAGTTAATGAGCTTTTTGTTTTTAAGATTTTCTTACGTAATAATCCAAAGGCAGAGGCTAAGCCATTAACAATACCTGGCTGTGATACGAAGTGTCCCCTAGACAAATTGCTTGAATTAGCTAAGGACGTCATACCAACGGAAGAAGCTCTGATTTCTTGTAGTGCGAAAGATCCTAGCTTTACAGAACCACCTCCGAGTGGGCCTTAGAAATAATTTATTGATGTTTTTCTCATGGATTTAAATAGACCTATAAGTAATAAGTTAGTTAAAATTTTAAAACACTATTAAAATAAGCAACACTTTTTCGTTGCAGAATAATAATAATAACAATAACATTTTATTTATTTTTCACAACTGAGGCGATGTCTCAATTACAATACTTTGAATTGAATTGAATTGAAGAAATCGGGGTGTGTCATGTTTATAACACTAGTACTGCGACCGTAAAGATACATATATTGTATAGGATTTAAGTGCTGTCTTCAAACATTTTACAACTTCTCTAGATGGGATTTGTTGAAAGTCTTTCCCTGTTATGTTTGTTTAGTTTAACATTTTTAATCTTTCTCGGGCAAGACTAGGGCAGACAGTCAATATACAGTCAGCGTCAAAAGTGAGTGAACATTCAGTCATCTGCTGAATGTTTATCCACTAAATTAATATTCACCGGAATGAGGTAGAACAGACATGGATACTTCAAATTAAAGCTCCAAAGCAATACTTTGGTACTATGGTAATACTATGGTACATAACACTATGGTACATAATATTTAACATAAGTGTATATATGAAACAATTAACTGAATTTCAAAGAGAAAAGTGCTAAAAACGGCATTGAAAAGTGAGTGTATATATGGTTGTGTCAGTGGCTGTAAGATATAAAGGCTCTCGATTCTGTTAAATATTTGTATAAAAATTAAGACCGCCATATACGATAACTAAAAAGTACAACTTTTTCTCAATAATAATGTTTTTTAAAGAGATTTTTGACGCCTGTTTTTAGCCCCCTTTTTTCGTTTGGACTAAATAAACTTCTTTATGTTTGCTGTTATTTTAAATGAAATATAGCTTATTTTGCTGCTGTCATCGAGAAAGGACGCACAACATCGACGACTTGGCCAGAACGTCACCATAGGCGTCTACCTTGGCTCCGCGGTAAACAGTACAAACAACATCAGTACCGAGATCAAACGCAGAATAACTCTTGCCAACCGCTGTTTTTATGGGCTCAAAAGGCAATTGAGTAGTAGAGCCCTCTCTCGGAAGACCAAGTTGACTTGGTATAAAACCTTGATCATCCCAGTCCTGCTTTACGGCGCAGAGGCATGGACAATATCCCAAGCGGATGAACAGTCTCTTGGTCTTTTCGAGAGAAAAGTTCTGCGCGCGATCTTTGGTCCTGTTTGCGTTGATGGCATTTGGAGGAGAAGATTCTACCATGAACTGTATGGGCTGTACAGCGACATGGGTCCAGCCAGGCGTCTACGGATCCAACGCCTAAGAGGCGTTCTAGGCCATGTAGAGCGTATGGACAACTTAGATTTGGCCGGAAGAGTCTTCGACTCTGAGCCTGTGGGACAACGCAACAGAGGACGTCCACGAACAAGGTGGCGCACACAAGTCGAGGGGGACCTTGGCCGACTTGGTGTGCGAAACTGGAGACAGCTGGCGAAAGATCGTGCTGGCTGGAGAGACATGCTTATACAAGTTGAAGGGGGTCTGAACAGGCAGCTAGCAACATATCCTGACTGGATGGTCACCTACATAAGAAGAAAGAACCTTTTAGAAGTTAAACTTTTTATAGTTTAAACCAAAGCCAAACTGACACAATATTGAGCCTAGTAATTTCTAGAGATGTAAACTTAAAGTTTAACAATTCGATGAAAGTAACTAGATAACTTACATTGGGATGACATTTTCAAGGTATACGAGTAGAATACGTAACTAGTAGAATACGCAGAACTTGCAAGCGGAACACAAAAATAGACTTTTTTCAATTATTTTAAAGTCTATGAAATGATGACTAGATAGCATTGATAGTTTTCCAGCCGTCAACGTTACCAATGACACCCAGCTGTCAAAATATTCAGTATGGTTTGCCATTTTAAACATAAAAATTGTGAATTTCATTGTGAGGTGGGTCGTCATAATGGCTTCAGTGTGAAACCAATTCGTCGCTCTGTGGAAAAGTCTGAGTGTGAGTGCAGTCTTCTGGACCTTAAGCCAACAGCCAGACAGATATTGATTCGAAATTAAGAAAACATATCCGACATAGCGGCCAGTATCCAAGAAGCCACTGAAATGTCGATTTGGCGCCGATCTGCTGAGTTAGGCATCGCGAGAGAGTCAACCGGGCTTATTTTGCGGTTGCGGTTGGATTTAAGCCTATATTCGTATAAGATTGTGCTGTCGAAGGAATTGAAGCAGGACGACCGTAGACAGCAGACGTGAGTTTTCTGATCGGCAACTGGAGATGGTGTCGGACATCCGGATATTGGTCAAAAAATTATCTTCTCGGACGAGGCCAATTTTGGCTCAGCGGGTATGTCAACAAGCAAATTTGTCGTTAATGGAGAGAACACAATCCACAAGTGTTCGTTCAGAAATATTTTCTGTTTGGTGCGGTTTATGGTATGGCCACATCATCGGACCTCATTTCTTTCAAAATGAGGAAGGAGACCCCGTCAATGGTCTAAAGCAAAGAGAGGTGATGTAAGCCGACTTTCTGTGGCTAGAGCTCGACAACATCGATAGATCCGAGTTGTAGTTTCAACAGAATGGCGTTACATGCCATTCTTGTGACGCAACGATAAAAGGTGTGAAGGATACATTTGATGACTGGCCGCCGCGATCATGCAACTTGACACCACTCGATTATTTTCTCTGGGGCTACATCAAGTCGTTAGTCTACCCTAACAAACCAACCACTTGGGGCGAGGTAGAGTCCAACATTGGAGATGCTATTGCCGAAATAATGTCGCACGAATTGGACCAAGTCATCAAAAATGTGGCCGTCCGCTTGAAGCACTGCCAGCGAAGCTAAGGCTGCCACTTGAATAATTTTTCCATTCACAACGGCATGAATGTAGCTTGAAGAAAAGTCTGAATAAGTTTTATGTCTCACACCATTGTTGTGTTATTTAGACTTCTTTCCTATCGTATCCTGTAGATATCGATAATGAAGTGAACTTCAAAAACATTGTTTAGAATTTCATGATGAATTTTTTTCAGAATCATTTTATTTTCCTTTTCCTCAATAAAAGCGAATACATACAATAAAGTTCGTAAATCCTCGTCGATGAGGTACTCGTATAGTGGGGTGGATGGGAATTGCAGCAGAAACTTCGAATAAAGCCATCATTATCAGTCTGAGAATTTGTTTGTCAAAAGTTTCCTCCTCTGCCTTAAGTTTAGGGTCTCTTGGGAATGACCTTGAAAATTGAACTTCCACACATGATGCAATGCGGGAATTCAACTTCTGTCCTTAAAATAAACTTTTTATTTTTTTCCAGTTTAGAATTATTCCAAGACGATATAAAATCATCTTTGAGTTATGAAATTTAAACATGAGTAAATAATAATAAACATTTAACAGGTTAATGCAAGTTGCAAGCTTGCTTAATTTTTGTCGTTATTGTAAATCAAACTGCCTCAGACTTATACAAAAAAAGCACACACTACTGAGGGCCAGAACGACAATATAATACATTTTTATCTTTATATCTTAAATTTTTCAATAACATTCATTTACTGAATCTTTAAGATATTCCTTCAACAATTCCTTCGGGGTCTTCGACTCACATTTCAAAATAAATTTGACTTAATTACTAATGAATCACCAGTATAATCACGTGAGAATCAGTCAACTCATAATTGGGTCATACACATCATTATCTCGTATTTTGCTTGATGTCCGCATACAAAATGTCTGTCTACATTTCGCTTAGCACGCATGTTTTATTTGATTAAGGTCTCGTGATGTCAGGCGATTCAATTATGTACACATTTTTGGATGAAACATTTTTTGTTGGCCTTTTGCGGATTGTACACGAGGCATTAATGTTGGCCTTTGACTCGTGTCTTCTGATTATGTGAGATGACTATAACCCTATAGCTTTGTAATATAGTTTGATTATGATTAAACTGCTAACTTATGTGGAGTGCAAAATGTGTTTGATACTAAAGACGACTCCAACAATGGAAGTTGCTGAGGTCGGTCTAGGTGTGGATTGCAAAGTCGGTTGGCACCCGATCACAATTTTGCGAAATAAATCAGGACTGTAATGTCTGTGGACACAAGGTTAAACCGCCTTTTTTTATTACTTTTCAGGGGACGAATTTAAAGTTTTAAATCGGTCTAGCAATTTAGGAGATTGGTATAACGCTATCATTTTTTTTTTTACAGATATGGGCTGTCCTTCGGCTGTCGTGTTTTGATGACTAATTAATTGAAAATTTATAAATAAGAGACCCAAGTTGTTTTGATTTATTCGTTTTTTGCCATAAGAAGTTCAAAGTTAAGTTAAGTCGTTATTTTAAACGAATGAATTTATACATATCAAACAAATCAAAGTCGAGTTAGTCTATTTTGCCCTGCGATAAACGAAGTACTTGCGAATTCTATTTTCACTTTACTTTTATTACACCGAAAATATATTGTTTTCAAAATTATTCTGAAATTGATATAGGCTATATTTGCAAAGAATAAAAACAATGAACATACTGATATTCGAAACAGTTCGAATAGAATTTTAGATTTAATATTTATAAACAATAAAATTTACTCTAAAATATCAGAAGCGTTGGGTGTAATCGATTCAAATAAAATTCATCACAAATCTTTACTATTAGAGTTTACATTTTCTTGCTACGGTAATAGTAATAGTTCTAATATCTGTTTAAGTTTTAATTTTGTTGCACTGACTGAATACATAAATCAATTCAATTGGGATGTCTTGTTGGATTCCACCGATTTAAAAGGTAACTATGATATATTTATGAATAAAATTAATTCTGGTCTGGAGATATTTGTTCCTAGAACGCGTCATAAAAATCTGTTTAAAATTCCGTGGGCAAAGAAAAATTTAGTGAATTTGAGAAACGTTAAAAGGAAAGCATATTCCAACTTTGTTTCAAACAAAGCGTTTTACTATTAAGTGAACGATTTCTGAGACTTAGGAAAGAGTATGAGTTCTTGAATAGATATTTATATAAGCATTATGTCTTGTCAAACGTTTTTGAATCGGTCTATAATGGACCTCAAGTCCAGAGAATAATGAACCATTACTTAAATATGTTCGAGGTTTTAGACATAGGCATATTGCAACTTACAGACAATGATATAATTAATGCCTTAAAAATTAATTTCAAATTACATATATGCAAATTTAGAAAATCGTTTACAAGTCGATGTACTTTACGCGGATTTCTCGAAAACCTTTGATAAAGTACATCACACTTTGCTTTTAAACGACCTTAGGTCGGGGAGTAAGCAATTGGTAAAGATCGATAGATTTAAATCTCGGGTAATAAAAGCAAAATTGGGGGTGCCGCAAGGTAGCCATTTGGGTCCCTTACTTTTGTTCATTAATGATGTTCAAGAAATATTTAATTAATGAGAAATTCTAACAATCGCGGACGACTTTAAATTATATTTATCGATAAATGGTATAACCGACTGCATTAAGTTTCAATCGGATATAGAAAATCTAATGGGATGGTGTAAACATAATGCCATAGATCTAAATATTCCAAAATATATCCTCGGTATAATTTTTGACCCTAAGTTGAATTTTTTGTTACATTATGATTACACGATTGCGAAGTCTAACGCTATGTTAGGATTTTTCAAAAGAAAAAGTAAGGATTTTCGGGATATATGTATCTAGTCTTAAGTCCGTCTATAGGTCCTTATTTACACCATATTTAGGATATTTAATACATGCTTTCCGAAAATTATATTCCCTTGAAGAACTTCCTAATTATGAAGAAAGATGCAAATCAATTGCCTTGCAAATTTTAAGTTTCGGACGTAATGGAAATGTCTGCCATGTTTATTCCCGATATTATTAATTATCATACAAGTTCACCAGAATTACTTTTTCTCATAAATATACAGTCAGCGTCAGAAGTGAGTAAACAGTCATTAGCTGAAAGGTATTCCTCTAAATTAAAATTGACTGGAATGGTCTACGTCCGACATTGATGCCTCAAATAAAAGCTCTGAAATCATACTTCAAAATAAGCTATATTTTTAGTTTATTTATTTAGTTCAAACGAAAAAGGTTAGCCCTTCTGACAGGCGTCAGAAGAGAATGAACACATATCTTTAAAAAACCGCTTTTTCATTTATCGTATATGGCGATCTTAATTTCCATATAAATGTTTAACAGAATCGAGCCTTTATGTCTTTATTTAATTGTTCTTTATTGTTATTATTGTTAATTTGACATAATCTATGAGATGAAAAGTCGGTAGATGATCCTTAGCCGCACAGCTAACATCTGTTGTGTAAAGCGATACTGAGAGTAAAGACTTAGAGAACGTAGAGTTCTGTGTGCTCTGTGATGGATAAATGCTCTGTGATAGAGAAATAAAAAAAAAGATAAATAGGCCGACATAATTCATCGTGCGACAGATAAAATTCACACTTAGCAGTCACACTTAGGCCAACTTAGGCCCATTGTGATACCACGCGGATCTGATGTTATCTATGCAAAAAACCATTTGGTGCTTTCAATGAAGCTCTTTAGTTGATTAATGCCGACGTTGTGCAATTCAAGTTGTTGAAGAAGTAGGCTCCAAGATGTTTCTTTCTGCGAGAGGAGAGAGCGCTACAAGTGCAGAGGAGATGCATTATGCTTTCCTCTTCTTCTTTGTCTCTGCAGCTTCTGCAGAAATCATTATGAGGGAGTCACATTATTGAGGCGTGAGTGCCAATGACACAGTGTCCTGTGATAACGCCAATGAGAGTCCTTAGGGACGACCTGTTCATTCTAAGAAGATTGCTTTGTGATGAGGCACGTAGTGCCATCTGAACATCTTGAGTTGGTGTTTATAATAGCATGATACTTTAAAAGAAGTTTGGCTGTAGAAGTTTGGCATAGGCAGAGGATCTCCACTAGGAAGGTTTGTGGAGATCGTACCGCTCCTGGCGAGATCATCGGCTTCACAATTCCCTGAAATGTCATTATGTCCCGGCACCCACATGAGGTGAATATTAAATTGCTCAGCCATCTCATTAAGAGATAGGCGGCAATTTAGGGAGGTCTTAGAGAGGAAAGTGACCGAGTTCAGGGATTTGATTGCTGCCTGGCTGTCTGAACAGATAGTGATGCCATTCTTGGATATCACGTTGTTCTTGAGCCAAGACAGGACTTCTTTTATTGTCATCGTCTTAGCCTGGAATACGCTATAATGTTCTGGAAGGTGGAGGGATATACTAAAATTGAGATCCTTGGAGTAGACACCTAATCCTACTCCCTCGTCCGTCTTGGATCCTTCTGTGAAAATAGAGAAGTTTTTCTCAAAGACGAGATGAGGCAGACCTCCTAGGTCGGTTTCGTGCGGTAGAAACTCGAGGTTATCTAGAATGGTGGAATTACCTGTGTGGTGGTTATTCCACAGGTGCAGTGTTCTGAGCCTTAGGGCTGTACAAGCTGCTACTTGTCTGGCAAACAAGTCAAGTGGAGGGAGATGCAGTATAATATTTAATCTCTTATATTTTGCATAAGAATCATTGCATTCTAGAATAAGTGTTTAGCGTATAAACTACTTTTGCATAAAAAAGTGATCATGTCAGCACATCATCGCAGAAAAGAAACATCGCTAGATTTTCGACAAGTAAATTTAGTAGTAAATTTGTATTTAAATGATAAAAAATCATTGGTATAAAAGCGTTGGAGAAACCATTCATTCTACCATTCACCATATTATAGAAACCCATAAAAAACGGGAAGTATTGAGGCCGCCCAAGGAAATTAACCGCAAAGGCTGAACGGCCCATTCTCAACAGATCGCAAAGACGACTGGATGGCATAGTTGGTTAAGTGCCTGCCCTAAGTTAGAGAGGTCCCAGGTTCGAATCCCAGTGAAAGCAAAATTAATACGCTTTATCCTATTTTTCAAATCTTGTTCAGTCACCATTTGCCGTTGGGATCAAATTAACAGCATTATCACTGAGCCCGCGATCAGTGGTAGTAGTCTGACTGTGGGTATCACTGTTGAATTCACTAGCAGCCCCCTAACATAACCCAAACACAGTCTTCTACTTTTCTCCATTGGCTACGGCTTCAATAATTTCTTCCTTCTGCGCCACAGAGAGGCACTTGTATTACTTTGAACTCATCTTGCAAACTGAGAGTGATGACTTAAGTGACGACCGACGATGAACAAAGGCAACAGATAATCGCACAAATACTACTAATAAAAAATAACGAATCTTGACCGAATTATTAACTAGAAAGCGAAACTGCATAAACTTTATGGAACATGTTATACATATTTATTTTGCTATTTTGCATGTTAACTGCATATTCGGTTTTCGCCAAACCTTATGGCGTCCATCGGAAGCGTGAATGTGAAATTTACTCTCGTTAGAGAATATTACGCTATTGCAGAAATCCCTTTGAGAGATTTTTGGCGAATTCAACAAATTTTGTTGGTCAAATACGCAGTAAGATCCAAAGAACATGGCTGGTACGGTGAAGCATGGTGAAGGATCAGTAGTGGCGGCATCTGGTGATGGCATTTTAGTATTTATTGAGACGACAATGAATCGATACGATTACCTCAGTGTACTTAAAAACAGTCTGCACCATAGCTTGCAGAAATTAGGCTTGAAGGGCTCATTTATATATTCCAACAAGACAATGACCCAAAGCACACTTTCCTGGTTGTGAAGGAATGGTTGCTGTACAATGTGCGAAAACAGCTCAAAACACCACCTCAATCACCGGATTTAAATATTATCGAGCATTTGTGCGATCATCTCGATCGTCAAATCCTAAACCATGACATTAGGACCAAATTCGAGTTTAAGGCTATTATACAGGACGAATGGGAAAAAAATAAGTCTGAAAGTAACTCAAAAGCTTGTTACCTCCATGGGATCGAGAATAAAGGCAGTTATTACTGCTTAAGGATATCCAACTAGGAATAAATTTGAGTAATTTGCGATAAATCTCTCTTTTTTAATAGTGTGTACTTACTTTTGTAACATGAAGTTTTAACAGTATTTCACTTTGTTTCTTAATATTTTTGTTATTGTTAGTCCCATTTTTTTTATTGTTTGTTTTTTTAAAAGAGCATAAAAATAGCAAAATAAATACTCGTATGTATAACATGTTACATAAAGTTTATGCAGTTTCGCCTTCTAGTTAATGATTCGGTCAAGATTCGTTATTTTTTACTTACTTTTGTGACTGTGTGTAGGTAAACTATAACAAAAGGATGAGAAGGAAACAAATAAGAATTATTGAGATGCATGATACAAGACATACGAATTACAGAGAGTTCTACTGTTCACCGCGAAAAAATGTTGGGGTTGAAACGAATCGAATGTGAAAGATAACACTTATCATCGTATGAAGTTGTCGATCACAGCATGGACTTCATGTGTAAAAATAAAAATATTCATAATTTTAAATCATAGATATCTCAAAATTCAATAAAAAAAAACATAAATTGATTCTTTGATATTTATCATTTCTTGATACTTACGCTGAGGTCTTCAAAACTGTGGTTTTCAGATCTTCAAAATTCGCATGTCGGTAATTGACCTTTTTGGCCAGTATCCCCAAAACTAATTGGGCCAGAGTGCTTGATTTTTTAAGTGAAAGTACTTATTGGGGCCAAATTTTGTGTTTTTTTTTTCAGATTTTTAAACACTTTGGTTTAGAAATAGGAGAGGAGGAAGCATTAAAAACGACTTTGGAGTTCCAAATTTTTCGAACGGTACTTTGGATCATTTCAAAAAATTAATCGATTGATAGATCACTCGATTGGGTGCGTCGCTGTTTAAAAATCTAGGGCTACTTCACCCATACGGGAGCCACCCCCCAATTGCCCCACTCTTTAAATTTGTCCAGAGGCAATGATATCTAGGCCTAAACTACTTAATTTCAAAATTTCATACCGATATCTTTATAAATGTTGGAGATAACAAAGTGTGACAGAGAGACGGACGGACACATCAAAATTATAAAAGTTCCGTTTTTGTAGACGGAACCTTAATAACGAGTACAGGAACAGGACAGGAAAGGTCTTCCGTGAACTCTTCGAAAGATTACTGTTACCATTAATTCATTAAATTGTATACTAAATTTAATTGAACTTATGCCAAGGTGTAAAACAGTCATCGAAGACAATTATTTGCCACTATCAATTGATTTTTTGTAATTTTCTTGTATGTAATTATATTGAAAGTTGCAATTGTGTGCGATAAGCACACCAATAAGAGGTTACATTTAGAAATCCACGCAAAGTATTGAATTTTTTATACGATATCAAAAATTATTTATTTCTTGTAAATTTGAAATACAGACTTTTCAGAATATATATATGATGTTATTACTTTAAAAAAAAATTTTAATGAATTTGAAGAAATTACCTGGTTTCACTTATAGTTGCACAGGAAATTATGAAGAAATAATGCATGACGAATTTTCATATGGAGGGTCTCGTCGAAATTATCTTGTATACATACAGTTAATCAAAAAAGTAAGTATACACTACCTCCTGAACTATATTTTTCTAAAGAAAACTAAATATTTCCAACAAAAATCAACAACCATTTTTTTTTCTGTTTTCACAAACGTAATACTATTTTTCAAAAAGAAAAAACATAACAAAATAACAAAACATAAACAATAGAATTCAACTTAAAGTAATATGAATGGAAATTTACATCAAAAAAGTAAGTATACAGACAAAAAATAATACTTTCTGAAATTTGTCTCTGCTCTCAAGTCTTCTTAGCAATATTTCGTTGGGTAGCCTTTGGCTTTTATAATTGCTTGCATTCGATTTGGCATCGAGTTAACCTATTTTGATGTTACTTTTTGGCTTATTTTAGCCAACTCTTTCTGAAGCACTCTTTTCAAGTCTTATTTTGTCTTGACACCGTGTTTTTGAACTGCCCGTGTCAAATGTTCCCATAAATGTTCTATTGCATTCATGACGGGCGATTGGGTGGTGTTCTCAGCTGGTTACGAACATTATATAATAACTATTCCTTAACAATATGAGAGGTGTGTTTTGGGTAATTATCTTGTTGAAAGATAAATGACACTTCTAGACCCAACTTTCTAACGCTTTCAAGTAAATTAGTTTTCAATATGTCCAAATAGGCATATTTGTCCATTGTACCATCAATGAAAATTAAATTACCGACGCATTTTTGCCGCCATACACCCCCATACCATTACGGAGCCACCACCGTGCTTTACAGTTCCGGCCATGTTTGCGGGATCTAGCTCCGCGTTTGTTTTACGCCAAACTTTAGCACGTCCATCGGATCCATGATTGTTAAATTTGCTTTCATTTAAGAATACGATCTTATTCCAGAAAGCTGGATCACAATTTACATGAGCTTTTGCAAAATTTAATCGTTTTTGACGGAACTGTAAAACACGGTGATGGCTCCGTAATGGTATGGGGGTGTATGGCGGCAAAAATGCGTCGGTAATTTAATTTTCATTGATGGTACAATGGACAAATATGCCTATTTGGACATATTGAAAACTAATTTACTTGAAAGCGTTAGAAAGTTGGGTCTAGAAGTGTCATTTATCTTTCAACAAGATAATTACCCAAAACACACCTCTCATATTGTTAAGGAATAGTTATTATATAATGTTCGTAACCAGCTGAGAACACCACCCAATCGCCCGTCATGAATGCAATAGAACATTTATGGGAACATTTGACACGGGCAGTTCAAAAACACGGTGTCAAGACAAAATAAGACTTGAAAAGAGTGCTTCAGAAAGAGTTGGCTAAAATAAGCCAAAAAGTAACATCAAAATAGGTTAACTCGATGCCAAATCGAATGCAAGCAATTATAAAAGCCAAAGGCTACCCAACGAAATATTGCTAAGAAGACTTGAGAGCAGAGACAAATTTCAGAAAGTATTATTTTTTGTCTGTATACTTACTTTTTTGATGTAAATTTCCATTCATATTACTTTAAGTTGAATTCTATTGTTTATGTTTTGTTATTTTGTTATGTTTTTTCTTTTTGAAAAATAGTATTACGTTTGTGAAAACAGAAAAAAAAATGGTTGTTGATTTTTGTTGGAAATATTTAGTTTTCTTTAGAAAAATATAGTTCAGGAGGTAGTGTATACTTACTTTTTTGATTAACTGTAAATCACGCTTAACTTCACCCTACGTGACGAAATCATTAAAAATTTTTTTAAAGGCATAGCATCCTATACCTATTCTGAAAAGTCTGCATTACTAGTTTACAAGAAATAAATAATTTTTGAAATCGTATAAAAATTGTAATACCTTGCGTGGATTTGTAAATGTAACCTCTTATTGGTGTGCGACAAAACAATTGCAACTTTCAATATAATTACATACAAGAAAACTACAAAAATGTATAACTAAACCTATATGCTTTCGTTTTCTCAATTTTTGCAAAAATCTGATGCATGCTCTCTACCATAACATCGCCCCCAACTTTAAAGAGCTCTGATGGCAAACCATCTGAGCCTGCGGCTCTATTGTTCTTCAGCTTTTTGATAACTGTGCATTCTTCTTCAGCACTGGGTGGAAGAACTACTTCATCGACTGGAGGTAGGATTTCATAATTCCTTATCATTCTCTCCTGGTTGTGCTCATTAAGCAGTTGCTGGAATTGCTGCTTAAATATATTTTAAAAATTTGGGTGCCTTTCTTGGAGCCTATTGCCAGACTTTTCACTTTTTTATAAAAGCCCCATATTTAAATATAAAATATGGGGCTTTTATATCCTATGTCCTTGAGCTGGCACGTTTTCGTTTTGCGTTGCCCTGGTTTTTTGCTGTAGTGTTTTTGGTATAGACAATAACTACAATAACTAACTTCGGATCTCTTCAGAACGTTAATCTTACATCATCATGTGCCTCCTAATAATTCGACTGAGTCTGATTTTTGAGTCCACTTTAGGCAGTTCTTCAATCTTGATCGTACTAAGATTTGAGAACTCATCTCACAACATCCTTATGACTCTCCACCTAATAGTTGATAGCGCTGCGCACCATCATCTCCTATTTCTTGGTCAATCCAATCGGATTACTGGCGCCGTTTGTTCCATTCTGTTTATCTGTAGAGTACACGGAGCCCGGAACTGAGCGCCCCAGTCCGCTTTGGTGCTGTACACTCCTGACAAGTCCAGCGTGTCGGTTGGTTTCTTCTCTGCAAAGAAGGAACACGTTATTCTCTTTTAACTTCCACCCACCCACTCCTCTCCCATTGACCTTCCTTCACGATGAGCTCCGACTTGGATTTGGGTGATAACGATCGGAATAAGGCGGCCGAGTTGGGGCGGTATGTGTACAAAGAAGACGACAGCTCCATCAGCGGCTTCATGATCCCCTTCAAGTGCTGCAGCTGTTCGCAGGCGGAGATCAGCCACGAGCAGAAGAGGATGTCGCACAGATTGGCGTGCGTCATCGAGAAGAGCAAGTAGTAAACTTGATAAAAGAAGGATACCATGTAGAATATGCCGCTGCTGGCATCCCACGGGTAGAACGGCAGTCATGGAATCTCGACCGTCCTTATCTCGTTGGTTTCGGCGTTTTTAACTAACTTCACACTCTCTCCCCGAAAAAGGTGATTTTTGTCCAAGCTGTGAATAGGCAAAATCTGTTGAAGTGGTTGAGCTATGGCCGGTGAGCAGATTCTCACGCACAAACCGTCGAGGGGAACGTTGTCAGCATGACGAGCATAAACAGCTTCCACATCTTGGGCAAAGCGATAGAGTGGTATCGGGCATCATACTCGGCGAACTGGGAATGCGTGTTCACCTGGTTCCATATGTTGACCGTCCTGAAACAAATAAGCACATAGAAGTTCGAGTTGTGGACTTCTATGTACTTCAGTCTGTAGCTTACTGGTAGAAGTTCTTTTGGTTGAGGGCATAGTAAATGAATTTTGTGATGTAATTGGTGCAGAAGAGGACTGTGATTGTGTTGCCAGAAAGCACGCTGATCTCCGCGACATTGAGGGTCATGTTCACCAGGATTGAGACGAACTACAAAAGGACCAGGACGAGATGAAAGGAAGAATATATCTTCTTGATAAAGCTGGTCCCGCCAAGTAGTTGTGCATGAAAAGGCCAGACATTTTCATCAGCCGCATGTTTGGTATCAGATCAGCCACGAGGCCAACATACTTTGTTAGTTGGATTGTCGATTGCATTTGTGAATGAAAGGGAATAAAGTACAATTTGAGGTAAAGTGAGGAGTAGTGGAGATCTTTCGAAGGTTAAGTGCTGAATAGGGGGACTATTCAGGGAGGCATTATCTCCCCATTGTTATGGATACTAGTCATCAACAACCTACTAAAAGAACTACACCGGGAAGGAATCAAAGTTGTAGCGTATGCGGACGACGTTGTGATTTTTAGTATCAGACCGGTTCTTCTCAGTGATTAATGGAGGGGACGTTGCAAAAGGTTAATAGGTGGGCTACAAGTTGCGGCCTAAATACGAACCCAAGCAAAACCAAAATACCAAACTTTCCTCTTCCTAGACTATCCAATCAAACCCTCACTCTATCTTCAACTGCCAGGTACTTCGGCACTATTCTTGACCCAAAATTAAATTGGAAAGCTAATATAGAGCAAAGCGTTAAAAAGGCATGCTTAGCCTTATACGCTTGCAACAAAACTCTTGGCAAAAGCTGGGAGAACTTATGAACATTGTAACATTCTTAACTCACTACCAAAACAAGCGATACTGAGTCATACTGATATACCCAAATACATACTTTATCCCAAATCTAGATTTAAATAAAAACTATAGGGCATACTTTCCAACTAGAACTGAGTGGAAAAGCGATAGAGTCATCCAAAACCATGACATAGCCATATTCACAGTTGGTTCGAAGATGGACTCTGGTGTGGGCGCTGGAATCTTCTCCGAAGCCCTTAAGACATCAAAGTCACTCAAGGTACGAAGGTCAGAAGTGCTGATGATGTGTGTCTTGAAATTAAGTACAGAACAGAACTAGCACAGCGGATAGCAATTTTTTCAGACAGTCAAGCTGCTATCAAGGCTCTAACATCCATAACTACAACGTCAAAACTAGTGGATTGCTGCTGCAAGGAACTATCCATTATAGGTGAAAGGGGCCCGGTTTTTTTGACCTGGGTTCCCGGGCACACGGATATAAGAGGAAACGAAGCAGCAGGCGAGCGAGCTAGACAAGGATCCAAACTCGATAGTCCCGATGTGGAACAAGTCCAGGCTCCACTAGGCTTCGTAAAAAATAATATCTACAATCACCTTCGCAAGATCGCCAACGAAAGATGGGCCAAGCTGGAAACATGTGTCCTATCCGGAAGCTTATGGCCCAATTACAACTAAAAGAGACAGTAGAAGAAACGTATCCAAAATTATAGCGGTCTGTACTGGACACTGGGCAGTTGGCAGGCATGCTAGGCATACCATTTAACTAGCACTGCCGCAGCTGCCGGGTGAAAATCGAGCCAGAAACCCCCGAGCACTTTCTGTGTAAATGTCCGGCTCTAGCTAGAGTCAGACAACGAACTCTGGACTTCTTTAACACCCCTAAGAACCTCTCGGAGGCAAACATTCATAGTCTGCTAGCCAAATTAGGTATCCCATAGGATGTGGTATCAAAACGGCGCTTTCAAGGCGCTAATTTGATGCGACAAACACCACCACTTTTACCTACCTACCTAAGTGTTGAATAACTCCATTTGAGATTTTAGTAGAGAAATTTAAATGTTCCTCATTGGAAATATTCGCGTTGCGATGTATTCGTAAGACATATTTACATAGTTCATGTTCATGGAAATGTAGGAATAACAGCGCTTCAGTCCGGGGTGGACCTAGGTCTAACATGCCCTTACTTTTTTTTTTTCCTCTTGTAGAACCCTGCCGTAAAGGCAGCGACACTGCGACCTAAAAAGGTCTATTGTATCGACAAACATGCCCCTACACTCTCTGCTCTGTAGAGATGATCTACATATGTATATCTTATACAGAGTCAGGTTGGTCTTTCGAGAAAGGGCTCCGAAATCAGCGGTTGCAAGCATAATTGCAGTCGTCGTCAAAGCATGGTTTTTCTATATAGTTTCCTAAAACATAGAACACAAGTAGTGGCTTCTGTGATGGCTTTTTGATAATGTTTCCATTCTTTCCTTACTTCTTTCTATTGTAACGAACTGTTTGCGATTATAATTTTCCGAAATCAAACCCTGGTGGTCGTCCTCGATTCCGTTGTTCTCTCGATATCCGTGTTCTTACCTTGTCAACAAAAGGAAAATGATCCGATGATGTGGATACCGTGTGCCAGCTGCAGCGATGTTTCGCCCCTTGACAAAATCCACAAGAATGAGTTCCTTTTCGGACGTGTTGTCGTGCAGGCCATGTTTCCCTATGACTCAAAGAGTCCCAGTATAGCGTTAAAATTCATCTTCACCAATGACAGACGACGTTTCCAAATTATTTCAGTTGAATTTTCTTCTAACTATAAACCAAATCAACTATCCATTACTACATTTATGTATATATCCAAACAAACATCCATCCATACTAGAGAGCAGCATGAATGCATTCATATGCTCTTTCTAAACTTGTGCAATACTTCAGTGTACACTATTCATTGTGATTTTTCAACAAGCTGTACACTGAAATCGAATATCACACTATGAGAGACAAATACTGTACACTGGTTGATCACTTAATAGCAAGATGAGTACACTATTCACTCTCTCTGAAACATATGAATGTTTTGAGCGATTTCATATGAGTGCCATGTTTACTGCACAAAATACACTGAGTACACTCCACTGAATACAATGAGTGCAATGTTTAGTAAACGAATTTGGACTTGTTTATTTTGCTTCTACAACACACTTCCCTCTCGCGCAACAGAAAAACACGTCTCGGCAAGAAACTCAGACTACTCAGTGTACTCAGTGTAGTGTCCACTGTTTTATGAGTATCCATACGAATACAGTAAGTATTCGATTTAAAATGGGTGCAATACTCATAAAGTATTCAAATATTATTCGATTCATTCATTTCACTATTCAATCTTTGATATCAATACTGTTTGAAATAAAATAAATGTCGTGAAACTGGATTCATGACATTCATTGCAGACCTCTAATCCATACATATGACTATACCTCTATTCAAGTTTATCCAACACAGAAAATTCCTTCCATCATACTCAATCAGTGCTCATGCCTGCGGAGTGTGTGTATGTATAACTGTTGGGCATTTAGGGGTTGAAATCAATCTAAAAGATAATACTTAGGTAAAATTGTCGATCTTAGATATCTCAAAATTTGCACATAATCCGATATTCTCATATTTATTATTTCTTTATGCTCAGGCCGAGGTCTTCAAAACTACGTTTTCAGCTCTTCAAAATTCACATGTCAATGGTTGACCGTTTTTGGCCAATATCTCGAAAACTATTACGGCCAGAATGCTTGAAATTTTTTTAAAGGAAAGTACTCAAAGAAGTCTGTTTCTTGGGATTTTTTCAGATTTTGAGGATGCATTAAAAAAACTTTGGAGCTCCATATTTTTCAAATGGAATTTTGTACCAAAAAATTTTGAGGCAAACCTCCACCTCATTTCAAAAGATTTGTCGATTGATGGGGTGCGTCAATGTTTTAAAATATGGGCGTCACCTCGAAATGACTCCACTTTTTAAATTTGGGTGCATGGGCAATGATATCTAGGCCTGGAGTACCTAATTCCAAAATTTTATGCCGATATCTTTATAAACTTCGAGTATAAAAAAAGTGTGACAGACACGACTGGCGGACGGACACACCGAAATTATAAAAGCTCCCTTTTTGTAGACGGAACCTTAAAAAGGGTTAGAGTTCGCAAAAAAATTTGTAAACAAGACTTTTGGAACAATGCACTGTTTTCTGACGAAAGCAAATTTAACATATTTCAATCAGACAGGAGGATGCTTATGTGGAGAAAACCCAACACCTAATTGGGCTTAAAAAATATTTCAGCAGCAGTGAAACATGGCGGTGGGGGTGTTTTGGTTTGGGGCTTTATTGCTGCTTCGGGTGTGAGTGAACTTGTTTTTATTGAACAAACCATAGATCAGTTCATTTACTTCAACATCCTCAAGGAGAACTTGGAAAGGAGCGCCGAAAAATTGGGATTAGACAGAAGTTTCTACTTCCGGCAGTATAATGATCCTAAACATATGTACGAATTTGGATCACATACTATATTGCACATCACTGCTTGTCGGCAACGAGATTACTCTCACAGTATCGAAGAGACCGGGTGCCTTTCTTGAGGCCTGTTGCCAGAATGTTCGCTTTTTCTGATAGGCCCGGTTGTAAATCCTATCCAGAAGGCTCCGCGGAGAGGCTGTATATCAACTTGACCTAAGCATTTTCAGGAATCGTTGTTGGCATCCCACCAGGTTAGGTGCGATCAACAACATTATCCTGCATTTCCAGGTTCTGTCCCCAATACTCAGAAAAAGTTAATACTTAACCAGACTTTAATTGAAGCAATTTTTGGACTTTGTAAAGTAAGTGGTTGAGAAATAGGTTACTAAGACCACAGTTTGGGTCAATTGAGCCCTTGGTCTGTCTAAATCATGGAGAGTCATGCCACCTGCGGTAGTGCTCTCGAGTAGTCCAACCATCTATGCAAGCCCTAATCAAGGACGTAGGCAGTCCCAGCGTAGGTTCAAGTCCTGGAGATTCAGCAGATCCAGCCTTCAGCAATGATTCCCTATTTTTTTTAGGATATAACGCCTATTTTGCGAACTGAGATCTCAACTACTCCTTGAAACGATTCACGGTTAAGGCGTACCCATGAGATGGAGACCATATTCAGTAATGAAACCACATTTAGTCGATAGAATAATTGATTCTATGTTCGATACGAAACTTCAGACTGCCGTCGCATAAAAAAAAAAAAAGAACGAGTAACTTCTTTAATTCATTCAAAATTGTACGCTCATCTGGTCGTATATGATTAACAAAAAAATACTTTATGCACAATATACACTTTTTGGGAACGTACATTTTCAACAGTTAGGTTCCGATAATTCCTCAGCCACCAGGTATTAATTTACAACTAACATTTTTGATTACAGATGCCCATGTACATAATGACTTTATTTTCCATTCTCATGGTGACCTACCCACACACAAAAGTGGTGAGAGAAAATATACTTACACTTTCTTAAATTAGTGTATTAAAGGCCTTTGTACAATAAACATTCAAAATGGACGGAATAATATCAGTCAATAATATCAGCAGACTTCTTGTATTACTTAAGGTTGACACTCGACGTTGATAAATAAATCCTTACAGAATATCCTGTACATCACATTTATCTACAAAAGCTCCTGCTTATCACTTTCTTTGTACACAAATTTGATGTATGCAGCAGACTCGTTTATCTGCCCCGTTATAGTAATCGAGTGTACATGGATACGAGGATGGCATTTATTATTTTGAAAGGGTCTGTACACTTTATGCCGCTTTAATAGATCATATGATAGTATTTATGTTTAATTTATTCGTACTTGCATATACATATGTTATCAATTTACATTTACATATGTTATCAATACAGCTTTGTGTATATAGTGAATGAATTATTGCATATTTTTAAACTATAAAATGTTTAAAATAACTACTTAACTTGTTTGTATTCGAAAATAATGGGAATAGTGCAGATTGACCAAGTAAGAACATTAGGAAAAGAATCAACGGTGTGAGGTATAAAATTAATCCTGGCTTTATTTTGAAGATACATTCATGTCATCGTTAAAATGGCCGGCTCAGCTTCGCTGGCAGTCCTTCCGACGATCAGTCCAATCTCATTCAGGCAATATCGTCTCGAATGCTGGCCTCGACCTTGTTCAATATGGTTGGCTTGTTATCGTAGGCTAAGGATTTGACGTAGCCCCAGAGAAAATAATCGAGTGGTGTCATTGTCATGATCGTGGCGACCAATTGATGAACGCTCGCCGTGACATGATCCAGTCGCCAAATTTCTCCTTCTTCAACAACTTCGAGCGCTGCATCGCTTGTATGGCATGTAGAGCCATATTGTTGGAACCACAACTCGGACATATCGATACCGTCGAGCTCTGGCCACAAAAAGTCGACTAACATCTATACCAGAGACATTGAAGGAAATGATGTCCCCCTACTCTTTTCAAAAGATATAAGGTGCGATGATGCCGCCGCTGCACCGAACGGTTTGCGGATGCATTGATGCTTGGGCGAACACTTGTAGGTTGTGTACGCTCCAATAACGGCAATGTTGCTTGTTAATATAAGCACTAAGTCAAAATGGGCCTCGTCCGAGAAGATGATTTGTTTACTAATATCCGGATGTCCGGGCAAAATCTCCAAAATCTCCATCTCCGATTAGCAAACTCACGTCTGCTGTCTATGGTCGTCTTGATTTAATTCCTTCGTCAGAACTATCTTATACGGACGTAGGCTCAAATTCAACCACAACCACAAAATAAGCCCGGTTGACAATTTCTCGCGATGCCTAATTCAGCAAGATCGGCGCCAAATCGACATTTCTGGAGCTTCTTCGATATTGGCCGTAACCTCGGATAATAATAATAATAATGGCGGCGCTACAGTCCGTGGTGGACCTGGGCCCAGCTTCTCAGCAACCACTCGTGTTGTGCGTGCTATTGTTCTCTCACGAGTGGAGGGGACCTACAGTTTAATGTCGACTCCGAACGGCGAAATCGAGAAACTATTTCTAGACAGTTATACTCTTTGAGCATTGTCAGTGACTCGAAAGAGGTGAAGCCGTGAAAAAAGAGTTTGGTGTTTTTTCGGGAATCAAACCAAGAGCATCGAGCGTAGGAGTCGACGCACCTACCCACTACTCCGTTACCGCCATCTCGGATATGTTATCTTAATTTTGCACCAACCTATGCCTGGATGGTGCCTTAAGGCCCAAAAGAGTGTACTCACGATCATTTTCCACGGTGTGATGAGTTGGTTGCACACTAAAGCCATGGCGACTGACCTCACGACAAAATTCACGTTGCGTATTTAAAACTAAGCAGGAATTTGGATAGCATTTTTTAATAGATTCCGCAAGTTCACGTTCGGCAAGCGTGAAACAATGCATGATGAAATGGCAAACCTTACTGAATATTTTGACATCTGGATGTCATTAGTAACTTTAACAGCAGGCTCTTGCATCGGCGAGAAAGTTTACCAACTAACATGACTTAATCTTATTACCTCAAGTCAACAAAATGTTAATTAAAGGATTCATTTCTGAGTGCATATCACAGCTGACGAAGTCATACAAGGAATTAAAGATTCATACCAGAGCTTTAAGGTAACATCGAATGTAATAATAATAATAATAATAATGGCGGCGCTACAGTCCGGGCTGAACCTGGGCTTCTCAGCAACCACTCGTATTGTCAGTGCTATTGTTCTCTCACGAGTGTAAGGGACCTACAGTTTAATACCGACTTTTTTTCTAGACAGTTATACTCTTTGAGCATTGTCAGCAGGGCTGCCGGAATTACTACTAAGGGAGTATTTGAAGCCCTCTCGTGTTCAGTGCACTCCCGTACTCCCCTCTGCTTACAAATACTCCCGTCGAAAATATTTGAGAAAAAAAATTAATTGTTTAATATTTTTGTATTGGGTTTACATTTTGTCTAGTGTGAACGACTCTTAATGCTCTGAATTCATTTTTTTAACCTGAATGATCTACTATATTCTGTCGAATGTCAGATGATTTATGAAGCCATTAAATAGAAATCCGTTGCAATTGCAAGCTGAAGTGGAAAGTGAATTGTCACGTGAAAATGTTGACTTTTCTAACAAATAGATTCACTTACATAGGTGCTAGGGCGAATCTTTCAGACGACGAAATAAAACAAATTTTAGATTACTATCGTAAATACTACATTGAACTATGCCAAGAAATCAGCTCTAGCATCGATTTTAACGACGCAGTCTTGAAGGCAGTAAACATTATAGACCAAAAAACCAAACATGATTCTCTGGTTCCTCTCATAAAGATTTTTCTAAATCTCATAAGAGATGATAAGTTTGAGAAGCTGGAAGAGCAATTTAGGCTTTTAATTAATAATAATTCGCTCAAGAGGGAATGCAGTTTGAAAGAGTTATGGTGTAATGTATTAGCACTAAACAATGGACTTGGCGAGCCTATGTTCAAATAGTTGAACAAATTTATAAGTTCCATAATTTCGTTACCTCACAGTAGTGCAGATGCCTAACGCATTTTTTCCGAACGAATAAGTATTGAAATTGGAATGACATTTTTGTTGTTGAAATTGATTTGTTTTTTGTTGCAATTAAAATTTAAGCTAAGTTTCATTACCGATCTCTAAAGGATTGTACCCCAGTAAGAACGGAATGTTGAATATTTCACAGAGTTTTCATCTGGGATCTACTATTAGATTTTTTCTTATGCGAAATAACTTGTGAGCAAGAGTAATTCTGCTTATAATTGTTTTCCGCGAGTACGATTCATGCTTGTCCAGATTTATTTATAGGATCTGGAGTTCTTTGTCTTTCTCAACAATAAAGTGAATGTCACCATCCTCTTCATAGCTATTAATTCAAGTCATCATGCGCCTCTTATTCCGTGATTGATTTTTTTTATTGATTACAGACTACAATGACTTCTAAACCGTTGTATGGAATGGTATAAATGGAAAGGTATTCGTACAAACGAAGTGGTTTCTAAAAGATTCAAGCATCTACCAAAAAAGGTTGGCTATTTTAAAACGACAAGCCGCAAAAAATATAAACTTGTGTACATGCTGTATGTAAATGCTGCTGCTTTTGGTGTTCACACCAAATTAGATTAAATCTAGTTAAACATGCACACAAATTATAAGCCATGTTTCGGTTTAGTATATAGGCAAGTTGTCTTTGTGAATTATTATTGTTAAAAGAGAAAGGCACAAAGGCAATTTAAAATAAATCATTTTCACAGTCTGTTGAACTCCAAGTAGAATACGAATGATTGAGTTTGACTGAGTTCACTCAACAATACGTAAGCATCGTAATCGGTGATATCTTCCACTTTTGTCACCAAAAACGAAAATAAATTTAAAACATTTTTAGAGCTTTAAATTTCGAACAGACAACTTTTGGATTATAAAATGAAAATGTGTACGCAACACTTATTGTATACCCTTATGGTGTGTACAATGAAGCAAAACATACTCGTATTATTCTTTTTTTTATAACTCAATCCATTTCCATTTTCTATCATCTTCAAATGGTGGCATCACGTTATGTGAGTTGGTTTGTGTGGTGCATAGGTTTCTCTGAAGTTCGTTTTTTGCATGCAGTTGACTTTCAAAGATTATTTCGCATTCTAACAAATAATTATTTTTCAAAACATTCAGTTAAAGTTACAGCTTCCGATGTAACGGATTCAGCGATGGCTGAATCTGGATATTGGGTCAACGTCGAGAGCCCTATGGCCGGTGTTGAACAGACCGAAATCATTATCAATGATTAGCATAAGTCGCAAGGATATTCGGAAGGTGGTGGGAGTTCTGACCGCGCATTGTCCGATAGGCACCCATGCCAGTAGGTTAGGTATCCCCCATAGCGACTACTGTAAAAGTTCCAGGGACGAGGAGGAAATAGAGTCCGTCCGCCACCTGCTATGCGATTGTCCAGCCCTACTGGGAAGGAGACTGCTAACATTAGGCAATACCTTCTTCGACGAGCTGGAGGATCTGAATAAAATAGAACTGAAGCACCTCTTGAGATATTTACAAAAATCTGGGTGGTTTTAATCAGCAGTAAAAGTATAGGTCTCAAGGGGTACACCCGCTCCCCACCCCCAGCCCACAATGGACCCAACTGTTGGTCTCAGCGAGCCGCGACCTAGTCCCAAGGGCACCCTACCTACCTACCTACCTACAGCTTCCGAGCGAATTCTTACCCAAAATTGATCCTTGCGGTAAGTGCTCAAATTTGGATTAATAGTTATGAGCGCCAGTAGAGACTAATTTGTTCGCATAGAAGATTTAAAAAACTGGTATAAGTTTAATTTTACAATATTGCAATGTGCAATGCATGTCAAAAAACTTTTACTGATAGTCAGACCATTGGGTTATCATACACAACCGAAAACTGTCATTAAAATCAAATGGATCATTATTTTATTCGCTATTTCTTATCCTTGCAAGTACGTCTACACAGCAGTAATTACAATTTCATTTACTACAAATACAATAGAATCCAAATTTATTAAGTGTAAGTGACTTTACATCTCAAAAGATCTTGACCATCAACGTGTTTGACCTTCAGCACATTCCTAAAAGATAAATTATTATCACATTATAGATGGACGACTGGATGGCGCAGTTGCTTAAGTCCCTGCCCTAATTTAGAGTGGTTCCAGGTTCAAGTTAATACGCTTTTATCCGGTTTATCAAATCTGGTCCAGTCACCATTTGCCGTTGGGATCAAATTAATGACACTATCACTGGAGTGGGTACCGTGGCCGTGTGGGTTCGTGCGTCGACCCATGCGCATTATACTTTCACAGTCTAGGTTCGATTCCGTTCAGACAAACAATTTTTCAAAAAAAAATTGTTCACGGCTCCACCTCTTTCGAATCACTGACAATGCTCAAAGAGTATAACTGTCTAGAAAAAGCTTCTCAAAATCGCTGTTCGGAGTCTGCATTAAACTGTAGGTCCCCTCCACTCGTGAGAGAACAATAGCACGCACAACACGAGTGGTTGCTGAGAAGCTAGGCCCAGGTACAACTCGGACTGTAGCGCCGCCATTATCATTATTATTATTATTATTATTATTATTATCAATGGAGCGGTCGATCAGTCGATCATGCAACCAACCCATGTTGTGCGTGCTATTGTATTCTTATGAGTGGAGGCAAAGTTTGAGAAGCTTTTTCTTAAGAGTTGTGCTCTTTGAAACTGTCACTGTTTCGAAAGATGTGGAGCGGTGAAAATATCAAATGCGTATTTTCGGAAATCAAACCCAGATCTCGAGCTTAGCACACGCCGCACTTACCTGTTACGCCACGGTGCCCAATTACATGTTTACTTAGGTCGGATTAAGTTAGGGGGCTGGTAGCGAATTCATCAGCACACTTAGACCATTGATTGACCGCTGCAGTGATTCACACGGACCCCTCTAACTTACTCGTAGGGCAGGCACTTAACCAACTGCGCCATCCAGTCGTTTACATATTTACTTACTTATTACGCCAACTACCTATGGAGGATCTAAGCCTTCCATCGCCGATGATGATGCGTCGTAGCCGGTGCTTTCAGTCATTAATACCATGTTGTCTTATGTCAGCTATTATTTGTTCTTTATAGCGGATATTTTGTCTTCCTATCCTTCTCGAATCATGAGGCTCAAATTCGAAGATTCCCGCTCGATGTGGCCGTGCCAGTACAGTCTACGGACACATCTTTGTACAGCTCGTTACGCCATTTCCTCGCTTCGTCCTCCTCGCAGACAGTTCTAGCATACGACGCAGAAGGTACCAAGAATCAGCTTTGCAGTCATGCTTTTCGTCCTGATTTCGGCTAAATAAAAAAGGACTGACAGGGTTTTATAGAGGATAATCTCATAGCATGAACCAGGCAAAGAAACTCCTAGGGCAGTACAACCGAAAGAGATTCGAAACATGCATCAGAATGAGCCAGAACAACCTTCGTATTCCAATAAACTTTCTGACAGGACACCGTGAACTCAGGGAGCATCATAGGAAACCAAGACCTCTGCAGAGTTTATGGAGAATTTTATGAAATTCCAGAACACATACTGGGATTTTGTGAGGCACTAGCCCACAAAAAAAGAAGATATCTGGGCAAGTACGTAATATCAGAAGAAGAAATGCAATCACTAGAACCATCTCTCATTCTCAGATTTCTGAAGGAAACTGACTTGGAGAGAATACTCTAGAACAGAATATTAGCCCTTCGAAAAAGATCAAAAAATTTGATATACAAGCCAAACTCGATCATTTTGAAAAATAAAAATTAATTTCTAGTAAAAAAGATTGTTTGGATCTTTTCAGCGCTTGGTTTATTATACATTCCGAGTGGTAATAATTTTTTTTTATATTATTGAGATTTGTCTCAATATTGAAGCCAACCTCATGCGAGGATTATATTACCATATCATTAGCATGCATTGCTTTATTGCAATTTGAAGAAGAAATACGAAATCTGCTGTGTAAACCTATCTGTCATATGTGTGATTGGAATTTTGATCTCATTCCTTAACTCAGACAACAGTTCCGCATTCTGATGTGGCTTTCTCCAACTGTTTGTAACTTTTACAACTGAACCTATGAAACCTGTATGCCAAATGTGGAAACCCCGCATAAATTCATTCCAATCAAAATTCAAATGAGTCAATAAAACTGAAGGCGGCAGAGATCATAGATGCACCTTAAGCTTTGAAAGGTTACATACAGGGTGTGCAATGTACTGGTTGTTTTTTTTAAATCATGTATTTTGACACTGAAAGCTGTTTCCCACTCGAAATATTGACAATAAGTCAGTATTATATCTCCGAGGAACGAAATTAGTCGCTTTACGCTTGAAGAACATTGTGAAATATTGATCACTTATTTCCAAAGTGAGTGCTGTGTAGCTCAAACAGTGAGTATTGTGAAAAGAAGTTTTGGCCGAAATGAAGTGACTGCTGTACACATGTTTGCACACATGAGGCTGCTGTGGCCGAGAGTGTGAGACTAAATTCACGAACATCAACTCGCCATCGATCTCAGCAGCTCATCATTTCACGCACTAGTTTGAGGAGAATTCTGAACAAAGATCTCGGATTATTCGCTTACAGGGTTCAATTGACTCAGCAAGTGAAAGCGCGCGACAATCCGTTTCGCTATCGCTTCGCAGTTTGGGCTTTAGAACAGTTTGAATTGGACAACGATTTTGGGCGAAAAAAAACCTTTCTGACGAGGCGCATTTTCATCTCCGCGGCTACGTTAACAAACAAAATTACCGCATCTGGATCTCGGAAAACGGAAAACTTGCACGGAAATCCAATACATCTACAGAGAGAGAAAGTTTGGTGCGGATTGTGGAGTGATGGCATCATTGGACCATTTTTCTTCGAAAATGAGGCTGGGAACAACATTTTGGTCAACGGTGGGCGATACAGAGCCATGTTAACCGACTCTTTTTCTTACTTAAATTGAAGACATGGATTTGGGCGGCCTCTGGTTCATGTAGGATTGCGCGTCATATCACACAGCCCATGTCACAAGCGATCTTGTGCGCACCAAATTCCCAAATAGTGTTATCAACCGTTTTGGGGATGTAAATTGGCCGCCTCGGAGGTGCGATTGGACTTTTTTTTGTGGGGAACCGTCAAGGACCGATGTTATGGCAACAATCCGGAAACAATTCAAGCACTTAAAATCAATATCACCCAAGCAATGCGTGAGCTATAGCCCGAACCCATCAACAAGGTTTTGAAAAATTTGGGGTGCCAGAATACGCTACTGCGAAGCCAGCCAAGGCAGCCACTTGAACGACATTGTATTTAGTAATTAATTGGAATGTTTGTTCTTACTAATGAAGTGATAAAACATGGAAAAAGTTTAATTTTGTTAAATTTATTGCATTTCAAGAAACAAACTTGTATTTGGCCCTCCTTGCATATCTCTCTTCGTCTTCTAGTTGGATTTTCGACTCAGATCTGGAGCGAAAAAGTTTATCGTTTGGCAGTGTTGTTGAAAGAAAAAATGGTATCTACCCCGACCGGAACTTAATCCAGGTTGTTTGGTATAACAGACGAAAAATATATCCACTTCTTGACTGCAACCACTTGGTAGTTAATGAAGTTTTTCAATAACTAAATCTTCGAGCCTACCCATTTAATTGCTATAAAATGGTACTTCTTCTTCTTATTCTTAGGGTGCTACAGTCCGAGGTGGACCTGGGCCTCACTCAACATAAAACGCTACTAATATCTTAAATAATTAGTCATTGTAAAATATTTATTTTCATTAAATGTAAACTTTTTATAAATGTGTTAAGAAATAAATAACGAAAAATCCAACTCACAGCCAGTGATGCTCAATTAACGCAAAACGTGAAGCGAATATGAATGAAAGGTCATATAAGTCTAAAATGATAGTTTTGTCTTGCAAATGGAAATGAGGCCTGCATATCTAGAATTAAAAAATCACATTTGCATAGGAATTGTCCCTATGCAGATAATGTCAACGGGAGCATTGGACATTCTCTGAGATCTGAAGACCCATTCCGCAAAACAGAATACGTTGAGCAATTCTTATTCGGCCAACGTGTATGTGTTTTATTTTGTCAGATATTTTGTAGACAATTAAAGAAGTTTATTCATTTGAGGATGAGGGCGATTGTTAGAGATTATCGCAGCGTCGGAGGTGACTTTTGATATAATCCATATTATAATTGTTCTCTTCTTCAATTCGAGGCGCTACAATATTATAAGAGACGCCTTTGGCAAAATATGGGAAAAAAAGTAAAAAGATTGCAATTAAAGGGTTCAAAATCGCATCTATTAAAAAACCAAATTTCTCTGCTACTAGTAAACAATGACAATTGTTGATTTTGGGGAAGCATTAAACTTGTATGCCTCACAGTTTTTGAATGTAACATCTTCTTCTATCAAAAGACTGGTGCTGAGATCTACTGTGAGTCTCGGAATACAAATCAGTCCTTTAGACTTGAGGGTAGTTGTAATGTTTTTCAAGCGGAAGTTGCTGCAATAAAACAAGCTGAGGATATGATTGTTGAGGAATATATTTCAGGACAAACAATCAGTATCTATGTTGATAGTCAAGCAGCCATTAAAGCGTTACAGCTAACATCGATACGATCTAAGCTCGTAAAAATGTGCACCAAAAGACTGGACGATATTTCAGTAGCCAATAAGTTGGGTGCCCGGCCACATGGGAATCTCCGGTAACAAAAAAGCGGATGAACTGGCCAGGGTTGGGTCACATCTAAGCTCTTCGCGGGCCCTACCTGAGGCCAACACACCGCTTAGCACCTTGCACAGGGAAATAAAGAGGCAACTAATAACAGTGTTGTCGATTAGACATATGCGCTACAGCTAAATCCTTATGGCCAGTCTACGACAAGAAGAGATCTACCGATCTTATAAAACTAAGACGAAGGAACATACGATTCAGCATCAGCAAGGCTGGGAATACCCCATAACGACTTTTGTAGAAGGTGTAGAGACGAAGATGAGATAGAATCTATTCGAAAACTACTGTGTGATTGTCCTGCACTAGCCGTTACGAGGAAGGAAACCCTAGGAAGATTCTTCTTTTCGGAGCTGGATGATCTAAGGAAAGTAGAGCTTAACAAACTCCTGAGGTACATACATATCTATATCTGGGTGGCTTAACTTACTTGTCGATACATTGAAGTTTAAGGTTTTCCACGGTTCAAACTTTTTGGGCACAGTGGACTCATTTGAGTGGTATAAGTTAGCCGTTGACATTTTTATGTCAGCAAGGACACATATTTATCTAACCTAACCTATCAGAAGACTATGCTCTAGACTTTTGGATATTCCTGTGGCCACTAAGTAATATACAGTTAAATTTCTCTTTCAGACAGCCCTCTATAAGACACCTCTCTTTGTGGACAATTTGTTGTGGTATCGGGATGGGGTTATTCATAGATTTCTACCTGTTTACAAAAGAATAAGGTATAGAGGGCAGAGTTGTAGAGTAGAAGTAGTCGGAAGTCGGAAAGATAGTGTAAACAAAATGCTATTATGGAAAACGCAAATCATCCGCACTGCATATATTTTGTGACGTTTTCAATCCGAATCAAGTTGGTTGTGGATTTCGAAGAAAAAAGATGAGTTGGTGAAACAAAGATAAGTTCTAGATTCCAAATGAACAAAAATAATTTACATTTTTTTCTAGAATTCAAACAACACTGTTGCAGATAGAGGCAATGTGTAGTAATAAATGGTGTGATAAGCCATGGCGACAGAGGAATGTTGTAATGACATTATTTTGATATATATAGTGCGATCCACAAGAAAGGAGACCCCTTTGACTGCGCCAACTATCGGGGGATAAGTCTTCTTAACATTGCATATAAGATCTTTTCTGCCGTTTTGTGTGAACGCCTGAAACCTTTTTTCACCACACTGATTGGTCCCTATCAGTGCAAATCGACACACACTACCTATTTGTCGATTTCAAGGCCGCATAAAAAAAAGCTCCCGGCCCCGACGGTATACCCAATCAGGCATTAAAAGTAGCTATAAAAGCCCGCCCAGACATATTCGTCAGCATGTATAATGCATGCTTGAATGAGGGAATTTTTCCGCAGCAATGGAAATACCAACGGTTGGTATTATTACCGAAAGGAAATAAACCACCGGAAGAGCCCTCATCTTATAGACCACTCTGTATGCTCGATACTATGGGCAAAATACTAGAGAGAATAGTATGTAATAGACTACAGCCCATCATCGAAGCCAATGATGGACTCGCGGAATACCAGTATGGCTTTAGAAAGGGCCGATCAACAATCGACGCGATCAAAGTTGTTACGGACAAAGCCCGGACAGCCATAGAAGGTAGACGATGGAGAGGAGGCAGTAAAAATTACTGCGCCGTAGTAACACTTGACGTGAAAAATGCGTTTAATTCGGCGAACTGGATACGTATTTTACAACGTCTCGAACGATTAAATGTACCGAAGTACATATTAAGATTAATTAGGAGCTATTTTACTGATAGGTTGCTTCTCTATGATTCTGACGACGGAACGAAGTTGCATAAAATTACAGGGGGCGTGCCTCAAGGTTCAGTGCTAGATCTTTTACTGTGGAATGTGATATATGACGACATTCTACGACTCCCGGTTCCAAGAGAAGCCTCTATCATAGGTTTCGCAGACGATATTGCGGTGGTTGTAGTAGCGAAACGACTAGAAGAAATCGAGTTATATTGCAACGAAGCAATAGCTTTGATAAAAAACTGGCTTTGCCACATGAGTTTAGACCATGCGGATCATAAAACGGAATCCGTGCTAATCACTAGTAGAAAGGTACGGGAGACGATAACGATAAAAGTCGGAGAGCACAACATTATTTCCAGCCCCGTTATTAAGTACCTGGGAGTGATGATTGATGCTCGCCTTAATTATAAGCATCATCTCGCGTACGCTTGTGAGAAATCGTCGAAAGCGATAAGCGCTCTTTCGAGACTCATGTCAAATGTCGGCGGACCGAGGCAAAGTAAACGGTTAATGCTGGCGAGAGTTGTACATCCATACAGCTGTACGGGGCACAAATATGGTCTGACGTCGCGAATAAAAAGTCGCACATGAAAGACGCCAAATCTGTGCACTGAGAGTTTGCAGTGCATTTCGGACGGTATCCCATGACGCGATATTGGTTCTATCCTCCATGGTACCCATCGATATTCTAGCTCTAGAAGCTAGAAGACTTTTTGACCATCGCGTGCAAATCGGGCCCACTGTGAACCACGCGAAGAAAATAGAAAGAAGTCGCAGCATAGAAATGTGGCAACAACGATGGAACGTGTCCCAAAAAGGGAGATGGACGTACCGACTAATCCCAAGGATTGAAAATTGGGTAAATCGAAAACACGGCGAGGTTAATTATTATCTTACACAGTTTTTGACTGGCCACGGTGGATTCCGTGAATACCTATTCAAGCGGAACCGTGATTCAAGTCCTTTCTGTCCTCGATGCTTACACGCGGGAGAAAATGTGCAGTATGTTTTCTTTGAAGGCCCCCGTTATGATAACGAAAGAGATATTTTACATGAAAAATTTGGTGAACAGCCGACACCAGAGAACATAGTTCAGTATATGTTAAAATGCAAAGATTATTGGGCTGCAGTAAACGATGCAGCAGTACGAATAATGTGCGATCTTAGGAACGCAGAACGACAGCGGAACGCGAATTCGCTAAACATTTAGAGACGAAGCAAATAGCTCGAACCCGTCCCTCGTGAAGTAATACCTAGCGGTAGTTCCGCGAGGGAGAAAATAAACGGGAAGATTGACTGGGGGTGGTTTTAGCCGGTAAGAATCCGGCACTACCAAAGGACGTCGGACCTTTGGTGCCTATGCAAGGTTCCCACGCCCTATCGCACAAAAAAAAAAAAAAAAAACAGGCCACATATGACAACGTGCATGGAGACGAGCTATACAGCGCCATGTCTAGTTTTGACATTCCTGCTAAACTCGGCAGACTGAGCAGGATGACGATGGAGAACTCCCATTGCTCCATCAAGGTCGGTAACGAACTCACCGAGACCTTCAATGTCAAAAAAGGTTTTAGACAAGGCGACGCGACGAACGCGACGAAAGTCCGTTCAACTGCTAGCTTACCCGGAGGACATTGACGTGATTGGGCGAACACAACAAGCCGTCAATGATGCGTTTGCTGGCATTGAAACGGAAGCGGCCAAAATGGGTCTGGCGGTGAACGAGGGCAAAACCAAGTATATCCTGCCATCGAGAAAGGACGTACAACATCGACGACTTGGCCAGAATGTCAGCATAGGCAGCTATAACTTTGAGGCAGTTAAGAACTTCGTCTACCTCGGCTCTGCAGTAAACAGTACAAACAACATCAGTACCGAAATCAAACGCAGAATAGCTCTTGCCAACCGCTGTTTTTAAGGTTCCGTCTACAAAAACGGAACCTTTATAATTTCGGTGTGTCCGTCCGTCCGTCCGTCCGTCGTGTCTGTCAGACTTTTTTATCTCCGAAGTTTATGAAGATATCGGCATGAAATTTTGGAATTAGGTACTTCAGACTTAGATGTCATTCCCTATGCAGCAATTTTAAAAAGTGGGGCCATTTGGGGGCGGCTTCAGTACAGGTGAAGTTGACATTAATTTTGAAAAATTGTCGCACCCCATCGAAATATATATCAATCGAATGAGGTGGAGGTTTCTTTCAACACTTTTTTATCCAAAATACCGTTTGAAAAATATGGAGCCCCAAAGTTTTTTTAAATGCGTCCCCCCATGCCATTTCTAAACCAAAGTGTTTAAAAATCTGAAAAAATCACAAAAACTTGGCATCATTGAGTGCTTTCATTTAAAAAAAATTGCGAGCATTCTGGCCCTAATGGTTTTGGAGATATTGGCCAAAAACGGTCAATCATCGACATGCGAATTTTGAAGATCTGAAAACGCAGTTTTGAAGACATCAATGTAAGCATTAAGAAATGATAGATTTCAAAATATCGACTTATGTTGAAATTTTGAGATATCTAAGATTTAAAATGAAAACAATCTCATTTTCACACATAATTTCATGCTGTGTTCGGCCACTCTATTCGTTGATGAGCGTTATCTTTTCGATCTCACCCCTGAATGCCCAACAGAAATGATTACGCACACCGCAGGCATGAGCAGTGATTAGGTATGTGTATGATGGAAGGGATTTTCTGTGTTGGATAAACTTGGATAGAGGTATAGATATGTGTATGGATGAATGATTGTTTGATTGGATCTATGAATGTATGAATGAAGAGTTGATTTGGGTTGAAGTTAGAAGAAAATTCAACTGAAATAGTTTGGCAACGTCATTTGATATTCAGAAATCATCCATGAATATTATGTGACCTTCCCCGTGCGAGTTCAACTCGTACTTGCCCAGTTTTTTTTTTTGGAATACATTTAATCCCGATTTGCAAATAATGAATCTATTTTCAATTTGGTTTTACGAAATACTGCAGTTTCCGATTTAAGACCTTTTTGCCTAACGTGAAAAATTTGTAAAATTTTTGAAAACGAAAGCGTACCCGACGATTGAAATATCAGCTTCATACGTACAATTAATTCATTAAATTTTCAATTAATTTAGTATTTAAATTGAACTAATGCCAACTGTTTTACACAGTCATTGAAGACAATTATTTTCCACTATATGTAGTTATATTGAAACTTGCAATTGTTTTTTCGTGCACCAATTAGAGGTTACATTTATAAATCTACGCAAAGTACACAATTTTTTATACGATTTTAAAAAATTATTTACTTCTTGTAAACTAGAAATATAGACTTTTCAGAATTTATATAGGATGTTTTCCTTTGAAAAAAAACTTTAATGAATTTGAAGAAATTGGTTGGTTTCACTTCTAGTTCCAAAGAAAATTAAGAACAAATAATTCATTGACGAATTTTGATATGGAGGGTCTCTTCGAAATTTTCGTGTATGCATATATCACGCTTAATACCACCCTACGTGATGTGACTTGGCGCGGAGTTATGTAACATGGCGTGATGATACGTAATATGTGATATAATATGACGTGATACGAGGTGACGTGACGTGATATGCCGTGATATGACGTGACATGACGACATGACATGACGTGACATGACATGACATGACGTGACGTGAAGTGAGGGTGACGCGAGGTGACGTGAGTTTAACGTGAGATGACGTGAGGGTGATGTGAGGTCACGTGAGTTTAACGTGAGGTGACGTAAGGGTGACGTGACGTGACATGAGGGTGACGTGAGGTGGCGTGAGTTTAACGTGAGGTGACATGAGGATGATGTGAGATGACGTGAGGGTGATATGAGGTGACGTGAGTTTAACGTGAGGTGACGTGACGTGACATGAGGGTGATGTTAGGTGACGTGAGGGTGACGTGAGGTGACATGAGGGTGACGTGAGGTGACGTGAGTTTAACGTGAGGTGACATGAGGGTGACGTGAGGTGACATGAGGGTGATGTGAGGTGACGTGGGGGTGACGTGAGTTTAACGTGAGGGTGACGTGAGGTGACGTGAGTTTAACGTGAGGGTGACGTGAGGGTGACGTGAGGTGACGTGAGTTTAACGTGAGGGTGACGTGAGGGTGACGTGAGTTGACGTGAGGGTGACGTGGCCTGACGTGAGGTGACGTGAGTTTAACGTGAGGGTGACGTGAGGGTGACGTGAGGGTGACGTGAGGTGACGTGAGTTTAACGTGAGGTGACGTGAGGGTGACGTGAGTTGACGTAAGGTGACGTGAGGGTGACGTGGGCTTACGTGAGAGTGACGTGAGGTGACGTGAGGTGACGTGAGAGTGAAGTGAGGGTGACGTGAGGTGACGTGAGGTGACGTGAGGGTGACGTGAGGTGACGTAAGTTTAACGTGAGGGTGACGTGAGGGTGACGTGAGCTGACGTGAGGTTGACGTGGGCTTACGTGAGAGTGACGTGAGGTGACGTGAGGTGACGTGAGAGTGACGTGAGGGTGACGTGAGGCTAGGTCACTTAACTTCGCATCACCTCATCTCATGTCATTCTATGCCATCTCATGTCTTTCGAGGCCACATCATATCACGTAGGGTGGTATTAAGCGTGATATATGCATACACGAAAATTTCGAAGAGACCCTCCATATCAAAATTCGTCAATGTATTATTTGTTCTTAATTTTCTTTGGAACTAGAAGTGAAACCAACCAATTTCTTCAAATTCATTAAAGTTTCTCTTCAAAGGCATAACATCCCATATATTTTCTGAAAAGTCTGTATTTCTAGTTTACAAAACATAAATGATTTTTGAAATCGTATAAAAAATTAAGCACTTTGCGTAGATTTGTAAATGTAACCTCTAATTGGTGCGCGACACAAAAATTGCTACGTTGACGTTGACCAATGACAATTCCATGCTGTGATCGACGATGTGATTTCTTTAACATCGTTCTTGAGAAGATCGTGCAAAACTGACTGGCCAACACAAGAGGCACGATCTTTCAAAGTTTTGTTCAACTGCTAACCTACGCGGACGTGATTGGGCGAACACAGCCAGCCGTCAATGATGAGTTTGCTGACATTGAAACGGAAGCGGCTAAAATGGGTCTGGCGTTAAACGAGGGCAAAACCAAGTATATGCTGTCATCGAGAAAGGACGCACAACATCAACGACTTGACCAGAACGTCAGCATAGGCAGCTATAACTTTGAGGTGGTTAAGGACTTCGTCTACCTCGGCTCCGCAGTAAACAGTATAAACAACATCAGTACCGATATCAAACGCTGCATAACTCTTGCCAACCGCTGTTTTTTCTTGGCTCAAAAGGTAATTGAGTAGTAGAGCCCTCTCTCGGAAGACCAAGTTGATATTGTATAAGACCTTGATCATCCCAGTCCTGCTTTACGGCGTAGAGGCATGGACAATATCCCAAGCGGATGAACAGTCTCTTGGTCTTTTCGAGAGAAAAGTTCTGCGCGCGATCTTTGGTCCTGTTTGCGTTGAGGGCATTTGGAGGAGAAGGTTCAACCACGAACTATATAAGCTGTACAGCGACATGAGTCTAGCCAGGCGTCTACGGATCCAACGCCTAAGATGGCTAGGCCATGTAGAGCGTGTGGACAACTTAGCTCCGGCCCGAAGAGTCTTCGACTCTGAGCCTGTGGGACAACGCAACAGAGGACGTCCACGTACAAGGTGGCGCACACAATTCGAGGGGGACCTCGGCAGGCTTGGTGTGCGAAACTGGAGACAGCTGGCGAAAGATTGTGCTGGCTGGAGAGGCATGTTGAGTGAGGCCCAGGACCACCTCGGACTGTAGCGTCCTAAGAAGAAGACGTTAGAGGGGTCCAAGGTTCGAATACCAGTGAAAGCAAAGATATTACGCTTTCATCCAATTTTTTTAAACCTGGTCCAGTCACCATTTGCCTTTGCGATCAATTTAACGGCGCTATCACTGGAACTTTCGATCAGTGGTAGAAGTCTGACTGTGGGTGTCACAATGGACCAACATGGTCTAAGTGTGTTGGTGATTTCATTAGCAGCCCCCAAACCTAGCCTATCCTATAGGAACTTTTTCAATGTTAGAAATTAGATGTAGCTCATAAAAATGTAACGGGATGTTAATCATCTCCTCCAACTCCTGCATTCGTAGAGAAAAAGGTGCGTATAGCTAATGAGCTGGTATACCTTCATACTGATGGCAACTTAACTATTGAACTTGAACCTCTTTTAAGTGCCGGGCATAAGGGTATTCCAGAAACTTTAAACCATAGAAAAAAATAATTGTTTATTAAGTTAAAGCATTTAATCGAAAAAAAAACTTTTATTTCAGCGTCAAAGTATCTCATAACTGAATATTGTCAAATATGCATATCAAAAATAAACCTTTTATAAACTCCTATGGCATAAATAGAAACTACATGAATGCAAAAGCGGCCGAAACTATTCTAAACTGTTTCCCAACTATCTGATTCATTACAAACTCCTATCGATCAACGAATAAATGATGATAAACTTTGACGCTCTATGCTATCGTAATAAAGTCGTATACAGCATTTGATGTCGTTTTTGTGTTGGCGTAAGTTGGCAGCTACTTAAGCACAACTTCAAATACCATGTGCATGGGACGTTGGAGAATGTGAATGGGAAAGAGTGGTTGTCGGTCATATTAGATGGATTTTGCCGTATGCTCCTTAGCAATTAATTTTGTTCTGCTACCAGTGTGCTCGGATTAGTTTCCATCCAGAAGAAGAAGTTAACAGAAGTCTCAGATTGCTTCAGAAATTAACTTTCAAAAAAATCTGTATGCTTACGAGGATATGGAATGTACCTCTTCGCGTACCTCGCCGTTACGAATGGAACAAAGAATGCGGGGATTTTCTCTATAAAGTTTTAAATAACATTAATAAATTGTTGGGATACTCTTTATATTGCTGTGGTATCGAAAATACTTTCAACAAATAAAAGTTAAGCCCAAAACAAACAAAAACTATAAGAAATTCTACCTGGTCTCTCAATTTACTCGTATCTGAAGTTGATTCTGTGTTCGAGATGCATTTCCGGACAACGTCAGACCTTCAGTCAATGTGCTTCTCTGAAATGTTATTCGCAATGTTCTAACATGAACTTTGTATCTAATGCCTTCGTCCATTAAAGCCTTCAACTGGTATCTCTTCAAAAAGTCCACCAAACAAGTTATCCTCATTTAACACGAAAATGGATGCTGTCATTTGGCGGCAGATACGTTGTTATAACAGTGACAGCGCAATTCATTGCGACATCCTGAGATATCGAAACGCCATTATGTGACAATATCCATTTCATATACTCACATCCAACATCAAATATTTTGGAATGTTTTTTGGCAACCACATGCCATGGTGCCGGGAACGCATCGTTTCATTTTTTTGCTTCGGCAAAAACGCTGCCATAGATGGAAGAGGAAATCAAGCCCACTGTACTTTATAGTAAACCGCAATGCGAAATCTGTCACAAGGCAGGCGGCAGCACACATCTGAGGGAGAGGCGCTAAGACAAATGCATTGGCCCGTTGCACAAGGTTGTTACAAAATTGTCTCCTCATCCTGCCTTGGGCGGATTTAGTAGACACTGGGCGATCTAGGAGGACGGTTTTCCATTCGACATTTCAGACGAAAATATCGCCGACGACGACAGCAGCTGAGAAATATGAGTTCGTTTAATAAATACTTACGTTCGCTTTATTTAAGTGGGAGCAATAATTTATATCTAAACTCGACCCAGCTTGACTCGCTGCTCGAATGGATTCGTTCGAGTGGCTGAGGCGTTTACGTCCGTTGCTTGTACGACTCGCAGTGTATGGATGTGTTTGTGATTGAGGGTGAAATCAGGATCGGAGTGAAGTGCTAAAAAAATATGTTTTTGGAAAATTTAAATTTCTTCTGAAGCGGCAAGTACTTACCACAGCGTGGATATACTAGCAGATACATACGTACGAGTACATTCATATACATAAATATGGTCTCCACGGACTTGAAGCAAATATTTCCTCATGCCCAGTGCACATATCACACTGTTGGTCCTTTGTGAGGCAGAGGCGCGACGATGGGCATGTTGATGATGTCGTCGGTAGTCGTCGTTGTCGTCTTCTAGTCAAGTAAATATATTGTCCTCAAAGAGTCACATAAGGAGTGAAAAATTTATAGCTTCTCCCCAGCCTTCGTTTCCGCTCTTCTTTTGTGGATGGATACGTTCAAATGAATGTGTGTATGTATGTGCATGTGAACGTAGTTATTTTTTAGCAGATGGGTGGTTGTGTCTGTATTCCGTATTAAGTTGTCCTTTCATAGCAAAACCTCGTGGGATTTTTTTTCGTTTTTGTTTTTTGTTTTTTTTTTATATAAATTGTATGAGCGCAATCTTTTGGATAGATCTGAGTTATAGTGTATGCCTGATTAAGCTTTGATTTTTATGATTTACTTAAAGCCCTGCGTACTCCTCGATTTTGTTTAGCTTTGGGAAAGTACAATATATGTACATATTTAGAACGAGCTATCCAATAATTGCGAGTGCCTAAGAGGAAGAGGATATTTTTTTATTACATTACGTACATTATGCCAAACAGGCTTTTTTACTACACCAAATTATGATGAATATGGCGCTCTATGAGGATTTTTGAAAACTCAGCAGTTGAGTTCAAGTTAATGCTTCGATGTAAATAATTCGACGTAAGACAAAACAGAAATCTGTCTAGAAATATACGAAACGTTTGAATCACGGCAAAGGCAAATTTGAACAGTTAAGAGTAAACTTTTTCTAGGTTGGAAATGGACGATATAGCGGCTTACAGTCGCAAATCACTTGCACTATGGGATCAATTGCATCGTACTTTTAGAGTAAGTTACAAACATAGGAACCTTACATTTCCATTAAAAATGAAAACCACACAAACACAGGAACCGTACATTTCCATTGAAAATGAAAACCACAGAGATTTTGATACTAATCCCCAGAGGTTTTCGGCTCAATTCTTTGAGCTCATTTAAAGTTGTTCGCAATGTCCTTCTTGTTAGAGCTGGTCAGTCACAAATCAGCTGGCGAACAGATTGCAAATTTTTCTCGTCCCTGGAACTCGTTCAAAGGTCGCTGCATTAGATCTCTATTGCATTGAATCTCCATATTTTTCAAATGGAACTTTGGATCAAAAAGTGTTGGAGGAAACTTTCATCTCACTTCAAAAGATCAGTCGATTGATATATCACTCGAGAGGGTGCGTCAATGTTTCAAAACCAATGACAACTTAACCTATACGGGAGCGAACCCCAAATGGCCCCTCTTTTTAAATTTAGGTGCATGGATACGGTGACCATCCGTCCTCTTTTTAGAGGACAGTCCTCTTTTTCGGTATCGTGTCAATTTTTTTGTTTTCTTGAAAAGGACAGTAAATTGTCCTCTTTTTATCAAATTGTCCTCTTAATGTCCTTCTTTTCTTTGAAAACTTTTTTCTATCATCTACACACTAAAGTACTTTCTTCAGTACTAAATTAGTTAAACACAAAAAGTAGACAGCGAGGGTTTGAATAATTCAGTTCTGTCATCTGGCTTTTTCTATTGTGAATGAATCGTAAACTGTCATCCAAGTCCATTCGATACATTTATATGACATTCTTGTCGCTTTTTATTTGTTTATTGGAAATGATAAGATTGTTACCTTTTTTGCACAGCACAGACATTGACGAAATCTTGATAGAATGTTAATATCATACCGCGGAACGAAATGAGTCGCTTTACTCATGAACAATGGATGTGCCATGGACTCCTTTGCCCATATAAATCGCCGGGGTTAGATGGCATATACCCAATTATGCTACAAAAGACCAAGGATATGATAATCCCTGTCCTAAGGAAGATGTATAGATGCAGTTAAGGTCGTCTTCATTCCAAAAGCCGGTAAAGCTAGCCAAACAACTGCCAAAGGTTTCCGACCTATAAGCTTGACCTCCTTTGTTCTCAAAACCTTTGAGAAGGTAATCAATGCTTATATTCGCAGTAAACTTCCAACTAACACAATTTCCACAGCGCAACATGTCTATATTAAAGGCAGAGGTATGGAAGCCGCGCTTCACAGCGTGGTTAATGTGATTGAAAGTACTCTCAAAGTCGAAGGTATTGCACTCGCAGCTTTTTTGGACATTGAAGGCGCTTTCAATAATCTGGAAACGAGGGCACAATTAACCCTCAAGAAGGCCAAAATTGAACAGTCAATAACATCAACTACTGTTAGCCTGCTTAATAAAAGAATAATCAATGCAAATGTGGGTGACAAGTTTGTTAAAGCCATTGCCTCTAGAGACACACCGCCAGAAGAGGTAATTTCGCCCCTGCTTCGGGTTCTTGTCATTAACGAGGTTTTGAAACAGCTCAGATACTCGCGAGTGAATGTAGTTGCTTATGCAGACGACGTAGTGTTGATAGCAAGAGTCAAATTCATCCCGTCAATAAGTGAGGTGCTTGAAGGCGCTATGAAAATACAAGCTAGGTAGGCAAAAAAAGCGGACTGGGTGTTAACCCAAGCAAGACCGGATTGGTCCTTTTCACTAATAGAAGACTCACTCCGCAGAAGAGACTTCTAGCTATTGAAGGATCTCCACTGACGTTTTCCGACAGTGCTAGATACCTAGGTATCATTCTCGACAAAAAACTAAACTGGAAACTCAATGTAATGCTTTTTATATCTGCACCAAAATTGTCGGTAAAAAATGCGGACCAAACCCCAAGACCATCCTATGGATGTACACCGCTATTGTCAGACCCATCCTTACGTATGGCAGCGTAGTCTGGTGGCAGGCGGCATTGAAAGCCATTAATCTTAAGGCATTGACGAAAATACAGAAACTTGCATGTATGGGAGTTACTGGAGCAATCAGGTCTACCCCAACAGCTGAACTGGAAACGATCCTACACATGCTACCGCTTGACCTTTATATGCGGGCAATCGCCGCTAAAAGTGCTCTGAGAATCAGTCAATCTTGCAACTGGCGCTCAGGTACCATTGGACATGCAAGTATTCTTAACAGACTTGCTGTATCAGTAGTCGTGAGCGACTATAGGCTATCATTCCTCGACTTCGAGAGACCCTTCAATTGCCAATACCCCACCAGAGAGGAGTGGGCGACCAATGAACCCATCAATAATACGACCATAAAGGTATACACCGATGGGTCAAAGATGAAAGCAGGCACAGGCAAAGGCGCGGACATTTTCTCCGATGAGCTAAACTTGCACTGCTCAATCAGACTCCCTGATTATGACAGAGTGTTTCAAGCGGAGGTCCTGACGGTCAAAGAAGCGGCCAATACGATATGAATGATGGCAAATCTAAGTTCTCATTGACAGTCAGGCGGCCATGAAAGCTATATCCGCAATAGAAATCAAGTCCAAGCTAGTCGCAAGCTGTCGCGAAGATCTAAAGGCTCTTGGCTCACAGCACTCGATCAATCTGTGCTGGGTCCAAGGACATAGGGACATAGCCGGCAATGAGATAGCTGATAAACTTGCCACAACAGGGTCAGTGACCGACGTGTGACATGCCATTCATGGAATCAAACCGCCCCTCTTAGAGCTGAGGAAAAAGGTGGATACAAAAATCATTGATATGGCAAACAGTAGATGGCGCGGTCCGCCTACATGTGTGACTACTAAAGCATTATGGCCAAGATAAAATCTCTCATAAAGAAATCGGGATGGCTTCGATACAAGGGGATATCAATCCCCAATTGGGCATCACAATTTGTCCTCAAGGACCTAAGTGAGGCGTGGCTTACGCCCGTTTACCAATTTACCTAGTCCCCGTCATCGTACGGTGCACAGATGAGAATATGGCTACTGTGGCCGAGAGTGTGAGACTCAATTCACGAACATAAACTCGCATTTGATCTCAAAAGCACAACATTTCACGCACTAGCCTGAGGAGAAGTCTGCACAAAGATCTCGGATTATTCGCTTACAAGGTCCAATTGATTCAGCAATTGAAGGAGGCGCGACCTTCCGCTTCGTTATCGCTTCGCAGTTTGGGCCGTAGAACAGCTTGAGTTCGACAACGATTTTTGGCGAAAAAATCTGTTCTTCCAAAATTGTCGCATCTAGGGCTGGGCCTCAGACAACCCGCACCTTATTGTCAAGAAGCCAATGCATCCACAGAGAGTGACAGTTTGGTGCGGATTGTGGAGTGGTGGCATCATTGGACCATTTTTCTTCAAAAATGAGGCTGGGAACAACATTTCTGTCAACGGTAGGGGTTACAGAGCCATGTTAGCCCTCTCCTATCTGACGTTACTAATTAGTCCCGCCTTCTTTTCCGCCAAATATTTCAAATACCCGAATGCGTAAGGGACAATTATCATTGTCGATGCTTAAATGTACCATTTGGTAAGCCAATGACAGCACGTTATTTGAATTTCTTTCGAAAAATAAACTATCTGTGAAGCTTGCAAGTTTAGGCTTGAATAATCGGTTGATCAAATGAAGTGCGAAAATTTCAAAAAACATATTAAAAATAGAAAAGTTATTGAGAACTGTTTGTCAGAATACCACGGCGTCGATTAGTTAGTAGATAAGTGTTCATAAAAAGTCCAAAAAGTTCCTTATGTTGTAAAATACAGACTTCTTGGTACAAAAATTACCTGGCGGTGCCAAAAAGTTTAGGTTTTTGGAAACTGCACTTGGAACTCCAATAAAAATCTAAAAAAATATTTGTTGTTCCTTTTATATCATTTTAAAAATTTAATACAAACAGTTATATTTTCTACTAGATATAATACTAGTAGCCGTTAGCCGAAAGGGTTAACCAACTTTTTTTTTTACTTAATTTGAAGACATGGATTTGGATGACCTTTGCTTTATGCAGGATGGCGCGCCATGCCACACGGCCCTTGCCACAAATGTTCTTTTGCACACCAGATTCCCAAATCGTGTTATCAGCCGTCTTAGCGATGTCAATTGTCGGCCTCGGAGGTGCGATTTGACCCCCTTTGGACTTCTTTTTGTGGGGAACTTAAGGCCAATATCATCCAAGCAATCCGTGAGCTACAGTCCGACACCATCAACAAGGTCTTGGAAAATTGGGGTGACTGCGAAACCAGTCGAGGCAGCCACTTGAACGACTTTGTATTTCATAATTAATGGGCTAACTAATAAACCCATAATACATAGAAAAAATTTAATTTTGTTCAATTTATTGCATTTTTCGAAAGAAACTTGTATTTGGCCCACCCTATATTATGAAATATTCGTTTGAAAATATTATGGCTTCAGTATGACAACACTCTGAAATAGAAGTAATAAGTCCTGAACGTATGAAGTTGATTTATCTTGAATATCCCCTTCCAAACGTTGGTTGATCCAAGGCTTCATAATCATTGAACACTGAATATACAAAAGTTCATGTTCAATGAATATGAAATCTTTTGTATTTCATGTGAGTGCATTTAAGTTTTGTAAAAACAACTTTAGTGTACCGACGACTTATTTGTAACCTGTAGCAACGTTTAATTCCAACAAAAGAAGAAAGGAAACAATAGAAGTGTGATAAGCATCAGAGACGGGTGTTCTGCGCTGATGGACGTTAAAACATTTTGGTGCAGCCCTATGGTTTCTCGTCAACATGGAAACAATATTTTGAAGAGTTTCCCATGTAAGTTGTACTCTACATCTGTTGGAGTCGATTCAGTACAGCACGCCACAATTTCAAAATTGCAACATCGTTGCAGTGAATCAGTATAATTGCCGGATTTTCTAAAGCCGGAAATCTAAAGCACAATCCAAGTTCATTTTTAATACAACTATCTGTAGAGTACGCTCAATGTGGTACTTATTTTGGCATCGCTGCACCGTTGACCTATAATTAACACCCCTAGATCAATAAATCCGAAGAAGTGGCACTGTAAAATAAAAACCCTCGGAAATTGAACCCGAAACCTCGTGAGCAGCCACCGACACACTAACGAATGACCACCAGTATTTTGAAAACTTGAAGAGTTTCGAACCACTTTGCACGGAATTTGGTTGTTTGATGTTTTCAGCTGTTGTTGTTGTCACCAAAGCACTTGGATTCGAAACAAGTATTGATTGATTGTGCTGGAGAGAAGAAGCCCTTGAATGTAATCAAACCTCTCATGGGAACCTAATCCACGAATGAAGCTCCACTACGCCCTTGGGTGGTTTTTCATTTCAAAAAGAAATGTGCTCCAATGTGTTGTTGACTTCAGTTCGGTGAGCCTTGTTGTAAAAAACATGTTGGGGATAGTCATTGATGGAATACCTCTGTTAAAGGTTAAAGAAAATGTTTACATCTCTATTTGTTCGATACAAATTGAAAGAAATTCCCTTGCGTGGCACATTAGTTTCGTTTGCCGAAAAGATGTGAAGAATGACGGTCAGATATTTTTTAAACTTCTGGAGTTTATACATTAGATGTGCTTATATGTAAATTCATCTTGTTATCTTGAGTTGTTACTGAATAAAAGCTAGTCAAGTTAAGTTTGTTGTTTTTATACACGCAATGCCCTGGTAAATAATGTGATCGATGGGAAAGTCCACCATCCACCAAATCTTCACACTACGATAAAATCTGGAAAAAACACAAGAAATGCAAATCGACACTCACCACCCATTCGTCGATTTCACGGACGCATATGACAGCGTACCTAGAGACGTGGAAAACAGCGCTATGTCTAGTTTTGATGTTCAGGATGACGATGAAGAACTCTCGCTACTCCATCAAAATCGGTAACAAGCTCACCGAGATCTTCAATGCTAAGCAATGGTTTTTTTGAAACACTACACTGGAGCACTCAGACTCAAGACTGGTCAATTGTACTGCCAGGTAGCAACCTACTCCAGTGCCGTTAATTTGATCCCAACGGACAATGGTGACTGAACCAGATTCGATTTCACTGGGATTCGAACCTGGGACGCCCCTAACTCTGGGCGGGCACTTAACCAACTGCGCCATCCAGTCGTCTACAATGTTTTAGACAAGAAAACGAGGTCTCATGTGACATTTGGATATCGTTCTTGAGAAGATCGTGTGGAACTCATTGGCTAACACTCGAGGAGCAATCTTCCAAAGGCCCATACAACTGCTGGCATACGCGGATGACAGTGACGTGATTGGGCGAACACAGCGATCCGTCAATGATGCGTTGGTTTGCATCGAAACGGAAGCGGCTAAAATGGGTCTGGTGATAAACAGGGGCAAAGCTAAGTATATGCTGTCTCCAAGGAAGAACACACAACAACGACGACTTGATCACAACGCTACTATAGGCAGATATAACTTCGAGGTAGTGAAGAACAGTGTGAATAACATCAGTACCGAGATTAAACGCAGAATAACACTTGCCAACCGCTGTTTCTTTGGGCTCATAAGGCAATTGAGTAGTAGAGACTTCTCTCGAAAAACCAAGCTGACCTTGTATAAGACATTAATTATCCCTGTCCTGCTCTATGGCGCGGAGTCATGGACAATCACTAGAGCAAATGACGAAGTCTTTTTGAGAGAAAATTTCTGCGTCCGATCTTTGGTCCTGTTTGCATTGACGGCATTTGGAGAAGAAGATTCAACCACGAACTGTTTGGGCTGTACAGCGACATGAGTCTAGCCAGGCGTTTACGGATCTAGCACCTAAGATGGCTAGGCCATGTAGAGCGTATGGACAACTTAGCTCCGGTCCGAATAGTCTTCGACTCTGAACCTGTTGGACAACGAACCTGTCCCGAAACGTCCACGAAACCGATGATACACACAGTTGGAGAGGGACCTCAAATAACTTGACGTGCGTAATTAAAGCCATCTAGCTAAAGATCGTGCCAGTTGAAGAGGCTTGTTTGTTGAGGTCCAGGTTGTTGCGTTGTACGGGGAAAAGAAGATGTTTGTATGCAGAGTTGCATCCCTGTTATGTATTGTAACGTTGAAATAATGTGAAAAACTTAGTGAATGAAGGTGTAACTCAGCCATCTAGCAGAGAATTTATGAAGCTCTTAGAAATTTATTAAAAATGTATTCCTTAATTTTTTTTCTTAAAAATGAAATTACAGTGGACGCTCACTGTAGTGAACTATTAAAAACCAGGCCAATTTACTGCATCGAGATTATTCATTGTGACGAGCGTGGACTGCGTGGAGCAAATTTCATTAAAAGGTGTATGTTTTGAAGTACAATTCATCAAAATTAGGATAGAATTAAAATTTTACTTTGCAATTACTAAAAAACAAGCCAACATTTATAAAAAGAATATTTAATTTTTAACAAAACAACTCATCCGTAAAAAACATCTAAAACGCAACAAAATAATACATTTCATGTAAAGGGTGGTCCAAAAAAAACGCACGACGATAATTGTAAATAAAACAAAAAGTTTTTAGAGAATTATCTTAATATTTTTTATTATGATAGAAGGATCTATGAAAATTATGTGTGAGATAAAATATCGGCCAAATACTCGCCACGGCTTCGGTGGCATACCTCTATCCGATGGTTCATATTTTCAATGACTCTGAGATATAATTGAGGTTCAATGTCGTTAATGTGCGAATTAACTCAGCCTTTAGCTCTTGAATTGTTCTTGGCTAATTGACGTACACTTTTTCTTTTAAATATCCCCAAAGAAAAAATGCCAACGGTTTCAAATCACATGATCGTGGCGGCCAATTAACATCGCCACGACGTGAGATAACACGGCCATTAAATTTCTCGCGCAAAAGAGCCATTGTTTCGTTGACTGTGTTGCAAGTGGCACCATCCTGTTGGAAGCACATGTCGTCCAGGTCCATCTCCTCAATTTCTGTCCACAAGAAGTTCGTTATCATCTCGCGAACACCATTCACGGTAACTGCTTGGCCGATCTTATTTTCGAAGAAGTACGTCCCGATGACGCCGCCAGCCCATAAACCGCATCAAACTGTCACTCTTTGTAGATGCATCGGTTTTTCAACAATCACTCATGGATTCTCATTTGGCCAAATGCAGCAATTCTGCTTGTTAACGAATCCACTGAGGTGAAAGTGCACACATTTGGTCAATTATGCTGACCAAAAAAATCACGAAGTGCACGGAATGCATTTTGATTTGAACGCCCATTTTCGTAAAAGGGTTCGAAAATCTTAACGCGCTGCTCAATTGTGAACCTCTCCATGGTTGAATTTGTCAAACACTGAAACAAGGAAATGTCAAATTAAGTTGGGAAAAAAAAACTTGACGTTAAGGTGTGACTCACAATTAACATCGTGCTTTATGGTCGGACCACCCTTTACAAGCAACTCGCACTTTGTATTTGGGTCAAACAACCCCAAACTGTGTACCATATACAAAGAGTATATTAGGACGATTGTATTGATACTGCCGATTGCATAGCACTAATGAGTCTTAGACGTGTTTATGAATACTAAAAAGTTCAAAGAAAGAAAAAAAACATAAAGTTTTTTTTTACACTCATTTCAACGCCCAAGTGTATTCGGAAATGACCGTTTTATTTCTGATCAATAGCAAAAAACCGATTTTCAAAAATGCTTGTTTTTAACTTTTTTCAGAAATAATGACAGACAATTTGAGGTTCAGCTGTTTTCAGTCCAAGTACACCACTTCATAAAAACGCATTCCAGCTACTGACCGGTATTCACCAGGTGATGCGTAAAAGTCTATTCAAAATGTTTACAAAGCTCGCACTGTTGTGACCAACGCTACAATGCTTCGCAAACTTTCCAAGTTTCATTATTGACGGAAGCAAACACTTGCTTTCATTTTGTCACACCGCTCCTCGCGAGTCACTGGTAAAGTTCTGGGAGCATAACTGTCATGGAAAACTTCTCAAACTTCGTCGTTTGAAATCGGAATAAAATTGTAGGTCGTTCCATTCATTTGAGAACAATACCCAGCATAACATTAGTGGCTGCTGATGAATCTAGGCGAAGACTCTTCATGAGTTGTAATGGCCAGATTTATATGTAAATTTTAAACCCGCGCTAAATGAATTTGTTGAATTATTTTAATTAATAAAATAACAATCCGCAAAATTAGGAATGGTAACAATTTGCACAACAACGATTTCAGTCGTAGAGAAAGCATCCACGGTCGTCTTAGCAATATAAAACTTAAGTCAAGCAATAAGTCTCCTTTGCTAGTAATTCTTCATGTATACAGATAAAAAAATTAAAGGATTTCTTTGGAAATTGTTTATATTAATGTGAAAAAAAGAATTTCTCATGTATTGAAACAGATGAGAGCCATGTCAAAGTTAATTAGGGATAACCACACAAACCCCCTTCGGTTCAGTTGACCCAAATTGCTATCATAGATTAAACTGAAAAATGATGGCATGTTGCCATGATTGTATTCTTTTTATGGAGAAAATTGAAAATAAATTGTGTATATGTTCATCGATGAAATGAATACGAGGACAAAAACTACAAAAAGTGCGAAGGTATTGAAGTTCAGGGTGGCCATAATTTTACTTTGGTTATAATTCAATTTGGCAAGCAATATCCTTGTCTCTAAAACCAATCATTCCATTGAGACTTAATGGTGATCCTTTGCATTTCTTAGACATTTCTAAATATCTCGGGTAAATAGTGGATAGGAAGTTTAGATGGAACTTGAACGTAATGGTAAGAGTTAAGTATTTTTGACATGAAAAAAGCATTTGGCGACAAGTGGCGAATAAAACCACATAAATCGTAGATACGAACTACACCAACTGTAGCATTGTGAACTATCTTATGCTACATATCCTTTTTCTAGCCATTTTTGGCGAAGAATTTCCAATAAAGTCGGCTCAGCGACTTAAATAACAATTCCATTAAAGACACAAGCAACAGAGAAATGCTCATATTAACGATTAAAATGGTTATTTACCTTCATCCGGTTTTAGCGTAATTTTTAAACAATTAGGCAACTTAAAAGCCTATAATGATGGTATTTTCCATTAGATGGGCTAGAAATTTTGGTTCAATGAAGAAATAGTTTTTTTTTTTAAATGTAATACCAAATTTACTATTTTTCTTCTTCTTATTCTTCTTAGAGCGCTACAGTCCGAGGTGCCAACATGCCTCTCCAGCCAGCACGATCTCTCGCCAGCTGTCTCCAGTTTCGCACACCAAGCCGGCCGGGGTTCCCCTCGAATTGTGTGCGCCACTTTGTACGTGGACGTCCTCTGTTGCGTTGTCCCACAGGCTCAGAGTCGAAGATTCTTCAGGCCGGAGCTAAGTTGTCCATACGCTCTACATGGACTAGCCATCTTGGGCGTTGAATCCGGAGACGCCTGACCAGACTTATGTCGCTCTACAGCCCATACAATTCGTGGTTGAACCTTCTCCTCCAAATGCAATCAACGCAAACAGTACCAAAGATCGCGCGCAGAACTTTTCTCTCGAAGAGGCCAAGAGACTGTTCATCCGCTTGGGATATTGTCCATGCCTCTACGCCATAAAGCAGAACTGAGATGATCAAGGTATAGAGTCAACTTGGTCTTCCGAGAGAGGACTCTACTACTCAATTGCCTTTTGAGCCCATAAAAACAGCGGTTGGCGAGAGTTATTCTGCGTTTGATCTCGGTACTGATGTTGTTTGTACTGTTTACTGCGGAGCCAGGGTAGACGAAGTCCTTAACTACCTCAAAGTTATAGCTGCCTATGGTGACGTTCTGGCCAAGTTGTCGATGTTGTGCGTCCTTTCTCGAAGACATCATATACTTGGTTTTGCCCTCGTTTACCCCCAGACCCATTTTAGCCGCTTCTGTTTCAATGCCAGCAAACGCATCATTGACGGTTCGCTGTGTTCGCCCAATCACGTCAATATCATCCACGTAAGGTAGCAGTTGAACGGACTTTTAGAAGGTCGTGCCTCTTGTGTTGGTCAGTGAGTTTTGCACTATCTTCTCAAGAACTATGTTAAGGAAATCACATGACAGCGCGTCGCCTTGTCTAAAAGCTTTTTTGACATTGAAGGTCTCTCTGAGTTCGTTACCGACCTTGATGGAGCAGCGAGAGTTCTCCATTGTCAATCTGCTCAGTCGAAACGAGTTTTGCAGGAATGTCAAAACTAGACATGGCGTTATATAGCTCGTCTCTATACACGCTGTCATATGCGGCCTTGAAATCGTCAAATAGGTGGTGTGTGCCGTTTTGCATTTCTTGGTTCTTCTCCAGGATCTGCCGCAGTATGAAGATTTGATCTATGGTGAAACCACACTGATAGGTCCCCATCAGTTTCATGACGAAAGGTTTCAGGCGTTCACACAGAATTGTAGAAAATATCTTATAGGCGATGTTAAGGAGACTTATCCCTCGATAGTTGCGCAGTCAAAGGGGTCTCCTTACTATTACAATTTACCATTTACAAAACGTTTCTGGAAATCTCTGCAAGGAATTTCCCTTATCCGTTGTGCAGTGTAAAATGTACCTTAAATGAAATACTGTATATTGATCAGCTGTTGCGGTTTGTTAAGCGTTATTTTTTGTTATTAGTATAGTTTTAGCTTGTCACCCACTCAGCATTTATCAATCAGATGTTCGCATTGATACTAGCGATAAGAAAAAAAAAAGAGATATTATAAAGTTTTATAATAAAACCAAGGGCGGTTGATGTTTTGGATAAGTTTGTTGGAGTGTATCGCTTCAAAAGAAAAGTAAATAGATGGCCTGTAGCCCTCTCAGAACGTTGGATATATCCGCATAATGCTTTTATAGTTTTCAAAAAATTATACCCCGAATGGGAGAAGAAGTTTGGTTTTTATCGAAGTGGGCCATTCATTGTGGTATCTATATATTGAACAACGAAAGAATAATCCACGTGCTTCAAGTACTATTGCAGATGTTGAAAGTGTGCGAAATACAGGATCAGAATCATCAACATCATCACAAAACTCGCAAACATCAACCACGTCAATAACACTTGCACCGCCTACGAAGAAAAGAGCTCGTTGCCATATGTGCCCTTACCGGTCAAATACAAATAATCGTTCAACACGATGTGATAAATGTGTAAAATACATTTGGCCAGATCGTTGTTTTTATATTTGCAAAAAATGTGCAGCTCCCATTAACTTTAACCTGCACTATCCTCTCCAAACATATTCTGTAAGTGCTTTATGAATACTGGCATGATTTTGCCAGTAAATTCACCAGTGGCTGTAGCGCAATTCGCGGGACTATTTAGTTCCGACTTGTAGAGTCTTTGTCTCGTAACCTGTGGTACCACGCAACAGTGGAAGTCTACATAAGATTGATGTGGTGCACAGAGCGGTGAAATATCTCAATCAACTTGGTGTGCGAAACTGGAGATAGGTGGTAAGAGAACGTGCTGTACTGAGAGGCTTGTTGATTGAGACTCAAGTTCATATCGGACTGTAACGCCATAAAGGTAAACTTCAAATGTATTCTAGAGAAAGGAAAGATATGTTTGCTTAACGAGATTTTTATTTTATTTCCCATATGGTTAAATTTAAGTAATATTCCTGGTAAAGATATTTTTAATTTTTTTTTTTTGCATTATTTGGGTCGAATTCGGGTCATGGCTCTAAGAAAACCTGGTCGCCAACATTTGTTCAATTTAAGAACTTGCGTATTCTTGTTAGTTAACATCTTGTAACTTTTGAAGCTATCGAATGAACGCCTCTAAGTCATCATATCGGACGCATCCGATAGAGCACCCCAATATCCCTGTCGTGATCTTTTTGCCAAAAGGTTTAGGCTAACAAAAAAAAAAAAAACAAAAATATCCAAAGCATTAAAATACATTATCAGGAAATGTTTCTTGCTAAAACCACATGCCGGTCATATCCATATCTTGCAACCTGTGGGACAACGCAACAGAGGTCGTCCACGTTCAAGGTGGGGTTCGGTTGAACGTAATACTTGATGAAATAATGGCAATCAATGGAAGAAAAATTGGGGGATATACAGCCGAACTGCGGTAAGTCGAACTTGGATAACTCGAATATTTGATAACTCGAATGAAATTGGTTGGCAATAGCGCCAAGACTGAAATTTACAAAATTGTCTACCTGGATTTAATTTCTGGGGATAAAAGCTCCTAAATGGGTCTTAAAGAATTCGTTGTGCACCTTAGTCGACTGAAAGAGCACTCAAATCAAAATAAAAAAATCAAACCAAAATCGTCGAATAGCAATTGCCATTAAAAATGTGTCATAATAATCAAAATCCAAAATCCAATTTTAGCAATGCCTAGTTGGAAAAGTTGGAAGTAGAGAAAATTGTTTTGTTAGCTAGCAGATTAGTTATTAGCTAGCAGACAGTTATAATACGACTGGATGGCTTAAGCGCCTGCCCCAAGTTCGAGGGGTCCCAGGTTCGAATCCCAGTGAAATCGAATCTGGTCCAGTCGTAATTTGCCGTTGGGATCAAATTAACGGCACTATCACTGGAGTAGGTTGCGACCTGGCAGTACAATGGGTCAGTTTTGAGTCTGAGTGCTCCAGTAATGTCCTAAAAATTCTCCAAAAAACAAGACAGTTGTAGAAGTGAAGAGTTCAATATGGAGTACCACAAGGCTCAAAGTTATGTCAATTGACTTGTGTACTATAAATTGCCGAACTACTCGTCTTATTTTTGCATATGCCGATGACATGGCAATTGTGGTATGTCAAAAATCATTGAAGAATTATATAGTTATTAATAATTAAAAAGCGCGTACAAAGCCTACTGTACTTGATATCAGATATTAGAGAGCGTCAAAAGAAAGTTTACACTTTTGTGTTTCAGGTTTCAGATCAAGTTACGAATTTTATAACAAATTAATCTTAAAACTAACTGTACATTTTAAATCATTCATGAATTCATTATTAAAAAATATGAAAAACTTAACAAAACAAAAAAACAACTAACAAATTTTAAAAATAAAAAAATACTTCATATTTTACGCGTTAAAAGTAAAATTACATCGTGTAAATAAAGAAAGTTGACTGCATTGAAAAATGTAAAAAATGTAAAAAATGGACGCTATCAATATTTTATTTGATTGACTTTTGCTTTAATAACAGCATTCAGCATCCGAGGCATGGATTCTACTCATTTTATTTTATTCCAAAAGTGCTGACTTTAGTGAGACTTTGTTGGTTATTTCCCTTTTTCGTACCGGTTTGTCTAGATAGTCCCACAAGGGTTAAGGTCTGGGGATAGTGGAGGATTATCCAGCAGCTTCAGCGTCCGAGAAAGCAACTATTCCTTCATAATTTTAGCTGTTCTACTAATATTTTCTCTCGTCGCTGAACAAAACGTTTTTCCAAAAAATAAAGTTATCCTTTTCTCCGCATTTAATAAAATTCGTAATTTAATCAGATTAAATAAAATAATAAACTTGAAACACAAAAGGATCAACTTTCTTTTGACGCTCACTGTATATATAAAAAAGTCAATTGTTCCATTTTCTACGGGTACAGATGGCACTGAACATGCAGAGGAGTTGTATTATAGTCTCTCTGTTCCTCGTCTCTGCAGCTTCTGCAGAAGTTGTTATGTGGGAGTCCCAATCTTAAGTAGTGCGTGCCAATGGTACAGTGTACCGTAATAATACTGAGAGGCCGGAGTGTTGGTTAGATAGAAGGAACGTCTAGAATGAAGGTTGGGCCAGTTTTGCTTTATAATGAGGTACGTGGTACGTACGGCTTCGGACCATCTACTATTAGTAGTTCTAATTGTGTTTAGTTGTAAAAAATGTTTAGATGTAAGAAATATGTTTAACTGTAGAGAACGGCATAGGCGGTAAGTGGAAGTGATGAGACCGTTCTGCGCCATGTGATATCGGCCCTCTAAAATGCGCCAACTATAGAGACATCAGTCTTCCAAACATTGCCTATACGACCTTATCTGCCGTGTTGTGTGAACGCCTAAAGCCATTCGTCAACAACCTGGTCACTGGTATGGAGGCTTTAGGCTAGGAAAAGCCACCATCGACCAAATATTCACACTGTCGCAGATCTTGAAAAAAACCCAGGAACAACAAATCGATATCCACCACCTTTTCATCGATTTTAGGGCCGCGTATGACAGCATCTATAGGGACGAACTATACAGAGCAATGTCTACTTTTGGCATCCCTACCAAACTCGTGAGAATGCTCGAGACTGCACGCTGCTCCATCAAGATCGGTAAAGACCTAACCGAAACCTTTGATCTCAAAAAACGATTCAAACAAGGAGACGCGCTGTCATGCGACTTCTTCAACATCTTTCTTGAAAGAATTGTGCAAAACTCGCACGCCAACACCAGAGGCACAATCTTTCAGGAGTCCGTCCAACTACTCGCATATGCCGACGATATTGACATAATCGGAAGAACACAGCGTGATGTCAATGGCACTTTTTGTGAATATTGCGACGGAGGCCGCGAAGATGGGTTTAACGGTAAATGAGGGAAAGACCAAGTATGTGCTGTCAACCAGAAAGGGCACCCAACACCGACGTCTCGGACAGAACGTTACAGCAGACAGATATAACTTTGAGGTAGTCAAAGACTTTTTCTACCTAGAAACCGCTATTAACTCTGACAATGACACCAGCGCTGAAATCAAACGAAGAATAACTCTTGCTAATCGCAGCTTCTTTGGGCTAAGAAAGCAATTGATAAACAAAGCCTTCTCTCGAACAACCAAGCTAACTCTGTATAAGACCTTAATCGTCTCAGTCCTGCTATATGGCGCAGAAGCATGGACTTTGTCAAAAGCGGATGAGGTTGCTCTTGGCTGTTTTGAGTGGAAAATTCTTCGGATGATTTTCGCTCCCATCCGCATAGAGGGTGAGTGGAGGAGGCGATATAAAACCCAACTGCACGAGCTGTTCAGCGACATCGACTTAGCCAGATGGGTGAAGATCCAACGATTAAGATGGCAGGGGCATGAAGAGCGAATGGACACCAATGCTCCGACCCGGAAAGTCTTCGAATCAACCCCCGAGGGACGGTGCAGTAGAGGAAGACCGCGTCTCAGGTGGCGCAAGCAAGTGGAAATGGACCTCAACCAACTGTGCGTGCGAAACTGGAGACAGCCTGCTAAAGACCGTGCTGGCTGGAGACGCTTGTTGGTTGAGGCCCAGCTCCACCCTGGACTGTAGCGCCACCTTAAGTAAGTAAGTAAGGTAGTTTCGACTGAGGTACATCATTTTCAAAATCCGCACATCTTGTCACAGAAAAAAGAATGCAAAAAAATACAGTCAGCGTCAAATGTAAGTGAACATTCAATAACTGAAAGTTTGTCCTCTAATTAAGAGTTCAATTTCAAGAGTTTTAATTTCATTCTGATTGCAATCTTTACAAAATAGTCCAATCCCAAGATAAGAGGATTTTTCTGATATTTTGTGATCTATTCAATGATTTTATCAGCTCAGCCAAAAAAGTTTTGGCAACCGTTCTTCTTGAAATGCTTCAAATGTCAAGAACATAATACGTACGTGCACCTGCATCATCCGTACTTAGCCCCAACAATCAAGCATGCTGATAAAATATTTATCCTGTAATAAATTCAGTACGCCTTTTTAATCCTTTTCGCATTCAATCAAAATGCAATGAAGTAAAGTGAAACCTTCACTTCGCATTTGATCCGCCTCATACACACACACGCAAGTACAAACTTCTCGGCTGTCTTATCTGGGTTATAAGAATATTCTAAACCATAGAAGATGTCAACGAACGCAAATTTACTTAACAACCACCCACTTGCATTACACTGAAGTACACACAGATGAAACGTTATTACACATTCTGCCGGTTCCAGATATACTCCCCCATACATACATTGCTTGCACAGACGAATCAATAAAACCCAAAACCATCTCAACAATCAGTGCTCCACGAGTGGAAAGGGAAATGTAATGATGTGCTCGATTTTTTCTTCACAAAAGAACCATGAGGGATGGGTATCGCATGCGGTCGTCCTGCCCACACAAATGAGCAATGGGTCCTACCGCCATCGACTAACCTCTAATAATTGAACGTGTACCGTATCTACATGCACAAATTTGTCCAAGTCCTCTTTGAAGGTATCATTTTGCGGAATTGTTAAATTTCGAATTCTGCTTTAAGAGAACGCACCACATACCCAAACAAAACATTAAAGTGCATCGTAAAGTACGAAGTTCACTCTCATCCGTGGCAAGCAAGGGTGCATCTTTATGAGGTAGTACGGCACCATAGCGAGTTCTTTATAGAGCTTGAGAATGAAATCACCTTATCGGAGTGAAAGCATAGCGAGCTGAATGGAACGGCGTAAATATTGGAGAGAAAACCGAAAGCTTTTCCAAGAATGGTGTTTGGGGAATGCATTGTGTGCACGAGAAGTGAAACAGAGCTGAATTCAGCGTAAAGCTTCTGGCACTCAATTCTGTTGAACATCTGTGGAAATGTGCATGCGCCGGAATTTAATCCCGGGACCTGGAATACAGAGCGGGACACAAATGAAGAGTATCATAACACTATCTTGGAACAAGGTCGTCGATTGACGATGAATAAACTCCTCTAATGGCGTCGAACAGCTGTTTTGGTAGGTAGTGTAGTAAAAGCAGTAACGAAACGTCAACGCTTCGGGTTAAGGGATGGTGTGTTGAGCCGAAAAATTCCATTTGAAAAAAGCTTGAGCATGCAAAACAATCAAGTACCTCTTTCCGCCTATTCAAGGCAGATGTTGTGCTTGAAACCCATAATTGAGATTAATTTAACAGCATTTGTATCATTAGAAGATTGGACTTCAGAAAGCTTGGAGGACTAATTGGTACTTTTGAGGGGTCGATATGTTTATCATATCAATGACAAGTGACTCTGAAGGGTATTTCTTTTCGCAATCGAATGCCTTCGAAGTGAAGTGGAATAAAAACAATCCTATTATCATTTTTTGTTTGTTTTTGCTCTGCCCTTTTAAAATGTATTCATGCGTGTATTAAGTCGTATTGAAATTAATTGAATAGGATATCAATTTTCAACTGAAGAGTACCCTTGAGTATTTCTGGGAAGAGCTTCAGGTTAAGATGGGCAATTTCGTTCTAAATTATTAGAGGATTTGCGCTGCCATAGTAGGAAAATATATCAAAAATCATTTTGTAAAGTATTCGGTAATTCCGATTTTTTTAATGAACTGGAAGAATCGTTTGATTTTAAATTGTTCACAGATATTTGTTCGTAATCAAGTGAACTCGAAACATTGGCTAATCACTCCGATTTCTCACCATTTTTGTACCAGGATTGACCTGAATTAGTGAGGGTTTTCATTAACTAATGAATTTATGATGATGACATATAACGACATTCTCTAGTTGGAGCTTATTCATGTTGAAACGACGTTTGTACGTTGGTGAGTTGGCGGATATATAGTGTTCATACGTCTTGTTGCCTGAGATGGAGTTAGTTGCAATGTTGACGTGTTCTAATTACACAGTGACAGAGATGTATGTAGCTTCGGTTTCAGGTGTTATGCTGATTCTACGCCATCAATGTTTAGTCTGCAAGTGTCATCTTGGGATACTGTCATGATAGATGTGTCTTCAATGGAGAGCTACCAACGAGAACTAGTTTGGTTATTCGAAAAAAATAATTTCTTTGAAATCTTGATGTATTACGTTGTAGTAAAATAATAGTTTTTAATTGAAATGTCTTTCATGGGTAACTTCAGCTTAATAAGCTCTAGAATAGGAACAGAAATATGAACCAGAACGTAAAATTGAGATATTTTTTCATAGCTGTGTTCAGGCATTCAAAGAAATAGTCAGACGAAGATAGAAAAATTATGTGATCTAAAAATGCGTTCAAAGGGTTATTACCACCATTCTTTTAGTACAAAAAGATGAAATTTGAATAGGTAACTTACGTTTTAAGACAGCCAAGCGGCTGTAAAAGCTATAGTTTCGGATATTGTAAAGTCGAAACTAGTCAAGCTCTGCAGACAGAACGTCAACGAAATTTCCAGTCTAAATACGCTGACTCTGCTGGGTACCGGGACATACAGGAGTTCAAGGAAACGAGAGAGCGGACGCGTTAGCTAAGGATGGCTCAGAGTTAGATAAATCTCTAGCACTACCTTATGCCTACACGCTGTTAAGTTTCCTAAGGAAAGAAATAGAGAACGAAGCCTGAGCGATGGCTGAATCTCGATATTCGGTCAACGTCGAGACCACTATGGCCGGTTTCGAACAGAAAGAAATCATTATCAATGATTAGCATAAGTCGCAAGGATATACGGACGGTGGTGGGAGTTCTCACCTGACATTGTCCGATAGGCACCCATGCCAGTGGGTTAGGTATCCCCCATAGCGACTACTGTAGAAGTTGCGAGGAGGAAATAAAGTCCGTCCGCCACCTGCTATGCAATTGTCCAGCTCTACGGGGAAGGAGAGTGGTAACACTAGGCAGTAACTTGTTCGACGAGCAGGAGGATCTGAATAAAATAGAGCTGAAGTACCTCTTCAGATATATACAACAATCTAATCAGCAGTAAAAGTGTAGGTCTCACGGGGTACACCCCTTCCCACGCCCAGTGCACAATGGACCCAACTGTTGGCCTCCCAGTCGCAAGGGCACCCTACCTACCAACCTACTTACCTACCTACTTTTTAAAAAAAATACAATGAAAAAGTGTCCAGCTAAATAATAATAGATAACTGATAATACAGGGTGGGCCATCCAGTATTTTTTTTTAATCATTGGTTCTTTTGACACTAACAGCTGTTTCCCGCTCGAAATTTTGAGAGAAATTCAGTATCATACCTCCGCAGAATGAAATTAGTCGCTTTAAACTTGAAGAACGTTGGGAAATATTGAAAACTTATTTTCAAAGTGAGTGCTGTGTAGCCTGAACAGTGCGGTGCGTTTTTTGAAAATAAGTTTTGGCCGAAATAAAGCACCCACCGCGACTGCTGAACGCAAACTTGTGCAAAAAGTTCGTGAGACTGGTAGGCTAGTAGACAACACTCATGGTCCCCGTCATCATACGGTGCGCACAGATGAGAATGTGGCTTCTGTGGCCGAGATCTTTGTGCAGAATTCTCCTCGGGCTAGTGCGTGAAATGTTGAGCTGTTGAGATCGATGGCGACTTAATGTTCGTTAATTGAGTCTCACACTCTCGGACACAGCAGCCACATTCTCATCTATCATGAGATTGATGGCGAGTTAATGTTCGTGAATTGAGTCTCACACTTCCGGCCACAGCAGCCACATTCTCATCTATCATCTATGCGCACCGTACGACGACGGAGACCATGAGTCTTGTCCACTAGCATACCAGTCTCACGAACTTTTTCCACAAATTTGCGTACAACAGTCGCGGTGGGTGCTTCATTTCGTCTAAAACTTATTTTCAAAATTCGCATTGCTTGGGCTCTACGGCACTTACTTTGGAAATAAGTTTTCAATATTTCCCAACATTGTTCAAGCGTAAAGCGATTCATTTTCTGTCAAGATTTTAAACGGGAAACAGCTGTTAGTATAATAACCTATGATTTAAAAAAAAAACACTAAACGGCCCACGCTGTATATGTTTGCTCAAAAGCGAATGCTGCTCTGTTGTTTTAATGTTAATGTTAATGTGATGCTTCATGTACTATTCGATTTAATATCGTTAAGAGTACCATTCTTTGTCGAGTTCTATCCAATTGCGAAGTTGCTTTGAAAACCCAATTTAAAGATAAATAAAATAGGCAAGTGCGAGTTGCACTGCGGTGTGTGTGTTCATTTCTGTTGGGCATTTAGGGGTTAGATTCAAAAGATAACACTCATCAACGAATAGAGTGGTCGAACACAGCATGAAATTTATGTGTGAAAATGGAAATTGTTCTCAATTTAAATCTTAGATATCTCAAAAATTCAACATGAATTGATATTTTGAAATTTTTCATTTCTTAATGGTTACATTGATATCTTCAAAACTGCATTTTCAGATCTTCAAAATTCGCATGTCGATGATTGACCGTTTTTGGCCAATATCTCCAAAACCATTAGGGCCAGAATGCTCGAAATTATTTTAAATGAAATTACTCAATGGAGCGAAGTTTTTGTGATTTTTTCAGATTTTTAAACTCTTTGGTTTAGAAATGGCAGGGGGGGATGCATTAAAAAATAACTTTGGAGCTCCATATGTTCCAAACGGATCAAAAACTGTTGAAGCAAACCTCTACCTCATTTCAAAAGATCTGTCGATTGATGTATATATTGGTGGGGTGCGATAATGTTTCAAAATTAATGTCAACTTCAACTGTACTGGAGCCACCCCTAAATGGTCCCACTTTTTAAATTTAGGTGCATGGGCAATGACATCTAGGCCTGAAGTACCAAATTCCAAAATTTCATAAACTTCGGAGATAAAAAAGTGTGACAGACACGACGGACGGACACACCGAAATTATAAAGATTCCGTTTTTGTAGACGGAACCTTAAAAAATATATTCTTTTACCTAATATTTGGAACTTTCTTTTTGCTTTACTAGATCATAATGCATTTATGTTTTTTTCAGAAAAATCTGTATATTTATGCGCAACGGAACTAAGCTATAGTGTAGAATATAAAACAAGCTCTTAGAATCGTTTCCTAATGGCATGGTTAATATCGCTACTTAAAGAACCGGAAAACTGACATTGGACACGGAATTGGTAATGGAAGCGTGTAAAAAATCGATACAAATGAAAGTGAAGGAATATAACTTTGTTCCTGATTGAGCGAAAATGTAAAATCATTCAACAAACTTGCAATACTTGGAAAGAAGCGTGGAAGACAAATTAATAATACACACTGATTAAATGAAACTGGTTGTTAATGAATATGTAGTTGCTTTTAAATGCAAAGGGAATTTTTAAATATGATTATGATTAACGTACACGACTTGAGGTATTTTGTACATGACAGAGTATTTCTTTTGTCCATTTTTGGGCTGGATACAAGCGATCAAGGTCCAAATAGTTAGCGTTAACTTTATTCCTTTAATTGATTACATCAGGTTTTTTAAGGAAACAAAATAAATTTCATGGGGGTTTGTTACTGTACGACTTATTAAGAATAGGGCATAATCGAGCAGTTTGAGAGCTGTATAGTGTTAATAGCTGTTCTACGTTGATATATTAGTTGTGTTTCTCTTGTTATGAAAGTAATTGTTATAAAATAAATCCAATTTTGTATCCATTGTACAAATCTGAAACAACACAACGTTAAATTACATTTTAGTTCCCACTGCTATTATTTTAACCATATTTTTATTACGGAAGACAGCAAGCCAACAGCGACACTGGTTACGGAAAATTGAGGGTATCGACAACAGCACTCCAGCTAAGAGAGTCCTTTAATCCCAGCCACATGGTTCGAGAAGGAAGGAGTGACTGAACCATTGCTTTAGAGATCGATCAAGAGGCCACTAACACCAGCAAATTTGGTCTCCTTAAGTGGAAACTAAGCCCCCGTGAACAGGTACTCGTTTAAGCCAGTAAAGGCATTTCAAGGGCTCCCTTCCTAGATAATAACCTTCCTATACTTGCGCATTGGTCTGTCAGACCAACAAATCAATAAACTGTTGTTTTTTCAAAAAAGATCATCCCTGAGGCTTTGCGGTTCTTAAGAGATTCCTAATTCTTTGTTCTCCATTGTTTAGTGGGGCACAAGTGCACGTGCCAAGTTGTCGTTTCCTGTTTGATGATAGTTATCGGTCCGTTAGACCGACGCGAGTACAAGTGTTACTATTTTAGTTAAGTAACTATTTTTTATTTTGGAGTATTAGTCACGAAAATGTTTTACTTAATTTTAGAGGTGTATTATATTAATGAGCATAATATACAAGGTAGCGCAAAATTAATCATCCTATCGGGAGATGTTGTAATTTTTGCAAATGGCGTCGTACGTCTTTTCATATTTGACATTTGTGAACTAGACAGCTGCAAAATACAAACAGACAAACAAGCAGGAGCGTGGAATAATTGTGTCGATTATTTTGACCAATAATTGTAAAAATTGTAAAGGTCCAAATAAAGACTTCCATCACTTAAAATAATTTTTTTTATTTAGTAAGTAATTGATCCAAAAATAAAATTGGATGATTCATATTGCACCACATTGTAAATAGCATAAATTAAAAATCGCTTTTATTCGTTTAAGTCATTTTTGTCACCACGATGAATGAAGAAAGGGTAAGGAATGTGTTAAAATGTGACGATTCTGACTTAAATTATGATAATAAGAGCGACAGTGAGGCAAATAATGCTTCAGAAATACAAGAGGGAACTACCGCCTTTGAGCTGGAGTGTAAATCTTCAGACGAGTTTGAAGAAGTCTAACAAAACTAGACTAGGTGGAGCAAAATTAGTCCATTTCCTACTGTTAGAACAAGATCTCAAAATATTGTTATGCAACTTCTTGGCGCAAAAAGAGAAGCAAGAATTTTTTTTGTTACAATTCAAAAAAGTGCATATAGTGAACTCTCTCATAAGCGGACACTTTCGTTACCAAGAAATTTGTTCACTTATGAGAGGTGTCAGGTTATGAGAAAAATACGACATTGACAACATTGAAAAAAAAAAACACATTAGACATGCATTTATAGTATAACATTTTATTTTAAAATGGAATTAATTTTTTGTGATAAACATTAATTGTCAATATTTTCTTTCAATGTTAGAAAATGCTTCACTTTCCCCACGATGATACTATTCGACCAAATTACGAAAAAATATTTGTATCTATAGTATTCATGCTTCACTTACACACAAGCCTACGTATTGTGCGACGAGAATTATACATAGTCGGATAGTCGACAGACGTCCGCGAGCACCGCAGCCTGCTATGTTTACATTCTTAATTTAAACAAAGCAATGCATTTGTCCGTTTAAGAGAGAGTGAAATTCTATTGCGGTTATGAAAATTGGTGTCCGGTTATAAGTAGGGATGCAAACGATACATCGATGCTTGCGAAACATCGATGTTTCGTTCATGAACATCGATGTTAACATCGATGTTTTGATAACAGATACATCACCGATACATCGACGGCAAAACTGTCAAACATCGACATCGTTTATTCATTTCGTTAAACATTACCAAGATGTGTTAAATTTAAAATGTGTTTGTATTGTGTAATAATTACGGGATGTAAAAGACCTAGAGATGCGCAATACAATGTAACTTTGTTATATCTTAGCCTCTCCTAGTCTAACATTCTACACCGAACCTCCAAGTGGTACACCCTGGGCATTGAGCAACCCTTAAGGAGACTGGGTATCAAACTCCTATGTAACTGTGGGTCGGTCGCTAATCGGGTTAATGTTTCGATACGAATTGGCTGGATGCGTAAGCATAGCAGACCTTGTGTCAACAGCCAAATTAGTGCCTATTCACCAAGGGGCTGCGACTGGGAGCGGGTATAGTTCTTTGAACAAGCGAATCGCTGTATAAACGTGCATGATGGGCCCGCTCGGGAACACTAATCCCGAACCGTAGGATCCTCCAACGTCACTTTGGGTTTTTCGTTGGCCCGATAAGCCACAAGGTAAAAATCAAATCATCAACGAAACGGAATACAGAGAAGGTTTTTGGGTTGAAACTGGTAAGACTAGTATATTTTGTTGTTTAGATACAGTACATCGTTAATATAGCCAACAAATTGTGTGATGGAGAAGGTAAATAAAACATCGGAAAAACATTGATGTATCATTGTTAATATCGATGTTTTTTACCATCGATGTTTGTCGTGGAACCATCGATGTTTTCAAACATCGATGTTTTTAAACACGATGTTGCATCCCTAGTTATAAGAGAGTCTGTTTATGAGAGAATTATTTACATGCAAAATTACATGTAGATGATTCCGGTCTTTGAAATTTGTCCGGTTATGAGAAGTGTCCGCTTATGAGGGGTGTCCGTTAGGAGAAAGTACATTGTATAAGTAAATAGAGAATTATAGGGTTATAGGTATAAAAATATACAACACTATCTAGAGTTTTGTTTTATCCATCATTCTACCTTATGGATTTATATTTTTTTCTGTATGTCCGGGGTTTATTAAATGTTGTTTAGGAGACCATTTTTAATATTAAGCTTCTTTTAATTTTTTCTGAACCAATTAACTGGAAACGAAAAACTTTACTCCTGGAATGCACTTATTTTTTTTTGTCATCATTTTTGAAGGCCTTTGTGCAAATTCTGGGGAAATGTGTAAATCTGTTTTGCTCAACCTTTAGGCAGCAGGCCAACAAAATTTGTTTCCTTGCATTTTGGTAACTAATACATATTGACAATTCGAAGTCTACGTTGTTGCTGCGTGGGATTTGCAGATTATTATTATTATCTCATGCTACTGGTCTGAGACTTATTGGCTGAACTGAATACTTCTTTTATCTGCGCTATAAATTGATTTTATATGTTGGCATAAATGTTATTTGAGATGATCTAAAAATACAACATGACATGCACCATATCATTTCTTAGCTGCCAATAACTCGTACTTTCTCTGTCGATATAATTTCGAATGCAAGAATATGATATGACTATTGCTGCACACAAACGTATGGGAAATACTGTAAAAGGCTTCAGATCTAGAAATATGAACTGGGTATTCAACTTATGGCACGATTATGGGTTTTGGTAGAGGTGGGGGAATCAGAGAAGCTGGTCAGACAAAGTATCCCGCCGGCGAAAAGATGTATACTAAGAAAAACAGCAGACGGGAATACTGGCCCTAACTAAAGGTCTTGGGAGTATGGGGTTACATCTGAAGAAGATCCGTCTGAAGAAAGAGAATACATTTTATCGATACCTAGACCTAGTGGGAACCGCGAACATGTATTGTGTTCACGTTCCCCTCCGGCTGGCACAGATACTGTGAGAATTCCAAGAAAAATTGTCAGATCACAGGCGAAACACAAAAGGTTTTTCTCATCAAATCAATCACACATCGCTTGTGGACGATGCAATAATAACATTGCAGCGCTACAGTCCGAGAATTACTTGGGGCTAGCTTCTAAAGCAGCCAATCATATTGTGCCTGATATTTTTCTCCCCGAGTGGAGTGGGCCTACAGTTTAATGCCGACTTCGAATGGCGAAGTTTGAGAAGCTCAATACTTATACAAATTGTACTCTTTGAACATTGATACTGACTCAAAATACGCTGAGCCGTGAAAATATGGAAGTGTTTATCGGGCGTCAAACCTAGAGTAGGGCACCACGGCGTCCACCATTTTCGTTGAAAAACTACACTTAAATTATCCTTAAAACTTAAAAGTTATTTAGATTTTTTCAGTTTTTAAAACAGTAGACTTAAGGGAGTTAATAACGTCCGTGTGCAACCAGATATCTGATAACCGAATTAAAATAATTTGGTACAGTGGGTTAGTCCACCAATGACCTCTGATAAAACATCTCCACCAGACTCGTAAACAACTAAATTTGTTGAACATCCCCCATATGAAATGTTCATCTCTCACGTTCCTCATTGCTTTGGTTCATTGCCTATTTAAAGAAAGCTAACAAAATCATCGAATTACACATGTGGGTTCAAAAGTTTTACAGACAATTTCTTTTTCACTCCCCCTTTGAACTCATGCTCCTGACACACTTAATTGACTAAAGTTCACCTTTTTATTTTATATCAGAAATTTTTCGAACAAATAGAGAGATGAAATTGTCTTCTCATCGAGAAAGACGCCACATCGGATCCAATGCAGGTGATCAACTACCAGTAGAACTTGTCCAACGAACACATCAGAGAATGAGAGAGCAACTAAAAAAGTCCAGCGTTCGTAATAATTACAAAACTTTTGAAAAATCCCTCAGGACTTCTAGTTTGAAATTTCACGAAGTTAGTTAGGTATGGTGCTACGAAAAAGAAAAGAACAACAGAGCATTACTGTGGCACTATACATATCTATATGATATCATCCGTTATGCTGTCCCCCATGGTCGAGTTAACAACTTGAGTACTGGGGGTTGGCTGTACACTTATAATGGCAGGACGACTCCTTTATACGAAATTCAATTCGAAGTACGAGCAATGCGTTTGGTTCACTTACTTTCCTTTACATCGACGAGTACAACCTGAAGTAAGTTGTTCTACTGAATAGCGAGATTAGTGTACGAATTTAGTCCTTTTTTGCTGCGCTTCCGATTGGTCAAAAAAAGTGCACAAGATTCGTTTCTTACGATAAATGGGTCTAATAAAAATCAATTTATTTACACTTAATACACGGCACTCGAAACTTTCTTCATGGATGGCTGTCTATGTATCGAAAAGGTAAAATGCTTTCTACAGCATGAACGAACTACCGATAGAAACGTGGAGAGGATGCATCGAATTGAGACTCGGATTCAGATATTCCTGAATTAAATCAATTTATGTGGCCACTCCCGAAATGTACATATTTGTGCTGTTATTCGATTTGAGGATGTAATCATTTCCTCGGAGCTGTAATCCGATCCGCATCCGGTTTGTGTTCATGATGAACCAGTTTCTGGTAGTACTTGTATTTATGTATATCCTAAAAGCAGAACCTTGTATGGAGACTATACAAACTTGTGAACCAGAAAGAAAGGTAGCTAAGGTTTTAACCCTGAACCTATGTATATCGCAACCGAAAAGCCTGCTAAGCTATAACTAGAGTCTGACCGATTCTCTCAGATTTTAGGAAGAAGCCGAACGAAAATGATCAAGTGAAAAGATACATTTTTGGTACGGATATTTCACCTTCAGCATCTATACATTGTGTGGTCGACATAGATTCTATACCAGTCCTCTAATATTTTTAAGAGGTACATGGGATTTTGTGGTTGCCACGGTGTAGCGAGTAAGTGCATTGACTTCTACTCAGGAGGTCCCGGTCCGATTTCAGGCAAACACAAACTTTCACAACTTTACTCACGTTTCACTAAAGTGCTCCAAGAGTAGAGCACTTCCCAAACTTCACCGTACGGAGTCGGCATAGCCGTTAGAATAATAGCAAGTATGTACAAAATAGGTCGATGTTAAAGCAGCTAAGCAAAGGTTCTCCATAAGGTGTAATTGTCTGAATTTTCTGATATAATTTTCGAGTACGATACATTTTCCATTGGTCTTAACAAATAACCCTCTGTAGTAAGAACTTAATAAATTTCACTCTGAAGTTTCTCTCGCTAGATTAAAATCGACTTTATTCCAAATCGGTTAAAGCTCTTGCCTCTGTGACAACCGAAAGTTCAATTCGATAATTCAGTCACTGCTTTGACTGTAAAAATTGGATTTAAATGTACGGTAAATGGATGTAGTAACAGCTTATCTTAATGGAGGGATTACTCAACAAAATTATAAGGTAGTTTTCAGAAAAGCATTCGATTCATACTTTTAAATTCAGATTGGTTATAGCCTCGAACTGTAAACATCAGAACGTTGATTTAATATCATAAAGTCTCATGAAATTATTTTAAATGGGATATTTCAGGACAATTATCTACCCTACGGCAGTACGGCACATACAGTCAGAAACATTCAGTTGCAATTTTGAATAATAGGCTTGATTTAAATGAAAGCCTTTGAAGTCGAACAAATTTGAATATTTTTTATTACTTTTTGAAATATTTAGATACTAAATAAAGAAATAAAAAATGCATAATTACAATAAAATAAAAAAGATAGAAAAAAACACAATCATGGCGACAGGACTCTGTACTAGCCATCTTAGGAATTGGATCCGTAGACGCCTGGCTAGACTCATGTCGCTATACAGCCCATACAGTTCGTGGTTTAACCTTCTCCTCCAAATGCCATCAACGCAAACAGGACCGCGCGCAAATCTTTTCTCTCGAAAAGGCCGAGAGACTGTCATCCGCTTGGGATATTATTCATGCCTCTATGCCGTAAAGCAGGACTGGGATGATCACGGTCTTATACAAAGTCAACTTGGTCTTCCGAGAGAGGGCTCTTATTACTCAATTGCCTTTTGAACCCGAAAAACGGAACCGAGGCAGACGTTCAGGTCAGGTATTCCAGCTATTGATAAAAAAAAAACAGTAAAACGTAGAAAAACAAAACCCTGAGCCCGGAAAAAGAAATTGTAAGCCCTAGCAAAATGGCTATATCGCCGCCGTCCCTGTTCCACGGTCCCGAACTTAGCCTATAAAGCTCTTTAGACTCTAAAAAATATAGGAGTTGATAGATATATGTAGGCTAGTTCCTGAAGCTTGTGCCTACATGAAAAGCTTAGAAATAATTTTATCAACTGAAATGGTGTAAAAAGCAACGTTTATTTCGTTTTGTGTGCGCCATCCTGTTTAAAGCTGTTTTGATAAGAAAGATCAATGCCAATTCAATTAAATGAATCACAAACTAGTTTATGCACATTTTGTAAGAATATGCTGTGATCTATTCTTCAAGGGAACATACAGCATACAGTCAGCATCAAAAGTGAGAGTAAAGTCCACCTGCATTGCAGGACTCGACGACATCATAAGTGTGGGTTAAGTTTTCTGCACAACTGCTTAAGGGAATACAAAAGCATGCAATAAAACAAAAAGATGACAATAAAATATCGCGTTCGTTGGACACACTCTAATATCGTCGTGAGGTCTCTCATCCTTCGTTGCTTTATCTTCATTAGCAATGAAGCAATGAAAAGAAATAGCCAATTGCACTTTTAAGATTTCACCCGTTAGTTTGAACAAATTACATTTAGAGATCTTTTCGTTATTAAACCAACAACATTTTAAACTAACGTGATATTTCTATGTCAGTTCGAATATTCCTTCCGGCCGTGAGTTGACATTATAAGGATTCAAGTGTGCTTTTGGTGCTTTTGGGATTTTGCAATTGTCCTTAAGTGTTATTTATGTACTATGTATTTTCTTCTGATGGCGCTACAGTCCGAGGTGGACCTGGCCCCCAATCAACAAGCCTCTCCAGCAGTTGTACGGACTTTTTGAAGAGCATGTCTGTGTTGTGTTGTCCTTTGAGTTATGCACAATCTTCTCAAAAACGATGTTAAAAAAGAAGACCAGCAGGCGCTTCTGTGATGATGAGCCTACATCATCAGCTCTCTCCTCATTAGCACCGAATAACTGCCACCTGATCCGAGCAAAGGCGGAACAATGCAGAGGAAATGCTCTGAAGTGTCATCATCTTCTCCACAGGCGTCGCAGAGGATTTCATCGCTTAGGCCAAGCACACTTAGGTGTTTGACGATGGTGTAGTGCCCCGTTAGTATCGCGGTAAGTTGTCTGCTATCTTTTCTGTTAAGAGATAACAAGAAAGCCGCGGATTTCTTACAGACTTTGGGAAGCATGCGCTTGGTCTGTCTACATCCTGGAGAGTCATGCCACCTACGGTTGTGCTCACGAGAAGTCCAACCATCGATGGAAGCCCTAACCAAGGACGCAGGCAGTCCGAGGGGAGGTTCAGGTCCTGATAGTACCTTCTCTGATCCTTGCCTAGATAGTTCATCGGCGATCTCATTTCCTATGATCCCGGGACCCATACATGTTTTAGCGAATTTCGGTTGCCGATCAAATTCGGAGAAGACTTGTATTCCTGAACTATTCTGGAAGTGGTTTGAATAAGGCATTAAGCACAGCTTGGTAGTTGCTACAGACGCAAATACTTCGCTCCTTCCACGTATTTTCCACAATATAGTTCGTAGCCAATAGGATCGCATAGGTTTCCGCTTGGAAAAGCGACGCAAATTTACTTAAGGAGGTGTGCAGTCTAAAGTTGTCGCTCTCCGCGAAGGCATCAGCACCAGATCCTTCATTGGTCTTGGAGCCGTCCGTGAAGATTCGACTACATTCCTTTCTTGGCTCAGATTCTGGCCAGAGCCAGTCTTGAGAGCAGGGAAGACGACTTTATATGTTCATCGCAGGTGGAGTACAGGTGTCCGTGCATCAGACGGCATATTCATAAGATTGGGGTCAAAGCAAATGCGATGCGCAAGGTCATCGAAACTCAAGTGCAAGTTGTATCAAAAAACACTCCTTTTTAAATGGAAGATGGCCTTGAGAGTTCATCCCATAATGTGGATATCTAGGGGGGAGGAGATTCAGTAGTGCATCAAGAGCAAAGCCAGGCGTGCTAGGGAAGGCCCCCATGCAGCCAAGACAGACCGTTCTTTGAAGCTTGGTGAACGCAGCAGTTACGTATTTACGCGAAAGCTTATTCCACCAAACGACCGATGCATAGGAGAGAAGGGGCCTAATCATAGCCATGTAGATCCAAATGGATCTTTTTGGTGATGGACCCCAGGATTTCCTTATACGTCCAGAAAACTGATATAATAATAATTGGACTTGGGCCAAGCTTTTCAGCAACCACTCGTGTTGTGCGTGCTATTGTTCTCTCACGAGTGGAGGGGACCTAAAGTTTAATGTCGACTCCGAACGGCGAGTGTGAGAAGCTTTTTCTAGACAGTTATAATCTTTGAGCATTTTCAGGTGGAGGTATATGTGGTGTTTTTTCGGGAATCGAACCGACAACAACGAGCGTAGGAGTCGACACACCTACCCACTACGCCACTTCGGCGACCATCAGAAAACTGATAGTGAATATAATAATACTTTATGAAAAAACTTTTGTTTACCACTGTATTGTTAATGTTTGCCTTACATGGCGTTTTGGATTCGACAATTTTTAACAACATACAGTGTCTGTGCCAAACTTGCGCACTACAGCTTTTCGAAATTCATTTACTACGGCTCCATTCCGTTTATTTAATAAATTTCTTCAACCACACTATGGGCTAGGTTTATAAGATAGCTCAACTTAGATTTTAGCACATTGGAGTCTCTCCTCGCTGTAACTTCCCACTTTTTTTAAATTTTAATTATTTTCCTTTCCTTCATCTAACTTAGTCAATAAATTTAATTCAATGCCCAAAAGTCGTCGTCGTTACATTCTTGGCTGATAGAACAGACTTCCCCTTGTTTTCAATTTAAGTGCGTTTTTTTAGGGTCAACAAGCGTATCATCTAACTTACAGAACGATTACGGAGGTTTTAGTCTTCAGCCAATATATGACAAGCACCCCAATATAAATATAAACTCAGTAAATTTGATTTGGCGATTGTCAGTTCCATATTGGAATTCATTACTAACCTCAGAGTTTCTACTTAAAAGCCTGTGATGGACATGAGCGCGCATGAGCTAACGTCAAACGCGCATGAGTAAGTGAGTGAATACACGCATCCCCATAAGAGCGACTATAATGGAGCTCACGAACAATTCGAAACATTTCGTCAAACCATATGCGAATTCAACAAGTGGCACACAAGCAAACAAATCTTTCGTTAAGCATGAGCTAGTGCAGTCTGAATCACACCGCGCATATGCGCACACAAACACACAAGAAACCTAATATGGTATGTACGTAACTGCAAAATATTCACAATTTGATGGGAAATAAAATAAATTACTCTTGTCTACGTGATAAGACGCACGCCTTATACTATAGTAAACATAACACTAATTTGTTTCAATCGAATTGGCATTAAGTTATTGTTGAACGCCATTTTACAATTAAATGAAACAAAACACGGGAGGAAATTCTGATTCTGATGACTATGCGCGCATATGTGTATTATGGCTATGCGTGTGGTTTGTGCAAGCATGACGAAACATTTCGTTAAAATTTGACACTAGCTCATGCGCGCTTATGCCAAAAAAAAATTATAGTTGGGCCTTAAGACGTATTTGAAAATCTGACCAGTTTCGGTTAAAATGTGTCGTTTTTCTATTGACATAAAATTACATCTCTTATTGGATGAGCCTAAAACAAGCTTCTATAAAATGTTTCCGTAAACCTTTCACCTCTAACCAATCAACAATAAATAAAACCTTTTATATTAATTCCTTGATTGATGCGATTTTCCGTCCAACTATCCTTATTTGGCGGATATTTCGCATGCTTTGAAAGTGGACGCATACAGGGGATAAGAAATTAAGGAGAAACACCTGAGCTATGATAAAGTTTCAAATGGATTCGGAAAATTACATGGTTAAACGATACGTTATACACACAAATGTCCCATTGCATGTTGCGAAGTGTCACTGAGATGGCAGGCAACGAAACATTAACGCAAATTTCTATGCATGAAATTCAGAACTAGGGATTAGGTCCTGACGTTGTGATTCAACTTTGCAGGGTCGCTTAGCAATGTGTTAAATAAATTAAACTCAACCCGACATTGAGGAAAGACGTAGAATGAATATGATATGAAACTCAAAACTAAAAGTTCCATTAATTAAAGTTGCTTAGAAGCATGTAAAATTCAAAAGAATTAATAACTAAGTTGAGATACTGGGGCCCCGAAGAGATAGATATGGCAGGCGAAATGTTCTATTCTTTGATGGGATGGCGGTATGCATACAACAAATGTAGTAAGCCACAGATTATTGTTATCCTAAATAATTAGGGGAGCAATTTAAATTTTAAATTAGTTTGCGTCTGGTGAAAAACACCAAATAAATGAGATTATAATTGGAAGATGCCAAAAACTGAGTGCTTGAGTGAAAAAGGATTTCAATTGTTCCAACTGCAACTTTTTGCATTTTGAGGTTCGTTAAATCACATAATTTCTCCAACTTATGGTTTCTATTTTTGCAGTTTTTGTACATGAATGTATAATTGCAAAACGAACAACTACACGGAATGTTTTCTATTCTTGCACCCTTACTGCGGATGGCTACAATATTGTGTCACTTGTGTGCACAAATTCATTTGTCATCAAGCTACAAATTAAGATGCGTATTCATTTTATTCATATTATTTCATTTTTTCCAGGACACAAACTACAAATCGATTAATCACTTGAAATAATATCATCTTGTGACCACTATATTATAGAGTCATTCAATGAGGCTGTGACCATCAATTATACATAATTACACACGAGTCTTTCCATGACAATCTGTTGAATCCTTTTGTAAATGTGAGCGTCTGATTCTTGGAATGACTTGACACTTGGCGGCGCGCAATTATCTGTCGTTCGGTTCCTGTGTCTTATTTGCTGGCATATGAGGGGAGTTTTGTGCTGTAGCACCACCCAGTGAAATGAAAACGTTGGATGATATTTAAGACTTTTTGCAGACTTGAATTTCGAAGCGATTTCCTTTAACAAGGAGTCACAGTACACGGATAACAAGTAACAGTACACAGCATGGATCAAAGATAAAGTTGAAGAAATGGATAGGAGAAACCGGAGAACATTGGTTAAAAATGTTTTAACGTGTGGAAAGTACTAAACGGTGACTGCGGGTAGACTGAAAAAAGAATCAGAAAATTTGACTGACGTTCGAATGCTCATTTTTGTTAGGGGGTATTTCGGGTGTAATGCGTTAAGAACACAGGCATTGTTGTAGAAAAGACGAGACATTGCGGCAGTGTTCGAGTGCTGCAAGAAAACTCATGTTCGCGTTTCGGAGATATAGCAACGGCGGTTGAAAAGCAAAATATCAAAGAGATATTGTTCACAACTTGGCAACAAAGTTGACTAAACAATTGTTCCTTGCGTTGTTAATACAACAAGTTTTTTGTTTTGTTCTTGTTTTTTTTTTATTCGACGGAGATTTTATGCCATTTACATAAATAGATGACTTAGCTCTGTCCCAAAGGATGTTTGAATCTGACCTTACAACGCAGCAGAGGACGTCCACGATTGACGTGACGCACACAAGTGGAGAAGGACTTTAACCAACTTGGTGTGCCCAACTGGAGACAGCTAGGAAAATATCGTGTTAGCTGGAGAAGCTGGTTGGCTAAGCCCAGGTCCACAAAGGACAGTAGGCTGAAGTGGCTGACTGTAGATAGCAGTCACACTTAGGCCAATTTTGGCCCATTGTGATACCATGCAGATCTAATGTTACCTATCCAAAAAACCATTTGGTGCTTTCAATGAAGCTCTTCAGTTGATTAATGCCGACGTTGTGCAGTTAGCTCAAGTCGTTGAAGAAGTAGGCTCCAAGGTGTTTCTTCGTGCGAGAGGAGAGAGCGCTACAAGTGCAGAGGAGATGCATTATGCTTTCCTCTTCTTCTTCGTCTCTGCAGCTTCTTCAGAAATCATTATGAGGCGTGAGTGCCAATGGCACAGTGTCCTATTATAACGCCAATGAGAGTCCTTAGGGTTGACCTGTTCATGCTAAGAAGATAGAGTGAACGTTTTAGATCTAGTTTAGGCCAAATTTGCTTTGTTATGAAGCACGTAGTGCCATCTGAACATCTTGAGTTGGTGTTTTTAATAGTATGATTCTTTAAAAGAAGTTTAGCTGTAGCGAATGGCATAGGCGGAGGATCTCCTCTAGGAAGGTTTGTGGAGATCGTACCGCTCCTGGCGAGATCATTTTCATTTTCATTTCATTTATTTGTTACTAAGTATCGCTGTACAATAAGAATATTCTATTCTTTAATAAGTACAGGGCTTAAAATATAACTTTGATAAATATTGTGAAAGTGACATAGATACAATTACATTTTACAGATATGAATAATTGAAATTATATATTTGAAATCATTATTTTGCAATATTAAAATTAAATTTATGTGCAACCAAAATGAGTATGAGGTCGGTATCGTGCGGTAGAAACTCGAGGTTATCTAGAATGGTGGAATGACCCGTATGGTGGTTATTCCACAGGTGAAGTGTTCTGAGTCTTACCGCTGTGCAGACTGCTACTTGTCTGGCAAATAAGTCAAGTGGAGGGAGATGCAGTATAATATTTAATGCTTCGGATGGTGTCGTCCCTAGCACCCCACTGATGCATATGCTTGCAGTTCTTTGCACGCGGTGGAGAAGGTTGCGGTTGACGGCTGTGCCAAGAGCTGGCCCACATACTGAGACTCCATATGGTAAGATTGGTCTGACTACGGCTGTATACAGCTAGTATGCTATTCTAGGCTGAAGGCCCCATTTACATCCGATTGCTTTTTTGCAACAATAGAGCGCAGTGGTAGCTTTCTTAATACGCTCCATGATGTTGGGCTCCAAGACACTGGTCCATGAGGTAAGGTCTTTGGAAGGCATGCTGCATGATGTCCCTAAGTGTCGAGACAAATTTTTCGGAAACTGCAATAGCAACGTCATCCGCATAGGCAATCACCCTACATCCTGCCTCCTCTAAGTTCAGTAGCAGTTCATTGACTACAACGTTCCATAGAAGAGGAGAGAGTACACCACCTTACGGGGTTCCTCTATTAACTGTTCTGCGGACATTGGATTCACCGAGTTTAGAGTTTATTACTCTGCTAACAAGTAGCTGGTGAATAGAAGCCACAAGGGACTTTTCAATACCGAGATTGTTAAGCGCTAAGGTAATTGCCTCGGGCGTGATATTGTTAAAGGCTCTTTCAATGTCAAGGAAAGCTACCAGTGTAAATTCCTTGTATTTTAGTGATTTTTCAATCTCCACTGACATATCTTTATTATACGCATGCTGAGCATGCAAGAGTCTGCCAGACGCAATACTGCTTCTCGAGTGTCTTTAGGAGAAAAGAAGAGAGGCTGATAGGTCTAAGGTCGTTAGGCTTGTTGTGTGAGGATTTGCCGGCCTTGGGAATGAAGATTACTGTTACCTCCTTCAAATACCTGGGGACATATCCTAAATCTAAATAAGATTGGTAGATGCTTGTCAGCCAGGGGAGAATAAGATCTGCAACTGCTTGGAGCTCTGCAGGTATAATGCAATCAGGGCCAGCTGATTTATATGGTTTAAAGTTATTTAGTGCCCACTTGATAGACGCATTGTCTATTTTAAGAGGGATACAGGAGGAGCTGGATGGTGTACTGCCAGGTTGTCTTTGACTACCTCACTATACAGCCTATTGAGCCTATTGGCATTGGAGATCCTCCGGCAGATTTTGTTCTTTTGGGCTCGGAGGTTGAAGAGTCGGCCGATCTAGCTTTCGATGGCTCAGTGGCATTCGCGGTATCGCTTTCGATGCTTTTAGCTATTTTGGTAGCCCAGGCTAGCGAGCGTTTCTTTTGCTCAGAAACGACTCCGGAGGAACACCACTAAAGCTCTCCAAAATCCGGGCTACAGTATTCCGCTCCCTATGTTTCCTTGTGGAAAGACCAATGGCCTTTGAGGAGGCAGCGGTACTGCGGGCGTTATTTGGATCCGAGATGGATCTAGTGGGCTCCACGCGGCTATTGGCGAGCCTAGACGAAATTGGTTTGGTTGCCAGCACTTCAAGAGCTGAAGGGCCTTTAGAGGCGCTGGGAGTTGAAATCCCAGCCGGTGAGTGAGCACCGGACTGATTTTTTATTTTTTTTAAATAGGGTTTTTTTTTTGTTGTATTAGACATTTGGTCCCACGAGTGGCAAAGAAGGGGAGGTCCGGCTGCGCAGAGATCCGCAATACGCAGCTAAGGCTGATTGATCCGAAAGGTCGCCAGGTATTTCGGATACTCCGTTAGCGACTGGGCTTTAGTTTAGGGTGGGCCCCCAGCCAGGCTGATCCTCGGCACGGTACGGTTGACACCTTGATCCGGCGCACCGGAGAGGGAGAGAGTAAGGGAAGGAAGAAGGGGAAGGGAGGAATTAGGACTGGTTGCATCTTAGCTTCGGGTCTCATCATAGAGAATAAATTCTCAAGAGTCATTGACCTTTAATAAGCTTCCGCAACGCGTCAAGGTGTGCAACCACGCGAATGACAACGGACAGTAGCGCAATTTAAAAAAGAAGAACAAAAAAGTGTGGAATATAACCTTTTTCAAATGACCAACGGGCCTTTGCTTGGCGGCACGTATTCTGGAGGTCCAATTTTGGATGACTGTCACATGACAGTTGGGTGGCATATGTTATGTTAATATTGAGGGCATTAAGTTTTTTGCAGTTTATTTACCAAGAACGGCTATCTAAGACAGTCCCAAAGAAAGAAGCCCTAAATCTCGATGCCCACTGGCTGTCACTTGATATAATTATGCTCTTAAATCGCTCGTGCAGAAGGTCTAACGTCGCATTCACTTTGTGGCACGTACTACCGGTTCCTGGCCCGGTTGAATGTTATACAAGTACAGTAAAACCTCTTGAATTCGGACTCGTTTATTCAGAAAAAAATTCCGAATAAAAGAGATTTTTCCGAATAAATGAGAGTCGGTTTTACATTTTTTTTACGTAAAAATTAAATAAAACAATCTGATCAACGTCGGCTGACGTGGTGTGTGTGGCGAGGGTGCTTTCGTAGGAAAGACAGGAGAACAGAGGCTTATTTCGCCGTTACCAACATTCGTTGATCCACCAAAATATTCCTATCTGGACCCACCCTTTATTCCGGCGGTGGCATCATCTTTAAGGACGTCACTATACTGCTTTTGCCGACTTAAACTCATTTCAGGTCAGTTACTTTGTGTGTAAGTGTGGAAATGCAATAAAAAGGAAAGTGAAATACTAAATAAAAGTCCTTATCCAACTACTTTCCAATTGTGAATCTTCTTTTGAAAGCGAATCGAAATGCCATTAACAACTAGTTGAGTCAATTCAGTCAACAACGTTCTTTTTGCCAAGCGAACAATCTAGGCCAACACAGATTCGACTTACCTTAGTTTAACTTTTAACATTTTACTTAACTCTTGTGTGATTGTTGCAAATACCCTTACGAAAATACAAATTCTTCACTTATGGAACTATTCAAAATGTATGTACGGAAACTTTTCCCGATGATTGGGTCAATTTGACGAACTGTGTCCTCCGTAGGCATATACCCATGAAAGTCTGTACATACGTACTCTAGTGTCAATAGACCATAAGCTAAAGGTTTTATATACACCACTTAAATAAAGAAACATTCCTTTTTGTGCAAGCATAACATGACAAGAAATCCCCATGGCTCACTGCAAGAAAGTGTTTTCCTTCAAAGAAGTTTTTGAAATATTTTCTGAAGTTATAAAGAAGGAAGTTTTTTCCTTCTCCTCTTAGCAGACATTTCATAGGATTTAACTCTTAAAATCTGTCTACTAATTTAAAAATGTAATTATGCTTAATTGATTTAATATGGCAAGTATGCCTTTGAGGCCTTTGATCAAATATGTGTGTCGAGTTTGTTATGCGGGAATGGAGGGAAACGAGTTTGTATGTTATCCGCTCAACCACAATTTAGTATAAGATATAGGACACCAAAAAGAAAGATTCCCATTTGTAGAAAGTTATATTTAAGGAGTATGCTCGGTGAGTGAATCGCGTAAAGTGGTATTGAAAAAAGATATGTAATGGGTGGTCCAATGAAAACGCACAATAATAATCTCTATATATAAAAATCAATGTTTATTTGTTTATTTGTTTGACCTTTAATATAATAATAATGGCGGCGCTACAGTCCGAGGTGGACCTGGGCCTAGCTTCTCAGCAACCACTCGTGTTGTGCGTGCTATTGTTCTCTCACGAGCGGAGGGGACCTACAGTTTAATGCCGACTCCGAACGGCGAGATTGAGAAGCTTTTTTCTAGACAGACATACTCTTTGAGCATTGTCAGTGGCTCGAAAGAGGTGGAGCCGTGAAAAAAATGTTTGATGTTTTTTTCGAGATTCGAACTGACGACCTCGAGCGTAGGAGTCGACGCACTTACCCACTACGCCACGGCGCCCTTTATAGACTCTTAAATGGTAAGAGATAGAGCACTGATTTCTTTGGCAACTTTGTTCAGAATTCTGTGGAAAAGGTTTTGGTACAAAAGTGGGGCCATTTGGGGCCATTGGGGTAGAGGTGGAGTTGCCATTGATTATGAAACATTGTCCCACCCCCTCGAGTGATATATCAATCGATAGATCTTTTGAAATGAGGTAGAGGTTTGCTTCAACACTTTTTGATTCAATGTTCCATTTGAAAAATAGGGAGCCCCAAAGTCTTTTTTACTGCGTCCCCCCTGCCATTTCTAAACCAAAGTATTTAAAAATCTGAAAAAATCACAAAAACTTGGCTTCATTGAGTACTTTCATTTAAAATAATATTAAGCATTTTGGATCTAATAATTCGAGATATTGGCCAAAAACGGTCAATCATCGACATGCGAATTTTGAAGATCTGAAAACGCAGTTTTAAAGACCTCAGCGTAAGCATTAAGAAATGATAATATTCAAAATATCAATGTTGAAATTTTGAGATATCTAAGATTTAAAATGATCAATATTTTCATTTTCACACATAAATTTCTTGCTGTGCTCGACCACTCTATTCGTTGATGAGTGTTATCTTTGGATCTCACCCCTAAATCCCCCACTGAAATGTACACACACACCCACATCGTAGGTATGAGCAATGATTGGGTTGGATGAAAGGGATTTTCTGTGTTGGATAAACTTGGATAGAGATAGAGATATAGGTATATGTATGTTTGTTTGTTTGTATGAATGAATGTAGTAATGAATAGTTGATTTGGGTGTTGTTTGAAGAAAATTCAACTGAAATAGTTTGGAAACGTCGTGTGATACTTAGAAATCATTTAATTTGTATGCTCATAATTGCTATCAATATGATATCGGCACTGCGATGACATAAAAAAATGTATTTATGAGTAGTTTCCGGTCGCGAGTGGAATAACCCGATCATTAGGTTAGTAATTAGAATCGATAAAAAGAATCCTAGGCAAGCAGCTCCGCAGATTGAAGTTGATGAAAAGGATTCATTTCACATCAGAAGTTCGAGTATGAGTTTGCGAGAAATCTTTAATGGATTTCATGGTCAAGCATTATGTTTTTGGGAAGACACGCTGTTGGGTGTTTTTGTCAAGTGGCAAAAACGTGGATTGCCACATGCACGTATTTTGATTTGGTTATTTGAAAAAAATCACGCCAAATCAAATTGAGCAAGTCATCTCAGCAGAAATACCAAATGCCGAAGTTGATCCAGGCTCATTTGAAGTCGTTACCAAAAATATGTTTCACGCTCCATGTGGCTTACGGAACAATGATTTGCCATGCATGTCTAATGGGAAATGCACAAAACGCTACCCAAAAGATTTAGTTGCGGAAACTGTTACTGGAAACTACGGATATCCACTTTACCGTCGACGATCGACTGAAGATGGTGGCAAATCTGTCATTCCGAAAGTGAAAAACAATCATGTTTAAGTCGATAATCGTTGGGTTGTGCCGTATTCGCCGCTACTCTCAAAGACATTTAAGGCACATATCAAAGTCGAGTATTGCAATTCTGTCAAATCGTAAACATTTGCAAATACGTAAACAAAGAAAGTGATATCGAGGTTTTTGGAGTTGGAAACGCCACTGCTCCTATCGATGAAGTCAATTAATATCAATCAAAACAACGCTACATTCGTAGCAATGAAGCAGCATCATTTCCAATCCATGAACGACATCCAACAGTTGTTCATTTGGCAGTTCACCTTGAAAATAGGTGCTGTCCATTTTATTTAATAATAGAAAGTGTACAAGCAAAGGCATTGTCACCGCCGCCAACAACTTTAACTGAATTTTTTGCATTATGCACGCAAGATACATTTACGAGAACGTTACTTTACTCCGAAGTACCGAAACGTGCGCCGGGTACAGCTAGTTGTAAATAAAACAAAAAGTTTTCAGAGAATTATTTTAATATATTTTATTCTAATAGAAGAAGGATCTATGACAATTATGTGTGAAACGAAATATCGGCCAAATGCTCGCCACGGCTTCCGTGGCATACCTTCATCCGTTGGTCCATATTTTCAATGACTCTGAGACATAATTGAGGTTCAATGTCGTTAATGTGCCGAATTGTCTCATCCTTATCTCTTGAATTGTTCTTGGCTTATTGACCAACGGTGTTAAATCACATGTTCGTGGGGGCCAATTAACATCGCCACGACGTAAGATAACACGGCCATTGAATTTCTCGCGCAAAAGAGCCATTATTTGTTGGCTGTGTGGCAAGTCATCCTGTTGGAAGCACATGTCGACCAGGTCCATATCCTCATTTTCTGGCCACAAGAAGTACGGCCCGATGACGCCGCCAGCCCATAAACCCAGTCCTGCTTTACGGCGCAGAGGCATGGACAAAGCGAATGAAGAAGCTCCTGGTGTTTCGAGAGAAAAGTTCTGTGTGCGATCTATGGCCCTATTTGCGTTAGTGGTGATTGGAGAGGAGATTCATCCTCGAACCCTATAAAAGCGTATTAACTTTGCTTTCACTGGAATTCGAACTTGGGACCCCTCTAACTTAGAACACTTAACCAACTGCGCCATCCAGTCGTCAAGGAGAACCTACTCAGATTTGTATTCACCTCCGGCTGAAATCTTCACTAAACCGTCTGAAATCATGTTCTAGGGGACCCTATAGTGATATTAAAAATCACAATTGCCAGTGAAATAGCAAAAATATGAAGCCATCAAGGAAGAACTATATTGCAGATTAGGCTCCTCAACGAAGGGTTGTAAAATTTCATAGCGATTTTAAAGTCACTAAGGATTTTTAGGTCACAATATTTCTACACTATACTCGCTCGTCTTCGTTCTAACGACGCGACTAGCCCATATTAATTTAAGCGATTTAACTTTTTCCAAGCTCAAGGGCCATTTAAGTCGAACTTCCCTGTCCGAAAGAGCCCAGCTTTTCTCATTACGATAGAAATTTGCGACGTTTATTGAAAGATGAGAAAGCGGTCGTTATCTGTTTTGAGATAAAAAGCCTCCGTCGTATGAGATTATATGCTGGATAGTCTTGACGCGGTAAATTTTGCAATAGCTTACATATTTCTCGTGCTGTTCTTTTAGTTTACAGCATTTTATAAACCCAGCAGAGTCAATGACTTTAAGTATGCAGTTCAAGCAATACATTTGTACATATGTATAAACATTTCAGTTGGGGTAGAAAACTTTTCTTCGTTTCAAATCTACTGGAACTCTTAACAGAAGCGTGCATGTGCACTTCACACCTACACCATTTGACATTCATTTTCCCTTAACCCATCACAGTTTGCTGTTTCCACAATACCGCTGGGCGAAAAGTCTTTAATAGAAATTGAAATTCCAGCCCCAATGATTCTTACACCGACAGTATTTGCACGTACAGATATTTCCCTCGCCGGGCCACTGCAGTACAATACGTTTCCTGAATTCACTACCTTTCGGTTCAGCCGACCTAGAAGACCGTAAACAGAACCTTTTATGCCAGAGTTAGCAATTCACTGAAAGTTTTACACACAACTGCAGCATATCCTATTTCAGACTTTGGAGTCTTTTGTGTTTGTTGCAAAAGTGCTTTAGCTCCTCAAATTAAATAACGAAGTCCACTATATTCGAAGAAAGGAATGTAGTTCCCCTCAAGACAGTATAAAAACAAAATGGTAAATATTTGCGAATCGGACCCTTACCATTGCCATACACATCGTAAGATATTCGAACAATAAAATTGTAAATTTGCCCTCAATTCTTTTAAAAGTTTCATTTTTCGTATTCTGCTTTGTGTCTCCACAGTCCGCATACCCCTTCTCACGATTGCCCTTAATTCCTTGTTTGTTTTGTTTTCTTCTGTGCACACATGCATATTCCACAAGCACATTTCCTTATAGAGAAAGTTAAAAATTCCCCGATTCTTCAATTCTGGGGCTCGGGGATACCTTCATCCGCTTGGACGACGGTGGCGGCGGTCTGGTTGGGTTCGTATTGAACGTTTCTCATCTCAGTGCCTCTTTGCTGCGAGCTGGCCGCCTGTCCGCCTGGCCGCCTCGCATGGCCCACGGCTAAAGGATACGCTCTGAAAAAAGTTGGAATCCATTTGATCTTCGTCCAAAGCAAACATTTGATGCTGCGATAATATAATTTTCTTTTATGATATTTGACAGAATTTTAAGTGAATAGTTAGGTCTTTTTCCATTCTTTCATGGTACTGTTCCTGGTATGTTGGCAGTGGCAGCTACGGAAGGAGCATTTCCATACACACATCCTCTTGTCACTGTCAACGCCAAGAAGCACACTGAAGGCACACACAGGAGAAGCATGCTTCCTACGCTTTGAACAAACATCTAAAAACCGAAAATCCGTATTGATATAGAAAATTGAGAACATCCGTGACGCCAATATGCCGGAGGACTTTCCACCAACCAATACACAATCCTGAATACCGGGTACATTGTTTAGATGAGTTCAGATAGTTCTATTAACGTGGACTTGCAGAATACAAAAGGTAAAGAAGTCTTCAGATAGTAGTTAGTGGAACCTCACAGAAAAACCGAAAAAAATAATGGAAGCCTTACGTTCCATCGTGCGGAGGAGGATTTTTGGTGGTGTTTTTGTTTGCATAGTGTCTGTTGTCGGTTTCGACTTCACAATGGAGTTTTAGGCCGATCAGAATAATCTGAACATCACTTAGGGTGTGGACTTCTTGCGTTCCTTGTGTATTGTAGACTGTTGGAAGTTAATGGATTTCAAATTTTGTTTGTACACCTCGTAGACCAGAATTTTCGAACAGAACACCGACTGGTAGTGTGTTTATTTGTAAACGAGTAATAGTTAGTTAGTCTCACTTGTCTCACACATTTGGGTCGAAAACTGCGCATAGGTGCTTTTAAAGAGCTGGCCCACGTCCAAATTGTTCTGAAACTTTACCTAGCGTCTGCCAAATGTACTAAAAGCATTTGAACGTAAATCTCGAACTGTTAGGAAAGCACTACAATGATCCAGGGCATGCATCCTTTCCTTGACCTAGGATATGATTGTAATGCATTGCATTGAATTGACTTGCAACCTGTGTGTTACCGAAAGTGAATTTGATTTGGTCAATTTCGATTGCTGACATTGTCAATTAGCTTTCCAAGCTACAAACTGAATTGTTTGCGGCTTTCAAGGAGAGATATTTCAGGGTCGATATGGGGGTGGTAAATTTTGAATTTTAATTTATTACGTCTGGAAAAGACCTTCATGGGGTTCTTTGCGGTGGATGGCCGAAATCCAAATAACGTAAAGAGGGCAATCGGTAACAGAGGACAATAGTTTAAAAGGTGAAAGTTGAAACTTTAAATTATGTCCACATGTTTTTTATTGCGGTGGTTGGAGTTGTTTGGTGGTACGTATTTAAGAATGAAACGGCTTAAAAAGGAAAGGGAAATGACGAAGAAAAAGTGTATTCTGTTCATGGGGTGGCATAATTTAAATCTGAGGGAATAACTCGTTCACTTCCATTCATTGATATAAAAAGTAAGTCACGGCCTAGCCACCCAGACATCCAAGAAGTTAACGAAATTCTTAAGAAAGTCGAACGAGGCTGCTTGTAGAGTATAATCTCGATTTATATGAACCATGATAATCCGAAGCCCAACGGAAGGTGAATGCGTTGATCTTACTATTTATTTTTATATCATATTTTAATTTGTATGAATAAAGTTCGGGCAGTCTTGACGGAGCCGCAGAACAGCGATCATCGTGTGTTTTTCATTTAACTCGCTTGCCGGTAAGTGTTATTGTTTTATTGTTTTTGGTATGGGAATAATTGAATGATTGAGGCAGTGATGTTTAATATTGTGTGTTTGTAAATCAATGTTAATAAAATCGTAGTGCCTGTCCGTCTGATTGTTCGGGCTACTCTACGAAACAGCTGGACCGATTTCAATGAAACTTTCCAGGCATCAAGAGGAGTTTGTCAAAAGTGACTTGGTTTTTTTTTAGCATATAAGAATTCGAGCTTTGCAACATATGGCATTATTCAGAGTTTCATATACATCATGGCTAAGCGAAAGTAGACGACACATAGTCAGGAATGTGCACATTCTAAGAGACGACGTAGGTCAACCTCAATTTGTAGTTATTATTTTACCATTTATATCTATAAATTTAACATTGAAGGTTCGTTTATGTTGTATGTATTGGGATACATATGTATTGGGATACATTTCAAAACAATAGCATCGATCCTTATGCAATATTAGAATCGATCGATCAGGAATCGGTCATAGGCTATAGGAAAAACAGAAATTTGCATCTCTCAGCAAACATTCGACTGAGAATTATGAAATTTTGCATAACACCGGAAAAAAAATTAGATCCCCTGGAAAGAGAAGGGAACACGCCCACCAGAGAGGGCGTAGCGAAGCACACTGGATAAATGTCACTTCGAATTTGAACCTGTTTAACGATATAAAATATGTCCACTATTGTTCTTCAAATAAAAAATTATTAATTTTTTTTTTCGTTTCTATTTCTGAATTTTAACACCACAATTTTAACTGATCCCTGACGTGAAGTGGATTAACTTTTTATAGAAGTTTAATTTGATGAATATTTTAAACTGAGTTTGCTTACATAGCTTCATAAATATTTTGCCCATTGCTCGTTTTTCCAATACAGGTAGCGCTTCGCAAAATTAGGCCGTTTCTTTCTATTAATTGGACTGATGTCTGGTTTTAGATGGATCTAGTAGTTTTTCTTAAATCATAGGTTATTTTTACACTGACAGTTGTTTTCCGCTCGAAATCATAAAGTTAGTTTCATACCTCCGCGAAACGAAATGAGTCGCTTTACGCATGAACAACGTTGCGAAATATTGAAAACTTATTTCCAAAGTTTTTTGAAAAGATGTTTTGGCCGAAATGAAGCACCAATCGCGACTGCTGTTCGGAAGTTTGTACAAAAAGTTCGTGAGACTGGTATGCTAGTGGACAGCACTCAATGTCCCCGTCATCGTACGGTGCGCACGGATGAGAATGTGCCTGCTGTGGCCAAGAGTGTGAGACTCAATTCTCGAACATTAACTCGCAATCGATCTCAACAGCTCACGATTTCACCCACTAGACTGAGGAGCATTCTGCACAAAGGCGCGTGACCATCGCTTCGTTATCGCTTTGCAGTTTGTGCCTTAGAGCAGCTTGAATTGGACAACGATTTTGAGCGAAAAATCATTTTTTCTGACCAAACTACATTTTCAGATCAAAAAGTATTCGGAATATCCCATTTAAACGAACTGCACTTTTTTTTCCATGCACATCAGTCATCTGGAGCTCAAAAATATATTTGAAATGTTGTAGAAGATACATCTTTTAAGGTTCCGTCTACAAAAACGGAACCTTTATCCGTCGTGTCTGTCATACTTTTTTATCTCCGAAGCTTATGAAGATATCGGCATGAAATTTTGGAATTAGGTACTTCAGACCTAGATGTCATTGCCTATGCAGCGATTTTAAAAAGTGGGGCCATTTGGGGGTGGCTCCAGTACAGGTGAAGTTGCCACTAATTTTGAAAAATTGTCGCACCCCATCGATATATATATCAATCGACAGATCTTTCGAAATGAGGTGGAGGTTTCTTTCAACACTTTTTTATCCAAAACACCGTTTGGAAAATATGGAGCTCCAAAGTTTTTTAAATGCGTCCCCCCCTGCCATTTCTAAACCAAAGTGTTTAAAAATCTGACAAAATCACAAAAACTTGGCTTCATTGAGTACTTTCATTTAAAACCAATTGGAGTATTCTGGCCTTAATGGTTTTGGAGATAATGGCCAAAAACGGTCAATCATCTTTATGCGAATTTTGAAGATCTGAAAACGCAGTTTTGAAGACATCAATGCAATCATTAAGAAATGATACACTTCAAAATATAGATTTATGTTGAAATTTTGAGATATCTAACATTTTAAAATGAGAACAATTTTCATTTTCACACATAATTTCATGCTGTGTTCGGCCACTCTATTCGTTGATGAGCGTTATCTTTTCGATCTCACCCCTAAATGCCCAACAGAAATGAACACACACATACCGCAGGCATGAGCAGTGATTAGATAGGTATGTATGTATGTATGATGGAAGGGATTTTCTGTGTTGGATAAACTTGGATAGAGATATAGGTATATGTAGGGATGAACATTTGTTTGTTTGGATGTATGAATTTATGAATAAATAGTTGATTTGAGTTGAAGTTAGAAGAAAATTCAACTGAAATAGTTTGGAAACGTCGTTTGATATTCAGAAATCATCCATCAATATTATGCGACGGAACCTTCCCCGTGCGAGTACAACTCGCACTTGCCCGGTTTATTTAATTTGAGGATTAGTATTAAATTTGTTTTAATCAGTTGCTTCTCTAAATATTGTTTTGGAAATTACTTTCGTAAAGTCTGTTGATGGACCTTATCAAATTTCAGTCCTTAACAGAGCAAGAAGAAGGATTTACAAATTTTTATGATTTGATGACAGATTGATAAACATTTTTGGAATCGAGATACCATTCCCATTGATGTCCATTTCATATGAAAAACAAAACAAATTTCCAAAAGGCAGTTTTCGTACAAAATTTCTTAATCTATCTATTACTTATTCCAAAAACATTTCAGAAATTTGCAAGAGTATGGTACATTTGTGTACCCTTAGTCCAAGTACCACTTCTTAACCTCAAAAGGTTCAAAAGTTGCAGAGTATTAAAAATGACGACAGGCGGACAAGCAGACAGACAACGACGTGAATACATAGGAGTTCGGTTTGTACCATTCTGCTACAGAGCTCTTACCAATGTATTACTTATGTTCATACGCATTTATATAATCATCGTAAAGTTTCAAATGAATTTGCCTAAAGCACTCACAAACATTTCTTGTACATTGAACTACATTTGGTGGATTATCTGGCTGGAATTTGTTTGATATCACCTGTCAAAATGTTAACTCTTACTATCGCAAAATTTGATGATTTCTGCAGATTGTTGAAGCACAAGTAAACCGAGCAGACCCCAACAACCAGAAAATCAAAAATAATCCTACAGTTCTGAGACTGACATCTAGACACATTCATTATACTTCCGTAAACCAGATGACTCTACCCTTTACCAAGCGTACGGATAAAGTAAATTTTCCCATTACATACACACATACAAACTCATGCAGTGAGCTTAGGAATGTGGTATTTTTTGATTGAATTAAGGGACACTTGTAGCATCAAATTTTTAAGTTGGTAGCTTTTAGAAGTATAAATACCAGGAAAAAAAATGTTTCACTCATCAGTTAGGAATTTGACAACAAGTGGTGTAAACTTTACTTGAATGGTGGTATGTAATTTTATGATGAATGTTGGGAAACGGAATTCCAATTTAACAATTTTTAAATTCATGCAATAGAAATTATAGATTAAATGAAAGTTCACTACTTCGGATTGATGTGTAAGTACGTACACACCTGATCAAAAAAAATAGATACGCCACAGTGTTGCACAGTGAAAGAAATGGTTAAAGTTCGCAAAAAGGCTAATCTATTTTTATTCTATAGACTTATTTCCATGGTAAGGTCGGGACCCTGGAATAGAGATGGCGGCCAACGGCGGCGCTCACAGCCTGCAAAAGGCTACCGACACCGGATCCCTCCGGACCCCTTTGTCCGGGGGCTAAATAAATGGACCTGTCCTCCCAGTTGGAGGTTGTGCGTGGGGTTAACTTCCTCACCACATAAAAAAAACTAGCGAGTTCAGAAAGCACAAACTGCCTCGGATATGGACGGATTTACTGTTGACGACCCCAGCAAACGGAATAAGGACAATGACTTTCGGTTCTGCACGTGGAATGTGAGGTCCCTGAACAGACCACGTGCAGCCGATGAACTCGCGGAGGCCCTAGACTGCTATAAAGCAGACGTTACCGCAATCCAGGAAGTGCGATGGGATGGGCCGGGCAAAAAGAGGATGAAAAACTGCGATATCTACTACGGCGATTGTTACAGAGAGCGAAGGCAGCGATTATTAGGATGTGGATTTGTTGTTCGAGGCAGACTTAGGCAAAAAGTCTTAGGCTTTAAGTACATAAGCGAGCGCCTCATAACAATCCGCATCAAGGCTAAATTCGGCAACATCAGCCTAATCTGCGCCCACGCCCCAACGGAGGACAAAGATGACGATAGCAAGGATGACTTCTATGATCTCCTAGAAAGAACGTACGATCAATGCCCCAGCTACGACACCAAGATCGTTCTAGGAGATTTCAACGCTAAGCTGGATAAAGAGGACACCTTTGCTAGAGTCATCGGTAAACACAGCCTGCACGACACCACGTCCGAAAACGGACTCAGGCTGGTGGACTTTGTTACGGGGCGAAACCTCTCTGTAGCTAGCACGCGGTTCCCACACCTCAACATCCATAAAGGGACCTGGCGGTCCCCTGATCATTCAACCGTCAACCAGATTGATCACGTTGCGATCGACGTCAGACACTCCTCCAGTATTCTTGATGTCCGAACGTTCCGAGGCGCCAACATCGACTCGGACCATTTCCTTGTTCTAGCCAAGGTAAGGACCCGGATATCGAGAGAACAACGGAGTCGAGGAAGGCAACCACGGTTTGACGTCGAAAAGCTACAATCGCAACAGACTGCCAGGAACTTTGCCGATCGAGTCTCCCTGAAACTCTCCGAAAGTTCTACGTCGCCTGCACTAACAATAGACGAAGAATGGAAACGTTGTCAAATAGCCATCAGAGAAGGCACTACTGATGTGCTGGGTTTTGAAACGCCAACAAGGAAAAACCCCTGGTTTGACAACGAGTGCAGGCAGGCGCATGCAGCAAAGCAAGAAGCCTACCGGGCAACGTTGCATCGAACCACGAGAGCTGTTCGTGAGCTCTACGAACAGAGAAGAAGGGAAGAGAACCGGCTTCTCAGGAAGAAAAAGAAAGAGCACGAGAAGCGCGCGATCGAGGAGAGGGAGAGGTGTTATGGCAGGAATGATGTCCGAAAGTTTTACCAAAGGGTAAAACTTTTATAGAATGGATATAAAATTCGGACAGAAGACTGCCGGGACGAAAGTGGACATCTAGTAGTAGATTCGCAGTCGATACTGAGAATTTGGAAAAATCATTTCTGCAGACTGTTTAACGGTGATGAGGACACAAATACCGCTGTCAGGCAGAATGTTCCACTCAACACAACGGACGATGATAGAAGAGAATACCGTCCCCCCGACCTAGACGAAGTCAAGACAGCGATATCGAGACTGAAGTCTAATAAAGCTGCTGGTGCAGATAGTCTGCCCGCTGAAATGTTTAAAGCAGCTGGAGATGATCTGGTAGGGCGCCTGCACCAGCTCATCTGTAAGATATGGTCGGAGGAAAGCATGCCCGATGAGTGGAATCTCAGTATCGTTTGCCCGATCCACAAGAAAGGTGACCCCTTTGACTGCGCCAACTATCGGGGGATAAGTCTCCTTAACATCGCCTACAAAATTTTCTCTGCCGTTTTGTGTGAACGCCTGAAACCATTCGTGAACAAACTGATAGGTTCTTATCAGTGTGGTTTCAAGAAGTCCACCATCGATCAACTCTTCACACTGCGGCAGATCCTGGAGAAGACCCAAGAAATGCAAATTGACACACACCATCTATTTGTCGATTTCAAGGCCGCATATGACAGCGTGTATAGAGACGAGCTATACAGCGCCATGTCTAGTTTTGACATTCCTGCTAAACTCGTCAGACTGAGCAGTATGAACTCTCGCTGCTCCATCAAGGTCGGTAACGAACTCACCGAGACCTTCAATGTCAAGAAAGGTTTTAGACAAGGCGACGCGCTGTCATGTGATTTCTTTAACATCATTCTTGAGAAGATCGTGCAAAACTCACTGGCCAACACAAGAGGCACGATCTTCCAAAAGTCTGTTCAACTGCTAGCCTACGCGGATGACATTGACGTGATTGGGCGAACACAGCGAACCGTCAATGATGCGTTTGCTGGCATTGAAACGGAAGCGGCTAAAATGGGTCTGGCGGTAAACGAGGGCAAAACAAAGTATATGCTGTCATCAAGAAAGGACGCACAACATCGACGACTTGGCCAGAACGTCACCATAGGCAGCTATAACTTTGAGGTAGTGAAGGACTTCGTCTACCTCGGCTCCGCGGTAAACAGTACAAACAACATCAGTACCGAGATCAAACGCAGAGAGCCCTCTCTCGGAAGACCAAGTTGACTTTGTATAAGATCTTTGTTTGAGATTAAAATTGAATTACTTTACTAAAATGTAAATTCGACCTAAGGTTGGTGGAATGATTTGGGAATGATCTGTAACATCTCCAATTCATTCCCCCAGCTTTATGCATAACTGTTATTTTCCAGCTTTGTACTGCTTCTTTCATTTTCTTTACTCTTTTCACTGGCCTGTTCTTTTGCACACGCGGTTCGGTGCAGTCCAACTTTGAATTCAGCACAAATTTATAATTTAATTAATAAAAATTATTAGAAAATAAAGTTTTAAATCTTTTCTTGAACATAAATTTTGGTGCCTCCTGTGAGGAATTGCCCTTTTGCGTGGAGATCTCGCATCTGCGGCCAGATTACATTTACAACGTTTTAAATATTGTGCTGTGAAAAGTGTCGCCTTCAATTATTCTGGGCATACATACATATTTGCAGACCATATTTGCCAACTCTTGCGTGTCTAAAAATGGCAGAATTAAATTGTAGATTGAGTGCAGTCACAGCAATTAACAGAATAAGTGAACGTGTGCGGGGAGCGAAGTCGAGCACGTGTGATATTCCCCAAATCGAGCAGGAGCTTAAATCTGTAGAGACACAATACATTCGTTTCACACAGAATCACGAGGTTTTAGTTGGTGCGGCTAAAAGTGAGGAGCTACCTGCTCATGATCTGTTGTGGGAGCAGGTGGAAACTACTTACAACCAGACGTGCGTAGCGCTGAAACGAATGCTGTTGGAGCTTAAAGCCCCTTCACCCCCCTCTACAACGGTGGAGTCAGAGAAATCTCCGAAAACAACAACGAACGCAGGGTCTACCTTTGACATTAAGTTAGATCCAGTATCGATCCCAGATTTTGATGGATCATACGCTAATTGGCTCGCATTCAAAGACCTTTTTGAGACGCTTGTACACGAGGCTGATTTTCCGGAAGCCTACAAACTTAGCAAACTCCGACAAGCTGTCAGTGCAAGCGTGGTGCCGTTGATTGGTGGGCTATACTCCGGTGGATATCAAGAAGTATGGGCAGCACTAAAAAGTCGATTTGACAATCAGAAGCTGTTGGCGGAAATACATGTTTCTCGATTCCTTAACATGAAGACGGCCACAGAAGAGACTGCGAAGACGTTGCTGACAATAGTGGACACTGTGCAGGAGTCGCTACGTGCACTCATGGTCATGAAGCTTCCTGTCGACCAGTGGGATGCCTTGGCGGTGCCAATAGTTATGTCAAAGTTACCTGGCACTACGCGGCGAGAGTGGGCAATGAATTGCGACTCAAACCAGATTCCAGCGTTAAGGGATCTTCTTGGATTTTTGGAGAAGAGAGCTCATAGTCTTTCTGCAGAGATCATTCGCAGTCCTCAGCGCATAGACGTCTCATTGAACAGACAGCGGCAAAGAAATCCAAACGCTATCAAATCTTGTTTGGCTACAGCGGAAAGTGGAAAGTGTTACTACTGCCAAGGCCCACACAGGATCTCGCGATGTCAAACCTTAATGCCATTGAGACCGGAACAGCGTTTCGAGGCATTGAAGAACTTTGGTTTATGCTTCAATTGTCTGAAGAGCGGACATACTTCGAAGCAGTGCTCTTCAGGTGGATGCCGTCAGTGTGGTCGTCAACACCACACCATGTTTTGCCGTAACACCAATGCTCAACCCTTGGTGCAATCTATATCAACAGCTCAATTGAAAGACTCAACACCTGCGCCAGCAGTTACCCATCAACCTTTGTGACCAACCGACTATGTGACAACCTGTATAACCCGAGGCGATCAGACGATATTGCTTGCAACAGCGCGTGCTTATGCAATTGGAAATACGTTACAACAGCGCTTAGCTCGTATCCTCTGCGATCCTGGATCGCAGGTAAGTTTTATTTCTTAAGTCTTCGCAGAACCAAGTGTGAAGTAGCGGTAGAGGGTATTGGTGTATTAGCTCATACGCGCACTAGAGGCAGTGTTTCGCTCAGACTTACATCAACTTATAATGAATTCTCGCTGGACATTAATGCATTTGTAATCTCATCCATAACGTCGATGACCCCAGCGGTGCATGTCGATATCACTCAGTGGAAGCATTTGTCGGGCCTTGACTTAGCTGACCCGAATTTTGGTACGCCTGGTGGGATTGACATACTCATCGGATCTGATGTGTGGGGTTTGGTTGTCAGAGGCGATATTATCTACGGCAAGCCAGATCAACCACACGCCCAACGAACCCAATTTGGATGGGTTGTTTTTGGTCCAGCTTCAATATCACCTGGATCAGCGCCGGCTATCCGCACATTCCGTGCTCAAGTGTCTGATGATGAGCCAAATTTGGAGGAGCTCGTCCGCAGATTTTGGAAACTCGAGGAAGTGCCCGAAGATGGTGCTGAAGATGATGAATGCGAACGGTTCTTTGCAACGACTCACTCTCGAACCATCGAGGGCCGATACATCGTCCGTATCCCATTTTCCAGTAAGGCACGGCAGCTGGGAGACTCATTTTGGGGTGCATTGCGACAGTTTCACTCCCTTGAACGTCGATTGGCTGGAGACTTGGGATTAAAGGAGAAATACACTGCATTTATGCGTGAATATGCTGATCTTGGTCATATGGAATATGTTGGTCAACCTGGTGACCATGCTAGTGGTTACTATATTCCACACCACGCAGTAACATCTAAGTTCCGAGTTGTGTTCAACGCATCAGCTCGCACAAGTACTGGTGTCTCGTTAAACGACACGCAATTGGTGGGTCCTACTATACAAGACTCTCTGCTCAACATTATTTTTCGCTTTCGTCGTTTTCTCATCGCGCTCACTGCAGACGTTGAGAAAATGTTTCGCCAGATACTGGTGGCTCCAGAACATCGGCTGTTCCAGCGCATTCTGTGGAGGGAGTCGCCGAAGAGGGACTTAGGCGTTTACCAGCTAACTACGGTCACTTATGGGATGGCTTGTAGCCCATTCAATGCAGTGCGAACTCTAAACCAGTGTGCAGATGACAATTATGGTGAAGTGGTGGACTCGGTACAGGCTTTAGCAGCGCGGGACTCAATCTTAAAATCGTTTTACGTCGACGACTTCTTGACAAGTTGCGATTCCATCGAAGATGCGGTGGTGTTGGCTACCAATGTTAACAAAATTCTTTCGTCTGGACATTTCAAGCTACGTAAATGGAATTCGAACAGTCTACAGGTAATTTCCGCCATCGCGAGTGGAACGGCTTTGGTTTCTGAGCACATCATCAACTCATCATCTTCAGTGCTTGGACTAAGATGGGATCCATCCAGCGACGAATTGTTCTTTTGCGTGGATATCGAACAACCTGGTAAATCCCCTACGAAGAGACGTGTACTCAGCGAGGTGGCGCAGCTGTTTGATCCAACTGGACTGCTCGCACCGGTCATCATCACTGGCAAGATTTTTATTCAGTCGCTTTGGTCAGCGGGCGTTACTTGGGATGCCCCTCTATCCCCAGAACTGCTCAGAATTTGGCTAACGTTCCGCAACGGACTGCCGGCGCTTAACCGATTTCGGGTGCCTAGATGGCTTGGTATGTCAAGCGGAGGAGTTACATCGATCCACGGTTTTTGTGATGCCAGTACACGCGCGTACGCCGCTGTCATCTATATGAAGACGATTCGTCCAAACGAGCCCGCTCACATTTCGTTACTTACTGCTCGCACCAAGGTAGCTCCGCTCCAGGGTGCTACCATACCTCGCCTGGAGCTGTGCGCAGCGCATCTTTTGGCATCGACGCTTAAGAACGTCCGTGTTGCACTGGGACTACAGAACGCACCATATTATTTGTGGTCGGACTCGAACATCGTTTTGTGTTGGCTACGTAAACACCCCACCACGTTAAAGCCATACGTAGCAAATCGAGTTCGACAAATACAAGAACTTACATCACCCGACCGATGGTACCATGTATCGTCGGCCCAGAATCCAGCTGATTGCGCCAGTCGCGGCATCGGAGCGGAGGACCTATTGAATCATCGTTTGTGGCTACACGGACCGAATTGGTTGACAAGTGACTCGCTCACTACAGATGATGGCAACAATCTCACAAGAGAAGAAGAAGATATCATGTTGGGCGAAGAGAGGAGGTCTGTGCGAGTAATGGTCGCTATGGTAACACTTGGACTTACAACGAAAAGGCGAGATGGTCAAGTTATTTCGCTCAACGAGCGTTTCAGCTCTATTCAGCGCCTGCTCCACACGCTGGCTTACATCTTACGTTGGTTGCCGAGCCGTCGCCATCTACGTAGGACTTTGATCAGTGCTGATGAAATAAACAACGCGTTGCGGGTTCTTCTGCGCATTGAGCAACACAATGCATTTTCGACTGATGTTCATCTACTACGCAACAAATCTAGTTTGGCCAGTTCTAGCAAATTGCTACCACTAAACCCTTACCTGGATGAAGATGGTCTCTTGCGCGTTGGAGGTCGCATTAACAAAGCAACAGTACCATACGACTATCGCTTTCCCGTCATCCTACCGAAGGCGGGGGCTCTAACTTGGCTGCTCATCAAAGATGTTCATGATCGCACCCTCCATGGCGGTACGCAACTCATGCTTCAGACTCTGCGCAGACGTTTCTGGATTTTACATGGTAGACAAGCTGTGAGAAGTTATAGGCACAATTGTGTCGTTTGTCGACGCCACAGTGGAGCTACCCTGACGCAGCAGATGGCTTCGCTGCCTAGGCACAGGGTTGTTGCTGCTCGACCATTTTCGGCTTCAGGCGTTGATTACTGTGGTCCTTTCACCCTTCGCATTGGAGCGAAGCGATCCCGTGCGACCGTGAAAACTTATCTGGCAATCTTCATATGTATGGTCACGAAGGCCGTACACATTGAGGTGGTGGATGACCTTTCGTCGCAGGCCTTTTTGGATGCCTTTACTCGATTTACTGGCCGACGTGGACCTTGTCAAGATCTCTACAGTGACAACGGCACAGCTTTTGTAGGTGCAAATCGAATGCTTCGAGAAGACTTGGCGACATGGACTAGCGAGCAGAATCAACAGGCTCTAGCGAACAACGGTACGAGGTGGCATTTCATCACCCCCAGCGCTCCCCATCAGGGCGGACTATGGGAGGCTGCGGTGAAGTCAGCAAAGCGACACTTGGTTCGGTTGGTTGGCGGACAGCACCTGTGGTACAGTCAGCTGCAAACATTGGCAGTTCGAATCGAGGCGTGCCTTAATTCCCGCCCACTCATACCACTACACGATGACCCCGAGGATAAACTTGCTTTAACACCAGGAGACTTCCTTATCGGTGCTCCACTTGTCGCAATTCCAGAGCCCTGCCTCACCGAGGTACCACCCAATCGTCTCAAGCAATGGCAATGGCTGCGCCAGGTTCATCAACACTTTTGGAAACGTTGGAGTGACGAATATTTGTCTACTTTGCAAACAAGAAACAAATGGCGTCAGCGTTCAGAGGATATCAAAGTGGGTGATATCGTAGTTATTCGCCATGAGAACCTTCCACCAACTCACTGGCGACTGGGCCGAATCACACACATTCATCCGGGCAGCGATGGACTAACTCGCAACGCAACATTGAAGATGGCAAACGGTGTTTGTACCCGCGCAGTACAGAAACTGTGTCGACTGGTGGAGACTTTTGAACCTGATGGTCCAACCGGGCAGGATGTTTGAGATTAAAATTGAATTACTTTACTAAAATGTAAATTCGACCTAAGGTTGGTGGAATGATTTGGGAATGATCTGTAACATCTCCAATTCATTCCCCCAGCTTTATGCATAACTGTTATTTTCCAGCTTTGTACTGCTTCTTTCATTTTCTTTACTCTTTTCACTGGCCTGTTCTTTTGCACACGCGGTTCGGTGCAGTCCAACTTTGAATTCAGCACAAATTTATAATTTAATTAATAAAAATTATTAGAAAATAAAGTTTTAAATCTTTTCTTGAACAATCTTGATCATCCCAGTCCTGCTTTACGGTGCAGAGGTATGGACAATATCCCAAGCGGATGAACAGTCTCTTGGTCTTTTTGAGAGAAAAGTTCTGCGCGCGATCTTTGGTCCTGTTTGCGTTGATGGCTTTTAAAGGAGAAGGTTCAACCACGAACTGTATGGGCTGTACAGCGACATGAGTCTAGCCAGGCGTCTACGGATCCAACGCCTAAGATGGCTAGGCCATGTAGAGCGTATGGAAAACTTAGCTCCAGCCCGAAGAGTCTTCGACTCTGAGCCTGTGGGACAACGCAACAGAGGACGTCCACGTACAAGGTGGCGCACACAAGTCGAGGGGGACCTCGGCCGACTTGGTGTGCGAAACTGGAGACAGCTGGCGAAAGATCGTGCTGGCTGGAGAGGCATGTTAAGTGAGGCCCAGGTCCACCTTGGACTGTAGCGCTCTAAGAAGAAGAAGAAGAAGAAGACTTATTCAAGACTTAAAGCATAAAAATATTTTAAATATTTACGTAAATAATTTTTTTATGAAGATTAAATTGTATTAGTTCATAAAAATGTGTGATCAAAAAAATAGATACACTTCAGATTGTGATCAATATTCAATTATATCATTATTTTTTTTGTCAAAAAGGTTTAGTAAAATTAATTTTAATTGCCTGGTATCAATTATGAAGAAGGAAATAAACATTTTAGATTTATCATGGCCCGAAATAGTCATTGCACTACAGAACGGAAAGTTTTGGTTCTGTCGCACAGAAAAGAAGGATAATCTCTGCGTGGAAGCGAGAAATGTGTGGGACGGTCACATCATTTTGTTTATTTTTTTTTTAAATCCGCACCCCAAAAGGAATTTTAAGGCAGATCGAAAAAACGACCTCAGCGGATGATCGCCATATAATAATGTTATCAAAATGTGACCTTTTTAAGTTATCAAAGGCGATTTCCGCAGAAATTGACAACATCGTTAGTACTTCAACAGTTCGTGGTGGCTTACAAAAAGCCAAACTTCTCGGATGAATAGCTAGGAAAGTTCCCCTGATGGCATGATGCTACAGTAAGCCATGACACATGCAAACTGAACGGGCGATATCGATGAAAATAAATGGCGAAATATTTTGTTGAGCGACAAAATGTTTTTCTCAGACTGATGTTCGTCCAATATTCCAGACTACAAACAATATTAACGCAGTCGAGTACAAAGACATTTTGCAAATGGTAATGCTTTCATACATCAAGGAAAACATGCCTCTGCGTTGGGACTTTCAGCAGGATAACGACCACATTAGTAAAAAATGCTTTGACACGGCCACGGCGCCCACTGTGAAAATTATAAACGAGTGTAAAAAGAAGTGTTATTAAAGGAGATTTCCTAAAAATATGGATTACCAAAGTCTTCGATTTGTACCATCAAGAAAAATGAAAACAAAATTGTAAAGGCATTGGATATTTTTAAATACCGGGGAATTCTAAAATTGGAACGAGCACTTTTTAAGTGGTTTCTCAAGAAGCGAAAGAAAACAGTGCACTAGGGCGAAAGTTGTCAAAAGAAAGGCTGAGTTCGTAAATGTCAACAAAATACGCATCACGTAAGCATCACTGCCTATGTGATGCGACGCAACGATTTTTTAATGTTGCGATGCACCACGATGCTTTAATTTTGTTGGCATTTTGGAACGTTTCTTTTTTTTTTTTTAAAATGTCAACGAAATTGGGGGCAATTTTTGAAATAATTTGGTTAATAATGTTGGCAATTACAATGCCAGCCTACTTTAATATATTTTAGACAAGAAAAAGAGACAATTGAGTCGGAAAATAAAAAAAAATCCATCACATCACAATAATCTATGATGCACTGGTTGCTTTTGTTTGCTCATCGTTGCTTTTATGTTGCATTTTAGAACGTGATGCAAAGCATCATTGCCAAATGTTTGCAATTAAGAACACTTGACGTTGCAGTACTACGCTAATATTGCGATTACGAACTCAGCCCAAGACTGACGTTTTTTGAGGTGTGCAAATGCTTCAGGCACAAAAAACAAGACGATCGATATAACGAATGACTGTGCATGATATAATTCGTTACACTGGACGTCCACTATAATGTCCAGGTGCATTCGTTAAATTGAAAAATTAGTATTATCGAGCAAATTTTCCTTGTACGAAACGTTAAATAAATGTACGAACATTGTTTCTACTCATAATATTGAAATGTTTTGTTCATTTATTTCTTTTATTAATAATGTTAACAGAAAACTATTCAAAGTAAAAAAGTAAAACAGGAATACATAATATTAACCACAAACAATAAATCTTTGGATTAATTTTAAAAAAAAATCGCCAACAAGCGTTTGCTTTTGTGAACTTTGAACGCACCAATTTACAGCTTTTTCCTGTAGATTTCTTAGGACAAATATCTTTGAATGTTCAACGTTGTTCTTTTCGGCCAATTAAATACACGTTTTAAATTTCTCAACCACAGTCAATGATGCACAGTACATAATGCAATAATATTGCACAATAATTCATTTGACGTGTAAATTCTGCGCGGATATGATATTGAGTGAAGGAACTAGAAGGAACTATTATTTTTCCCGTTCCTCCGTATTTAGCTGACAATATTACACAACTCCACACAAATATCACAAAATGAATTTGCCGGTATTCGCGATTTCAAATTCCTTTTATGTTCTCGTCCGTTCATGATGACTTGACGACGTCCAAGAAACAAATTAAGGGATATTGTACAATATCGCCCATGCGTGATATATTTTTCAATATTGTACATAAATATCAAATCTCTTTTGATTTTCGCATATACTGCACTACCTCGAAATATAAAATTGTGCAATACCAAGTATTCTATAACAATATTGATCGTTTAACGACTGCTTAAGTAAGTAAAATTGTTGATCAAGTTACCACGAACGTGGAGCACAAATTGATAATAGTACAATTTGGCGCAATTCTGCATTCATCCTATCGGAAGATCTTATAGATCTTTTTGCAAATGGCGTCGTATGCCAATCATATTTGACATTTGTGAACTATTCAGCTGCAGTATGCAAACAGACAAGCAATGGAGCGCTATACTCCGCAAGAGCGTGGAATAACTGTCAATTTTTTTTACCAAAAATTGGTCGCAGCGTGAGTTTCGCCGTCGATTTCCTAATCGTGTCGCGCCAACTTGGCAGAAAAATTATAAAGGTTCAAATAAACATTTCCATTTTTAAGGTTCCGTCTACAAAAACGAAACCTTTATAATTTCGGTGTGTCCGTCCGTCCGTCCGTCCGTCGTGTCAGTCACACTTTTTTATCTCCGAAGTTTATGAAGATCGGCATGAAATTTTGGAATTAGGTACATCAGACCTAGATGTCATTGCCTATGCAGCGATTTTAAAAAGTGGGGCCATTTGGGGGTGGCTCCAGTACAGGTGAAGTTGACATTAATTTTGAAAAATTGTCGCACCCCATCGAGATATATATTAATCGACAGATCTTTCGAAATGAGGTGAAGGTTTCCTTCAACACATCCAAAATACCGTTTGGAAAATATGGAGCTCCAAAGTTTTTTTAAATGCGTCCCCCCTGTCATTTCTAAACCAAAGTGTTTAAAAATCTGAAAAAATCACAAAAGCTTGGCTTCATTGAGTACTTTCATTTAAAATCATTTCGAGTATTCTGGCCCTAATGGTTTTGGAGATATTGGCCAAAAACGGTCAATCATCGATATGCGAATTTTGAAGATCTGAAAAAAAGTACAACTCGCACTTGCCCAGTTTATTTTATTTAATAAAAGCGCCGTGGCGTAGTGGGTAGGTGCGTCGACTCCTACGCTCGAGGTCGTCGGTTCGAATCTCGAAAAAAAACATCAAACATTTTTTCACGGCTCCACCTCTTTCGAGTCACTGACAATGCTCAAAGAGTATAACTGTCTAGAAAAAAGCTTCTCAATCTCGCCGTTCGGAGTCGGCATTAAACTGTAGGTCCCCTCCGCTCGTGACAGAACAATAGCACGCACAACACGAGCGGTTGCTGAGAAGCTAGGCCCAGGTCCACCTCGGACTGTAGCGCCGCCATTATTATTATTATTATTATATAATTCAAAAATAAAATTGGATAATTAATTTTGCGCCACAATGATTGTACATTTAAATGGCAACAGCACGAAACTTGGAAAACATTGGAAAAGAAATACGCTGGCAAATTTCACAAACCCCCCTTTACAAATTTACAAATTTAAATATCAATTCTCAAATTATATTGTTCATTTAGTGTGCCAAAAAATACTTTGCCAGTGACACTCTAAATTGCAACTCTAAATATTTTACGAGGGTGGGTATTGGACTATTCGCTTTCACTCGCCAAACGTATCGGTATAAAATTAATAAGAATAGGTGTCGCAACCAAGCAATTGAAAGGAATGAAAAAAATTATAACCACAGACTGTTCTGACAACTTAAAATGAATGATAAGAAATTATATTTAAAATATATACTGAACGTATATCAGCTCAGAATGTTTTAACATGAACACACGAAAGAAGAAGACGAATCGATTTATTAAACTAATGAGCACACCGAGGAAATATAAGGTATCACTAAATATATGCATACTAAACTTTCTGAATAACTGGCTCAAGTACTCCCTCAAGAGTTGTACTCTTCTTTGAATGACATTTTTATTTCATTCCTTTATTCAATAGAAACTGCATCAAGGTATTTTCGTTGATACAAAGAATAAGACAATTCGTTTGATCCTTTGGTGAATCACCCCGTGAGAGTCGCTCTTACACACGTACTTTGACCGTGATAGAAAGAAAAGTTTGCCTTCAAGGTCTCCCGCATTTCCTTTAAAGGCAACATAATAATCGTTATAATGGAACAAGTTCAGCCAGATAATTGCAGCCTTTTAAATGCAAATGGGGAATCCGTAGGGATTATAGGTGCTCCTTGAATTGATGCTAATTTGCCCACTGCAGGTTTTGCGGAGCGGTTGCTTCTGTGATGTTAAAGCTAAAGCAGTTAATTTGTAATTTTCTGCGCTTGTAAAGCGTTTGTTGTTTAAGATTTCAAAGCAGCTTTAACGCGGTATCAGCTCTTAATGTTAATTGGTGTTTAGGGAGTGATGAGTGCAGGCAGTTGAGAAACTTTATCAGGTAGTGCTGAGTCTATAAACATGTACACTTTAAGTTTTTGATCTTAATAACAAATATGATTAATCAACCTTATCTTGTAATTCAAAGTGTACACTCGTACACGCAATTGATTGAGAGCGAAAATAATTAAGGCAGTTTGGATAACTTAATTGAATATGTTGAGTTATTGAGTTAAGTGTAGTTCAGATAAAGGTCTTAGCTATGAAACTTTCTAATTCCTTTTAATTCAGTATTAATTATTCACTTAGCATTATTGCCGCCAAAACTTTTGTAGCTATTTTAATCTAAATTGAAAATTCTTCCTCTTCTTCATCTGGCGCTACAGTCTGGGTTGGAAATGGGCTTCAGTCAACAATCCTCTCTATCCAGCACGGTCTTGTGCTAGTTGCTTCCAGCGACGCATATTCAGTTGATTGAGGTCCTTTTCCAGGTGTGTACGCCATCGGGGAGGGTGGTTTTCCTTTATCGCGTTGTCCATCAGAGACTCGAATTCCTTTAAGGTAGCCCTAAACGACGAACATGCCCGCCGAACTTGCTCGTTTGGGTTATCTCCTACACGACGAACATTAATTTCGTGTTGTTTCTTCAAACCGTTAACATATGTCATTGGGAAGCGCAAGTGGTGAATTCCTCCGTAAAATCGTGGCTGACTGTTGACATTGTGCTTAATCCGCGATATGTACTCGGCGACGTTCACAGCAAAAACGAGGTTTGCTCGCGAACGTGTCCCCACACGGCGAACATCACAGCCAACGAACACGACAAAATCGAAATTTTTCGCCAACAGCGGGTGGCTCGCGAACCATCCCCTACACGACGAAATTTCGGCGAGCACGAGCAAGTTCCGCAAGCATGTTCGTCGTTTAGGGCTACCCTTAACCAGATATATTTCGCTGTACAGCCCGTAAAGTTATCAGTGACACCATCAGTGCGTACGTAACCAAAGATAATCCGAATGACTTACCTCTCGATGTGGCCAAGAATCTCCTCGTCCGCTTTTGAGTGTCCATTCTTCAGCGCCACATAAAATGACTGGGGCTATCAACGTCAAGTAATAGTCAAGTGCCTGCCTCAAGGTAGAGGGGTCCCAGGTTCGAATCCCAGTGAAATCGAATCTGGTCCAGTCACCATTTGCCGTTGGGATCAAATTAACGGCACTGGAGTAGGTTGCCACCTGTCAGTACAATGGACCAGTTTTGAGTCTGAGTGCTCCAGTATAGTGTTTCAAAAACACATCCAACAAAAAAGAAAAAAATAGGTCTTATAAAGGGATATCTTGGTTCTTCAAGAGAGTGCCTTATGCCTCAATTCCCCCCTCAGCCCAAAGACACAGCAATTTGCAAGAGTAGTCCATCGTTTTATTTCCGCGGTGGTGTCATTGCTACTACTTCAAAGTTTCAGCTGCCTATTGTGACATTTTGTCTAGGACGTCGGTGTTGGTGGACCTTTCTAGTAGACATGCAAGATCCATGTTAGCCGCTTCCTTCTCGTTGCTCACAAAATGCATACTCAAAAGCTCACAGTGTCCTCCCGCTTTGTATGTACAGGGTGGCGCATAAGAAACGTTAAGATTTAAATATTGAACATTTTTTTGTTTAAGTTTTTCTTTTTTCAGAATTGCCTTTGAAAAACTTGGGAAATTTATGATGGAAAGATTCAGCACAGAACACAGAACCAAAGTGCTTCAATTTTATTTTCGAAGTCGATATTCAATTATTCGAACATCAAGATTATATCGAAATTTCTTTCATGTTCGAAATGCGCCCAATGCTCCAACAATCAATACAGATAGGTTCAGCGTTTTCAGCAACAAGCGGCTGTCTGTGATCTTCCGCGTGCTGGAAGACCTCGTACAGTTCGAAATGATGTGAACATTGCTAGGGTGCAAGCAAGTATTGGGAAAAACCCGAAACTTTCACCAGGCAACATTCTCAGCAGTTGGTGATGTCTAGGCGGTCTTTGCAAAGAATTTTAAGGTAGTTACACCTGTTTCCATATTGGATACAATTGGTTCATGAGTCGAAAGCAAATGATCCACAAATACGCATTCTGTATGCTCGGCGTTTTCAAGACTTGTTCCGAGAGAACAACGAGTTTATTTAAAAACTCATGAGTGATGAGACCCATTTTCACCTCAACGGTAACGTGAATAAACAAAATTGCAATGTATGGGGGATCGAAAATTTAAAAATAATTATAGAACATCAAATGTTCCGACCACATAGATGCACAGTAGAGTGTGGAATAACCTCAGAAAGAATCATTGGACCATATTTTTTTCGAAAACAACGAACAATTTGTGGTTATTGTGGATGGCTTTCAATACCGGGCAATAATTGAACATTTTTAAAGGGCGGAGGTAGAAAACAATTCAGAATTGTGTTTCCAACAAGAAATTTTTGGTGATCGGATATTATCGCCTTTTTCTGATTTTAACTGGCCACCACGTTCGACCGATTTAACGGCTCCGAATTTGTTTCGTTGGGTCTACCTAAATAGTAAGGTGTATGCCAATAAGCCAAGAACCATACAAAAGCTTAAGGCCAATATCTGAGAAGAAGTGAGGGGGCTGGGACCTGAAATTTTAAGAAAAGTAATGGAAAATGCTGTGGAAAGAACAAATCACGTAGAAGCAAACAGCAAATCAGAAAGAAAAAGGGTATTCATGAAATAAATCTTAACATTTCTTACGCGCCACCCTGTACAATCATCATCAAACAAGGGGTTTTGGTAGCGGTATCTAACCTAGCAAATCAGTTTCGACTTTTCTGAGGGCCACTTGACAGTATTGCCACTGGTTTTCTGCACTTAATGTTAGCGGCTAAGGACTTTGTGGAAGGTTAAGGGAGACTTGGTCAGAAAGTTCTCTGGCATGCTCCTTCAATCAAATCATCATTCGAAGTTTGACTACGTATCAAAAATGGGCCGAATCAGAGTTGGCGCCTCCCCGACCTTGCTGTCAGCTATTCTAAACTATGATTGAAGACCAACAAATAGCTTCGTTTCTGACCTTAACATTTCTCATTCTCTATCCGGGATCACTGTTCGTAAGTTGAAATCGGAGCTCTTACATACCCAAGAACTGTTTTATATTGCTCTCTTATGAATAACACAGTTTGCAAAACGCGCAATAAGCTGTAGTACGAGTACGTTAGACGAAACCTTGTTTCTCAGTAATTTTATATTGATTGATTTCTTACTTATACATACTCCGCGAAGCCCACATGGAGTCACAGTGCACGTATGAAGTATTTACCTGTCCACCATACATGATAAGAAAAGAGAGTACATGAAATTTATATACAACAGGTCTGTAATGTTACGGAACACTTCATGTGCACTTCACTGCTCTGCAAGACCAGGTATTCTCATATGTCAAGCAATTATTGGCAAGCGTGATTTTGCTTCAGGCAAGTCTACAATTGATCAGCAGCAGAAAATATGGTGAACTTTATATTTGACAATATAAAGACAATATCATTTTTACGCTCCTTATGAGAGTACACACAGTATTGAAATATGTGAACCATTGAGACAAATATAATTTTCGGATGAGGATGAAGATGAGTATGAGGATGAGGATGAGGATGAGGATAAGGATGAGGATAAGGATAAGGATGAGGATGAGGATGAGGATGAGGATGAAGATGAGGATGAGGATGAGGATGAGGATGAGGATGAGGATGAAGATGAGGATGAGGATGAGGATGAGGATGAGGATGAGAATGAGGATGAGGATGAGGATGAGGATGAGGATGAGGATGAGGATGAGGATGAGGATGAGGATGAGGATGAGGATGAGGATGAGGATGAGGATGAGGATGAGGATGAGGATGAGGATGAGGATGAGGATGAGGATGAGGATGAGGATGAGGATGAGGATGAGGATGAGGATGAGGATGAGGATGAGGATGAGGATGAGGATGAGGATGAGGATGAGGATGAGGATGAGGATGAGGATGAGGATGAGGATGAGGATGAGGATGAGGATGAGGATGAGGATGAGGATGAGGATGAGGATGAGGATGAGGATGAGGATGAGGATGAGGATGAGGATGAGGATGAGGATGAGGATGAGGATGAGGATGAGGATGAGGATGAGGATGAGGATGAGGATGAGGATGAGGATGAGGATGAGGATGAGGATGAGGATGAGGATGAGGATGAGGATGAGGATGAGGATGAGGATGAGGATGAGGATGAGGATGAGGATGAGGATGAGGATGAGGATGAGGAAGAGGATGAGGAAGAGGATGAATACGAGGATGAGGTTGAGGATGAGGATGAGGATGAGGATGAGGATGAGGCGTAGGATGAGGATGAGGATGAGGATGAATTCAAGTTTCAATTTAATATAATAATAATGGCGGCGCTACAGTCCGAGGTGGACCTGGGCCTAGCTTCTCAGCAACCACTCGTGTTGTGCGTGCTATTGTTCTCTCATGAGTGGGGGGGACCTACAGTTTAATGCCGACTGCGAACGGCGAGATAGACAGTTATACACTTTGAGCATTGTCAGTGACTCGAAAGAGTCGTGAAAAAGTTTTAGGTGATTTTTCGGGGAACGAACCGAGAACATTGAGCGCACCTACCCACTACGCCCACCAAGTTTCAATTTGGATTTTTTTAAATTGTTTAGAAAATGTATTGCCCACAACTATGGGCAATCACGTTCATTTAATTACTCAAATAGACCTAAGATTTTCTCAACGTTTTCAGTTTTTGTGCTCGTTGCTCAATGATAATTTTTAAACGAAATGTTGTACAGCAATTTTAAACAAAGGAAGTTACGTTCCGATGTGCATTATTTGTATAATATATTGATATGCACAAATGCCAAATAGACAAACTGAGATGGGTTGATATAGCATACTCATTTATTAAACCAAACATTTTATTCGAGGTCAATGTCTGAATGTTCATTCTAAACATCAATACCTTGCCATCATACAAGTATAGCCCCCTCCCAGTACCGACTAAATGCTACAAAGGTACACACATATGTAAGTAAGCATACATATGTATTCATATGTATGCGGTATGTACATACTCTCTTTTCTTTTATTTTTCCTTTGAGGCTGGCTTGAAGTTTCCACTCAATTGAAAATTCATATTATGAAAAAGGAATGCATTTGCCGAATACGAAATGAAGCTAAGACTTTGACAAAAAACTGTATTTCACGGAAAGAAAAACCTAAATTATGCCAGCTTTTGAAAGTCGACATCCGAAATGGAATTGACATAGAACGAGAGGCTTCTCACAGAAACGGAAAATGCAATAAAATGCTAATGAAACTCTTCCATCAAAATAAGAGACAGTCATCAAATGGCAAAAGAACTCTGTCGAGTGCAAACCCGAGTTCCATCATTCGAAATCGCAGCAAGGGAACATTTTGACAAAAGGATTAATGAAAATTGGATTCGGATAAAGATTGCGGGGTTTATGTATATATGAATGTCTTATGTTATTGCGAAATTATTCAGTCAGGGGTGTAAAAGAAATCGGATGATTTAAGGGAAATACTCACTTAATTTAAATTGACTTTTATATTTTGTGGGAATATTTGAACTATTAACTGCTAGTGTTTTAGGTTATATCAAACGAATTGAGTAGGATTAAGTGGCACAATCGAAATAATCCTTTTTATAAATTTTGTTATATATATAAACATTTATTTGAAGGGTTGACTTTCATGTGCGGAATATTTGATTGGTTTGATCAATTAAAAAATAATAATAATTGACCTATCAATTAATAAATTATGTTTTTTTTTTTATTATTTTAATATTAAATTTCAAGACAACGAACTTTAAGTATAAGAACAATTAAAATAAAATGGATGTATTAAAGTCAATTGTGTAGCAATGAAATCTAATATGTAGTAGAACGTAGCAAGTAGTACAAGAAAGAATCTATCTATACTTATCTGTCAGCGTAGTAGTGTTCCTAGTGTTTCTATATCCATCAACAAAATAATGAAACAAAAGGTTTTTTAAGTACATTATACATATTCTGTTTTATATTTAGTACTTTATTCTAATTACTTTTCCTTTAATCAAATAAAATATTGTTTTCTTCAAACTGAAGACTAGTTTTCTGGTATGACGTGGTCAAACTATGTCCATTTCTCACCAATAGCATGTTTCAAATCTTTTTCGTACATCGCGTCAGTACCCACTAAATCCGTATGAAAAGACTCCGAGTTTTATCAAAAATAAGGCATCGGGATGGTTTCTAGAAATTCCGTTTAAATATACAGTTAATCAAAAAAGTAAGTATACACTACCTCCTGAACTATATTTTTCTAAAGAAAACTAAATATTTGCAACAAAAATCAACAACCATTTTTTTTTTCTGTTTTCACAAACGTTATACTATTTTTCAAAAAGAACAAACATAACAAAATAACAAAACATAAACAATAGAATTTAACTTAAAGTAATATGAATGGAAATTTACATCAAAAAAGTAAGTATACAAACAAAAAATAATACTTTCTGAAATTTTTCTCTGCTCTCTAGTCTTCTTATCAATATTTCGTTGGGTAGCCTTTGGCTTTTATAATTGCTTGCATTCGATTTGGCATCGAGTTAACCAATTTTGATGTTAATTTTTGGCTTATTTTAGCCAACTCTTTCTGAAGCACTCTTTTCAAGTCTTATTTTGTCTTGACACCGTGTTTTTGAACTTCCCGTGTCAAATGTTCCCATAAATGTTCTATTGCATTCATGCCTAGCGATTGGGTGGTGTTCTCAGCTGGTTACGAACATTATATAATAACTATTCCTTAACAATATGAGAGGTCTGTTTTGCGTTCGTCATCTTGTTGAAAGATAAATGACACTTCTAGACCCAACTTTCTAACGCTTTCAAGTAAATTAGTTTTCAATATGTCCAAATAGGCATATTTGTCCATTGTACCATCAATGAAAACTAAATTACCGACGCATTTTTGCCGGCATACACCCCCATACCATTACGGAGCCACCACCGTGTTTTACAGTTCCGTCAAAAACGATTAAATTTTGCAAAAGCTCATGTAAATTGTGATCCAGCTTTCTGGAATAAGATCGTATTCTCAAATGAAAGCAAATTTAACATTCATGGATCCGATGGACGCGCTAAAGTTTGGCGTAAAACAAACGCGGAGCTAGATCCCGCAAACATGGCCGGAACTGTAAAGCACGGTGGTGGCTCCGTAATGGTATGGGGGTGTATGGCGGCAAATGGCGTCGGTAATTTAGTTTTCATTGATGGTACAATGGACAAATATGCCTATTTGGACATATTGAAAACTAATTTACTTGAAAGCGTTAGAAAGTTGGGTCTAGAAGTGTCATTTATCTTTCAACAAGATGACGAACGCAAAACAGACCTCTCATATTGTTAAGGAATAGTTATTATATAATGTTCGTAACCAGCTGAGAACACCACCCAATCGCTAGGCATGAATGCAATAGAACATTTATGGGAACATTTGACACGGGAAGTTCAAAAACACGGTGTCAAGACAAAATAAGACTTGAAAAGAGTGCTTCAGAAAGAGTTGGCTAAAATAAGCCAAAAATTAACATCAAAATTGGTTAACTCGATGCCAAATCGAATGCAAGCAATTATAAAAGCCAAAGGCTACCCAACGAAATATTGATAAGAAGACTAGAGAGCAGAGAAAAATTTCAGAAAGTATTATTTTTTGTTTGTATACTTACTTTTTTGATGTAAATTTCCATTCATATTACTTTAAGTTGAATTCTATTGTTTATGTTTTGTTATTTTGTTATGTTTGTTCTTTTTGAAAAATAGTATAACGTTTGTGAAAACAGAAAAAAAAAATGGTTGTTGATTTTTGTTGCAAATATTTAGTTTTCTTTAGAAAAATATAGTTCAGGAGGTAGTGTATACTTACTTTTTTGATTAACTGTATGTATTATAAAATATAGTTTGCTATAAAGCAAACTTCAATCGGGCAGTTCTCAATCGTGACGTTAAAGTTTGGTACTTAATTAATTTAATAATTACTTGATGTGGCGCTACAGTCCGGGGTGGATATGGGCCTTAACCAACAAGCGTCTCCAGCCAGCTCGATCTTTAGCTAGCTGCCTTCCGTTTCGCACGCATACTTGGTTTTCCACTTGCGTACGCCACCTGAGTCTCTTCCTCTACTGCGCCTTCGCTCGGGGGTGGATTCGAAGACTTTCCGGGCCGAAGCATTGGTTTCCATTCGCTCTACATGACCTAGCCATCTCAATCGTTGGATCTTCACTCTTCTGGCTAAATCGATGTCGCTGAACAGCTCGTACAGTTCGTTGTTATATCGTCTCCTCCACTCACCCTCAGACTGCACCGAAAATCACACGCAGAATTTTCCTCTCAAACCACCCAAGAGCAACCTCATCCGCTTTTGACAAATTCCATGCTTCTGCGCTATATAGCAGGACTGGGACGATTAAGGTCTTGTACAGAGTTACCTTCGTTGTTCGAGAGAGGGCTTTGTTTATCAATAGATTTCTTAGTCTAAAGAAGCAGCGATTAGCAAGAGTTATTCTTCGTTTGATTTCAGCGCTGGTGTCATTATATGAATTGATAGTGGTTCCTAGGTAGACAAAGTCTTTGACTACCTCGAAGTTATATCTGTCTGATGTGACGTTCTGTCCGAGACGTCGGTGTTATGTGTCCTTTCTGGTTGACAGCATATACTTGGTAATTAATTTAATAGCAATAATAATAATTGTGGCGCTACAGTCCGAGGTGGATTTGGGCCTATCTTCTTAGTAAGCACTTGTGTTGTGCATGCTATTTCATGTTCAGTGGAAGGGGCCTACAGTTTAATGCCGACTCCGAACGAACAGCGAGATTGAGAAGGTTTTTCTAGACAGTGACTCGAAAAAAGTTGAGTCGTGAAATTTGAAAAATCTACCATCTACGCCACTGTGCTTTTTATTATCAATAACACTCGTAATCTCACAGATAAATCCAGACAATATTCTTCTTCGGATGGCTCTGCAGCTTGGGTTTGAATCGGACCTTTGTTTCCCAGCAATCAATCGTTTTGTAAATTTAGATAGTTCCATTCACTGAGCATTGTCAGTGCCTCAAGAAAGGGAGTGCCGTTACCTACCATGCCGGGTCAGTTATTGAACACCATCATCAACACCATGAGGAGAATATACTCGTATGTGCATGAATTTCTTCATGCAACAATTATGATGAATTTGTATGATAATTAATTACGCCGCGGATAAACATGACTTAGTTAAGGTTTCTAAGCTAATCATTCAGGATATTTTGTCATAACTGGAAAGCTGCTCAAACATGCAATCAGTTACACTATTTAAACATGGAACAAATTTGAAATGTTGAAACTTCTGAGAAATTTAATATTTCGTGAGCATCATTTAAAAAAAATATTAGACAGCAGCGGGCCAACTAGACCTTGGTGGAGCAGCGAGAGTTCTCCATCGTCATCCTGCTCAGTCTGACGAGTTTGGCAGGAATGTCAAAACTAGACATAGCGCTGTATAGCTCGTCTCTATGCACGCTGTCATATGCGGCCTTGAAATCGACAAATAGATAGTGTGTGTCGATCTGCATTTCCTAGGTCTTCTCCAGGATCTGCCGCAGTGTGAAAATTTTATCGATGATGGACTTACCGGGCCTGAAACCACACTTATAAGGACCTATTAGTTTCAGGAATGGTTTCAGGCGTTCACACAAAATGACAGAGAAGATCTTGTATTCGATGTTAAGGAGACTTATCCCCCCATAGTTGGCGCAGTCAAAGGGGTCACCTTTCTTGTGGATCGTGCACACGATACTGAGATTCCACTCATCGGGCATGCTTTCCTCCGACCATATCTTACAGATGAGCTGGTGCAGGCGCCCTACCAGATCATCTCCATTCCTGCCATAACACCTCTCCATCTCCTCGATCGCGCGCTTCTCGTGCTCTTTCTTTTTCTTCCTGAGAAGCCGGTTCTCTTCCCTTCTTCTCTGTTCGTAGAGCTCACGAACAGCTCTCGTGGTTCGATGCAGCGTTGCCCGGTAGGCTTCTTGTTTTGCTGCATGTGCCTGCCTGCACTCGTTGTCAAACCAGGGGTTTTTTCTTGTTGGCGTTTTAAAACCCAGCACATCAGTAGTGCCTTCTCTGATGGCTCTTTGACAACGTTTCCATTCTTCGTCTATTGTTAGTGCAGGCGGCGTCGAACTTTCGGAGAGTTTCAGGGAGACTCGATCGGCAAAGTTCCTGGCAGTCTGTTGCGATTGTAGCTGTTCGACGTCAAACCGTGGTTGTCTTCCTCGACTCCGTTGTTCTCTCGATATCCGTGACCTTACCTTGGCTACAACAAAATAAATGGTCCGAGTCGATGTTGGCGCCTCGGAACGTTCGGACATCAAGAATACTGGAGGAGTGTCTGACGTCGATCGCAACGTGATCAATCTGGTTGACGGTTGAATGATCAGGGGACCGCCAGGTCCCTTTATGGATGTTGAGGTGTGGGAACCGCGTGCTAGCTACAGAGAGGTTTCGCCCCGTAACAAAGTCCACCAGCCTGAGTCCGTTTTCGGACGTGGTGTCGTGCAGGCTGTGTTTACCGATGACTCTAGCAAAGATGTCCTCTTTACCCAGCTTAGCGTTAAAATCTCCTAGAACTATCTTGGTGTCGTAGCTGGGGCATTGATCGTACGTTCTTTCTAGGAGATCATAGAAGTCATCCTTGCTATCGTCATCTTTGTCCTCCGTTGGGGCGTGGGCGCAGATTAGGCTGATGTTGCCGAATTTAGCCTTGATGCGGATTGTTATGAGGCGCTCGCTTATGTACTTAAAGCTTAAGACTTTTTGCCTAAGTCTGCCTCGAACAACAAATCCACATCCAAATAATCGCTGCCTTCGCGCTCTGTAACAGTCGCCGTAGTAGATATCGCAATTTTTCATCCTCTTTTTGCCCGGCCCATCCCATCGCACTTCCTGGATTGCGGTAACGTCTGCTTTATAGCAGTCTAGGGCCTCCGCGAGTTTATCGGCTGCAGGTGGTCTGTTCAGGGACCTCACATTCCACGTGCAGAACCGAAAGTCATTGTCCTTATTCCGTTTGCTGGGGTCGTCGACAGCAAATCCGTCCGTATCCGAGGCATATTGTTGCTTCTCAACTCGTTACTTTTTTACGTGGTGAGGAAGTTAACCCCACGCACAACCTCCAACTGGGAGGACAGGTCCATTTGTTTAGCCCCCGGACAAAGGGGTCCGGAGGGATCCGGTGTCGGTAGCCTCTTGCAGGCTGTGAGCGCCGCCGTTGGCCCTAAAAGGGCTCATCCGCCGCCATCTCTATTCCAAGGTCCCGACCTTACCATGGAAACCAGGTAGCTCCTGCTGACTGGAGTTGTGGATGCCGCCATTGGCCAATCAGTTGACCAGCTCCTCCGCCGCCATCCTAAAAAGAGTGATGAGACCTGGTAGACTCACACTCCCCCTCTTTCGTTTGCAGCCGCCCAGACGTCCCACGGGGGTTGGTTACCCCATCTTCTGTCGAGGGTACTCGGCTCCCGGATTTCACCACAGGAAGGTGAGAGTAGGAGTTCGTTAATAGAGGCTTGGTGCAGACGCTTGTGTCTGCATGGTTAGCGTATTAACTAGAGTCCGACCGAACATTCGGCTTCGGCCACCTTCGGCTATAAATATCACCTTCGGCAAAACATTCGGCTTCGGCCAAATGAGGCCGAAGATTTTGCCGAAGCCGAACGTTGATATTTCTGTTTTCTGTAAAAAAAGCAAGGAACTGTGTGTTTTTTGTTTTGTTATTGTCGGATATTTTTTATTTTGAAAGTGCGATTGTTTACAGCATTAAAATCAAAAGATTTTGCATTTGCAAGTTGGTAAACTATTAAGTGGTCTGTATAAAAGCATTCAATTTATTTGTACAGGTAGAAAGAACATCAAAAATGGCAGCTAAAAAGCCAAGCTAAGATTATTTCGTAAAATGATGCGAAAGCAACTTGCAAAATTTGTTCCAAATAGAGTCCGACTAAACATTCGGCTTCGGCTTCGGCTTCGGCCGAAGGTGATGAAAAAGCTTAACGCTTCGAAATCCCACAATTTCAGCTGCACCAAAAGCAAAACGAGATTTACTCTATCAAAAGCTTTTATGAAATCAGTGTAAAGTATAACAACTTGTAGACGATTCTGCAAGCTGTTGAATACATAATTAGTAAATAATGCTAAATTACAATATGTATATATGTTTATTGAAAATAATTTCTTTAAGCTTTGAACATAATTCGATTTCGAATGTTTATTGGGTGTCGTTTTCTTCTGCCACTATTATTAGCAGTTATAGGTTGTTGAATGTGGTTTACATACAAAGTCATACTTCACAATCAATCTGCACATATAAAAAAAAAACATGGAAAACGATTTCATTAAAAAAAACTCCTGCGAGCTTTTCTTAAAATTAATCCGCCGAGTAAAGTTATTTGTATACATATGTATTCTCACAAGCCAGAAAAAAATGTCGTTCACAGATTGCAAAAATACTCTTTGTGTTTAAGTTCATATTTAAAGAAATAAAACTCTACCAAGTATTGGCAGTAAAATGGAATTGTGGACACTACACAAAAAACTTTTGGATAACTACAAGAAGTACATATCCGAAGTCCGCTTAACGCAAAATTAAGAATATACAGTGATGGACAAACGTATTCACACAGTGCCACTTTCAGAGTATTCGCAGCGCTCAAACAAAACAAAACCATTATTTTTTTTTATTTTCAGGAAACATTTATTCATTCTTAAGCTTTTAATACCACAAAAACACAAAAAATATAAAAAACTGTTTCATTGAAAAATAACAAAAAATACATTAATCCTCGTAATTTAGTGGGACCTACATACGAGTAAGTTTTCACACAGTTGAAAACATAAGCTTAAATCTCAAATTTAGTACCCAGTTGACAGACCTTTTTGCTTTATAACAGCTTCTAACATATTCGGCATCGAATCAACAAGTTTCTTTGTATAGTATGTATAATTATATGTATGTAATATTTTGCCATTCGAGTTGAATTATTTGTTTTAATTGATTTTTATTTGAAATTGTATGTTTTCGAATACGATTTTCCAGTTCATTCCACACATGCTCAATCGGTTTGAGGTCCGTCGATTGCGGGGGGGTTGGGAGAGTATGTGCAATGTTGCATGTGATCCACATTCGTACATTGTGTGCCGTATCTTTAGGATCATTATCCTGCTGGAAGCAAAGGGTGGACCCAACGAAAACGCACGATGATAATTGTAAATAAAACAAAATGTTTTCACAGAATTATCTTAATATTTTTTATTATGATAGAAGAAGGATATAGTATGGCAATTATGTGTGAAACAAAGTATCGGCCAAATGCTCGCCACGGCTTCGGTGGCATACCTCTATCCAATGGTCCATATTTTCAATGACTCTGAGACATAATTGAGGTTCAATGTCGTTAATGTGCGAATTAACTCAGCCTTTAGCTCTTGAATTGTTCTTGGCTAATTGACGTACACTTTTTCTTTTAAATATCCCCAAAGAAAGAAATCCAACTGTGTCAAATCACATGATAGTGGCGGCCAATTAACGTTGCCACGAGGTGAAATAACACGGCCATTGAATTTCTCGCGCAAAAGAGCGATTGTTTCGTTGGTTGTGTGGCGAGTGGCACCATTCTGTTGGAAGCACATGTCGTCCAGGTCCATCTCCTCAATTTCTGGCCACAAGAAGTTCGTTATCATCTCGCGAACACCATTCACGGTAACTGCTTGGCCGACCTCATTTTCGAAGAAGTACGGCCCGATGACGCCGCCAGCCCATAAACCGCACCAAACTGTCACTCTTTGTGTATGCATCGGCTTTTCAACAATCACTCGTGGATTCTCATTTGGCCAAATGCAGCAATTCTACTTTTTACCGAATCCACTGAGGTGAAAGTGGACCCATTTGGTCGATTATGCTGACCAAAAAAATCATGAAGTGCACGAAATGCATTTTGATTTGAACGCCCGTTTTCGTAAGTCTTCAACAATCTTAACACGCTGCTCAATTGTGTACCTCTCCATGGTTGAATTTGTCAAACACTGAAACAAGGAAATGTCAAATTAAGTTGGGCAAAAAAACTTGACGTTAAGGTGTGACCCACAATTAAAATCGTGCATTATGGTTGGACCACCTTTTAGAAACCTCCGTTCTTACCATTCTATGGCTTTATAGAACAGTTTAACTTCCTTTTGAGTTACAATACTTTGTACGATAACGACATCACCAACATCAGATTCACTTTTAGACTCAATGTAGTGCTGTTTAAAAATAAAATTTGTATTATAAGTGTTTAAAACCAAAGGTTAAGGAACGTTACCTGATGATATACCCTCGCAAGCAGACATTTTAATGATTAATGTTTACCCTCCAGCGTTCGCTGAGAATGCACAGCGGGACAGAATCGTCCTCATTTTAAAACCCATCGTTAATATCACTCAAAATTGAGTTCCAGCCTTTTTGGAGAATCTGAGCAGTTACGTTATTCCAAGACTTTGAAATCAAAATGATGGCATTGCGCAAATTTAAATCTTCGAGATCAGAATGATGCCCTAATTTTTCTTGGCAATAATAGATAATACCAAGTTTGATTTACATATAATTTTTTAGCGAGGGTAGGTGAAATTCTTCAATAGACACCTTATAGCGAAAGGGATTTTTACCCAGTAAAAACACCTCCCGTCAAATAATATAAAAAATATTCATACTACAACTATGTTTGACACTTATCCAGCAGTTTTACTTTCTTGATTAAGACGCGTTTTACAAGAGTTCACTGAGAGTTCCTGCTAATAGCGCAACAAAGAGCGGGATAGATTCACCGTGCTAGGTCAAGAGGTTTAGTCCTTTGAAGATGGCGCAATAAGTTACGGAAGGACACCAGGGTTTGTGTGCTCTTCCAGACGACGCTAATGCTTACGAGCAATGTTCTTAGTTTCATCTTGGATATCGTTGTTCCGTATGTACCACGGTGCGTTGACGCTGGTTCTTACTTACTTTACTTTGAAATGTTTGTAGTATATTTTTATTACTTTCTTTGGTACAACCTCATAGTTGTATACCATATGTCCAGACGGGTTTTAGCACTTGCTTGTATATAAGCAATTTGTTTTCAGTACTTAGTTTGGAATGTTTTCCATTATTACATATAATGCAGCTTTGTAATTCTTATTGCATTTTGATCCATGGGTTGAGTTAAAGCAGTAACATTTGGTGGTAAGAATATCGTGTATATTTCTCCGTTTAGAACCTTCAAATCTTCTTCTGCTGAATGACTTGGAGCATTGTCGATCAGCAGTGGTTGGTGGCTTTGGTGGTAGATTTTGCTTTACAACGTTCTTTACTTGAGGGACAAAACCACTCTTTGAAGATATGTATATTTTGTTATCCAGGCATTGGAAAAGCTTTTGTATTTGAGTGGCATTCTGAAATTTTTTAGGCATAGCGTATTTTTTGACTATCCAATTATTAGGATAACGAGTTTGTGTGTACTTGTGGCATTAGATCCTAGCAGTAAGGTTACCCTTTGCTATGGAATTTTACCACCAGGAGTAACTTTTTTCATCGAAAGATACGTAAGTTTTCTTGGGCAAAATTTTCCAAAACAATGAAGTTGCATCGTCATTATAAATTTGTTGCGTTGTACGTTGAAGCGAGTCAATTTTTTTAAAGCCTTTTCTAGAACGACTCGATAGGCTCGATCTGCAGCTAGTTTTTTCCACTTATAGTCAAAAAAATTACACCAAATCTATTTTTCCATTTTTGAAACCACCCACAGCCAGCATTAACGAAGCCTCCTTGTCGGCCCTCATCCAATTGCTTCGTCCTTTCTCTTATAAGTTTTCTGTTTAATGGCACATTTCTTTTACGCTGATTCAGAAACCAAATTTTAAGGGCTCCTTCTGTTTGTGGGCTTTCAGGTTTTTTCATGTGCACATTTTACCTGCCCCGGCAAAAGTTTGTGCAATTCTTTTTGTAATTTGTTTGGCATTCCGGTTAATGTTGTAGATTGTGGTCTTTGTAACACCAAATTCTTTTGAACAAGCCGTAATGGTGTTTCCGTTTTTAATTTTTTCAATAATTGCCGCTTTTTGATTCATTTATTTTTGATTTAAATTTGTTGTCCTTTTTTTAAGCCCATTTTGCACTTGTGTATTAGCCCTTTTCATAAAAATGAACTTGTCACAGTAAAAACCTTCTAATGTAGATACAAACGAAATTCTACGGAAATTCCCCTTTTATGAAAACCGTTCAAATTAAGATTCAAATTTAAAACGATTGGAATTGATTAACCCATCGTTAGAGAATCTCCCATAATTCCACAATTCTGGGATGTGGAGAACCCACACTGCGCGAGATGTTAAACCGATGGTCAACAGTGTCCAGAGGATGGCGTGTATATCAATTACAGGCTCATTGCGTACTACTCCAACCGCAGCGCTTGAAACGATATAACACCTCACCCCAACAGACATCTGTGGCAAGGAATTTGCAACAAAATCGGGGCTATGGCTCAAAGAAATTTCACAGTGGAGAAATCAAAACGTAGGCCATGCACACATACTTAACTTTTATAACTTTCTTGAGGAACCTACGGACTATCTAGCCCCAGTCGTGGACTTCAATATTGAATACGACTCCAAAATCCCGAATAGACAAGAATGGGAAACAAACTCGGTTCTAAGTAGTAACAATGCAAGGGAGATCTACACATACGGGTCTAAGACTGGTAGTGGAGTAGGTCCTGAAATTTTCTCGTAACAACTCCAAATCAGTCAGTTCCTTAGACTACCGAACCACTATAGTGTCTTCCAAGCGGAAATTACGGCTATTCGTGAAGCCGCTGAATGGCTATCGATGAACACGATATCGTAATACACACCGACAGTTAAGCAGCTATAAAAACACTCGAATCATCAATATTAAGATCAAAATTGGTACGAATCTGCCGTACATCTCTAAATAAGATATCTAAACAATGCAGCCTTATGGTGTGTTGGGTTCCTGGTCATAGAGATACATAGACATAGAGAGATACCAGGTAATTGCGAAGCAGACTGGCAGAGCTAGCCAAAAGGGGTACCATAATCAGTGACCCAAGCATTAGCAACATCTCTGTGCCAATAGGTACATTGAAAACCAAAATCTCTGAACTAGCAACCAGCAGAGAGATGGAGAAACCTACATACCTGTCAGCACGAAAGGAAAAAATGGCCAAAAATGGATCTCCGGAAAACCACAGCCATCCTTAGTCTAAACAGGAACAATCTGGATGACCTAGTAAATGTTCTCACAGGACACTGCGCTATGGGCAGGCACGCCGCAAGACTAGGGTTACCATTTAACGACTACTGTAGTAGATGCATGGATGAAGAGGAAGAGGAATCCCCCTCACACCTACTACGCAATTGTCCAGCCTTAGGCTCCATAAGGAAGAAAACCCTGGGAGTATATAATATAAGCTCACTAACTGATATATACGAAAAGGACGTCAAGAAATTATGGATATTCGTCCAAAATTCGAAATGGTTCCAGAAATGAGCGGATGTGGCAACACAATGATTTGGTTGACGATTTGGTTGTCACATGACATTTGTTCAAGTTAAAGAGGTTTCAATATTTTCGTAGTTTAAGTTATTGAATACATAAAGAAAAAATTTGAATTACCTTAATATTCGGTCTGTTCAAGTTGTAAAATACCTAAAGGGGGAAAAATAGTATGTACAAGTAATTGATTTAAGAATAATTAAAATTGGATTGTTCAAGTTACCGAGAGTCCACTGTATATAAACTATAATATATATTATACATATACTCCAGAGTTAATATTTCTTCTAATATTTATTTAAACTTTCAAAGATTATATAATAATGCCGAAAAACGTATAACAACAATATTCACAAGAAAATCAGTTATTCAAATTAAAATTCTGATTGTCTTTTGCAATAGACTCCGTTAAGGAGACATCAATGAAAACCTAAATGAACTGGTCTTTCAATATTTTCTTCTTTGATTGATGTGAAAAAGGGAAAATCTGAAACGACCCTTTAACAACGACATGCACCAGTCCTCGCCTTGCACTATGGGACTTACACGGCATCAATCTAACAAACGTCCAAAGTCGTCGTAGTCATAAAACTTCGCAACACAAATTGCATTTTCTCTGATTTCATGTTAGCTGCACACATTCATATGCATGTGTTCCACAATTTTTTCGCATTCTTTTTTTCATTAAACTAGAAATTGCAATTTGAAAACTTATTTCCATTTTCATCCTCCAACCCGGATTTCACTGGGTACCTGTACTCATCTGCACGCTATCAGCACATATCTTTTCATGTACATTTGTAGTTACGAACCAAGGGCTCGTGTGTAAGTTTGAAGGGAAAGGACGCCGAAACTTGTGGCTTTCCGTGTTCTCTCACATACGTTAAGAGCATGAATCTCAGTGTCCTCCTTCATACATGGGTCCCGTCAACGAAAAGCGACGAAAAAACGAATTCAATTTGTATTGTACTCCGCTAACAAAATGCAAATTCCCGCAAAGCATCGGCAATCAGAACAGGAGTGCAGGTGCGAATGCAAATGTAATTTAAATAATATTTTACTGCATCTTTTTTTTGAATAACTCAGTTATATATGTAGGTACATACAAAGTGGTCGAAATGAAGCTGGACTTAGTGTTAGCAAAGCAAATTAGAAAAATACTTTTTTTTTAAAGAAATTTGGCGTGAATGTTTACAGTGTTCGACCATTTCTGCTAATAATTTGTCCAATGTTATTGCTTGTGTTTTGCTCCATCTCCCTGAATACATTACTAAGCAAGCAGATACAAAGTTTGTTGAAGTGAGCAATGCCAAAAAGCGATTAGAATAATTTTTGATGAAGTAGAAACATCGTTGTGCAAGTAACCATCCAGATGGGTAGTCGCTGGACCAGAGGTAAGTGTACTAAATTTGATTGAAAGTGTAGAGGAATAAAATAAACGTAAGTTGGGAGCTTCTTTGAGAAATTAGTCGCTCTTTCAGGGGAATGGGAACAACTTTGACTAACATCATTCAATCTTAAACATAATTTAATTTTAAAATCTTATCTAAGTTAAGTTATATTTGATTTATTTTTATTAAAAAAATGTACATATTTATTTTTGGAACCGACATCGATTCTGCCTCTAAAACTGCAGAACAAATGTTACTTGAAATCTAAGCCTTAAATATTATTAAACTGCTGGCAGATCTCTGCAGTCTGCTGGATGCTCCCGCAGGTGTACGTACGGCTTCATGTGGCTGATCATACGTGATGGAATGCGGTCATCTCATGTTTACATGTGCCGGCTATCGTGCTGCCATGACGAATAGTGGAACCGATGTACTTTGTTGCATTGTTTAAGGTTTTTATGGCTTGCATTAAGCTTCAATAAATAAAAATAAATAACTTCTATACCTAATAGCAGGTTGCAGGGATTCCTCATTTGAAGTAGTTAAATTTAAATCAAGACATTCAAAAACCAATCAGTTCAAACCTACCCGCACACATCTGAACAACAGAAATACTTTTAATTCAAGAAAAAACGTCAAAACATTAATGCAATATCGTCAACATATTTATTTCATGAGCATAACAATATGAGAATATCCACACAATTTTTGTTCAATCAGTGGGATTGTGTAAGACGTTTAAAAATTAGGATGAGTGTACCTGCTGCAACACATTCTATATTTATTATTTCATTAAGCGAATGTGTCTGCCGCTAGCATTGATGGATAATTCAAATAAAAATAACAAAATTGATCTGGGGTTCTAGACTCCGTAAAGAAAAATTGAAATTGCGCGTGGGATTGTCTATTTATGACTCTGAAACATCTTCGTCGCAAAAAAGATTTAATTGAAAAATGTTAAGGTTGTGAGTAAGTAGGCTTTATGTTATGCAAAATGGTTGCTGAGAGGTTAGACCCAAGTCCACTTCGGACTGTAGCGCCTCCAATACAAAGCCCAACAAGGAAAAGGGGGAGTTATACTCTGCCAATAAAACATGGTCCACCATCCCTAGATGATAGCACTTACAGAGGGGCTCCGAACTGGATCATGTCGGATAGATTAGTAGGGTGACCCTACATCGATGTAATACAATCCACTGAGTTCGGCAAGCGTCAAACGATGCACAATAAAATGGCAAACCTTACGAAATATTCTGACAGCTGGATGTCATTGGAAACTTCAAAAGTTGCTAAAACATAACATTCGGAAAAATTATTATTGCTATCTGGTCACTCGCCACCCTTTCTATCATTATTTGGTATAATGAAGTCAAGAATTTGGCCAGAATACTTGACAAAGCGATTTTAAGGGAAATCAGAGAGAGACCAATGACTAGTGCGCCTAAGTTAACATTTATAATTTCAGAACTCAACAACAATATTAAAGTGGTTCCATAATAACTACGATAAATACTAAATTACCAACAGCGGATGAACCCCCAAACCAATAACATTCCACCACCATGGCGAACCTATTATTTAAATTATAATCAAGCTATAAACCAGTCTACCATATATGTAAGACGGGTGCTATTATTTACCCACCCTTATTTCAAATAAGGGAATATGCATTTAAAATAACACCGGTCCTTGGAGGAACGGGAGACGCACTTGCACCAAGGAAAGTACATTGTTCGGCAACATGTATCCCAAAGAGATTATCCACTCATTCACTTATGGAAAACCTATTTGAGCTTTTGGTGCAAAAAAATAGACTTCTTATTTATATTTAGGTACCTCATTGAGGTCGCAGAGATGGTCAGGGAAATTGCTTCAAAAGTGCAGTTTCGTCAATATCTTCTTCAGTATTAATTTGAGCAGAATTCTAGTATTCCGGTGTATTGACCAAAGGTGATCCACGAAATGACATAATCTCCGCTTAAAAGATGATACAATGGTCAAAGCGGCGAAAGGATAAACTAATTTCAAATTCGTTGCAGAAAGCACCACGATCTCCTCCGTTTTTAGCCATCGGGTTAGTTGGGTAAGGCATTCGGATTCCTTGCGCTAAGTCTTTGGCATTAGAGTTGTAATATTTATGCCAAGGAAGAAGTGACGAATATGGTCATCATATTTTTGAAAGAATTGTGGAGTGCCCAGGAGAAATACTGAGAAGAGGAATAAAGATGAATTCTAGTATTTGCTAACGATGTTTAGATCACAAGATAATGCTGTGTTGCTATCTCACAACTCACTTCTTTGTACCTTTCATTTGGATTAACTTTCTGATCAGTCGGTTGATATGTAATTTCCTTAAGCCAAAGTACATTCCTTAAGTAATTTAAACTGAGCAACAAGACGGCTCGGTTTTTTTTCTTTTTTGTTTAATCCTTATTTGCCTTAAGACAAGTTCGTTTCCCTTGCTCTGGTGCCAGATTCAAAAAGAATCTTGTATTTGGCCCACCCTGTACATCTCGTGTATCTCCTGAATGTCTGAGCGACAATACCACTCCATATTGATCACATTTGCATTTACCATATGACCTTGACTGCTCCTGAGCCATTCACAAATCTCTTGACGGACACAATTGTCGATCCTTGAAAACGGTAACCAAGTAGAACAGCAATTAGCTGGAACTGTCAAATTTTTCACTAAAAAGCCTTCCAACTTGAAATCAATCATCTGAAAAACACTACTCCACCCATGAGTAGTTGTCAAATATTTAAATATAAACTACGTAAGATGATTGAAACGCATATGATACGCAACGTCAGTGACTACCCTTCATGTTCATTCAAGTCATGCCTTGTATTCATGCATCCTGCATTGCATTACCGAAACCAAAATACAAAATTTATTTGCCTTCGTTGACATTTGTTAACTGTTTTGAAAAACTGTTTCTGATTTCGTATTGGGTTTCGAGTTAATAGAATTTCTTCAAAAAGACCTCGCTTGCACAAGCAGTAACCGAAAGAATTAAACTTTCGCAAAGTACTCACAATTTAAGTTTGCGAAGCATTTCTTTGCCAGAAAATAAATGCAAACATCTTACATTTCCATCTGACGGAGACAGAATAAATAAATTACAAGAGAGAAGGGTATAGCCAGCATTTGTAGAAAAGTTGATTTCGTTGCAATTACTGGAGCAGTAACCACTTCCCTTTAAAAAAAAAATAAAACAGAAAAAAAACGTTAAACAGAGCAAAATACGAAATCCGATTAGTTGCTGAGAAGTGTGATTTAAGCAAGTGCGCTGTCTAGACTAAATAAAAGCTTTTATCAAAAATTAAAGGGTTTGATCATTTAAAACAATGTACGTGTTATGTGGGTATGCACGTGTTGATTTTGTTATGTGCTCTGGAAAATGTAATATGCTCAATAATATTCTTGATGAAATACCCATAAAGATGTCTGCCTTGGACTCGACTGGTTTATATGCATGCATAACGCTTAGCTGTTAATCATTGTAACAATGGAGCATGAATTTGGCTCTGACTCAAAATGGATGACTGCCTGCATCAAAGGGACGGTCTCTACGTTGGTTAAGCAAAAAGAAATGACTTGCGTTGAAGTCGGGCATTATTTTGTCCGGGGATCATTAAGTGAATCGAGGAGCTATATTTTTTTATTAAATAGCAATTGCTTGCTGAACAAGTGGAAAGAGATATGAAAATAATTTTTTTATTGAGATGGGCATCACATCGCGACGTTATGAGAGAGGAGGAATTGTTTCTTTCCCAAGGGGATGAGACCAAAGATGACCAAGTCGGCGATAGAAAAGATGACTGAGTGGATACGGGTCAGCCAGGCTGGCTGGCTAGCGTACCAACATCAATCGCTGCCGTAGAGTAGGTAGGTGACAGGCTGCCCTTGCGACTGGGTCGCGGCTCACTGAGACCAACTGTTGGGTCCATTGTGGCTCATGTGTAGGGGGTGTACCTCGTGAAATCTTTCACTGCTGATTTTAACCACCCAGATTGTTGTATATATCTCAGGAGGTGCTTCACCGCCTTTTTATTCAGATCATCCAGGTCGTCGAAGAAAGTATTGCCCAATGTTAGCAGTCCCCTTCCCTGTAGAGCTGGACAGTCGCATAGCAGGTGGCGAACGGACTCTTTTTCCTCCTCGTCCCTGCAACATCTACAATAGTTGCTATTGGGGATACCTAAACTTCTGGCATGTGTGCTTATTGGACAATGTCCGGTGAGAACTCCCACCACCATCCGAATGTCTTTGCGACTTATGCTAATCATTGATAATGATTTCTTCCTGTTCAACACCGGCCATAGGGCTCTCGTCGTTGACCCAATGTCTAGATTCAGCCATCGCTCATTTGCTCTTTCTAAGGCTTCGTCCTCTATTTCTTTCCTTAGGAAACGGCATCTTGACATAAAGTAGTGCTAGAGATTTATCTTACCCTGAGCTCTCCTTTGCCTTCTTTGTCCGCTCTCTTGTTTTCTTGAACTTCTATGTGTCCCAGTACCCAGTAGAGAGTCATCGTGTTTACCCTGGAGATTTTGTTGACGTTCTGTCTGCATATCTTGATTAGTTTCGACTTTACAATACCGGACGCTATTGCTCTTACAGCCGCTTGGCTGTCGGAGTATATATTCGTAGTTATCGTTTTTCAGTCAAACTAAGCTCTTTAAGCGTAAGCGCCACCTCATTTATTGCTACCTGTACTGCTTGGAAAACGCTATATTCGTCGCTTAGGTATAGGGATCTTTCATAGAGATCGCAGAAAGCCCCTGTCCTCGTTCCTGCACCTGTTTTTGAGTCATCAGTTTATGTGAAGATCTCTTCGCCGCCATTCGCTGATAGCTTTTCCCAACCTCTTCTTTCTTCGTGTTGAGAACTTCCTCGTTTTGTGTCTCTGTGATGCTGTCCATTTTGAGAGGATGAATGCGTGCCCATATGGCTTGTCTTTCCACATCTTGAATATATCCAAGTGTCATTAAATTGAAAAGCTTGTGCATCTATCTGTCCTTTTATGGAGTGTCTCCATCTTGCATGCGACGGATTAACGAATAATCTCGTCGGCATTAGTATACTTAGTCCTCCACCAGCCACTGATGCGCTGAGATGATACGCATTTGGAACAGTAACATCTGGTAACACTCTTTCATCTGTTTAACATTCTTATTCAGAGCGAACGTTCTCAGTACCTGTAAAAAGCATTCCCCCAATTTCTTTCTGTTTTTCTTATTTAAAACAAATAATAAAATGACGAAAAGATTGGCTAAAATTCCTTACGTTTTCGGCAATGGATTGCTCCATTGTGCACAACACAAGCCACAAAGCTCAAAGAATATAAATAAATGTAGTCTGCATCGTGTTTTAATTCACGCCCTCTTTGCTATTGACTGCACAGAAAAATCAGTTCACAGTACATTTCGGAACGTAACGCAATACAACTCTTCCTTTTTTTGCGATTAGGAATGTTTGCAGGTGCACAATGGCAGTTCTACATTTGGGTATTTGGGCACTGCCACAGAAAATAGTCCAGCAAAAACACGATCTTGGAGGCCAGGTCCCAGGTCCATGTAATGGTGTATTTCCACTCCATTGCACCACCAACCATTGAAATTCGCCAAGAAAATAATGTAGTTCCTTCAATTTTCTTGAAAATAATCGAAAACACTAAATAAGCGGTTGCTGTGGGTCCTATGTTAAGCCCCTCCTTGAGATGTAATTACCATTTCTCAGAAGGCGTGACATAATTGAGATAAATTCCCATTGGCGCCTTCTAATAGTGTTGATAGTATATGTCTAGTTTAATTGGTACAGATTCTGCCAGTAGATCTGTTGTAAAATGCTTTATACGTTTACATTTTCGGGGATGCAGGATTTTCATACGCCCTTCATTTTTTTCACATAAAAGGATTGATTATCGTTTTAGAGAATCATATCAGGCGTTCATGAAATTGGAAATCGTAAACGCTTCAAAAAGTGAGCGCGTGCTGTGAGCAGTTGTAATTAGCACTTTCGGCCATCGCACGCCCCACCAATTTAAAAGAAACGGAATTTCTTTCGTTGCCCCTTCATTCGTCCATTAAAGTCCCTTATTTATTAGAGTTCCGTCTTTTCCGATTTTGAGTTTCTGGAGATCTTCATCAAATGATGTCAATCAATAGGTTTTTTTAAATGTACAACTCTTTGATTCGGAGCACAGTTATCACTCCCTCTTATTAACAAACCATCGTGCTTACTGAAGGTTTGCTTTGTAGGATTTAATGGCCTGCGCGAGTTTTTCGCACGTGGCTTATCTTATCAAGGGACGCCGCATGTAGAACCTAAAGTCGTTGTCTTTCTGCCGTTTTCTGGGTTCGTCAACAATCACGATTACTTCCTTGCGGGGCGCCATGGAGTTATGTGCCATTGCGTTGACTTCTACTGAGTCGAGGTCCGATTCCTGGAATACAACGTCGTATTTTCACTGCTCCTTTTTTTAAATGTATTTTTTATTGTTTATTTCATTAAATTTTATATCCTAGACAAAAATACTTAAATCTAGCGTAACTATCTTAACAAATGTCTTAAATCTAACTTACTGACCCTATGCGGGCACTCTAAGCTATTATATGTAACATTTAATATGCCTTTCGGCATAGTCTATCTTAATTTAAATTTTGAATTTGGAAAAGTCCTTTATTTTCTTATCCAAGAAAATTTAAAAAAACTTGGGCATACTTAATTTTTTTTCTTATCCTACTTTAAGTAACTTAACCTAAAGTAAAACTTAAATATGCTATGTACGTACAATTAACTTACAACTACTTAAACTACGCTTAACTATTTCTCCAAAACTATACAGACGCGTACATCAGGGCGTATGCGTTATTTATATGCTTGACATATATATCTAATACGTCGTGATGCACATTTTTGGATTTTTTTTATTTATATAGTCAACTACCCCGTTGTTGAGAAGCTAGCGGTGTCGAAAGCTAATTCTGGTGTAACCACCAAGAGAAATGCCGTTCTTTGGCAGACTCTTCTCTATCGCGGGCAGAAATTGCCCTACTGAACCGCAGAAGATCCTCGTGGCTGCGAGCGACGTCCGGCTCGTATTGAAGTCGTCTGTCCACTGTACGACCTAAAAAGATAATAGGACATCCTTCTGTATCCTGTATCAGGCCTTTCTCGTCCAAATAGAGGAAAGCACCGGGGGGATAAAAACCGTTAAAGCGCCCCTTCTCATGGTACAATATGTTAGGGTAATAAGCCCCAAAGATCAGACTGTTGGTGGGTATGACCTCGAATCAACTTAATATCATAATAAAATTATCTATCCTGATAAGGATTGCCACGTTATACAAGACCTCCTTGGGATAGAATTTCTTGTACTCAGATTCTGGTGTACGATACAACCGGAGGCAGGCCCGGAGACACTGCCTCTCAAACACCCTCAACTTTTCTATCTGGGAAGAACTCTCGTTGAACCACACTGGACAAACATATACCATGATTGGCCGGATAAGAGGGCCATGTAGCAGATCACCTTCACTCTGGTATCAAGTTGGCTGCTGTAAAACAACCTACTCGCCACAGCGAATTCTTCCTTAGCCTTGATCAGAGCTGTAGCTGTATGTTTACCACCATACAGATACTGGTCCAACCAAATGCCAAGATATCTAACTACACCTTTCACGACTAACAGCTGTCCCTGTGAGTCAACTATGCCAAACTTGCGCCAGTTTTTTTCGTGTCCCTTTAGGCCTTGGACAGCGGGTTTCTGAAAAGGATAGTTTCGCACTTCCAGTAATTGATCTTCAACTTCCAGTCGTCGCTAAATCGTTGAATTTTATCGAAGTTATGCTGCAACAAACTATTTATTACTTCGACCTTCGGACCTGATCTGTACGTAATTAGATCATCGGCATACGCAATTTTTTTTCACTGCTCCTCCTCTTCCGAATGATTGACAAAAGCTCAAAGAGCAAAGCTGTTAAAAAACACTTCCAAACCTCGCCGGTCGGTGTCGGCATTAAACTGTAGGTCCTCCTAATCATGAGAAAACAATAGCACGCACAACACAAGCAGTTTCTGTAGAAGCTAGGCTGATATACACCCCGAACTATAGAGCAACAATGGTTATTATTATTATTATTTTTTACACGGCAGTTACACCAACGCAACCTCCAAACCAGGGGCTCGGTTCTGTAAAGGAGGTCCCTAAAGTAAAATTGCAGAGTCTGTAGCATGACGGAGGCTATGACCGGCATCGTTGGCCTTTAGAAAAAACGCTCAATCGCCGCCGTTCCTGATCCAAGACCACGATCTAAATATAAAAAGCTCCTGGGCTCCGACATAAATAGGAGTTCAAAGACATGGGCAGGTTGCAGACGTTTATGTCTGCATGACTGCATGACTCGATCTGTTTATCAATTGAAGTTGAGTAAAGAGCAGCCGAAGAGATTCTTTCTTTTTGCTCCACCTGGTTTAAAGCTGTTCTGATGAGAATGCATTCATGAATATTTCTTCTTTTTCTTTTGGTGGTGCTACAGTCCGCGTTGAACATCGAACAACAATCCTCTCCAGCTGGCACGACCATAAACCAGCTGCCTTCAATTACGCACGCCAAGTTGTCCATGCTTATTTAGTTAAATGTAGTCTCAAACTAGCTTATGCTACCATCTATTCTTCACGTCAACAACATTTGACGACAACATAAGTGTGGGTTAAGTTTTCTGCACAACTGCTTGAGGGAATTCAAAAGCATTCAATAAAACAGAAATAAAATAAAATGTCGCGTTCGTTGGACACACTTTAATATCGTCGTGACATCTCTTATCCTCCGTTGCTTTATCTTCATAAGCACTGCTCAAGTGAATTACCCAATTGCATTCCACTCCTTCAAGAATTCACCTGTTTGTTTGTACAAATTAAATTTAGAGATCCTTTCGTTGTTTAACCAATGACATTTTAAGTTCACGTGATGTTTCTCTGTCAATGCAAGTATTCCTTCTGGCCGCGAGTGTCTTGACATTATAGGGGTTTAAGTAAATGCAACTTTAATTCGTAGATACATTAACGACATCGTTATTAGTTTCTGCGTAGTGTTTCCAATTTACACCATCAATATAAATGTCTGTTAAAAAAAGTGACCTGCAGACTCTCTCCATTTTATAAGTGCCTTAGCGATGTAATTTTTTGTTGTCTCTAAAAAATTAATATAGAGCTCTCGCTCTCACTTTTTTCGGTAGGTGTGCAAAAATAGTATTCTTAATTATATTTTATAACAAAAGTTATTGTCTTACAATAAATTGTTCATGTTTTGAGAAAATTAGTAATTCTTGTGGTTTCACTATTCGCGAGCGCTCAACGTGAACTATGTATGTATGGATATTCTGCAAATTTCCGAAGACTGGCCTTCCGCTTTATTTATGGGCGATGGCAGAGGAAAGGAAAGGGTCCTTCATTAAGGGCTTCCTATCTTTAAATTTAAAGAAACAAAGTGTGTGTTTTGTGAAATTTCATCACAATTTCATTTGAATGGCATATCTATGCAATTATGTATGGAATATAACATAGTTCAAATATCCACCGGTGCTTGTCTGGGTGGCGCTCATCCGAAATGTAAAATTTTCCATAACTCAGGCGCATAAATCAGGCTGAATTTGACTGATGACATGGGTTATGTTGGCTTTGAGGGCCGCTGGCTGTGGCTTGTTTGCATAGACCTATGTCTTAAGAAAATCCCACAAGAAAAAGTCTAACAGGGTCAAATCGCACGATCTCGGTGGCCAGTTTACATCACCTCCACGTGAGATAACCATGCCCTCGAATCGCTCGTGCGATTAGCGTGGCTTTGGATGTCTGGCACGTAGTCCTGCCCTATTGAAACCAGATGCCGTAGGTGTCCATATCGTGCAATTTAGGCCAAAATAAGCCTTGGCGGTGATGGCCTGGCCAAGTTCGTTCCCAAAGAAAACAATTTTACCATTTGCACGTGTTTTTGAACGCTATGCCCGTCCATGGTGACTGAATAAACGATAGCCAATTTGATAGATATAGCTTCAAGAATATGACCGCTATCAACTATCAAAGTTCGGATGTCTCTATTGGAAGACTTTATTTTTTCCTTGAACAAGTCAAATAACAAATATGACCGCTATCAACTATCAAAGTTCGGATGTCTCTATTGGAAGACTTTATTTTTTCCTTGAACAAGTTGCTTCGATTACGTAGTTTCCTAGGTGTCTTACTGCAAGTCTTCTTCTTTTTAGGGCGCCAGAGTCCGAGGTGGACCTGGGCCTCACCCAACATGCCTCTCCAGCCAGCACGCTCTCTCGGCAGCTGTCTCCAGTTTCGCACACCAAGCCGGCCGAGGTCCCCCTCGACTTGTGTGCGCCACCTTGTACGTGGACGTTCTCTGTTGCGTTGTCCCACAGGCTCAGAGTCGAAGACTCTTTGGGCCGGAGCTAAGTTGTTTACACGCTCTACATGGCCTAGCCATCTTAGACGTTGGATCCGTAGACGCCTGGCTAGACTCATGTCGCTATACAGCCCATATAATTCCTGGTTGAACCTTCTCCTCCAAATGCCATCAACGCAAACAGGACCAACGATCGCGAAGAAAGGCCAAGAAAAGGTTAATGCGCTTGGGATATTGTCCATGCCTCTGCGCCGTACAGCAAGACTGGGATGATCAAGGTCTTGTATAGAGTCAACTTGGTCTTCCGAGAGAGAGCTCTACCTCAATTGCTCAATTGCCTAAAAAAACAGCGGTTGGCGAGAGTTATTCTGCGTTTGATCTCGGTACTGATGTTGTTTGTACTGTTTACCGTGGAGCCAAGGTAGACGAAGTCCTTAACTACCTCAAAGTTATAGTTGCCTATGCTGACTTTCTGGCCAAGTCGTCGATTTTGTGCGTCCTTTCCCTATAACAGCATATACTTGGTTCTGCCAGCAAACGCATCATTGACGGCTCACTGTGTTCGCCCAATCACGTCAATTTCATCCGCGTAAGCTAGCAGTTGAACGAAGTTTTGGAAGGTCGTGCCTCTTGTGTTGGCCAGTAAGATGATAAAAAACGAGGTTAAAGAAATCACATGACAGTGCGTCACCTTGTCTAAAACCTTTTTTAACATTGAAGGTCTCGGCGAGTTCATGACCGACCTTGATGAAGCATCGAGAGTTCTCCATGGTCATCCTGCTCAGTCTGACGAGTTTGGCAGGAATGTCAAAACTAGACATGACGCTGTATAGCTCGTCTCTATACACGCTGTCATATGCGGCCTTGAAATCGACAAATAGGTGGTGTGTATCGGTCTGCATTTCTTGGGTCTTCTCCAGGATCTGCCGCAGTGTGAAGATTTGATCGATGGTGGACTTCCCCGGCCTGAAACCACATTACTTTACTGTAAGTCTGGTACCATTAAAAATCCATGGTTAATACATTGCGAAGCATAATAATCGATGCTTATAATTGTATTTTGTTGATGGCAGTCCAGACAAATCAATTGAATTTAAAAGTTCAGTAGGGTAATTCACCATGTCATATTGATTCACAACTTGTATGTAACCAATTGCCCAGCAATGTCATTTTGAATATCCGTGTTAAGTTGACTGACATCTTTGCCTTTTTTTTGCCAGTTCTGCTCGTTCGTTCAACAAAAAATGATGCCTTTGTATTGCTGCGGTATGTTTGGAAACACGCTTTTGTTTAATTCTTCTTCGGATATTTTTTAAAATCAGTAATACTATAGATTGACTGGTTGTATGCATTTGTCTATATTTTGAATGCTCATTGTGCCTTACAGTGTGATTAACAGGTCTTGATTTTTTGTATTATTAGGCATTCGAAAATATCTCCCGTCAAGTAAGGTCTATGATTTCTTCATAACATTAGTTGATTTGACGACAGAAACGTCTCAATAGGTGTCATCTTAAAGTTAAAAAACCGTTGACTTGCTTACGATATGTCGTACATAATTGACAATCAATTCATACAGCAACAGTATTGGTACGGGGGGAAGTTGTCCGAGCTGCATACCGATTTGAGAGACATAAGCGATGCAGCAGTGCAGTTTGTAGGTTTTTTGCTTTGCTGCATGTGCCTGCCTTCACTCGTCAAACCAGGGGTTTTTCCCTGTTGGCGTTTTAAAACCCAGCACATTAGTAGCGGCTTCTCTGATGGCTCTTTGACAACGTTTCCATTCTTCGTCTATTGTTAGTGCAGGCGGCGTCGAACTTTCGGAGAGTTTCAGGGAGACTCGATCGGCAAAGTTCCTGGCAGTCTATTGCGATTGTAGTTTTTCGACGTCAAACCGTGGTTGTCTTCTTCGACTCTGTTGTTCTCTCGATATCTGTGTCCTTACCTAGGCTAAAACAAGGAAATGGTCCGAGTCGGTGTTGGCTCCTCGGAACGTTCGGACATCAAGAATACTGGAGGAGTTTCTGACGTCGATCGCAACGTGATCAATCTGGTTGATGGTTGATTGATCAGGCGAACCGCCAGGTCGTTTTATGGATGTTGAGGTATAAGAACCACGAGTTAGCTACAGAGCTTTTAACCCGTGACGAAGTCCACCAGCCTGAGCCCGTTTCCGGACATTGTGTTGTGTAGGCTGTGCTTACCAATGACCCTAGCAAATATGTCCTCTCTACCCAGCAGTGCTTTGAACGATCTTGGTGTCGTAGCTGGGGCATAGATCGTATTTTATTTTTAGGAGATCATAGAAGTCATCCTTGCTGTTATCATCTGTGTCCTCCGTTAGGACGTGGGCCCAAAGCAGACTGATGTTACCGAATTTCACATTGAAGCGGATTGTTATGAGGCACTCGCTTACATATGTACTCGTATATACATAAACCTTAAGACTTTTTGACTTGGAGTTTATTTTTTTTCTTTTTGATTTTAATTTTTATCTTTTCGCCTTTGATTTTTTTTTTAATTTTGTGTCAAAAAATTCACATATTTTTTAAAAATGTTTCTGTTGTCCTTGCAGCAAACACAGAGTTATAGAAGAGGATCCGCACTTCTTCCAAGAATTGACAGAGATCGTGTTACCAATAAATTTTTGTCAAAATGTGTAGAGAAATTGGTGTGCCAAGTTTATCCTGAAATGGGAAAAGGTGAAAAGGTAATTTGAAGATTAAGAAAACAAATTAAAGGAAATATAAATTAAAAGAAAAAAATATTAAAACTGGGAGGGAATATTGTACAATATTTGTCTGCTGATAATGTTGTTTACACTGAACAAGCTTCTATCACTTATTCCAATCTTGGTGATTAATAGAAGACTTCATTTCAAAAAATCACACGCTCAGGTAACTTGTTCCGCAAAAGACCTATTGCGGCGACCCCCGTCCTGCTTAAATTAAGTGTTGTATATATGAATGTATGTATGTAATGTATAAGTCCATTTGCAAAATTTCAGGCAAACATCGATCGACAATGCAACCCATTCACTGTCATACATGCAACATTTTCGAAGAAAATACGGCCCAGTGACGCCTCCACCCCAAAATCTGAATCTAACTGTTATTTGCTGTGAATGGAGAGGCTGTTCTTGTGTTTTCGGAGCAACAATTGTATTTGTTTACTAGGGTTCCCAACCGTCCTCCTTTTCAACCGTTTGCCCTCCCGTCCTCTTTTGATTTCTAATTTCCTCTTTTATGATATAAAATTATCTTTATCCAAATGTTAATGTTTTAAGCTACATCTTTGCCACTTTGCACATATTCTGTTGTGTCGATCAGCATACGTTCATTAAGACATTCATTAAGTTTTTAGAGAACAATCCAACGTGGGAAACATCATCGTTTATCCGTGTTCGCGTCACTCACAAGAACTCGGCCTTTTGCAGACCACAACTTAGCCAATTTTGGGTAGCGACTTGGGCCTGCACCCGTACAAAATTCAACTCACCCAGGAGCTGAAGGTAAACGACCATAGACAACGACGTGTGTTCGCTGAATGGACTCTGGAGAGATTGGAAACTGATCATAATTTTCGCCGAAAAATCATCTTCAGCGATAAGGCCCTTTTCTGGATAAATGGGTACACCTTCAAACAAAATTGTCGAATTTGGGACAATACCAATCCAATACCACATGAGGCACAAGAGCGTCTAATGCATCCCGAAAAAAACACTGTTTGATGTGGATTATGGGCGCCGTGGCCGTGTGGATTTGTGCGTCGACCCATACGCACTAGACTTACAAGTCTAGGTTCAAATCACAGGACAAAAAAATTGTTCAAGGCTCCACCACTTTCGAGTCACTGACAATACTCAAAGAGTATAACTGTCTTCTCAATCTCGCCGTTCGGAGTCGGAATTAAACTGTAGGTCCCCTCCACTCCCGAAAGAACAATAGCAAGCACAACAAGAGTGGTTGCTGAGAAGCTTTGCTCAGGTCCACATCGGACTGTAGCGCCGTCATTATTATTATTTTTATTAAAGGATGGAAATATTTTCGTTAAAAAATTCACTAAATTTAAATGCAAAGCAAGCATTGCCAGAGAGGCAATAGTTCTTGTATTTCTAGCAAACTCATCTTTCAACTGAAAAAATCACTTTTCCCATATTTTCTCGGATTTTCGATTGAATTAAGTTTATTTATCATGTTCACATTCAGTGCATTCATTTGAGGCAGAATTTCTGTTTGAACACGAATTTTGAACACATTTCACACGAAATAATGCGGCAAAATGAGAACACAATGGAGTAGCTTTTTTTGTAGCAGAAAATGAATGAATTTTTTGTCCCAATTTGAAACGATTTTCTAGATAATTACGACGACCTGAAGGATGCGAGATGTCAGAACGGATAGGAAATTGTTTGTAAGAGCACAATAAAGTGAATTTTGTAACTGGAGTGCATTTGCTGGTTTGTTGAAAGGAGGCTCCGTTTGTAATGTCTTGCACATAAGCAGTGAGAACTGTGTTTTGCATCATATTCTTAGAAATCGAGTTGGCGTAAAGTACTTACAATCCATACCATACTTCGAAATAGTCTGTAAGTGGGTTCACGTAGCAGGCCGCTATAAAGATGACATCTTTAATGAAAATGAAGTCAGTCTAAATAGATGGTCTCTTGTTTCCAAAAATTGGCGTCCTCATTTTGTTTCGGTCAAAGTTGGGAACCATTTTGCTTACCTATTTAGACAAGCGAAAATAAGCCTCACCATTCAGAATAACTTTGTGTAAAAATTATTGATCTGGGAAATTTCTCGCACCAAATCAGTTTAGGTACGGCGTTGTTCATGACTTGCTGCCTTTAAGTCTTATGTCAATTGCACCTTATGAACATGTTTGCCAAGATCATTATTCAAATTGTGGTGCAAAATGATTACGGATAGAACCAATTCGCTTTGAATGTTTCAAAATGAGAGCAAATGGATTCTCGATTACACTCTCAGCTAGGACCGCAATGTTTTCAGCTGATTTTTCGGAAGAACAAAACTATGAACTTTCTAACTGAGCGATCAACCTTTTAACTGTAGCTGTGGTCCAAATCTTACAAATTTCCGCGATTTTTTCAGGCTTTTTAAGATTCCGTCTACAAAAACGGAACGTCTGTCGCTTCTGTCTTTTTTATCTCCGAAGTTTACAAAGATATTGGCTCGAAATTTTGGAATTAGGTACTTCAGGCCTAGATATCATTGCACATGCAACCAAATTTAAAAAGTGGGCCTTTTGAGGATTCTTCCCGTATAGGTGAAGTTGTCATTGATTTTTAAATTATAAGCAAGTCACTGCTTTACACGATTTATGACATGGTAACAGGTAGAAGTTTTGTTGTTAAAAGTGGCAACATGACTTCTACCAAAGTTTTCCACATAAAAAATGGGCTCCAGCAGGGTGCAGTTAACTCACCAATCCTCTTCACTATTTACACCAGTGAACTGATTGGCTCCATGCAGAACTTGATTGCATACGCCGATGACTTGGTAGCATACAGGACAGCGCCGAAGGTTGAGGACATCAACATCCTCCTGCAACGTGACTTCGACAAAATTCAGCGATTTTGCTACGACTGGAAGTTGAAAATCAACTACCAGAAGTGTGAAACCATCCTTTTCCGAACTCCGTTATACAAGGCCTCAAGGGACACGAAAAAAACTGGCGTAAGTTCGGTATAGTTGACCCCCAAGGGGATCCGTTAGCAGTGAAAAGTGTAGTAAGGTACCTAGGCATTTGGTTGGATCAGTATCTATATTTCGACAGACATATAGCTACTGCACTGACGAAAGCCAGAAAGGCCTTTGCTGTGGCAAAAAGGTTGTTTTATAGCAGCCAACTTGATCACCCTGATGGTGAAGGTAATCTGCTACATGGCCCTCATCCGGCCAGTCATGGCGTACGGTTGTCCAGTGTGGTTCAACGTGAGTCCTTCTCAGATGGAAAAGATGAGGCTGTTCGAGAGGCAATGTCTTCGGGCTTGTCTCCAGAAGTACAGAACCCCAGAATCTGAGTACAAGAAATTATATTCCAACGAGTTCTTGTATAAAGAAGCAAACGTGAACAGGGTGGATAATTTTATTATTAGCTGATTCGAAGACACGTTGCACGAGCCATGACCTTGGAAAACGAGCTGATATTTGGAGCTTACTACCCCAATGAAGCATATTTCGAGAACGCTCTCCGACATGGATTCATTCCACCGGAAGCGTTCTTGTACCTTGACCAGATTGGCTTAATCCAAGACGCGGATAGATGTCTATTGATCTAACACGTGGTGCGAAGGACTGTGGATAGGTGACTTCTCTACGAAGGCAATGTCGCAAGAGTTAGTCCGGATGATCTACGGTTCAGTAGATCCATCCTTGTTCGCGACAGAACGGAGTGTGACAAGATTTGGGGGTTTTGCTGGTGGTTGCAGTCCCATCAAGGTCCTCAGCTGGAGTTAACTTAATCATATAACTGTTGGTCCCTTACGGCCAAATTGCATTTAGGTTAGGGAATTAGATTAGGATTAGATTAGATTTTAAGAAAAAAAAAATATAAAAAACAAAAAAAGAAAATATACGAAATATAGTAAAAAAAAAAATGTAGATAGGTTAGTTTAAGTAAGTTTAAGTTAGGTAAGTTAGTGTTAAGTTAGGTTAAGAATATAAATAAAAAAATGTTTAGAGTACTAAGTTTTAAATAAGTTATAAGCATTCTTTTAGTATTATTAAAAAAAAAAACTCAAACTCATATGAAGCAGAAAGGCAAAATAGATTATAAATGGCTAGGTTAATTTAGAGTGCCCGGTAAGATAGTATTAGAAACCATTTGTCCTATATCTAGTTTAAGTATTTTTCCTAGAATGTAAGATTTGTTTTAAAGATAAAAAAAATTCATTCAATAGTTTACTAAAGTATTTTGTAAAATGAGGTGGAGGTTTGCTTCTACACTTTTTAATCAAAAGTACAGCTTTAAAAATATGGAGCTCAAAAGTTCTTTTTGATGCGTCCCCCCGCCATTTCTAAACTAAAGTGTTTAAAAATCTGAAAATTCACAGAAGCTTTTTTGAGTTCTTTCATTCAGCACCACTTCGAGTATTCTGGCCCAAATAGTTTTGGAGATATTGGCCCAACACGGTCAACCATCGACATGCGAATTTGGAAGATCTGAAAACGCAGTTTTGAAGACCTCAGCGTAAGGATAGAAAAATGATAGCTTTATGTGGAAATTTTGAGATATCTAAGATTTAAAATGATAAATATTTTCATTTTCACACATAAATTTCAAGCTGCGGTCGACCACTCTATACGATGATGAGTGTTATCTTTTAGATCGATTTCAACCCCTAAATGCACAACAGAAATACACACACACATCGCTGACATGAGTAGTAATTAGGTATGTTGGAAGGAATTTTCTGTGTTGGATAGGGATATAGGTAGATGCATGGACAAATGCTTGTTTGTTTGGATGTATGAATGTAGTAAAGAATAGTTCATTTGGGTTGAAGATAATTCAACTGAAATAGTTTGGAAACGTCGTCGGATATTCAGAAATCATGCATTTATATTATGCGACGGAACCTTCCCCCTGCGAGTACAACTCGCACTTGCCCAGTTTATTTGCCATTAATTTTCACTATCAAAACTCTACGTTCGATTCTATACTGAACCATATTTAATAAACTCTTGGTTTTAACTTATCAAAAGCCATTGCAATTAAGATAGAATGCTGATAGTTTAATAATGGCGCAATACTTGATATGCCACCTCCTCTTAATTGACTCTCTATTTTTGAAATAACCCATAAATGTGTAGTTTAGAACTTGTAGAAAAATAGGTATAAAGCATTTTTTAAATCAAAGTCAAAGTCTTAGATCCCTTTCGTATTTAACAGCGAGTTTGCTTAATTGCTTTCCATAAACATTAATTAGGTCTCTACGAGAATATCAAAAAAAAATTAATTTACAGTATGTATAGAATATGTTTAGATATGTTTAGAAAATGGAAGATGATAATGAAAATTATTGTGACTGCTGCCAGGGAGCGACCATAAGACCAGCCTAAAAAGTGGTTTCCGTTAGGTACCCCTTTTCTACTTAACAATGCGTCAAGTCCAGCTGCATTCTTTCTTAAGGCTAAATTATCCTTATAGTTTAACAAAAATGAAACTCAAGCAAATATAAAAAGTAGTACAACTTGACGGAATACTTCCTTTAAAATGTGGATCATGACATGTTTATATGTGCAAGATATTCGTCCAGTTTTATCTGATTTTGAGCATACTACTATTCTCACACGAATTGAATAACCCCCATAGTCACCTGGATGTCAAATGGCAATTTTTGATATCATTCTCACGACAATCGAACTCGACGAGAACTTTCATTTGTCCTGGATAAGTAATGCCACGAAATGTAGGTGCTTAATGTTTTTTCTTTCATTCTGGAATCGAAAGCGGTAAATCATGAAGAGCAGCCGACGACATACTAACCACTGCAGCTCGACGAAAACTCTCTTATTGAATAGAAAATACTTGTTTTCCAACATTTATCTAAGATGAAAGCGTGTGTGCACGCCGGTAAGGCCGCGGAGCCTTGTTCAACAGCATCATCGATTATCGCACATCATGATCAACCTTCTATAGGGAACACAATTTTTAAAATAAACACTATTGTCTGCTACGTAGGACGATTAATCTCAGGTTCAAACTAAAGTAGGTGACACTATATCATGTGGAGAAGGTCAGCCGCTCCGTTCGTCTCCATTGTCTATGTCTAGTGATGCTTCCACTTTCAACTCACAGCAGAGCGCTTAAATGCTTTCTCATTGATAATCCATTGAAGTAGTAGTACTCCTGAGACAATGACAAATCTTCGTATTTATCTTCCCAGGAATCGGTGATATATTTCAAGATTCAAGACGTTAAAAGCGGAAGCTCACTTCATGGCATGATATATTGATTTCTTCTAAAGCGGATAAAAGATTACAATTGAAATCTGAGTTGTGCAAGGACATTAATACCCTTCCCAGTGCGATGAAGCAAGGTATTCGGCATGTCCGGGCAGTTTGCCTCCATCCACGTATGTACACACATATGTACACGTGCGGATGCAATGATGACCCACAGAACGGATCCACGCATCTATGACACTTACCAAACAGATGCGGTGATAGCAAATTCAAACAACGTACATATGTGTGTCAATCTGCGACCCTATGAAAATTTAATGGTTCTTTTGACAGACATTGTCATCAGGTACGTAATCGATTGCTAATCCCGACTGAAATCTTGTTTCAATTACCTATGTACATTAGTTAATTATTTCTTCATTGATTCGGAAGCAATCCAGCGAGCATGCACCCGGCCAATCATCAATCAAGGTGATTTGTTTTATCTCAACCTGTCAATAGTACCACTTCAGTTGGGATGTGTGGCGTAATCAATCACACGCTTGTTGGATTTTGTCAAGTGTGGCAAAAGGATTTATTTCCACTGCTGTTCGCTGACGTGTGTGCGTTCGCTTGTGCCTGTGTGTGACACATGTAGCATTAACAGTCGATCAGGGACGGAACAAAAATAGCAACGAGAACTCAAGTTAAATTGTACAGGCACTTATCGATTGAGGGAATTAAAACAAGAGTCTGCTCAATCAAAATTACTTTGGTGTGTGGGCATATCAAAACACGGATGCTCTTTTGATTGACACATACTCCCGATTCACCAAAGCGCTGTCAGGATTAAATATGGAATACAATTTTCGAAAAAATGTGTCAAATGATTTGACAGATACGTGTTGAAATCTAAGCACCAGAAGGAGGCAGGCACTCGTGGGATGGTTGTATCTTTTTTTATTTATTTTCTTTTTATTTATTTTCGATGCGAACGATAAAAACGTCCTTGACAGAATAGGCACCACAAACGGAGGTTGTGCTGATTGCCGTTTGACTGTGATGTGATAAGAGTTGTGACACTATATGCTGAAAAAATTAACCTCAAAGCGAAGGGCTTAGTAGCTTATTTTGAGTCGGGAGTGCTGACGATTTCCGTTTAATTAACACATCAATCCCTAGCCAGTAGCGAAATATACATTTTTGATGTTAGTTCGATAATCCCAAGAGGTGCTCTTGGTCACAATAAATCTGCATTTCTGGAAATAAATTTATGAAAGAAACTTAACGTTGACGAAATTTTCGTATTCGGATTACTTTTTTTGCAATATCTGCTTTAAGTAATTATTTTTGATTAAGACCCCCTTTGGGTCTTCACGTTTCCAATGATGCTCTTATACAGCTTTGACATACGTGTGCGTTTCCCACCAGAACTCTTTTTTTTTTAATTTTTATAATGTGATGATGCTTTTTGTAAAAAAAAAAAATAGATAAAGATACACGTTGATGCTGTACATGTACAGAAATCAGTAGTTTGAAGGCCGCTACAAACATATGAAAACTATTTAATTGGCATTTTTCCCGAAAGTTGGTGGTCAGAAATCAGTTCATAAAATCTTAAGTGGCAATAAACGAACCTGTTAATAATAAATAATAATAACAATGGCGGCGCTACAGTCCGAGGTCGTCTTCGGCCTAGTTTTTCAGCAATCACTTGTGTTGTGCGTGCTATTGTTCCCTCACGAATGAAGGGGACCTACAGTTTAATGCCGACTCTCTTGCAAGCTAGGTTGGCTGGGCCACGGTGACGGTAAGTAGGACGGGGCGGTTCTTGTCCTCCCACTCGTACACCACCAGTTGCAAACAAAAAAATATCGTGCCTAAAGCTAGCTAAGAGAAAATAGAGAGAGGTGAAAAGATAGAAAGAGATGAAAGCATAATACCCTAACAGACCACGGACGGACAACTAAAGATAGGAAAGAGAAGAGAAAGAAGAGACAGGAAAGAGGAAAAGAAAGGTGTTCAAGGTCTATGCCTTTACCACCAAAAGAGACCGGAAGAGAGCTCGCGGAGCTAAGCTAACTAACCTAAACTAATCCTAAACTCACCTACCTAACTTAAAGCTATACCTAAACTAAGCCTAACCTATCTTAAAACTACCTAGCTTAGCCCTACACGAAACAACACCCTTCCAATGCCGTTTTGCGATGCAGGTTCGTCAAGAACCTGAGGGTGGCTGTTGTTGTTGGCACAAGTCCGCCTGCCCACCCCATCATGTTAATTGACATGACCCACGCTATTTCTCTTGGCGAAATATTGTGGGAGATAGCCCCTTAACGGAGACGTTTGCCACAGCCTAACGTTCCGCTCTGTCACTACTCCGAAGAAGGACGGCCTTCCCTCACCCTACACACACATGTCGGTAATGAAATAAACTTACTCCATTAAGGAAAACATCTTACTTTTCATTTAAAAACTATACAAACTATGCATTCGCGAATTATTTAAGGCTTTCTTATTTATACTTATAACCAAAAAAATATTAAAACGACAAAAAAGGTTTAATTTAACAAAGCAATTAAGCAATTAAATTCATAAAAAAAAATTCAAAGAAAACTTAATTTAAACAAAAGTTCAAATTCTTCTTCTTCTTCTTCTTAGGGCGCTACAGTCCGATTTGGACCTGGACCTCACTTAACATGCCTCTCCAGCCAGCACGATCTTTCGCCAGCTGTCTCCAGTTTCGTACACCAAGCCCCCTCGACTTGTGTGCGCCACCTTGTACGTGGACGTCCTCTGTTGCGTTGTCCCACAGGCTCAGAGTCGAAGACTCTTCGGGCTGGAGCTAAGTTGTCCATACGCTCTACATGGCCTAGCCATCTTAGGCGTTGGATCCGTAGACGCCTGGCTAGACTCATGTCGCTGTACAGCCCATACAGTTCGTGGTTGAATCTTCTCCTCCAAATGCCATCAACGCAAACAGGACCAAAGATCGCGCGCAGAACTTTTCTCTCGAAAAGGCCAAGAGACTGTTCATCCGCTTGGGATATTGTCCATGCCTCTGCACCGTAAAGCAGGACTGGGATGATCAAGGTCTTATACAAAGTCAACTTGGTCTTCCGAGAGAGGGCTCTACTACTCAATTGCCTTTTGAGCCCATAAAAACAGCGGTTGGCAAGAGTAATTCTGCGTTTGATCTCGGTACTGATGTTGTTTGTACTGTTAACCGCGGAGCCAAGGTAGACGAAGTCCTTTACTACCTCAAAGTTATAGCTGCCTATGGTGACGTTCTGGCCAAGTCGTCGATGTTGTGCGTCCTTTCTCGATGACAGCATATACTTTGTTTTGCCCTCGTTTACCGCCAGACGCATTTTAGCCGCTTCCGTTTCAATGCCAGCAAACGCATCATTGACGGCTCGCTGTGTTCGCCCAATCACGTCAATGTCATCCGCGTAGGCTAGCAGTTGAACGGACTTTTGGAAGATCGTGCCTCTTGTGTTGGCCAGTGAGTTTTGCACGATCTTCTCAAGAGCGATGTTAAAGAAATCACACGACAGCGCGTCGCCTTGTCTAAAAGCTTTTTTGACATTGAAGGTCTCGGTGAGTTCGTTACCGACCTTGATGGAGCAGCGAGAGTTCTCCATCGTCATCCTGCTCAGTCTGACGAGTTTAGCAGGAATGTCAAAACTAGACATGGCGCTGTATAGCTCGTCTCTATACACGCTGTCATATGCGGCCTTGAAATCGACAAATAGATGGTGTGTGTCAATTTGCATTTCTTGGGTCTTCTCCAGGATCTGCCGCAGTGTAAAGATTTGATCGATGGTGGACTTCCCGGGCCTGAAACCACACTGATAAGGACCTATCAGTTTGTTCACGTATGGTTTCAGGCGTTCACACAAAACGGCAGAGAAGATTTTGTAGGCGATGTTAAGGAGACTTATCCCTCGATAGTTGGCGCAGTCAAAGGGGTCTCCTTTCTTGTGGATCGGGCAAACGATACTGAGATTCCACTCATCGGGCATGCTTTCCTCCGACCATATCTTACAGATGAGCTGGTGCATGCGCCCTACCAGATCATCTCCAGCTGCTTTAAACATTTCAGCAGGCAGACTATCTGCACCAGCAGCTTTATTAGACTTCAGTCTCGATATCGCTATCTTGACTTCGTCTAGGTCGGGGGGACGGTATTCTCTTCTATCATCGTCCATTGTGTTGAGTGGAACATTCTGCCTGACAGCGGTATTTGTGTCCTCATCGCCGTTCAACAGTCTGCAGAAATGATTTTTCCAAATTCTCAGTATCGACTGCGAATCTACTATTAGTTGTCCATTTTTTTTCCGGCAAGCTTCTGTCCGAACTTTATATCCATTCGATAAAAGTTTTACCCTTTGGTAAAACTTTCGGACATCATTCCTGCCATAACACCTCTCCATCTCCTCGATCGCGCGCTTCTCGTGCTCTTTCTTTTTCTTCCTGAGAAGCCGGTTCTCTTCCCTTCTTCTCTGTTCGTAGAGCTCACGAACAGCTCTCGTGGTTCGATGCAGCGTTGCCCGGTAGGCTTCTTGTTTTGCTGCATGTGCCTGCCTGCACTCGTTGTCAAACCAGGGGTTTTTCCTAGGTGGTGTTTTGAAACCCAGCACATCAGTAGCGGCTTCTCTGTATGTTTATTTGTTACGCGTACATATATATATAAATATTATTAATTAATTTCAATTTCACCACAACAAAAAAACACTGCCGATTTCTTTCTCGTCTTTACCAAGAACCTTCATTTTTTCTCCTCTTCTCTAAAATTTTCCAAATTGGAAAATACTTTTCTTCCCAGCCAATCATTTATGTTTTTTCCATGTTCACATCGTTAAAATGCCTTGTGTGAACAAAGCCTTGCACTTCCATTATGTGGCTTACATGTGCTGGATTATCCAACAAATGTATGTCTGTCCTTGTCGGTATGGAATTCTAATATATGTCCGTCCTTGTCAGTTTGACATTTCCCAACAAATGCAGATCAAAACAAACTTGTTTGATCTGTTTTTTAAAATAAATAACATTCATTTAACCTGGCTTGGGGTAAGTCTTAATTAAATGATATAATTCATATATAAAATAAACATTCTATATAATTTGTACATTATAGGTCATTCAAGGACTGGACTGAAAGGAATCGCGGGATTGGAATTTGTTTGGTAAGTCATACATACATAAGGACTAATATTTGTTTTTTTCTTTTTTCAGATTAACTGCTGCACATGCAGCCTGCCGCAACAACACCGAACGGCGAAATTGAGAAGCAAATTCTAGACAGTTATACTCTTTGAGCATTGTGAGTGACCCGAAAGAGATACAGCCCTGAAAATTGGAAATTATTTTTTTCCGTTCCGGGACTTGAACCTAGAGTGAAAGTTTATGCGCTGTTGTTTAGTAGGCAACTAAATTCTTTTGTGTTTACTTTCGAGAATGATAGGGTACAGTAACACTTGTCCTTTTTGTAGTACAGTTTATGCATATTCCGTACTTATTAACTTGATTACTAAAAGAGGTTGTTTTTTTTCATAAATCCTCTTTTGGTGATTTCTTTGACTTCGTGTTTAATACATTGATTTTCAATCAACGACTTGCTCAAAATTATGTTTTGTAAATTCTTTGGATGATCTGCTTGAATTTGTAAGGTTCCGTTTACGAAACGGACATTTTGTACTCGTGCAAGTTGTTATTTTCAAATCCTTGCGAAGGAACTGACACCGTCATGTTTAATAGTGGGGTTGATTTTGTTTTGTTAAAATTCATGGTTTGGTTTCCGTTTTTTTCATTCATTTTTATTAAGACTTTATTTAACCTTACGTACTAAACAAAAATGATTAAAACTAGCTTACCTAACTTGTTAGAACTATCTTATAGGCCCTCGGCGGGCACTCTAAGCTAAACTTAAACGTTACCTATGTTTTTCGACTTATCATAATTGTTGGTAATTTAGGAAACAATTAAAACTAAGAAAAAGTTGTTTTTTTTTTTCAAAAAACTTAGTAAAATAAGTTTGGTTTCCTCCAAACCATGGTGTAACCATCAGACTTGATAACATTAAATTTGCCTTTGACGCAAAGCAAAACAATGATCTAAAAGTCATCCGGCGTTTTTTTTAAATTTCCTTTGCAAATACTGGCCTTTTCTTTGCATTCATCTTAAATACGTGGGTATATCATCTTGCAACTCTACTATGGAAATTATTTCGTCAAATAACTGTCTGTGGATTGACATTGACACAGAAGAAGAGGTACTGATCTCGTCTCAGGATCCGATTTGATTTGACGCAAACTACGGCGTTCCAGGCGCGTCGTAAAACATACTACACGTGGTCCTGATTTATGGGTTTCTTTTATAGCTGTTCACTATTCTTTGTACTAATGATTGTATCCTTTTTATAAAGATCTACTATAATAGATCTTTTTCCGAATGAATATCATATTTTTTTCAATTATCTTTCTATATTTCGCTCGATTATGGGTCCTTAATTTTTCTATTTTTAAAACTCATCAGTAGCAGCGTGAATTTAAAAGTTCTAATTTGTCACGGTAGCAAAGAAATACGTTTTACCTAATAACGGTTAAAGACTATGCTGTTTTTTTAATAATTTGAAAACTGTACGTTGACTGTTTTGGGATTAATTTTTAAGTTCTGTTTGTTTTTTATTAATTTTTTGCATTTCGGATTTTTTTTTAAATTTCGGTTTAATTTTTTTAAAGATTAAATTTAGTTTTAAATTAAGCCTTTTGAAGTGAATTCACACCGGAAATACTTATATTACGTTTTCAGTTTTCGCGGGCGTTTAGTTTGTACGCAGACTTTTTTTGATGGACGCTAAGCAACCATTTACAATGCGATCTTCACATAGATGTGCAAATTTGATCAGTTGTATGTACACTGCTGTGCAGAATAATAAGCACACATAGTACCTTATCTCTCTCGCTCTCTCTAACGCTTTGAGTGATAATGCAGAAGGCTAATTTTGTATTATTTTTGTTGGGTTTAAATAAAGATTAAAATAAGTGTAAATAGATACCTCTAGTTTGTTTACTTTAGTATTTCTGAGCAGTTTGTGCAAGAAAGTTTATTCTCACGTGTGCACATACAACTTTTCTAGCTACTATCTTCTGCCGTATTCTTTTTTTGCATTTATCCATTGTAAGTAATAACAATATAATTATAAGAGTTAATTTAACAATTGAAAATGTAAGGGTTCTTAAAGAAAAATGGGTCGGAAGCAGCATTGCTCACCAGAAGTAAGAAACATAATAAACCAGCTCGGAAACGAAGAGTTATTGCCAAAAATGTTTCTTGTTCTGTAGGAATGGTAAGAAATGCTTTAAAATTTGAATATTCGGAAGAAACTCGGGGTCGAAAGCGCAAAACATCATCTAAAACTGACCATTTATAACATCGAAACAAATCAAAACGGATTTGAACTTAAACATCGATGCGTCAATAATTAGAAGAACATTAATCTAACATAATCTAAAAGCTTCCCATCCAAAAAAGTGTTCCTTCTATCAAAAAAAAAATTATTAAGGACCGCATCAAATTTGCTGAAACAATTTGCAAGAGGGTACCTGAAAAATGACGAAACATACTTTGGTCTGATGAGACAAAAATTAATTTATTTGGTCCAGATACTGTTTGTATTGTTGTATCTACTCTATATTTTTGCTTTTAGTTTTAAAGTAAAATTAATACAGAATAAGAAAAAAATAACTACCTATTTATAATAGTTTTGGCTTTAATAACCGGAAATCAACTTTTCCCCAATCTGTGCTTATTATTTTGCACAGCAGTGTATATCAGATAGATTCTCACTGGAAATTCCATATGCCATTTAAATGGATATTTGGGTATAATTGTAATAATAATAATATAATCCAAAGCATTTTTGATTGGTAATTCAAATTATTGTAATTCGTTGGCTATAAATAGCCAGACTAACCTAGAATCCATGGCATGATAAAATCTTAGGAATCCGTTTATTCCCAATTTGTTGCTAAGAAACATGCGTTAAGTTTCATAGCCAAGTCTCTTTGATATTAAGTTATAGAAAATATAATATTTAAATAAATAGTTCATTAGAAGAAATCTATAATATATTGTCGTTAAATTCTTCAAACGATTCCTGTAACACACTGGAGTAGTTTTGACCTAAAATCATTTATTTCTTGCGTACCTACCATTCTTTAGTCAATAATGAGCTCATACATTAATACCATAAAATTTACACTTGAAGTGGAACAGAAAAACATGCCTCCAGACCAATTAATCCACATTCTATGTCTCCCTTTACTTTAGTTCATCTCAAGAGTGGAATATTATGCCGCAGAGTTCTTTGAATTATAGCCCCTCGCACTTGTTATATTGCCGCTAAGCAGCAAACCAACTCAAGCGTATTTTTCTTTTTCTTTTTAAATTCAAAATTTAACTCTGCCACCGCATACCCTACAGGCACGAAACTAGAGAGAGCGACATACGCCAAAGACAAAACAGCGTACATCCTTTTTGAAAGGGCTATCTTTGTGCAGCCACATGTACAAAGCTACACACATACATACAATGGTTTAAAACAATCATCATCCTCCAATTTAACCATGTGTGTATTGGCGTTCGACTTTTTCTTATCTTTTCTCTCCCATTACACTAAACAGCACACAAGTTACCCATCATTAAGGGCAGGGTAACCTTCTCGCAGATACCCACAATCATCAGGGAAAACCTTCTTTATCTCGGGAGACCAACAAGACATGTAACAAATTGTTTTAAGGTTTCACAAGTTAGCAATTACGAGCACACATAATGCACAACACATCGGAAAGGGAAATCACCACGCACCATCATATCCTTGTTTCTTAAATTGTCTGTTTTCTTGGCTTTGTGTGTGTGTGTGTGTGTGTGTGTGTATTTTTCCCTGCTTTAGAAATTGTAAAATCCTCAATTTGCCGCCTGAACACTTTCGCTGAAGTAATTTAATCAAGAATACGTAGACGAAGACGTTCCCCTTTACGACGCGGAAAAGAAGAAACTCCGGAATACAAAAAATAACACAAAAGAACATCCTTCGTGTTCAGTTGGCTGTATATCCTGAAGCGAACCGCATGGAAAAATTATCCAAAAAACCAAAACTTCACTTTTGAGCAAATTACCCACCACCAGCGCCACCACATCCTCTCAGGAAACAAGCCCTTTGCATTAAAGGATACCGTGAGTTTTGCCTTTTCCGTCCAAATCTCCCACAAGCGACTTTGTCATCAACCACCGAACAATAAGTATCGTATGGGCCTTCTATTAAATGAATTTCTTTTGAAGATGCCTTTATTTCCCTTTCTGCAGTGTAACGCTGAAATTAGTTAACATGGTAAAAGAAATTCAGCATAATTGATTCATGTAACAGTCACTCCCGGCTTACTTATGTGTGTACGTACTCGAAACGAATACATTTCGAAGGCACTGCAAACTGTATGACAAATCGAATACATATTTCAGTGCATGAGTGGATACACCTCTGCAATATTCATTCGAAACTGTCCCTAATCTTGATGTGTCAGGATTGAAAGACTTCCTAAGAATGGGAATGCATATTACATGAACTATCGCAGTTCACACCTAGAATTAAGCCTCAGCAATTTAGGTGTCCAAGGTTTGCAGCTCGAGCTCCTTCACCGTTCCCTTTCGATGGCCCTTCTTTGGGGATGTGAAACTCACACAACCAATAACACCTGGAAATCTCGCATCTACTTTGAAATCAAGAACTCCACACTGCCGTTGTGACATACTTTTCACTATGTGAAGGGGACTTTAGGACGTTACAGGACAACGATTCTTTTCTAGTTGTTCGTCCCGAATTTGTTTGCTTAATCTGTGAAATGTAACTTTTGTTTTCGAACAGCATTAAATTAAATATGCACGAGTCCGTTTGAATAAGGTCAGTGGGAGACAAAGGCGTGGGAGTTGAATAGAAGATGGAGTGCTAAAATAATGTGAGTTCAAGTTCTTAGGGACAATTGTTCTCCTCTGCTGCAGCAGTCTTGGATGGATGGATGGATAGTAAAGGCAAAAGCCGACTTTTGTTGGCTTTGAATTAAAAATATATTGCAGTTTGCTTTTGAAGTGACGGAAAGCATTTAGAAGACAGTGTTCTCTGTCTCCATACATTTTAAATTAATGTCGAGATTTTAATATTTAGCTTAAGGCTCTTACTCCTCCTGGAAGTCTTTCATTTGAATCGCACTCCATTTTTGATGCACTGCTGTGGACGACTCCCTAAGATGTTTTTCAACAGATTTCATTCGACAAAGTGCTGGTGTTCAAATGTAAGTCAGTCACTTTGTAAGAGTATTACCTTCCCTTTCTTCAAATACATCTAAGTAGTTGTTTCATTTTGTTTCACATCATTTGTCTCTATGGTTAAAATCTTGAAGTAAGTTGACATTTCCATTTACAATTGGCCTAAATGAAATATTGATTTCAACGAATATTTTCTTACAAGTTTATGCACTACATGTTGGAAGGATTAAAGTCATTCCTGCATCCACATTGCCAACCAAACAAGAGAAAGCTATTTATTTTGAGTGTCTTCGACTCTGAGCCTGTGGGACAACGCAACAGAGGACGTCCACGTACAAGGTGGCGCACACAAGTCGAGGGGGACCTCGGCCAGCTTGGTGTGCGAAACTGGAGACAGCTGGCGAAAGATCGTGCTGGCTGGAGAGGCATGTTAAGTGAGGCCCAGGTCCACCTCGGACTGTAGCGCCCTAAGAAGAAGAAGGATGTAAATTATCGATATGATTAAGATAGGCATTTGATTCATTGTTCGATTGAGATTACTTAGATTGGTTTCATTTGGATTAAAATAAATGTAAGGTATATAAATTTGATCACTATAGTTCATAAGGTGAATTTGCCAAGCTCCTTCAGCAATAACTTGTGTTGTATGCACTTTGACAAGAGTATATAGGGAAATAGCAGTGCTCTAAGGGAACGTCTAGATTGGCTTAAAATATTTTGTTGTCAAACCACAATATTTTGTTTAAAGTCATCTTTCAAGCAAGTTCTTAAGGATTTATGGAGAACTCATTACACAAACATCTGCCACAGTATGGAATGGAAGTGTCTTATCAGACTTTTTTGATACAAGCACAGGAGTTCCGCAAGGTTGTGTACTTAGACCACTCATGTTTTACCTTTATATACCTTGTGAGAGAGAGTGATAGAGAACGGACGTGAATTGAAAGTGTTGTTCTTTTATTTGATCATTGTGATTTATATAAACAATAGAAATATATACAAGTATTTACATTCGATTGAGTAGTGAGGTGGATTCATATAGATGATCGAATGCGCCAAATGCAAAAGCCCTATAAGGGGAGAAACAGGAATATCTTGTGATGGTGTATGCAAAAAGGTATACCATACAACGGCAAAATGTACCGGACTGGACCAATATACCCATGGCATTCTGCAGGCGGACAATATGGCCAGATTCATGTGCGAGGATTGTTTAACATACATCCAAAATATTGATTTAGTGGTCGGAAATATGGCTGAAAACGTTGCCCGAAATTCAAGCTATTTAAATCAATATAAAGAGGAATTCGATCAATCGCTGAAAAAGAATGAAATGGAAATGAAAAAACGGCTAGAAGATATTGAAAAACGGTTTATTGACATACTAACTGAAATGAAAACGGCTCAAGAAGTATGTGAAAAGGCTGTAGGTGAGTTTAAAAACGCATGCAGTATCACTAAAAACTGCAATGAAATAAATACAAAATTATATTCAGAAATAAAAAATAATAAGAATGATGTATGCAAGGAAGTGAAAAACATTGCTGAAAAAATACGAACAAATGTAAATATGTCAAATAAAATGTCATACTCCGACAGTGTTAAAAATTCAGCTGACATATTGAGTAAAAAAATTGTACCAAAAATAAAAAAAGAGTTGCCGTTGCTAATCAAGCCGAAAGAAAAACAAAAGAGTATTAAAACGAAAGAAGACTTAACTAAAAAAGTAGATCCAAAAAATTTAAAGATCTCAAAAATAGAGACTACGAGAAATGGGTCAGTAATAATAGAAAGCGAAAATAATGAAGAGAGAAACAAAATACATAAGATAATGCAAAAACAACTCGGAGACAAGTACGACATAACAATACCAAAGAAAATTAAACCAAGAATAGTAGTACCTTTTATGAAATTTAAAAATACCGATGGGGAAATTATCGATAGACTAAAAAAACAAAACGATGTCTTAGTAAACAGTGAGTTGAAATTGTTAAAATACGCTGAAAATGTTAAGAGTAACATTAAGAATTACAGTGCACTCTTGGAAATAGATGATGTGTCATTTACAAAAGTACTTGAAATCGGAAAAGTGAACATAGGATGGGAGAGTTGTAAAGTTTTAGATGGTGTACAAATAATGCTATGTTTCAAATGTAAAGGCTTTAATCACAGAGCATCCATTTGTAAAAACGATGAGATCTGCCTAAAATGCCATGGAAAACATAAATCAAGTACATGTGAAAAAGAAAATAATATAAAATGCATATGTAAACTGTACCAGAGTTAATGAAAAATTCAATTTAGGGCTTGATGAAAATCATAACACTTTAAGTAGACTATGCCCGTCGTACTTAAACAAACTAAATGAAAGAAAGAAAAAGATTGGATACTAGCAATCAAATGGCGACATGAAAGCATTGTACGTTAATATACGAGGGCTAATAAATAATTTTGAAGAGTCAGAAACAACTATTAAAAATAACGAATATGAAGTAATTTTACTAACGGAAACGCACTTTACCAAAGATGATGAACCAACTGAAGTACAAGTAGATGGATATATATGTATATCGTGCCTATCAAACTCAAAAAGAACAGGGGGTACAACTATATATATAAAAAATCACTGGAATATTATAAACACGAAACATATAGCGGAGGATTACCAAAGATGGTTGCTTGAATGTAAAATTAGCTACAAAAACGTAAAAGTAACTATAGTGGCTATCTACAGATCTCTAAACTGCTCTGAAAGAGACTTTTGCATTTTCTTTAAAGATTATATTGAAGAAGTTACTGACTCAGCAAATGATATTATAATAGCTGGGGATTTTAACATAGACTGGTCAAAAAACGAATGCTCCAAGAGAGAAATTGAAAGAATACTTGATGTCTTGTGCAAAAAGTGAATAATCCCACAAGAATAACAAGCGAGTCTAAGACAATCATAGATTATGTAATATCAAATGTTAACATGCTTAGTGTAGAAACCAGAGAAGACTTAAATATAGCTGATCATGAGAGCATACAGATCATTTTACATAATAGAAATATCGTCGAGGACAACAAACAAGTCGAAGTATTCCATTATCGTAAAGAAATGTATACAAGAGAATTAAGTCAAATTAACATACAGTATCACAGCAGCGATGACTTAAACGAAAATGCAAAAAAAATTAATTAATACAGAGATTTTTAAAGCTATGGCGAAAAAGTTTACAAAAACAAAAAACAATACATCAAAAAATATAACAAATGAATGTTTTAACGGAGAATTAAAAGCCATTAAAAGAAATAAGATTGAAAAATATATCGAAGCAAAAACAACAAATAGCTACGGAAGTTGGGAAGACTACAAGGCGATTAGAAACCATTATAAAAATAGACTCAAAGATACAAAAAATAGCTACATAAATAACAAAATAAGCTCCGCAAGTACTCCTAAAAAGATGTGGACTCAAATAAAACAATTAGTGTTAAACCAACAAAAACACAAAATTAAGAATATAATATTTGATAGAATGAACTACAACGAAAGTGAGGAAATTGCGAAAAAATTTAACAAATACTTTGTAAACAGTATAATAGAGATTAGTGAATCAATAAGAAATGTCCAATATGAAAACTATGTGCCGTCATTAACGTGTAGACTTAAATTTCATCAAATAACATTATCCGATTTGAAGGAAATCATTAAAAAAATGAAGAACAAAACCGACTTTAATAAAGTAAATCCAAAGATACTTCTTGATAACTGGACAGCGGTGGGAGAAACCTTTTTAAAAATTATCAATACATCTTTAAAAAAAATTTTAGGATTTTAGACCTATAAACACGTTAGAAACATGTGAAAAAATCGAATCAGTTATAAAACAACAATTGGTGAAATATCTGGAAGAAAATGATATACTATCAGAATACCAATCTGGTTTCAGAAAAGGATATTCTTGTGAAACTGCTGTGAACCATGTGATCAATGAATGGAAAGGAAGTGGATCAAAAAAGAAGATACTTGCATTATTTCTCGATTTTAAAAGAGCCTTTGAAACGATTGACAGAGAGATATTAATTCAAAAATTGTATATGTATGGCATAAGAGATGTAGAACTAAATTGGTTTAAAACATTTCTATCAAACAGAACGCAGCAAACAAAAGTGAATAACTACGTATCAAATCAACTCAATGTCAACTTTGGTGTACCACAGGGTTCCATTCTGGGAGCGCTGCTATTTAAACTATATATAAATGATATTCCGATGGTTGTTAAAAAGTGTAAGATTGTGCTATATGCAGATGATACACTTATTTACGCAGAAGGTAGAAATGCAGTAGAATGCAAGGATAAAATGACAGAAGATATTCAGAGAGTATCGCTATGGCTTCAAATGAACAAATTAAAACTAAATGAACAAAAAAGTTAATGGAAATACATACTAATGAAGAGCACAAAATAATGATAAATAATAGTGAAATAGAGAGTGTTACCAGTATAAAATATCTTGGCATTATAATAGACAATAAACTAAATTTAAATCATCATGTTGACTGCATGTGCAAAAAAATTGGTAAAAAGATAGGTTTCTTCCAAAGAATCAGAAAGAAAATGAACATACTTACAGCTATAAAAGTTTATAACACTATTATAAAACCGCATTTTGAATACTGTTCATCTCTATTATACTCATGCTGTAATCTTGGACATATAGAGAGGTTCCAAAAATTACAGAACAAAGCAATGAGAAGTATTCTATTTTGTAATAGATGTATGGAAGTGAACTGGATGCTTCGTACATTAATGTGGTTGAACATAAAGCAAAGATGGAAATACAATACACTGAAGATGGTCTTCATGATGAAGCACGGGCTTGCTCCAAGTTATCTTACGGGTGAACTGAAGAGTGTTGGTGAATCGCAACCGTACACACTGCGCAACGCTGAAGACTTCAGGCTTGTCCTCAGAAATACAACAGCTGCTCAAGGTATTATTCAACATAAAGGACTTGAAACATTCAACTCATTGCCAAGTGATATAAAATTCGAAAGAAATTTCAATATTTTTAAGAGAAAGTGTTTAAATTATTTGAAATCAAATGTAAACTAATGTAATGCACACGCATATTCCTATTTGTTTTTGTTCTCTATGTTAAATTAATATGTTAAATTTTTTAAATTATTATGTTTATAAAACAAGAAATTGTAAATTATTTTAAATTGTATGAATTCTTAAATGGTATATAATACTAAATAAACTATACTACTACTAAACTGTTCTACTACATATCGACGACTTAACAAACTTTTTACCAGGTGGAATAGGAGGTCTGGAGGTCAAGGTTCTTATGTATGCGGATGATTTAGTTATTTTGGCTGATAACCCGACTACTCTCCAGTTGTAAATAGTCAAACTAAAATGCTACTGCGACCGTTGGAACCTTAAGGTTAACACTTCTAAATCAAAAATTATGGTTTTCGGCTCGAAATAATAGGACATTACGAGAAAGTTGGAGTTTTGAAGGCACGACACTCGAAGTTGTTGAAAAATGTTATTACCTAGGTTTTCTTATTACGTCAAATTTAGACATCCAACCACATGTTCACGACAAAGCAGTTGCTGCAAAAGCAGCTATCAACCGTTTATTGAAATAATTTTTTGGCAATCAACGAGTCGATGGGGTATCAAAGTTCCAGGTCTTCAATGCCACTATTACCTCTTTCCTTTGCTATGCGAACCAAGTTTTTGGATGTAAATACTTTGAGGAATGTGAAATGGTTCAGCGGTACTTTTTTAGCATCTTCAAACTCCCTGCATCAACTCCCACTTACGCAATACACCTCGAATCAGATCTACCTCAAATCTATTTACGAAACTTAAAAGCAAATGCAGATTACTTAGGGAAGATTATGAACAGGCCAAACAATAACCTTTAAAAGAGGTTACTCAAGATCGCTTTGCAACTTAACCTTACGCCTATAAAAGAATGGAATGAACTTGCCTCTTCACATAACATATTGCTAGGTCTCACAGAGTCTAATGACTGTGAATGGGAGGACAAGCTTTATGAGTGCATAAGAAAACACGACGATTATATGTACGAACAATCTTTAAGCATCGAGTACCTTACCGATTTTGCAATCATGCATTGAATTACCGAAATAGCTTTAAAATTTTAACTAGTTGCTTCTTTTGATGTTGTCTTCCATATACGTCACATACCATTTGTGCAAACTATAAGGTTATGAGTTATACACTTTTTCTATATATGTACATATTTATGAAGTTATGTCAATCTAACTCAAATAGACGGCAATATGCCATGTTAATTTTTTTCTTTTTAAACCTTTATTGTAAACTTATTTTATGAATAATAGAGAAGAATTATAACAAGTCGTCTTTTTGGTTTCAATTGGTCGAAAGCAACACATTCTAATGCCACTTAATGATGACAATTCACGATATGCAAGCCGGACTGTTAAACATTTGGGTGCAAAAATAATAGTTTTGGATCGTTTTTCCTATTATGGCAAAGGGACACTATTTTGGATTGCAAAATTGTATGCTTCTTTATGCAAAAGGGAATATAAAATATATTTAAGTTTGACGTTTCGGCAGGACAATAGTCTCAAACCTTCGAGCAGGTTAGCGAAATGTGGTTTTAGTTTCTTGTTATTTTCTTTTAAAATTTGAATTTTCGTTAATTTATTCAAATATGTACGTATTTTGAACATTCCGCGTGGAGTACTGGGTGAGTGCATCGACTCCTACGCCCAAATCCCTACAAACAACTTTTCACAAATTCACGGTTTCAACTGTATATTCTTAAAGTAAAAAGTGATTTAAAATAAATTGGGCAAGTGTGAGTTGTACTCGCACGAGGAAGGTTCTGTCCCCTAAATATTTTTAGCAGAATGCTCGTTTTAAATGAAAGGACTCATTGAAGACAAGTTTTTGTAAGTTTTTCAGATTTTAAGCACTTTGGTTAAGAAATGGGAAACGGTACTCTGGATCAGAGAGTATTGAAGCAAACCTCCACCTCATTTCAAAAGATCTGTGGATTGATAAATCACTCGATGGGCGTCTTCTTCTTCTTCTTTTTCTTAGGTCGCTACAGTCCAAGAGGGACCTGGGCGTCACTAAACATGCCTCTCCAGCCAGCACGATCTTTCGCCAGCTGTCTCCAGTTTTGCACACCAAGCCCTCTGTTGCGTTGTCCCACAGGCTCAGAGTGGAAGACTCTTCGAGCTAAGTTGTCCAGACGCCCTACATGGCCTAGCCATCTTAGGCGTTGGATCCGTAGACGCCTGGCTAGACTCATGTCGCTGTACAGCCCATATAGTTCGTGGTTGAACCGTCTCCTCCAAATGCCATTAACGCAAACAGGACCAAAGATCGCGCGCAGAACTTTTCTCTCGAAAAGGCCAAGAGACTGTTCATCCGCTTGGGATATTGTCCATGCCTCTGCGCCGTAAAGCAGGACTGGGATGATCAATGTCTTGTATAGAGTCAGCTTGGTCTTCCGAGAGAGGGCTCTACTACTCAGTTGCCTTTGGGCCCAAAAAAAACAGCCGTTGGCAAGAGTTATTCTGCGTTTGATCTCGGTACTGATGTTGTTTGTGCTGTTTACCGCGGAGCCAAGGTAGACGAAGTCCTTAACTATCTCAAAGTTATAGCTGCCTATGGTGACGACGATGGGGTGCGTCAGTGTTTCAAAATCCATGTAAACTTCACCTATACGGGTGCCACCTCCAAATGACCCCACTTTTTAAATTTGCGTGCATAAAAAATTATTTCTAGGTCTAAACTACTTGATTCCAAATTTCCATGCCGATTTCTTAATCAACTTCGGAGATAAAAAACCGCGACAGACAGATGAACGGACGGACACGCCGAAATTAAAAAAGTTCCATTTTTGTAGTCGGAACCTCAAAAAAGGAACTCGGATGGACAGATAAGGTCTGCTTCTTACATCTCCCGCATTTTCTAAAATTTTTTCAACAAGAGATAAAATAATCGAATATAGTTTACCTTGCTGAACTTTCTTCCTCCCTTGAGAGGGAACTAAAGTAAAGCACAGTTGGAATTAGTTGGTACTAGTTACTACTAATAGACCCTGACAGCGACTGGATGGCGCAGTTAGTTAAGTGTTTGCCCCAAGTTAGAGGGGTCCCAGGTTCGAATTCCAGTAAAATCGAATCTGGTCCAGTCACCATTTGCCGTTGGGATCAAATTAACAGCTCTGGGGTAGGTTGCTACCTGGCAGTACAATGGACCATTTTTGAATGTGAAGCCGCGAATAATTTTGTTTTGAAAAAATTGTCACTAGTGCTTGGACTTGAACATAGACTGCGAAAGTCAAGTGCGTACTGGTCGACGCACAAACCCACACGGCCACGGCGCCCACTAATTATTTTAGATTTAGAAGGTATTTTTAAATTTTGAAACAATGTAGGAGAGCATATTGCTTTGAGATGCCAACCGTTAAATGCCGCCTGTCGGTAAACCTAATATCCCTGCATTTCAATTGTCACCTCATGTGGTAGCTGGCATACCGTGACATTCCAGGAATTTGAGAAGTCCATGAACTGGCAAGGCGTAACACAGTCGCTCTACCCAAGAGAGAGCTACACTTAAATACTTAATAAAGCTTGATGCGACTAATTCCACCAATCGCAGATGTTCCGAATGCACGATGTACTTCACTGCCAAGCAAATCTTGCCCTGCATAACCTCAAACGCACGCTCTACCTAATCAGCATGAGTAAACTAGCACTTAGAGAACTCATTGGCGTTGTGGAATTGGCAATAATGCCAGTAGGATGGCCATCCTATGTTATGAGTAGGTACGGCACATGTTGCATAGATGAGGAGGCGGAATACACCATTACCCACCTTCTCTACACCTGTTGTGTCCTCTCCATCCGAAGGAATAAACACCTGGGGGCGTAGCATTTCAATAATTTGAGCGAACTGTAAAACGTCAACATCAGCCAATTCTACCGCGATCTCAGGATGGTTTAGTAGGTAAGAGATATCCCGATCGTTGTGGTATCATAATGCATTAAAAGCTTCAACTGTCATTAGATCCTGTTAGCGAATAATCCGAGATCTTTGTGCAGAATTCTCCTCAGGCTAGTGCGTGAAATGTTGAGCTGTTGATATCGATGGCGAGTGGATGTTCGTTAATTGAGTCTCACACTCTCGACCACAGCAGCCACATTTTTATCTGTGGAACGGATATTATCTGGACGACGGGAACCATGAGTGTTGTCCACTAGGATACCAGTTTGTTTGGGCTACACAGCACTCACTTTGGAAATAAATTTTCAATATTTCCCAATGTGGTTCAAGCGTACATTTCGTTCCGCGGATGTATGAAACCGACATACTGTCAAGATTTCGAGCGGGAAACAGCTGTCAGTGTCAAAATAGCCTATGACTTGAAAGGAAACCACTAATTGGCCTACCCTGTACACCTTTCTCAACTCGATTGGATTTTAAAAATTGCGCTTGTTCGCTATAAAAAAAGACAAAAGCTATGATACATAAAATAACCCACTAAAACGCTGTTGGTCAGGATTTGTTTAGCCTCAAATATTCTTCAGTTATTTTCGGAACTAATACAGTTTGAGATTTTCATTTTGAAGAAATATAATATTGCT